>CM065815.1:39942457-41335057 GCA_033398695.1 Orobanche coerulescens | reverse complement strand
CTTCACTTAACGTATGTAATGCACTACCCATAGCATACGTTAACCAAGAGTTGACTCGACCAAGCACGTTCTTCGCCGAAAGCTGTCGACCATGGGTCCCACCTGTCAGCCATAGACGGAGCTGTATGATTCCTCTCGTTACGTACGTAATGCCTTATAGATAGTGTACGTAACACTTAGCATCCTAACGTACGTTAACTGTACTCATTAACGTACGTAATCCTTGTGCCTTAGCGTACGCTAAGTATACATCGTAGCATGCGCTAATGTGGCTGTACTTAGCCATTTTCAGTTTATTCTTGTCCAACGTCTCGACAAGTAGAATACGAACATACGGCATACTATATCCTCAAATGCAATTGTCGACTAAGTACGACAATTATACCTATACAGATCTCTCAGTCCTTCATTTATTTTATCCATACTATACAGATTCCACGATGTACAACATAACCCGGATAAAATAATATTAAACCACAGTAGTAGAAATGCCAGATATTACATACTACACCACTTAAAATAAGTTTCGTCCTCGAAACTTGCAATCCGTCATAAAGAAACAAACCGTTCAACCAAAATATTCCAAAGCTATCACGACAGCGACCAATCATCATCATTGCCGAATAACCAAAATAGCATACTTACAAATGCGCAAAGTCGACGATCTCCTGAGGTGCTGGTAAGTGACTTCACTGTAAAGCGTCAACACGCTTACAATCACAATTCCATGAGTCTCAACAAAATATATCATCTTTGGATGAATTAATCTATCCATTTCAAATCCTGTTTGCCTGATTACACAATCAAGTCCCAATCTGCTAAAAACTAATAATGCATGATACATCTGTGAAACAACTGCCCAACACAATAGCAACAAATCCCGAAATATCGACACAAAATCTGAACGCTCAGATGATCTCTAGAAATGATCAACCAATAAATTAACCGAGAATATAATCAACATGATAAACTCTAACACGACCAATCCAAAGGTCAAAACGCAGCCGAGAATATCATCAACATGATAAACTCCAATATAACCAACGAACGATCGACGATAATCAAGAATACCCTCACACGGTAAACTCCAACACGATCAACACAGAACCACAGAAACCGATATACGGACGAATAAAGTTCTCAAAATGTCACACCAATCACATGCAGTGGATCTCAAAGAAACATACCCGACTAGTGAACATACTCCTCGGCATACGAACAACCAATCACAAACCGACGAACATATCCAATCATACATGGAGTGGGAAAGACCACTCAATATCCAAAACAACCAGCAAGGGGTCACCATCCCCTAATCTACACTTACAAAGAAATCATTCAAAAATTATTATGGTGAAATCGCGCTACTACCATACCAATGGAATCACAGAGCACATATGTCCCGGTTTCACAAAATCCAAAGTTCCAAAATTACCTCTTGTGCATGAATCTACAACACGCATTCTTTTCCAATCAATCAACCGATCATCCCTGGATAACCAAACTACCATACTGAAGTTCGAATCTCTTTTCATCATACCATACTGATGTATTATGCAGTTCGTGAGTCACACTCATAACTCCACCATGATATGCATTATGCACTAAATGCGTATGTATATCAATCATATTTTCAAAACCAGTTTGAAATCATATAGTCTCGTAAAGAAGACAAATTTTCGAAAGTTCTTTCAAAAATTTCAAAGCTCAAAACATAAATTTTGGTAAGACCACAAAATAAATTTTCGAAAAGTTATTCTGGCTCGCAATGCCAAGTATTCGATAACAATTTCCTTCGAATCCATACAATTTCGAAGTTTTAAAATGAAAACTATGCAAATGATTGGCCACATCCATACTCCTGTATACCAATTCGGCTTGTCACCAATATCAACTGATATTCCATCGGAAAAACCACACGATAGAGTTCCAAAACCTCAATATATAAATTTCGTTAAAACTCCTTTTTCCTCACATGGCTGGCAACGTCGACCATTATCCCATTCTGGATCACCTCAACCATGCTATGACAAAACATTGAAACAAATCAACACAGCGAAAGACTTCCCGAGAAGTTTTATTTGAATAAGTAAACCAAAACCCCAAAAAGCAGTAGGAAAATAGATAAATGATTGGTGAAGCGTTTTACAAATCTCGGGAGTTTTAGAAAATAGGAAAGCCTTTTGAAACATTAGGGTCTCAGCCCATATCGCTTTCCACATAACAAGAAGTTTAAAAAGTAGAAAAACCCTTTTCGGACCTCAAGTCCTGAGTTATAGAACCATTTCAAAATCGATTGGGTCTCGGCCCAAAACTCATTTTCCGTAAAACATCCGTAAAACATTCATTTTGAAAAGTATCATTTTCAAATGCTCAAAAACAGGTCATATATCTCAAAATGAATTAACATAACTACATGTTCTTCTCAACAATTCATAACATCTTTCCCAAATACACAACTCCGTTCCAAAGTTTAACCGACATATGATTTCCAAAATCATAGCTTCTCAAGATCATCAATCCTGTCCCAACTCTGTCACCTTATACCATAACACATAATATTCTGCTGAATCTCAAAGCATATCAACTTAGAACGGCAATAAATCTCAATGCAATTCAAGAATCCAAATACTTACAGATCGTGAAGCCGACGATTCTCCGTGATACTGGCAGATGTCTCAACTCTAGAAAATACTCGACACAGACATTTTCAAAACACACGTTTTGCAAAATCAGTTCAACTCGAGAACACAACACAGCTCTATCTGAAGAAACACGTTAATACCGTTTGGAAAAGTTTGCAACAACCCCAGTACTACACTGGTAAATCACATAACGCACAAGCCCGAGTGAACAACAAAAACTCACGGCTCTAATATTTGTCAACCGACAACTCAAATGACACGACAAAAGTATGACCCAACTCGACCCGACTGCCTAGGTTTTCACAACCTAAGCTCTGATACCATATTTTGTAACACCCCCAGAGCCATCTAGGAATATTACAGCGCCGTGGGCCCCGAGATGGAACCCAAAAGGCTGAAGGAATTTTCGCAAACATTTACAAATGCCCAAGAGGCTAACGACGGTATTATCTATTTAAAACATTCGAAGACTTTATAAAACTCGTTTATCAAAACCGTCGTAAAATCTCATTTGAAATCGCAAGGCCCGAAATGCCAAAACTCAATAGTTTAAAAACATACGTTAAGCTATCGCTTACACATACCGACAGAATAGATTAGAAAACGATTTCCAAAGTAACCCAAATTACCAGATACCAAAAGGCTATTTAAAAATACTCACACAGCGGAAAAAGACAAACAATTAAAATATTCTAGCAGCGGAATATAAGAACTGATCAGGAACTCAATACACAAATACATCTCTCAGCCAGTATCCTCCGGGAAGCTCATCTCTCCACGACCGCTACAAGCTTGATAATCCAAGAATCTAAAAAGAAAGCCCACGACGGGGTCAGCCATAATATTCGACAATGATAACCATTACATCATGTCAATAATTACATACCAATGAAAATACTAAGTAAGAATATGACCAATGTAATCTTATCGCCATAACTTTACCAACTCGAGATAATAATTACAAAAGTTCACATCTCGTATCCTTTCATCAACACAATAAGCTCGTACCGAAATATTTGTATTGTATCTCAACAATACCCAAGTTTCTCAAAACATTATCATAACTCACTGTTACGAAATCTACTAACTCTGTCCAACCCAAATCCGTTGGATAACATCATAACATCTCAACACGATAATCGATTGTCCATCAAAGAAAAATACCAAAGAAAACACGGAACATACCTCAAGATATGAAATTCCACAACAAAATCACATCATTCTAATCCAAGATCAGATCAACACAACATATGGACACGGTCCTAACACAAGACCTACAAATGCATACTCATATGACAACGTTAATATGCTCACATCAATAACAACAATGTATACTTATGGCAAACCCATAATATACATATGCACAATAACAACACACATGGTAATCCGATGATCCAGTGTTCACTGCCTAGATCCCACGATGATCCCGTCAGACCAACCCGTGGTGGAAAAACCTGTCCGATGATCCAGCGCACGCTAGCATAGATCCCCCGATGATCCCGTCGGACCAACACAAGGTGGACATACGACAACAATGCACAAATGCATATAACAATGATACACAATACATGACAACAACGCTATACGAATGTATCACTGCATGATCGACACGAAATGACAAAAATGATTAGAGTACTTGCCCCGAGTCCTTCGAGAGCAATCTCGATGTCCAAATCATCACGAACCATTATCCTCAATACTCGGCGATCAAAATATCATGGACGGTAGATAATTCACGTCTTCGTCTATATCACAATGTATCCTCGATACCAAGTATACCAATAATAAATGTAAATCATATACATTATGATTTAATTCCCAAAACTCGAATACAACCTATAATCCCAAATCTCCTGTGATTACGATTATCAACATTGCTATACGAATTATAAACGAATGAACCTGAAACCATTCATTAAATATTAAAAACTGAACAAGTAATAACTTGCCTCGATACCGATGAAGCCATTACCAATTCTTTGTCGTCGTCTACAAACTCCTCAGCCCCGACCAAAGCAATCTACGAACATTCTCGAGCTCGACCGCAACACACGGTTATAATTACCGATCAATATTCTCAACATATTACAGTAATTTGATAAACAACAAGTTCGATAACAATCAATAACCGACATAACCAACCAATCGATCTCAACAGTTCGACGACACTTCGATCACATACAAAACCAAATAGTAAAACTCAAACCATTACGAATTCATATCGATATCCAATAATTACTAATCAATATAACCGATCGACAAACTTAACGGTTTCATAATTTCTCGATTAGACACAAGTCCGAACAATCCAACTCAAAAATTATGAATTCATAACCAACATGCGATTACGGATACGAATGTAAAGGAAATCATATTCGGTGATCAATCATAATCTTTCCGGATTCCAAATTGATAGCATGATTCGTATTTCATCAAGAACATACAAATTCTACCACTACAATCAACGAACATTCGATCTTCATATCTAAAGATACCGATAATTCAACCTACGATCATCTTGCTATGTTAAATTCATCAAGAAGTTCCTCAAGAACACTAAGTGATTCGAAATCATGTTCATAGCCATCAAAACAACCTAATTCGATATCCTTTAACATGTAGATAATCATCCAATTCATAATCCAAGTCATGTATTATCGTATTCTTCAATATTCACTTCACATAACCTCAAGAATCGTAACAACAACACCGTAACCATCATCATAGGAATCAAATACGAATAACAATACCAAAAATCCGAAATCAAGGTATAGAGTTCAACAACCTACCTCAAGAACATGAATAACACAATCAAACTCTTCAATAATCATCAATGTCTTCATATCCAAGCCTCAAATACATGTTTCCAAGTTTATAATCAAGTTGGAAGAGGTTTCTTCTCACTAACACACTCATAGGGACGAAGGTTGGAGGAGGAAAGGTTTTTCACTCGTGAAGAAATGAAAAAACGAACTTCATTTTATAAACTGTATTGTTCATTACATACGTTAGCACTCAACATTAACTACGTAATGCGCTCTAGCGTACGCTACACATCCAACATAGCGTACGTAACATCATTCCAGAACTCACTGACCTGTTTCCTTCACTTGCTTACGTACGTAATATTTCCTTCATAGCATACGTAATACGTACGTTGACTTGTTACAGTAAATCTTAACTTAACGTACGTAATGCACTACCCATAGCATACGTTAACCAAGAGTTGACTCGACCAAGCACGTTCTTCGCCGAAAGCTGTCGACCATGGGTCCCACCTGTCGGCCATAGCCTGAGCTGTACGATTCCTCTCGTTACGTACATAATGCCTTATAGATAGTGTACGTAACACTTAGCATCCTAACGTACGTTAACTGTACTCATTAACGTACGTAATCCTTGTGCCTTAGCGTACGCTAAGTATACATCGTACCGTGCGCTAATGTGGCTGTACTTAGCCATTTTCAGTTTATTCTTGTCCAACGTCTTGACATGTAGAATACGAACATACGGCATACTATATCCTCAAATGCAATTGTCGACTAAGTACGATAATTATACCTATACAGATCTCTCAGTCCTTCCTTTATTTTATCCATACTATACAGATTCCACGCTATACAACATAACTCGGATAAAATAATATTAAACCACAGTAGTAGAAATTCCGGATATTACATACTACACCACTTAAAATAAGTTTTGTCCTCGAAACTTGCAATCCGTCATAAAGAAACAAATCGTTCAATCAAAATATTCTGAAGCTATCACGATAGCGACCAATCATCATCATTACCGAATAACCAAAATAGCATACTTACAAATGCGCAAAGTCGACGATCTCCTGAGGTGCTGGTAAGTGACTTCACTGTAAAGCGTCAACACGCTTACAATCACAATTCCATGAGTCTCAACAAAATATATCATCTTTGGATGAATTAATCTATCCATTTCAAATCCTGTTTGCCTGATTACACAATCAAGTCCCAATCTGCTAAAAACTAATAATGTATGATACATCTGTGAAACAATTGCCCAACACAATAGCAACAAATCCCGAAATATCGACACAAAATCTGAACGCTCAGATGATCTCCAGCAATGATCAACCAATAAATTAACCGAGAATATAATCGACATGATAAACTCTAACACGACCAATCCAAAGGTCAAAACGCAGCCGAAAATATCATCAACATGATAAACTCCAATATAACCAACGAACGATCGACGATAATCAAGAATACCCTCACACGGTAAACTCCAACACGATCAACACAGAACCACAGAAACCGATATACGAACGAATAAAGTTCTCAAAACGTCACACCAATCACATGCAGTGGATCTCAAAGAAACATACCCGACTAGTGAACATACTCCTCGGCATACGAACAACCAATCACAAACCGACGAACATATCCAATCATACATGGAGTGTGAAAGACCACTCAATATCCAAAACAACCAGCATGGGGTCACCATCCCCAAATCTACACTTACAAAGAAATCATTCAAAAATCATTATGGTGAAATCGCGCTACTACCATACCAATGGAATCACAGAGCACATATGTCCCGATTTCACAAAATCCAAAGTTCCAAAATTACCTTCTGTGCATGAATCTACAACACGCATTATTTTCCAATCAATCAACCGATCATCCCTGGATAACCAAACTACCATACTGAAGTTCGAATCTCTTTTCATCATACCATACTGATGTATTATGCAGTTCGTGAGTCACACTCATAACTCCACCATGATATGCATTATGCACTAAATGTGTATGTATATCAATCATATTTTCAAAACCAGTTTGAAATCATATAGTCTCGTCAGGAAGACAAATTTTCGAAAGTTCTTTCAAAAATTTCAAAGCTATTCTTGAATTTATTTCAAAACATAAATTTTTGTAAGACCACAAAATAAATTTTTGAAAAGTTATTCTGGCTCGCAATGCCAAGTATTCGATAACAATTTCCTTCGAATCCATACAATTTCGAAGTTTTAAAATGAAAACTATGCAAATGATTGGCCACATCCATACTCCTGTATACCAATTCGGCTTGTCACCAATATCTACTGATATTCCATCAGAAAAACCACACGATAGAGTTCCAAAACCTCAATATATAAATTTCGTTAAAACTCCTTTTTCCTCACATGGCTGGCAACGTCGACCATTATCCCATTATGGATCACCTCAACCATGCTATGATAAAACATTGAAACAAATCAACACAGCGAAAGACTTCCCGAGAAGTTTTATTTGAATAAGTAAACCAAAACCCCGAAAAGCAGTAGGAAAATAGATAAATGATTGGTGAAGCGTTTTACAAATCTCGGGAATTTTAGAAAATAGGAAAGCCTTTTGAAACATTAGGGTCTTAGCCCATATCGCTTTCCACATAACAAGAAGTTTAAAAAGTAGAAAAACCCTTTTCGGAACTCAAGTCCTGAGTTATAGAACCATTTCAGAATCGATTGGGTCTCGGCCCAAAAATCATTTTCCGTAAAACATTCATTTTGAAAAGTATCATTTTCAAATGCTCAAAAACAGTTCATATATCTCAAAATGAATTAACATGACTACATGTTCTTCTCAACAATTCATAACATCTTTCCCAAATACACAACTCCGTTCCAAAGTTTAACCGACATATGATTTCCAAAATCATAGCTTCTCAAGATCATCAATCCTGTCCCAACTCTGTCACCTTATACCGTAACGCATAATATTCTGCTGAATCTCAAAGCATATCAACTTATAACGGCAATAAATCTCAATGCAATTCAAGAATCCAAATACTTACAGATCGTGAAGCCGACAATTCCCCGTGATACTGGCAGATGTCTCAACTCTAGAAAATACTGGACACAGACATTTTCAAAACACACGTTTTGCAAAATCAGTTCAACTCGAGAACACAACATAGCTCTATCCGAAGAAACACGTTAACACTGTTTGGAAAAGTTTGCAACAACCCCAGTACTACACTGGTAAATCACATAACGCACAAGCCCGAGTGAACAACAAAAAATCACGGCTCTAATATTTGTCAACCGAAAACTCAAATGACACGACAAAAGTATGACCCAACTCGACCCGACTGCCTAGGTTTTCACAACCTAAGCTCTGATACCATATTTTGTAACACCCCCAGAGCCATCCAGGAATATTACAGCGCCGTGGGCCCCGAGATGGAACCCAAAAGGCTGAAGAAATTTTCGCAAACATTTACAAACGCCTAAGAGGCTAACGACGGTATTATCTATTTAAAACATTCGAAGACTTTATAAAACTCGTTTATCAAAACCGTCGTAAAATCTCATTTGAAACCACAAGGCCCGAAATGCCAAAACTCAATAGTTTAAAAACATACGTTAAGCTATCGCTTACACATACCGACAGAATAGATTAGAAAACGATTTCCAAAGTAACCCAAGTTACCAGATACCAAAAGGCTATTTAAAAATACTCACACAGCGAAAAAGACAAACAATTAAATACTCTAGCAGCGGAATATAAGAACTGATCAGGAACTAAATACACAAATACATGTCTTAGCCAGTATCCTCCGGGAAGCTCATCTCTCCATGACCGCTACAAGCTTGATAATCCAAGAATCTAAAAAGAAAGCCCACGACGGGGTCAACCATAATATCCAACAATGATAACCATCACATCACGTCAATAATTACATACCAATGAAAATACTAAGTAAGAATACGACCAATGTAATCTTATCGCCATAACTTTACAACTCGAGATAATAATTACCAAAGTTCACATCTCGTATCCTTTCATCAACACAATAAGCTCATACCGAAATATCTGTATTGTATCTCAACAATACCCAAGGTTCTCAAAACATTATCATAACTCACTGTTACGAAATCTACTAACTCTGTCCAACCCAAATCCGTCGGGTAACATCATCACATCTCAACACGATAATCGATTGTCCATCAAAGACAAATACCAAAGGAAATACGGAACATACCTCAAGATATGAAATGCCACGACGAAATCACGTCAGTCTAATCCAAGATCAGATCAACACAACATACGGACACGGTCCTAACACAAGACCTACAAATGCATACTCATATGACAACGTCAATATGCTCACATAAATAACAACAATGTATACTTATGGCAAACCCATAATATACATATGCACAATAACAACACACATGGTAATCCGATGATCCAGCGTTCATTGCCTAGATCCCACGATGATCCCGTCAGACCAACCCGTGGTGGAAAAACCTGTCCGATGATCCAGCGCACGCTAGCATATATCCCCCGATGATCCTGTCGGACCAACACAAGGTGGACATACGACAACAATGCACAAATGCATATAACAATGATACACAATACATGACAACAATTCTAACACCCCCAGATTTAATCGGAAATATTACAGTACTGTGGGGCCCGAGATGGAACCCACAAGGCTAAAGGAAATTTTTGCAAACATTTACAAATGTCCAAGAGTCCGACGGCGGTACTATCTTTAAAATATTCGAAGAATCAATAAAATCTATTTATCAGAACCGTCTTGAAATCTCATTTTGAAAAGGGCAAGGCCAAACGACCGAAACTCAATAGTTTAGAAAATGATTTCCAAAGTAACTCAAATTACCAGAAACGTAAGGTCATTTAAAAATACTCACACAGCGAAAAAGACAAACAATTAAAAATACTCTAGCAGCGGAAAACAGCGTCTGATAAGGAAACTCAATACATAATTACATGCCCTAGCCAGTATCCTCCGGGAAACTCATCTCTCCACGACCGCTACAAGCTCGAAAATCCAAGAACCTAAAAAGAAAGCCCACGACGGGGTCAGCCATAATATCCAACAATGATGTCAATCACATCACACTTATAATTACATACCAATTAGAATACAAAAATAAGAATACGACCAAAGTAATCTTATCGTCATAATTTTACCAAAGTTCACATCTCGTATCCTCAACAACCTGATAAGCCCATAACCAATCATCTGTACTTTATCTCAAATGGAACCCCAAGGTTCTCAAAGCATCATCATAAATCACTGTTATGAAATCTACTAACTTAGTCCAATCCCAATCCATCGGGTAACATCATCACATCTCGACACAATAATCGATTGTCCACTAAAGACAATTACCAAAGGAATACAGAACATACCTCAAGATGCACAATCTCATGACAATCATGTCAGTCTAATCCCAGATCAGATCAAAGCAACATACGAACAAGGTCCTAACACAAGACCTACAAATGCATACTCATGTGACAACGTCAATATGCTAAAAAAGAATAACAATGTATACTCAATGGCAATCCCATGATCTAGCGCCCTCAGCATAGATCCCAAGATGATCCTACGAGATCAACACGAGGTGGATAACCAATAATATACATATATAAAACCAACGATGCGAATCCACATGATTCCATCAACACGACACTGGGTAATCCAATGATCCAGCGCCCTCAGCATAGATCCCAAGATGATCCCGTCGGACCAACACGAGGTGGAAAAACCCGTCCAATGATCCAGCGCCCTCAGCATAGATCCCAAGATGATCCCGTCGGACCAACACGAGGTGGACATCTGATCTAGCGCCCTCAGCATAGATCACACGATCCCATCGGATCAACACAATGAAAACAACACAATTATGCATACACATGCAAATCAAAATGTTCATCAACATGAACGACATATGAATCAAAACATGAACGACACTATGATGAAACAACTAGGACGACTTCATGTTCAGCAACATGAATGACAACCTGCATGATCAACATCATTAACACTAAACCGAATCAAACTAAGATACTTGTCCCGAGTCCTTCAGGAGCAATCTCGATGTCAAATCATCACCGGCAATTATCCTCAATGCTCGGCGATCCAAACGTACAATGAACTATAGATACTTATATCCTCGTCTTTATCACAACATAACCTCGATACCCGAACATACCAATAACCGAGATAAAACATATACATTATGATTTACCTCCCAGAATCAGAAGAACGATATACGATCCAAATACCCAGAGTTCACAATAATAATCATCGCTATATGCATTATAAACGAAATGAAACTGAAACTATTCATTAAATATTATAACCGAGCAAGTAATAACTTGCCTCGATACCGATACCACAAAGCTGCTACCGAACACATTGCATTAGTCTACGAGCTCCTCAGCCCCAATCAAAAGCAACACAACGGACCTACTCGAACACGACCGCAACATCCGGTTATAATCGCCGATCAATAATCTCAACCTATCGAAGTAATCAAATAACATATATCCGATAACAATCAACAACCGACAAAACTAACCAATCGAACTCAACGGTTCAACACAACCTCGAATAAACGCAGTCAGAACAAACCAAATCAAACCATCACGAATTCATAATCAAACCACAAGAATACTGCACTGTCTCCCTACTTAGCGCACGTTAAACGCATAATGTAGCATGCGCTAAGTTGCTCCCATTAGCGTGCGCTAGCCAGTAAGATTAGCGTGCGCTAATGCTGTACAGTGGCATGCATTCCAAGCATAGACTAACATCTTGCGACTACGAATCCGAATGAAGGGAGACATAAATCTCCATATCTCTTGAAGATAAACGACCCCATAATTATCACAATGATCATATCAATGTCCATATATCAATAACAACATCAACAATCAAACCGACTCGATAACAAGGATCATATCATAATCAATCTGGAATTCAACCTAGTATCATGATTCATCTCATCTAAATCGACCAATATAATTACCAAGATTTAAAAATCCATCTTAGATCGGGTTAAACGAATCAACATCCTTATAGTATGAAGAATCTTAACTAACATTTGAAACTCTTATCAAAATTCCATTGAATCTCATATAACATCATCATCTCATTATCCAACATGCTCCTCACATGTAATCATCCAAGAAAAACGAACCACCATCAAAGGGATACGAAAATTACCTGGATTGGATGAACCAAAAATAAGAACACTTGACTCCATTCCAAGAATCCTGAATAACTTGAAGAACAAGGCTTGAATCCATGCTCTCCATCTTAATCTTGTTAAAGATCATCATCTCACCATGTTTGGGAACCTCAAGAACCTCCCAAAGCTCTTTCTATCGACTGAAGGAGAAAGAATGGACTAAATGCATCTCAAAACCCGTATGTCCCCTTATAAAATAAACATTACTAGCGCGCGCTACTCTCATAAAATAGCGTGCGTTATTGCCCTAGCGTGCGCTAACTGACTTTGTTGGCGTGCGCTATCGCAGCCCAGAGGCCACTGCCTCGCTTCGTAAACTAGCTTACGTACGTAATGCCCATGCATTAAGGTACGTAAAACATCATGTCTAGCGTACGCAAGTCCTTGTCCTTAGCGTGCGCTATCTGAAGTTGACTTACTACAGTATTCACCTACAACTCGTGCCCCCACATGCCGAAAGCAACCAATAAAGCCAAGATTCCCTGTTGACCGACTGATATTAGCGTGCGCTAACAACAGGCATTACCGTGCGCTAATCCTTTACGGCAAACACCAGTTGACTAATCAGAACATGCGCCGAAAGTGTCCTGGTCCACACATAGATTCCTTATGATCTGTTCTGCACTAGCGTGCGCTGCCTTTTACCTTTAGCGTGCACTAAACCAGTACGATAGCGTGCGCTATACATGATTATTAGCGTGCGCTAATAATGCTACACTTAGCCATTTACACTGATCTTGCTCGTCGTCTCAATATACTAGATACGTATACATGACGCACTATATCCTTTGTTCACCAAGTACGACAATTATACCAATACAGAAGTCTCAGTTCTACAATTATTTTATCCATATTGTACAGATTCCACGCTGTACAACAAAACTCGGATAAAATAACATTAAACAATAGTAATAGAAATTTCGGATATTACATACTACACCACATAAAATAAGTTTCGTCATCAAAACTTGCAAGCCGTTATAGAAAAACAAATAAATCGTTCAACCAAAATATTCCGAAACCATCACGACAACGATCGATCGTCATTATTACCGAATAACCAAAATAGCATACTCACATTTGCTCCAAGTCGACGATCTCCTGAGATACTAGCAAGTGACTTCACTGTAAAGCCTCAACACGCTTACAATAACAATTCCATAAGTCCCAACCAAATATATCATCGTCGGATGAAATAATCTATCCGTGTCAAATCCTATCTGCCTGATTACACAATCAAGTCCTAATTCCAATACAATCAATAATGTGCAATATATCTGAGAAATAACTGCCCAAAATCAACGACGCAAATCCCAAAACATCGGTACAAAATTTAAACGCTTATACGATCATTAACAATGATCAACTAACAAATTAACTGAGTATATTATCGACATGATAAACTCCAATACGACCAATCCAAAGGTCAAAATGCAGCCGAGAATATCATCAGCATGATAAACTCCAATATGACCAACTAGAGGTCAAAACATAATCGAGAATTTCATCATCATGATAAACTCCAATAAGATCAACACAGAACCACAGAAACTTATACACAAAAGAGCAAAATTCTCAAAACGACACACCAATCACATACGGTGGATCTCAATAAACATATCTTGTTGGTGAACATACCCCTCGGCATATGAACAACCAATCACAATCCGTCGAACATATCCAATCATACATAGAGTGGGAACGACCAATCATTACTCAAAGCAACCAGCATGGGGTTACCATCCCCAAACATACACTTACAAAGAAATCCCTCAAAAATCATTATGGTAAAATCACACTACTACCATACCAATGAAATTACATAGCATATATGTCCCGATTTCACAAAATTCAAAAGTTTCTAAAATTGCATCATGTGCATGAATCTACAATACGCAGCATATTTCTCTCATCCGATAGATAAACCGATCATCCTTGGATAACCAAACTGCCATACCAAAGTTCGAATCTCATTTCCTCGTACCATGCCGATGAAATATCCAGTCGAGAGTCTCGCTCAAAACTTCACCACGATATGCATTATGCACTAAATGCATATGTACCTCAATCACATTTTCAAAACCAGTTTGAAATCATATACTCTTGTCACGAAGACAATTTTCGAAAGTTCTTTTCAAAAATTCCAAAACTCAAAACATAAATTTTGGTAAGACCACAAAATAAATTTTCAAACAATTAAATCGGCTTGCTGGTGCCAAGTATTCGATAACAGTTTCCTTCGAATCCACATGATTTCGAAGTTTTAAAATGAAAACCATGCAAATGATTAACCACATCCGTACTCCTGTATGCCAACTCGGTTTGTCCCCAATATCCACTGATATTCCATCGGAAAACCACACAATAGAGTTCCAAAATCTCAATATATAAACTCCGACTAAAAACTCCTTTTTCCACATATGACTCGCAACGTCAATCATTAATCCATCCCGGATCACCTCAAATATGCTATGACAAAACATTGAAATAAATCAACACTGTGAAAGACTACCCGAGAAGTTTCGTTTGAACAAGTAAACAAAAACCGCGAAGGGCAGAAACGAAATAGATAAGGATTGATAAAGTGTTTTACAATTTTCGGGAGTTTTAGAAAACAGAAAAGCTTTCTTGAAACATTAGGGTCGCAGCCCATATCTCGTTCCGCATTTCAAAAAGTAGAAAACTCCTTTCGGACCCTAAATCCTGAGTTGTAAAACTATTTCAAATTCAATTGGGTCTCGGCCCAAAAATCATTTTTCGTAAAACATTCGTGAAACGTTTATTTTGAAAAGTATATTTTCAAATGCTCAAAAGCAGTTCATATATCAAAATGAATTAGCATGACTACATGTTCTTCTCAACAATTCACAGTCTTTCTCCCGAATACACAATTTCGTTTCCAAAATCTAGCCGACATATTGATTTCCAAAATCATAGCGTCTCAAGATCATCAATCCTGTCCCAACTACTGTGTTCTGTTATCTCATAATCATAACACATAATATTCTTCCGAATCTCAAAGCATATCAATTTAGAACGGCAGTAAATCTCAATGAAATTCGAAAATCCAAATACTTACAGATCGTGAAGCCGACGATTCCCCGTGATACTGGCACATGTCTCGACTCAAGAAAATACTCGACACAGGTATTTTCAAAACACAAAGTTTTGCAAAATCAGTTCAACTTGAGAACACAACACATCTCTTTCAAGAGAATCACGTTAGCACCATTTGGAAAAGTTTACAACAATCCCAGTACCACACTGATACATCACATAACCCATAAGCCCGAGTGAACAACAAAAAACTCACGATTCTAGTATTAGTCAATCGACAACTCGAATGACGCGACCAAAAAACGACCCAACTCGACCCAAATGCCTAGGTTTTCTCAACCTAAGCTCCGATACCATATTCTGTAACATCCCCAGATTTAACCGGAAATATTACATCACTGTGGGCCCCGAGATGGAACCCACAAGGCTAAAGGAAATTTTTGCAAACATTTACAAATGTCCAAGAGGCCGACGATGGTACTATCTTTAAAATATTCGAAGACTTAATAAAATCTATTTATCAAAACCGTCGTGAAATCTCGTTTTGAAAAGGGCAAGGCCAAACGACCGAAACTCAATAGTTTAGAAAATGATTTCCAAAGTAACTCAAATTACCAGAAACGAAAGGTCATTTAAAAATACTCACGCAGCGGAAAAGACAAACAATTAAAAATACTCTAGCAGCGGAAAACAGCGACTGATCAGGAAACTCAATACATAATTACATGCCCTAGCCAGTATCCTCCAGGAAACTCATCTCTCCACGACTGCTACAAGCTCGAAAATCCAAGAACCTAAAAAGAAAGCCCACGACGGGGTCAGCCATAATATCCAACAATGATGTCAATCACATCACACTTATAATTACATACCAATGAGAATACAAAAATAAGAATACGACCAAAGTAATCTTATCGTCATAATTTTACCAAAGTTCACATCTCGTATCCTCAACAACATGATAAGCCCATAACCAATCATCTGTACTGTATCTCAAACGGAACCCCAAGGTTCTCAAAGCATCATCATAAATCACTATTACGAAATCTACTAACTTAGTCCAATCCCAATCCATGGGGTGACATCATCACATCTCAACACAATAATCGATTGTCCACTAAAGACAATTACCAAAGGAATACAGAACATACCTCAAGATGCACAATCTCATGACAATCATGTCAGCCTAATCCCAGATCAGATCAAAGCAACATACGAACACGGTCCTAACACAAGACCTACAAATGCATGACAACGTCAATATGTTCAAAAAGAATAACAATGTATACTCAATGGCAATGCCATGATCTAGCGCCCTCAGCATAGATCCCAAGATGATCCTACAAGATCAACACGAGGTGGATAACCAATAATATACATATATAAAACCAACGATGCGAATCCAAATGATTCCATCAACACAACACTGGGTAATCCAATGATCCAGCGCCCTCAGCATAGATCCCAAGATGATCCCGTCGGACCAACACGAGGTGGAAAAACCCGTCCAACGATCCAGCGCCCTCAGCATAGATCCCAAGATGATCCTGTCGGACCAACACGAGGTGGGCATCTGATCCAGTGCCCTCAGCATAGATCACACGATCCCATCGAATCAACACAATGCCAACAACACAATTATGCATACACATGCAAATCAAAATGTGCATCAACATGAACGACATATGAATCAAAACATGAACGACACTATGATGAAACAACTAGGATGACTTCATGTTCAGTAACATGAATGACAACCTGCATGATCAACATCATTAACACTAAAACCGAATCAAACTAAGATACTTGTCCCGAGTCCTTCGGGAGCAATCTCGATGTCAAATCATCACCGGAAATTATCCACAATGCTCGGAGATCCAAACATACAATGAACTACAGATACTCATATCCTCGTCTTTATCACAACATAACCTCGATACCCGAACATACCAATAACCGAGATAAAGCATATACATTATGATTTACCTCCCAGAATCAGAAGAACGATATACGATCCAAATACCCAGAGTTCACAATAATAATCATCGCTATATGCATTATAAACGAAATGAAACTGAAACCATTCATTAAATATTATAACTGAGCAAGTAATAACTTGCCTCGATACCGATACCACGAAGCTGCTACCGAACACATTGCCTTAGTCTACGATCTCCTCAGCCCCGATCAAAAGCAACACAACGGAGCTACTCGAACAATACCGCAACATCCGGTTATAATCGCCGATCAATAATCTTAACCTATCGAAGTAATCTAGCCACTAAGTATACTGGATACAGCTTGGGAAGTAATTTAAACAACAAGCTGTACTGATTTTAAATCTGAATGCGTAGCGAAAGTATTAGATACAGTAAGTGTAACACCCTGAGATATTCGGAATAATTACAGCGCCGTAAACCCTTTAAGTAAAGATTTACAAGGCTAAATAAAAGAAATGCAAATATAATTCAACCTTACAACTGAAGTTCAAAATACAGAACTGGTTCAACTGGTCCAAAGAGTTAACTTATACAACCATATCGAAAATGACATTATTAAAACACACGTACTCGAGTACTAAAGTGAACCAAGGAGACAGATCATAATAACAATAAACATCAACCACATCACTGAGCCATTTCATCGTCACAGCCGATCGTGGTTGCTTCCCCGCTCCTCGGCTACCTGAACATCAAAACAATGTCCACCCCGGAAGGGGTTAGCAAAACAATGCTAGTACAAGTATTATAATACATAAATCATCAGTGCATCATAAAACATGCAAAACGGACTTCCGTCATCGGAATCCAACGATGTGAATCCTCACGATTCCATCAACGCAATAAAGGGTTATCCAGCGATCCAACGCCCTTGGTATAGATCCCCATGATGATCCCGTCGGACCAACGCATGGTGGAAAACCCATCCAGCGATCCAGCGCCCTCAGCATAGATCCCCATGATGATCCCGTCGGACCAACGCATGGTGGACATTCGATCCAGCGCCCTCAGCATAGATCCTCATGACCCCCTCGGATCATTTATATAATAAACCAATCAATTATGCATACATATATGCATTTCAATATGTTCATCAATACAGACAATTAACAACGAATACCACGAGAAATTAAAGAAATAAATCTCATATTCGACAACATGAACAAAACCATATGCATGATCAAAGTTCCGATATAATTCAAACTCAACATATGATACTTGCCTCAAAAATGGGAAGAATGAAATACTCCAACAAATGACACGCGTCCGTATGCCACCGCCCCTTGATCGTCCCCTATGCAAGGCTCGGACCTAAGAAATAATAAAGAATTCCTCTCAAGTCGTACGAACGTCTAACAATCCGGTTTACGGCCGCAAGCTCTAAAAATGAATTCTGCCTGAACTACTTAGCGCGCGCTACATACTATACGTAACGTGCGCTAAGCCTGCCCGTTAACGTACGCAAATAATAAAGTCTAGCGTACGCTAGCTGTGTCTGACGACCCTCTCGATCGGTGGTATCTGCCGATGTCATAACGTCGTTACGTACCAAACGTAGCGCACGTTATTCATTCCCGATAGCGCACGTTAATATGCCTATCTTTGCGTCGCTAGCGTACTGTGCTGGCGCTTTCGGGCGAAAAACTTGAGCTAAATGTGATGAAACTCATGAAATCTTCAGTGTTAATACATGCCATCTCCGTGCGTATCATGCTCATATGGTTTGTGAAAGATCTTTACGTATTAAATGACTATGAGATACAAGGATACGTATAATCATCACAACACCATAATTCATCTTTGATCTTTAAGAAATATCCTAAGTCCAATCCATTTCATGTCCCAAAACGTATGATTCCTTTATGTAAGGGCATAAGAACTTGGTAATCTCCATATACTGGTCATAATCCATTTTGAAGATACATGAATATGCCTAGGAGTCCATATACTAAAAAGGTTCAATGGATTATACGATGAATAAGTGCCGAAATGTCAAAAATATACTTCTAACACATGATGTATGACTACTAACGAATTTAACTGACTAGATAATCATGATCAAAACGTCCTTCAAACTAATACTTAATATTGGTGAAGAATCACCTACCTCAAAGTAGTGAAGAGCAAGGAGGAATTCGAAGCAATCCAACGCTGAAGGCTTGAACACCAATCCTCAATGATCTACAATCTTCAACACGAGCTAGGATGCTGATATGAAGTGTTTAGGATGAAGAGAGTGACTCTCTAAGTTCAAGAATTCGGATGTGGGAAGTGAAAAGTCTGAAAATATGAAAAAGGATGTTGTCCTATATATAGAAAATGGTTATTAGCATGCACTAGTCCATATTCATAGCGTGCGCTAACGGCTATTTGAAACTTTACTGATTTCACTGTACTCGGCCTTTAGCCTGCGCTATCCTCATATGAGTAGCGTGCGCTAACGCGTTGACTTGGCTTTTTCCCGAAAGCCGTCCAGGTTCATCCCGACATAATCCGACCAAGATCCCCGGCCTGATCTCACCTACCAACACGTCTCAATCATATTGACCACGTATAGCGTGCGCTAAGGTTCCTTCACAGCGTGCGCTATGGATCCAAGTTAGCGTACGCTACACTAAGTCGATAGCGTGCGCTACATGCGCAGAATCACAATTTTAAATCACATTCATGAAATCATACGCTCAGCAACACCGGATTATGAAATACGGAGAATAATACTCAGATCAAAATGCAACAATTACAATATCACAAGTTCCAAATACATAGCAGAAATCTCGGGTATTACATCCTTCCTCCCTAAAAAGAAGTTTCGTCCCGAAACTTAAGATGAAAACAACTCTGGATATCTAGTCTTCATACTGTCCTCCATTTCCCAAGTGGCCTCTTCAACTCCGTGTCGTGACCATTGTACTTTAAGCAAGTGTATTAGTTTATTCCTCAATTGTTTGATCCGACTCTCAAGTATCTTGATTGGTCTCTCTTCGAAGGTGCCATCACTCGCTATCTCGATCTCATCGAACTCAATGATATGACTGGGATCCGGTACATACCTCCGCAATTGGGATACGTGAAACACATTGTGAATGTGACTCAGCGATGGCGGTAAGGCCAACCTGTATGCTAAATCTCCAACTCTCTCGAGAATCTCGAATGGTCCGATATATCTCGGACTTAGCTTGCCTTTCCTCCCAAAACGGAAAATTCCTCATGTAGGAGACACCTTCAATAGTACGTGGTCCCCAATGTTGAACTCTAGAGGGCGACGACGTACGTCTGCATAAGACTTCTGTCGACTCTGGGCAGTCAACAGTCTTTCTCGAATCAAAGCTATCTTCTCTTGAGTCAGAACTATCAATTCCGGTTCCGTCCCGATCAAGTCCGAAGAATCATCCCAGCACAGGGGTGATCGACATCTTCTCCCGTACAAAGCTTCAAATGGTGCCATCTTAATAGAAGCATGCCAACTATTGTTGTAGGTGAATTCAATCAGTGGCAAGTGAACTTCCCAATCAGTCGACCAATCTAAGGCACAAGCTCTAAGTATGTCTTCTACTGTTTGTATAGTCCTTTCGGACTGACCGTCCCTTTGGGGATGATAAGCCGTGCTAAAGTTGAGTTCAGTCCACAAAGCCCTATGAACTGCCTTCCAGAAGTGCGACACGAAGCGACCATCTCGATCTGAAATAATGGTCTTCGGCATCCCATGCAATCTGACTACCTCTGCAATGAATACTCGCGCCAATCTCTCGGGTCCCCAAGTATCTTTAATTCCTAGGAAATGAGCCGACTTGGTTAGTCGATCAACTATAACCCAAATCATGTTCATTCCCGTTTTGGTCCTTGGCATATTGGTGATGAAATCCATCGAGATATCCTCCCACTTCCACTGAGGGATCGGAAGCGGCTTTAACATTCCGGCAGGCCGCTGATGTTCAATCTTAACCTGCTGACAAGTCAAACACTTCGAAACGTACTCTGCTACGTCCTTCTTCATATTTCCCCACCAGAAGTTTTGTTTAAGATCCTTATACATCTAACTGCTGCCCGGGTGGATAGAATAGGGCGCGCAGTGAGCTTCCTTCAGAATTGCCCATCTCAAATCATCATCATCGGGAACGCAAAGTCGACTCTGAAATCTCAGAACTCCATCATCTTGTATCACGAATCCTGGGGCTTTTCCTTTCTTTACTTCGTCACATAACCAAAGGATCAAAGAATCGTTCAACTGCTTAGATTTGATCTCCTCGACTAGTGATGAAGTCAGTTCCATCACATATAGTTGCCCTTGGATTCCTGGTGCCCATACTTCAATCCCTTCGCGGATCAGTTCCCATTGAATGCTGGTTTGGGATGTAAGTGCTTCCAACACTCGAAGAGAAACAGGTTTACGGCTCAATGCATCGGCTACTACGTTTGCTTTACCCGGATGATAGAGAATCTCCAAGTCGTAATCCTTGATCAATTCTAGCCACCTTCTCTGCCTTATGTTTAATTCTTTCTGGCTGAAAATGTACTTGAGGCTCTTATGATCTGTAAAGATCTGACAATGAGTGTCGTACAAATAATGTCTCCAAATTTTCAATGCAAAGACTACAGCTGCTAGCTCCAAATCATGAGTCGGGTAATTAACCTCGTACGGTTTCAACTGCCGAGAAGCATAGGCAATCACCTTATCCTTTTGCATCAACACACATCCCAGACCTTGATTTGAAGCGTCGCTGTATACCATGAATCCACCAGTTCCATCTGGTAACGCTAATATAGGTGCTATCGTCAGTCTCTTCTTAAGTTCATCAAAACCAGCCTGGCATTTCTCATCCCACGTGAACTTTTGAGTTTTCTGTAACAGCTGAGTGAGCGGACGAGCAATTTTGGAAAATCCCTCTACAAAATGGTGATAATATCCAGCAAGTCCTAAGAAACTCCGGACTTCTTTCACGTTATTAGGAACTTCCCATTTCAAGATTGCTTCGACTTTCTTCGGGTCCACCTGAACTCCGTCAGCTGATATCACATGCCCAAGGAAAGTTACTTCCCTAAGCCAGAACTCGCATTTGGAAAGCTTTGCATACAGTTGTTCCTTCCTCAAGGTGATCAAAACCACACGCAAATGTTCAGCATGCTCCTCTGTGTCCTTCGAATATATCAAGATGTCATCAATAAAGACGACCACAAATTTATCCAAGTATTCTAAGAATACCCGATTCATCAATTGTATGAATACCGCAGGAGCATTGGTAAGTCCAAATGGCATCAATACAAATTCATAATGCCCATACCGGGATCTGAAAGCAGACTTTGGTATATCCGATTCCTTAATTCTCAACTGATGGTATCCTGATCGCAAGTCAATCTTCGAGAATACCCTTGCCCCTTGCAGTTGATCGAACAAGTCGTCGATCCGAGGTATAGGATACTTATTCTTTATCGTCATTTTGTTGAGCTCCCTGTAATCAATACACAGTCGGAGGGATCCGTCTTTCTTCCGGACAAAGAGAACGGGCGCTCCCCAAGGAGAAATGCTAGGTTGAATATAACCCTTCTGTAACAATTCCTCCAGTTGCTTCTTTAGTTCATACATCTCGGTTGGCGCCATGTGGTATGGTGCTCTGGAAATAGGAGCGGCTCCAGGCTCTAATTCGATAGTGAACTCCACTTCTCTCTGCGGAGGTAACCCAGGTAGTTCGTCAGGAAATACATCTGAGAACTCATTCACAACTGAAATAGACGAGAGCTCTACTCCTTCCTCTTTCCTCATGGCATAACACCAAAGTCCATGACATCCCTACTTCAGTAATTTCACGGCTTTCATTGCTTTGATCAATTTTCCCGAGCTTCCCGGTCTCCATCATCGGAATAAGTGTTCAGATCCGTCATCAACAATGATAGAAATGACTCTCTTTCGGTAATTTAGAATAGCTCCATAACGGTTGAGCCAATCCTCTCCGAGAATTAAATCGTCACCGTAGATGTCAACTACAATAAAATTCGATGGCCAATCTCTCCCTCCTATAGACACTGGAAAATCTCTAGCTTCTAGGGTTCCCACAATTTTCTCTCCGCTCGGTAATCCCACAACATAAGGTTCACAATCATACAAGCACGAGATTTTCAAACGATTAACACAGTTCAAAGATATAAAAGAATGTGTAGCTCCTGAATCGAATAAGACACTAACTGGTTGCAAAAGGATCTGAATCGTACGATGCAACAGTGTGTTCGATCGTCGACTTCTTCATCTCATAAATACGCGGAGGAACGGACCCGGTATTGGATGCCTCTCTTTTCCCAACATTCTACTGCTGGAAACCGCTTTGCGTCTGGTTTACACTAGTGTCCTTCGGAACGACAGAGTGCGAGTACCAAAAGATCGAGTCGCATTTCCACAAAATGTTGCACGATGCCCTTCTGTCCACACTCGAAGCAGTCACAGCGGTAGCAAGCGATCCACGTCGAACATGCCCCACTTTGCCACAGTTATAACATTTCTTCCCTGCGTCTGAAACGGTTGGTGCTGCCCGGAACTTCTTTCCACCTCGAGAAGGATGCGGAGGCCTCCTGGATGATTGAAAAGAGGATTGGCCCCTGCGAGGCCCACTACTCTTATTCTCCGTGAAGTTTCCTGCCACTTTCTGCTTCTTTGCTTCCGTTGATTTCTCTACTGCCGCCTCTTTCATATCATAGGCCAACGCCTTGTCCTGATACTGTCGCAAGGTGGTACATTCAAATCCGGACATATATTACTGAATTTCCGGCTTCATTCGCATGTCAAAATGGAAAATCCTCTCCGCCTCGGTCCTGACCAAGTGGCGCACATAAGTCATTGGTGATTAAAGGTCTTAATCACGTCATCCTGAATGCCTCACGAAGTTTGTGGTGAGAAAAACTCCCGGACTCGGGCCTCTCTAACTGGGCGAGGACAATACTGCGCTTCCATCATTAATTTGAACTCCGTCCAGTCGACATTATGCTCCTCAGGTCGAATGGCCTCCCACCAGTCAAAAGCCTCCCCCGTCAGAAGATACTGGGCGACTCGAACATTTCTGTCGTTGGGACAGTTAATCCCCGCAAAAATCTTCTCTAACTCCTTCAGCAGAACCGTCAAATTTCGGAGGATGCAATTTGATCACCTCAGTAAGCCATTTATCTCCCCGATTATCCACGTTATGCTGCTGTCCCATCGCCGTCTGCATGCGATCCACAACTTGAGCAAACTGGTTTATCTGAGCAATCACCTGCTGAAGCACTCCCGGCACATTAGGATCTGCATTATTATTTGCTGATCCCTGTTGTCCTTCGGAATGGGAATCCGTTCGACTAGCGGTTATTTATGGGGTAGACACCGAATCTTCTTGTCTTGCATTTCCACGTCCGCGTCCACCACCGCGTCCGCGTCCACGACCTCCCCTCAACATACTGTAAACACAGATACTCAATATCCAGGGCAATCTTTCTAAAAGGAAGTCTATCAATGTTTACAAAACATGAATTAAATAAAACGGTAGTATTTGAGATTAGGAAACTTACAACCACGGTCCATACGACGATGCTGGCTCAGCAGTGATGTTACAAACGACCAATAATCAAATAACGTAAATAGACCCAACTGACCCGACTGCCAAGATATCCATGAATCTTAGCTCCGATACCATATTCTGTAACACCCCGAGATATTCGGAATAATTACAGCACCGTAAACCCTTTAAGTAAGGATTTACAAGGCTAAATAAAAGAAATGCAAATATAATTCAACCTTACAACTGAAGTTCAAAATACAGAACTGGTTCAACTGGTCCAAAGAGTTAACTTATACAACCATATCGAAAATGACATTATTAAAACACACGTACTCGAGTACTAAAGTGAACCAAGGAGACAGATCATAATAACAATAAACATCAACCACATAACTGAGCCATTTCATCGTCCTGTCGGTACTGTGGTTGCTTCCCCGCTCCTCGGCTACCTGAACATCAAAACAATGTCCACCCCCGAAGGGGTTAGCAAAACAATGCTAGTACAAGTATCATAATACATAAATCATCAGTGCATCATAAAACATGCAAAACAGACTTCCGTCATCGGAATCCAACGATGTGAATCCTCACGATTCCATCAACGCAATACAGGGTAATCCAGCGATCCAGCGCCCTTGGTATAGATCCCCATGATGATCCCGTCGGACCAACGCATGGTGGAAAACCCGTCCAGCGATCCAGTGCCATCAGCATAGATCCCCATGATGATCCCGTCGGACCAACGAATGGTGGACATTCGATCCAGCGCCCTCAGCATAGATCCTCATGACCCCCTCGGATCATTTATATCATAAACCGATCAATTATGCATATATATATGCATTTCAATATGTTCATCAATACGAACAATTAACAACGAATACCACGAGAAATTAAAGAAATAAATCTCATATTTGACAACATGAACAAAACCATATGCATGATCAAAGTTCCAATATAATTCAAACTCAACATATGATACTTGCCTCGAAAATGGCAAGAATGAAATACTCCAACAAATGACACGCGTCCGTATGCCACCGCCCCTCGATCGTCCCCTATGCAAGGCTCGGACCTAAGAAATAATAAAGAATTCCTCTCAAGTCGTACGAACGTCTAACAATCCGGTTTACGGCCGCAAGCTCTAAAAATGAATTCTGCCTGAACTACTTAGCGCGCGCTACATACTATACGTAACGTGCGCTAAGCCTGCCCGTTAACATACGCAAATAATAAAGTCTAGCGTACGCTAGCTGTGTCTGCATGACCCTCTCTCGATCACCGATCGTTGTCTGCACGATGTCATAACGTACGTTACGTACCAAACATAGCGCACGTTATTCATTCCCGATAGCGCACGTTAATATGCCTATATTAGCGTGCGCTAACTGTGCATGGCAGTTTACTGCTGGGCAGAAAACTTGAGCTAAATGTGATGAAACTCATGAAATCTTCAGTGTTAATACATGCCATCTCCGTGCATATCATGCTCATACGGTTTGTGAATGATCTTTACGTATTAAATGACTATGAGATACAAGGATACGTATAATCATCACAACACCATAATTCATCTTTGATCTTTAAGAAATATCCTAAGTCCAATCCATTTCATGTCCCAAAACGTATGATTCCTTTATGTAAGGGCATAAGAACTTGGTAATCTCCATATACTGGTCATAATCGGTTTTGAAGATACATGAATATGCTTAGGAGTCCATATACTAAAAAGGTTCAATGGATTATACGATGAATAAGTGCCGAAACGTCAAAAATATCCTTCTAACACATGATGTACGACTACTAACGAATTTAACTGACTAGATAATCATGATCAAAACGTCCTTCATACTAATACTTAATATTGGTGAAGAATCACCTACCTCAAAGTAGTGAAGAACAAGGAGGAATTCGAAGCAATCCAACGCCGAAGGCTTGAACACCAATCCTCAATGATCTAAAATCTTCAACACGAGCTAGGATGCTGATATGAAGTGTTTAGGATGAAGAGAGTGACTCTCTAAGTTCAAGAATTCGGATGTGGGAAGTGAAAAGTCTGAAAATATGAAAAAGGATGTTGTCCTATATATAGAAAATGGTTATTAGCATGCGCTAGTCCATATTCATAGCGTGCGCTAACGGCTATTTGAAACTTTACTGATTTCACTGTACTCAGCCTTTAGCCTGCGCTATCCTCATATGAGTAGCGTGCGCTAACGCGTTGACTTGGCTTTTTCCCAAAAGCCGTCCAGGTTCATCCTGACATAATCCGACCAAGATCCCCGGCCTGATCTCACCTACCAACACGTCTCAATCATATTGACCACGTATAGCGTGCGCTAAGGTTCCTTCACAGCGTGCGCTATGGATCTAAGTTAGCGTACGCTACACTTAGTCGATAGCGTGCGCTACATGCGCAGAATCACAATTTTAAATCACATTCATGAAATCATACGCTCAACAACACCGGCTTATGAAATACGGAGAATAATACTCAGATCAAAATGCAACAATTACAATATCACAAGTTCCAAATACATAGCAGAAATCTCGGGTATTACAGTAAGTTGATGTGGATACAGCAACTAGGTGTACAGTGTATACTTAAATAATCACAGTAAAAACTGAAGGTAAATAACATAATATTTAAAGTGGTTCGAGGTAAACCCCTCTACGTCCACTGGTCCTCCACACAGGAGTAAAATGTTTATTATAATTACTATGTACACAACTATGTAATTATAACAGTTATACAATCAATATATCGTTCACACAGATTGATATAAAGATCTTAGCTTCAACCGTTCACACAGATTGGTTTGAGCTAAAGCTTGACTGACTTCTTCACACAGAGTTCTGAAGCTTCGTCTTCCTCAGTCCACACAGGGTTGATCTGGGTTTGTTCAAAGTATAGAACAAAGAGTGAACAACAGCTTTGACTTTATGAGCTTGTAGCTGATGAAGTGTTGTTCAAAAGGATGAGCACTGTATATCTCTTTTATCTGAGTTGCAGTAAGCTTGGAGATATATTTTACTTTGATGATAACTGGATAGCTTTGAATGATTTTGGTTTCGGTAACTGATCTTCAATGCCTTCATCAGATATATATAGTCTCTGAAATATATATCCGTTGAGATGTATCCGTTGAGCAAGATTCTGTTCCAACGGGATTAAAAGCACGATCCGGATTTAGCGGGATTTGAAGATTTGTTGACTGACAGTATTTAAATACTTTATCCTTGAGTATTTAAATACTTCTTTATTCAACGGGACTTGACTTCTGAAGATTCCTTCTTGTCCTGTTGAGAGCTGTATGGAAGATAACTGTATTGGTGATTCGAGACAGTTTCCTTACTTGGTCTTTATAAGACTTCTTTGCTGTACTGAAGGGTTTCACTATTTTGCTGGATTCGAGACAGGTCTTCGATATAGGTTGATGCCTCAACACTTCGATATAGTTTCCTTTATTGTATGCGGATTGGCATATATGTCAAAACCTCTTATCAAATACTATTCGATACAGGGATTGAATATCCCGGCTGTTTCGATACAGGGTTCTTGTTTTCCCAACAATTTCCCCCTTTTTGACAATTTGCCAAGACTTTAACTTTCTAACATTCAAGTCTTCTTGATGATGCCAAAACCTTCTTTATGAAGTAATCTTCTTTGATGTCTTCTGGCAGATTTCTTGGTCTTTCGTCAAAAGGTCTGTCTTTCAGCAACTTAGTCTATTTATTGAACTGCTCACAGGCGAGTTTGATACAGCCGAGGACTTTTACAACTTAAGCTTATGATTGGCGCGCAGGCACAATCTTACAATGTTTTCTAAGCTTACAACTGAAATCATGAACTGTTCGTAGACGAGTTCAAACAGCTTAATTTTCAATCAAGTTTCTATACTTGAGATTGTTATCAAACAATTTAAGTAATCATACATCAGCATAGTAGATTACGATTTGTAATCTTTCAAGACAAACAAACATTTTTATTGATATTCAAAATAAATTGAGCACATGGTTTGCTGTTTCGAAGGAAAAATTACAAAAACAAAAACTAATATACAAGGATTTCAGCTCCTATCTATAGTCCGCATGTCTCCATGGCTTTCTCCCTGGATCATTCTCGGTACCACGCCACCAGTTCTGTAGGGAATCATTGCCTCGATCCTGGTATATAGCTCTTCCTTCATTGGATCTGTCAAAGGCAAGAATCCAGTCTTCTGGATGGGTGATCCGATCTCCTCTTTTGTGTTTGGATTTCATCTCGATTTGGAGAGGGAGTTTTCCTTCTTCTAGCATCTTCGTAAATTTGTCAGCGGCCTCCGCTAAAGTTTTATAGTTCTTGAAGATGGCGGATTCCCTGATGAATTTAACAAAGTATCTCATCAGTTCATTCTTCCTCCATTGCTTCACCTCATCGGCAGTAGGATGGCGGTTGGTCGGCAGACGAATTTCAGAAGGTCTCTCGATTAGACTTTGCCACGGGACATTTGGATCATGAAATTCAGGTCGGGATCCTGAAATCTTAAAACTTTGGGAGGGAGGGTCTAGCTTGTTTAATTCGGCAGTGATGCTGTCTTGAGCAGCCTCGAATTCCCTTTCATGTTGTATCCTGATTCTCCTAGCAGCTTCTCTTGCTTCTTCCCCCTTTTTGGCGTCATCAAGACGTCATAGGATCTCTATGTTAGTCATTCTTTCTACAAGGAAGGAGAGTGCCTGCGACATGTCCTTGATGCATTTGTCGTGGGCTCGCAATTGAGAACTGTTTTCAATCATAGCACATGCGGTCTTGGCTTCAGCAATGCGTGTTTTGGTTGCCTCTTCCTTCAGGAGTTGCTCTTGCTTTTCTTCCATGATTTTCAGTGCTTGTTTGAATACTTCTGGCAAAATAATGAAGGCCTCGACTACTCGAGAAACTTCATGTTGTAGAGTAGTCATCTCTTCCACGGCAGAAGTATGCATCCAATTCAAGGCTTTTTCAACTGAAGACAGAGCATTCACTGCATCCTGAATGAATACAGTTTGAAGACCAAGAGCACGCAGGCGCTCTTTCCTAGCGGCAGAAATCGGAGAATCTGGTTGAGCAAAATCTTCAGAGCAGTTCAACCTCCTTAGGTTCACGGTTGGGCGTGAACTAAGTTGGACATCCTCAGGTACGACACCGTCCTCGGATTCCACGGTTGAAGGGTCGGGAGCAGCTTGTTCTGGTTCGGCGGCAGGGGGTTGTGTGTCTTCCTGTTGCGAAGTTCGTCGGTAGACATGGATACAGGAGGGACTGAATCCTCCTGTTGTCTCTCAGTGACAACTACTTCTTCTTGAGCGGCGGTAGGCTCGGATGCCTGTTCCAAAACTGCTTCAACTTCCTCGACTTGAGGGACTGATTCCTCCTCGTCGGGAATTTTCTCTTACTGTGGCGAAAGGGGCTTGCTTCGAGTTGACGGCCCTTCGTCATCTTTTGGTGGAGAGGCGTCTCTATCTTGAGCCTCTTCACGACTCATTCTCAGACCAGCTTGTAAAGCATCCTCGTCGTCGTCTGAGTCATTGTCATCATCGTCTTTTGGATTTGGGGGAGAGTCCTCTGACTTATCCTTACCTTTCCTCCTTGCGTCAGATTTCTGTAGAAGATGGCTTTCAATTAGTTCTTTGCAGAAAGGGTTGTCCCATCGGATCAGGGCCTCAATTTCCATTGAGTCCGTCACTTCTGTTACAAATCTTTCTTCTTGGCTCCAATCGCTCCAGTTGTACAATGTTTCATACAGAGCTAGCCTGTAGCCTTTCCATTTCAGAAATCTTTCGTAAGCATGGTCTATCTGAACAGCGAGAAGGGTTTTGTGAATAATGGTGTTAGGGGAGGGACTGCGTACAACGTCTGGGTCCGCTGTAGCGATGGGTTCCTCTACAGGTGTGGGACCGTGTAGGGAAGTGGGATTCCTTACAGGGGATGGTGCCCCGAAGGAAGTTTGATCCTGTACGGGTGTGGAATCCCGCATAGGAGAGGGAGTGTTTGGCTCCGAGGGGGGCAGCCGACTCGCTAGAGTCTTTTTCGTTGGCAGATGTCCCATCATCCGTCCTAGCCGCCAAAGGCTCAGGATCTACTGTCGATACAGTAGTGGACACCTCTTCCACAGGGGTTGGGCCCTGGGGTTGTTCTTCAGTGGGTTGTGCCACGGTAGAAACTGCTTCGGAGGGCTTAGCATATTTGACTTTAGAAAGCCTCCTTAGTTTCTTCTTTGGCTTCTCACCAGCAATGGGTTTCTTGCTGTGAGATCTTTTTCTCTTCTTTGAAGATTCCACGTCCTGGGACTTCAAAGACTCATCTCTTGGATCTACAGAAACTGGCATATATTTGATTTTCGGGTGGTTGCAGACCAAGGTGCTCTGGTTATACGCAGTAGGCTTGACGCCTCCTAGGTATATCCTGGAGCTATTCTTCTTTGCATCAGCGGATTGCAACATTCCGCATTTCGTCAAGATACGGTTTAACATTAAACCAAATGATTTCTTCTGGGTGGAAGGCTTGCATACCTCCTCTTGCAAGCGCTTCAGGATTATCTGGCACCAGTTGACCTTTTCACAGGTCAGAATTGCCACCATCGTCCTGAACCTCAGATTAGTACACATTTCGAACGCACCAGTTCGATTCTCAATGATCCTGCAGCAGAAATCATGCAAATATACATAAGGCAGGCAGAATTTCTTTTTGTGACAGGTGGTTTGAACCACGTCAACAACAGTTGAGCCGGAATAGCCCATAAAACTTGGTTATTAACGCTTGAGACCCAAATGTCTCAAGTTGATCCGTTGTCAGGCCATCAGCGGGTAGCCTGTAGATATTCTGGAGCAGATCGCTATCAACACATATCTCAACTCCTTGAATGGTAGCGGTTATGTCAGCAACGTGACCTACTTGGGCCAGCGACAAAAAGCATACGGTACCGTTGAGGTAAAATTCCTCAACCAGATGAGCATCGTACTTCTCAGCGGTTTGACTTCTAAGGCGATAGAGGCCTTGTTGACGAAGACGAGTGATGATGTACTCCATGGGTTCGACATCATTGGTTTCAGCGAGAAGACGTTCAATGACAACAGATCTTGAGAAGATCCGTCGATGATGTTTGCGGTTTTCTTGAGAGCAGGAGAAGAAGTTTGTCCAGCCCTTTGATGATTTTTCAAGAAAAAGTGAAGAAGAAAACACGTAATATGCAGTAAAAAGCAGAAAAGTATGTAGGCTGTTTTTGCTTGAGAACTCTTAAATTTGCAGAAAGCGTAAAGAGTCTCTAATGGCAGATTCAGTCCTTTTATAGTTGGGCGGCAAAATAGGGTTTTGCAGAGTACGAATGGTCAGATTTTAAGGGATGGGAACCGGTTTTTGAAATCAACGGTTAAGATGGACTTAGTGTAACTGGTACGCTAATCCATTAAAATATTTAAAAAATAAGCGGGTCCCACTTCTGACATTTGAGTCACCCTAAATGCCTGAAACGGCGGTTTTAAAACAATAAACAATTTAAAACATCGCGGCTTTTGAGATTCAGTTATCCAGATGTCGTGTAAGGCATTTAATGTACATGACGTTTGACATAAAAACAGGGCACGTGGACAAAAATCATTTTAAAATGAAACAATATAATATAATATATATATATATATATATACATATACTGAATCGAAATCCTATATTATGTGCTGTATTCGCGTCGATACAACGTTCCCCCTTAAAAAGGTACATATAGGTTTTAAATTCCATACAGCAACTTGTGGATTAATGCTGTATTCATGGGTCCTACAGTATTCCCCCTTAATTATTGCACACGTTAGCTGTAGGATTCATATGTCTTCGCTCACTACTGATCTTTGTATTGACGATTACGAGTGTCTGAGATAATTAACGTTGAATCTGTATTCTTGGGTCTTCTGACATTCCCCCTCAATTTGTTGAGTAAAAACAGAAAATTACTTACAGGAGTCGGGTGTAGCATTCACAATTCTTGTCTAAGCATGTTGAATGCAGGTGTGTCGGCTTGGTGAAGATGTCACCTTGAATGTCTGTATGAACTTTTTCAAGGCGAACATCCTTGTTCTCGACATGATTCCTTATAAAATGATGCTTCATGTTGATATGCTTAGTGCGCGAGTGCAGGACAGGATTGTGCGTTATTGCAATTGCACTCGTGCTCTCACACATGATTGGAGTCTCTCTGGCTTCAATTCCATAGTCTGACAACTGTTGCTGCATCCAAAGGATCTGCATACGGCGACTACCCGACATAGTATTCAGATTCAGCCGTGGAAAGAGAATTAGCCAATTGCTTCTTACTGAACCAAGAAACAAGTCTAGGTCCAAGAAAGTGACAAGTTCCACTTGTACTCTTCCTATCTAGCTTGCAGGCTACGAGATCCGAGTCACTGTATCCAACTAAATCGAATCCGCCTTCCTTAAGATACCATAGTCCTACATCGAATGTTCCTTTAATGTACTTCAGGATTCGTTTAGCTGTATTGAAGTGTGATTCCTTAGGTGCTACTTGATACCTCGCACACACTCCAATAGCAAACTGGATATCGGGCCTGCTACCCGTTAGGTACAGGAGCGAACCAATGATCTTCCTGTAGAGTGATTGGTCAAATGGCTTTCTAGCTTCATCAGCATTAATTTGCACGGAAGTGCTCATGGGGGTTGACGATGATTTGGAATTGTTCATTCCAAATTTGTTGAGAAGCTCCTTGCTGTATTTTTCCTGGTTGATGAAAATACCTGTAGGCAACTGCTTTACCTGCAAACCTAGGAAATAACTAAGTTCCCCCATCATACTCATTTCAAATTTACTTTGCATGAGATGAGAGAACCTTTGACACAAAGAAGGTTAGTTGAACCAAAAATTATATCATCCACATAGATTTGCACCATAAGAAGGTCATCACCTTCCTGTATTTTGTACAAGGTCTTGTCCACATCACCTTTCTCAAATACGTTGTTGGTTAGATACTGGGACAAGGTTTCATACCAGGCTCTAGGGGCTTGTTTAAGTCCATACATCGCTTTTCTTAGCCTGTATACTAAGTCGATACCATCTGTGTTGGCAAACCCTGGTGGTTGTTCAACATAAACTTCTTCGGTAAGGTATCCATTCAGGAATGCACTCTTGACGTCCATTTGGTATACAATAAAGCTCTTATGGGCGGCAAAGGCTAAAAATATCCTAATGGCTTCTAGTCTCGCTACAGGGGCTAAGGTTTCATCATAGTCTATGCCTTCTTCCTGACTATAGCCTTGTGCGACTAGTCTGGATTTATTCCTTATAATAATCCATTTCGATCCTTTTTGTTTCGAAATACCCATTTGGTTCCTATAACCGATTGGTGTGTAGGCCTGGGTACAAGATACCATACATTGTTTCTTTCGAAACCGTTAAGCTCTTCTTCAATAGATGTTATCTAATGAGAATTATTAAGAGCGTCTATGGTCGAAACAGGTTCGGACTGGGCTAAGAATACAGTGATAGTGCACATATTGAGTCTTCTAAGCTCGGATTGAGATTTCCATTCAGGAAACTGTGATATCTCAGTATCAAATTCTTCTTGTGCACAAAGTACATTTCCGTGTGTACTCTGTATTCTCCTACGAGTAGAAACACCAGCATTTATGTTTCCAATGATTAGCTCTTGCGGGTGATCTCTCAACTATCTTCGGTCAGGTTCTAATTCAGGATCCCGTACTGTATCAAGAGATTCTGTGGATACAGCTTCAGCTTGTACAACATCGGCTTCATACACGTCGATTCTTACAGCTGCGGGGTTGATTTCTAGGTCAACGATAGGTTCTATGGGAGTTGGAGGATCCAAGATAGAGAGTTGTTGGATTTTTTGGGTAACATCGTCTACTCCTGTAGGGTCATGATGAGGTTCGTCGAACACTACATGAACTGATTCCTCGATCGTCAGCTTCCTTTTATTAAAGATTCTGTAAGCTTTGCTGATGGAGGAGTATCCTACAAATATTCCTTCATCTGATTTCTCATCAAAGGTTCTAAGTTGGTCCTTCCCATTATTCAACACATAACACCTGCATCCAAAAATGTGAAAATATGAAACTAACGGAGTTTTGTTGTTCTATACCTCATATGCTGTTTTGTTATGGTGCTTGTTGACGATATAGCGGTTTTGAGTGTAGCATGCTGTATTGGTTGCTTCACCCCAGAAACGCTATGGCAGCTTGCTTGCGGCGATCATTGTCCTTGTTGCTTCTTTCAACGTCCTATTCTTTCGCTCAGCAACACCATTTTATTGAGGTGTACGGGCAGCTGAGTATTCGTGTTGTATCCCATTTTCTGAACAGTATTGCTCTATAAAGCGGTTAGTAAATTCTTTACCTCTGTCGGAGTGAATGGACACGATACTCAATGCTTTTTCATTTTGCAACTTTCTCAGGAGCTCGGGCAGCTTTGATGTTGTTTCCTTCTTCTTGCTAAGGAAAATTGTCCAAGCATACCTGGAATAATCATCAACAACAACCATGCAGTATTTCTTACCTCCCAAACTTCTGGGTCTACAGGACCGTAGAGATCCATATGTAGCATTTCCAACACTCTTTGGGTTGAAAGGTAGGATTTTCTCTTCAGGGTTGACTTGATTTGCTTGCCTTTCTGACACGGTCCGCAGACGCTGTCCTTTTTAAATGACATATTTGGCAAACCTCTAACCATTCCCTATCTTGAGAGCTTGTTGATCGTCTTGAAGTTGACGTGAGACATCCTCTTGTGCCATAACCAGCTAAGATCTGCAGTGCCTTGGGCAACAAAACATGGAATTGAGGAGCTTATAGGCTTCCAGTCAGCAATATACATGTTACCTGATCTGCTTCCTGTAAGCACAACTTCCTTGGTTTGGATGTTCTTGACACTACAGCGATCTATATAGAATTTCACCGAGAACTATTTATCACAGAACTGGCTAATACTAAGTATATTATACTGTAAGCCTTCAACATATGCAACATCGGTGACTTTGAATTTTCCGAGAAGTAGGTTTCCTTTCCATCTTGTTCTACCTTTAGATTTATCACCGAAACGAACTTTTGGACCGTGACCTTCTACAAAATCTGATAGCTTGCTCCTATCTCCGGTCATGTGCCGAGAGCATCCACTATCAAAGTACCAGGTATCCTCCTCTAGAATGTCCTGTTACAATGAAATTAAGTAGATTTAGGTCCCCTTTGATTTTTGGGTCCATGTATGTTAGTTCCTCTAGGTACCCAAGTTTTCCTGGTAGCAATTGGTTTACTGAAGGTCATACTCGTTACAGTGTTGCGATATCTATGAGGGGCATATTCGTAGTCGTTATAACCATGATAATTATTATGCATGAAAAATTCAGGGTTATTATTATTAATCCAGTACGAGTGCTGTCTTGTAGGTGGAGCCATTTTCTTAGGCTTAACAGCTTGCCTTCTGGGTCTCCAGTTGGATTCCCAACGCTGTTGTTGATAATGAGTGGGCACTTGCTGTCTCGAGGAATAATGAGGCTCCTGTATCCAATACCTAGGCGTGCTGTACTGATAGTACTGTCGTGCGGGCCATTGGTAGTTGGATCTGACCTTCCTTACGAGCATTGGCTGGCTTGTTGATATGCTCGGGGAGCATGCTGTTGAGTGCGCCTCAAAGGTTGGAACGGATTATGATTCCGCTGTCTGGAATAGGATTGCGGGGGCGGAATGGCAGCCTTCGGTTTTCGCGGTGCAGCAGGTTCCTTCACGGGACTCGGGGTATCTTTCGATACTGGAATGTGTTCCACACTCTTGACAAACACTGTACTAGTTTTCCTTTTGTTTGAACATGAGGTGTATCCTAAGCCACTTTTGTCATGAGCATTTTGCCCAGTGCTCAGAATTTCTTCCATTCTTTTGGACGATTTCTCGAATGATTTCAGAGTGGTCTCAAGTTCAATTTCTCGTTTTTCGAGAGTTGTGACTTTGGCTTGAAGTATAACCAAATCAGTTGTCTTGCTCTCATTGTGAGTTTTAACCTCACTTAGTTCATGAGCAAGTTGATGATTGCTCTCCATGAGTTTTTCAAAATCGACTTTGCTGGTTTCATAGTCAAGAGACATATTCTCATAATTTATCTTCAGCAAATCGTTTTCATCTTTCAGCTCTAGGTTAGACAGTTGGAGCTGTATATTCTCATTTTTCAATGTCTCGTGGGCCTTTTGAATGTTTTTAAATTAATTCATCATGTTTTCAAAAGTATGAGATGCATTTGATGGAATAGCTGAGGTTGAACTTACCTCATCATCGCTATCTTCACCTTCCGGAATGTCTTTGGCCATAAAGCACATATATGCTTTATCATCGAACTCATCATCAGATGAATCACTTTCGGTGACCACCTTAAGACATTCTTCAGATTTGGATGGTGTGGGGGAGGCTTCTGATTCTCCAATCAGGGCCTTGAGCTTGTTTTTCCAAGCACGTCTTCTTTCATCTCTCTCTTGTTGCTCGGCCTCCGGCAACTTTTGAACTTTGGGATGAGGACATTTATTTGCATAATGCCCTGGTTTCCTGCAATTATAGCACAGGTTAGAATTACCGGATGAATTTTCGGTACTTCCCTTTTGGACAGGTTTGGGCTGTAGAGTCTGCTTGATGAACTTTTTGAATTTGTGCATGAGAAGCGCCATTTCATCTTGAGACAGGATGTCGTCACATCACAAGATTCTTGTGACTAGGCTTCGACGAGCTGGGCATGCTGTGTCGACGACTCAATACAGCGGCTAGTGCTGTGACCTTTGAGGGAGATTCTTCAGCTTTCCCTCTTCTATCAATATCATACTCAAAGGATTTGAGGTCAGAGAAGAGGTCAAAAGTAGTTATTTCATTAATATTGCAAGACACACGCATAGCTGTGGTCGTAATATCCCATAGGGCTGGGAGAGATCTGAAAATTTTTAAATTCTTCTCCTTTTGGGTATAAATTTTGCCCAATGCTTCAAGTTCACCAACAATACCTGTGAATCTGAGGTCAAGTTCCTCAAGTGTCTCAGTTGGTTTCATTTCGAAGGATTCAAATTGCTGAGTCAGTTTTGAAATCTTGTTTTCTTTTGAGAGCTCAGTTCCCTCACAAATTAACTTGAGTTTATCCCAGATTTCCTTGGCTGTTTTCCAGCTCTTTACCTTTGAGAACGTGCCTTTGTCAAGGGTGACAAATAATGCGTTCTTAGCCACATTGTCAAGGTTGGCTTGCTTTCTTTCATCTGTGGTCCATTGCTCGCGATCCTTCTCGAGCATCTCAGCATGGGCTTGGCCTTCAATCCTTGCGGTCGTGTTTACCTTCATGATCTTGATAGGACCATCCTATATCACAAAAATCATCTCTTCGTGCATTGCTGCAAGATGAGCCTCCATCCTAATTATCCAATCATCAAATTCGTTAATAGAGAACATAGGCACTTTGTTGATCATAGAAGTATCCATGTGAAAGTAAGGAAATGAAAGAGACTGTTTTTAAAGAGTAAGTGATTTTGGATCTGATTTGGTTAAAAGTACGACTGATTCTTTTTAGAATCAACCGCTCCGATACCACTTGTTGGCCACTAAGTATACTGGATACAGCTTGGGAAGTAATTTAAACAACAAGTTGTACTGATTTTAAATCTGAGTGCATAGCGGAAGTCTTAGATACAGTAAGTTGCTATGGATACAGCAACTAGGTGTACAGTGTATACTTAAATAATCACAGTAAATAAAACAGTAAAAACTGAAGGTAAATAATACAGTATTTAAAGTGGTTCGAGGTAAACCCCTCTACGTCCACTGGTCCTCCACACAGGAGTAAAATGTTTATTATAATTACTACGTACACAACTACGTAATTATAACAGTTATACAATCAATATATCGTTCACACAGATTGATATAAAGATCTTAGCTTCAACCGTTCACACAGATCGGTTTGAGCTAAAGCTTGACTGACTTCTTCACACAGAGTTCTGAAGCTTCGTCTTCCTTAGTCCACACAGGGCTGATCTGGGTTTGTTCAAAGTATAGAACAGAGAGTGAACAACAGCTTTGACTTTATGAGCTTGTAGCTGATGAAGTGTTGTTCAAAAGGATGAGCACTGTATATCTCTTTTATCTGAGTTGCAGTAAGCTTGGAGATATATTTTACTCTGATGATAACTTGATAGCTTTGAATGATTTTGGTTTCGGTAACTGATCTTCAATGCCTTCATGAGATATATATAGTCTCTGAAATATATATCCATTGAGATGTATCCGTTGAGCAAGATTCCATTCCAACGGGATTAAAAGCGCGATCCGGATTTAGCGGGATTTGAAGATCTGTTGACTGGCAGTATTTAAATACTTTATCCTTGAGTATTTGAATACTTCTTTATTCAACGGGACTTGACTTCTGAAGATTCCTTCTTGTCCTGTTGAGAGCTGTATGGAAGATAACTGTATTGGTGATTCGAGACAGTTTCCATACTTGGTCTTTATAAGACTTCTTTGCTGTACTGAAGGGTTTCACTATTTTGCTGGATTCGAGACAGGTCTTCGATACAGGTTGATGCCTCAACACTTCGATACAGTTTCCTTTACTGTATGCGGATTGGCATATATGTCAAAACCTCTTATCAAATACTATTCGATACAGGGATTGAATATCCCGGCTGTTTCGATACAGGGTTCTTGTTTTCCCAACATAACATATATCCGATAACAATCAACAACCGATAAAACTAACCAATCGAACTCAACGGTTCATCACAACCTCGAATAAACGCAGTCAGGACAAACCAAATCAAATCACGAATTCATAATCAAAACACAAAAATACTGCACTGTCTGCCTACTTAGCGCACGTTAAACGTATAACGTAGCGTGCGCTAAGTTGCTCCCGTTAGCGTGCGCTAGCCAGTAAGCTTAGCGTGCGCTAATGCTGTACAGTAGCATGCATTCCAAGCATCAACTAACATCTTGCGACTACGAATCCGAATGAAGGGAGGCATAAATCTCCATATCTCTTGAAGATAAACGACCCCATAATTATCACAATGATCATATCAATGTCCATATATCAATAAGAACATCAACAATCAAACCGACTCGATAACAAGGATCATATCATAATCAATCTGGAATTCAACCTAGTATCATGATTCATCTCATCTAAATTGACCAATATAATTACCTAGATTCAGAAATCCATCTTAGATTGGGTTAAACGAATCAACATCCTTATAATATGAAGAATCTTAACTAACATCTGAAAGTCTTATCAAAATTCCATTGAATCTCATATAACATCATCATCATCTGATTATCCAACATGCTCCTCACATGTAATCATCCAATAAAAATGAACCACCATCAAAGGGATACGAAAATTACCTGGATTGGATGAACCAAAAATAAGAACACTTGACTCCATTCCAAAAATCCTGAATAACTTGAAGAACAAGGCTTGAATCCATGATCTCCATCTTAATCTTGTTAAAGATCATCATCTCACCATGTTTGGGAACCTCAAGAACCTCCCAAAGCTCTTTCTATCGACTGAAGGAGAAAGAATGGACTAAATGCATCTCAGAACCCGTCTGTCCCCTTATATAATAAACATTACTAGCGCGCGCTACTCTCATAAAATAGCATGCATTATTACCCTAGCGTGCGCTAACTGAATTTGTAAGCGTGCGCTATCGCAGCCCAGAGGCCACTGCCTCACTTCGTAAACTAGATTACGTATGTAATGCCCATGTATTAACGTACGTAAAACATCATGTCTAGCGTACGCAAGTCCTTATCCTTAGCGTGCGCTATCTGAAGTTGACTTACTACAGTATTCACCTACCACTCGTGCCCCCACATGCCGAAAGCAACCAATAAAGCCAAGATTCCCTGTTGACTGACTGATATTAGCGTGCGCTAACAACAGGCATTAGCGTGCGCTAATCCTTTACGGCAAACACCAGTTGACTAATCAGAACATGCGCCGAAAGTGGCCTGGTCCACACATAGATTCCTTATGATCTGTTCTGCACTAGCGTGCGCTGCCTTTTACCTTTAGCGTGCGCTAAACCAGTACGATAGTGTGCGCTATACATGATTATTAGCGTGCGCTAATAATGCTACACTTAGCCATTTACACTGATCTTGCTCGTCGTCTCAACATACTAGATACGTATACATGACGCACTATATACTTTGTTCACCAAGTATGACAATTATACCAATACAGAAGTCTCAGTTCTACAATTATTTTATCCATATTGTACAGATTCCACGATGTACAACAAAATTCGGATAAAATAACATTAAACAATAGTAATAGAAATTTCGGATATTACAACAATGATACACGAATGTATCACAACATGATCGACACGAAATGACAAAAATGATTAGAGTACTTGCCCCGAGTCCTTCGAGAGCAATCTCGATGTCCAAACCATCACGAACCATTATCCTCAATACTCGACGGTCTAAAATATCACGGACAGTAGATAATTCACGTCTTCGTCTCTACCACAATGTATCCTCGATACCAAGTATACCAACAATAAATGTAAATCATATACATTATGATTTAATTCCCAAAACTCAAATACAACCTATAATCCCAAACCTCCTGTGATTACGATGATCAACATTGCTATACGAATTATAAACGAATGAAACTAAAACCATTCATTATATATTAAAAACTGAACAAGTAATAACTTGCCTCGATACTGATGAAGCCGTTACCAATTCCTTTCCGTCGTCTACAAACTCCTCAGCCCCGACCAAATCAATCTACGAATATTCTCGAGCTCGACCGCAACACACGGTTATAATCACCGATCAATATTCTCAACCTATTACAGTAATTCGATAAACAACAAGATCGATAACAATCAATAACCGACATAACCAACCAATCGATCTCAACGGTTCAACGACACTTTGATCACATACAAAACCAAATAGTATAACTCAAACCATTACGAATTCATATCGATATCCAATAATTACTAATCAATATAACCGATCGACAAACTTAACGATTTCTTAATTTCTCGATTAGACACAAGTCCGAACAATCCAACTCAACAATTATGAATTCATAACCAACATGCGATTACGGATACAAATGTAAAGAAAATAATATTCGGTGGTCCATCACAATCTTTCCGGATTCCAAATTGATATCATGATTCGTATTTCATCAAGAACATACGAATTCTACCACTACAATCAACGAACATTCGATCTTCATATCTAAAGATACCGATAATTCAACCTACGATCATCTTGCTATGTTAAATTCATCAAGAAGTTCCTCAAGAACACTAAGTGAATCGAAATCATGTTCATAGCCATCAAAACAACCTAATTCGATATCCTTTAACATGTAGATAATCATCCAATTCGTAATCCAAGTCATGTATTATCGTATTCTTCAATATTCACTTCACATAACCTCAATAATCGTAACAAAAACACCCTAACCATCATCATACGAATCAAATACGAATAAAAATACCAAAAATCCGAAATCAAGGTATAGAGTTCAACAACATACCTCAAGAACATGATTAACACAATCAAACTCTTCAAGTATCATCAATGTCTTCATATCCAAGCCTCAAATCCATGTTTCCAAGCTTATAATCAAGTTGGAAGAGGTTTATTCTCACTAACACACTCATAGGGACGAAGGTTGGAGGAGGAAAGGTTTTTCACTCGTGAAGAAATGAAAGAACGAACTTCATTTTATAAACTGCATTGTTCATTACGTACATGAGCACTCAACATTAATGTACATAATGCTCTCTAGCGTACGCTACACATCCAACATAGCATATGTAACATCATTCCAGAACTTACTGACCTATTTCGTTCACTTGCTTATGTACCTAATATTTCCTTCATAGCGTACGTAATACGTTAATTTGATTTTTTATTGGTTATAATAATTGCAACAAATAACATTCATTTTTAAGTAGATTTTAGATAAATTGATTTTAAATAATTTACTAGGGTTTAGAATCCACCAATGTCTATTTATTATTTAATTTATATTTTAATCCCAAGAAATTCAGGGAATAGATTCTGAAATCAATCTCACTATTTCCCTATAGATTTAACAATAAGTACAAAATTATAATTCAAATATAGATTTTCCTTCGCTTGATAAATGTAATTTCTAAGCATTCTATGTATCCAATTTAATGGAAAACAAATAATCAAAGAAAATAACTAATATCAATAATCACAAAGCAATGGGGAATTTATAACTATCAAAAATACGTGATATAATTGATGAAATAATATTCCCCTATTGAAGCGAAAATCATAGTCGTTAAAAACATTTATTTGGAATTATTATATAAATATTAATAATAATATAGACATGGTTTCATCATAACCCCAATAAAATAAAATTACTCACTCATAATAACAACACAAATAAATAAATATTTCATAATATTATTACTCAAATATAATTTTGTTACACAATATTTTTATTTCTCTCTCTTACAATAATATCTCTCTATTTTTCTCTTTTTTTCTCCTCTTTTTTCTCTTCTCAAACACTACACATTCATCTGCTATTTATACTACTATAAAATTAATAAAATAATAATTTTTAACATTTTAAAATCCCACCCCCTAATCATACACGGCTGCTATGAGGTGCTGATGTCATGGATGACATCAGCACAGAGTTGAAATTCCTGTCCAATCAGGTGTTGACACGTGGCACAATATGGTCCGTCTATTTAATTGTCCTTCGAACGGTCATAACTTCTTCATACGAACTCGGATTCGGATGATTTTTTTTTAAAACGATCATCTAGACGAGACGAATAAAGTGAGACCAGTCGTGACTATATTTGAATTTTGTAAAAATATTGCCCTTGAATCAATTGATCTGTCTTGTACCGGTTGGTTAACCTGCAGATATAATTTAATTCCAATTAATTATCCAAAAATGACATAAAATTATAGAAAATTCTAACAAAATGAAATAATATAAATATATGGTAAAACGAATAAATTATCACACAACACATAATTATATATATAAAATACTAATAAAAATATTACTCAAAATATACTAAACAAATTCCCCCACACTTATCTTTTGCACGTCCTCGGGCAAATCTTATACCCGAGTTATAATACTCATATGCTGAAAAAATCATGACAAAACCAATATCAAGAGAGAACAAGTGATCATGACCCAAGTGAGATCAGAGAAAAATAGGATGCCGCACCAAATTCTAACAACTTCATTGAGAATCGAATGCCAAAAGATGCAATACCCTCACGGTGGATATCACTCTTCACTCAAGTGTATATACGGGATATTCGAGAAGAGTTCACTCATATCAAAGCATAATGTGTCATTACCATATGCTTGGTCAAAAATCAAATCTCCACTACTTAAAAATAAACTCATGCATAAATCAAAAGGTCTTTTCTTTTGGTTGTAACGTGGCTTTGGATATGGGTAGTATAAAGGGAAAATTATGAGGTTTGCTAGCCAAGATCAATTGTGAATTTAGATGCATAACAAATCCTACAAATAGCAATCAACACCCCCCTTATGTAATGAAAACTCTCAAACCATCCTCCCCAAGTTATTCTGTACATGGTAATTGAATATTCATCTGGTAAGGTCATACTCTTGTGTAAGAAAAAGTATACAATGGATCTTCTGGAAGGAATTATGTATCCTCAAGGGATAGTTCAAGTGCTATTTTATGTATATATAGTGATGATTTTCGCACTTGACCTCCCGCTTTTTTTTTTCTTTCAGGCCGTTTTTTTTTGCCTTTATTTATATATTTTTTTATTCAGTTCAATACTCCAATGTACTTCACACCCTTTCACTTTCAACAAAATCTCTTAATCTCCACAATACTCTTATGAACATCGGCCCCTATTTGTCACACATCTAGTTCACAATTAAATCTTTGACTAGAGGGTGCAAATGGATGAGTCATCAACAAGAATGGATAATGGCTAAAGTAATGTGCTTGATCAAAGAAATAGGCTCAGGCTCAATGGGGCTTCTAAGGATAAAATATAATGGGTGGGAAAATATAAGCCAACAAGGGGTTAATCCTAATTGCCTTTATCATCTTAATGCAAGAGTTTATGAATGTAGTCTCGAAATGTATAAATGAGCATGTTCTAGAATGAACACAATATGTTTTACCACACAACAAAAAATATAGAGCGTATATATAAGGATTGCTCTAAGGCTCAAAACTCATAAAAAGGGTGTTGTGTACCGAATCCCATACACCTTCATCTAAATCCATTATCAAAACCAGTGAAACATCCCAAAAATGATTTTTTCACTAACGTTTTCTCAAGAAAATGGTGCCGTGATTTTCAACATTTTTTTATTGCATATATATATATAGATATAGATATAAACCTTCCCCCACACTTAATGATAAACATTATCCTTATTGTGTAAAAAGAACAATGGAGTAAGGGTTTAAATAAGGCTTCCCTATTTATGAAAGACGACGCTTCGCTCAAGCCTTTTTTTTGGAACCTGCAAGAAATAAGTGTGGCAAAACAACAAAAGAAAATATATACCCGGAAGTATAACACAAACAACCTAGATGCGCTTCAAGAGAGTCCGAAGAGTCGCCTTACGCTGCCATCAATGCTTTTATTAAAAACAAACAAGAAAAAGTACAGTAATAGAAATAACAATACATAAATCGTGGATAGATGCGCGTCAAGAGATCGAAAAGAAAACTCCTTAAGTTGCCATCATTTTCACGATTTTTACACCCGCTAAAAAGTAAAAAACAACAAGAGGAATGAAGTGGGATATCAGAGAGAAAGGAATGTATCAATTTTGCGTTTCCGGACAGTGAAATATTCCATCCAAACAATATTAGCTAGAGCTGGGTCAGGTTCAGGAACAAATGCAATAAGTTTTTTGATCAGCTCTTCTGGTGTTGTTGCAACAACTATGATTCGTTTAGCACGCTCAGAAATAAAACCCTTTTCAGAAGAGTAGTTGATGAAAAATAATAAACCATCGAAGAAACCATTGACATTTAGCAGACCTATTGGTTTCGTAAGAACATTTAGCTGGGCTCTGGTAACCACATGAAAAAGTTCCTCAAGAGTGCCAAAACCACCGGGAAGGGTGATAAAGGCATCAGCATTATTTATCATGTGAGTTATGCGGTCTTGCATATTCACAGCTCTGAACTCATCGCCAATGGTTGCTCCAGTGATTTTACTTTCAGCCAGAGGTTTTGGAATGATTCCCAACACTTTTACTCCTTCCATATAGGCGAAAGACGTCCAATTTATCCTAGACTTACTCCTACGTAAACTACTTGAATGCATTTTTCTCTAAGGTACGACCCAAGTTGTGGGTGCTTGATAAAGCAAGCCTCTTTCCCATGACTAGCTCCACCAAAAATGCAGATGGAGTTAAATCTTTTTGTGGAAGATGATGATTCCATTTTTTGAAAAGAAATTACTTAGAGAGAAAATGAAAAGAATATAAGTTTGAGGGATGCATAAAAGAAACAACTGCAATGTTTATTTATAGATGCAAAATAAAATAAAAAGATTTATCAAATCTGTGACCGCGTTAATTGCGCTTCAACTACTCAATAGAATAATGAATGCATTTAGTGCGTATCACATTTTTTATTCAGAAAATCTAAAAAAAACGACAAAAAGTAAAGATACTCACATGTATGTACAGTAGTTGTGATTGTGGCTCACATCTTCCTCTGATTTTACGTTCAGAAACGGCTTAAACGCCTTCTATGAGTCGGGGAGAAGCTTCCCATCCAATTTTCTTACAAATTGGCAAACAGGGTCTTTTAACGTCAGATTCCCAAGACGTTGTTCATATTCTGGTTTGAATTTATTCCACAAACATCGAATCCCATAATGTACGAGTCCACTAGGATGCGTGTCAAGAGAAATTTCGATATCATCTAAATTCTCCTTATTCAGACCATCCTTGATGAACTGAATTTTATCTTCTCTGTTTGTGGAAGGAATTCCTAAAGATCGACATCTTGAATCACAGTTCCACCTAGCACATTTGTAGCAAACAACGATTTTCTTTGCTCGTCGTTTCTTGGCATATGAACTTTTTCCAAGCCCTGGTAAAAATCTAGTTGGTGTTTCCGTGAATTCACCCGCTATTCTCACTTTGGCTTCAATAATGAATCGAATATCAAAAGGTATGCCGTTATTCATAAGCAACCTCATTCTTTCAACTCTGGCTTGGTAAAGTTTCAAAATGACTTTTTTACTAAGGAAGGGAAATCTTTTTTCAATTGTTTTCAAAGTTTGTTCCATAATTAAAAATAAAATAAAAATATCTACAAAATCAGTTGTTGTGGGAAACTGAAAAATCCGACTTTACTAGCCATGGAGTACCGTTATCCGCCACTTGACCTGTAACACCCCGAGATATTCAGAGTATATTACAGCGCCGTGGACCCCTACATGGGACCCACCAGGCTACAACAAGCAAACACCACTCGACTAACCATCTCGGTTAGCGAGGATACACATTCAAATAATACAACACATGAAAATACACCCGGAGCAACCGGCGAAATAAGCAACAACCGACAATGTAGCAATTTAAAATAATACAAAACGGAGTTTGAAATGAAAAGCCTAAGTACTCGCGAGTACAGTCTATCAGTTTATAAATATAGGAAACAACCATATCGAAATGGACAAAATAAATAAGTAGACCCAAATGCACATGTCAACGACCCTGACCAACATCCTCGTACTGTCCCAGCGCTCGCTCGTCCGGATGAACATAGCCTGAAATCCATAACAAGAATTTCCCCACAACGGGTCCCCAGAGGGGTTAGCAATTACGCTAGTACAAGTAATCAAGGCAAACCAATAGCTTACACATTTCATAGTAAATGCACCAATATCATTTCAGAAACCAAAACCAGACATGTCTTTTCCGGAAATAAACAGTCAAACAATTTGCCTTGGGAACAGGGTAATACCATAGATCCCGCCCGAGGCCTCTAAGGACCCTCCCGAGCTGGCTATATCATAAAAACAAATCACGCACATGCATCGCCTTGGGAACAGGGTAATACCATAGATCCCGCCCGAGGCCTCTAAGGACCCTCCCGAGCTGGCTAGCTAAACAAACTCATGAATTGAGGACTCAACCCTTTCGATTCCCTCTGTGATCCCATCGGACCATCCTGAGGTGAGCAAATCACACACAAAATACATTACCATTTCACGTTAAGCATACAGGTTTCCAAAAATACTTGCCTTGAATAATTGATGACTTAAACGAACGGAAGGAAATACCGACGAATGCTAGGAACCGACAATCACGAACCTAACGATTCGAAGAACACAATCACAACCAATCCTAAACAAATACGGAAATTGGAATACACCCAAAAACCCGCCTACGATTCATGTATATTCGTATAGAAACAATGATGATGGCGGACCACAACCAAACCCTCTCGATTACAAAATTACTACGAAATATACCATGAATCCGTAGGGAAACCAACAAAACCAACAAGATAAATCATGTACATCATGAATTAATCTAACATACGGAACGAATCGGACGAAACATGAAAACCCCTTCACTTTACCCAAAACAAGGTTTTAGGAGTTTACCTTGAATAATGACGAAGAACACGATTAGAGGTTGATAATATACTCCAAAAACTCGAAGAAGATGATGGCTCGGAGTTACAAAGCTTCAAATCGCCGGAAATGCCAAGAAGATCGCCTAGGAGTCGGATGGGAAGGAGAGGGATGAAAAATGACCGAAATCGGTCAACTCCTGGGTTTATAAACCCAGGCCTCGTTACGTACGTTAGCCACAGGTAGCTTACGTACGTTAGCTTGTTAACGTACGTAAGCTATCCTATGCTTACGTACGTAAAGAAAATCGCAGAATTCCCTGTACTACTTTACACACAACCGCTACGTACGTAATGGCAACATGCATTACATACGTAATGCTTCTTCCTGGGAGAGTACAGGCCAACCCCTGACAAAGAAGGAACTGAGACAAAAAATTGAAATGCGACGGTGAATGACTCACGATGGTACGAACGTAAAGGATTCGAGGCGACAAACTTAAGTGTTGAAGGAAAACCTATTCTCGACTACCCGAAGGTTCGGAAAAACAATCAACAAACGTAGTTATCTCAAATCGTTGGGAAATTACAAAACGGCCCAAAATATCCGAAATGTACGATACATGACTGAAACATCAAACAACGCTCACAACACGCGTAATAACATGAGACGGATCCTCGGCAATCTCGAAACGGCAGTTCCGAGCGACGATTTACGAGAATACACAAAATAGCGACGAAAACGACATAAAACACTGAACCGAGTAAAACGAGTCCGAAACATGCTCGAACGACAAAAAGTCCAATATTAAATATCCTCAAAATGTCGATACGGTTACAAGCGAGTTGCTAAAAATGAAAATACACCAATGTAATAAGAATATTAAGAGGAAGGAAAAATGCGGATATTACATTCTACCCCTCTAAAAACAAGTTTCGTCCCGAAACTTAAGGAATAAACAACTCGGGGTACTTAGCACGCATGCTATCCTTGGTTTCCCAAGTTGCCTCCTCGACGCCATGCCTCGACCATTGCACTTTGACCAAAGGAATGTCTTTATGCCTCAGTCGCTTCTCACGGTGCTCCACAATCTTTAAGGGACGCTCCTCGAAGGTAAAATCTTCGGCAATATCGATCTCACCATAATCGATGATATGACTAGGATCCGGGACATATTTCCTCAGTTGAGAAACATGGAAAACCTTATGAACGCGACTCAAGGATGGAGGTAGCGCCAAACGATATGCCAAATCACCGACTCGCTCAAGAATCTCAAAGGGTCCAATAAATCTCGGACTCAACTTCCCCTTCTTCCCGAAGTGAAAAACCCCTCTCGTCGGTGACACCTTTAGCAAAACGTGGTCTCCCACCTCGAATTCCAAAGGCCGATGACGGACGTCGGCATATGACTTTTGTCGACTCTGAGCGGTCATCATCCGTTCTCGAATCAAATCCACTTTCCGCCTTGTCTCTAAAACAATATCCGGTTCGGTCCCGACCAAATCGGATGCTTCGTTCCAACAAATCGGAGATCGAAAACGCCACCCATAAAGCACCTCATACGGTGCCATCCGAATCGATGCGTGCCAACTATTGTTGTACGTGAATTCGATCAAAGGCAAATGCTCCTCCCAGTTGCTACTCCAGTCGAGAGCACAAGCACGCAACATATCCTCGAATGTCTGGATAGTGTGTTCCGACTGTCCATCTGATTGGGGATGAAAAGAGGTACTCAAACGCAAACGAGTACCCAACGCCTTATGCACTGCCTGCCAGAAATGCGATACAAAGCGGCCATCACGATCCGAAACAATAGACTTCGGAGTACCATGAAGTCTCACAATCTGCGCAATTAACACACGAGCCAACTTCTCCGGGCCCCAAGTATCCTTGATGCCCAGAAAATGTGCCGACTTAGTCAGGCGATCAACAATTACCCAAACCATATTCATGCCCGATCTCGATCTCGGCAAACTCGTAATGAAGTCCATCGATATATCTTCCCATTTCCATTCCGGAATGGGAAGTGACTGCAATAACTTGAATGCCGATGCTCGATTTTGACCTGCTGACAAGTCAAACATCTCGCCACAAACTGCGCGACCTCTTCCTTCATATCGTTCCACCAGAAATTCCTCCTCATGTCCTTGTACATCTTACTCGAACCAGGATGAACGGAGTAAGGCGTAGCATGGGCCTCACGCAGAATACTCTGTCTCAACTCTAAGTCGTTCGGTACACATAGCCGACTCAGGAATCTCAAAACACCATCCTCATGAATCACAAACCCCGGAGACTTTCCCTTAAGAACGTTCTCTCAGATTTGAGTAATCATCGGATCCTCTAACTGCTTCATCTTAATTTCATCGATCAAAGACGATGAAATCTCTAAAGCACAAAGTTGCCCGACAGCTCCAGACAGCAAAACCTCGACATCTAACTCAATCAAATCTCGCTGAAGCTCAGACTGAGGCGTAAGGATCTCAAGCATTCGCAACGTAACTGGTTTCCGACTCAAGGCGTCGGCCACGATGTTCGCCTTGCCCGGATGATAAAGGATTTGGAGGTCATAGTCCTTAATCAGCTCTAACCACCTCCTCTGCCTCATATTCAACTCCCGCTGAGTAAATATGTATTTCAGACTTTTATGATCGGTAAAAATCTGACATGTAGAGCCGAAAAGATAGTGACGCCAAATCTTGAGTGCAAAGACAAGTGCCGCTAACTCCAAATCATGAGTAGGGTAGTTGAGCTCATATGGCCTCAACTGTCTCGACGCATAAGCGATGGTCTTGCCGTGCTGCATCAATACGCACCCAAGACCCTGACCCGAAGCATCGCTATAAACAGCAAAACCTTCGTTGCCACACGACAACGCTAAAATCGGGGCTGAAGTCAAACGCCTCTTAAGCTCCTCAAAACTGGACTGCCTCTCGTCATTCCAGATGAACTTATCGGATTTCTGGAGCAACTGTGTAAGTGGCCGAGCTAGTTTCGAGAAACCCTCGACAAACCTACGATAGTAGCCAGCCAAACCCAAGAAACTACGGATCTCTTTCACATTCGTGGGCGGTGCCCAATCCAACACTGCCTCAATTTTCTGAGGATCCACACGAACACCCTCGGCTGAAATCACGTGACATAAAAACATCACTTCCTTCAGCCAGAACTCACATTTCGAGAACTTTGCATAGAGTTTCTCGGTCCTCAAAACGTCTCACACCACCCGCAAATGATGGGCATGCTCTTCCTCGCTCGAATAAATAAGAATATCTTCGATGAAGACGATGACACACTTATCCAAATACTCGATAAAGACTTTGTTCATCAATTGCATGAACACTGCCGGCGCATAAGTTAACCCGAAAGGCATAACTACAAACTCATAATGTCCGTATCTCGTCCGAAAAGCTATTTTAGGCACATCGGACTCCCTCACCCGGAGCTGATAGTACCCCGATCTCAAATCAATCTTCGAGAATACCGCAGCTCCCTGCAACTGATCGAACAAGTCATCAATTCTCGGCAAAGGATACTTGTTCTTGATGGTCACCTTGTTTAGTTCGTGATAGTCGATACACAAACGCAGTGAACCATCCTTCTTCCGCACAAACAGGACCGGTGCGCCCCAAGGTGAGTCGCTCGGTCGAACATATCCCGACTCAAGAAGCTCACTCAACTGCTTCTTCAACTCTGACATCTCTGAAGGTGCCATGCGATACGGCGCCTTAGAAATCGGAGCCGCGCCCGGCTCTAACTCTATAGCAAACTCGACCTCACGGTCCAGTGGCAATCCCGGTAACTCGTCAGGAAATACATCAGGAAACTCACTAACGACTGGAATCGACGAAAGCTCGACTCCACCACTCTCCGCCTTCAAGGCGTAACACCAATAACCAGTACAACCCTTTCGCAGGAGTCTCATCGCCTTCAAGTCGTTAATAACGAACTTCTGGTTTCTCTTTCGCCCCGCGAAAGAGTGTTCAGTGCCGTCCTCGGCTAGCATGGTAATGATCCTCGTGCGGTAGTTCATGATTGCACCATGCCGCTCGAGCCAATCATCCCCGAGAATCAAATCCTCACCCTCAATACCCACGACAATAAGACTAGAGAGCCAAGCCCTCTCACAAATAAACACAGAACAGTCCCGGACCTCTCGATCACCGACAATTCTATCACCGCTAGGAAGTTTAACGATGAAAGGCTCGCAAGGTGACAAGCAGTCGAGACTCAAACGGCGAACACACTCTAGAGAAATGAATGAATGCGTAGCACCCGAATCAAAAAGCACACTGACAGGATGGGAATGGATATGAACGGTACCTGTCGCCACAGTAGCTGCTGGGTCATCGGCCCTCCTCATCTCATAGATACGCGGCTGGGCAGAGCCAACACTGGAAGCTCCTCCCCTAACGGGCTGACCCCGACCCCTACCTCGGCCGGCACTCGGAGGAGGCGGCGGAGCAAATGAGCCCTGCACACCAAAGGAGGTTGTCTGATCTATTCACAAAAGAGGGCCTTGTGGCCCAACTGACCACAAGTATGACAAGTGAACTGCGAACGAGGACACTGCCGGTTCTTATGGCCCTGCACACCACAGTTAAAGCATGTGGGTTCACGAACGGAGGTTCCGGCGGCACCCCGGAAGCTCCCAGAGAAATGAGCCGAACTGCCCGTAGAAATATTTGCAGCCTGAGATTTCTGCTGTCCTCCACTCTTGGGACCAGAAAAATTTCCGACCGACTTCTGGTTCTTACTCTCACGAGCCACATCACTAGCTGTCACCGACATATCATAAGCGAGGGCCCTACTCTGATAATCCTTCAAAGTAGTGCAGACAAGTCCAGACATATAGTCCCGAATGGACAGTTTCATCCTCCTAGAAAAATGGAAAATTTTGTCGCTCTCTTCGACAACCTGGGTCTTTACATAGCCCAACTCTTTGTTAAAATCGTTAATATCTTGGGACACAGGAATATCCCGAGGTTGAGCATCGTAGAAAGCATGGACTCGAGCCTGTCTAACTGGCCACGGGCAATATTCAGTCTCCATCAACTCCTGAAATTCAGCCCACGAAGCAACACGATCTTTGGGCCCCACGGCCTCCCACCAATCCATAGCGTCCCCAGTGAAAAAGTACTGGGCAATAGGGACCTTACGGTCCTCAGGACAGTTGGTGGCAACGAAGACCTTAGATATCTCCTTGATCCACCCCTCCCAGCCGATCGGGTCTGATGCTCCCGAAAACTGAGGAGGATGCATCTTGATGACATCTTGGAGCCAACGGTCTGCTCCGCCCCGATTAGCATGGGCCTGATCCGGGTTCTGAACCACCTGAGCTATCGCCGCCATTTGGTTTAACATTTGCTGCATAACGGCCGCAATACCAAGGTCGGCGCGCTCCTGAGAATAAGCATGACTGTGACGGTCACCGGTACTGCTGGCTCCCGAAGAATGCGACGTGGCCGCCCCACCGGCTGCCCCACGTCCTCGGCCGCGTCCACGACCACGACCACGACCACGGTTTCCCCCGGCATCCATACTGGTGTTAAGAGATAACAGAAGTATATTGATGATGAGTAAGGGAGGAAAAAGCAGCTACGATTCGAAAAGCGGAAATACAATGCAAGGAAACAAAGGACCGAATAAGAAAACTTATGAGCATTGGAAGTACCGAGATACTGGCAGCGGTGTGACAATGTGCAAAACAAAACACGACTAGACCTAAATAATGTAACACCCCCAGGATATCCGAGGTATATTACAGCGCCGTGAATCCCTATATGGGACCCACCAGGCTGAACAGCACCATACTCATCGACTCACATAAACGACAGAACAATACCATGTCATAAATACGCAAAACAGAATAATCCACCCGGTTCAACCGGTCAATATAACATCATCATCCAACACAACATAATAAGCAACAATACAATCCGAACGAACAAGAACCCCTTAAGTACTCGAGTACAACTATTAGTTCAAAACCACAAAAGATGAAAAGGTAAAAGACACTAAAACATCACTCGTGCACAATCATCACGCACGGCCATCATCCGTGTCTTGGTCAGTGCCCGCTCGTCTCGATGAACGACTGAAATTCATAAAACGAATTTCCCCAAAACGGGTCCCAGAGGGGTTAGCAATTATGCTAGTACAAGTAACGGATGAACAACCAACATCTTACACATATACAAAATGCATGCAATAGAGAAAACCGTTCGAAAACACTCATTTCCAGAAATGCCAATATCAAATCACATTTGTAAAATTCACCACAATTAACCGTCGATCCACACCTCCGTGGACCCCTACCGAGACCCCGTCGGATCTAACCCGTAGTGGTTAAAAGCAAAGCTCATCGATCCACACCTCCGTGGACCCCTACCGAGACCCCGTCGGATCTAACCCGTAGTGAGCATACACACACACACCATTTCTCATACAATACTACTATGTCAAGATTGTAAGTTCATAAGGATACTTGCCTCGATTAAATAGACGATGACACGAACGGAACGGAAGAATCAAGCACAACCGCGAGGAACCGACGAAAATGAACCTAACGATTCGAATAGCACAATCACAACCACTTTTAAATGATTATGGAAATGGAATACACCCGGAAACCCGCCTATGATTCATATATATTTGTACCAAAAATAACAACGAGGGCGGACCACAACCAAACCCTCTCGATTCCGTAAAAATCCACAAAATATCCATGAATCCATAGGAAACTAAAGATACTAACAATATTAATCGTATTCATCATGAATCCACCAACAAAACGGAACGAATCGGAAGAAAAACCCAAAACCCCCAAATTAATCGAAAATAGGGTTCTAGAAACATTACCTTTGAAGATTCAAGTACTAAGATCCGTAGAACACGCGTTAGATTGATTATCCGAGCCTCACAACCGAAGGGAAATGATGAAAATCGACCACCGGATGAAGAATGCTTGAGAAGTTCTCCCCTCCTAGGTCTCTCTCTCTCGCATGATGAAATGAAGAAGAAGACGGCCGATTTCGTCTAATAAGGACGAGTTTGCCTGATTGACCGCTTTGTGCCGCGCACGTGCCAAAAATTTACTCCTGTGTTTCGGCATTGTGCCGCCACGGCTTGTGTGTGCCGCGGCACTGCATCTGGGTTTAGGTCGCAGAAGACACACGAGTGTGCCGCGGCACCGGACAAGTGTGCCGCGGCACCGGCCTGGCACTGTGCCGCGGCACCGGATGGGTGTGCCGCGGCACACAGTACAGTTTGTCCGACCAACAACTGAAGGGATTTGTGTGCCGCGGCGTACACACCTTGTGCCACGGCCCACACCCCCTTTTGGGTTCCAAAATGATAAAAATGATCCGGAAAGAGAATAAAACGATAGGAATCAATATTTGGGAACCAACAACACGAAATGGATCCACGGCAATCCCGAAACGGCGGTTCCGCACAACAATAACGAGAATACAGTTCAACAGTTTGACAGGAAGGACACGCTGAGAAGTACACGAGGGTCACTACAATCGAGAAATACACCAAAAACGAAAATACAAGGGAAAGAAAAATACGGATATTACATTCTACGCCTCAAAAATAAGTTTCGTCCCGAAACTTAAGAAACAAACAACTCCGGGTACCTAGCACGCATGCTATCCTCGGTTCTCCAAGTTGCTTCCTCGACACCGTGTCTCGACCACTGCACTTTGACCAAAGGGATGGTTTTATGCCTCAGTCGTTTCTCACGATGCTCCAAAATCTTCAAAGGACGCTCCTCAAAAGTAATATCTTCAGCAATATCAATCTCGCCATAATCGATGACATGACTAGGATCCGGGACATATTTCCTCAGCTGGGAAACATGAAAAATGCTATGAACATGGCTCAAGGCCGGAGGTAACGCCAAACGGTATGCCAACCCACCGACTCGCTCGAGGATCTCAAAGGGGCCGATAAATCTCGGACTCAACTTTCCTTTCTTCCCGAAACGAAAAACTCCCTTCGTCGACGACACTTTTAGCAAAACGTGGTCTCCCACCTCGAATTCCAAAGGTCGACGACGGATGTCGGCATACGACTTCTGTCGACTCTGGGCAGTCAACATCCGTTCCCGAATTAATTCTATCTTCCGCCTCGTCTCTAGAACGACATCCGGCTCAGTCCCGACCAAATCGGACGCCTCATTCCAACAAATAGGTGATCGACATCGCCGCCCATAAAGTACCTCATACGGTGCCATCCGAATCGACGCGTGCCAACTGTTGTTGTACGTGAATTCGATCAGCGGCAAATGTTCCCCCCAGTCACTACTCCAATCGAGAGCACAGGCACGTAACAAGTCCTCGAACGTCTGGATAGTGCGTTCCGATTGTCCATCATTTGGGGATGAAAAGAGGTACTCAAATGTAAACGGTACCCAACGCCTTATCCACCTTGCCCGAAGTGCGATACAAAGCGGCCGTCACGATCCGAAACAATAGACTTGAGTACCGTGAAGTCTCACACCGCGCGATAAACACACGAGCTAACTTCTCCGGCCCCAAGTGTCCTTGATGCCCGTAAAATGTGCCGACTTGGTCGCGATCAACAATCACCCATACCATATTCATGCCCGACCTCGATCTCGGCAAACTCGTAACGAAATCCATCGATATATCTTTCCATTTCCATTCGAACGGAAGTGACCGCAATAACCCAATCGGCCGATGCTCGATCTTGACCTGCGACAAGTCAAACATCTCGCTACAAATTGTGCGACCTCATCCTTCATATCATTCCACCAGAAATTTCTTCTCAGGTCCTTGTACATCTTACTCGAACCAGGATGAACGGAATAAGGTGTAGCATGGGCCTCCCGTAAAATACTGTCTCAACTCTGAGTCGTTCGGCACACAAAGCCGACTCTGGAATCTCAAAACACCATCCTCGTGAATCACAAATCCAGGAGACGTTCCCTTAAGAACGTTCTCTCGATTTGAGTGATCATCGGATCCTCTAATCGCTTGACTTAATCTCATCGATCAAAGACGCGAAATTTCCAAAGCACGAAATTGCCCGGCTTCCGGCAATGAGAACCTCAACATCTAACTCGATTAAAGATCGTCGAAGCTCGGACTGAGACGTAAGGATCTCAAGCGAGCGCAATGCAATCGGTTTCCGACTCAAGGCGTCGGCCACGACGTTCGCCTTGCCCGGATGATAAAGGATTTCGAGGTCATAATCCTTAATCAACTCTAACTACCTCCTCTGCCTCATATTCAACTCCCGCTGAGTAAATATGTATTTCAGACTTTTTTGATCGGTAAAAATCTGACATGCAGAGCCGAAAAGATAGTGACGCCAAATCTTGAGCGCAAAGACGACTGCCGCTAACTCCAAATCATGAGTAGGGTAGTTCAACTCATACGGCCTCAACTGTCTCGATGCATAGGCAATGGTCTTGCCGTGCTGCATCAATACGCACCCAAGACCCTGACCCGAAGCATCGCTATAAACGGCAAAACCCTCGTTGCCACATGGCAACGCCAAAACTGGGGCTGAAGTCAAACGCTTCTTCAGTTCCTCAAAACTAGACTGCCTCTCGTCATTCCAGACGAACTTCTGATTACGGAGCAAGCTGCGTAAGTGGCGAGCGATTTCGAAACCCTCGGCGAACCTACGGTAGTAGCCACCAAACCCAAGAAACTACGGAGCTCCTTCACATTCTTGGCGGTGCCCAATCCAACACGGCCTCAATCTTACGCGGATCCACACGAACCCCCTAGTGAAATCACGTGACCTAAAAACATCACTTCCTTCGGCGAACTCACATTTCGAGGACTTTGCATAGAGTTGCTCGGTCCTCAAAATGTCTAATACTACCCGCAAATGATGGGCATGCTCTTCCTCATTCCTCGAATAAATAAGAATATCGTCAATAAAGACGACGACGCACTTATCCAAATATTCGATAAAAACTTTGTTCATCAACTGCATGAACACCGCCGGCGCATTAGTTAACCCGAAAGGCATGACTACGAACTCATAATGTCCGTACCTCGTCCGAAAAGCTGTCTTCGGCACATCGGACTCTCTCACCGGAGTGATAGTACCCGATTTCAAATCAATCTTCGAGAATACCGCGACTCCACCAGGCGATCGAACAAGTCATCAATTCTCGGCAAAGGATACTTGTTCTTGATGGTCACCTTGTTTAGTTCGCGATAGTCGATACAAAAACGTAGTGAGCCATCCTTCTTCCGCACAAACAGGACCGGTGCGCCCCAAGGCGAGGCACTCGGTCGAACATACCCCGACTCAAGAAGCTCACTCAACTGCTTCTTCAACTCTTCCATCTCTGAAGGTGCCATGCGATAGGGCGCCTTCGAAATAGGAGCCGCACCCGGCTCTAACTCTATAGCGAACTCGACCTCGCGTTCCGGTGGCAATCCCGGTAACTCATCAGGAAATACATCCGGAAACTCATTAATTTGGAATCGGAAAGCTCGACTCCACCATCCTCCGCCTTCAAGGCATAGCACCAATAACTAGTACACCCCTTTCGCGGGAGACTCATCGCCTTCAAGGCGTTAATGATGAATTTCGATCTCCCTCCTTCGCCCGCGAAGGAGTGCTCGGTGCCATCCTCGGCTAACATGGTGATGATCCTCGTGCGGTAGTTCATGATTGCGCCATGCCGCTCGAGCCAATCATCCCCGAGAATCAAATCCTCACCCTAAATATCCACAACAATAAGATTAGAGGGCCAAGTCCTCTCACAAATAAGTACAGAACAGTCTCGAACCTCCTGATCACCAACGATCCTATCACCGCTAGGAAGCTTAACGATGAAGGGTTCACAAGGCATCAAACAGTCGAGACTCAAACGGCGTACACAATCCCAAGATATGAACGAATGCGTAGCACCGAATCGAAAAGCACAGCGGGATGAGAAAGAATATAAGCGGTACTGTCGCCACGGTAGCCATTGGATCATCGGCTTTCCGCATCTCATAGAAACGCAGGTGGGCTGAGCCGACACTGGAAGCTCCCCCCTTAGAGGGCTGACCCCGACCTCTCCCCCGACTAGCACTCGGTGGGGATTGAGGAGCAAACGGTCCCTGATTCACACTTGGTTCCCTAGGCGCTGGAATGGAAGCCCCGGCACCAAGAATTTTCCCTCTCGGCCTGACGACCTTGTGGCCGGTGGCCCTGCTGATTACACGTCGGCAAAGGGCTCAAACAAGTACGGCGATGTGGCTGTGCGACCACAATTGAAACACTTCACATCACGAAAGGAGAACCTGGTAGTTCCACGAGGACCCAGTGAGCGAGTGGACCACCGCCGGCGGGGAAGTTAGCAGATTGGGATCTCTGCCGACCCCCACTCTTGTGGCCCAAAAAGTTCCCGGCGGACTTACGCTTCTTACTCTCGCGGGCCGCCTCACTCGCCGTCACAGACATATCATAAGCAAGGGCCACTGCTGGTAATCTTTCAATGTAGTGCATACAAGCCCCGACATATAGTCCCGAATCGGCAACTTCATCCGTCTGGAGAAATGGAAAATTTTGTCGCTCTCCTCGACAACTTGGGTCTTCACATAACCTAACTCCTTGTTAAAATCAGCAATGGCTTGAGATACGGGGATATCCCGCGGTTGAGCATCATAAAAAGCATGTACCCGAGCACATCGTCGGCCACGGGCAATATTCAGTCTCCATCAATTCTTGAAACTCAGCCCACGAAGCAGCATGGTCTTTGGGCCCAACGGCCTCCCACCAGTCCGTAGCGTCCCCTGTGAGAAAGTATTGAGCAATAGGGACTTTACGGTCCTCGGGACAGTTAGTGGCAACGAAGACCTTAGATATCTCCTTGATCCACCCTTCCCAGCCAATCGGGTTTGAAGCTCCCGAAAACTGAGGATGCATCTTGATGACATCTTGGAGCCAACGGTCCGCTCCGCCCCGATTAGCATGGGCCTGATCCGGTTGAACACTTTGAGCTATTGCCGCCATTTGGTTCACCATTTGTTGCATAACGGCCGCAATACCAAGATCGGCACGCTCCTGAGAAGAATCATGGCTACGACGGTTGCCGGTACTGCCGGATCCCGAAGACTGTGACGTGGCCGCCCCACCGGCTGCCCCACGTCCCCAGCCGCGTCCACGACCACGACCGCGACCACGACCTCTTCCAGCATCCATACTGGAGTTAAATATGTAGCAAAAGCCATACGAGGATCAGTACAAGAAAAGAACAATTACAAGTCGAGAATCAAGGGTACGATACAAGGAATTAATGAACAGAGGAAGGAAAACTTACGGACACTGGTAGTACCGGAATCATGGCAGCGTGACGATGATGTGCAAAACAAAACACCACAAGACCCAATAAACCGACAAGCCTAGGTATCCATAAACCTAGATCTCCGATACCATTTTCTGTAACACCCCCAGGATATCCGAGGTATATTACAGCGCCGTTAATCCCTATATGGGACCCACCAGGCTGAACAGCACCATACTCATCGACTCACATAAACGGCAGAACAATACCATGTCATAAAGACGCAAAACAGAATAATCCACCCGGTTCAACCGGTCAATATAACACAACATAATAAGCAACAATACAATCCGAACGAACAAGAACCCCTTAAGTACTCGAGTACAACTATTAGTTCAAAACCACAAAAGATGAAAACGTAAAAGACACTAAAACGTCACTCGTGCACAATCATCACGCACGGCCATCATCCGTGTCTTGGTCAGTAGCTCGTCTCGATGAACGACCTGAAATTCATAAAATGAATTTCCCCAAAGCAGTCCCAGAGGGGTTAGCAATTACGCTAGTACAAGTAACCAGATGAACAACTTACATCTTACACATATAGTAAATGCATGCAATAGAGAAAACCGTTCGAAAACACTCATTTCCGGAAATGCCAATATCAAATCACATTTGTAAAATTCACCACAATTAACCGTCGATCCACACCTCCGTGGACCCCTACCGAGACCCCGTCGGATCTAACCCATAGTGGTTAAAAGCAAAGCTCATCGATCCACACCTCCGGGGACCCCTACCGAGACCCCGTCGGATCTAACCCGTAGTGAGCATACACACACACACCATTTCTCATACAATACTACTATGTCAAGATTGTAAGTTCATAAGGATACTTGCCTCGATTAAATAGACGATGACACGAACGGAACGGAAGAATCAAGCACAAGCGAGGAAAGCGAAAATGAACCTAACGATTCGAATAGCACAATCACAACCACTTTTAAACGATTATGGAAATGGAATACACCCGGAAACCCGCCTATGATTCATATATATTTGTACCAAAAATAACAACGAGGGCGGACCACAACCAAACCCTCTCGATTCCGTAAAAATCCACAAAATATCCATGAATCCATAGGAAACTAAAGATACTAACAATATTAATCGTATTCATCATGAATCCACCAACAAAACGGAACGAATCGGAAGAAAAACCCAAAACCCCCAAATTAATCGAAAATAGGGTTCTAGAAACATTACCTTTGAAGATTCAAGTACTAAGATCCGTAGAACACGCGTTAGATTGATTATCCGAGCCTCACAACCGAAGGGAAATGATGAAAATCGACCACCGGATGAAGAATGCTTGAGAAGTTCTCCCCTCCTAGGTCTCTCTCTCTCTCTCTCGCGCAGTGAAATGAAGAAGAAGACGGCCGATTTCGTCTAATAAGGACGAGTTTGCACAGTTGACCGCTTTGTGCCTGGCCTGAGCCAAATTTACTCCCGTGTTTCGGCATTGTGCGCGGCCACGGCTGCGTGTGCCGCGGCACCCGGTACAGTTGGGTTTAGGTCGCAGAAGACACACGAGTGTGCCGCGGCACCGGACAGGTGTGTCGCGGCACCGGATGGGTGTGCCGCGGCACACAGTACAGTTTGTCCGACCAACAACTGAAGGGATTTGTGTGCCGCGGCGCACACACCTTGTGCCACGGCCCACACCCCCTTTTGGGTTCCAAAATGATAAAAATGATCCGGAAAGAGAATAAAACGATAGGAATCAATATTTGGGAACCAACAACACGAAATGGATCCACGGCAATCCCGAAACGGCGGTTCCGCACAACAATAACGAGAATACAGTTCAACAGTTTGACAGGAAGGACACGCTGAGAAGTACACGAGGGTCACTACAATCGAGAAATACACCAAAAACGAAAATACAAGGGAAAGAAAAATACGGATATTACATTCTACCCCTCAAAAATAAGTTTCGTCCCGAAACTTAAGAAACAAACAACTCCGGGTACCTAGCATGCATGCTATCCTCGGTTTTCCAAGTTGCTTCCTCGACACCGTGTCTCGACCACTGCACTTTGACCAAAGGGATGGTTTTATGCCTCAGTCGTTTCTCACGATGCTCCAAAATCTTCAAAGGACGCTCCTCAAAAGTAATATCTTCAGCAATATCAATCTCGCCATAATCGATGACGTGACTAGGATCCGGGACATATTTCCTCAGCTAGGAAACATGAAAAATGCTATGAACATGGCTCAAGGCCGGAGGTAACGCCAAACGGTATGCCAACCCACCGACTCGCTCAAGGATCTCAAAGGGGCCGATAAATCTCGGACTCAACTTTCCTTTCTTCCCGAAACGAAAAACTCCCTTCGTCGGCGACACTTTTAGCAAAACGTGGTCTCCCACCTCGAATTCCAAAGGTCGACGACGGATGTCGGCATACGACCACTGTCGACTCTGCGATCAACATCCGTTCGAATTAATTCTATCTTCCGCCTCGTCTCTAGAGCGACATCCGGCTCGATCCGACCAAATCGGACGCCTCATTCCAACAAATAGGTGATCGACATCGCCGCCCATAAAGTACCTCATACGGTGCCATCCGAATCGACGCGTGCCAACTGTTGTTGTACGTGAATTCGATCAGCGGCAAATGTTCCCCCCAGTCACTACTCCAATCGAGAGCACAGGCACGTAACAAGTCCTCGAACGTCTGGATAGTGCGTTCCGATTGTCCATCTGACTGGGGATGAAAAGAGGTACTCAAATGTAAACGGGTACCCAACGCCTTATGCACCGCTTTGCCGAGTGCGATACAAAACGGCCGTCACGATCCGAAACAATAGACTTCGGAGTACCGTGAAGTCTCACAATCTGCGCGATAAACACACGAGCTAACTTCTCCGGGCCCCAAGTGTCCTTGATGCCCAGAAAATGTGCCGACTTGGTCAGGCGATCAACAATCACCCATACCATATTCATGCCCGACCTCGATCTCGGCAAACTCGTAACGAAATCCATCGATATATCTTCCCATTTCCATTCCGGAACGGGAAGTGACTGCAATAACCCAACCGGTCGCTGATGCTCGATCTTGACCTGCTGACAAGTCAAACATCTCGCTACAAACTGTGCGACCTCATCCTTCATATCATTCCACCAGAAATTTCTTCTCAGGTCCTTGTACATCTTACTCGAACCAGGATGAACGGAATAAGGTGTAGCATGGGCCTCCCGTAAAATACTCTGTCTCAACTCTGAGTCGTTCGGCACACAAAGCCGACTCTGGAATCTCAAAATACCATCCTCGTGAATCACAAATCCAGGAGACTTTCCCTTAAGAACGTTCTCTCGGATTTGAGTGATCATCGGATCCTCTAACTGCTTCAGCTTAATCTCATCGATCAAAGACGAAAAAATTTCCAAAGCACGAAATTGCCCGACAGTTCCCGGCAACAGAACCTCAACATCTAACTCGATTAAAGATCGTCGAAGCTCGGACTGAGACGTAAGGATCTCAAGCGAGCGCAATGCAATCGGTTTCCGACTCAAGGCGTCGGCCACGACGTTCGCCTTGCCCGGATGATAAAGGATTTCGAGGTCATAATCCTTAATCAACTCTAACCACCTCCTCTGCCTCATATTCAACTCCCGCTGAGTAAATATGTATTTCAGACTTTTTTGATCGGTAAAAATCTGACATGCAGAGCCGAAAAGATAGTGACGCCAAATCTTGAGCGCAAAGACGACTGCCGCTAACTCCAAATCATGAGTAGGGTAGTTCAACTCATACGGCCTCAACTGTCTCGATGCATAGGCAATGGTCTTGCCGTGCTGCATCAATACGCACCCAAGAACACGACCGAAGCATCGCTATAAACGGCAAAACCCTCGTTGCCACATGGCAACGCCAAAACTGGGGCTGAAGTCAAACGCTTCTTCAGTTCCTCAAAACTAGACTGCCTCTCGTCATTCCAGACGAACTTCTCGGATTTCTGGAGCAACTGCGTAAGTGGCCAAGCCAGTTTCGAGAAACCCTCGACGAACCTACGGTAGTAGCCATCCAAACCCAAGAAACTACGGAGCTCCTTCACATTCTTGGGCGGTGCCCAATCCAACACGGCCTCAATCTTCTGCGGATCCACACGAACCCCCTCGGCTGAAATCACGTGACCTAAAAACATCACTTCCTTCAGCCAGAACTCACATTTCGAGAACTTTGCATAGAGTTGCTCGGTCCTCAAAATGTTTAATACTACCCGCAAATGATGGGCATGCTCTTCCTCATTCCTCGAATAAATAAGAATATCGTCAATAAAGACGACGACGCACTTATCCAAATACTCGATAAAAACTTTGTTCATCAACTGCATGAACACCGCCGGCGCATTAGTTAACCCGAAAGGCATGACTACGAACTCATAATGTCCGTACCTCGTCCGAAAAGCTGTCTTCGGCACATCGGACTCTCTCACCCGGAGCTGATAGTACCCCGATTTCAAATCAATCTTCGAGAATACCGCAGCTCCCTGCAACTGATCGAACAAGTCATCAATTCTCGGCAAAGGATACTTGTTCTTGATGGTCACCTTGTTTAGTTCGCGATAGTCGATACACAAACGTAGTGAGCCATCCTTCTTCCGCACAAACAGGACCGGTGCGCCCCAAGGCGAGGCACTCGGTCGAACATACCCCGACTCAAGAAGCTCACTCAACTGCTTCTTCAACTCTGCCATCTCTGAAGGTGCCATGCGATAGGGCGCCTTCGAAATAGGAGCCGCACCCGGCTCTAACTCTATAGCGAACTCGACCTCGCGTTCCAGTGGCAATCCCGGTAACTCATCAGGAAATACATCCGGAAACTCATTAACGACTGGAATCGACGAAAGCTCGACTCCACCATCCTCCGCCTTCAAGGCATAGCACCAATAACTAGTACACCCCTTTCGCAGGAGACTCATCGCCTTCAAGGCGTTAATGATGAATTTCTGATCTCCCCTCCTTCGCCCCGCGAAGGAGTGCTCGGTGCCATCCTCGGCTAACATGGTGATGATCCTCGTGCGGTAGTTCATGATTGCGCCATGCCGCTCGAGCCAATCATCCCCGAGAATCAAATCCTCACCCTCAATATCCACAACAATAAGATTAGAGGGCCAAGTCCTCTCACAAATAAGTACAGAACAGTCTCGAACCTCCTGATCACCAACGATCCTATCACCGCTAGGAAGCTTAACGATGAAGGGTTCACAAGGCATCAAACAGTCGAGACTCAAATGGCGTACACAATCCAAAGATATGAACGAATGCGTAGCACCGGAATCGAAAAGCACACTGACAGGATGAGAAAGAATATAAACGGTACCTGTCGCCACGGTAGCCGCTGGATCATCGGCTTTCCGCATCTCATAGAAACGCGGGTGGGCTGAGCCGACACTGGAAGCTCCCCCCTTAGAGGGCTGACCCCGACCTCTCCCCCGACTAGCACTCGGTGGGGATTGAGGAGCAAACGGTCCCTGATTCACACTTGGTTCCCTAGGCGCTGGAATGGAAGCCCGGGCACCAAGAATTTTCTCCCTCTCAGCACAGAAAGCAGCCTTGTGGCCCGGCTGGCCACACTGATTACACATCAGCAAAGGGCTCAAACAAGTACGACTGATGTGGCCTGTACGACCACAATTGAAACACTTCACATCACGAAAAGGAGCACTGGTAGTTCCACGAGGACCCCCAGTGGAACGAGATGGACCACCGCCGGCGGGGAAGTTAGCAGATTGGGATCTCTGCTGACCCCCACTCTTGTGGCCCAAAAAGTTCCCAGCGGACTTCTGCTTCTTACTCTCGCGGGCCGCCGCACTCGCCGTCACAGACATATCATAAGCAAGGGCCCTGCTCTGGTAATCTTTCAATGTAGTGCATACAAGCCCCGACATATAGTCCCGAATCGGCAACTTCATCCGTCTGGAGAAATGGAAAATTTTGTCGCTCTCCTCGACAACTTGGGTCTTCACATAACCTAACTCCTTGTTAAAATCAGCAATGGCTTGAGATACGGGGATATCCCGCGGTTGAGCATCATAAAAAGCATGTACCCGAGCCTGTCTGACTGGCCACGGGCAATATTCAGTCTCCATCAATTCTTGAAACTCAGCCCACGAAGCAGCATGGTCTTTGGGCCCAACGGCGTCCCACCAGTCCGTAGCGTCCCCTGTGAGAAAGTATTGAGCAATAGGGACTTTACGGTCCTCGGGACAGTTAGTGGCAACGAAGACCTTAGATATCTCCTTGATCCACCCTTCCCAGCCAATCGGGTTTGAAGCTCCCGAAAACTGAGGATGCATCTTGATGACATCTTGGAGCCAACGGTCCGCTCCGCCCCGATTAGCATGGGCCTGATCCGGGTTCTGAACCGCCTGAGGTATTGCCGCCATTTGGTTCACCATTTGTTGCATAACGGCCGCAATACCAAGATCGGCACGCTCCTGAGAAGAATCATGGCTACGACGGTCGCCGGTACTGCCGGCTCCCGAAGACTGTGACGTGGCCGCCCCACCGGCTGCCCCACGTCCCCGGCCGCGTCCACGACCACGACCGCGACCACGACCTCTTCCAGCATCCATACTGGAGTTAAATAAGTAGCAAAAGCCATACGAGGATCAGTACAAGAAAAGAACAATTACAAGTCGAGAATCAAGGGTACGATACAAGGAATTAATGAACAGAGGAAGGAAAACTTACGGACACTGGTAGTACCGGAATCATGGCAGCGTGACGATGATGTGCAAAACAAAACACCACAAGACCCAATAAACCGACAAGCCTAGGTATCCATAAACCTAGAGCTCTGATACCATTTTCTGTAACACCCCCAGGATATCCGAGGTATATTACAGCGCCGTGAATCCCTATATGGGACCCACCAGGCTGAACAGCACCATACTCATCGACTCACATAAACGACAGAACAATACCATGTCATAAAGACGCAAAACAGAATAATCCACCCGGTTCAACCGGTCAATATAACATCATCATCCAACACAACATAATAAGCAACAATACAATCCGAACGAACAAGAACCCCTTAAGTACTCGAGTACAACTATTAGTTCAAAACCGCAAAAGATGAAAAGGTAAAAGACACTAAAACGTCACTCGTGCACAATCATCACGCACGGCCATCATCCGTGTACTGGTCCAATACGCTCGTCTCGATGAACCTGACCTGAAATTCATAAAATGAATTTCCCCAAAACGGGTCCCCAGAGGGGTTAGCAATTACGCTAGTACAAGTAACCAAATGAACAACTTACATCTTACACATATAGTAAATGCATGCAATAGAGAAAACCGTTCGAAAACACTCATTTCCGGAAATGCCAATATCAAATCACATTTGTAAAATTCACCACAATTAACCGTCGATCCAAACCTCCGTGGACCCCTACCGAAACCCCGTCGGATCTAACCCGTAGTGAGCATACACACACACACCATTTCTCATACAATACTACTATGTCAAGATTGTAAGTTCATAAGGATACTTGCCTCGATTAAATAGACGATGACACGAACGGAACGGAAGAATCAAGCACAACCGCGAGGAACCGACGAAAATGAACCTAACGATTCGAATAGCACAATCACAACCACTTCTAAACGATTATGGAAATGGAATACACCTGGAAACCCGCCTACGATTCATATATATTTGTACCAAAAATAACAACGAGGGCGGACCACAACCAAACCCTCTCGATTCCGTAAAAATCCACAAAATATCCATGAATCCGTAGGAAACTAAAGATACTAACAATATTAATCGTATTCATCATGAATCCACCAACAAAACGGAACGAATCGGAAGAAAAACCCAAAACCCCCAAATTAATCGAAAATAGGGTTCTAGAAACATTACCTTTGAAGATTCAAGTACTAAGATCCGTAGAACACGCGTTAGATTGATTATCCGAGCCTCACAACCGAAGGGCAATGATGAAAATCGACCCCCGGATGAAGAATGCTTGAGAAGTTCTTCCCTCCTAGGTCTCTCTCTCTCTCGCGCAGTGAAATGAAGAAGAAGACGGCCGATTTCGTCTAATAAGGACGAGTTTGCACAGTTGACCGCTTTGTGTGCCGCGGCACAGCTTAGGTGTGCCGCGGCACAGGCCAAAAATTTACTCCCAGGTTTCGGCATTGTGCCGCGGCACAGCCTGCGTGTGCCGCGGCACCCGGTACAGTTGGGTTTAGGTCGCAGAAGACACACGAGTGTGCCGCGGCACCGGACAGGTGTGCCGCGGCACCGGCCTGGCACTGTGCCGCGGCACCGGATGGGTGTGCCGCGGCACACAGTACAGTTTGTCCGACCAACAACTGAAGGGATTTGTGTGCCGCGGCGCACACACCTTGTGCCGCGGCCCACACCCCCTTTTGGGTTCCAAAATGATAAAAATGATCCGGAAAGAGAATAAAACGATAGGAATCAATATTTGGGAACCAACAACACGAAATGGATCCATGGCAACCCCGAAACGGCGGTTCCGCACAGCAATAACGAGAATACAGTTCAACAGTTTGACAGGAAGGACACGCTGAGAAGTACACGAGGGTCACTACGATCGAGAAATACACCAAAAACGAAAATACAAGGGAAAGAAAAATACAGATATTACAAATAACCAACAAGCCTAGGTATCCATAAACCTGGCGAGTGCTCCGATACCATTTTCTGTAACACCCCGAGATATTCGGAGTATATCACAGCGCCGTGGACCCCTACATGGGACCCACCAGGCTACAACAAGCAAACACCACTCGAATAACCATCTCGGTTAGCGAGGATACACATTCAAATAATACAACACATGAAAATACACCCGGAGCAACCGGCGAAATAAGCAACAACCGACAATGTAGCAATTTAAAATAATACAAAACGGAGTTTGAAATGAAAAGCCTAAGTACTCGCGAGTACAGTCTATCAGTTATAAATATAGGAAACAACCATATCGAAATGGACAAAAGAAATAAGTAGACCCAAATGCACATGTCAACGACCCTGGCCAACATTCTCGTACTGTCCCAGCGCTCGCTCGTCCGGATGATCATAGCCTGCAATCCATAACAAGAATTTCCCCACAACGGGTCCCCAGAGGGGTTAGCAATTACGCTAGCACAAGTAATCAAGGCAAACCAATCGCTTACACATTTCATAGTAAATGCACCAATATCATTTCAAAAACCAAAACCAGACATGTCTTTTTCGGAAATAAACAGTCAAACAATTTGCCTCGGGAACAGGGTAATACCATAGATCCCGCCTGAGGCCTCTAAGGACCCTCCCGAGCTAGCCATATCATAAAAACAAATCACGCACATGCATCGCCTTGGGAATAGGGTAATACCATATATCCCGCCCGAGGCCTCTAAGGACCCTCCCGAGATGGCTAGCTAAACAAACTCATGAATCGAGGACTCAACCCTTTCGATTCCCTCCGTGATCCCGTCGGACCATCCCGAGGTGAGCAAATCACACACAAAATACATTACCATTTCACGTTAAGCATAAAGGTTTCCAAAAATACTTGCCTTGAATAATTGATGACGTAAACGAACGGAAGGAAACACCGACGAATGCTAGGAACCGACAATCACGAACCTAACGATTCGAAGAACACAGTCACAACCAATCCTAAACGATACGGAAATTGGAATACACCCGAAAACCCGCCTACAATTCATGTATATTCGTATAGAAACAACGACGAGGGCGGACCACAATCAAACCCTCTCGATTACAAAATTACTACGAAATATACCATGAATCCGTAGGGAAACCAACAAAACCAACAAGATAAATCATGTACATCATGAATTAATCTAACATACGGAACGAATCGGACGAAACATGATAACCCCTTCAATTTACCCAAAACAAGGTTTTAGGAGTTTACCTTGAATAATGACGAAGAACACGATTAGAGGTTGATAATATACTCCAAAAACTCGAAGAAGATGATGGCTCGGAGTTACAAAGCTTCAAATCGCCGGAAATGCCAAGAAGATCGCCTAGGAGTCGGATGGGAAGGAGATGGATGAAAAATGACCGAAATCGGTCAAATCCTGGGTTTATAAACCCAGGCCTCGTTACGTATGTTAGCCACAGGTAGCTATATGTTAGCTTGTTAACGTACGTAAGCTATCCTATGCTTACGTACGTAACGAAAATCGCAGAATTCCCTGTACTACTTTACACACAACCGTTACGTACGTAATGGCAACATGCATTACGTACGTAATGCTTCTTCCTGGGAGAGTACAGGCCAACCCCTGACAAAGAAGGAACTGAGACAAAAAATTAAAATGCAACGGTGAATGACTCACGATGGTACGAACGTAAAGGATTCGAGGTGACGAACTTAAGTGTTGAAGGAAAACCTATTCTCGACTACCCGAAGGTTCAAAAAAACAATCAACAAACGTAGTTATCTCAAATCTTTGGGAAATTACAAAACGGCCCAAAATATCCGAAATGTACGATACATGACCGAAACATCAAACAAAGCTCACAACATGCATAATAACATGAGACGGATCCTCGACAATCTCAAAACGGCGGTTCCGAGCGACGATTTACGAGAATACACGAAATAGCGACGAAAACGACATAAAACACCGAACCGAGTAAAACGAGTCCGAAACAAGCTCGAACGACAAAAAGTCCAATATTAAATATCCTCAAAATGTCGATACGGTTACAAGCGAGTTGCCAAAAACGAAAATACACCAATGTAATAAGAATATTAAGAGGAAGGAAAAATGCGGATATTACATGACCGGGCAAACACAATGGAGTATTAATCCACAATATCGGGGTCCTTAAGAAGAATCTCTTCTACCTCAAAAGATTTTAATTCCAAATATGGTTTTAACCGTTGACTATTTACTTTGAAAATATTACCATTTTTTGTATTTTCAATTTCTACAGCTCTGTGAGGATAGACCGTATGAATAATAAATGGACCAGACCATCGTGAACGCAACTTGCCTGGAAATAATAACAAACGAGAGTTAAAAAGGACTTTTTGACCAGGAGAAAAAGTTTTTCTCAAAATGTGTTTATCATGAAAAAATTTCATTTTGTCCTTATATTTCCTTGCACAATCGTAAGCATCATTTCTGATTTCTTCCAATTCATTTAGTTGAAGTTTCCTATGAATTCCAGCCATGTATAATGAAAAATTTAATCATTTTATGGCCCAGTATGCTCTATGTTCCAATTCAACAGGCAAATGACATGGTTTTCCAAAGACAATCCTAAATGGAGATATTCCGATGGGAGTTTTAAAAGCAGTATGGTAAGCCCACAATGCATCATTCAATCGCAAAGGCCAATCTTTCCTTGTAGGAATAACAGTTTTTTCAAGAATATGTTTGATTTCCCTGTTTGAAATTTCAACTTGTCCACTTGTTTGAGGGTGATAAGGAGTAGCAACTTTATGTGTAACACCATATTTTTTAAATAAATGATTCAAAAATTTATTACAAAAATGTTTTCCTCCATCACTTATAATTGCTCGTGGTGTTCCAAATAAGGAAAAAATATTTTCTTTCAAAAATTTTACTACGACTTTGTGGTCATTTGTTTTGCAAGCAATTGCTTCTACCCATTTTGAAACATAATCGACGGCCACAAGGATGTAAAGATTGCCAAAAGAAATTGGAAAAGGTCCCATAAAATCTATGCCCCAAACATCAAATATTTCAATAATTAAAATTGGGTTTAAAGGCATCATATTTCTTTTAGAAATTCGACCTAATCTTTTGTAATATCCGCAATTTTCGATTTTTCGGTAAATTTATTTTTCAGCCGGAGTCCGTTTTAATGACTCGCTCATGACCGTTTCGTCATTTCGAGAATGATTAATTCTGCACTTTTTGTCATCCGAGTTCGTTTCGGTATCGTTTTGTTGAGTTCCGAGCTTTTTAGCGACTTTTCCGCACTTGAGTGCGATTCTTGCGAATCTCGTCCGAAACTGTCGTTTAGAGTTTCTTGTAAGTTCATTTAATGTTATTATTCATGTTGCGAGCTTTGGTTTGGTGTTTCGATCGCGTATCGTGATTTTCGGACGTTTTGGGCCATTTTCGTAATTTCCCAAAGTTTTGGGTAATTACTTCCGTTGTTGAATTCCGAGCCTTCGGGTGATCGGAATTGTGTGTTCTCTTAGCTCTTAGATTCGTCTTTGCGAGTACGTCGTAACCGTATCATCGATTCGTATTCAGGTTCGGGTTTCGGGGTCGTTCGGGCCGTCGGAGTTGGCCGGCGAGTCATGGCCGGGCAACACAGGCCCAGGCGGCCTTGGCGAGTCACGGCGGTAGTGCTCGGCGGCTTCCGGCCGAGTCACGGCGGTGCTCAGCGGCTCGGTCGAGCGGTCAGTGGGCCGCGGCACATCTTTGGCAGGCGCGGCACACTCTGTGGCATTTTCGGCCAAAGCCATTGTCTGGGTGCCGCGGCACACTCGGACGAGCCGCGGCACCTTGCCGACCACCGGAGCCATTTTTGGGCTGTGCCGCGGCACACTCCCGGGCCGCGGCACCTTGTGACTATTTATGGCCTGAGGACGGGTTTTTGGCCATTTTTCTCACTCGTTTTCTTCCCTTCCGCGGCTGGAGCTTGGTTAATCATGGAGAGATGTTGTTGGACAATCAATCCATGAAGTTTTGGAGTTCATATCATCAATCATCCATCCTATAACATCCTCCGATCTACCAAATTAGGTCAGATTTTGTAGAAATCTAATTTTGGGGATTTTGGGTATTTTGTTCGTTTTCGTCCGTTTAATCCGATTTAACTTAAGATTTTGATGGATTGATGATTACTTAGATGTATTGTATTGTTTCCCTTGTTATTCCATGGTTGGACCGTATCGATTCGTTGTTTTGGTCGAGTTCTTGATCGATGCCTTGGAGGTGTCCGGTAAAATGTCATAGAGGGGTTTTCGGGCGTTCTACGATTATTCTTCCTCGTATGATCGATGATTTATTGATTATATGTTGTTAGGGTCGAATTCTTGTGAAGAACTCGAGTCGGAACCCTTAGTTCCGTTTTCTTCAAGCTTCTCGATCGTGGGTGTATTCTTTTCCTTCAGGGAATCGTAGGTGTTCGAGGTGTCCCGACTGAGCCGTGATTGTAGGAGTGTCCGGTATCGATTATCGAGGCAAGTATCTTGCCCATACATTACGTTTTTTGTGGATATTATGGTTGTTAATCGTCGATATGTGCTAAATAAATATTAATAACCATTTTTCCAAAGAATCGGTATATTTACCATCATGGTTTTTGTAAAGGTGACCCGCGTGTGTCGGGAATTAATGTGCTTAGTTGAATATGTGTGCTAGTGTCAAGTATAGAATCACCTTACCTTCTTGTGATGTCATTGCGTATGATTATGTCGTTGGTAAATGTAAAGTGTAATTCTCTTGACAAATTATGTGCTTGAAGTCCCGTGGTTATGGATGAATATGTGAGTTTTTGGTGATATTGGTTGTGTCGTTCGGTGCTGTTGAGATCTTGTGCTCCCTTGTGAATTGATACAGTTCTGGGTCGTGAGTACGTGTTGGATAATTTGGCCATTCTAGCAAGGTACCTCGACTATACATATTTTGTGTGTTTGACCTTTGAGAGTCGTGGTTTTGTATCTGTGAGTTGTTACTCTTCCACCTGGGGATGGCATGTGGCCTCTGAGGGCCGATACTAATGGGTACGGCCACGGAAGTGGACTTGGGTGCGTGTGTTGATGTTCTTCCACCTGGGGATGGTTCGACGGGACCTCTGGGGGCCGATACTAATGGGTACGGCCGCGGAAGTGGTTTCCCACCTGGGGATGGTCCGACAGGACCTCTGGGGGCCGATACTAATGGGTACGGCCACGGGTTACCAAGTGTGGTTTCTGTGATATTAATGTTGATGTTTTGATAATTAATTGTGATATGTCCGGAGTATCACAATGCTTTACGCTCGGGGTCAAGAGACATTATATATCGAGTCTTGGTGCTCGGCTAGAATGGCATAAGAATAATGTGTTATGTGTAATGTGTCCTTGTAGTGAATTGAAGTGGATGACTGGGTCGTGGACCCTGTGTTTTGTGACCGGAACGGTTGGGTCGTGGACCCCGTGTTTTGTTAAACGGATTTGTATTTTGGAAAATGAACTTTGGGGTTGTGACCCTAAATGACTTTCGAGGAATTAAGAACTTTACAACTTCTAATGTTTTCAAAACTCCTAAGATTTGGAAATGTTTTCAAAGTGCTTACTTGCTTCGTTTCTACTTTCAAGACTTGAACTATTTTTAACTAAATATATCTCGGGAAGTCTTTCGTTGTATTCTCGGAATGTGTTGTGTATGGCTCGTATTTGCACTTTATACTTGCACTAGCGAAACAATGGAGTTTTGCTAACCCCCGAGTAATCGGGGGGTGGATATCTGTATTGTGTCCAGGTACATGCAGGTTTTCGAGAGAAAGACACAGGATCGGTACGAGGGATGATGAAAGACGAATGATACTAATCACACGAAGGCCAGTTTTGGGTTCAGTTAGTCGGAGTCCATTGTATTGTCTTTTCCGCTGTCTTATTGTTCATTGTTGCGAGTATTTTACCCTTGCATGGGTATGAGTCTGGATGAGTTTATGTATTTTGATTTGTAAGTCTGTGACGACAGACCAAATCGGTCTATTGGTTCGTTATTTTGATTCGTCGGTATGTAATGTAATGTGTTGTTTTGATGTCTAGCCTGGTGGATCCTCACGGAGAGGGTCTGCGGCGTGTAATATTCCCGATTCGATCTGGGGGTGTTACATTTATGGTATCAGAGCTTAGGTTGCGGAAACCTAGGCTGTCGGGTCCAGTCGTGTATTGTTGGGTCTTGTCTTGTCAGATTGAGTCTGACTGATGTCGTGTCGCGACGCGTCGTTTGGAATGTCGGTCGTGATTAGTATCAGGGTGCAACCATCATCTTCGTGCGATCTGTGGATGTAAGTCTCCCTACTACAGGTTGTACCACGAGCTATACGAACCTGTGTGATTTTGTGTTATGTAGTTAATATTTGAAGGTGCATCGTGAGTAAGTGACATATATTTGTTGATTCCCGTCTTGCGCTAAAATGTAGAATGATATTGCTGAATGTATCTTTGTATAAATCATTTTTCTTGCAAGAGTATAAACCTTGGAATTTTAAGTTTTCGAATCCTTTCGGGAAGTCACGTAAAATTTTTAAAATGCCCTCCAAGGGAGGAAAAGTTGATTTTCGTATGTTGACCACAAGGCTGAAAGTTCTGAAAACTCGAATTATTGATAATTCTTTTCCACTGTGTACTATAAATTTTCAAAACACGAGTTTTGAACTCAAATGAGTTCTACAAAATATACTCAAGACGTGACCCTTGCTTTTAACTTTTCGGTTTTGAATGACAATTTCCTTTTGATGGTTGCTCATGATGTGTTGTAATTATGTGAATCGATGGCTTTGAGATTCGAATATTGTTGTTGTTTAATTATGACCTTCGATTCCAGTAATGTCGTGTATATGTTCGCAATCATGTTGCTAAAATAGAACCGTTAGCGCACGCTAAGTGTAAGGATAGCGTGCGCTAATGCAGCATGGGTAGCGCACGCTAAATATGTGTTGTAGCGAGCGTTAGTCAGTCTGGGCAGAGGCTTTGGAACCGCAATATAGCCGTTAGGTCTAACTTTTGCGGCCAATCACCTGTAGTTGTATTCTCTACGTGGTGTCTAGTGATAACAACTGTTGTGCGTGAATGTGTGTTAAGACTTTTCGTATTGCTAGGTGATATTTGATTGTGTTTGATGAATTGATAAATTATGTCTGCTGCGAGTGTGTTCGAACACGCTTTTCTAAAACTTTCATAAGTTTGTGCAAGTGCGATTAGCCGGCGGCTTCGTATGAACTTTGGAAATTGTTTGAAATTTGCGAGCCGGCCTAGGATTCTCAAATAAAACCTCAACGGTATTTGAAAGAGTTGTTTTAAAGTACCTTGAACATTTTGTAAAATATTACCGTCGTTGATGTTTGTGAAGTGTTGGGAGAATTTTCGAAAATAATTTTAATGTATTGTTGCATTTTCAAATAATTCGAGTGAATGATTTTCAAAAATCTTTCACACCATAAAAATATTTTATTTCAAAAACTAATGCGATTTTTATTTTCAAAAATATATAATGAAAGATTAAAAATCTCACTCGATGTAAAGTTCAAACTCGGAATTGGAAATGTTAGAGTATGTACGAATGATTTGATGATCTTGCATGGTTAACTTGTTAGTTGTTAACGGTGATGATGATACGTAGAGGCATGATGACTTCGAATGATTTCAAATGAGACGGTTAAAGTATGTTGTTTGCAAGTTTTGATGAAACAACCCGAGGTACCAAAAGTACTTTTAAAGTTTATTTTAAATAGATATACAAATCCAAGGATTTTCAAAAGATTTCCTTTAAAAGGATACCTCGTGGATTTTCTTTTCGAGTTGTTATTGGTTACCTCATGTGATATGTCGTGTTGAGTTGGTACTTTAGTATAATATTTTGCGAAGTTGTGCAATCGTATTGAGTGAAAATCCGCTTAGTATGCCGATGGGCAGAGGACGCAGTCGTGACCACGATACTAATGGCCATGAAGATCGGATGTGGACCAAGAGGATATGGTCGGGAAGGTTGCTATTCCAGAACTTCGTTCTCGTTGTTTAGGTTTCGGGACGAAACCTCTTTTAAAGGTGATATGATGTAATACCCGCATTTTTCTTTCTTTCTCTTCTGTTTCGTCCAACCGTATCGACTCGACTGTGTTCGTTGATGCTTCTGACCTGGTGTTGTTTCTCACCTTTGTCATTCGAGCGAGTTCTCATATTGTCCCAAGTTGATCTATATATCGTTGTGACCTTTTCAAGTTCGGAAAATTAGTCTCGTTTTCGATCTTCCAACCCTTGGGCGGTGGAATTCCGTATTTGTTCAGCGATTGGCTCCCGTTTTGATTGATGTACCGTTGGGTTGGTCAATCGTATTGATTTTCGTCCATTGTGTTTTGTGTTTGTTCGGATAATTGACTTGATTGTATTATCCAGTTGATGACGCTTGTCACTTGTTGGTTTTATTATATCCCTAACGGCGGCGTTGTGTTGGTCGTCGTGGAGCGTGTTTTCACGCCGTATATTCATTTGCGTTGCTTGTAACGTTTCGCCGATGGGCGTAAGTTATGCGTTTCCTTGCGTATCTCGTTGAGTTTTCCTGGCGGGATATTGCTTCTCCCTACTTGTTTTAAGTTTGGAATGAAACTTCTTTTAAGAGGGTAGAATGTAATATCCGCAATTTTCGATTTTCGGTAAATTTCTTTTTCAGTGAGTCCGTTTTGACGACTTCGCTCATGATTATTCGTCATTTCGAGAATGATTAATTACGCACTTTTTGTCATCCGAGTTCGTTTGGTATCGTTTTGTTGAGTTCGAGCTTTTAGCGACTTTTCCGCACTTGAGTGCGATTCTTGCGAATCTCGCAAGCGTCGTTTGAGTTTTCGTAAGTTCATTTAATGTTATTATTCATGTTGCGAGCTTTGGTTTGGTGTTTCGATCGCGTATCGTGATTTTCGGACGTTTTGGGCCATTTTCGTAATTTCCCAAAGTTTTGGGTAATTACTTCCGTTGTTGAATTCCGAGCCTTCGGGTGGTGAATTGTGTGTTCTCTTAGCTCTTAGATTCGTCTTTGCGAGTACGTAAACCGTGTCATCGATTCGTATTCGAGTTCGGGTTTCGGGGTCGTTCGGGCCGTCGGAGTTGGCCGGCCAAGTCATGGCCGGGCAACAGGCCAGCCTGTGGCGAGTCACGGCCGGTAGTGCTCGGCGGTCCCAGCGAGTCACGGCCGGCGGTGCTCGGCGGCTGGCCGGCGATCCGTGGGCCGCGGCACATCTTTGGCGAGGCGCGGCACACTCTGTGGCATTTTTCGGCCAAACTGATGCCGGGTGCCGCGGCCTGCGAGCCGCGGCACCTTTGCCGACCATTGGGAGCCATTTTTGGGCTGTGCGCGGCACACTCCGTGGGCAGCGGCAATCTGTGCGGCTTATTTATGGCCTATGAGACGGGTTTTTGGCCATTTTCTCACTCGTTTTCTTCCCTTCCGCGGCTGGATCTTGGTTAATCATGGAGAGATGTTGTTGGACAATCAATCCATGAAGTTTTGGAGTTCATATCATCAATCATCCATCCTATAACATCCTCCGATCTACCGAATCAGGTCAGATTTTGTAGAAATCTAATTTTGGGGATTTTGGGTATTTTGTTCGTTTTCGTCCATTTAATCCGATTTAACTTAGGATTTTGATGGATTGATGATTACTTAGATGTATTGTATTGTTTCCCTTGTTATTCCATGGTTGGATCGTATCGATTCGTTGTTTTGGTCGAGTTTTTGATCGATGCCTTGGAGGTGTCCGGTAAAATGTCATAGAGGGGTTTTCGGGCGTTCTACGATTATTCTTCCTCGTATGATCGATGATTTATTGATTATATGTTGTTAGGGTCGAATTCTTGTGAAGAACTCGAGTCGGAACCCTTCCGTTCGTCGTTTTCTTCAAGCATCTCGATCGTGGGTGTATTCTTTTCCTTCGCCGGGGAATCGTAGGTGTTCGAGGTGTCCCGACTGAGCCGTGATTGTAGGAGTGTCCGGTATCGATTATCGAGGAAAGTATCTTGCCCATACATTACGTTTTTTGTGGATATTATGGTTGTTAATCGTCGATATGTGCTAAATAAATATTAATAACCATTTTTCCAAAGAATCGGTATATTTACCATCATGGTTATTGTAAAGGTGACCCGCGTGTGTCGGGAATTAATGTGATTAGTTGAATATGTATGCTAGTGTCAAGTATAGAATCACCTTACCTTCTTGTGATGTCATTGCGTATGATTATGTCGTTGGTAAATGTAAAGTGTAATTCTCTTGACAAATTATGTGCTTGGAGTCCCGTGGTTATGGATGAATATGTGAGTTTTTGGTGATATTGGTTGTGTCGTTCGGTGCTGTTGAGATCTCGTGCTCCCTTGTGAATTGATATAGTTCTGGGTCGTGAGTACGTGTTGGATAATTTGGCCATTCTAGCAAGGTACCTCGACTATACATATTTTGTGTGTTTGACCTTTGAGAGTCGTGGTTTTGTATCTGTGAGTTGTTACTCTTCCACCTGGGGATGGCATGTGGCCTCTGGGGGCCGATACTAATGGGTACGGCCACGGAAGTGGACTTGGGTGCGTGTGTTGATGTTCTTCCACCTGGGGACGGTTCGACGGGACCTCTGGGGGCCGATACTAATGGGTACGGCCGCGGAAGTGGTTTCCCACCTGGGGATGGTCCGATGGGACCTCTGGGGGCCGATACTAATGGGTACGGCCACGGGTTACCAAGTGTGGTTTCTGTGATATTGATGTTGATGTTTTGATAATTAATTGTGTTATGTCCGGAGTATCACAATGCTTTACGCTCGGGGTCAAGAGACATTATATATCGGGTCTTGGTGCTCGGCTAGAATGGCATAAGAATAATGTGTTATGTGTAATGTGTCCTTGTAGTGAATTGAAGTGGATGACTGGGTCGTGGACCCTGTGTTTTGTGACCGGAACGGTTGGGTCGTGGACCCCGTGTTTTGTTAAACGGATCTGTATTTTGGAAAATGAACTTTGGGGTTGTGACCCTAAATGACTTTCGAGGAATTAAGAACTTTTCAACTTCTAATGTTTTCAAAACTCCTAAGATTTGAAAATGTTTTCAAAGTGCTTACTTGCTTCGTTTCTACTTTCAAGACTTGAACTATTTTTAACTAAATATATCTCGGGAAGTCTTTCGTTGTATTCTCGGAATGTGTTGTGTATGGCTCGTATTTGCACTTTATACTTGCACTAGCGAAACAGTGGAGTTTTGCTAACCCCCGAGTAATCGGGGGTGGATATCTGTATTGTGTCCAGGTACATGCAGGTTTTCGGGAGCAAGACACAGGATCGGTACGAGGGATGATGAAAGATGAATGATACTAATCACACGAAGGCCAGTTTTGGGTTCAGTTAGTTGGAGTCCATTGTATTGTCTTTTCCGCTGTCTTATTGTTCATTGTTGCGAGTATTTTACCCTTGCATAGGTATGAGTCTGGATGAGTTTATGTATTTTGATTTGTAAGTTAGTGACGACAGACCAAATCGGTCTATTGGTTCGTTATTTTGATTCGTCGGTATGTAATGTAATGTGTTGTTTTGATGTCTAGCCTGGTGGATCCTCACGGAGAGGGTCTGCGGCGTGTAATATTCCTGGTTCGATCTGGGGGTGTTACATCTTTGACATCTATCACATGTGCTGCAATATGAATGTGTATCTTTGAAAAGTGTTGGCCAATAAAAACCACATTGCAGAATTTTAGCAGTTGTTTTCTTTGAGCTAAAATGACCTCCACATGCATGATCATGACAAAAGGAAATGATATTTTGTTGTTCATGTTCTGGCACACATCTCCTAATGATTTGATCAGGACAATATTTGAACAAATATGGATCATCCCAAAAGAATTTTTTTACTTCGTTTAAAAATTTTGTTTTATCTTGGTTATTCCAATGAGATGGCATGTTACCAGTAACAAGGTAATTGACAATGTCGGCATACCAAGGTATTTGAGAAACAGACATGAGTTGTTCATCAGGGAAAGTTTCATTAATGGGAGGTTCTTTATCAGTAAAATTCACGATTAGCCTAGACAAATGATCAGCAACAACATTTTCAGCACCTTTTTTATCTCGAATTTCTAAGTCAAACTCTTGTAACAATAGAATCCAACGGATCAAGCGAGGTTTAGCATCTTTCTTAGAAAGAAGATATTTTAATGCAGCATGATCGGAGTAAATTATGACTTTCGAACCAATCAAGTAAGGTCGAAATTTGTCTAAAGCAAAAACGACTGCAAGCAATTTTTTTTCAGTTGTAGAATAATTTAATTGGGCACCATTTAGAGTTCTGCTTGCATAATATATTACAGTTGGCAATTTATTTTCTCTTTGACCCAATACTACACCGACGGCAAAGTCGGATGCATCGCACATTATTTCAAAAGGAAGATTCCAGTTTGGAGATTTGATGATAGGTGCAGAGCTCAACATAGATTTGAGTGTCTTAAAAGCTTTTAGACAATGATCATCAAATATGAAAGGTGTGTCTTTTAAAAGTAAGTTACATAATGGCCTTGAAATTTTGCTAAAATCTTTGATGAATCGACGGTAAAAACCAGCATGGCCTAAGAATGACCGAATTTCTTTAATCGTTCGTGGGGGTGGAAGACTGGATTTTAAATCAACTTTAGATTTGTCCACCTCAATTCCTTTTTCAGAAATCACATGTCCTAAGACAATTCCTTTTTTAACCATAAAATGACATTTTTCCCAGTTTAGGACAAGATTCTTCTCCTTACACCTAACCAACACTTGGGTTAAGTGGTGTAAACATTCATCAAAGCTAGACCCGAATACAGAAAAATCATCCATAAAAATTTCCAAAAACCGCTCAACCATGTCAGAGAAAATGCTCATCATACACCACTGAAAAGTAGCAGGTGCATTACACAATCCAAATGGCATTCGTCGGTAAGCAAAAGTTCCGAAAGGACAGGTAAAAGTAGTTTTTTCTTGATCTTCAGGAGCAATGAGAATTTGGTTATAGCCGGAATATCCATCAAGAAAACAATAATAAGCATGGCCGGCTAACCTTTCTAGCATTTGATCAATAAAAGGAAGTGGAAAGTGATCTTTTCTTGTAACAGAGTTCAATTTTCTGTAATCAATACAGACTCTCCATCCAGTTTGAATTCTGGTTGGAACAAGTTCATTTTCTTCATTCGTGATTACAGTTATGCCAGATTTCTTTGGAACTATATGAACAGGACTGACCCAAGAGATATCAGAAATATGGTAGATGATCCCTACATCTAAGAGTTTGATTATTTCAGCTCTTACAACTTCTTTCAAATTAGGATTTAGTCTTCTTTGAAATTCTCGGGAAGTTTTTGCATTTTCTTCAAAGTGAATTCGATGCATGCATATAGAAGGACTAATACCTTTAATCTCGGAGATGGTCCAGCCTATTGCTTCTTTATGTTCATTAAGGACATTGATTAATTTATCTTCTCATTCTTCATCTAAATCAGATGCTATGATGACAGGCAGGGTTTCTGATGGTCCTAAAAATGCATATTTTAGAGATTCAGGTAATGGATTGAGCTCTATTTTTGAATCCTCAATAGGTACTTCTTTATTCATTTGACTCTCAAGTGGTTCGGTTTTAGCTTTCCATTTATCATTATCCAATAATGGTGTAGACTCTAGTAAAGAATTTACTTCATTAATTGAACTGTCGATGTCAAAATCTGAGCCAAAATGAGTAAGACAACTTTCAAAATGATCATCATCATCTATTTTTGGAAAGAAGTAAGGACCCATACTCTCTATCATATTTACCTCACAGACATCATCATGATCATCATGTTGTTGAGAAATGTTAAACATATTTAGTTCAACAGTCATATTTCCAAAAGAAAATTTTATGATGCCATTTCTACAGTTAATTAATGCATTTGAAGTAGCTAAAAATGACCTTCCTAAAATGACAGGGATTTGATCTATGATATTCTCAACAGGTTCAGTGTCTATGACTATAAAATCAACAGGAAAGTAGAATTTATCTACTTGAATCAGAACATCCTCTACGATTCCTCGAGGTATTTTTATAGATCTATCAGCTAGTTGAAGTATCACAGATGTTGATTTTAGCTCCCCTAATCCAAGTTGTGTATAAACACAATATGGTAATAAATTTACATTGGCTCCTAAATCAAGCAAGGCTCGTTTAATGATGTGATCTCCAATGACACAAGATATTGTAGGACTACCAAGATCTTTATACTTAACGGGAGTTTTATTTTGGATTATTGAGCTAACATGCTCAGCTAAAAATGCCTTTCTTGGAACATTTGTTCTTCTTTTTACAGTGCAAAGATCTTTCAAAAACTTAGAATAAGCAGGCACTTGTTTAATAGCATCAAGGAATGGAATATTTATTCGAACTTGTTTAAATATTTCCATTATATCTTTATATTGTGCACTTTTATCTTTTGGAATAAGTCTTTCAGGAAATGGAGCTTTTGGAACGTAAGGCTTTTCTTTTTCTTTAGAATCTTTTGATTTTGAAACTTGTGGTTCATTTGATTTTTCTTCCGAATCATAGTCAGGCTTTTGTATTTCTTTTCCACTTCTAAGGGTAGTTATGGACTGAACTTCTGCGTTAGAAGAGTTTACTTCATATTGTCCTTTAGGATTAGGGATGGACTGACTTGGAAATTTTCCCTTATCTCTTTCAGCTAAAGTTGTTGCAAGTTGGCCAATTTGTGTTTCAAGCTTAGAAATAGCCTGTGAGTTTGATTGTACAGCTTGCTGGGTTGATTGAAACATTTGTTGAGTAGATTGCATGAATTGTTGCAACGTATCTTCCAAAGATGGTTTCTTTGGCACTATAGAAGGATACTGATAAGTACTTGGAGGATATTGATTAGGACGGACATTTTGTTGATTTGACATATTCATTTGATGTCCTCCTTGATTCATTGGAGGCATATTTTGCTTCCAGAAAAAATTTGGATGATTCCTCCAATTTGGATTATAAGTTGGAGCAAATGGACTGTCCGAAGATTTTCCATATGAATGTAACACATTGACTTCTTCGTTAAAAATTTCATGATTTTGTGGACCAGAGGGACAAGATTGAGATGAATGAAATGATTCCGCACATGAAATGCAAAATTCATGTTTGGAGTTTGACGAGGGGATGGATTGCTTCAAGACTAACGCATCCACTTTTCGTACTAAATCATCTATAGTAGATTTTATTTCAACATCTTGTTTAACCTCATAAATTCCACCTTTTTTGGGGGTCGTATGCATCGATTTGGCTCTAGAGTCGAGTGAATTCCATTGTTGTGAATAAATTGACATATTTTCTAGTGCATTCCAAGCTTCGTCTCCAATAAGGTGAAGAAATTTTCCACCATGCATTGATTGGATTAATTGGCGATTGTTTGGAGTTAAACCGTCATAAAAATATTTTACCAAACGCCATATTTCAAAACCATGATGGGGACACTTAAGGATTAAATCATTAAATCTTTCCCAACACTCATAAAATTTTTCATTTTCTTTTTGGAAAAATTCTGATATTTCTCTTCTAAGACTATCAGTTTTGGACATTGGAAAAAATTTTGCGAGAAATTTATTCACTAGTTGGTCCCAACTAGTAATTGTTCTTGCTTGAAGAGAATTTAGCCAGAATTTTGCTTTATCTTTGAGAGAAAATGGAAATAGTCTAAGTTTGACAGATTCATCAGAGAAATTTTGGAATCGAAAAGTAGAACAAATGTCGAGAAATTCCTTGACATGCATATATGGATCTTCTCTTTCCAAATCATGAAAAGATGGAAGAAGTTGAATTATTGATGGTTTGAGTTCGAAATGAGTTGCATTAGTCGTAGGCAACACTATGCAAGAAGGAGAATTAGCACTCACTGGAGAAAAATATTCTATTAAAGTTTTCTCTTTTGCAACTTCATTATTCCGATTTTCGATTTCGTCTTTTTTGGTCTCGGTTTCATTTGTTGAACTTCAATTTTAGTTAAGGACAATCTTCTTCTCCTTAATCGACCTTTATTATTTCGTTGCCAAACTTGCATTCACCGATATTTCAATTTTTTTAACTTTGCATACAAACCAAATTATGATAGTCGATCGAACTTCCAGATCGTTGGAGGCGTCACAACGGTCGCACTTAAAATCAAACTTTCTTCGGCATGTATAATAGAGGCTTTTTTGCCAAAATTCAATCGATTTTCAAAATCAGTTTGTACAAGATTGATATTTAGCTTTTCACAATTCAAATCGAACAAAGTAGTGAGTGAAAAATATCAATCCCTTGTTGAATCTTTTAAAGGATTTTATTGTTTTAATTATTTTTTTTGAGTTTTTTATATTTTTATTATTATTAATAATAATGATAATTATTACAATTATTAATACAATTATTGGATGTAATAGATTGCAAAGGAATAAATTTACTAATTGATCTACGGAAGCAATATCTATTGATAAACTAAATTGTACGACGAGAAATATTACAACTAAACTAAATGTCTAAGAATACTGTAAATAGAAAATAACAACTAAAAACACAATCTAAATTTGCTACTACAAGATTCTATCAAAACTAAAGACAAGATATAAAAATTAAAAAAAAATCTGATTTTTTTTTATATTTTATATTTTTTTAGTTTTTATATTTTTATATTTATTATAATTTTATTATATTTTTAGACTAATAATATTGAGCTAATACATATATATATATATCAAGATATATTATTTACTTTTTTTTTCAAAAAAAAAATTCAGATATTATTCAAATATAGATTTTTCTTCGCTTGAAAAATGTAATTTCTAAGCATTATATGTATCCAATTTAATGGAAAACAAATAATCAAAGAAATTAACTAATATCAATAATCACAAAGCAATGAGAAATTTATAACTATTAAAAATACGTGATATAATTGATAAAATAATATTCCCCTATTGAAGCGAAAATCATAGTCGTTAAAAATATTTATTTGGAATTATTATATAAATATTAATAATAATATAGACATGGTTTCATCATAACCCTAGTAAAAGAAAATTACTCACTCATAATAACAACACAAATAAATAAATATTCTATAATATTATTACTCAAATATAATTTTATTACACAATATTTTTATTTCTCTCCCTTACAATAATATCTCTCTATTTTTCTCCTTTTTTCTCCTCTTTTTTCTCTTCTCAAACACTACACATTCATCCGCTATTTATACTACTACAAAATTAATAAAATAATAATTTTTAACATTTTAAAATCCCACCCCCTAATCATACACGGATGCTATGAGGTGCTGATGTCATCCATGACATCAGCACAGAGTTGAAATTCCGGTCCAATCAGGTGTTGACACGTGACACAATATGGTCCGTCTATTTAATTGTCCTTCGAACGGTCATAACTTCTTCATACGAACTCGGATTTGGATGAATTTTTTTTTAAAACGATCATCTCGACGAGACGAATAAAGTGAGACCAGTCGTGACCATATTTGAATTTTGTAAAAATATCGCCCTTCAACCAATTGATCTGTCTTGTACCGGTTGGTTAACCTGCAGATATAATTTAATTCCAATTAATTATCCAAAAATGACATAAAATTATAGAAAATTCTAACAAAATGAAATAATATAAATATATGGTAAAAAGAATAAATTATCACACAACACACAATTATATATATAAAATACTAATAAAAATATTACTCAAAATATACTAAACATACGTACGTTGACTTGCTACAGTAAATCTTCACTTAACGTACGTAATGCACTACCCGTAGTGTACGTTAACCAAGAGTTGACTCGACCAAGCACGTTCTTCGCCGAAAGCTGCCGACCACCGGTCCCACCTGTCGGCCATAGCCTGAGCTGTCTGATTCCTCTCGTTACGTACGTAATGCCTTATACATAGCGTACGTAACACTTAGCATCTTAACGTACGTTAACTGTACTCTTTAACGTACGTAATCCTTGTGCCTTAGCGTACGCTAAGTGTACATCGTAGCGTGCGCTAATATGGCTATACTTAGCCATTTTCAGTTTATTCTTGTCCAACGTCTTGACATGCAGAATACGAACATACGGCATACTATATCCTCAAATGCAATTGTCGACTAAGTACGACAATTATACCAATACAAATCTCTCAGTCCTTCATTTATTTTATCCATACTGTACAGATTCCACGCTGTACAACATAACTTGAATAAAATAATATTAAACCACAGTAGTAGAAATTCCGGATATTACACCTAACGGGTCTCTTTGCTTTTTTTAACATTTTTATTTTAAAACCTGAGAGTCCTATTTTTATACATAATGGGTTTCTTTGATTGTTTTAATATTTTTTTGTATAACGTAAGAGATCTGATTTCACACTTACTAGGTCTCTTTGATTTTTTTAATATTTTCAACCATAAAACCGAGCCGATTTCATATCTACCCAGTCTCTTTGATTTTTTTAATATTTTCAACCGTAAAACTGAGAGAGCTGATTTCATATCTAATGGGTCTCTTTGATTTTTTTTAATATTTTCAATTGTAAACCCTGAGAGAGCCGATTTCAAGTTTAACAGGTGTCTTTATCATATTTTTTTTTAAAGAAAAACATAATAATCCTGCTCGTACCCAAAAATATAAAACACAAAACAACACTCACCATTACATAAAAACATCATAAACCTGCTCGTTCCCGAAAATAAAAAATAACACAAAACAACACTATAATGATATCTTTACATCTATTGCAATCTCCAAAAAACGTAATACCATTACATCTATTGCAACCTCCAAATGAAAAAACGAAAAAGTAATGCTCCGAAGTCTAATCATTCACAATAATTGGGACTAAAATTCATTGAGTAACTTGCATACCATCATCTTTATTTTCTTTGTCCGCTTAATTCTCTTGCTTGAGCAAATATTCAACCCAAATATCTCTAATCTCATCAACTTTTTTCGATGAGTAAGTTTCTTCAGCAAAAAACTGTAAGATAATAATCAATAATCATTCATTCACATCAATCATGAAATTTACACGGAATACCATTTCCAATAATCACTCATTCACATCAATTAAGAAATTTACGCGGTGTGCGGTATAAAAATGATACCTGGTTGGAGATCCATAATACCCTTTTTTCTAAAATCTCGAGCATATAACGGCACACATAGTATCCATAGACCTTGTTGTTTTGAGGTTGACAAGGACACTAAAACATACATAATTAAGAAAATAAAAACCATTCAACAGTTATATTATTGCATTAATGAAGTACATAAGTATTGTATACATGGTTGTCACTTCGCTCGACTAGTCGCGACTAGTCGAGCAGTCAAGCTGGAGAGGTCGACATGGAACCCTGACTTGCTTTTTGGGAGTCTTTCGAGCGACTGGGGCTCGACTGGGGCTCGACTGGTCGACTGGGTCGACTAGGCAACCCAGTCGCCCAACTAGTGCAGAAATTAAAAAATAAAACCCGACCCAAGTGCACATACTTAACCTAATCGCGACCAGGAGCCTTATTTCGTCTCACAGCCGTTGTTTTCTGCTACTTACACCCACTTATTTATATATATATATATATATATATATATATATATATATATATATATATATATAAACACACACTTGTATATACACACACAGTAACACAGTACTGACTACTGTGTACACAGGTATATACACACACACAATATATATATATATACACTTGTATATACACACACAGTGACACAGTACTGACTACTGTGTACACAGGTATATACACACACACACACAATATATATATATATATATATATACACTTGTATATACACACACAGTGACACAGTACTGACTACTGTGTACACAGGTATATACACACACACACAATATATATATATATATATTGTCGACTAGTCACGACTCGACTTGCCAGAGTCTCCGTCCGACTCAACTTACCGACCTAACAACCGTGATTGTATATATAGATATGAACGAAGTTTAGAATCCAAATATACATGTGGTTGCTTCCACCCAATTCTCGGATTCTTTTTTTATTTTCCTAACATCTTTTCGATTGGTAATGCTAAATTTTATAATTCCCCTGCATAAATTGTAATACGGTTAATAGGAATGAAAATACTACTTATTAGGAAAACAACCAAAAAGAAGAAATTTATTAATGTAATCCAGTATATACTCATTGATGACCGTTTTAGAGAACTCAGGGATCTCCTTTCCTACTCCAGCTGGATCCAACCAATACACTGACCCATTCCAAGGACTAATAATTGCTAACATCTAATGCCGACTATACACAAAAAAGAGAGATGATAATAATCTATCAATTAACAAAACTCCATCATGACCAACAATTAACAAAAATCAGCACATGGACACTAAATTGTGTACCAAACTTATTCAATACACGTGAAAATAGTTTTTATATAACTGATATTGCAAAGAGTTGGACAAGTTGACAAATCTGTAAAATTGTTTAAGAAGAATCTTGCTTTGTCAAGCTTAAGAATCTATTTAAGAATTTAATCGGTAATCTTAACTTGTCACAAAACATTGTTACAAAAAATAAGTGGATATCAAAAGTTAGGTAGCGTTGATTGCACTTACTTCTCATTGTAAGGTGCAAAGAATAGTTGATTAAGATTCTTTCCCTCATTGCACCCAAAGACACGAGCTAAATATATGGATCGGTCTTCCTTTTTAACTATTGGAGTCAATGGAGATAGAACACTACTATCCCAAAATCCATACATACCCGAAATTCCTTCTTCTTGACATCGTTCTTTCAAGTGCCTTGCCCATCAAAATTTGAACATGAAACAAGTAAGTGAATGAATAAACTCTCAAATAAAAACAGACTTCAAAAAGGAACTACACTTACTTCATGAAAATATTAAAATGAGCTGCTCCAATCTCTTTTCGGAAACACCAATCAAGCATGTCTTCATAGTCAAGTGTAACATCAATAGCATGTTCGTTAAGAAATACGCTTCTCGGGATACTTAAGGAAATGGTTTCACCCGTCTTTCTCATTCCCATAGCTTGAGTTTTCAAAACTTGTAACCAACTAGTAGTCACCTTTTCACGATCCTCGACATTTATGACATACTTACGATTGGTTGATGCTTGGGATGATGCTGATCGTGGGGATGGAATGGTCACCTCTTTCTCTAGCTGCACACTGGCCTTTTTATATGTACAAAATATATCAAGGTAACAAAAAAGAGAAATAAAGATTTAGACCCACATAAAAAACATTATTTGATTTTGGAATTAGGTAAAAAATCTCACTTTTTCTTGGTTAGGTGTTTATACTATAAAAATAGATTCGGAGCAGGGGGATGTTCAGTAAAAAAATATTTTTTTGAAATTGTGAGAATGCATATTCAGGAATGAGTGACAAAAATAATAAAATGTCTACCAGACAAGAAAATGTCTACCATATAACAAACCAGGTGTGGTTAATACCTTTTTTTGAAGAATCAAGTGAATTGGCCAAGCAGTATAACTCCCCTTATCTTGACAAACAAAGACTAATTCATCGTTTGGACATGGCAAGGGAGCATTCGGCACAATATCTTCTGTGATAGTGACTCGACGATGACCGGGGGGCACCGTTGCTCCATGATTACTGATCAGTTATGTTGTCTTCTGTATATATACCTGCCCATTAGCAACAATTACAAGGCCTTTGTCGTCAGCCTCAATATCCAAGCAACAATCACTCCAGCCCTATGAATACAAGCCATGATACATAATCAAATTTTATATATATACTATTCGAAGAATCAAGTATATAACTTACTTTGAGGCAAAAAATATAAAGTGTTATACCTCAGGAAAAGTGTGTTTGTTTGTGATATCCAAATGATTATTCTAATGTGCAATATTTGTCGAATGCTCAAGTCGATTAGTCAGATGTGTCTCAGGCAATTGGACATGGTATACCTTGGCCTCTAGGCTTTGGAGACGAACTTGATGCATGGGAAGACTTGCCGTTTCCTGAGCTTGTGTCTCAAAATCCCGTGCAAGATAAGCATCATCCTGCGATCGAGCCTCTGAAGAATTATGGGTAAAATGATGGCCTTTGCTCCCTTGTCTTCCAAAGCCTCCGGTTAGTAGTTGTGTAAAAGAAGAATTAGGCAATCCTGCCAATCCATGACCAGCCGAGTTACCTAATTGGACAATCCTTAACCCATTGCCATCAAGACCACCAAAACCAGCTTGACCACCAGAGATAACCTGACCATCTGAACCAGCCTGCCCACCGAATTGACCAGCCTGCCCTCCAAAACCAATTGATTAACCAACCTGCCCACCAAAACCACCAAATTGACCACAAATGGTCATGAATGATCTCAATTGCTCCTGGTTTAGGCATGACATCATGGCAGACATGAACAAATTTTGATTATGTTTCATAGTTCCTGTAACACCCCCAAGACGATCAGGGCATATTACAACGCCGTGGACCCCACACATTGGAATCCACCAGGCTAACGTACCAATATGACATTCGAGAAAGACAAACATCATTAACACACAGATAATTTCTCAATCCACGACATTCAAAACAAAAGACCGAAATTGACAATAAAATGCGACATTAAATCCACTCCCAAAACGGGTACACAATATTAATAAATATAAGAAAGAAGTACTTGAGTACTTAAGCAAATGACATAATAAATAAACTCCAGAAACAAAACACCAACGAACAACCACTCAACAGCATCACGCTTGCCCATCATCTTCATATGGCTCGCATGCTCGTTTGCTTCCATGACCTGTACCTGAAATACAAAAGTATTTCCCCCATTCAAGGGGTTAGCGACAACTGCTAGTGCAAGTACAATCCATTTGAACTACCATTCTAATCAGATGAAAATATGAGCCAAAAGTCATTTTAGAAATCATTTATATTCTGGAATATTCACGGTGCACAAGCACAAAATACATTTCTCCAACAAAATAATTCAAAGTTAACCGTTGGTATGAGACTCACGGCCACCGCACCCCGCAGAGCCCCGTCGGACATCCCTGGGTGGTTAACCCTAGTTCATGATACGCACACACATGGAAATACGTATCCCTAGAGTCCCTATCGGACCGTCCCTAGGTGAACATACACATATCCATCCACAACAACCACGAAAAGCCATAATTCAAATACTAGAACATGTAAACAAATGTAAAGTACTTGCCTTTGAGACATCTTCGACGAAACGGGAATGAACAATGACTACAAATGATCCGGAGGGAAAACGACCATTCCTAAATGAAGGATTAACATAACTCAGTCTTATACGATAACAATAATCGAATGGATACGCCCACAACCCCGATTACAAGCTATGACAATATAGGTTCAATCGATACGGGCGAGGGTTTACGCAAAATCTCCCTGAATCAATAATTCACAGATTAAACTCAATGAAATCGGATTGGGAATCACCCAATAACAACAATCGGTAAGGAATATTACAACATACTTGAACAATTCGACTTTATTAAGTAAAACCCGGAAAACCCCCCAAAATTGACAAGTTAGGATTCTAGACGAAAATACCTTGAATTCGGACGGAGGAATATGATTACGTTGATGATGTTATGCTCCTATGATCTCACGGTGATGAAAGATGAAGAATACACGGATGAGAAGTGGAAGAAATCGCCCTGGAGGTTCTCTGATCGTCCGACGAGGAAAAACGAAAGAAGGAAGTGAAATGAGGTTCTGACCTCTGCCCGCTGTTTTAAAACAGCGGGCTGTTACGGCCGTAATAGGGGATAGCTTACAGCCGTAATGAATGGGGTGTTACAGCCATAACACCCTACTGGACAGCAGTCTAAGAAACTGCTGTCCGAACTGTCCCGGACGACCCCGAAACTCGGACCTGCTATCGAACCAAAAATATGGTTACGAAGTATTCTCGATGACGAATCTAAGCGTTAAAAGGAAACACAATTCCAATTTCCTGAAGATTCGGAATTCGACGACGAAAGTAATTTTCCTTAAGTTTAAGGAAATTACAAAACGGCCCAAATGTTCGAAAATCACGATACGACGTCGAATTGACAAACCGAAACTCACAACACAAACAACTCAACCATACGAACTTATGTAAACAAAGAAACAACGAAAATGAACGAGTTTAATGAGAATCGAACGTACATACGGCAAAACATAACATAGAATGGAATTATGTGAAAACATCTCCGAAACTCGTCCAAATGGAAAAACTCCAAGAATAAAGTAGATTCAAAATGTCGAAATGGTTACAAGCGAGTCGATAAAAATAGAACACCAAAAATGGAAACTGCTAAAAATGGAAAGGTGCGGATATTACATTCTCCCCCTCTAAAAAGAAGTTTCGTCCCGAAACATAAGAATCGAAAAGCTCGGGGTGCCTCGAACGCATATCCTCCTCCAACTCCCACGTTGCTTCTTCTACTCCGTGCCTCGACCATTGCACTTTAACCAAAGGGATGGTTTTGTGCCTTAATTGTTTGTCTCGACGCTCCAAAATTTTAACGGGCCTCTCCTCGAACGTGACGTCCTTCTCGATCTGCATGTCCCCTAAATTGATAACATGGGATGGGTCCGGAACATACTTCCTCAGCTGAGAGATGTGAAATCACTATGCACATGACTCAATGACGGAGGCAAAGCTAAATGATATGCCAACTCGCCGACTCTCTCCAATATCTCGAAAGGTCCAATATACCTCAGGTTGAGCTTCCCTTTTTTCCCAAAACGGAAAACTCCCTTCGACGGAGACACTCTCAACAGAACATGATTGTAACACCCCGAGATATTCGGAATAATTACAGCGCCGTAAACCCCTTAGGTAAGGATTTACAAGGCTAATTTAAAAAAGAGTGTAAATATAAACCAATCGTACAACTGAAGTTTAAAGACATATTTGATTCAACCGATCAAAGAGTTAATTTATACAACCATATCGAAAGGACATTATTAAAACAGACGTACTCGAGTACTGAACGAAACAAGAAAACAACTCTCGACAACAATAACATCAATCATATCACTGAGCCGTCTCATCGTCCTGTCGGTACTGTGGCTGTCTCCCCGCTCCTCGGCTACCTGAACATCAAAACAATGTCCACCCCCGAAGGGGTTAGCAAAACGATGCTAGTACAAGTATCATAATACAATAAATCATCAATGTATCATAAAACATGCAAAACGGACTTCCGCTACCGGAATCCAACGATGCGAATCCTCACGATCCCATCAATACAATACAGGGTAATCCAGCGATCCAGCGCCCTTGGTATAGATCCCCATGATGATCCCGTCGGACCAACGCATGGTGGAAAACCCGTCCAGCGATCCAGCGCCCTCAGCATAGATCCCCATGATGATCCCGTCGGACCAACGCATGGTGGACATTCGATCCAGCGCCCTCAGCATAGATCCTCATGACCCCCTCGGATCATTTATACCATAATCAATCAATTATGCATACACATATGCATTTCAATATGTTCATCAATACGAACAAACAACAACGAATATCACACGAATTTCCAGAAATGCATCTCATATACAAAATATGAACGATACCATAAGCATAATAAATCAAACTCGACATATGATACTTGCCTCGAAAATGGCAAGACAAAATACTTCAAGGATCTCGACACACTCGAAGGCCGCCTCCTTCGATTAACTTAACAAGCTCGAACCTTAACAAAAGGAACGATATACAAATCATCTCAAGTCGAACGATGGCCTAACAATTCGGTCTATGGCCGAAAAGCTCAAAATAAACAAGCTGTCTGGATTGCTTAGCGCGCGCTACGTACTCTACGTAACGCGGCGCTTAAGACGGATCGTTAGCGACGCTATCGTATAAGACTAGCGCGGCGCTAGCCACGGTCTGGCGATCGCCGTGGTCTCATAACGACGCTACGTCACGTTTCGGCGTTAATCGACCCGATAGCGCACGTTAACTCACACATGTTAGCGTGCGCTAATATTGCATGGCGAATCGCAAGCCAAAACTGGTTGAATGGTGAAGAACTCATGAATCCTACCGTGATAATACAAGTTATCCTCGCAAATCATGCTAATAAGGTTTGTGGAAGATTTATGATCGTGAAATACAAATATACGGATAGCCAACTCAACATCATAATTCATCTACGATCTCCAAGAAATAATCTAAGTTCCATTTGTTCTACGTTCCAAAACACATGATTCCATCGTGTAAAACGTATCAACTGGGTAATATCCGATCATTGATCATAACTTGATTTGAACATGCTTAGGAGTCCTTATAATAAGATGGTTCAAAGGTTCATACGATATATAATGCCGATACGTCAAAAGTATCCTTCTAACATGTGATGACCGATTAAAAACGAAATACTTGCTATCAAAACATGATTCAAACTTCCTTAGGAACATTACTAACATCAGTGAAGAATCACCTACCTCAAAGTAGTGAAGAATACGGAGGAAAATGAAGCGATCCAACACCGAAGGCTTGAACACCAATCTCCAATGATATACGATCTTCAATCTCGAACTAGGAGGTTGATATGAAGTGTTTGGGACGAAGTGAGTTATGTTCTAAGTGTAAGAGTTCGGGTTATGGGAGTAGAAAAACTGAAATCTCGAATAGGATGATGTCCTATTTATAATAAATGGCTATTAGCGCGCGCGAGACCCTATTCGTAGCGTGCGCTAACGGCTCACAGTCTAAACTATACTCGGCACTTAGCGTGCGCTACGCATCGACCTGTAGCGTGCGCTAAGGCGTTGACTCGGCTTTTCCCGAAAGCCGTCCAGGTACATCCGACACAATCCGACAGGGGTCCCCCGGCCAGATCTCACCTACCGCACGTCCCAATCAATTTGACCACGCATAGCGTGCGCTAATTACATTCTGTAGCGTGCGCTATGAAACCATGTTAGCGTACGCTACCCTTAGCCTGTAGCGTGCGCTACATGCACAGAATTTCAACCTTACAAATCACAACCATGAAATTAAACGCTCGGCAACATCGGATTATGAAATACGGAGAATAATACTCAGACAAAAGTACAATCATTACAATATCACAAGTTCCAATTACATAACAGAAATCTCGGGCATTACATCCTTCCTCCCTAAAAAGAAGTTTCGTCCCGAAACTTATGATGAAAACAACTCCGGATATTTAGCCTTCATACCGTCCTCCGTTTCCCAAGTGGCCTCTTCGACTCCATGTCGTGACCATTGTACTTTAACCAAGTGTATTGGTTTATTCCTCAATTGTTTGATCCGGCTCTCAAGTATCTTGATTGGTCTCTCTTGGATGTGGCCTTCATTAGCTATCTGGATCTCGTCGAAATCAATGACGTGATCGGGTCCGGTACATACTTCCGCAGTTGGGATACGTGAAACACATTGTGAACGTGACCCAGCGATGGCGGTAAGGCCAACTCGTATGCTAAATCTCCCACTCTCTCGAGGATCTCAAAGGGTCCGATATATCTCGGACTAAGTTTGCCTCTTCTCCCAAAACGGAAAATCCTCGTGTAGGAGACACCTTCAATAGTACGTGGTCTCCATGGCCGAACTCTAGAGGCGGCGACGTACATCGGCATAAGAATGCAGCCGACTGGCGATCAGCCTCTCTCGAATCAAGGCTATCTTCTCTTGAGTCCGAATAATCAATTAGGTTCTGTCCCGATCAAATCAGAAGAATCATCCCGACACGGGGTGATCGGCATCTTCTCCGCATACAAGCTTCAAATGGTGCCATCTTAATAGAAGCATGCCAACTGTTATTATAAGTGAACTCGATCAAGGGCAAGTGAACTTCCCAATCGATCGACCAATCTAATGCACAAGCTCTAAGCATGTCCTCTCGTCTCGAATAGTCCTTTCGGATCGACCGTCCGCTTGGGGATGATAAGTCAGTACTAAAGTTTAGCTCGGTCCCCAAAGCCCCGTGAATCGCTTTCGAAGTGTGACACGAAACGACCATCTCGATCCGAAATAATGGTCTTCGGCGTCCGTGCACGGACTATCTCCGCAATAAATATTCGTGCCAATCTCTCGGGTCCCCATGTATCTTTGATTCCTAGGAAATGAGCCGACTTGGTTAGTCGATCAACTACAACCCAAATCATGTTCATTCCGTTCTAGTCCTTGGCATACTAGTAATGAAGTCCATCGAGATATCCTCCCACTTCCACTCGGGGATCTAAGCGGTCTTAACATTCCGGCAGTCGTTGATGTTCAATCTTAACTTTCGACATGTCAAACACTTCAAACGCACTCCGCCACGTCCTTCTTCATATTCCCCACCGGAAGTTTTGCTTTAAATCTTTATACATCTTATCACTGCCAGGGTGAATAGAATAGGGCGCGCTGTGAGCTTCCTTGAGAATAGTCCTTCTCAAATCATCATCATCGGGAACGCAAAGTCGACTCTGAAATCTCAGAACTCCATCATCTTGTATTACGAATCCTGGGGCTTTTCCTTTCTTTACCTCGTCACATAATCGAAGGATCAGAGAATCGTTCAATTGTTTAGACTTGATCTCCTCGACTAGTGATGAAGTCAGTTCCATCACATAAAGTTGTCCTTGGATTCCCGGTACCCATACTTCAATCCCTCGCGGATCGGGCCTCGTTGAATCCGGTTTGGGATGTAAGTGCTTCCAACGCTCGAAGGGAAACAGTTTACGGCTCAAAGCATCGGCTACTACATTTGCTTTCCGGATGATAGAGAATCTCCAAGTCGTAATCCTTGATCAATTCCACCACCTTCTCGCCTCATGTTTAACTCTTTCGACCGAAAATGTACTTGAGGCTCTTATGGTCTGTAAAGATCGACAATGAGTGCCGTACAAATAATGTCGCTGATTTTCAAGGCAAAGACCACAACCGCTAGCTCCGGATCATGAGTCGGATAATTAACTTCAGACGGTTTCAATTGCCGAGAAGCATAAGCAATTACTTTATCCTTCGCATCAACACACAACCCAAACCCCGATTTGAAGCATCGTTGTATACCATAAATCCGTCGGGCCTTTCAGCGGCGCTAATATAGGTGCTGTCGTCAGTCTCTTCTTAAGTTCGTCAAAACCAGCCTGACACTTCTCATTCCACGCGAACTTTTGAGTTTTCTGTAACAGCTGAGTGAGCGGACGAGCAATTTTGGAAAATCCCTTTACAAAGCGGCGATAATATCCAGCTAGTCCTAAGAAGCTTCGGACTTCTTTCACGTTTTTAGGATCTTCCCACTCCAATATTGCTTCGACTTTCTTCGGGTCCACCTGAACTCCGTCGGATGATATCACATGCCCAAGGAAAGTTACTTCCTTAAGCCAGAACTCACATTTAGAAAGATTAGCATACAGCTGTTCCTTTCTCAAGGTGCTCAAAACCACACGTAAATGTTCAGCATGTTCCTCTGCGTCCCTCGAATATATCAAGATGTCGTCAATGAAAATGACCACAAATTTATCCAAGTACTCCAAGAATACCCGATTCATCAATTGCATGAATACCGCAGGAGCATTGGTAAGTCCAAACGGCATCACTATGAATTCATAATGCCTGCATCGATCTCAGCGCATTTGGTATATCCGATTCCTTAATTCTCAACCGGTGGTATCCTCGATCGCAAGTCAATCTTCGAGAATACCCTTGCCCCTTGCGTTGATCAAACAAGTCGTCGATACGAGGTATAGGATACTTATTCTTGATCGTCATCTTGTTAAGCTCCTGTAATCAATACACGGTCGGAGGGATCCGTCTTTCTTAGGACAAAGAGAACGGTGCTCCCCAAGGAGAAACGCTTGGTTGAATATAACCCTTCGCAACAATTCCTCCAGCTTGTTTCTTGAGTTCATACATCTCGGTTGGCGCCATGCGGTATGGTGCTCGGAAATAGGAGCTGCTCCTGTGCTCTAGTTCGATAGTGAATTCCACTTCTCTCTGCGGAGGTAATCCGTAGTTCGTCAGAAAACATCCGAGAACTCATTCACAATCGAAATAGATGAGAGCTCTACTCCTTCCTCTTTCCTCATGGCATAGCACCAAAGTCCGTGACATCCTTGCTTGATAATTTCACGGCTTTCATTGCCTTGATCAATTTCCCCGAGCTTCGGTCTCCATCCTCGGAATAAGTGTTCAGATCCGTCATCGGCAATGACGGAAATGACTCTCTCTCGGTAATTCAAAGACTCCATAACGGTTGAGCCAATCATCTCCGAGAATTAAATCGTCACCGCAGATGTCAACCACAATAAGATTCGATGGCCAATCTCTTCCTTCTATAGATCCGGGAAATCCTTAGCTTCTAAGGTTCCCACAATTTTCTCTCCGCTCGGTAATCCCACAACATAAGGTTCACAATTATACAAGCACGAGATGTTCAAACGATTAACACAGTTCAAAGATATAAAAGAATGCGTGGCTCTGAATCGAACAAGACACCGATGGTTGCAAAAGGATCTGAATCGTACACGATGCAACGGTGTGTTACGATCATCGATTTCCTCATCTCGTACGGGCGTGGAGGAACGGACCCGGACTGGATGCCTCTCTCTTCCCGGCGTTCTGCTGCTGAAATCCACTTTGCTGCGTCTGGTTCACACTCGTCTCCTTCGAATGGAGCTGGAGCGAGAGTACCAAAAGATCGGGTCGCATTCCCACAAAATGTTGCGCGATGTCCTTCTGTCCACACTCGAAACAGTCACGCAGGCGCGAAACAATCACGTCGAACATGTCCCGCCTTGCCACGCTTGTAACACTTCTTCCTGTGTCGAAGCTTCGGTCTTTGCCGGAACTTCTTTCCTCCTCGACTAGGATGCGGAGGTCTCCTGGATGAGTGAAAAGAGGACTGACCCCGGCGGGGCCCGCTATTCTTATTCTCCGTGAAGTTGCCCGACACCTTCTGTTTCTTTGCTTCCGTCGATTTCTCTACTACTGCTTCCTTCATATCGTAGGCCAACGCCATGTCCCGATCTTGCCTCAAGGTGGTACAATCAAATCCGGACATATATTGCTGAATTTCCGGCTTCATTCGCATGTCAAAATGGAAAATCCTTTCCGCCTGGCCCCGACTGTGGCGCACATAAGTCGATGGTGATTAAAAGTCTTAATCACTTCCGTCACAGATGCTTGAATTTTGTGGTGAGAAAAACTCCCGAACTCGGGCCTCTCTAATCGGGCGAGGACAATACGTGCCTCCATCATCAACTTGAATTCTCGTCCAAGCATTATGCTCCTGCGGTCGAATGGCCTCCCACCGCCGAAAGCCTCCTGGCCAAAAGATACCGGGCGACCGAACCTTCCTATCGTTGGGACAGTTAATCCCGCAAAATCTTCTCTAACTCCTTCACCAATGATCCCACGAAAGCGTCTCGGTGGAACCGTCAAATTTCGGAGGATGCAATTTGACCACCTCGGTAAGCCATTTATCTCCCGATTATCCACGTTATTCTCACGCCCCATCGCTGCCTCGCATGCGATCCACAACTTGAGCAAACCGGTTTATCTGGGCAACCACTTGAAGCACTCCGCACGTTAGGATCTCGCATTATTATTTGCCGATCCTCTGTCCCCCCTAATGTGAATCCGTTTGGCTAGCGGCTATCTCGTGAGTAGATACCGATTCTTCTTGCCTCGCATTTCCACGTCCGTCTACGATCAAGGCCCGCGTCCACGACCTCCTCAACATACCGTAAACATAAATACTCAATATCCGTGGCAAACGTTCTAAAAGTACATCCATCAATGTTTACAAGACAAGAATTAAATAAAACAGTAGTATTCGAGATTAGGAAACTTACAACCACAAATTAATTGACGATGCTGGCTCAGCAGTGATGTTACGAACGACCAATAATCAATAACGTAAACAGACCCAACTAACCCGACTGCCAAGATATCCATAAATCTTAGCTCTGATACCATATTCTGTAACACCCCGAGATATTCGGAATAATTACAGCGCCGTAAACCCCTTAGGTAAGGATTTACAAGGCTAATTTAAAAAAGAGTGTAAATATAAACCAATCGTACAACTGAAGTTTAAAGACATATTTGATTCAACCGATCAAAGAGTTAATTTATACAACCATATCGAAAGGACATTATTAAAACAGACGTACTCGAGTACTGAACGAAACAAGAAAACAACTCTCGACAACAATAACATCAATCATATCACTGAGCCGTCTCATCGTCCTGTCGGTACTGTGGCTGTCTCCCCGCTCCTCGGCTACCTGAACATCAAAACAATGTCCACCCCCGAAGGGGTTAGCAAAACGATGCTAGTACAAGTATCATAATACAATAAATCATCAATGCATCATAAAACATGCAAAACGGACTTCCGCTACCGGAATCCAACGATGCGAATCCTCACGATCCCATCAATACAATACAGGGTAATCCAGCGATCCAGCGCCCTTGGTATAGATCCCCATGATGATCCCGTCGGACCAACGCATGGTGGAAAACCCGTCCAGCGATCCAGCGCCCTCAGCATAGATCCCCATGATGATCCCGTCGGACCAACGCATGGTGGACATTCGATCCAGCGCCCTCAGCATAGATCCTCATGACCCCCTCGGATCATTTATACCATAATCAATCAATTATGCATACACATATGCATTTCAATATGTTCATCAATACGAACAAACAACAACGAATATCACACGAATTTCCAGAAATGCATCTCATATACAAAATATGAACGATACCATAAGCATAATAAATCAAACTCGACATATGATACTTGCCTCGAAAATGGCAAGACGAAATACTTCAAGGATCTCGACACACTCGAAGGCCGCCTCCTTCGATTAACGTAACAAGCTCGAACCTTAACAAAAGGAACGATATACAAATCATCTCAAGTCGAACGATGGCCTAACAATTCGGTCTATGGCCGAAAAGCTCAAAATAAACAAGCTGTCTGGATTGCTTAGCGCGCGCTACGTACTCTACGTAACGCGGCGCTAAGACGGATCGTTAGCGACGCTATCGTATAAGACTAGCGTGCGCTAGCCACGGTCAGCGATCGACTGGCTGGTCTCATAACGTACGCTACGACGTTTGGGCGAATCGACCCGATAGCGCACGTTAACTCACACATGTTAGCGTGCGCTAATATTGCATGGCGAATCATCGCAAGCCAAAATCGGGTTGAATGGTGAAGAACTCATGAATCCTACCGTGATAATACAAGTTATCCTCGGGCAAATCATGCTAATAAGGTTTGTGGAAGATTTATGATCGTGAAATACAAATATACGGATAGCCAACTCAACATCATAATTCATCTACGATCTCCAAGAAATAATCTAAGTTCCATTTGTTCTACGTTCCAAAACACATGATTCCATCGTAAAACGTATCAATCGGGTAATATCCGATCATTGATCATAACTTGATTTGAACATGCTTAGAGTCCTTATAATAAGATGGTTCAAAGGTTCATACGATATATAATGCCGATACGTCAAAAGTATCCTTCTAACATGTGATGACCGATTAAAAACGAAATACTTGCTATCAAAACATGATTCAAACTTCCTTAGGAACATTACTAACATCAGTGAAGAATCACCTACCTCAAAGTAGTGAAGAATACGGAGGAAAATGAAGCGATCCAACACCGAAGGCTTGAACACCAATCTCCAATGATATACGATCTTCAATCTCGAACTAGGAGGTTGATATGAAGTGTTTGGGACGAAGTGAGTTATGTTCTAAGTGTAAGAGTTCGGGTTATGGGAGGAGAAAAACTGAAATCTCGAATAGGATGATGTCCTATTTATAATAAATGGCTATTAGCGCGCGCTAGACCCTATTCGTAGCGTGCGCTAACGGCGCATCCTAAATCGTACTCGGCACTTAGCGTGCGCTACGCATCGACCATGGCGTGCGCTAAGGCGTTGACTCGGCTTTTCCCGAAAGCCGTCCAGGTACATCCGACACAATCCGACAGGGGTCCCCCGGCCAGATCTCACCTACCGCACGTCCCAATCAATTTGACCACGCATAGCGTGCGCTAATTACATTCTGTAGCGTGCGCTATGAAACCATGTTAGCGTACGCTACCCTTAGCCTGTAGCGTGCGCTACATGCACAGAATTTCAACCTTGCAAATCACAACCATGAAATTAAACGCTCGGCAACATCGGATTATGAAATACGGAGAATAATACTCAGACAAAAGTACAATCATTACAATATCACAAGTTCCAATTACATAACAGAAATCTCGGGCATTACAATGATCTCCCACCTCAAACTCCAAAGGTCGACGCCTAAGATCCGCATAATGTAACACCCCAATAAGGCGACTATTACAGTGCCGTGGACCCCACACTGGGACCCACCAGGCGATATCCAAAATACAGATGAAATACACAATGCATGTGATACCGAACCACAAAACATAGTACTTACTCCGATTTGGAGTTTACAGCAGTATGGCATACGGCCTTATTATACACAGGATCCAAAACAAAAGTATAATCCATATGGAGATGGAACCTTAAATAACAATACTTTTGTTCATATTTAAAATAAAGCGGAAAGATAACATTACACGGTACGAACATGACCAGACTCAAAAGACTTGGGGGCCCCGAACTAGTATCCTTCGAACCCTTCGTCATCACCCTGATCTTCCCGTGCCTTGCCCTTTCCTCGACCTAAAATACAACACAAGTATTTCGCCCAACACAGGGTCAGATATACATGATAAATGATTCTCAAGATATTATACAATTCACTTATATAAGATTTCAAGGATAACAACCCGACTAACGAACATACCCCTCGGGCGTATGAACGCTTAGTCACAAAATGTCGAACACATCCAAATATAAGAATGGACTATGAACGACTAAGATAGTACGGATCAAGAGGGACATCACAGTACGCCCGATCCGAATATGTGTCAGTGCACATGTCCACCCCGTATACGGAATCCAGGATATACGTGGGACAATGTACCTAATTAGCCTCAACGAACTATGTCTCGTGTGCACAGCCCAACACGGAAATATTCACGCATGACTATATATGTGCCCGGCTAAAAATTCTACACAATATCCAATCGGAACGTAGATATGACTCCGGATATGTCACGATGCAACATGACAACGAATTCAATAATTCACAAATCCGATTAAAGATCGAGGACTCACCGAAATGACAATAAGATCAACGATATCAAGGGTTCGAAAGTGATGAACTTAGGAATACAATCCCACGATGAAAACGGGACATCGTTAAGAACAACCTCAAATCACAAGACACAAGTTTATAAGTGTTTCATATACACGAAATGCATAACCATCATAAGAATCCACACATCATTATAACCAAGCAAGATAACTTGCCTCATACGGAGGCGAGAATAGTCCTTCCTTCTCAAACGAACGAACGGTCCTCGATTCAAAATTGGTTACTCAAACAATCAACCTTGAATGAAGTATATTTTACTCAATGATACGTTCATATGATCATCTATACCAAATTTTAACGAGACAACATCCTAGTTCCCATTTGAGTAGTTCAACTTTTTAAGATATTGAAGTGTTACTCCAAGAACCTTATTCAATCCCATTCTATTCTTACAATTGATTACAAGATGTTTACCAAATGTTTGCTGGATTAAGAATTAATCTATAATGTGTTAAAAAATAATCTCCTACCCTTTAAACTTATCAAGAACATCTCAATTGATTACAAGTAAAAATCTGCATTACAGACAATCACTAGTGATAAATCTATATCATGATCATGAAGACTATCTCAAGTTTAACACCATCCTTATAATCTTCTAACTAACCTGGAGATTCAAATATCATACCTCTGAATTTACCTAGCTTAGGTTCAAGAAGGTCATTTCATTCTTCTAATGATCAACAAGGGTTTCTTAAAACATTTTATGGTAATTATTCCAACAAGTCATTTACATTACAATGAAACAAGGACTATTATTATTCCAATGGTGTTATTAGTCTAACAAGGAGAGTGTGGTTTCACTAAACATGATCATCATCATTCAAAACACCAAGAACACATCATTACAAATCCCCTAATCATCATATTCATCATTAAGTTTGTTGGAAACTTAACTATAAACATGTTTAGCTTGTTTAATTCATCACTAGGTGGAGTATACTTAATCACTATCAGTATAATTACGAGATTATAGGGTTAAATCGTATAACATACCTTCAGAATTGAAGAACAATACACCAAAACCACAGGAACACAATCTAAGCTTCAAGAATCACTCCAACTTCCAATCAACAAGCTCCAAAATCAAAATGTAAAGCTCAAACACAAGTTGGAAGAAGGTAATTTTGATCTAGGGATGAGGGGGGATGATTATATGGGTGAAAAATCAGAGGCTGGACGTGCAAAATGAAAGACATAAGTTGTCTTTTTATAACAGCACATTTCGTTACGTACGTTATCACAAGAGGATAACGTACGTTAACAGCTTTACGTACGCTACACAAAAAGTGTTACGTACGTAAGCTAAGTCCAGAGGCTGCTGGACTGAAATACGAACATCATTACGTACGTTACCGCTTGAAGCTTTACGTACGTAATGTAGGTAAACTAGGTTGCCTCCAAAAGATCAGATATTCGAATCCCGTCCAGCCCCACACGCCGAAAGTTGAGATCGGATATGATTACACTAGTTACATACGTAATAGGTGCCTCTTTACGTACGTAAATGACTTAAAATAACGTACGTTATGCCTAAGGATTAGCGTACGTTAGGCTCAGGTTTAATAGCTCAAAAATGTACTTATCTATACAACGTTGAGAATTCAATCATAGTGCAAGTGATCGTTATTATTATGTCTATTTATGATATATTCCAACATCAATAAACATTACATAAATACAACAAGACTACAACAGTATTGAATTATCCGAATAATACAACAGTAAGTAAGAATTTCCGTCGGATATTACATACTCCCCCCCTTAAAAGGGGTTTCGTCCTCGAAACTAAGGGGTAAACAAGTCAGGATACCTCTCTTGAATGCTTCTCTCCATCTCCCAAGTGGCCTCCTCGACCCCGTGTCGTGACCACTGAACCTTCAGTAGGGGAATCGTCTTATTCCACAATTGTTTGATCCTCCTCTCAAGTATCCGTACGTGGCGCTCCTCATACGAATGATCCTCCGCTAAATCGATCTCATCGAACTGAAGTACATGACTCGGATCAACAACATATTTCCTTAACTGGGAGACATGGAACACGTTATGAATCCGGCTCAGGGCTGGTTTTAAAGCCAGGCGATAGGCTAAATCGCCTACTCGTTCCAAAACCTCAAACGGCCCGATATACCTCGGACTCAGCTTGCCTCTCTTCCCAAAACGAAAAACTCCTCGAGTAGGGGACACCTTCATTAGTACATGGTCGCCGACCTCGAACTCAAGCGGTCGCCGGCGGTTGTCTGCGTAGGACTTCTATCGGCTTTGAGCCGTCAACAAACGACTCCTAATCAGAGCGATCTTTTCACGAGCTGCTAACAACATATCGGGTTACGTGCCCAAGGTTTCAGATGGATCGTCCCAACACAGAGGGGACCTATAACGATGGCCATACAACGCTTCATAAGGTGCCATCTAAATCGAAGTGTGCCAGCTATTATTATAAGTGAATTCCACCAAAGGTAGTTGGGCCTCCCAATCATCCTTCCAGTCGAGAACGCACGCCCTCAGCATATCCTCTAAAGTTTGGATAGTCCTCTCAGTCTGACCATCCGTCTGCGGGTGAAATGCTGTGCTGAAGTTCAATTGTGTACCCATCGCACGATGAACTGCTTTCCAAAAATGTGACACGAATCACCCGTCACGATCTGATACAATACTCTTAGGGGTACCATGTAACCTTACAATTTCTTTGATAAATAGTTGGGCCAATCTCTCGGGTCCCCAAGTGTCTTTAATCTCCAGAAAGTGGGCTGATTTGGTCAGACGATCTACAATCACCCAAATTTTATTCATCCCTCGATGACTCATCGGCAAGCTAGTGATAAAATCCATCGATATGTCCTCCCATTTCCACTCGGGAATCGAAAGCGGTTTCAGCATTCCTGCGGGTCGCTGGTGCTCAATCTTAACTTGTTGACAGGTTAGACACCTCGAAACGAACTCCGCAACTTCATGTTTCATACTTCCCCACCAATAATATTGTTTCAAATCCTTATACATTTTGCTAGACCCCGGGTGGATAGAGTACGGGGTAGCATGAGCTTCTCTCAGGATAGAATTCCTTAATTCATCATCTGCGAGTACACAAACTACGTTCCTGAAGCGTATCAATCCATCCTCGTGTATCACAAAGCCAGGAGCCTTCCCTTGAGTTATTTCATCGCGAACTCGAGATAAGAATGGGTCCGTAACTTGCTTCGATCTAATTATATCCTCAAGGGACGATGAAATCTCAAGTGTACAGAGTTGTCCTTGAATATGCTGTAACCATACTTCAATTTCCGGCCTCACCAATTCTAACTGCAATTCCCTTTGAGTTGTTAGGCGGGCAAGCATCTGCTCCTGTACTGTTTTATGACTCAAAGCATCAGCAACTACATTTGCTTTGCCCGGATGATAAAGGATCTCGATATCATAGTCTTTGATGAGTTCTAGACACCTTCTCTGCCTCATGTTTAACTCATTCTGAGTAAAAATGTACTTCAGGCTCTTGTGATCAGTAAAAATCTGACAGGTAACTCCATACAGATAATGACGCCAGATTTTTAAAGCAAACACCACGGCTGCGAGCTCTAAATCATGGGTGGGGTAGTTGACCTCGTAAGGTCGTAGCTGTCTCGATGCATAGGAGATCACCTTCCCGTTCTGCATTAGTACACACCCAAGGCCCTGTTTAGATGTGTCACTATACACTACAAACCCTTCCGTTCCTTTCGGTAGGACTAAAATAGGTGCCGAAATCAAACGACTCTTAAGTTCATCAAAACTCCGCCGACATGCCTCTGACCATAAATACTTCTTATCCTTCCTCAGCAAATTAGTCATTGGTTGGGCAATTTTGGAAAAACCTTCCACGAACCGTCGGTAATAACCTGCTAGTCCCAAGAAACTGCGTACTTCCTTAACGTTCTTTGGTGGCAACCAGTCTCGGATAGCTTCTGTCTTCTGTGGGTCTACTCGCACCCCATCAGATGATATCACATGTGCGAGAAAGATAACTTCATTCATCCAGAACTCATATTTAGAAAACTTTCCATAAAGCAGCTCCCGCCTTAACGCCTCGAGAACCAGATGGAGATGACGCTTGTGCTCTTCATGGTCACGAGAATAGATCAGAATTTCGTCAATAAAAACGACTACAAAGCGATCCAGATAATTAATAAAGACTCAATTCATCAGTTCCATGAATACTGCCGGTGCATTCGTCAGTCCAAAAGGCATCACTACGAACTCATAATGCCTATAGCGAGTACGAAAAGCAGTCTTCGAAATATCAGACTCACGAATCCTCAACTGATGGTAACCAGACCTCAAGTCGATCTTAGAAAACACAGCAACCCCCTGAAGCTGATCCAATAAATCATCAATACGCGGAAATGGATATTTGTTCTTAATGGTTACCCTGTTCAGCTCACGATAATCAATACACAGACATAGGGATCCGTCCTTCTTCCGTACAAATAGTACTGGTGCTCCCCAAGGGGACGCGCTAGGTCTAATGTAGCCCTTCTCGGTCAAATCCTCAAGTTGGCTCTTCAGCTCCTGCATCTCAGTCGGAGCCATATGATACGGTGCTTTTGAAAGCGGGGACGTACCAGGCTCTAGCTCAATATTGAATTCTACATCACGATGTGGAGGTAAGCCTGGCAACTCATCTGGAAATACGTCTGGGTAGTCTCGGACTACCGGAATATTGATCAATTCAACTGGTCGATCCGTTGTCTTGGTCATGTAACACCAATAGCCAATACATCCTTGATTAAGCAGTTTCACTATTTTCATAGCGCTGATGATTCTCTCGGAACGGCTGGGATTGTCACCCTGGAAGGTACACTCAACACCATCGTCAGATGTGACGGTCACTGTTCGCTTGCGGACACTAATTATGGCATCATGACGGTCCATCCAATCGATACCCAAGATCACATCATCTTTAGGTAAATCGACCACAATTAAATTTGACAACCACTCACGGTCGTTCAAACGAATCGAGCAGTCCTGAACTTCACGATTCCCAAAAATTCTTCTACCATCAAGTAGTCCAATTATATAAGGTTCACAATTGATAACATGCTCTAATTGCAAACGACTCAAACAGGAAACAGATTAAAAGGAGTGTGAAGCACCGGTATCAAAAAGAACACAGACAGGCTGAGATTGGATCTCGAGAGTACCTGCAATCATGCTGGCTTCGGGATCTTCAGCCTTCTTCATATCGTAGACTCTGGGTTTTGCAGCCCCGGCACCAGAGGTACCAGCTTGGTTTCCACGCCCCATCCCTTTGTTTGCCCTGGTAGTCTGATAAGAAGCGGACGGAGGTACACGGTCCTGTACTCAAGACTGTACTGGAACATGAGGTGCTGTGGGAGTACGTCCTGGTCCACTCCTGCAATAACGAGCACGATGTCCATTTTTCCCACAAGTATGGCATGACACGGCTGGCCTTGGGCATTTCGAATTGATGTGCCCCTGGTCTCCACAGTTATAGCACACAACAGATAGGCTGACCGCTCGAGGTTGCGATCCAGTTGGATTCGACGCTGTAGGTTGCCGTTCATAAGGATTTGGCACTGGTTGGGGTCTCTTGAATGTTCCCCGGTTGCTGTCTGACTGGTTCTGGTTCATGAATTTCTTGTTGTTAGACTGCGGTTGCTTCTTGGAAATTTCTTTCACGGTCAATTCGTACTCCAGAGCCTTCTCAATGAACTCCGGTAGGGTCACACAATGATGGTTCAACAGCTGCATTCTCATTCGGGGTTTAAGCCTTTTGAGAAAGTATTTGATCTTATCTGCCTCCGTTTGGACAATCGTCGCGGCAAAAGGAAGAAGTGCCTGGAATTTCTCGGCGATAGATAGTACGTCATCATCTTCGGACGGGTCCGGGTTCAGCAATTCTGATAGTTTGGCCTCGCGGAGAGGACCCAGATAGTAACGGTCTAGCATGAGATTTTTAAATTCCTCCCAAGTACATACGCCATCAGCTGGCCTCACCGAAAGCCACCAAGTGTGGGCGCCCTTGCCCAAGTAGTAAGCTGCTACAGAGACGCGATTCTCTGCTGGACAGTTTACCATATCGAACAATTTCTCGAAGTGTTCAATCCAATGCACGATATCAGCCGGCTCAGAGGAACCTTCAAAAATCGGGGGTCGCTGGCGAGAGATGTCGCTGATGATCCGACTCATCGATCCGCCATGTACAGGGGGTGGCCCCTGATGCTGGTCGGTAGCAGCTCTCTGCATAGTTTCCATTAACTGACCCATTTGGGTCATCTGAGCCATCATGCCCTGCATCACAGTGTAAGGATTGACACGAGCATCCTCGCGTCCAGTGTGGTGCGATTGATCCCTAGAAGGCGAATCACTGCCTGCGGAACTATGCTCTGCATTCGCTCGCCTGTTGGCTCGTGGTATCGGGATTCGGCCCCTTCCGCGGCCTCGTCCCCCTCTGCCACGGCCTCTCAAATTTCTTTCCATACTGAAAGAATCAATTCGTAAAGATAACCATAAGTACAGTTCATGATACCAATCAGAATTCATGCTAAGTTAATGGCAGTAAGAAATTACATATTCAAGAAAACAGTTCGTAATGAGTTATCGTCACTACGAGGGTCACACAGAATATCATATCGACGTTTGAGTCGAATGATTTCAATCATATAATCAATCCAGAATTTTATTTGTATCATCAATCAGATAATTCCTGCCACAAACCCTTAAAATGCCAAGATCAACAAAGAGATCCATTCAGATATCAATATCATGTCACTAATTTAATCATGGTTCATAAAGTACGTACCGCATTTGGCTCGTAGGATCAGGCGCTCGCACGGGTCACACGTGACACGAAGGTCTCTTGATACTAGTTCAATACACAAAGACTTAAAAAAATGTCAGTTTGCTCTCTGATACCATCTTCTGTAACACCCCAATAAGGCGGCTATTACAGTGCCGTGGACCCCACACTGGGACCCACCAGGCGATATCTAAAATACAGATTAAATACACAATACATGTGATACCGAACCACAAAACATAGTACTTACTACGATTTGGAGTTTACAGCAGTATGGCCTACGGCCTTATTATACACAGGATCCAAAACAAAATTATAATCCATATGGAGATGGAATATACCTTAAATAACAATACATTTGTTCATATTTAAAATAAAGAGGAAAGATAACATTACACGGTACGAACATGACCGGACTCAAAAGACTTGGGGCCCCCGAACTAGTATCCTTCGAACCCTTCGTCATCAGCCTGATCTTCCCGTGCCTTGCCCTTTCCTCGACCTAAAATACAACACAAGTATTTCGCCCAACACAGGGTCAGATATACATGATAAATGATTCTCAATATATTATAAAATTCACATAAATAAGATTTCAAGGATAACAACCCGACTAACGAACATACCCCTCGGGCGTATGAACGCTTAGTCACAAAACGTCGAACACATCCAAATATAAGAATGGACTATGAACGACTAAGATAGTACGGCTCAAGAGCGACATCACAATACGCCCGATCCGAATATGTGTCAGTGCACATGTCCACCCCGTATACGGAATCCAGGATATACGTGGGACAATGTACCTATTTAGCCTCAACGAACTACGTCTCGTGTGCACAGCCCAACACGGAAATATTCACGCATGACTATATATGTGCCCAGCTAAAAATCCTACACAATATCTAATCGGAACGTAGATATGACTCCAGATATGTCACAATGCAACATGACAACGAATTCAATAATTCACAAATCCGATTAAAGATCGAGGACTCACCGAAATGACAATAAGATCAACGATATCAAGGGTTCGAAAGTGACGAACTTAGGAATACAATCCCACGATGAAAACTGGACATCGTTAAGAACAACCTCAAATCACAAGACACAAGTTTATAAGTGTTTCATATACACGAAATGCATAACCATTATAAGAATCTACACATCATTATAACCAAGCAAGATAACTTGCCTCAATACGGAGGCGAGAATAGTCCTTTCTTCTCAAACGAACGAACGGCCCTCGATTCAAAATCGGTTACTCGAACAATCAACCTTGAATGAAGTATATTTTACTCAATGATACGTTCATATGATCATCTATACCATATTTTAACGAGACAACATCCTAATTCCCATTTGAGTAGTTCAACTTTTTAAGATACTGAAGTGTTACTCCAAGAACCTTATTCAATCCCATTCTATTCTTACAATTGATTACAAGATGTTTATGAAATGTTTGCTGGATTAAAAATTGATCCATAATGTGTTAAACAATAATCTCCTACCCTTTAAACTTATCAAGAACATCTCAATTGATTACAAGTAATAATCTGCATTAGAGACAATCACTAGTGATAAATCTATATCATGATCATGAAGACTATCTCAAGTTTAACACCATCCTTATAATCTTCTAACTAACCTGGAGATTCAAATATCATACCTCTGAATTTACCTAGCTTAGGTTCAAGAAGGTCATTTCATTCTTGTAATGATCAACAAGGGTTTCTTAAAACATTTTATGGTAATTATTCCAACAAGTCATTTACATTACAATGAAACAAGGACTATTATTATTCCAATGGTGTTATTAGTCTAGCAAGGAGAGTGTGGTTTCACTAAACATGATCATCATCATTCAAAACACCAAGAACACATCATTACAAATCCCCTAATCATCATATTCATCATTAAGTTTGTTGGAAACTTAACTATAAATATGTTTAGCTTGTTTAATTCATCACTAGGTGGAGTATACTTAATCACTATCATTATAATTACGAGATTATAGGGTTAAATCGTATAACATACCTTCAGAATTGAAGAAAAATACACCAAAACCACAGGAACACAATCTAAGATTCAAGAATGACTCCGACTTCCAATCAACAAGCTCCAAAATCAAAATGTAAAGCTCAAACACAAGTTGGAAGAAGGTAATTTTGATCTAGGGATGAAGGGGGATGATTATATGGGTGAAAAATCAGAGGCTGGACGTGCAAAATGAAAGACACAAGTTGTCTTTTTATAATAAAGATTAGCTACATGACGTTATCACAAGAGGATAACGTGCGTTAACAGCTTTACATACGCTACACAAAAAGTGTTACGTACGTAAGCTAAGTCCAGAGGCTGCTGGATTGAAATACGAACATCATTACGTACGTTATCGCTTGAAGCTTTACGTACGTAATGTAGGTCAACTAGGTTGCCACCAAAAGATCAGATATTCGAATCCCGTCCGGCCCCACACGCCGAAAGTTGAGATCGGATATGATTACACTGGTTACGTACGTAACAGGTGCCTCTTTACGTACGTAAAGGCCTTAAAATAACGTATGTTATGCCTAAGGATTAGCGTACGTTAGGCTAAGGTTTAATAGCTCAAAAATGTACTTATCTATACAACGTTGAGAATTCAATCATAGTGCGAGTGATCGTTATTATTATGTCTATTTATGATATATTCCAACATCAATAAACATTACACAAATGCAACAAGACTACAACAGTATTGAATTATCCGAATAATACAACAGTAAGTAAGAATTTCCGTCGGATATTACACATAAGGCTTTTGTCGACTCTGAGCTGCCAACATTCTCTTTCTAATCAATTCAACTTTCTCCCTCGTCTCTAACACAAGATCCGGATCGGTACCAACTAGATCAGACGGCTCATCACAACATATCGGTGATAGGAAATATCGGCCATAAAGTGCCTCATACGGTGCCATCTTAATCGACACGTGCCAGCTATTATTATAAGTAAACTCGATCAAAGTCAGGTGCTCCTCCCAGTCACTACTCCAGTCTAATGCACACGTGCATAACATATCCTCGAACGTCTGAATGGTACGCTCGGACTGCCCGTCGGTCTGAGGATGGAAAGATGTACTCAAATGCAACTGTGTCCCCAATGCTTTATGTACCGCCTGCCAGAAATGCAATACAAACCGGCCATCTCTATCCGAAATAATAGTCTTCGGCATACCATGAAGTCTCACTATGTGCGCGATAAAAATACGAGCCAGTTTTTCTGGACCCCAAGTATCCTTGATGCCCAGAAAATGTGCCGACTTAGTCAGTCGGTCTAAGATCACCCACACCATATTCATTTCGGTCTTTGTCCTCGGCAAATTCGTGACAAAATCCATCGAGATATCTTCCCATTTCCATTCCGGAATGGGGAGTGGTTTCAACAATCCGGTTGGCCACTGATGCTCGATTTTGACTTATTGACAAGTCAAACACTTAGCCACAAACTGAACTACCTCATTCTTCATGTCATTCCACCATAAGTTCTTCCTCAAATCTTTATACATTTTACTCAAGCCCGGATGGACTGAGTAAGGTGACGCGTGAGCCTCTCGCATAATACTCTGCCTCAATTCCAAGTCGTTCGGAACACAAAGCCGACCTCGGAATCTCAACACACCATCCTCAGGTATCACGAATCCCGGGGCTTTCCCCTTCCCCACATTCTCTCGAAGCTGAATGAACATCGGATCTTCCAACTGTCCCGATTTAATGTCGTCGACTAGAGACGATGAGATCTCAAGAGTACGCAACTGCCCGAAACTCCCTGGTAGTACAATCTCAACGCTCAACCTCATTAACTCTTGCTGAAGTCCCGACTGGGCCATAAGTAACTCAAGCGCCCGAAGCGATACCGATTTCCAGCTTAAGGCATCTGCCACCACATTTGCCTTGCCCGGATGATAAAGGATCTCGAGGTCATAATCCTTAATCAACTCCAACCATCTCCTCTGTCTCATATTTAGCACTTTCTGCATGAAAATGTACTTCAGACTCTTGTGATCGGTGAAAATCTAACACGACGAGCCATACAAGTAGTGACACCAGATCTTCAACGTGAACACAACTGCGGCCAACTCAAGATCGTGGGTAGAGTAATTCAACTCGTACGGTTTCAACTGACGGGAAGCATAGGCAATTGTCCTCCCGTGCTGCATGAGAACACATCCGAGCCCTTGACCCTAAGGGTCACTATAAACTGAGAAACCCTCATTACCACTCGGTAAAGCCAAAACGGGGGCGGTCGTCAACCGCTTCTTCAACTCCTCGAAACTCTTCTGTCTCTCGTCAGTCCACACAAACTTCTCCGACTTTTGCAACAACTGAGTCAGCGGTCGATCGAGCTTAGAGAACCCCTAGATAAATCTACGATAATACCCGGCCAAACCCAGAAAACTACGGACCTCCTTCACATTTTTGGGCGGCGCCCGATCCAGTACTGCCTCTATCTTATGTGGGTCCATACGAACACCCTCGGCCGAGATCACGTGATCGAGAAACATAACCTCTCGCAACCAAAACTCACACTTTGAGAACTTCGCAAAAAGATGCTGAGTTCTCAAGATTCCCAACACGATATGCAAATGGCGTGCATGTTCCTCCTCACTCCTCAAGTAAATCAAGATATCGTCAATAAAGACAACTACACACTTATCGAGGTATTCGATAAAGACTTTGTTCATAAGCTGCATGAACACGGCTAGTGCGTTGGTTAGCCCAAAAGGCATAACCACAAACTCGTAATGACCGTATCTCGTCCGAAATGCCGTCTTCGGAATGTTGGAATCCTTCACTCGGAGCTGATAATACCCCAATCTCAAATCAATCTTCGAAAACACTGTTGCCCCTTGAAGTTGGTCAAACAAGTCATCAATCCTCGGGAGCGGATACTTGTTTTTGATAGTCAATTTGTTCAACTCTCAATAAGATATAGACAGACGAAGTGACCCATCCTTCTTCTTTACAAACAAGACCGGTGCGCCCCAAGGCGAAGTGTTGACTCAAAGTATTTTGATGATGATCGTATTCAAAACATTTAACAATATCTATCCCGTAGAGCTGCTACATTGAAGGAAAATCATGTTCCTATCGCACGCTACAGTCTGAATGGTAGCGCACACTATCGAGGGAAAAGTCACCTGCAGTCAGGCAAGTAATCTCCAGTCTAGTGGAGTCACCTGATGGATAGCGCACGCAAAATACAAAATTTCAGCGCATGCTAAGTTGTTAATCTTAGTGCATGCTATCATTTATTTATAGCGCATGCTATCGCACTCAAGGCAGAGAGACAGTAAGGTCTGGACAGAAAAAACAAAAGCATTTGCGCACGCTACGGACGTACACTTACGTATGCTATTATGAGGTCTTAGCGCACGTTACATGTCAAATCTTGCGCATGCTACCGGAAATCATGTTGGTAGTCCAGTAGGCTCTGGACTCAAATCAAGGAAGCTATTACGTACGCTAAACAAGCTAACGTACGTTATTTAGAAAAGTTGTAGCGCACGCTACAATACATGTGTTAGCGCATGCTAAGCGTTCAAATTCCTACCGTTAGTCAACTTATCCGTTGGAACGCAAACGTCAAAAAGGAGATCCGCAAAATCTGGAAGGCTAACATTAAATAATGTTAACGCATGCTAATGTATATGTACTAGCGCATGCTATGTACATTTTATCCGTTGGAAAAGAGACGTTGGGGAGACAAACCAACAAGTTTCAACAGTCAAAAGTGAAAACCTGTTGACCGACTATAACGCATGCTACAGATGACCGACTAGCGCACGCTAGACGTACATTATGACCGTTAGTACAGTTTAATGACCGTTCAGATCAGTCAAGTCAAAGCTCGTTAGTGCACACTATGAAGGATTATTAGCGCACGCTAATAATACATTTTTCAGTATATGAAGAAGGACTTGATACTATAAATACCCATAGGACTTGGGTATCTCACACACAACTTCAAGCATTCAAGTATACAAGCAATCAAAGCATTCTTGAGCTCAGATTTCTATCCATTATTACATTCTAAGTTGTGAGGAAAAAGATACAAAGAGAGATACACATTGTAATATTTAGTATACTTTGTATTCTTTTCATTTGGTTGTGACAAAAAAATTCAGAAATGGCTTCTAAAACATCCCAGCACACTATATCCCATCAACTTTGGAAAACAAAATTCGTCCTCCATCAGCTCTTGGAACTCTGCCCACGTGGCTGCCCGGTCACGTGGTTTCACCACTTGCCACCACGTTGCCGCCTCCTTGGTGAGAAAGTACTGAGCAATGGCTACCTTCCTCTCCTCAGGGCAGTCAGCCACCTCGAACACTTTCTCCATCTCAAATAACCAATTCTCCCAATCGGAAGGGTCGGAAGTACCATCAAACTGTGGAGGACGCATACGAATCACGTCCTGAAGTAACTTATCATTGCCGGATCCAGTAGGCGGAACTGAGTTAGCATTAGCTTGGCCGACCAAGACGGCCTGAGTCAGTAGCGTCATCTGGTTCGCTACTTGTTGCAAAATATTCCCCACTCCGATATTCTCATGAGCATTATCGGAGCTAGCAGACTGATCCTGCTGGCCTCCAGAACTAGGTGGAACACTGTTCGACAAGGAAGGCATCGCCGAATCACTTCCCGAGTTATCGGACATGGCCGCCCCACCGGCTGCGCCACGTCCCCTACCGCGTCCGTGTCCTCTACCAGCAGGTATTCTGAAGAAGTAACGGGTGAGTACAGTTCAACGCAAAACGCAACAAAATAGCAAGAAGGGAATAGAACAGAACAACATAACGAGTCAAGTTAGAAAAAACTTACGAGCACCGACGTACTGAGATGATGGCGTAGCAGTGATACTGTTCAAAAACGACATTCAACTAGACCCAAATAACCGACAGCCTAGGTATCCATAAACTTAAGCTCCGATACCATATTCTGTAACACCCTCAAGACGATCAGGGCATATTACAGCGCCGTGGACCCCACACATTGGAATCCACCAGGCTAATGTACCAATATGACATTCGACAAAGACAAACATCATTAACACACAGACAATTTCTCAATCCACGACATTCAAAACAAAAGACCGAAATTGACAATAAAATGCAACATTAAATCCACTCCCAAAACGGGTACACAATATTAGTAAATTTAAGAAAGATGTACTTGAGTACTTAAGCAAATGACATAATAAATAAACTCCAGAAACAAAACACCAACGGACAACCATTGAACAGAATCACGCTTGCCCATCATCCTCGCACGGCTCGCATGCTCGTTTGCTTCCATGACCTGTACCAGAAATACAAATGTATTTCCCCCATTTGTAACGCCCGGTTTCTTTTTTTTTCGGTACGTTAATTATTTTCATGGTATTTAATTATTTTAAATGATTGGTTTAATTAATTAGCCAAGTTAGATTAAATTACAAGTTTTGGGCTAAGTTAATTGATAGATTTAATTATATTGGGCTAGTAAGAAATGAGTTTTGAGCCTAGCCCATTAGTGTAGTCATTAGGCTTTGTCCTAATATGAATTATAAAAATATCACAAACCCTAACCTCCTCCTCTCTCCCTCATTTTTTCGGCCGATCTCCCATCTCTCCCATCTCTCTCTCATTTTTCTCTTCCCAAAGCCATAATCATCTTCTCCTTCATTTCCTTGTTGGTGTAACAAGCTAAGGTAAGATCTTTAAGGTGTTTTAATCTTTTCTTTTGATTTATAATCAATTAATTGTTTTAAGTGTTGTTTATCATCTAGAAAATTCATCACCACCTCCTATACATGGTGTATGATGAGCCTAGATGATCATATTATGTAAAAGATCTATATGATTCATAAAAATCATCAAGTTGTAACTTGTGTGATTTAAAGAAGATAGATCTTATGGTTTTAACCAATGTTGTTATTGTTATAAGTTGTATGTTATCATCATCTCTAGATTATATCTACACCCTATACATGGTGTATGATGGATCTAGATGATTATATAAAAAAATACAAGGTCTAAATGAATCATGGAAATCACCAAGTTTTATTTAGGTGATAAAATGTGATAGATCTTGTGAATGGTTATAATTCTTGTTAGTTATTATTTTGATTCTCAACATATCCATATCAATATGTTTAGATCTAAGTATACAACTTTATAGCATCTTCTAAGATGTGTATATAGATATTTGTGTATTTGAAAGATCAAGGAACCCTTAAGAAAGGGGAAAATTGTGGTTTGTCATATATTATGTTGATTTGATTCTTTTCCTTGTGACTAAATGAAATACCAATGACCCCTAGACCTTTTTAGTGCCACCATGTTCATAGGGGACTGAATTTGGGTGATAAACACATCTAGGAATGTGTTTCAAAAGGGAGAGGAATGGATTGGTTAAAAAGATTAAGGGTTGGCTACGATTCTGTTTCCATCAGATTTGTAGTCATCTTACAAAAATCATAACTTGAATTCTATAACTCAAACGGATCTCAGACCTGTGCCAAAAGTTTACAAATTGTGTTGGGTAACTTTCTTATGAAGGTCACTCTCACTAATTAGGACTTTATCCATGGGCAAGAACGGCACCTTTGCTGGTAGGTCTGATCCGGGTCTGATCTGATAGGTCAACTTGTTTTATTCGTTTCTAGGGCTTGGGAAATGATCTAATTGGATTCCAAGTTCCCACATGTGTGTTATGACCTAAAGTTGTGATCTGGAGTTTATGGGATGTTATCTCCAAGTATTTCTTGGTCATATTGAGTTCACACTCCAGATCAGTTTTCTGTCATCAGCTTTTAAGGGTTTTGTAATTAGTCATGTTGTGAATTTCATATCTAGAGTTTGGGAAACCCTTTTTGGTCGATTCCAACTCTGAGACTTTGGTATTTATGTCTATTATCTCTGTGATTTTTAGTTTGGACAATGTCTACCCACAAGTTGGGTAGAATTGGCCAACACTACTGATTCCTTTGATTTGGGACTGCACTGCGATGTCTTTTTAAAAGCATCATAATAAATTCATATTTTGGAGTTAGAGTGAGTTCTTTACTGTTTTAAAAAGGGGAAAGACTCTAGTTTCTTAGAAAAATTTAATATTGATATGTTAATACTTAGGAAAATTAAGTAAATCCATCTTTAACAGCGGGTCTGTTTTTAGACCTTGCTGTCCAGATTTTTGTTTAAGTCTTTAAGCTTCATCTTTGGGTATATCCTAACTCCTAGTTTATAATAGGTGAAGTTTTGGCAATTGCTCAAGTGTGGTAGCCAGTTTTGATTTAGCAATCTCCCTTAAGTATTCAAGGTGAGTTCTCTCACTCCATTGTCTCAATATTTATGATTGCTAGGTTAGCACGTGAGTGTTAAATTATTATTATGGTATGATAATATGAATGCATGCTTAAATTGTTAATTATACATCCGCCTTTGTATGTTTATGGTTGAGGGGATCATAGCAATTATCCGGCTTTTGTCCGGTGCGCGTGGTTAGGTATAATTACTCCAATACCCTCCGGGATGTGAGGTGAGGGTAAGATTAACCCAATACTCTTCGGTTTGTGAGATGCGGGTAACCTACTAGCCCTCCTTATAAGCCTTGATTTGTTCTTGGCTTATGTTTAAATGTTAAAACTATATATATTTAAATCTAGGTCTAGTGATTGTGGATATTGGTATAATGTTGTGTTTGAATTCACTAAGCTTTGTGCTTACGGTTTTACTCAACATTTTCAGGTATTACGATTAAGGAGGCTAAGGACTGACGGGAGCATTCGTGACACACTGCGATTTATTTTAAGTCAATGAACATTTTTAGTACTTCCGCTTTTGACATTTCTATATTAGAAAATTTTACTTATGATGTTTTCTTTTGAAGTTAGATAACTTGACTGCCATTATTGGCTTATTAAATTAAATAAATGAAGTTCCTTTATGAATTGGTGTCAAACCTTATATTATTTCGGTAAAAAAAAAAAAATAATAATAATAATAATAAAAATAAAAATAAATTTTGGGTGTTACAAGTTGGTATCGGAGCTTTTCATTTGAGTGAACTAGGCTTTCTTAGGGATGTCTAGACTCAAATTTAAAACATTTTATTTCTCTTGTTCAAAGTTTATAAAAAAAAAAAAAACTAGCGGTGAAGATGTCACGGTGCTACTGGCCCGACCAAGTAAGTTTTATTTACTATTTGAGTTTAAATTTTATTACTTATCAAACACAATAGTATGCTCCATTTATGACATATCCCAAAGACTAGCCTAGGAGGATAATTATATGCCTTTAGTGCTACTATCTACCATGTGAGAATTTAGGCCTTTTAGATCTACCATGAGTGTGAATTAAACTATTACGGCTAGGAGCAAGCTGAAATTTTGAAACTAGACACAAACCGAAATTGGAACTTCTATATTGAATAATAGAAGGGCCCCTATTATTCAATATATTGGAGCCGGTTTTGGGGACGGGGCAAGGTTGAAAAGTTTTCGACAAGGTGAGTGTTTTCGATCTCTTAGACATGCATAGGTTGAATCGTTTTCTTTTCTTATCAATTTTAGATGGCTCACTTTGCTCGCCTCAATGCAATTCAAATAGCTCAAGTTAGGGAACTCGTTCTTTGAGGAGTTCAATAATGCTTTTAACGAGATCATTCCGAATGTCACGGCTAACATCATTGATCAAGTTCGTGCTCGCTAGATGAGCGCATGGCGGATGCACCTCCGCCCGGGGAGGGCTCTGATCCTCTGTTCGTGATTTAATGTACTACTACGAGAAGTTCGGCAAGTGTAGCCCACCTCATTGGGATGGGGAGGACGATCCGATGTGACTAAGCCTTTGGTTATCCGACGTGGAGGGCGCCTTTATGACTATAGGGTGCCCAGACCGGTTTAGAGTGTTGGTAGCAAAGAACCGGTGAGAGCGGGGTAAGACATGGTGGAACACCACCACGGGAAGAATGACTGAAGAAGCTGTAAGGGCGATTACTTGGGCCCAGTTTGTGGAGTGGTTCGAGGCACGGTATGTGCCTAGGGTGGAGCAACAAAGAATGATGCAGGAGTTCATGGCGTTACAACAGACCACTGAGTCTGTTAGTGATCTGAACGCCAAGTTCATGGAGATGCTTTCTTTCTGTCCTACTTTTCTTTGGAGATGAAGCATGGCTTGTTAGTCGGTACATCTCGATTTTACGTACCGACATCCGGGAATTTGTGAGCATGCAAGACTTTGCGACCTTGGGTGCAGTCATGGGGGCAGCCCGAAAGAGAGAGATTGAGCTGCAAACTCAATCTAAGAGGAAACTGGAGAGCACTTTTTCTAAAACTTCTAATGAGGCTCATAAGAAGACAAAATTCGGGGATAAACCAAGATATGAATACAAGCCATCTGCGAAGCAGGGTGATCGACCCCCAATGGTGTGTTATAACTGTAAGAAGGAAGGGCATCACTGGAAGAATTGCAAGGCTCCAAAAGCCATTACAGTCCCCCAGGTTACTACCACTGTTGCAGCGGTACCAGTTTGTTACAATTGCCAAGAGAAGGGGCACAAGAAGCCTGATTGCCCAAAGCTGAAGAAGAATGGGAATGCAAATCCCAATCGCCCGACCTCTAACGGACCAACTATGTTGACACGAGGACGTGTCCACCGGCTTACGAGGAGGAGCTGCGAAGCTGCGGCTAGCGAGGTAAACATCTCTTCCTTATCTTTTATCTTATGCTATGCCATAGAGTAATTGTTTTATTGATTAAATATTATGAATCGTGCACTTATACATTAGATTCTCACCTGCCGCCGTTATGTTTGATTACGGCGCTACTCACTCCTTCGTGTCACGCACGTTCATAAATCGTTTGGGGCGTGGTGTCGGAAACTAGCACGTCCCATGGTTATCGAAGTTGCCGACAATCGAACTATCTTCGTTCGATGTTTATCGGGGTTGTACCCTTGAATTTTCGGGAGTTGAATTCCCCATTGATCTTATCCCTATTGCTATGAGGGAACTTTGCGTTATTGTGGGTATGGATTGGCTCGATGCATTCGATGCGAAATTCTTTGTCGCAAGAGACAAGTTCGTGTTCAAAACCCTAGGGGTGGAGAACTTATTATTCAAGGAGATATTCCCCATTTGGATATTGCTTCTTGTACCTCTGCTATTGCACTCGATAATGTTCCATTGTTTACGACTTTGGTGACGTCTTTCTGAGGAACTCCGGGTTTGCCACCTATTAGGCAAGTGGAGTTTCGCATTGATTTAGTACACTGCGCTGTTCCGATCGCCAAATCTCCTTATCGTTTGGCGCCATCCGAGATGAAAGAGCTTCAAGATCGATTCTGAGGAGCTTAGCGATAAGGGGTTTATACGGCCAAGTTTCTCGCCGTGGGGTGCTCCTATACTTTTCGCGAAGAAGAAGGACGGCTCTCAAAGAATGTGCATAGATTATCGGGAGTTGAATAAACTCACGATAAAGAACCGTTATCCTTTACCTCGTATCGATGATCTTTCGACCAACTCCAAGGAGCGTCTTGGTTTTCCAAGATTGATTTGCGTTAGGTTATCATCGGATGCGAGTTCGTGATTGTGACATTGATAAAGCGGCGTTTGAACCCTATACGGACACTTTGAATTTGTGGTGATGCCTTTCGGACTCACTAATGCACCCGCAGCTTTTATGGATCTTATGAATCGGGTGTGTGGTCCGATGCTCGACCGTTCGGTCATTGTGTTTATTGACGATATTTTGGTCTATTCTAAGACCAGGGAGGAGCATGAAAAGCACATTCGGGAACTTCTTGAGACACTACGGAGAGAACGGCTTTATGCTAAATTTTCTAAGTGTGAATTTTGGTTAGAAGAGGTTCAATTCTTGGGCCACGTGGTGAACAAGGAAGGTATCAAGGTCGATCCGGCCAAGATTGATGCGGTTAAGAAATGGGAAGCTCCTAAATCGCCTTCGGAGATTCGTAGTTTCTTAGGTTTGGCCGGTTACTATCGTAGATTTATTGAAAATTTCTCAAAGATTGCTCTACCTCTTACGCGATTGACCAAGAAGTCGGAGAAATTTGTTTGGGGTCGGAACAACGGTTTGCATTCGAAGATCTTAAGACGCGGTTGTGTAATGCCCGGTTTGACTTTAGGAAGGAGTGGAGGACATGGTAGTGTCTTTGCGACGCATCCCTCCCGGGTTTTGGTCCGTGTTGATGCAACGGGGTAAGGTGATAGCTTATGCGTCTCGCCGGCTAAAACCGCACGAAAGGAACTACCCCACTCATGACACGGAATTAGGAGTTTCTTTTGCTCTCAAGATATGGAGGCACTACCTTTACGGGGTTAAGTGTATCATTTACACCGACCATAAAAGTTTGAAGTACCTTTTCGATCAGCAGGATTTGAATATGAGGCGGGTTAGATGGTTAGATGTGGTGAAAGATTACGATTGTGAGATTCACTACCACCCCAGTAAAGCTAATGTGGTAGCTGACGCACTCAGTCGTAAGCAATCTGTCGAACCGATTCGAGCTAAATGTCTTCGGATGACTATGGAGACATCATTATTGGGTATGATTCGAGGTGCTCAAGATGTGGCGACTCACGAGGGGAACCTAAATCGTGAAAGGATCGTGAATGAGTTACCTAAGATGGAGCGAGATGGGCGTGGATTACTAACTCGTTATGGTAGGGTTTGGGTTCCATTTACTGGTGGGAACCGGAAAACTCTTATGGAAGAAGCTCACAGGTCCAAGTTTTCTATTCATCCGGGTGCTACAAAAATGTACCGAGATCTTCGTGAGGGTTATTGGTGGCACGGGATGAAGAATGATGTGGCTCGATATGTAGAAGAGTGCACGACATGCCGGAAGGTCAAAGCCGAACACCGAAACCTCATGGGAAATTGCAACCTTTGGAGATTCCCGAGTGGAAATGGGAGCACTTAACCATGGACTTTATTACAAAACTTCCTAAGACCGCAAAGGGAGCGGATACGATATGGGTAGTTGTGGATCGATTGTGAAGAGTGCTCATTTCTGGCCATCAAGGAAAGTTCTTCACTGAAAAATTGGCGAGATTTTTGTTCGGAGATAGTTTCATTGCAGGGTGCCCGTATCTATTGTCTCTGATCGAGATACTCGATTCACCTCTCGATTTTGGCGAAATTCCAAGAAGAATTGGGTACCCGATTGCATTTCAAGATCTGCGTTCCATCCGCAAACTGATGGGCAGAGTGAGCGGACGATACAGACTTTGGAGGACATGCTTCGGGCATGTGCAATTGATTTTGGAGGCAGTTGGGATGATCATCTTCATTTAGCCGAGTTTTCATATAACAACAGTTATCATTCAAGCATCGACATGCCCCCGTATGAAGCACTGTATGGTAGGAAGTGTAGAACCCCAGTGTGTTGGGGTGAGGTTGGACAGAGGGTGCTCGGTAGCACCGATATTGTTTTGCAGACCACGGAGAAAATCAAAATGATCAGGGATCATTTGGTCATCGCTAGAGTCGTCAGAAGAGTTATGCAGATAAGCGGCGCTCCGATCTTAAGTTTCAGGTTGGGGATCATGTGTTATTAAAGGTCTCCCCTTGGAAGGGTGTGATTAGGTTCCGCAAGCGTGGGAAGCTGGGACCTCGGTTTATTGGACCTTATAAGATCATAGCTCGCGTTGGTAAGGTAGCGTCGGTTGGAGCTGCTGACGAGCTTAGTTTGATTCATAACACCTTCCACGTGTCTCGATTGAGGAAGTGCATTGTTGACGATACCGCCGTGGTACCTCTGGAAGACATCCAAATTGTGACGGCTCAACTATGTTGAGAAACCTATCGCGGTTGTTGAACGAAAGTCAAAGACCCTTCGGAGCGGTAAGACTGTTTATTACATTAAGGTTTAGTGGCGGCATAGGAAGGGATCCGAGTGTACATGGGAACTGAAGACGAGATGAGGCGCATTATCCCGAGTTATTCAGAGGAGTGACTTCGAGGCCGAAGTCCCTTCTTAGTAGGGAGAGTTGTAACGCCCGGTTTCTTTTTTTTCGGTACGTTAATTATTTTCATGGTATTTAATTATTTTAAATGATGGGTTTAATTAATTAGCCAAGTTAGATTAAATTACAAGTTTTGGGCTAAGTTAATTGATAGATTTAATTATATTGGGCTAGTAAGAAATGAGTTTTGAGCCTAGCCCATTAGTGTAGTCATTAGGCTTTGTCCTAATATGAATTATAAAAATATCACAAACCCTAACCTCCTCCTCTCTCCCTCATTTTTCGGCCGATCTCCCATCTCTCCCATCTCTCTCTCATTTTTCTCTTCCCAAAGCCATAATCATCTTCTCCTTCATTTCCTTGTTGGTGTAACAAGCTAAGGTAAGATCTTTAAGGTGTTTTAATCTTTTCTTTTGATTTATAATCAATTAATTGTTTTAAGTGTTGTTTATCATCTAGAAAATTCATCACCACCTCCTATACATGGTGTATGATGAGCCTAGATGATCATATTATGTAAAAGATCTATATGATTCATAAAAATCATCAAGTTGTAACTTGTGTGATTTAAAGAAGATAGATCTTATGGTTTTAACCAATGTTGTTATTGTTATAAGTTGTATGTTATCATCATCTCTAGATTATATCTACACCCTATACATGGTGTATGATGGATCTAGATGATTATATAAAAAAAATACAAGGTCTAAATGAATCATAGAAATCACCAAGTTTTATTTAGGTGATAAAATGTGATAGATCTTGTGAATGGTTATAATTCTTGTTAGTTATTATTTTGATTCTCAACATATCCATATCAATATGTTTAGATCTAAGTATACAACTTTATAGCATCTTCTAAGATGTGTATATAGATATTTGTGTATTTGAAAGATCAAGGAACCCTTAAGAAAGGGGAAAATTGTGGTTTGTCATATATTATGTTGATTTGATTCTTTTCCTTGTGACTAAATGAAATACCAATGACCCCTAGACCTTTTTAGTGCCACCATGTTCATAGGGGACTGAATTTGGGTGATAAACACATCTAGGAATGTGTTTCAAAAGGGAGAGGAATGGATTGGTTAAAAAGATTAAGGGTTGGCTACGATTCTGTTTCCATCAGATTTGTAGTCATCTTACAAAAATCATAACTTGAATTCTATAACTCAAACGGATCTCAGACCTGTGCCAAAAGTTTACAAATTGTGTTGGGTAACTTTCTTATGAAGGTCACTCTCACTAATTAGGACTTTATCCATGGGCAAGAACGGCACCTTTGCTGGTAGGTCTGATCCGGGTCTGATCTGATAGGTCAACTTGTTTTATTCGTTTCTAGGGCTTGGGAAATGATCTAATGGGATTCCAAGTTCCCACATGTGTGTTATGACCTAAAGTTGTGATCTGAAGTTTATGGGATGTTATCTCCAAGTATTTCTTGGTCATATTGAGTTCACACTCCAGATCAGTTTTCTGTCATCAGCTTTTAAGGGTTTTGTAATTAGTCATGTTGTGAATTTCATATCTAGAGTTTGGGAAACCCTTTTTGGTCGATTCCAACTCTGAGACTTTGGTATTTATGTCTATTATCTCTGTGATTTTTAGTTTGGACAATGTATACCCACAAGTTGGGTAGAATTGGCCAACACTACTGATTCCTTTGATTTGGGACTGCACTGCGATGTCTTTTTAAAAGCATCATAATAAATTCATATTTTGGAGTTAGAGTGAGTTCTTTACTGTTTTAAAAAGGGGAAAGACTCTAGTTTCTTAGAAAAATTTAATATTGATATGTTAATACTTAGGAAAATTAAGTAAATCCATCTTTAACAGCGGGTCTGTTTTTAGACCTTGCTGTCCAGATTTTTGTTTAAGTCTTTAAGCTTCATCTTTGGGTATATCCTAACTCCTAGTTTATAATAGGTGAAGTTTTGGCAATTGCTCAAGTGTGGTAGCCAGTTTTGATTTAGCAATCTCCCTTAAGTATTCAAGGTGAGTTCTCTCACTCCATTGTCTCAATATTTATGACTGCTAGGTTAGCACGTGAGTGTTAAATTATTATTATGGTATGATAATATGAATGCATGCTTAAATTGTTAATTATACATGTGCACTGTATGTTTATGGTTGAGGGGATCATAGCAATTATCCGGCTTTTGTCCGGTGCGCGTGGTTAGGTATAATTACTCCAATACCCTCCGGGATGTGAGGTGAGGGTAAGATTAACCCAATACTCTTCGGTTTGTGAGATGCGGGTAACCTACTAGCCCTCCTTATAAGCCTTGATTTGTTCTTGGCTTATGTTTAAATATTAAAACTATATATATATATTTAAATCTAGGTCTAGTGATTGTGGATATTGGTATAATGTTGTGTTTGAATTCACTAAGCTTTGTGCTTACGGTTTTACTCAACATTTTCAGGTATTACGATTAAGGAGGCTAAGGACTGACGGGAGCATTCGTGACACACTGCGATTTATTTTAAGTCAATAAACATTTTTAGTACTTCCGCTTTTGACATTTCTATATTAGAAAATTTTACTTATGATGTTTTCTTTTGAAGTTAGATAACTTGACTGCCATTATTGGCTTATTAAATTAAATAAATGAAGTTCCTTTATGAATTGGTGTCAAACCTTATATTATTTCGGTAAAAAAGAAAAAAAAAATAATAATAATAATAATAAAAATAAAAATAAATTTTGGGTGTTACACCATTTAAGGGGTTAGCGACAACTGCTAGTGCAAGTACAATCCATTTGAACTACCATTCTAATCAAATGAAAATATACGCCAAAAGTCATTTTAGAAATCATTTATATTCCGGAATATTCACGGTGCACAAGCACAAAATACATTTCTCCAACAAAATAATTCAAAGTTAACCGTTGGTACGAGACTCACGGCCACCGTACCCCGCAGAGCCCCGTCGGACATCCCTGGGTGGTTAACCCTAGTTTGTGATACGCACACACACGGAAATACGTATCCTTAGAGGCCCCGTCGGACCGTCCCTAGGTGAACATACACATATCCATCCACAACAACCACGAAAAGCCATAATTCAAATACTGGAACATGTAAACAAATGTAAAGTACTTGACTTTGAGACATCTTCGACGAAACGGGAATGAATAATGACTACAAATGATCCAGAGGGAAAACTACCATTCCTAAACGAAGTATTAACATAACTCAGTCCTATACGATAACAATAATCGAATGGAATATGCCCACAACCCCGATTACAAACTATGACAATATAGGTTCAATCGATACGGGCGAGGGTTTACGCAAAATCTCCCCGAATCAATAATTCACGGATTAAACTCGACAAAATCAGATTGGGAATCACCCAATAACAACAATCGGTAAGGAATATTACAACATACTTGAACATTTCGAGTTTAATAAGCAAAACCCAGAAAACCCCCAAAATTGACAAGTTAGGGTTCTAGACGAAAATAACTTGAATTCGGACGGAGGAAGATGATTACGTTGATGATGTTATGCCCCTACGATCTCACGGTGATGAAGGATGAAGAATACACAGATGAGAACTGGAAGAAATCGCCCTGGAGGTTCTCTGATCGCCCGACGAGGAAAAACGAAAGAAGGAAGTGAAATGTGGTTCTGACCTCTGCCTGCTGTTTTAAAACAGCGGGCTGTTATGTCCGTAACAGGGGCTAGCTTACGGCCGTAACAGGGCCAACATTACGGCCGTAATGAATGGGGTGTTACGACCGCAACACCCTACTGGACAACAGTCTAAGAAGCTGTTGTCCGAACTGTCCCGGACGACTCCGAAACTCGTACCTGTTATCGAACCAAAAATATTGTTACGAAGTATTATCGATGACGAATCTAAGCATTAAAAGGAAACACAATTCCGATTTCCTGAAGATTCGGAATTCGACGACGAAAGTAATTTTCCTTAAGTTTAAAGAAATTACAAAACGGCCCAAACGTTCAAAAATCACGATACGACATCGGATTGACAAACCAAAACTCACAACACGAACAACTGAACCATACGAACTTATGTAAACAAAGAAATAATGAAAACGAACGAGTTTAATGAGAATCGAACGTACATATGGCAAAACATAACATAGAATGGAATTATGTGAACACATTTCCGAAACTCGTCCAAATGGAAAAACTCCAAGAATAAAGTAGATTCAAAATGTCAAAACGGTTACAAAGAGTAGATAAAAATAGACATACACCAAAAATGGAAACTGCTAAAAATGGAAAGGTACGGATATTACAGTTCCCATCTCTGATCTCATCATGTTCATTTCAGCATGCAATTGGCTAGGTGCAGTTGGTTTGTTAAACTCAAAGTACTCCTTGTTTGTGATTCCTGATCCAACGGCCCTCACTGAACCACCATGTTCACGCGTATTTAATGCTCTTGCTAATATTGTAACACCCCCAGAGCCATTCAGGAATATTACAGCGCCGTGGGCCCCGAGACGGAACCCACAAGGCTAAAAGACATTTTTGCAAACATTTACAAATGCCCAAGAGGCCAACGACGGTACTATCTTTCAAAAACATTCGAAGACTATATACAATCCGTTTATCAAAACCGTCGTAAAAACTCATTTGAAACTACAAGGGCCGAAATGCTAAAACTCAACAGTTTAAAAACATACGTTAAGCTATCGCTTACACGTACTGACAAAATAGTTTATAAAACCATTTCCAAAGTAACTCAAGTTGCTAAAAACCAAAAGGGCATTTAAGAATACTCACGCAGCAGAAAGGACAACAATTAAAAATACTCTAGCAGCGGAATACAACATATAATCAGAATACTCGATTCACAGACACATGCCATAGCCAGTATCCTCCGGGAAGCTCATCTCTTCACAACCGCTACAAGCTCGATAACCCAAGAACCTAAAAAGAAATCCCACGACGGGGTCAACCATAATATCCAACAATGTAACAATCACGTCGCGTCAATAATTACATACCAATGAAAATACTACGTAAGAATATAATCAATGTAATCTTACTGCCATAACTTTACTTACTCGAATAATCCTCAATAAAATAACCATTATCATATTACCCATCTCGTAATCTTGATTAACCAATAAACTCAAACATAACATCTGTACTGTACCTCAAACAATATTCAAGTTTCTCAAAACATCATCATAACTCGCGATACGGAAATGTACCAGCTCTGACCAATCTGATCCATCGGATAACATCAACAAATATCAGCACGATAATCGATTGTCCATCCAAAGACAAGAACCAAGAAGAAGAATATAGAACATACCTCGAGCTACGAAATGCCACGACGAATCACGTTATTCTAATCTGATATCAGATCAATACCACATATGGACATGGTTATAACACAAGACCTACGAATGCATACTCGTATGACAACGTCAATATGCTCAGATCAATAACAACAATGTGTACTTATGGAAATCCAATGATCCAGCGCACACGGCATGGATACCAAGATGATCCTGATAGATCAACACGAGGTGGATAACCCATAATATACATATGCACAACAACATATGGGTAATCCAATGATCCAGCATTCACTGCCTAGATCCCAAGATGATCCCGTCGGACCAACACGAGGTGGATAAACCCGTCCAATGATCCAGTGCACGCTAGCATAGATCCCAAGATGATCCCGTCAGATCAACACGAGGTGGACATACAACAATAATGTACAAATGCATATTAACAACAATACACAAATGCATGACAACAACAATACACAATGTATCACAATCTGATCGACACAAAATGACAAAAATGATTAGAGTACTTACCCCGAGTCCTTTGAGAGCAATCTCGATGTCTAAACCATCACGAACCATTATCCTCAATATTCGACGGTCCAAAATGTCACGGACTGTAGATAATTCATATCTTCGTCTTATCACAATGTATCTTCGATACCCACGTGTACTAATAACAAAAGTAAATCATATACATTATGACTTAAATTACCAAAATCCGAAACAACTTACAATCCCAAATCTCCTGTGTTCACAATTATAGCCATTTGCTATACGAATTATAAACGAATGAAATGGAAACCATTCATTAAATATTACAAACTGAGCAAGTAATAACTTGCCTCAATACCGACACGATGATGATGAAGCCGCTACCAATTCCATTGCCTTCGTCTACGAGCTCTTCGGTCCTGACCAAAGTAGTTCACGAACATTCTCGAACATGACCACAACACACTTTTCTAGTCAACGGTTATAACCACCGATCAATAATCTCAACCTATTACAATAATTCGATAAACAACAAGTTCACTAATAATCAATAACCGACATACCCAACCAATCAATCACAATAGTTCATCGACACCTCGATCATATATAAAACCAAATAGTATAACTCAAACCATCACGAAATCATATCCATAATACGAACCGAAATCCGATAATCATTATCAACAATCAATATAACCGATCAACAAACCCAACAATTTCACAATATCTCGATTAAACATAATAAGTCACGAATCCATATTCATATTACGATTTCATAATCCGATAATCTTATCAACGATCAACTCATCCCGATATAACATACTTTATTCCGAATTCACACGAATTAACAAGATTCCTTCTTGTTCATAATTGTAAATTTCATAGTAAAACAATACTATTGACACAATTGACAATCCGAACTATCCAAATAGTTCAATACCATTGATAATCTCGTGATAAGATTAACCATAATCTTTTCGGATTCGAAATTGTTATCATACCATTAATCAATCGTGAATCAACATGACTTAATGAACATTCGATCTTCATACTAAAAAATGCCGATAATTCAGCATACAATCGTCTTGCTATGTCCTATTTATCAAAAACTCTTCAAGAACACTAAGTGATTCGAAACCATGTTCATAGCCATCAAAACAACATAATCCGATATCCTTAAACATGTAGATAATCATCTAACTCATAATGTAAGTTAGGTATCATCACATTCTTTAATATACACTTCTCATAACATTAAGAATCGTATCAACACCACTACAATTATCATCATACAAATCCTTCATCAATAATAGCATAAAAATCCGAATTCAAGGTATAGAGTTCATCAACATACCTCAAGAACATGAACAACACCATCAAACACCTCAAGGATCATTGATATCTTCATATACAAGCCTCAAATCCATGTTTCCAAGCTTATAATCGAGTTAGAAGAGGATAAATCTCACTAACATACGCAGAGGGACGAAGAAGGGAAGGAAAACATTGTTTCTTCTCGTGAAGAAATGAAATACCGAACCTTAATTTATAATCTGCACAGCCCATTACATACGTTATCAATCAACATTAACGTACGTAATGCTTCCTTACGTATGCTACAGGTTCTACATAGCATACGGAACATCATTCCAGAACTCACTGTCTTGCTTCGTATCTTGCATAACGTACATAACACTTGTTCCATAGCGTAAGTAATACGTATGTTGACTTGCTACAGTATATGCTCGTATTACGTACGTAATATGCTCTGCATAGCGTACGTAATACCTAGTTGACTTATCCTTTGGCACGCCAACCGATACCTGGGCTCCACATGGCAGGTATTGATTCCTTTGTCCGATTCATCACGTTACGTACGTAATGCATTATACATAGCGTACGTAACTCTTAGCATCTTAGCGTACGCAAGCTCCTATGCTTAACGTACGCTACACTTGATAAGGTCCTCTCTGATCAGCCAACTATATTTCACCTGATGCTTTAATGTACGTAACGACCTAATGTTAACGTATGTAACCTTTAGGAATTAATGTACGTAAGCTCGTATGCTTAACGTACGTTATGGCTTCTATACTTAGCTAATTACACTAATCTTGCTCGTCGATTAAATATACCGAATACGTATACACCACACACTATATCCTCAAATGCAATTGTCGACCAAGTACGACAATACTACCAATACAGATGTCTTAGTCCTTCAATTATTTTATCCATACTGTACAGATTCCACGCTGTACAACATAACTCGGATAAAATAACATTAAAAAATAGTAGTATAAATTCCAGATATTACATACTACACCACTTAAAATAAGTTTCGTCCTCGAAAGTTGCAATCCGCCATAGAAAACAAACAAACCGTTCAACCAAAATATTCCGAAACAATCACAACAACGATCAATCATCATCATTAATGAATAACCAAAACAGTATACTTACATATGTGCCAAGTCGACGATCTCCTGAGATACTAGCAAGTGACTCCACCATAAAACCTCAATACGCTTACAATCAAAATTCCGTGAGTCTCAATAAAATATATCATCTTCGGATGAAATAATCTATCCATGTCAAATCCTGCTTGCCTGATTATACAGTCAAGTCCCAATTCCGATAAAACGAATAATACACGATACATCTATGAAACACCTGCCAAAACAATGACACAAATCCCAAAACATCGACATAAAATTCAAACGCTCATACGATCATTAACAATGATCAACCGACAAATTAACCGAGAATATCATTGACATGATAAACTCCAATACGACCAATCCAAAGGTCAAAACACAATCGAGTATATCATCAACATGATAAACTCTAATATGACCATCCAAAGGTCAAAACACAACCGAGTATATCATCAATATGATAAATTCCAATATCGTCAACGATAATCGAGAATACCCTCACACGGTAAGTTCTAACACGATCAATACAGAATCACCGAGACAGATATACGGACGAATAAAATTCTCAAAATTTTACACTAATCACATGCAGTGGATCTCAAAGAAACAACCCGACTGGTGAACATACCCCTCGGCATACGAACAACCAATCACAAACCGACGAACATACCCAATCATACATGGAGTGGGAACAACCAATCAATATCCAAAACAACCATCCTGGGGTCACCATTCCCAATTCTACACTTACAAATAAATCATTCGAAAATCACTATGGTAAAATCGTACTACTACCATACCAATGGAATCACATAGCACATATGTCCCGGTTTCAGAAAATCCAAAGTTCCAAAATCATATTTCGTGCATGAATCTACAACACGCAGCATATTCCTCTTATCCGATTAATCAACCGATCATCCCTGGATAATCAAACTACCATACTAAAGATCGAATCTCTTTTTCATCGTACCATACTGATGTATTATCCAGTTCGTGAGTCACACTCATAACTTCACCATGATATGCACTATGCACTAAATGCATATGTATATTAGTCATATTTTCAAAACAAGTTTGAAATCATATAGTCTTGTCAAGAAGACAAATTTTTGAAAGTCCTTTCAAGAATTTCAAAACTCAAAACATAAATTTTCGTAGGACCACGAAATCAATTTTCGAAAAATTAAATCGATTTGATTACGTCAAGTTCTAGATGACAATCCTTTTAAAATATACACGAAAAATGAAATTATGAAAATGATTAACTACATCTTGTATGGAGCGGTAAATTCTATAGAGCGGCAATCCGACCTGCAATGTTGTATGGCTCCGAATGTTGGGCGATGAAGAAGTCGCTTGAGAGCAAGTTGGAAGTGGCTGAAATGAGAATGTTACGTTGTTCGTGTGGTCGCACTATGTTAGATAGAATTGCGAACGGGGTTTTCAGGAACGCGCTGGAAGTGGCGCCCATTTCATCGAAAGTTAGGGAAGGGAGATTGAGATGGTTTGGCCACGTCCGCAGGAGGCAGGCATCTGCTCCGGTGAGGAGGGTCGAGAGTTTAATGGTTGTCGGGGCGAGGAGGAGAGGCAGACCGAGGAGGAAGTGGGAGGAGCAACTGAGATTAGATTTGAAGGCCTTAAACCTTTCCGAGACCATGACTGTTGATAAGTGCGCTTGGAGGCGCCAGATCAGAGTTGTGGATTCCTTTGTAGGGAGCGGTGCGGTAGTTGAGAGTCTCAGGGTTGGGTTGTCTCGGTTAGCTTTGACCTAGAGCATTGCATTTTTACTTTTATTGTATATTTTATCCTGTTGTCTTTGCATGTGGTGTATTTTTGACAGGGAGTTGTGCGCAGAGCCAACCTCTCTTTTGTTAGAGCAGCGTCCATCGGGAGCGAAGTAGCCAAATTCCGCTTAGGTAAGTCCCATGTGGATCAAGCCATGGGCTCAGGTATGGTCTCGAGCTTTTTCGAATCATATGTTTTCCTTTGTATTTATCACACAAGATTCTGCTGTGCACTAAGCTGGGGGTCTTCACGGAAACAGCCTCCCTACCGTAATAAGTAGGGGCATGGTCTGCGTACATCTTACCCTCCCCAGACCCTGCTCTGAGCGGGATATACTGGGTATGTTTGGTTTGGTTTGGTTTCATTAACTACATCCATACTCCTGTATACCAGTTCGGCTTGTCACCAAATCCACTGACATTCCATCGGATAACCACACGATAGAGTTCCAAAATCTCAATATATATTGACTCCGATGAAAACTCCTTTTCCACATATGACTCGCAATCTCGACTATTATCGCATCCTGGATCACCTCAGCTTATGCTATGATAAAACATTGAATAATCAACAAATCAAACACAGCGAAAGACTACCCGAGAAGTTTCATTTGAACAAGTAAACCAAAAACCCGAAAGGCAGTAATGAAATAGATAAATGGTTAGTAAAGTGTTTTACAAATCTCGGAGTTTAGAAAACAGAAAAGCCTTTTTTAAACATTAGGGTCTCAGCCCATATTCCGTTCCAAATTACAAGAAGTTTAAAAAAAGTAGAAAACCCTTTTTGGACCCCAAGTCCTGAGTTATAAAACTATTTCAAAATTGATTGGGTCTCGGCCCAAAATCATTTTCCGTAGAACATCCGTAAAACATTCATTTTGAAAAGTATCATTTTCAAATGCTCAAAAACATTTTCATATATCTCAAAATGAACTAACATGACTACATGTTCTTCTCAACCATCCACAACATTTATCCCAAATGCACAACTTCGTTCCAAAATTTAACCGACATATTGATTTCCAAAATCATAGCTTCTCAAGATCATCAATCCTGTCCCAACTCTGTCACCTCATACTGTGACGCACAATATCTCTCTAAATCTCAAAGCATATCAGCTTAGAATGGGAATAAATCTCAATGCAATTCAAAAATCCAAATCCTTACAGATCGTGAAGCCGACGATTCCCCATGATACTGGCATATGTCTTAACTCTAGAAAAAATACTCGAACAGATATTTTCAAAGCACACATTTTGCAAACTCAGTTCAACTTGAGAACACAACACATCTCTATCCGAAGAAACACGTTAATACCATTTGGAAAAATTTACAACAACCCGAGTACCACACTGGTAAATCACATAACGCACAATCCCGAGTGAACAACAAAACCCAGGGCTCTGATATTCGTCAATCGACAACTTGAATGACGTGATAAAAACACGACTCGACTCGACCCAACAGCCTAGGTTTTCTCAACCTAAGCTCTGATACCATATTCTGTAACACCCCTAGAGCCATCCAGGAATTTTACATCGCCGTGGGCCCCGAGACGGAACCCACAAGACTAAAAGACATTTTTGCAAACATTTACAAATTCCCAAGAGGCCAATGACGATACTATCTTTTAAAAACATTCGAAGACTATATAAAATCCATTTATCAAAACCATCGTAAAAACTCATTTAAAACCACAAGGCCCGAAATGCCATAACTCAATAGTTTAAAAAGATACGTTAAGCTATCGCTTACACGTACCGACAAAATAGTTTAGAAAACCATTTCCAAAGTAACTCAAGTTGCCAAAAACCAAAAGGGCATTTAAGAATACTCACGCAGCGGAAAGGACAACAATTAAAAATACTCTAGCAGCGGAATACAACATATAATCAGAATGTAACACCCCCAAATCCCATTGGGTCATTACAGTGCCGTGGACCCCACACCAGGTGATCCACCAGGCGAACATGACTAAAATACAACAAACTGACCAAAAAGGGGAAATCACAGACCCTACTATGATATCCGACATACTATTCCGATATGGAATTTCAATGACAAGGATGGGCCTACATGGCCAAAATAAAATACAACAACATCTACGAGCCTTGCTCGGATAATACAAAATGACAACAATTGACAAAAGTGGAGTACTCCAAACTGTCTGACCGACATGAACACCAAAACAACTCGGACTAGTATCCCTCGAATGCCTCGTCGCCATCGTCATGCCCCTGTGTCTCAACTCTCTCCTCGCAAGTACCTAAAACATGTAAACATGTTCCGCCCCCACGGGGTCAGTCATACAGATAATGAATATCAAATACATGTATAACATGAAATGCATCCAAAGGCAGAATAAAATGGTACAACAATGGTAATACGGGATGCTCACAAACCAAGGTAAGACCCGAGCATTCGTGAAACACTATGCCTATGGCATACGATTGGTACCTGCTCAACAGGTTAGAACACAAGTGCCCAACGGTGAATCATCAACACAGAGCACAACAATGAACTACCCGAAGGTAACCCAAACCAAAGCTGAAATAAATACGGATCACAATGCCCGAAGGCTCCAACGGAAATACCAAAACATTACAATGGCCTGAAAGCCCTCTGCCGAAGCTGCCACAATATCACAATGGTCTGAAAACCACTCAGCCGAAGCTGCCAATCATCACAATGGTCTGAAACCACTCAGTCGAAGCTATCAACCATAACAATGGCCCGAAGCCAAAATAGCCCGAAACTGTATCACATGAGATCAGCCAATGACCGTGACCTGCTGAATTTCAGGTGATGGGAAACCAACCGCGAAGGTTCAAGCCCCAAACTTACCCATAACGAGATCACCCAGTGACCGTGACCTACTGAACTGTAGGTGTTGGGAAACCAACCGCGAAGGTTCAAGCCCCAAACTTACCCATAATGAGATCACTAACATGACCGTGACCTACTGAACTATAGGTGTTGGGAAACCAACCGTGAAGGTTCAAGCCCCAAACTTACCCATAATGAGATCACTAACATGACCGTGACCTACTGAACTGTAGGTGTTGGGAAACCAACCCGCGAAGGTTGAAGCCCCAAACCTACCCATCAAGCACTAGCCACAACTAGCCTCCAAACACAATTACTCACATACGGCAATGATCCCAAGATTACCGAATTCATAAGAATAATAATGTGCCACCTCGAGTCGGCCAACACGATAACAATAACTCACGGATGGGCACCGTCCTCGGTGGGACCAATTCAAATACCTCGACTGCCTTAGAATGGCCAAACGATCACAACGACTCAACGGATGGGAACTATTCTCAACAGTCCCAATTCAGTACATTGATTACCTTAGAACGGTCGATCGATAATAATGATACGACGGACGGGAAATGTCTGTGACAATTCCAATTCAATACATCGATTACCTTAGAATGGTCAATCGGCAAACAATGATACAAAGGATGGGAATTATCCTTGATAGTCCCAATTCAATACCTCGATTGCCTTAGAATGGCCATTGATAACAAAGACACATCGGATGGGAATCATCTTCGATAATCCCAATTCAATACCTCGATTGCCTTAGAATGGCCATCGATAACAACGACACATCAGATGAGAATCATCTTCGATAATCCCAATTCAATACCTCGATTGCCTTAGAACGGCCAACCGATAACAATGATACAACGAATGATTCACACCTCGATTGCCTTAGAACGGCCAATCGATAACAACGAAACGATTAGAAAATATGCCCTGGTACCTTAAATCGGTTACCAACGACGGACATGATAATCAAACACGTCAATGCCTTCACTCGGCCAATTACAGCATCAATAGCAAAATACCAATATCAATAACAATGATCATAACAATGTCTTAAACCGACATCAATATCAACAACAATAACTGATACATCGATACCGCGACTCGGCTATCGACAATAACATCAACAACGAGTATCTCAAATCCCCGAACGGATTTTATCGAACAACTACAACATTTGGCATAAATTTGCCGAAGAGTATCGTATCAAACAATCCCCTAATATCAACAAAATCATAGAGAGACCAAGTCTCGAAATGATACAACACATTCATACACATACATAATAACATTAATCTCATTGACTAGTACAAGTATAAAACTTCCCTCAAACTGAAGGCGAGAAAGTCATGTAATGCCTGGATAAATGGTGTATTTACCTTGTACTCGACCTTGTATGATCTCGACTTCATGATGTTATAAATTGTAGATTGGTTTCCCGTAATTGTGCCCTTATGTTTTTATATATCTTCAAACATTGCATGCATGATTCTGCAGGTACTTACGTACGCTACGGACTTGCGATTAACGTACGCTAAGTCTGCTGTGTAACGTACGTTATGTGCTGAGCTTAACGTACGTAAGCTCAGTCAAGTCAATATCCGACAAGGGTCGGCGCGTGAGGACAGGATGAAGATTCGTGGAGATTGCCAGCGTGAACCTGGACATTTTTCCAGCTCATGCAAGTCAACGGCTTAGCGTACGCTAAGAGAGATTTTTAACGTACGCTAAGGTCCTATGTGTTACGTACGTAACACCCATAGCCTAACGTACGTAAGCGTTTGCCAGAAACAGTCCAGTGAGCTCTGTCCGAGCGTTAACGCACGCTAACGTTCGAGTATAACGTACGTTAACCATGTTACGTATGTAATAGTCTGTGTTTAGCGTACGTAATGGTTTAAAATCTATTTATAGAACCCGACCCTCACTTCATTTCCCACTCTTGCCTTGGCCGATTTTTGTGTTCTTGAGACTATCCTTCACCTCATATCCCTCATATCATCATCTACATCCGATTTTGGGAAGCCTAGACCGTGTGATTTGGTGATCAAGCTTCCAGTGAAGAGTTTATTGAAGATATTCTTTATTCTTACATCTCTTAAGGTATGTTACGATTCACCAAGCTAGAATTTACATTCTTAGCTATACTTTGAGCTTGTTTTGGAAATCATTGGATTAGTTAATGATCTTTTGAGTCCAGCACCATATTTTGGAGTTTAGAACCCGATTATACCTTGTCTTTCTTCCGTTACTTAGAGTATTGATTTAGCCTCGGTGGATGAAAACCTTAACATGAAGCATCCTTAATTCGTGGGAGTAATAAGCATGATTTCCGCTAGATTTTCTGAACCCTTTTTATGTTCCACTGGTGTAATTCATGTATGTTAGAAGAATTTTTTTTGACAATGTTCTCCATGTTCTTGAGGGTAATATATCGACCAAGTCTTTGAACTCAAACCGAATCACCGTAGTGTCGTTTTCCTTGCGTAATATTCGAGCATGCTTGTCATCTTGAGTAATATTGGGGGTAGAATCATAATAGCCGATCATATGAGGATTTGGCATTTATTTTCTTATTAAAACACGAAACCTTCAATACCTTGTAAAACAGTGAACTTTTAAACATCGGTACTTCACCTTCGAAATGATCGTTCAGCTCTCATTAAGTGCCTTATCATTTCCGGTTCAGTTCTTACCTAGTGTTCTAACCGTGAACCAACCTTACGTCACTACTTTACGATTCTAATATAAGTATTCGGTGATCGTACGCTAGTATCGAATGGTATGTTAAGTTCCTTGTATCTCTTTTTTAACAAGGTCCGAGCCTTGCATAGGGGTCGATCGAGGGGCGGTGACATACGGACGCGTGACATTTGTTGGAGTATTTCATTCTTGCCATTTTCGAGGCAAGTATCATATGTTGAGTTGGTTTATATTGGAACTTTGATCATGCATATGATTTTGTTCGTATTGTCGAGTACGAGATTAATTTCTTTGATTTCTTGTGGTATTCGTGATTAATTGTTCGTATGAATGGACATATTGAAATGCATATATGTATGCACGATTGCATGGCTTATATTGTAAATGATCGGAAGGGGGTTATGAGGATCTATGCTGAGGGCGCTGGATCGAATGTCCACCATGCGTTGGTCCGACGGGATCATCATGGGGATCTATGCTGAGGGCGCTGGATCGTTGGACGGGTTTTCCACCATGCGTTGGTCCGATGGGATCATCATGGGGATCTATACCAAGGGCGCTGGATCGCTAGATTACCCTGTATTGTGTTGATGGAATCATGAGGATTCACATCGTTGGATTCCGATGATGGAAGTCCGTTTTGCATGTTTTATGATGCACTGATGATTTATGTATTATGATACTTGTACTAGCATTGTTTTGCTAACCCCTTTGGGGGTGGACATTATTTTGATGTTCAGGTAGCCGAGGAGCGGGGAGGCAACCACAGTACCGACATGACGATGAAATGGCTCAGTGATGTGGTTGAGGTTTATTGTTATTGTGATTTGTCTTCTTGGTTCACTTTAGTACTCGAGTACGTGTGTTTTAATAATGTCATTTCGATATGGTTGTATAAGTTAACCCATTGGATCAGTTGAATCAGTTCTATATTTTGAACTTCAGTTATACGGTTGGATTATATTTACATTTCTTTTATTTAGCCTTGTAAATCCTTACTTAAAGGGTTTACGGTGCTGTAATTATTCCGAATATCTCGGGGTGTTACAAGTCCTTCCACGATCAACGTCCTTCCACGAAACGACGAACGGCATCCTCCGATGATCACAAGCACTCGAACATCTTTGAATGAAATGCGATTCATTCAATAACACAAAATCAATGGAAAGTAAAACCGAAACAATCCCGATTCAACCCCGAATCGGTTAAACTCCACCAACGAATATCATAGTTCTCAACTATGAATTCTAACATCCTCCAACACCTCTATGACCGATTAACATGATCATTACATTCTTAACACTTGTGAAATGAATTCAACAAGAATCACTTAAGAACAATCATCAAAACAAACATCTCAAAATGATAATATCACTAATATCATCATCAATACCCCAAAACATCATCATCTCAACAATCATGATGTCTAAATAATAATCAATCATCAATTCATCATGAATTTGGATTAATCAACAAGATTAAATCAACCATTTCAAGATTATGATAATCATTACATAATTCATCATAATTCCTTACTAAAATGGTTAAAATCTCCCCAAGAAACACAAACAACAACATCAATCATATCAAGACTATGTTAATCATATAACAATCTTAACATAATCCTTCCTAGACATGATTATAACCTCCAAACATTCTAAAACACCAAGAACAAATCCTCCTCAAGACAAAATCATCATGTTCTTATAATAACTCATCAAGAATCATAATATACTCCAACAATCAATCAATACCCGAAGAAAACAACAACAACAACAACATCATCATACTCATAAATCACTTGAAGAACAAGAGATTAAGAGAACTTACCAATGAAGAACAAGAAGAACTCTCCAAACAACAAAGGAGCACCAACAAGCTTCCAACTTCAAGCTTCAATCCAAGCTAGGATGATCAAAATCGTGTTGGAAGAGGATAAATATCAAGAACATGTCCAGAAGGACGATTCTAAGGAGAGAAAAATGATTTTGGTTCATGAAGAAATGAAATACGAAACCAAGTTATATAATCTGACAAACACATTACGTACGCTATACAACAATCGTAACGTACATAAGGAAAATTACGTACGCTATATCAATAACTTAGCATACGTAATGCTAGTCCAGAACTACCTGACCAACAATACGAAGACCTTAACGTACGTAAACAATAATGATTTACGTGCGGTAACAAGTTGCATGGATAACGTACGTAAGGCTCACACCCTAACGTACGTAAGGATCCGTTGACTGCATTAGTGAGATATGATCGAAAGATTCCCGGCCCCACCAGCCAAAAGTTGACTCCGAGGAAGGTTCCTACAACCGACCACCCATTACATACGTAAACCTCCAGACGTAACATATGTAATCGTAACACATTAGCGTACGTAATGCTACACATGTAGCGTATGCTATGTCTATAAACTTATCCAAAATTCCAAACTCACCAAGCAACATCCAAACGACGAAACTAAACTAACGACAAGTAAAAATATTTCGATCCCGAAATATCCCAATAGAATATACATTGTATTAGTCCAAAACAACAATGCTTGTACAATTCCAAATGAATACGTACAACTCAACAGTGAAACGAAAAAAAAAATTATCCCCGGATATTACATACTCCCCCCCTTAAAAAGAGTTTCGTACCCGAAACTCAGGGTGCACAACACAGGGTACGAACTATCCATCAGGATCTGAAAATAACATCTCCACGAATACTCCTCACTGCAAACTACTTCGCCTGAGTAATCAGGCCAACCCCTTGGGTCCCCGCGTGATCAACCCAGTGCGAGATCAGTCGAACCATAACTCCTCCGCCAGAGACTAGCCAGAAAGTCGTACCACCCGCATGACTCGTAACACCGACGTACATACCCCGCGGGAGTCGCCCGTTGAACATGTCTACAATCATCGGTGTACACTTCCCCATTCTCGTCAGCATCGGATGCCCATGCAAACACTGACTCACGCCACGCAAAGATAATAACAACACATACATAGTCCTCGGGACCATATCAATCGCACGCCCAAGTCCTCACGACGGATGTCTCGAGTCACAATGAACAATTACCCAGATTATCACAAAATCTCGGGTACAACACCAAAAGGAAAGAAAAAACACATCAAACGACCTCAAATCTCAAGATTATCACATACTATCGTTAAAAGATAGATCAACAACAAATGATTCACAACCACAATACCATATTACAAATTAAGTCAAACATCAATCCGAAAACAAGGAAAAAGTACAAATCAAGGCTACATCTCAAATGTACCCAAAATCAACATCCTCTAGATCATCGAGCTCCTCGATCTCATCGACTCGAGGAAGACCCAAACCTGAACTCGCTGCTCCTCCTCGGCTGTCCTTTCCTCTAGCTCCAGAAGCCTGATAGGACCCCTTGGATGAAGTACGGACTGGAGTAACAAAATCTCTCGAGGCCCATGAGCTCTCTCGAGACCTACTGGTATTAGAACTCCTGCAGTATTTCTGAAGGTGTCCCTGCCTCCCACACAGAATACAAACAACATCCTGCATAGAGCACAAGTTACTGCGATGTCCTATTGTATCACAGTTAAAGCAAACAACGGTCGAACCTGTCGCCTGAGAAGAAGATGCTCTCCCAGCATGAAGATGACTAGAAGACGACCTCTTGGACATCGGAGCCCGATGTCCTTTCGAACGAACCGGCATCCTATTCCTCTCACCAGAAGAAACTGAAGGATTCTTCCGAGCAAGCTCCTGCTCCAAGAGCCTTCTCGATGAATTCACCAAGTGAGTTACAATTATGATTGAACAACTGCATCCTCAACTGCGGGTTTAGCCTCTTGCTAAAATACTTGATCTTATCCGCCTCAGTACGGATAACAAAAGAAGCAAACTGAAGAAGTCCTTGAAACTTCTCAAAAATAACAATAACACCCTCGTCCTCGATGGATTCGGGGTTCAAAACCTCTGACAACTTGGCTTCACGAAATGGATCCGGATAATACCTCTCTAACATGAGATTCTTGAACTCGCTCCAAACACAGTCACGACCGGTGGGCTTCAGAGAAAGCCACCATGAATAAGCACCCTTACTCAAGTAGTAAGTCACTACTGCCACCTTACTCTCTTCCGGACACTGAACCATGTCGAAGAGTTTATCAAAATGTTCAAGCCAATGAACAATATCAGCTGGTTCCGACGAACCCTCAAAAATAGGCGGCCTCTGACAAGAGATATCGCTGACAATCTGGCTCACTCTCCCGGCCTGTCCATAAAACGGCACCTGGAGTCTCTGCTGCAGTGTACCAAGAACCATCGAGGCCTGCGTGGTTTCCATTATCTGCGTCATCTGAGTCATCTGGGTCATCATGCCCCTCATAAGAAAGAAAGGTTCGATGTGTCCACTCTCAGTCTGATCGACTTCTCGAGTATGACGTCCCAAAGGAGAACCGATCGCATAAGTGATATCGCCAACCGAATTCTGATCCATCTCAGCATTTGTACATGCATAAATATGAGATTCTGGGTTCTGGCTCGCTCTGCGGCCTTTACCCTCTCGGCCACGTCCTCGGATTCCTCTTTCCATACTGAAAGAATAACGTTCGATCATGAACATATATCAAATACGCCTGGCCCCCCAATCCAGAATGCTAAGTCAATAGCCAAACACGAGTATACATACTCAACAGATAAACAATCACCTCAAACATGCTAATTATAACTAATACTGAGCCCACACGCTCCAAAATAATCGTGGATCAATTGTAACATAAAGATTACATACAGGTTTCAACAGAACATGTACAATCAATGACATAATGAACGTATGAATATAAAAAAGAATCGAGTCCTTACACAGGTCATACGAAGCTTCGAGGTCTTGCGATACTAGTCTTCACTGATGACGGCTCGATGAAAGAATGACTCATACAGTCGTCCAACTATCACGACTTACAAAAACCGGCTGAACAGATTGTCAAAACCTGACAGCCCCACTACTACCGCGTTGGTAGAGCCATATAACTCACATATCAGGGTATCTCACAACTCAATTCTCCGATACCATCTTCTGTAACACCCCCAAATCCCATTGGGTCATTACAGTGTCGTGGACCCCACACCATGTGATCCACCAGGCGAACACGTAAAATACAACAAACTGACCAAAAAGGGGAAATCACAGACCCTACTATGATATCTGACATACTATTCCGATATGGGATTTCAACAACAAGGATGGGCCTACATGGCCAAAATAAAATACAATAACATCCACGAGCCTTGCTCGGATAATACAAAATGACAACAATTGACAAAACTGGAGTACTCCAAACTGTCTGACCGACATGAACACCAAAACAATTCGGACTAGTATCGCTCGAATGCCTCGTCGCCATCGTCATGCCCCTGTGTCTCAACTCTCTCCTCGCAAGCACCTAAAACATGTAAACATGTTCCGCCCCCACGGGGTCAGTCATCTAGATAATGAATATCAAATACATGTATAACATGAAATGCATCCAAAGGCAGAATAAAATGGTACAACAATGGTAATACGAGATGCTCACAAACCAAGGTAAGACCCGAGCATTCGTGAAACACTATGCCTACGGCATACGATCGGTACTTGCTCAACAGGTTAGAACACAAGTGCCCACGGCGAATCATCAACACAGAGCACAACAATGAACTACCCGAAGGTAACCCAAACCAAAGCTGAAATAAATACGGATCACAATGCCCGAAGGCTCCAACGGAAATACCAAAACATCACAATGGCCTGAAAGCCCTTAGCCGAAGCTGCCACAATATCACAATGCATAATAATGGCCCGAAGCCAAAACAGCCCGAAATTGTATCACATGAGATCATCCAATGACCGTGACCTGCTGAATTGCAGGTGCTGGGAAACCAAACGTGAAGGTTCAAGCCCCAGACTTACCCATAATGAGATCACCCAGTGACCGTGACCTACTGAACTGTAGGTGTTGGGAAACCAACCGCGAAGGTTCAAGCCCCAAACTTACCCATAATGAGATCACTAACATGACCGTGACCTACTGAACTGTAGGTGTTGGGAAACCAACCGTGAAGGTTCAAGCCCCAAACTTACCCATAATGAGATCACTAACATGACCGTGACCTACTAAATTGTAGGTGCTGGGAAACCAACCGCGAAGGTTCAAGCCCCAAACCTACCCATCGAGCACTAGCCACAACTAGCCTCCAAACACAATTACTCACAGACGGCAATGATCCCAAGATTACCGAATTCACAAGAATAATAATGTGCCGCCTCGAGTCTGCCAATACGATAACAATAACTCACGGATGGGCACCGTCCTCGGCAGTCCCAATTCAAATACCTCGACTGCCTTGGCCAATCGATCACAACGACTCAACGGATGGGAACTATTCTCAACAGTCCCAATTCAGTACATCGATTACCTTAGAACGGTCGATCGATAACAACGATACAACGGACGGGAAATGTCTGCAACAATCCCAATTCAATACATCGATTACCTTAGAATGGTCAATCGACAAACAATGATACAACGAATGGGAATTATCCTCGATAGTCCCAATTCAATACCTCAATTACCTTAGAATGGCCATAGATAACAACGACACATCGGATGGGAATCATCTTCTATAATCCCAATTCAATACCTCTATTGCCTTAGAATGGCCATCGATAACAACGACACATTGGATGAGAATCATCTTCAATAATCCCAATTCAATACCTCGATTGCCTTAGAACGGCCAACCGATAACAATGATACAACGAATGATTCACACCTCGATTGCCTTAGAACGGCCAATCGATAACAACGAAACGATTAGAAAATATGCCCCGGTACCTTAAATCGGTTACCAACGATGGAGATGATAATCGAACACGTCAATGCCTTCACTCGGCCAATTACAACATCAATAGCAAAATACCAATATCAATAACAATGATCATAACAATGTCTTAAACCGACATCAATATCAACAACAATAACCGATACATCGATACCGCGACTCGGCTATCAACAGTAGCATCAACAACGAGTATCTCAAAGCCCCGAACGGCTTTTATCGGACAACAACAACATTTGGCATAAATTTTCCGAAGGGTATCGTATCAAACAATCCCCTAATATCAACAAAATCATAGAGAGACCAAGTTTCGAAATGATACAGCACATTCATACACATACATGATAACATTAATCTCATTGACTAGTACAAGTATAAAACTTGCCTCAAATCAAAGGCGAGAAAGTCCTTCCACGATCAACGTCCTTCCACGAAACGACGAACGACGTCCTTCGATGATCACAAGCACTCGAACATCCTTGAATGAAATACGATCATTCAATAACACAAAATCAATGGAAAGTAACACTAAAACAATCCCGATTCAACCCCGAATTGGTTAAACTCCACCAACGAATATCATAGTTCTCAACTATGAATTCTAACATCCTCCAACACCTCAATGATCGATCAACATGATCATTATGTTCTTAACACTTGTGAAATCAATTAAACAAGAATCACTTAAGAAAAATCATCAAAACAAACATCTCAAAATGATAATATCACTAATATCATCATCAATACCCCAAGAACATCATCATCTCAACAATCATGATGTCTAAACAATAATCAATCACCAATTCATCATGAATTTGGATTACTCAACAAGATTAAATCAACCATTTCAAGATTATGATAATCATTACATAATTCATAATAATTCCTTACTAAAATGGTTAAAATCTCCCCAAGAAACACAAACAACAACATCAATGATATCAAGACTATGTTAATCATATAACAATCTTAACATAATCCTTCCTAGACATGATTATAACCTCCAAACATTCTAAAACACCAAGAACAACTCCTCCTCAAGACAAAATCATCATGTTCTTCATCACAAGTTATAAAAACTCATCAAGAATTATGATATACTCCAACAATCAATCAATACCCGAAAAAAACAACAACAACATCATCATCATACTCGGAATCACTTGAAGAACAAGAGATTAAGAGAACTTACCAATGAAGAACAAGAAGAACTCTCCAAACAACAAAAGGAGCACCAACAAGCTTCCAACTTCAAGCTTCAATCCAAGCTAGGATGATCGAAATCGTGTTGGAAGAGGATAAATATCAAGAACATGTCCAGAAGGACGATTCTAGGGAGAGAAAAATTATTTTGGTTCATGAAGAATTGAAATACGAAACCAAGTTATATAATCTGACAAACACATTACGTACGCTATACAACAATCATAATGTACGTAAGGAAAATTACGTACGCTATATCAATAACTTAGCGTACGTAATGCTAGTCCAGAACCGCCTGACCAACAATACGAAGACCTTAATGTACGTAAACAATAACGATTTACGTGCGTTAACAAGTTGCATGGATAACGTACGTAAGGCTCACACCCTTACGTACGTAAGGATCCGTCTACTGCAATAGTGAGATCTGATCGAAAGATTCACGGCTCCACCAACCGAAAGTTGACTCCGAGGAAGGTTCCGACAACCGACATGACCGACACCTCAGACGACGCGTCGCGACATGACTCAGTTAGACAAAGTCTGACAAGACAAGACAAGGCAAGACCCGACAACACACAACTCGACTCGACAGCCTAGGTTTCCGCAACCTAAGCTCTGATACCATATTCTGTAACACCCCCAAACCACTCGGGAATATTACAGCGCCGTAGACCCCCTCCACGAGGATCTACAGGCTAAATACAGAAACACCACAATACAATACATACCGACATGGGTAATTAACGGTCCATTAGACCGATTTGGTCTTTTACCACAATATACACATCAACCATACATTACTCTTTCTCATAACTCATACCCACGCAGAGGTTAACATAATTCAACATTCCCGTAAAAGGGGAAAATAAACACAACGGAAGGACAAAACAACTAGACATCACCAAATACTCAACACCGATCTTCATGTGATTAGTATTGCCGTCTTCCATCATCCTTCGTAACGATCCTATGAATTGCTCCCCAGCAACCTGCAAGTACCTGGACGCAAGACAGACATCCACCCCCCGAATACTCGGGGGTTAGCAAAACTCCACTGTTTTGCTAGTGCAAGTATAAATACGAAGACAAGCCATACATATCATACTCCAAGAACATAGAAGTCGTGAATATACTTCCCGAGATAATTTGCTTGATCAAAACAGTTTAAATTATTTAAAGAAAGGAATAAAACCATTTTACATCTTACAAAACATTTAACGATCTCGGGAGTTTTTGAAAACACTTGGGGTTTAAGAATTCTCAAGCCTTTCGAAACACATAGGGACACAACCCAAAAATCATTTATTTCAAAATACGATTCCGATAACAAAATACGAGGTCCACGACCCAATCATAACATTCCGATCATAAACACGGGGGTCCACGACCCAAATCATCCACATCACATACTCGCAAGAATAACCCGACGGAAACTTCATCGTGCCAAACATTAACATGACAACAATCTCACAGAACGACATCAGAGAGCACGACTTTGCAACTTAACCATACGGTCGAACTCGACACACCATAGAGTTACAATACAGAACAACCACGGGACTCACGTACCCATACCAAATTATCACAGCCAAGGGACGAATCACACACAACACATTTATTGGTGTCATTCCAGCCAAGTACGATACCATTTGGACTGCCATTCTAATCAGACGAAATATGCGCCAAAAATCACAGTTCTCCAACAAAACATTTCAAAGTTAACCGTTGGTACGAGACTCACGGCCGTCATACCCCGCAGAGCCCCGTCGGACATCCTTGGGTGGTTAACCCTAGTTCGTGATACGCACACTCACGGCAATACGTATCCCTAGAGGTCCCGTCAGACCGTCCCTAGGTGAACACACACATATCATCCACAACTCTACGGGAAGCCATAATTCGAATACTAAAATATGTATACAAATGCTAGATACTTCGCTAGAATGGCCACTTTAACCGACATATACTCACAATCAATGTCACACAACAACAAGCAAATACCAATGCCAAACAACACCAAGTGTCCCAACCTCCTTACGAAGGAGTAACAACTAATATCACACAACGTCACATATTCACCGTACAATTACACATCTCAATACACAATCCTCGGCAAAATAATTACGGTCTACTAAATTCACTAAAATATGTTAAATATCTTCCGACATACGAAACTAACGCACATATTCCGAACACATTAATCCACGAAGCATACGCGTTATCTCTTGAAAGACAACAATTATCGAGAACATAACGATCCTTTTAAAAGTTCATTAAAACAACCAAATTGTAATTTTGGTTCCAATACCAACGAATATGTCTACGAAACACGAAATATATGGGCAAGATACTTGCCTCGATAAATGGTGTAGAAAGCTCCGACGAACACAACTCACCCGATCGATCCATTGAAATCCCAATCTTTGTTATAAATACATAATAGACAATTTAATAAGAGTCTAATTTAATATCTTATAATTTCAAGGTGATTAAACGGCTAATATATTTTGTGCCCCTTAATTAATTGATCGGATCAAACGACCAATAATAATAAACCCGGATCAATATCTCGATTATTACTCCGGACACAAACTCCAAACTCGGGCTCACTCCATGGTCTAACTACACAAGTCCGCACATTGATGAAATTATCACCATCTCCATCTATGTTTACGCCTTCCCCGTTCACAAACCCAACACGACTATGTATACCCACCAAACACACATATATAACACACACAAAATAAAATATAAACACACACACACAAACCTCCACATACATATACATACAACACACACTTTTATATATATATATATATATATATATATATATATATATATATATATATATATATATATATATCTTCAACTCGGCCATCTCTGAAGGTGCCATGCGATACGGCGCCTTCGAAATTGAAGCCGCGCCCGGCTCTAACTCTATAGCAAACTCGACCTCACGATCCGGTGGCAATCCCGGTAACTCGTCAGGAACTACATCAGGAAACTCACTAACGACTGGAATCGAAGAAAGCTCAACTCCACCATTCTCCGCCTTCAAGGCGTAGCACCAATAACCAGTACACCCCTTTCGCAGGAGTTTCATCGCCTTCAAGGCGTTAATAATAAACTTCTGGTTTCTCTTTCGCCCCGTGAAAGAGTGTTCAGTGCCGTCCTTGGCTAACATGGTAATGATCCTCGTGCGGTAGTTCATGATCGCACCATGCCGCTCGAACCAATCATCCCCGAGAATCAAATCCTCACCCTCGATACTCACAACAATAAGATCAGAGAGTCATATATATATATAGCACACACACCACACACACCTGTATATATAATATATATATATACATACAAACACACTTATTTATATATATATATATATACCTCTTGCACACACCACACACCTATATATAACATATATATATATATATATATATATATATATATATATATATATATACTCCTGCACACACACATAAAACACCCATAACACACACTGAGATCCCGCCGGAATCCGACCATTTTCTGACTGAAATCAACTTCCAATCACCTGAATCGTGTTCAAACCGACTCTCAACCCTTCTGCCGCCTATCGGAGTAAGTAAACACTTCTAAAAATTTCACCCTCAATCCCCATACAAACATTCGCCGGAAACCCATTGCCGTAAAAGTCGAACCAAGTAGTTGACTTTCGTTGGAAGCTCTCTCCCCGGTCATCGGACCTCTAGCTCGTCGGACACCTCCGATCGGTCCGTCTCTGAACCGAAATCGCGCCCATGGCTGGAGATCGGGAAGAAAACCCACCTTCGTTGACCACCGCTGCTCACCTTTACCGGAACCCAACTCCTCCGACCAACCTCAAGCCGTGATTTCAGGTCTCGTCTTCATCGCCGTCATTTCTCAGGTCACTTGGGCCGATTCCTAGGGGATGACGGGAGGGGCGGTGTGTGAGAGGGAGAGAGAGACTTAAGGGAGGAGAGAGAGACGGTAGGTGGGAGTGATGATAGGGAGAGAGAGAGAGACTTAAGGGAGGAGAGAGAGAAAGACGTGAGTTCTCCCTTATCTCTCTCTCCCTCTCTCTCCCTCTCTCTCTCTCTCTCTCACACACACACATATATATATATATATATGTATATATATATGGGCGATTTACATCTGACTACCTTTTTAGATGGTCTAATTACAGTTTAGTCCCTATTGTTTCAGATATTACAATGAAGGACAAACTTTGCACTGTACAGAAACTATATTTACAACGAAGGACAAAAGTCAAATTTTCAGATGATGTCACTGGAGAGAGAGTACTGATATCCCGAATTTGCCCTTTTATATTTCCTTTTCTTGTTTACCCATTTATTTTTCGCCTCACGTGGGTGGCACATGCTGGACCTCATTGTAATATATATATATAACACTTTTGGACTTCAGTGTAATAAATTTTCAAGCTTTCTAGAAAAAAATATTTTTTCCAAAAAAGAGTATTTTCTGGAAAAAAAATATTATTTTTCGAAAAAATAAAAAAAATAGTTTTCTGGGGAAAAAATTATCTTTTCCAAAAAAAATATTATTTTATGGAATTTTTATTTTTTTCGAAAAATTAAAAAATATTTTATGGAGAAAAAATTATTTTTGGGCAAAATAATATTTTTTCGAAATAAAATTATTTTCAGGAAAAAATATTATTTTTTCAAAAAAATATTATTTTTTCGAAAAAATAAAACTATTTTCTGGAAAAAAATATAAAAAAAAATTTTTTTCGAAAAAATTAAAAAATATTTTCTGGAGAAAAAGGTATTTTTTGGCAAAATAATATTTTTTCGAAATTAAATTATTTTCTGGAAAAAAATATTATTTTTTCGAAAAAATAAAATTTTTTTCTGGAAAAAAAATAAAAAAAATGATTTTTCGAAAAAATTAAAAAAATATTTTCTGGAGGAAAAAATATTTATTGGCAAAATAATATTTTTTCGAAATAAAATTATTTTCTTGAAAAAATATTATTTTTTCGAAAAAATAAAATTATTTTCTGGGAAAAAAATAAAATAAAATATTTTTGCGAAAAAATTTATATTTTATGGAAAAAAATTATATTTCGAAAAAAAATTATTTTCTGAAAAAAGAATATTTTTTAAAAGAAATGTATTAGCCAAACACTTTAATAACTTATAAGCTATTTGTTTAATATGAAATGTATTTTGAAAGAAATGTTTTATTAATGTAAATAGAGGGGCATTTTCGTCTTTTTAATAGAAGTCAACACCAATTCAGATTTTTGTCCTTCGCTGTAATTTATGAAACAATAGGGACTAAAGTGTAAAGAGGCCATCTAATAGGGTAGTTGGTTGTAATTTCCCCATATATATATATATATATATATATAAAGGATAGTTGGGTTTATTCGACCCAACAAGGTTCGATTATAAATTAATCAAGTAAAAACGGATCAGTCTGAGATTCATTATTCAGTCCCTTGTTTCTATTATCCTATTAATTCATACTGCGTCCGATAAAATCAATAACTCACCAATATTCTAGTCCAACATCTCAAATTCCGTCCGACATTTAAATAATCAGCTAATAAAATAAAATAAAAGTAAATAAATAAATATTATATCGCCCAAATTCGAATTTAAAATTTCTGGATATTATATTCCATCCAAAATAAGTTTCGGCCCCGAAACTTGCCATGTCATCAATTATTTCACTATGACGTCACTCCAATTATGCGTATGAACCGTTCAGCAACATCGGCAATCTCATGATTTGATAGATTCTTACGTACTTACTCCTAGATATATAAAACGGTACTCAGGAGAGATCACCTCGTCTGTGACAGCTATGAGACTGACTTGACGTTCACCATATAACCAGAAATAATCGTCCGTCTCGTACAACACTATCCTCATTACGTATCCTTACTTGGGGACACCTATCCCACTTAAAATGTCCATACATGTATTAACCCTTTCTACGGATCAACAATCTCATCCGATAACATCGTACAAATCACAATGCAAAATCAAACCATATAATACAACGCATCTTATTGCACGCTAAGCCTACGGTTAGCGTGCATTACATGACTCAATTCAGAAAATCTTTACAAAATTGAATTTTCAAAATTTTAGCCGAGTAAGATTTTTCATCTTTCACAATTCATTTAGAAATGCAAGTTACCTTTTTGTTTTAAAATACAAAAGTTTTATGGTGTGAACAATTCTTAGAATCGTATACTCGAGGTATTTGAAAATAAAACCGATAGGTTAAAATCACTTTCAAAATCTTTACAAACACAACAAAGGATTAACGACGATAACAATTTACAAAATGTCCTAAAACAATTTCAAACACATTTTTCAAATACCGTCATCAGATTTGATTTGAACGTCTAGCTCGCAAAAATTCCTACCACTTTTCAAAAACCGGCATTAAGCCGCCATTTGACCGTACTGTCAAAATATTTTTGAAAACTGATTTTCCATATTACATTTAGGTCTAAAAAATTATGGAAATCATTTTCGAGCAAGCACACAGCGGATATAATTATTAATAGGAACACATTGGTTGTAAAGAACAACAACTAGTCAAATACCATCAATTCTCAAACACATGTCTATACGGCATTCAAAATCACCAATTCAACAAGCACAACTCGGGAATAGTAATTCTCAAATATACGTCGAACCATTTCCCCGAGAATAATAGTATAACTTATGAACACTGACTCGAACACATGTCAAAACCATCCATGCTCCACTGAACACCTCTGATCATTGCACACATAATGTACCACAAATACCAAATACGAACTCCATTCCAAAACACACAGATATCAATATTACCAAACATAAGATGTAGAGGAGGAGACTTACATTCACAGATCACACGAAGATGATGGATGCATCTCGATACTAATCACGACCTGTAATATCCGGATTTATTACAGTGTATTTCATCTGTATTCAAACCCTGTATTATTCGGATTGGTGATTGTGATTATTGGAGTATGATATTTCGTGCATTGATATCATTGTACATAAGTATAGAAACTTGCAAAATTGCTCAAGCAACCTCGTGATAGCGCACGCTAAGAATGTATCTTAACGCGCGCTATCAGGCCATTATTAGTGCACGCTATGAAGATAGGAGTTGCGTGCGCTAAGAACTCAATTATTGAGCGGGACGGCTAACACATGCGCCAGCCGGGACATGGGTCCGGATAAGATTCCCGCTGACGCACCCGGACAAATTCTGAAGTCAACCATTATTAGCGCACGCTAAGGGATGCTTAGTAGCGTGCGCTAACTTGTTAATAATGCAGAATATTATAAATGGGACATCAACTGTTTTGGCTTTCATTTCTTTCGCCCTTTCTTCATCCTTGAGAGTTCAGAGAGCTGTAGTAATACTCCTATACACTTAGAACACATATTGTTGGTGTTATACATTGGTTATCACTTGGGAATGTTCATGGAAGTGGAATAGCACCTTGGAGTGGCATACAACCAACGGGAGTGGGATTCTACCTTACGGTTCAGTGATTTTCGTCATTTTAAGGTATGTTCAATCTATCTCCAGACTTAGAGTTGGATTCTAACGATTTGGATGATCATGTTAACAAGATATGGATTTTCATAGATGAATTATCCAAGTATATCATGTTTGGAATATTGAGATGAATAAGCCTTAAATACCTTGATTATAATCATCATGATTCGAATCTTATTACACTGAATATGTGAAGAGAAGCTTCTATCATTGGTAAACCGAATCTATTAGATGATTTCATAGTAATCTTGGACTTGACTTTAACAATCATTATTGTTGGATAAATCTAAAGGTTTGATCATGGAAGGATTTATCTAGTATAGATAGAACGTTTATCAACTTCAGCATGATAATATTGATGGATATAAGGTGTTGATATCAACCGTTTAGCTTTTCGAATTGTCATATGAAGATTTGAAGTCGGAATGGAATATGGTTTTATATTGGTATGCATATCCTTGAATCCCAAGTTGTCTTTATCCGTAAAATCATTCATAAGGGTATGAACTTGGTATTCATGGAAGTAACATGAATTATCAAGAAAGATTTCATTGTTTCAATCATGGCAAGAACAGTTTACTGCTCAGCAGTAAACTGCCATGCAGAGATAGCGCACGCTATGCTATGCAGTTTAACGTGCGCTATCGAGCACTAGTTAGCGTGCGCTACGTTTGGTACGTAACGTACGCTAGACCATCAGACGAGTCAGTTGGCTGGTCAGTGAAGTACTGACCATACATAGTTAGCATACGCTAGGCTTTGTTGTTTGCGTGCGCTATCGAGCAGACTTAACGCACGCTACACAGAGTACTTAGCGTGCGCTAAGCAGTTCATTCAGATTGCATTTTATGAACTTTTGGCCGTAAATCGAATTGTTAAACATCCGTACGACGTGAGATAAATCCTATATCATTTCTTTTGTTAAGGTTTGATCTTGTTGCGTGATTGATTGAGGAGGACGACTTTCGAGTGTTCGTTTTGTGGAAGTATTGTTCTTGTCTTGCAGAGGCAAGTACTCTAATTAGAATTGTTTATATTATGACAATTATGATGTGATTGTATCGTGTAAATATGTTGTGAATATATGTCCACCATGCGTTGATCCGACGGGAATCATCATGGGAATCTATAGCTGTGTGCGCTGGATCGTTGGACAGGTAGTTCCACCATGTGTTGGTCCGACGGGATCATCATGGGAATCTATAGCTGTGTGCGCTGGATCGTTGGAATACCATCAGTATGTTGAAACTGTTACGATATGATATGTGTTGTGGATATTCTCGTTGGAGAAACTTGTTATGATATAATTGTTGATTATATCACTGTTGTATGATTATTGTACTTGTACTAGCATCGTTGTGCTAACCCCTTCGGGGGTGAACATTTGTGTATGTTCAGGATCTAGGAGAGCGGGAAAACAACCACTGGAGGTGCATGACGACGATGGTGCAGAGTGATGTTCCGATCGGGTTTACTGTCTGTTATTTATTGGTTATTTTAATAAGTACTCGAGTACGAAGTCATTTGTGATGATTTGGAATTTGGTGATGTATTATTGAGTTCTGTTGAACAATTGTACTATTTGTATATTGGGTCAGAACTGTTGTACCGTAATTTCGTTATTTCCATTCGTTAGTATCTTTTAATGCCTGTTTAAATTCTTCAGCCTTGTAAATCCTTATGTAAAGGATTTACGGCGCTGTAATATTCCTGAATATATCGGGGGTGTTACAGAATATGGTATCGGAGCTAAGATTATGGATATCTTGGCCGTTGGGTTAAAATAGGGGTCATTTACGTCTTTTGAGGTAACCGGCCGTGAATGACATCACTGCACTGCCTACGTCTTCATGCGAACGGTGGTTGTAAGTTCCTAAACTCTATATCGTTCTTTACATGTTATGTCTCTTTATACTTGAATGTTAGAACGATGTTGTTTCCTGTGTATTAAGTACTTGTGCTTACATTATGTTGAGAGGCGGACGTGGACGTGGTCGCGGTCGTGGACGCGGACGAAGGAATGCTGAAAGGGAGGCGTCGCCTTCTAATCAGGCTAGTCATAGCTCAGGCGAGCCGCATCAATCCATCAATAACGAACCGGAACCTGGTGTGCCAGAAATCCTTCGTCAAGTCGTGAACCAGATGACTCAGTTCGCTCAGGTCGTGGACCGAATGCAAGTGGCGGCAGGAATTCAGCAGGGAGATGGACAACAAAAGATTCCAGAAATGGGAAATCGAGGTGACTGATGGTTACAAGAAGTGGCAAAGATGCAACCACCCAAATTTGACGGCTTTTCCGAGTCTCCCACTTGGGACCATTGGTTGAAGGAACTGGAGAAAATTTTTGCTGGAATTAATTGCCCGGACGACAGGAGAGCTCCTATTGCCCAAGATTTTACGATAGGGGAAGCATCCGAGTGGTGGGAAGCTATCCGACTGCAGATCATGATGCCGATTGACGGAATTTAAAATGATGATGGAAGCTCGATTGCCCTCGTCTGTGAGGGAAGCCAAAATTCGGGAATTTTTCTCCGCTCAACCATCGACGAACCCGTATCCTGCACGATTAAGACGTTTAACCAAAGAAGTTAGCATTTGTTCGACATCCGGCCGAGCAATGATGCGGAGATGATGATTCATTTTGAAATGAGGATGAAACCAGAAATCCAGAGGTACATGTCCGGTTTTGAATGTACCACTCTCCGCCAATACCAGGATAAGGCGTTGGCGTACGAAATAAAAGAAGCAAAGAATGGAGAAGTTTATGGAGTCGAAGAAACAGAAAGTCTCCGGTACTTTTACAGAGCACAAGAGCAATGGGCCCGCAAGGCCCAATCTTCTTTTCTTTAAAGAAGCCTCCGCACCCATCTAAGAGCGGAAAGAATTACGGAACAATGTCAGCCACGACGGATACAGCTAGGAAGTGCTTTAACTGTGGTCGCCCAGGCCACCTTTGGCGTGATTGTTTGCGCACTCCGGTTACATGTTTTGAGTGCGGACAGGAAGGGCACCGTGCGACGTTCTGTAAGGACGCCACTAAGTACAATGGAACCCATTCATCACAGCCAGTTCAGAAGGAAGCCAGTGTCCAACAGACGCAGCAAAGTGTTCAGATGCCTCAGAATTTTGGCCGCGGGCGAGGCAGAGGACAATGGGACCGAAAGGGGACATCGAGTGCCGGATCTGTTCCCCCACGTTTGTATGAGATGAGGAGGACAGATGATCAGGATGCTGCTGTCGCATCAGGTAATGTTCAAATCCTTTCCCAGCCAGTTAGCGTTTTGTTCGATACAGGAGCTACACATTCTTTCATATCTTTGTCTTGTGTTAATCGTTTGAATATTTCCGGTTTTCATGCTTGTGAACCTTATGTTGTTGGTTTACCGAGTGGAGAGAGGATTGTCGGAAATTTAGAAACTAGAAATTTCCCTGTATCATTTGGGGGCAGAGAGTGGCTCTCAAATCTGATCGTGATAGAAATGCAAGGAGATGACCTGATACTCGGAGACGATTGGCTTAATCGGTATGGAGCAATTGTAGACTACCGAAGGAGGAATATTTCACTGATCGCTGATGATGGATCCAATCTTGTTGAAGGATGGAAACCGGAAGCTCAGAAAATTGATCAAGGCGATGAAAGTCGTCAAATTGTTGAAACAGTATCAGATCTGGTACCGTGTTACACAATGAAGAAAGAAGACGAAATTGTGGAACTTTCATCCATTCTGTTGTGAACGAATTTCCAGATGTATTTCTGGCGAGTTCACGGACTACCTCCACGAAGGGATGTGGAATTTACCATTGAGTGGAACCCGGAGCTACACCAATTTCCAAGGCGCCGTATCGTATGGCACCTCTTGAGATGTACTGGCGAAGAAGCGGACTAGATGAGTTCTTGGATAAGGGCTATATTCACCAAGCGTTTCACCACAGGAGCGCCAGTTCTTTTCGTCCGAAAGAAGGATGGATCGCTCCGACTGTGTATTGACTATCGAGAGCTGAACAAGATGACGATTAAGAACAAATATCCTTTACCACGGATTGATGATCTGTTTGACCAGCTGCAAGGGGTAACGGTATTTTCTAAAATTGATCTGAGATCTGGATATCATCAGCTAAGGATTAAGGAATCTGACGTTCTGAAATCAGCGTTCAGAACTCGCTACGGACATTATGAGTTTGTAGTGATGCCGTTTGGTCTCACTAACGCACCTGCTGTATTTATGCAATTAATGAACCGTGTGTTCATTGAATTTTTGGATAAATTTGTGGTTGTGTTCATTGATGACATTTTGGTGTATTCTAAGAGCCCGGAGGAACATGCGCAGCATTTGCGGATTATGTTGGAACTTTTGAGAAACAAGCAATTGTACGCCTAACTCTCTAAGTGTGAATTCTGGCTAAAGGAAGTAATGTTCCTCGGCCATGTGGTGTCAGCTAAAGGAGTCCGAGTAGATCCTCAGAAGATCGAAGCAATTATGGATTGGAAGCCTCCTAAGAACGTGAAAGAAGTCCGAAGCTTCTTAGGACTTGCTGGATACTATCGTCGATTCGTGGAAGGGTTTTCTAAAATCTCCCGCCCACTTACTCGACTCCTGCAGAAAACTCAAAAGTTTGAGTGGAATGAATTATGTCAGATTAGCTTTGATGAATTGAAGAAGAGATTGACGACGGCACCGATTCTATCACTTCCGCAGGGAACTGAAGGATTCATAGTTTACAGTGATGCTTCGAACCAAGGACTTGGGTGCGTGTTGATGCAGAATGATAAGGTGATCGCTTATGCGTCGCGACAACTGAAACCTTATGAAGTGAATTACCCAACACATGATTTAGAGCTAGCAGCAGTGGTTTTTGCCTTGAAGATCTGGAGGCACTATCTATTCGGGACTCACTGTCAGATCTTTACGGATCATAAGAGTCTCAAGTACATATTCAGTCAGAAAGAGTTGAACATGCGGCAAAGAAGATGGTTAGAACTGATTAAGGACTATGACTTGGAGATTTTATATCATCCAGGCAAAGCGAATGTAGTGGCCGATGCACTTAGCCGCAAGCCTGTCTCTATTCAGATGCTGGAGATGCTGACCTACCAACTTAGCCTTCAGCGAGAGATGATTCGTGAAGGAATTGAAGTATGGTTACAAAGAGTCCAGGTACAGTTGTGCGTGATGGAGATAACTTCATCATTAACCGAAGAAATCAAATCTAGACAGGCAGATGATCCTCTGATGATTCAGTTACATGATGAAGTGATCCAAGGAAAGGCCCCCGGATTCATAATTCATGATGATGGAGTTTTGAGATTTCAGAACCGACTCTGCGTTCCCGATGTTGATGTTCTGAAACAGACGATTATGAAGGAAGCTCATAATTCGCCCTATTCTATCCACCCGGGCACCAGTAAGATGTATAAGGATTTGAAGTAGAATTTCTGGTGGGGCAACATGAAGAAAGACGTAGCGGACTATGTTTCGAAATGCTTGACTTGTCAGCAGGTTAAGATCGAGCATCAACGGCCTGCTGGAATGTTGAAGCCGCTCCCGATTCCTGAATGGAAGTGGGAGGACATATCGATGGACTTTATCACTAATATGCCGAAAACCAGGACAGAAATGAACATGATTTGGGTGATAGTTGACCGTTTAACCAAATCGGCTCATTTTCTAGGCATTAAGGATACGTGGGGACCAGAGAGGTTGGCACGAGTATTTATTTCGGAGATAGTTCGATTGCATGGTACGCCGAAGACCATTGTTTCTGATAGAGACGGTCGTTTTGTGTCTCACTTTTGGAAAGTAGTTCATAAGGCCTTGGGGACCGAATTGAACTTCAGTACAGCTTATCACCCGCAGACTGACGGACAATCTGAGAGAACTATACAAACGGTGGAAGACATGCTAAGGGCCTGTGCCTTAGATTGGTCAAACGATTGGGAAGTTCATCTACCGTTGATTGAATTTACCTACAACAATAGTTGGCATGCTTCCATTAAGATGGCACCGTTTGAGGCATTATACGGAAGGAGATGCAGATCGCCCCTATGCTGGGACGATTCATCGGACTTGATCGGAACAGAACCAGAATTGATCGAGCAGACTCGAGAGAAGATAGACTTAATTCGTGAAAGGCTGTTGACTACCCAGAGTGGCCAGAAATCCTATGCGGACGTACATCGTCGCCCATTGGAGTTCAATACTGGAGACCATGTACTTTTGAAGGTTTCTCCTACTCGGGGAATCTTTCGTTTCGGAAGGAAAGGAAAGCTGAGTCCGAGATATATCGGACCATTTGAGATCCTCGAGAGAGTTGGGGAGTTGGCATACAGATTAGCATTGCCGCCGTCATTGTGCCATGTTCATAACGTGTTCCACGTATCCCAGTTACAGAGGTATATACCAGATCCCAGTCATATCATTAATTTTGACGAGATCGAAGTCGAGCAGTATGGGACGTTCGAAGAAAGACCAGTCAAGATACTCGAGAGTCGAGTTAAGCAACTGAGGAGCAAGTCAATCGTTTTGGTCAAAGTTCAGTGGTCACGTCACGGAATGGAAGAAGCCACCTGGGAAACGGAAGCTGATATGAATTCTAGATATCCCGAGTTATTTTCGTCTTGAGTTTCGGGACGAAACTCCTTTTTAGTAGGAGAGTATGTAATATCTGGATTTATTACAGTGTATTTCATCTGTATTCAAACCCTGTATTATTCGGATTGGTCATTTTGATTATTGGAGTATGATATTTCGTGCATTGATATCATTGTACATAAGTATAGAAACTTGCAAAATTGCTCAAGCAACCTCGTGATAGCGCACGCTAAGAATGTATCTTAACGCGCGCTATCGGGCCATTATTAGCGCACGCTATGAAGATAGGAGTTGCGTGCGCTAAGAACTCAATTATTGAGCGGGACGGCTAACACATGCACCAGCCGGGACATGGGTCTGGATAAGATTCCCGCTGACGCACCTGGACAAATTCTGAAGTCAACCATTATTAGCGCACGCTAAGGGATGCTTAGTAGCGTGCGCTAACTTGTTAATAATGCAGAATATTATAAATGGGACATCAACCGTTTTGGCTTTCATTTCTTTCGCCCTTTCTTCATCCTTGAGAGTTCAGAGAGCTGTAGTAATACTCTTATACACTTAGAACACATATTGTTGGTGTTATACATTGGTTATCACTTGGGAATGTTCATGGAAGTGGAATAGCACCTTGGAGTGGCATACAACCAACCGGAGTGGGATTCTATCTTACGGTTCAGTGATTTTCGTCATTTTAAGGTATGTTCAATCTATCTCCAGACTTAGAGTTGGATTCTAACGATTTGGATGATCATGTTAACAAGATATGGATTTTCATAGATGAATTATCCAAGTATATCATGTTTGGAATATTGAGATGAATAAGCCTTAAATACCTTGATTATAATCATCATGATTCGAATCTTATTACACTGAATATGTGAAGAGAAGCTTCTATCATTGGTAAACCGAATCTATTAGATGATTTCATAGTAATCTTGGACTTGACTTTAACAATCATTATTGTTGGATAAATCTAAAGGTTTGATCATGGAAGGATTTATCTAGTATAGATAGAACGTTTATCAACTTCAGCATGATAATATTGATGGATATAAGGTGTTGATATGAACCGTTTAGCTTTTCGAATTGTCATATGAAGATCTCAAGTCGGAATGGAATATGGTTTTATATTGGTATGCATATCCTTGAATCCGAAGTTGTCTTTATCCGTAAAATCATTCATAAGGGTATGAACTTGGTATTCATGGAAGTAACATGAATTATCAAGAAAGATTTCATTGTTTCAATCATGGCAAGGACAGTTTACTGCTCAGCAGTAAACTGCCATGCAGAGATAGCGCACGCTATGCTATGCAGTTTAACATGCGCTATCGAGCACTAGTTAGCGTGCGCTACGTTTGGTACGTAACGTACGCTAGACCATCAGACGAGTCAGTTGGCTGGTCAGTGAAGTACTGACCATACATAGTTAGCGTACGCTAGGCTTTGTTGTTTGCGTGCGCTATCGAGCGAGACTTAACGACGCTACACAGTACTTAGCGTGCGCTAAGCGGTCAATCAGATTGCATTTTATGAACTTTTGGCCGTAAATCGAATTGTTAAACATCCGTACGACGTGAGATAAATCCTATATCATTTCTTTTGTTAAGGTTTGATCTTGTTGCGTGATTGATTGAGGAGGACGACTTTCGAGTGTTCGTTTTGTGGAAGTATTGTTCTTGTCTTCAGACCGAGGCAAGTACTCTAATTAGAATTGTTTATATTATGACAATTATGATGTGATTGTATCGTGTAAATATGTTGTGAATATATGTCCACCATGCGTTGATCCGACGGGAATCATCATGGGAATCTATAGCTGTGTGCGCTGGATCGTTGGACAGGTAGTTCCACCATGTGTTGGTCCGACGGGATCATCATGGGAATCTATAGCTGTGTGCGCTGGATCGTTGGAATAGCATCAGTATATTGAAACTGTTACGATATGATATGTGTTGTGGATATTCTCGTTGGAGAAACTTGTTATGATATAATTGTTGATTATATCACTGTTGTATGATTATTGTACTTGTACTAGCATCGTTGTGCTAACCCCTTCGGGGGTGAACATTTGTGTATGTTTAGGATCTATGAGAGCGGGAAAACAACCACTGGAGGTGCATGACGACGAGGGTGCAGAGTGATGTTCCGACCGGGTTTACTGTCTGTTATTTATTAGTTATTTTAATAAGTACTCGAGTACGAAGTCATTTGTGATGATTTGGAATTCGGTGATGTATTATTGAGTTCTGTTGAACAATTGTACTATTTCTGTATTGGGTCAGAACTGTTGTACCGTAATTTCGTTATTTCCATTCGTTAGTATCTTTTAATGCCTGTTTAAATTCTTCAGCCTTGTAAATCTTATGTAAAGGATTTACGGCGCTGTAATATTCCTGAATATATCGGGGGTGTTACACGACCGACACCTCAAACGATGCGTCGCGACACGACTCAGTCAGACAAAGTCTGACAAGACAAGACAAGGCAAGACCCGACAACACACAACTCGACTCGACAGCCTAGGTTTCCGCAACCTAAGCTCTGATACCATATTCTATAACACCCCCAAACCACTCGGGAATATTACAGCATCGTAGACCCCCCCATGAGGATCTACCATGCTAAATACAGAAACACCACAATACAATACATACCGACATGGGTAATTAACGGACCATTAGACTGATTTGGTCTTTTACCACAACATATACATCAACCATACATTACTCTTTCTCATAACTCATACCCACGCAGAGGTTAACATAATTCAACATTCCCGTAAAAGGGGAAAATAAACACAATGGAAGGACAAAACAACTAGACATCACCAAATACTCAACACCGGTCTTCATGTGATTAGTATCGCCGTCTTCCATCATCCTTCGTAACGATCCTGTGAATTGCTCCCCAGCAACCTGCAAGTACCTGGACGCAAGACAGACATCCACCCCCCGAATACTCGGGGGTTAGCAAAACTCCACTGTTTTGCTAGTGCAAGTATAAATACAAAGACAAGCCATACATATCATGCTTCAAGAACATAGAAGTCGTGAATATACTTCCCGAGATAATTCGCTTGATCAAAAAAGTTTAAATTATTTAAAGAAAGGAATAAAACCATTTTACATCTTACAAAACATTTTACGATCTCGGGAATTTTTGAAAACACTTGGGGTTTAAGAATTCTCAAGCCTTTCGAAACACTTAGGGACACAGCCCAAAAATCATTTATTTCAAAATACGATTCCGATAATAAAATACGGGGTCCACAACCCAATCATAACATTCCGATCACAAACACGGGGGTCCACGACCCAAATCATCCACATCACATACTCGCAAGAATAACCCGACAGAAAATACATCGTGCCAAACATTAACATGACAACAATCTCACAGAACGACATCAGAGAGCACGACTTTGCAACTTAACCATACGGTCGAAATCGACACACCATAGAGTTACAATACAGAACAACCACGGGACTCACGTACCTATACCAAATTATCACAGCCAAGGGACGAATCACATACAACATATTTACTGGTGTCATTCCATCCATGTACGATACCATTTGGACTGCCATTCTAATCAGACGAAATATGCGCCAAAAATCACAATTCTCCAATAAAACATTTCAAAGTTAACCGTTGGTACGAGAATCCCGGCCATTGTACCCCGCAGAGTCCCGTCGGACATCCCTGGGTGGTTAACTCTAGTTCGTGATATGCACACTCACGGCAATGCGTATCCCTAGAGGTCCCGTCAGACCGTACCTAGGTGAACATACACATATCATCCACAACTCCACGGGAAGCCATAATTCGAATACTAGAATATGTATACAAATACTAGGTACTTCGCTAGAATGGCCACTTTAACCGACATATACTCACAATCAATGTCACGCAACAACAAGCAAATACCAATGCCAAACAACACCAAGTGTCCCAACCTCCTTACGAAGGAGTAACAACTAATATCACACAACGTCACATATTCACCGTACAATTACACATCTCAATACACAATCCTCGGCAAATAATTATGGTCTACTAAATTCACTAAAATATGTTCAATATCTTCCAACATACGAAACTAACGCACATATTCCGAACACATTAATCCACGAAGCATACGCGTTATCTCTTGAAAGACAATAATTATCGAGAACATACCGATCCTTTTAAAAGTTCATTAAAACAACCAAATTGTAATTTTGGTTCCAATACCAACGAATACGTCTACGAAACACGAAATATATGGGCAAGATACTTACCTCGATAAATGGTGCGGAAAGCTCCGACGAACACAGCTCACCCGATCGATCCATTGAAATCCCAACCTTTGTTATAAATACATAATAAACAATTTAATAAGAGTCTAATTTAATATCTTATAATTTCAAGGTGATTAGACGGATAATATATTACCTCAATTGTGCCCCTTAATTAATTGATCGGATCAAACGACCAATGATAATAAACCCGGATCAATATCTCGATTATTACTCCGGACACAAACTCCAAACTTGGGCTCACTCCATGGTCTAACTACATCAGTCCGCACATTGACCAAATTATCACCATCTCCATCTATATTTACGCCTTCCCCATTCACAAACCCAACACGACTATATATACCCACCAAACACACATATATAACACACACAAAATAAAATATAAACACACACACACAAACCCCCAAATACATATACATACAACACACACTTATATATATACATAAAGCACACACACCACACACACCTGTATATATATAATATATATACATACAACACACACTTATATATACCTCCTGCACACACCACACACTTGTATATATATATATAATATATACATACAACACACACTTATATATATATACATACAGCACACACACCACACACACCTATATATATATATATATATATATATATATATATACACTTCTGCACACACACATAAAACACCCATAACACACACTGAGATCCTACCAGAATCCGACCATTTTCTGGCCGGAATCAACTTCCGATCACCTGAATCGTGTTCAAACCGACTCTCAACCCTTCTTCCGCCTATCGGAGTAAGTAAACACTTCTAAGTATTTCACCCTCAATCCCCAGACAAACCTTCGCCGGAAACCCATCGCCGGAAAATTCGAACCAAGTATTTGACTTTCGTCGGAAGCTCTCTCCCCGGTCATCGGAACTCTATCTCACCGGACACCTCCGATCGGTCCGTCTCTGAACCGAAATCGCGTCCATGGCTGGAGATCGGGAAGAAAACCCACCTTCGTTGACCACCGCGGCTCACCTTTGCCGGAACCCAACTCCTCCGACCAACCTCAAGCCTTGATTTCAGGTCTCGTCTTCGTCGCCGTCATTTCTCAGGTCACTTGGGCCGATTCCTAGGGGATGAAGGGAGAGGCAGTGTGTGAGAGGGAGAGAGAGACTTAAGGGAGGAGAGAGAGACGGTAGGTGGGAGTGATGATAGGGAGAGAGAGAGAGAAACTTAAGGGAGGAGAGAGTGAAAGACGTGAGTTCTCCCTTATCTCTCTCTCTCTCTCTCACACACACACACACACACACACATATATATATATATATATATATATATATATAGGGAGAGGATCCTTGCCCTCTTAAAAAGACCAATATTAGATCAATTATTAAGACCCTGAGATAAGATGGTTTTGGATGGTGGGGATAAAATCCATTAAAATACACCAACCCCACCTCAAATAAAAAAAAGTCTTCCTCACTCTCTCTCCTCGCCCCCCCCCCCCCCCCACATTCCTTCTCACCCCTTCCTTCCTACCCCATTCTTCACACTCTCTCTCTCTCCCCTGTATCCCTGCTCACCCCTTCTTTCCTACCACCTTCTTCTTCTCATCCTCCCATATCCCCTCAATCTCTCCACCCTTTAGTATAACTTTCTTTTTTATTTTTCTTGAAATCTCCCTCAATAAATATGTGAATTTCCTCACTTTTTAACTTTTTTATTTTCTATTGTTCTTTCCTTTTCTTTTTTTTCCTTTTTTCCAATTTTAGCCGGTTGAAAATGAGCTAACATTAAAAGAGCTAATATTAAAAATTAAATTACATTCAAATGAAATTGTTGCATACCAGAATATCAAGAGATTAAAACTTCTACAATACAATTTACAATACAAAAAACTTAAAAATGAGTTATTTATTCAAAATGGAATTGTCGTGATTGTCAGTCTTTTTTTGTAAGGATTCATTGGACAATTGCATTTGTCGTGACCGAACACTTGACATGCTGCACATTTCCTTTTCTTATTCTCAGATATCTCAATTCCACTCTTTAACCGGCACGAACTTGTTGGCAGTGCCTCGCCCTTCTCATCCTTCTTTTGACCCTTTGTTTGTGAAATGCTTAGGTCTAAAAGAAATATGCGTGAGGAAGTATCATTTGAACTCATTTCATGACCGCTTTGAAAAACTCCATCGGGGCCACTTCCACAAACATCATCATCAGGTGAAACAAGCATTCCCATCTTCGATTCGGCTATTTTCTTGGATGCAAGATTAATGCATTCCATATACATTTGGAAATGCTCATAAGAAGATGCAACTTCACATGCTAACTTAATAGATTGTTGACACATATAACTTAGCCTCAATGACTCATTTTGTTTGAGCGCATCATTCGCTACGCAACCGTCTACATCCAAAATCCTATACTTATTTGCCCCGACCCTCCACCGTGTAAGGATAAAATGTAGAGGAATCTTATCAATATCATGGCGAAGGAGGACTTTATGATATGCCTACATATTATCCCAACAAATTCGAAATTTTGGCACTCACATTTGCCTTGTAGGGTATTTAAACCAAGATTCACGACAAACTCATCCGACTCACATTCTCTATGTTTCACAAGGTATGTGTGAGAACCATCGAAAAAATCTTCCCGTTCAACCTTAAACGAACGGTGTGCGTCAAATTCGGCCTTAAATTTGTTGAATATGTTTCGAGTATAATACTTGGACGCATCCTTCAACAAATAGTCGTGGTCACTCACTATACGGACTTTGTATTCCGTCACGTAATCTTCATCACTTTCATTCTTCAGAATCTTTTTCAATGCTTGATCGTATTTCACCACAAATTCTCTAAGATTGGTCGTGTGCGTGACAAAATCATCAAAAAATGAATTAACACCCTCGCTACATCCGGTTGTGTTCATCCCGGCAAAGAAAGTGTCACGATTATATACGGGAACCCAAGAAGAACAGATGTCATATAAATGTGTAAGCCAACTATTTTCTTGCAAACTATTTTCCTCCACCAACTTCTTCCATCTGTCTTCGAAGTCTTCTACTCGATAAGTGTTCTTAAGGCAAACCTTCATCCCTATTTTGAATTTCAATTTCTTAAAGTACACGTGACATAATTTCTCTGCAAACTTTTTCTTAATATGCCAAAGACATAGTTGGTGTCGGGTATTTGGGAATACCTACGGACTTGCGGCCAACATAGCCTTATCTTGGTCAGTGATGATCGCTTTTGGAGCTCTTCCTCCCATTGCTTGTAGCCACACCCGAAACAACCACACGAATGTTTCCTCCTTTTCATCGTGCAAAAGTGCACACCCAAACTGTATTGGCTAGAAATGATGATTTATGGCAGTGAATGGTGCAAATGGCATATCATATTTATTTGTCTTGTACGTAGTATCAAATGTCACTACGTCTCCAAAGTATTCGTATGCCATGCGTGCACGATGGTCGACCCAAAAAAAATTAATCGCCCTTCCATCGTCATCAACTTGAATATCATAAAAAAATTGGATCCTCCAACTGTTTTTTTTAAAGTAATTGAGAACTGTTTGCGTATCACCACCTTCCATATTTCTTTGCCTAACATTCCTCAAATGGTTGTAACAATCTCTCTTCTCAAAACTAATATGGTCGCCGCCTATGACATCCGGGACTTTAGAAACTTTTAGGTTTTCCCTGTGAAATGCTTCGGTTAAATTTTTAACCGCCTCTGGCATGGTCCGATTGGATCTCATCTTCATCCTCTTGCAAGGAGTTACTTGTTTGTGATTATGAATGTCATCAAACTTCGATACCACCCAGCATGAAGTATTCTTATCAAGAACTATGCATATCTTGGCTAAACGTCCACACTTTATACTTGATGTTCTTCTTTTTGTTCTCGATGAGTTTTCTTCGTCAACAATCTTTTTTATTTTTCCTTCGCGTGCACATACAAACTTTGTAGAAGTAACCTCTTTTCCTCGCCATCCGAATTTCGATGAATTCCTTACACGAATAGAAAAGCCCTATTCACGGCCATATTGTGCATAGTGGTTCCTTGCATCATCACGACTACAAAAACTCATGCCCACATATGGTTTCTTAACATTCATGGATAATTCTTCCTCTCGATCCATCTACAAAATACACAAAAATTAAAGGGTGACCAGTTGAAATACATAGAATAAAATACTTACAGCTTTTATCTACAGACTTCATCTAAAATACTAAAAAATTTCAAAAATTAAAATACATCTACAAAATACACAGAGATTAAAATAAACAAGAAATACTCTTATTTGGAAAAAAAATTCTTACAAGAATTGGCGTTCACGTGAATCATTTGTGAATCGTCCGTCGCCCGTGAATCGCAGCCCGTGAATCGTTTGTCGCCCCAACAGCTGGGAGAACGAGAGAGTGCGATTGGGGGAACGATAGGAGGAGCAGAGGGAGAGATTAGGGGGACAGGGGAGAGAGAGAAGTAGAAGGGGGTAGGAAAGAAGGGGTGAGCAGGGATGTGGTCGGGGGGGGGGGGGGGAGGAGAGAGAGTGAGGAAGACTTTTTTTTTTGGAGGTGGGTAAAGGATTTAAAAGGGAGAGACAGGGGATGAAGAATGGGGTAGGGAGGAAGGGGGAGCAGGAATGTGGTCCGGGGGGAGGAGAGAGAGTGAGAAAGACTTTTTTTTATTTGAGGTGGGGTTTGTGTATTTTAAAGGATTTCATCCCCACCATCCAAAACCATCTCATCTAAGGGTCTTAATAATTGGTCTAATATTGGTCTTTTTAAGAGGGCAAGAGATCCTCTCCCATATATATACACACATGTATATATATAAAGGATAGCTGGGTTTATTCGACCCAACAAGGTTCGATTATAAATTAATCAAGTCAAAACGGATCAATCTGAGATTCATTATTCAGTCCCTTGTTTCGATTATCCTATTAATTCATACTGCGTCCGATAAAATCAATAACTCACCAATATTCTAGTCCAACATCTCAAAGTCCGCCCGACATTTAAATAATCAACAAATAAAATAAAATAAAAGTAAATAAATAAAAATTATATCGCCAAAATTCGAATTTAAAATTTTTGGATATTATATGTAATCTTACTACCGTAACTTTACTTACTCGAATAATCCTCAATAAAATAACCATTATCATATTACCCATCTCGTAATCTCGATTAATCAATAAACTCAAACATAACATATGTACTGTACCTAAACCAATACTCAAGTTCCTCAAAATATCATCATAACTCGTGATACACAGCTCTGACCAATCCGATTCATCGGATAACATCAACAAATATCAACACGATAATCGATTGTCCATTCAAAGACAAGAACCAAGAAGAAGAATACATAACATACCTCGAGCTACGCAATGCCACGATGAATCACGTTAGTCTAATCTGAGATCAGATCAATACCACATACGGACATGGTCCTAACACAAGACCTACAAATGCATACTCGTATGACAATGTCAATATGCTCACATAAATAACAACAATGTGTACTTATGGATATCCGATGATCCAGCGCACACAGCATGGATCCTAAGATGATCCTGATAGATCAACACGAGGTGGATAACCCATAATATACATATGCACAACAACATATGGGTAATCCGATGATCCAGCGTTCAATGCCTAGATCCCAAGATGATCCCGTCGGACCAACATGAGGTGGATAAACCCTTCCAATGATCCAGCGCACACTAGCATAGATCCCAAGATGATCCCGTCAGATCAACACAAGGTGGACATACGACAACAATGCACAAATGCATATTAACAACAATACACAAATGCATGACAACAACAATACAATCACAATATGATCGACACAAAATGACAAAAATGATTAGAGTACTTGCCCCGAGTCCTTCGAGAGAAATCTCGATGTCTAAACCATCATGAACCATTATCCTCAATATTCGACAGTCCAAAATGTCACGGACTGTAGATAATTCATATCTTCATCTTTATCACAAGGTATCTTCGATACCGAAGTATACCAATAACAAAAGTAAATCATATACATTATGATTTAAATTCCCAAAATCCGAAACAACTTACAATCCCAAATCTCCTGTGTTCACAATTATAACCATTTGCTATACGAATTATAAACGAATGAAATGGAAACTATTCATTAAATATTATAAATTGAGCAAGTAATAACTTGCCTCAATACCGACACGATGATGATGAAGCCGCTACCAATTCCATTGCCTTCGTCTACGAGCTCCTCGGCCCTGACCAAAGTGTTGGATTGAGATCGGAATATGCGCCGTGTTGCGGAAGCGCGAAATATAAAGTGCGGAAAATAAAGCACACAGAGATTTATAGAGGTTCGGCTATTAACGAAGCCTACATCCTCTCTCGATATCTTTTTCAATAGGTTTAAGAAAAACCTCTACGCCTCTCTTCTATCGGTCGAGGGATAACCATTACAATCACGTCTTCTATTGGTCCGTGATAAACCACTCGTACTTGTCTTTGTGTCGGTCCAAGTTAAACCGTTTTCCTTGTCATAGGACAAGGAATCAACCTCTCTAGCTTTCTATCGATACTAGCTAAACCTCACGAAGATAGCAATTGCGATTATAATAATGCCAGATCCTTGATCCTAATAACATCGAATCCAATCGTATCTTTTCTTTTACCTCTCGTGTATAATGTTGAATGTATAAACACTCAAACTAACAATATAAGCTCAATATTACAATAATAATATCAATATGAATAAGTGATCAATGTAACTCTTGCTTGAAGTTGTTGCAATGAATCAATACCATAGGCATGGTATTTATAGGCTCCAAAGCTTAACTAGCCCGTTAGCAAGCTGTGACTTCATTACGTACGTTACAAGCACTGTATTACGTACGCTAAAGTAGTTATGTATGTTACCATCCACTCTTTACGTACGTTATCGTGACCCAGTTGAAGTCCAGTAGCATTCGTTTCTTTTCCTTACGTACGTTATCATACTTCTCATTACGTACGTTAATAGTACGTCATTGCTGACGTCATATGTCCGTTGCCGCCTTCTTGACTTCGACTCGTCCAACGTTTTTCTGGTTTGAATTCTCAAACCCTTGATTACGTACGCTAAGACCAAACACTTACGTACGTTATTTTCGCCAGTTTACGTACGTTAACATGAGATTGTTATGTACGTTATGCAAGTTCAGAACACTTTTTGGCACTTCGTTTTCTTCGATGCTTTGCTTCGCCTTTTTGCTGTTTTGTTTTGTTTAGCAATTTTAATCATCAAAACATTATTAAATATGTATGGAACAAAATGTTCCAACAATCTCTCCCTTTTTGATGATTACAAAACAACACTTCGTCAATGGGATATACCTGTAAAAATACAAATATATGTATATTTGTACAGACTAAAGTTTTCGACTTTGTCCATTTTGTTAGTTTCTTCTCCCATTTCTTTTTCGATTTCTTCTTTCCTTTTTCTTTTCGAATTTCAAATTTTCATCATCTTTTCGGCGTCTCCTCATTTTTCTTTTCAACTTCATCTTTTCGACTTTTTCGTTTTTCAACTCCTTCGTTTCTCCCCCTTTTTGTATGCTTTCTTCTCCTTTACGACTTCTTCGATTTTTATTATTTTTCTCCTTCTTTCAGAGTTAATCTCATTCTCGTTTCTCTTCTTCTTTCTCCCCCTTTTTGTTGTCATCAAAAAGTGTAATAAAATATACAATGATATAATAAGTACCAAATTAATAAGAATAAGTGATACCAAATGATAAATATAATGCATGAATAGGGTATAAACTTCCCCTGATAATATTATCTCCCTTAAAAAATTATTACTCCCCCTAAATAAAATAGTTTGATAAAAAAAAATCAATTTTTGGGGATCCAACCGAGAGTTGGTTTTTCATTTGAAACATAGACGATATTTGAAATAATTGTTCCTTTAGGAACCCAAATCTTTTTAACTTTTATCGTCCGGCGTGGGCTTTTACAGTTTGAAATATGATGCCCAAGTTTTAAACATTTTTTACATCGGGGTATTTTGAAATTTAAGAATTCGTTTTTCAAATGTGGTTTGAATCTCAACCCCTGTTTATTTAATGTATATTTTTGAACCGAGAGCATAGTTTTAAATTTCTCGTTTCTGAGAGAAAATTTCTTTGTTAAATTTTTGAGTTCGGTTTGTATTTTAACAAGATCATCCTTTAAAATATTTTCGTTTTCAAGGCATTTAGAATGATCGATCTCAATAGATTTTCCCTTTTCAAGAATTTTGGAATTTTCAATTTCCAATGATTTATTTTTAAATTGAAGGGATTTAATTTCGGATAAAACATTTTGATAATCGGTATGCAATAATTCAAATGCTTCAATAGTTCGTCGTAAGAATTACTTACTTGGCTTTCGACGTCGCTATTGTCGAATGAACTTCGGGCCATGATAGCGAGATTATTTTGATTGATAAAATCATCATCTTCATCGTCATCGCTCCATGTTGCAACGAGAACCTCCTTCTTTGGTTTAGCTCGGCAATTCCCAGCAAAGTGGCCTGGTTTACCACATAATCGACAAGAGTTATCGAATTTCTTAGATGCGCTCGTTTGGATGTCCTTCTTTCTCCAGTTTAATAAGGTTTGAAACTTACTAACATTTTTGGCATAATATGCCGATTCTTCGTCGCTTTCTTCAACCGGGATTACTTCCTTCTTAGACATCTTAGCCTTTAAGGCTATTGATCATTCCTTCGGCTTCGGCTTGACACTTCGTGATTTTAAAACTATCTCATAATTAATTAGCGAACCAACTAGGGCGCTAAAATCAAGCGTATTGAGATCTTTAGATTCCATGATCGCGATCACGGTGCCGTCCCATTCACTAGGTAGTGATCGTAAAATTTTCTTGGCTTTTTCACTATTAGATAATGGTTTACCGAATGAAGCAAGTCTATTTGTGATGACCGAAAATCGGTCGAGCATGTTAGTGATGGACTCATCACCTTTCATCATTAATAACTCGTAGTCATGGAGAAGCATATTAATCTTTGTCTCCTTCACTTGATTTGTCCCTTCGTGTGTGATTTCAAGAATTTTCCATATCTCTATAGCACTTTCACACGATGAGATTTGATTGACCTCTTCCGGATTTAAGGCAAAATATAAGAGTTGAGTAGCCTTACAATTTAGATGGTCGTTCTTCCAATCCTCATCATTATATTCTTTGAAACTCTTAAGAGATCCGTCGGATTTGATTGGAACTTTCGGGCCAAGACAAATGATCTTCCAAATTTCTATATCATAGGCACGAATGAAGATCGACATCTTTTTCTTCCACATCATGAAATTTGCGCCATCAAAAAATGGTGGTCGGTTAAGAGCAAGGCCTTCGATTGGAGCAAATTGGAACGCTATTTGGATTGACTCCTTGGATTTTAAGCCATGTATTGGAGGTACCGCTCTGATACCAATTGTTGGACCGAGATCGAAATATGCGCTGTGTTGCGGAAGCGTGAAATATAAAGTGCAAAAAATAAAGCACACACAGATTTATAGAGGTTCGACTATTAACGAAGCCTATGTCCTCTCTCAGTATCTTTTTCAATAGGTTGAAGAAAAACCTCTACGCCTCTCTTCTATCGGTCGAGGGATAACCGTTACAATCACGTCTTCTATTGGTCCGTGATAAACCACTCATACTTGTCTTTGTGTCGGTCCAAGTTAAACCGTTTTCCTTTTCGTAGGACAAGGAATCAACCTCTCTAGCTTTCTATCGATACTAGATAAACCTCATGAAGATAGCAATTGCGATTATAATAATGCCGGATCCTTGATCCTAATAACACCGAATCCAGTCGTATCTTTTCTTTTACCTCTCGTGTATAATGTTGAATGTATAAACACTCAAACTAACAATATAAGCTCAATATTACAACAATAATATCAATATGAATAAGTGATCAATGTATCTCTTGCTTGAAGTTGTTGTAATGAATCAATACCATAGGCATGGTATTTATAGGCTCCAAAGCTTTACTAGCCGTTAGCAAGCTGTGACTTCATTACGTACATTACAAGCACTGTATTACGTACGCTAAAGTAGTTACATACGTTACCATCCACTCTTTACGTACGTCATCGTGACCCAGTTGAAGTCCAGTAGCATTCGTTTCTTTTCCTTACATACGTTATCATACTTATCATTACGTACGTTAATAGTACGTCATTGCTAACGTCATATGTCCGTTGCCGCCATCTTCACTTCGACTCGTCCAACATCTTTCTGGTTTGAATTCTCAAACCCTTGGTTACGTACGCTAAGCCCAAACACTTACGTACGTTATTTTCGCCAGTTTACGTATGTTAACCTAAGATTGTTACGTACGTTATGCAAGTTCAGAACACTTTTTGGCACTTCATTTTCTTCGATGCTTTGCTTCGCCTTTTTGTTGTTTTGTTTTGTTTAGCAATTTTAATCATCAAACATTATTAAATATGTATGGAACAAAATGTTCCAACATAAAGTAGTTCACAAACATTCTCGAACACGACCGCAACACACCGATCAATAATCTCAACCTATTACAATAATTCGATAAACAAAAAGTTCACTAATAATCAATAACCGACATACCCAACTAATCAATCACAACAGTTCATTGACACCTCGATCATATATAAAACCAAATAGTATAACTCAAACAATCATGAACTTATACCCACAATACGAACCAAAATCCGATAATCATTATTAACAATCAATATAACCGATCAACAACCCCAACGATTTCACAATATCTCGATTAAACATAATAAGTCACGAATCCATATTCATATTACGATTTTATAATCCGATAATCTTATCAATGATCAACTCATCCCGATATAACATACTTTATTCCGAATTCACACAAATTAACAAGATTCCTCCTTGTTCATAATTGTAAATTTCATAGTAAAACAATACTATTGGCACAATTGACAATCCAAACTATCCAAATAGTTCAATGCCATTGATAATCTTGTGATAAGATTAACCGTAATCTTTCCGGATTCGAAATTGTTATCATACCATTAATCAATCACAATCAACATGACTTAACGAACATTCGATCTTCGTACTAAAAGAAATACCGATAATTCAACATACAATCGTCTTGTTATGTCCTATTTATCAAAAGCTCTTCCAAAACACTAAGTGATTCGAAACCATGTTCATAGCCATCAAAACAACATAATTCGATATCCTTAAACATGTAGATAATCATCCAACTCATAATCCAAGCCAGGTATCATCACATTCTTTAATATACACTTCTCATAACATTAATAATCGTATCAACACCACTATAATTATCATCATACAAATCATTCATCAATAATAGCATAAAAATCCGAATTCAAGGTATAGAGTTCATCAACATACCTCAAGAACATGAACAACATCATCAAACACCTCAAGGATCATTGATATCTTCATATCCAAGCCTCAAATCCATGTTTCCAAGCTTATAATCGAGTTAGAAGAGGATAAATCTCACTAACATACGCAGAGGGACGAAGAAGGGAAGGAAAACATTGTTTCTTCTCGTGAAGAAATGAAAGACCGAACCTTAATTTATAATATGCATAGCCGATTACGTACGTTATCAATCAACATTAACGTATGTAATGCTTCCTTACGTACGCTATAGGTTCTACATAGCGTACGTAACATCATTCCAGAACTCACTGTCTTGCTTCGTATCTTGCATAACATACGTAACACTTGTTTCATAGCGTACGTAATACGTACATTGACTTGCTACATTATATGCTCGTATTACGTACATAATATGCTCTGCATAGCGTACGTAACACCTAGTTGACTTATCCTTTGGCACGCCAGCCGATACCTGGGCTCCACATGGCAGGTATTGCTTCCTTTGTCCGATTCCTCACGTTATGTACGTAATGCATTATACATAGCGTACGTAACACTTAGCATCTTAGCGTACGTAAGCTCCTATGCTTAACGTACGCTACACTTGACAAGGTCCTCTCTGATCAGCCAACTATATTTTACCTGATGCTTTAACGTGCGTAATGACCTAATGTTAATGTACGTAACCTTTAGGAATTAACGTTGTAAGCTCATATGCTTAACGTATGTTATGGCTTCTATACTTAGCCATTTACATTAATCTTGCTCGTCGATTCAATATACTGAATACGTATACACCACATACTATATCCTTAAATGCAATTGTCGACCAAGTACGACAACACTACCAATACAGATGTCTCAGTCCTTCAATTATTTTATCCATACTGTACAGATTCCACGCTGTACAACATAACTTGGATAAAATAACATTACACAATAGTAGTAGAAATTCCAGATATTAGAAAGATATCATCCCGGCCACTAGCAATGATTTCACCTCTTTGTGCTTGAGCCTCTAATGCAATTTGCAAATTTAAAATCAAAAGGTACAAAAGTGTGTATTAAATGTGATAAGTTTTATGCGGCACTAATTGACATGAAATGAATAAAAAATAATAAGCTTGAAAGGAAATGTAATGTAGAGATCTTACTATTGCTTCATGAATTTTCTTATCGACCGGAAACTCCATCTTTGACATGAGAATGAGCTTTAATCCAAGTCAAATGTCGAGGCACGTATGACACATGGACCCCCTGCTTTTTAAGATCTCTTTCCTAAGATTATAGAAAATTAACTTAGAATACTATTATTAGATTATATTAGGTTGGAACTTTCATCACCACAAATTATACACACACACACACACACACACACACACACACACACACACACACATATATATATATATATATATATATATATGTGTGTGTATATAAACTAAACAAACCAAAACAATCAACGTATCTAAACCAACATCTGGAACCTTATCTCGTAACCTATACATGTTGTCGGACACTTTAATATATTTTTTACAAAGTATCTGACATGGATACAGACACAATATGCCGATATGCGTGTCCAACACAAAAAAAAACATATGTTTTTTAGCTGTTTCATTCAGTTCCTCCCTCGACCGTAATAGACCAACGCGTGTCTGATTTGCTAATTTTTTGCTATTATTTGAAGAATATAATAGACTTTTCTAGAATAGTTTTTTAGCTTTTTGTTTTTTATTTAATACAGGCTGAAGTGGAATAGTTCTATAAAAGCTTATTGGGAACAACTGCTAACACTACTCTGGCAGTGGATGCAGTTCTAGTCAAAGAGGGTGATGTCCTGATAGAATCCGAAAGGACTGATTTGGTGAAACCTGTCACTTCTAAGGAGATTTATGATGCCTTATGTTCAATTGGAGATAGTATGGCACCAGGGGATGAAGGTTTTATTCATAAAACAGAGGAACATAAAAACAATACAAGATACGTGAGAACATCTGAAAGTAAAAATACTTACAATCTGTTCCTCAAAATATTGATAACCAAGCATGCCTCCTCGATATTTTGAAGTATTTTTCTTTGCCCTCTCATGATTCTTTTCACTCAACAACTACAGGTTTTTTAAAACAAAGTTAGTACATGCAATTGCCTAATTGATGAAAAAATTCATGTTATTCTGAACCTAGAACAATCCTAACTTGAACTCGTTAGAAGTGTAGTTTTTCACGAATATATCCCAATCAGTTTTATTTGTCCAGGGATATTTTCATGGTGGCTGCTGTCTTATCGCCCCATCTTCTAAATACATCCATTCAAGTCTTAATCTAGTCTTAAAAGCTTTCCATCACTTGGAAGCTTGTACAAGTATCCAACTTCTGCGGTTCTCAATGACATAAAACCCTTTCTGTATAGATACAAAAGCAATAGTTTGATATGTAAAAAAGGTCTATATGCATGATTTTTATTTCCTAAAAATGAATACACTTACTTACCGAGATAGACTCATACACTTCATCTAGGGGTCCTTTTAGAACTTCAGACCACTCCTTGTAGGTGATGCTTACTCTTTAACGCACAACTACACCGATGTAGGTGGAAAAATGAGACTTGTGATCTCCAGTAGGGACTCTTCTAATTGGATGCCATTGCAAAAGGATTTTGGTGCCACCTTGGATCGCCTTTCCCACCATAGCAAGTACAGTACGACCCCTCTCATCCTCACGTCTCGCTTTCTCAGAATCTTCAGGATCTAATGTTGCACCATCAAGGGATGGGGGTACTTGCTTTTTCTTTCTGGCCATCAACCTACAAAAGATCCATAGATAAAATTCAGTTGGTTAGTTATATGCAAGAACAACCAAATTCTGAGAAAAAAAGAAATAAAATATCGTAATGAGTAAAGTAAGACTTGAAAAGGAAAAATATGAAAGCAATATGTTTATAATATACAAGATATTTACATGTTTTACGAGAATGCTTTCGCTTGAATATCTTTTTCTTATTCTGTTCTTCAACCTATGTAACCTCATTATGATCACCTCTCACATACATCGAGGAATCATCAGCATTATCATCCTGAACTTGAACCTTTCTTGTAAATTAACTAGCCTTTACCAACACAGTATCATCAGAATAGTCATCAATGGCATCAATGGCATGGCGAGGCCTTGGTGTTATGGCTACTGACCTTCTCTTATCTGATGGATCAGTCATATAAGAATCTGTTTAGCTTGATTTTCCAAGATAAAAGGATCCTCCATGTGACCAGTCTTGTTAAGATTGACCAATACAAGCCCTAAGCTACTTTCTTCAACTCCGTTGTTACTGTCAACCCATTGGCATTTGAAAACAGGAAGCGAAAACCTAGAATAATGCAACTCACATATCTCTCCAATGACTCCATAGTATCGCATTGCACCAGAAACTGGATTCTTGTCCTTTGCACTAGCAAAATGAATAGCTTGAGCCTCCAAAGTAACCCCACTGTTTTGCATTGTACTAATTCCATCTTGGAACCTTGTGTAAAAAGTGAAACCATTAATAACATACCCAGAATAATAATTTGCACTAAAGTTGGGTCCATATGCTAAACTCTTGAGTTGATCAGATATTACTATCAACGAGTCCTCAAGTTGTCTCATTACTTGATCTTTGAACCAACCAACGAATGATTTGCTATGTTTGTAAGCTAATGCTTTCTAGTTCGCCCTTGGATTGTACTTTCTCAAGTGTCGCACGTGTCTTTCGACATATGGTACAACTTCATCCTCGTTATGCAGAATATATGAATGTGTCTTGTGCCTGTTGTTATAAGACATATCAAGTTGTTTACGACCAATGGTCCCCTGACCGTCTAGTTTTCCACTATGTCAGGATACAGGAAGCCCTATTTTCATTGCATTTATCATAAATTCACTGGCATATGCAAGTACTTCTTCATAAAAAAGTCATTCAGCGATACAACATTCAGGTCAGTAAGGGTTCTTGACATATCCTTGGTATGTTCGCATTTGCCTTTCAAAAGGCCACTGAACTCTCAAATATGCTGGACCACAAAATTTTCTCTCTTACTAAGTGAACAGTCAAATGTACCATAATATCGAAAAATTATGGAGGAAAATACATCTCTAATTAACATAAAATTATAATAATTTCATCCTCCATAGCGCTCAAATCTTTAGGATCAATAACTTTACTATAAACCGCATTAAAAAAACAAAGTCTGATAATGGCATGTCGAACATTTTTAGGCAAAATTGAACGAATAGCCATGGGTAACAATTGTTGCATTAGGACATGACAATCACGAGACTTCAAGCCCACGAGTTTCAAATTTTCCATGTTTACAAGACTACAAATATTAGAAGAATAACCCTGTGGCACTTTCACTCCAGCCAAGCTCTCACATAACTCAATTTTCTCTTTTCTTGAAAGTGTATATGCAGCTGGAGGCAAGTATTTTTGACCATTCTCATTCTCAACAACATGGAGTTCATCTCTAATTCCCATTTTCTTTAAGTCATCTCTAGCTTTCGGGCCATCTTTAGTCTTCCCAGGGATATTCAATAATGTACCAATTAAACTATCACACACATTCTTCTCAATATGCATCACATCAAGTGAATGTCTCACAAAAAGTAATCTCTGTTAGAATATTTTATTCCAAATATTCATTTATAGAGCTTTGATGATTAAATTGTTAAATAAATTAAAACAACAAAGAAGCAAACAAAACAACGAAGAAGTCGAAGACGCAAAAAGTCGCACAAACTGCAAGGCTAGCGCACGCTAGTAATCAAATTTACCGCACGCTAACGAGGCTTCCTGCAGATCAGAAGAGTATAGTTACCTGAAGGAAAAGTCACCTGATGAAGATAGCGCACGCTATACCTAAACCATAACGCACGCTATCGAAGGTATATGAAGACCTTCAAACACAGTATGACGCAAGCAATGACGAAATCATAGAGCACGCTACAATTGAGGAATAGCGCACGCTAAAGTGTTTGAATTCAAGATAATCAACCCGTTGGGAGATTTTAAAGTAAATTCAAAACCTACAAATGAATATATGACGCAGGCAATGACGAAGTTCTAGCACACGCTACATAAAGATGTTAGCGCACACTAACGGATAGAGGCGGTAGCCACTAGACTAAAGTTTCTAGCAGTTAACGTACGTAAACAACCAATATTAACGTACACAACAAGCAATAGCGCATGCTAAGGAAGAATAATAGCGCATGCTAGAGAAGGCTGGCAGTAACGGCTAGTTGGAGGAAAATGGCTATAAATACCAAACCATTTGGTATCAAACCATACAACAACATTGAGCAAAGCATTCATACTTGAGATATCATCGTAATCATTATAGTTGTTGTATTTGAGCTTATATTGTTTAGTGATTGAGTGTTATACATGTTGGGAGTATGCCCTCGAATGCCACTCAAAGGATGTTGAGTGATGGCGTTGTACTTGTAATAACATAAATCATTAATATAAGGCAATGGAAGTTTCTTTATTTACTGGTAGTTAATGGCATTCCTAACTCGTAAATATATATATAGAAACTAGTCCGTGTATTTGAGAGCAAAACGTTCTACTCCTTATTGGATAAGGGGGTCGGCACTGGAAAGGTTTACAGCTCAAATACTTAATCGTTCGCAAGTCGATGAAACTTGACTGGGCGTTAAGTTTATGTGAAGACTCGTATGACGTGTTCTTTCACAAGGAGAGTGCCTGTCGAACGCTAATGGTGTAACAGCCCGAAAACAGTGGCTATTATAGTGCCGTGGACCCCCTACCGGGACCCACCAGGCGATATCACGATATACACTTACAACCTGACAACGTGGCACCATACCACAATATTTATCAAAACCCCGATGTGGAGTATGAGTTATACATGTCTTTAATACGAGCAAACATACACAGGATCCAAATTCGGTACAGACCATATGACGATGGGCGGTACCTAACAAATTATAGTACATTGATCCGACACAAAGTAAAATGAAATTCATAATAGAACATAACCGAACATCAAAAGACCCGGGCCCCCCGAAATAGCATAATTCAAAACCCTCCGTCGCCATTGTGCTCCTCCTGTGCCTTGCCCTTTCCTCGCCCTGAAATACAAGTATTTCGTGTAATACCCGGTTGTAACTCAGTCATTTTCATTCGGTAATTATCAGTCTGTATTTGTCACTCAGTAATTCTCACTCATTAATAATCACTCATCATTCTTGAATCACTCAATTGCGTTCAACGTTGGCATGTTGTAACCGTGTATTAGTTACCGATCGTCATTTCATCTCCGTTTGAGTGTCGGAACGGGAGTATTATCATTATCATCATGATTTGTAGTCTTGTGCTGGAGTATCATTCTTTGGCATGTGTTAGACTTGTTCATTTCCACATTCGTATGATTTGTCGGATCATTCATCAGTCGTATCGAGGAATCGGAATCATCGGATTTATTCACCTTGGCCAACATTGAGTTACGGCCGTAAGGTTCTGGGATACGGCCGTAAGTCCAGTAGTACGGCCGTAAGGTGGCGATTCACGGCCGTAAGTGGTCCAGCAGGCTGCCCAGGCGTTTTGGCCGAAGGTGAGTTACGGCCGTAAGGAAGGTGAGATACGGTCGTAAGTGGCGTTCGTAAATTTCGGGTGTTGCCGACCAAGGGTGACTTACGGCCGTAAGGGTTGCGGCATACGGCCGTAAGTCGAGTCAGGTACGGCCGTAAGGCTTGGCCGGATACGGCCGTACGCTGCAGGAAGGATGTCCGGCCATTTTTAACGAAGGCGGGTTACGCCCGTAAGGTTGGCCGGATACGGCCGTATCATCCGAGTTACGGCCGTAAGGTGTGCGGTACGGCCGTAAGGCTGTCGGCGGGTGTTTTTGACGAAGGCAAGTTACGCCCGTAACTAAGGAACGGTTACGGCCGTAAGTCTGTCGGCAGGCTTTCGGACGAAGCCGAGTTACGGCCGTACGAGTTGGCCGGTTACGGCCGTAAGGCCGTTGACTTGTAAAGTTACGGCCGTAAGAGGGCAGAGTTACGGCAGTAAATTCCGGCAGATTTAAGTACTTACGGGACATTTTTACTCATTTTCATCCTCTTCTTCTTCTTGTTCCGAAAGAGAGACTTGAGAGAGGTATTTTTCCATCCTCAATCACTTGTGTATTCGGATTTCATCATCTTATGTCGTTGGGAAGCTTGGATAGTCGATTTAACACGTTTTCATCGGATCGAAGTGTTTGGATCTTCAAAGGTAATATTCTTCAACACCTTGGATTTCGATTTTGTGTTGAGATAAGATGTTTTGGACGTTATAATCATGTTATATGAAGGGATATGTATATGATTATAAGTTTGTATAAAGATTCATTGGATTATTGAAGGATTATTCAAGAACACTTTGAATATCGAGTTGAAATTGGGGGTTTTCGATTAATTGTCGTTATAATCACGTTTTTGGATATTCGTTTTGGATTATTAATCGTATTGAAGATGTTTTGTGGGTTTGAAACCTTTCTTGAGGGATTTGATATTGGTATATTGAGGTTTGATTGTAAACAATCGGAGTTCGGACGCAACGTGTTTGATTTAATGCCTCAATGGACTTGGTTTAGTCGTATTGGCGTTTTGAGTTCGTTATATTCGTGTTTGATTCGTATATTGAACGGATTGTTGGTAATTGAATTGTTCAAGGTTGTTCGAGCGACCGATATCTCAATTAGGACATTGTTCGCGGAAGGATAATTGTCACCGGCGTTGTGTAAGTTAATTCTTACTCGGTTAAAAGGATATTCATGCCTTTTGTTGTTGTTCATTCATAATCATAACTCATTCATCATTATATTAACCGTATAAAAACTTGTTGCTATCAATTAATCATTTCAGTCATAAGGAGCAGCGGTTCCAATCTTTTCATTAATTTGTCATTTATTCATTACCATTCCATCTCGGTGAGTCATTATTCATTGTCGATGTCACTTTTGTTATATCGTGGCATTCCGGGTCATACTGGCGTGCCGGTTGGTATGTGTTGGATTTTCATGTCGGGCACATTATAGTCGTGTGTTGGTTGGTGGCCTCACATTGGACTGTGCACACGATTCATATTGTCTCGTGAGACTGATTAGGTACAAGACCACACGTGTATTCGATCGATACTCGTTGGTGGCTTGTGCACGGACACATTTCCATCCCGGGCGTAGTGTGGTGCCATTTCCTTTGAGCCGTACTGTTAGTTGATTCATATAGCATGTTTGATTGCGTATGTTTCGACAGGATATTTCATAACTTCAGATATAATCATGACTGTGTATTTTCAACTCTTGAGGATTGTTGTTCTTTGTAACTGACCCCGTTTGGGGATTTTGTTTTTCGTGTCATGGCAAGGCAAACGCGGGAATAGCATGTTGATGTCGAGGAGTCCTAGTGATACTAGTAGGGGCCCCGATCTTTCGATTATTCATGTTATTGTCCTTTATTTTCCATGCAGACTTTCATTTGAATACTCCGTTTCATTCGGTGTTGTGTATTTTATCTTCATATAAAATACACCAAGTATTCAGTATTGTCTGGTGTGTTGTAACTAAACTCCTCATCGGAGTAATTATTGCCGTAATGTAGTTCGGTACTACATTTATCCGGTGTAATTCATTCATTTTCTTTTGCTGGTGGGTCCAGGTTGGGGATCTACTGTAATATCCGCCTAGTTTGGGGTGTTACAGAGTTGGTATCGGAGCGTGGTTTTGAATACTACCTTCCGAGTCATGTCTCATTTGAAATCATCGTCATCGACTAGTATCATTGGACTTTCGCGTCACGTGTGACTGTGCAAATGCCGAGCCAATCAGATCAAGAAAGAAGCGTAAGATTTCTAACGCCATGGTATAATTTCTCGCAATAGTCATTCATTCATCATTCATCATTTCACAATCCTCAACATCATCATTTATTATGATTAAGACGATCATGTTAACTCATTAATCACTTAATTCATTTCATTACTCGATTAATGATCGTGCGACCATGTTAATTCATTAATCACTTAATTTATTTCATTACTCGATTGCGATCTAGATGATCATATTATAAATCTTGTTAAGTTATTCAAAATAATCATTTCAAGAATTTCATCAGATATCCATGTCACTTCAGTCAATCATTCATATAATCACTAAGTTAGAGCATGTATACTCATTTTCATCACCTCATGACGTAATCATAACGTGATAATCATGCGGGTAATATAATCATTATGCGACCTTCCTACTTCAGTATGGAGAGAGCTGTCAGGGGATGCACGGGAAGAGGCCGCGGTGCGGGCCGAAACCCGAGGAATAATCACTCGCTGTCGGGAAATCGTGCCCAGGACTCGGCTCGATCAGAAGATGTTCGGGTTGATCCACTCACTTTTATGCAGGCCATGATGACCCATGTGCAGTTGCTCAATCATCATTGTGCCACTCTGACCGGATTAATCGAGAGAACTCTTCCGTATGAGCCAGCTGCTAAGGAAAGTGCTGAACAACAACCTTCATTTGTCAACAATAAATCAACGAAGCGTAATCAATCCGAAGGAGGTCAGTCAACCTTCAAGAAGCCTCGTGTGAGCCCTATCGTTTCTGAGCGACCTTCTACGGCGCATAATCGTGCGGGACCTCATTCCCGAGCGGCCAGTTCGGCCATCACCTGTTTCAATTGTGGAACGGGTCATTTCAGCACCGAGTGCCAAATCGTCTATCACGTGCTATAATTGTGGGAATTTTGGACATAAGGCCCGTTTTTGCGAAAGGACTCCAAGTCGGCTCGTGGCATCTCGTGCCCGAAGCAATCGGCGTTTGATCGATTGCTTTGTCAACGTCATTTAAGACAATGGAAGCAAATAGAGTTGGAGCTCGTACTTATCGAGGCCAGGCGTCCGGTTCGGGGCCGGCAAGTCCTGATTCATATGATGAGGAGGATCGACGATCGGTGGTCGAATGATTTCGGGTATACTCGTAATTTTATTTCAACTTGTGTGTACCTTTTGATCTTTGGTACACCGCATTCATTCGTTTCGAATCATGCTTGAATAGACTTATTTCGAATAGTCCTATTGCTTGTGGACTTCATACCATCGGTCTACCCGACGATGGAAGAATTTTCGAATTTTACCAAATTAAGCTTAATGACCGCGATTGGTTGATGGGTCTAATCGTGGTGAACTTATCTTAGGACGATGTAATTTTCAGTATTTGTTGGTTCAACCGTCTTGATACTATCCTCAGTGATTGTTAGCGTTTGGTCACTATCTTTCCATCGTTGGTTGTCGATTGTGTGCTTCAGGGTAGTGATCCCCGTTGTTCCGGTAGAATTTTTTATTATGGCAGAGGCAGAGAGATTCCGCGATCGAACTATTCAATCATTCATTGTATCATTTTCATCGATTGGCCTTTCTAGAGCAATCGAGTTATTCAATCATTCATTGTATCATTTTCATCGATTGGCCTTTCTAGGGCAATCGAGTTATTCAATCATTCATTGTATCATTTCCATCGATTGGCCTTTCTAGGGCAATCGAGTTATTCAATCATTCATTGTATCATTTTCATCGATTGGCCTTTCTAGGGCAATCGAGTTATTCAATCATTCATTGTATCATTTTCATCGATTGGTCTTTCTAGGGCAATCGAGTTATTCAATCATTCATTGCATCATTTTCATCGATCGACCTTTAAGGGCAATCGAGTTATTCAAACATTCATTGTGTCATCTTCATCGATTGGCCTTTCTAAGGCAATCGAGTTGTTCAATCATTATTGGTATCTCTTTTTATCGATTGACCATTCTAGGACAATCGAAATGTTCAATCATTCGTGGTATCATTGTCATCGATTGACGATGTATTTTCAGACGAGTTATCTGGTTGCCTTCACATAGAGTAGTGGAATTCAGGAGTGAGTGGAACCGGTACGTTCCCTTTATCAAAGGCACCGTATCGGATGGCCCCGACCAGAATGCAAGAGTTGAAGATTCAACTTGAGGAGTAGTTCGAGAAAGGTTATCTCCGACCGATTGCGTTCCCGTGAGGAGCACCAGTGTGATCTGTCAAGGAGAAGGATGGCTCGTCTCGTGTGTGTATTAATTACCAGTAGTTGATCAGGGTAATGATCAAGAGTAGTATCCCTTACCCCGTATTGATGATCTTTTAGATCAACTTCAGGGAGCCTCAGTATTTTTTCCAGGATCGACTTAAGATCTGGATATCACCAGTTGCGGATTCGAGAATCGGATATCACGAGGACAGCGTTTCATACACGCTATGATCATTATGAGTTCGTAGTTATGCCGTTCGGGCTAACTATTGCACCTGCAGTATTCATGGAGTTAATGAATCGGGTTTTCATCGACTTTTTAGATCAGTTGTTGTTGTCTTCATCGACGACATTTTGATTTATTCTCTTAGCCGAGAGGAACACGAGGTTCATCTTCTTCAGGTTCTCGACGTGTTGAGACGCGAGCAATTTTATGGAAGTTTTCTTAATGTGAGTTCTGGATGTCCGAAGTGACTTTTCTCGGGCATGTAATTTCATCTGACAGAGTTCGTGCCGACCCTCAGAAGACGGAGGCTATCCGAGATTGGCAACCTCCGAAAGATGTTAAGTAAATCCGAAGTTCCCCCGGATTAGATGATTAATTATCCAACCCACGACCGGAGCTAACAACCGTGGTTTTCGCGTTGGAATTTTGGCGTCATTACCTTTATGGCGTCACCTGTCAGTCATTCACCAATCACCAGAGATGAAGTATATATTTACTCACAAGGAGTTAAATATGCGACAGGGGTGGTGGTTGGAACTAATCAAAGATTTTGATCTCGAGATCCTTTACCACCCGGGCAAGGCGAACGTTGTCGCCGACTCCTTGAGTCGTAAGTCCGTTCAGGAGCAGATGCTTGCTCATTTAAGAGTTCAGAAGGAGCTTCAGCAGGAATTCCTTAGACCCGAGATCGAGGTCCGACTTCAGCAAGTTCAGGGACAGCTTTGTATGTTAGAGATTTCATCATCACTTGAGGAGGAAATCAGGGAGAATCAGGGTTCAGATTCATTTTGTTGCTCATCCGCGAGGATGTGGTACAGGGGAAAGCCCCTGGAATTGTGGTCCACGAGGATGGACTCTTGAGTTTTGAGAATCGGTTGTGCGTACCGGCGAATGATGAGTTGAAGAGCTCGATCTTGAGAGAAGCTCATGCTACCCCTTATCCGGTTCATCCGGGGTCTAGCAGGGTGTACCAGGATTTGAAACAACATTTCTGGTGGAATAATATGAAGCGAGGAGTCGCGGAATTTGTTTCGAGATGTTTAGCCTATTAGCAAGTCAAGATTGAAAATCAGCGACCGGTGAGTATGCTGATATCGCTTCCTATTCCAGGATGGAAGTGGGAAGACATTTCTATGGATTTCTTCACAAGTTGCCGACGAGTCGTCGTGGCATGAATACGATCTGGGTGATCGTGGATCGCTATCTAAATCAGCTCATTCCCTTGAGATCAAGGATACGTGGGGTCCCGAGAGACTTGCCCAACTGCTCAGCAGAGAGTTAGTGAGATTGCACGGTACTCCTAAGAGTTTTGTTTCTGATCGTGTCGGGCGATTCGTGTCTCGTTTAGGGAACCAGTTCATCGTGCTTTGAGAACTCAGCTTAATATCATTACCGTTTTTCATCCTCAGTCCGACGGACAATCAGAGAGGACTTTTCAGACAGTGGAGGACATGTTGAGGGCATGCGTCCTCGATTAGTAGAGGATCAGGAAGCCCACCATCGTTACGGTTGTCGATCTCCCTTGTGTTGGGACGACCCATCGAGTCAATCGGCACCGAGCCCGATATACTTATAGCCGCCGGGATAAGGTAGCTTTGATCGGAGACGCCTGCTGACCGCTCAGTCGGCGAAATCATATACAGGTAATCGTCATCGACCACTAGAGTTCGATACGGGTGATCCCGTTTTGGTCAAGGTATTCCCGAGTCGAGGTATTTTCCGTTTCGGAAAACGGGGGAAGTTGAGTTCGAGATTCATTGGACCGTGTGAGATTTTGAATCGAGTAAGCGAGTTAGCTTATCGATTGGCTTTACCTCTGTTGTTGGGCCGAATTCATAATGTGTTTCACGTCTCTCACATACTTCAGTTTGACGAAATCGAGATCGCGGATGATCATCCGTACGAGGAGCGTCCTGTACGAGTGTTGGAGCGGCAAATCAAACAGTTGAGGAACAAGATGATTCCTTTGGTCAGATTCAGTGGTCTAGACACGGAGTCGAAGAGGCTACTTGGGAAACCGAGGAGAATATGCGGGAGAGTTATCCCGAATTGTTTGACCCTTAGTTTCGGGGACGAAACTCTTTTAAGGGGGGGAGTATGTAATACCCGGTTGTAACTCAATCATTTTCATTCGGTAATTATCAGTCTGTATTTGTCACTCAGTAACTCTCACTCATTAATAATCACTCATCATTCTTGAATCACTCAATTGCGTTCAATGTTGGCATGTTGTAACCGTGTATTAGTTACCGATCGTCATTTCATCTCCGTTTGAGTGTCGGAACGGGAGTATTATCATTATCATCGTGATTGGTAGTCTTGTGCTGGAGTATCATTCTTTGGCATGTGTTAGACTTGTTCATTTCCACATTCGTATGATTTGTCGGATCATTCATCAGTCGTATCGAGGAATCGGAATCATCGGATTTATTCACCTTGGCCAACATTGAGTTACGGCCGTAAGGTTCTGGGATACGGCCGTAAGTCCAGCGGGTACGGCCGTAAGGCTGGCCGGTTACGGCCGTAAGTGGTCCAGCAGGCTGCCCAGGCGTTTTGGCCGAAGGTGAGTTACGGCCGTAAGGAAGGTGAGATACGGCCGTAAGTGGCGTTCGTAAATTTCGGGTGTTGCCGACCAAGGGTGACTTACGGCCATAAGGGTTGCGGCATACGGCCGTAAGTCGAGTCAGGTACGGCCGTAAGGCTTGGCCGGATATGGCCGTACGCTGCAGGAAGGATGTCCGGCCATTTTTGACGAAGGCGGGTTACGCCCGTAAGGTTGGCCGGATACGGCCGTATCATCCGAGTTACGGCCGTAAGGTGTGCGGTACGGCCGTAAGGCTGTCGGCGGGTGTTTTTGACGAAGGCGAGTTACGCCCGTAACTAAGGAACGGTTACGGCCGTAAGTCTGTCGGCAGGCTTTCGGACGAAGCCGAGTTACGGCCGTACGAGTTGGCCGGTTACGGCCGTAAGGCCGTTGACTTGTAAAGTTACGGCCGTAAGAGGGCCGAGTTACGGCCGTAACTTCCGGCAGTATTTAAGTACTCGGCCGGGACATTTTTACTCATTTTCATCCTCTTCTTCTTGTTCCGAAAGAGAGACTTGAGAGAGGTATTTTTCCATCCTCAATCACTTGTGTATTCGGATTTCATCATCTTATTTCGTTGGGAAGCTTGGATAGTCGATTTAACACGTTTTCATCGGATTGAAGTGTTTGGATCTTCAAAGGTAATATTCTTCAACACCTTGGATTTCGATTTTGTGTTGAGATAAGATGTTTTGGACGTTATAATCATGTTATATGAAGGGATATGTATATGATTATAAGTTTGTATAAAGATTCATTGGATTATTGAAGGATTATTCAAGAACACTTTGAATATCGAGTTGAAATTGGGGGTTTTCGATTAATTGTCCTTATAATCACGTTTTTGGATATTCGTTTTGGATTATTAATCGTATTGAAGATGTTTTGTGGGTTTGAAACCTTTCTTGAGGGATTTGATATTGGTATATTGAGGTTTGATTGTAAACAATCGGAGTTCGGACGCAACGTGTTTGATTTAATGCCTCAATGGACTTGGTTTAGTCGTATTGGCGTTTTGAGTTCGTTATATTCGTGTTTGATTCGTATATTGAACGGATTGTTGGTAATTGAATTGTTCAAGGTTGTTCGAGCGACCGATATCTCAATTAGGACATTGTTCGCGGAAGGATAATTGTCACCGGCGTTGTGTAAGTTAATTCTTACTCGGTTAAAAGGATATTCATGCCTTTTGTTGTTGTTCATTCATAATCATAACTCATTCATCATTATATTAACCGTATAAAAACTTGTTGCTATCAATTAATAATTTAACTAATAATGAACGACGGTTCCAATCTTCTCATTGAGCTGTCATTTATTCATTACCATTCCATCTCGGTGAGTCATTATTCATTGTCGATGTCACTTTTGTTATATCGTGGCATTCCGGGTCATACTGGCGTGCCGGTTGGTATGTGTTGGATTTTCATGTCGGGCACATTATAGTCGTGTGTTGGTTGGTGGCCTCACATTGGACTGTGCACACGATTCATATTGTCTCGTGAGACTGATTAGGTACAAGACCACACGTGTATTCGATCGATACTCGTTGGTGGCTTGTGCACGGACACATTTCCATCCCGGGCGTAGTGTGGTGCCATTTCCTTTGAGCCGTACTGTTAGTTGATTCATATAGCATGTTTGATTGCGTATGTTTCGACAGGATATTTCATAACTTCAGATATAATCATGACTGTGTATTTTCAACTCTTGAGGATTGTTGTTCTTTGTAACTGACCCCGTTTGGGGATTTTGTTTTTCAGGTCATGGCAAGGCAAACGCACGGGAATAGCATGTTGATGTCGAGGAGTCCTAGTGATACTAGTAGGGGGCCCCGATCTTTCAGTTATTCATGTTATTGTCCTTTATTTTCCGCTGCAGACTTTCATTTGAATACTCCGTTTCATTCAGTGTTGTGTATTTTATCTTCATATAAAATACACCAGTATTCGGTATTGTCCTGGTGTGTTGTAACTAAACTCCTCATCGGAGTAATTATTGCTGTAATGTAGTTCGGTACTACATTTATCTGGTGTAATTCATTCATTTTCTTTTGCCTGGTGGGTCCCAATTGGGGATCTACGGCGCTGTAATATCCGCCTAGTTTGGGGTGTTACATTTCGCCCCAAACCACAGGGTCAGCGATACATGATAATAATTCTCATGACATTATACAATTCATATATATACGGATCAAAGAAAACAATCGACTACTGAATATACCCCGCAGGCGTATAAACAGTCAGTCCCAACTATCGAACATAACCAAATATACAAACGACCATATAATATGGCTCAAGACAGACGTCACAGTACGCCCGATCCGGAAATGTGTCCGTGCACATGTCCACCCCGTATACGGAATCCAGAATATACGTGGGACGATGTACCTAATTAGCCTCACGAACTACGTCTCGTGTGCACAATCTAAATGCAGAAAACATCCACGCATGATCATCAAGTGCCCGGCTAAAAATCCTACACATAACCAACCGGCACGCAGATATGACTCCAGATATATCACGATACAACATGACAACAAAAATCAACGAATTACACCTTAATCAAGGAATCGAACGACTCACCGAAGTGTCAACAAAGCTCAAAAGGACCAACGGTAACAAGAATGGTAATTTCGGGTATATCATCCCAACACCATGATAATACGATCAAGGGCATCACCATATCACGATTCATAGATTATCAGTACATTTCATACACACGAAATGCATAATAGTCACAAGAATTCAACCATCATTATAACCAAGCAAGATAACTTGCCTCAATTCCGTAAATGAATAATCCTTCTTTGAATGATCAAACGAACGGTATCCTCGTCTAACAATACTCACGTGAACAAGTAACCTTGAATGAAATGTAATTCATTCAACAACACATTCGTACGATAACGGTATTATAAACAATATTCGTAAATTTACTTGAATAAATCAATTATCCTATTGATCACTTTAATGTTCCAATTATAAATCATCTTATGTTTATCATGTTCATTCACATATTCTAACATTAATGTCAAATACTTGAATTCCAGTTTATTACCAATGTAACATTGTGAAAACATCTTTTCAAATCATCGACATTTCCGATTACGATATAAGTTTGTGTTTAATTACGTACTTCATTATTTTACCAACGATTACATTAAAACTGATGACTATATGAAGCATAAGTTCAAGTTTTTAGTGAACTAAGAACATCATCTTAATTTACGTCTCTTAACACACACGGATTAATGAAATGGAATTCGGCTACTCATCTACCGCATTTGTATCACCATTGTAACACCCCGAGATATTCGGAATATGTTACAGCGCCGTAGACCCCTACATGGGACCCACCAGGCTACAACAGGAAAACTCCACTCGACTAACCATCTTGGTTAGCGAGGATACACCTTTAAATAATATGACATAATAATATACGCCCGGAGCAACCGGCGAAATAAGCATCAACCAACAACGTGACAATTTAAAGCAATACAATACGGAGTTTGAAACGTAAAGCCTAAGCGCGAGTACAATCTATAAGTTTAAAACTGTGGGGACAACCATATCGAAATGGACAAAAGAAATAAGTAGACTCAAATGCACATGTCAACGACCCTGGCCAACATCCTCGTACTGTCCCGGTGCCCGCTCGTCCGGATAATCATAACCTGAAATCCATAACAAGAATTTCCCCAAAACGGGTCCCCAAAGGGGTTAGCAATTACGCTAGTACAAGTAATAAAGGCAAACCAATCGCTTACACATTTCATAGTACATGCACCAATATCAATTTCAAAAGTCAAAACTAGACATGTCTTTTCTGGAAAATAAACAGTCAAACAATTTGCCTTGGGAACAGAGTCATATCATAAATTCCCGCACGAGGCCTCTAAGGACCCTCCCGCACTGGCTATATTATAAAGCAAAACACGCACATGCATCGCCTTGGGAACAGAGTCATATCATAAATTCCCACACGAGGCCTCTAAGGACCCTCCCGCACTGGCTAGCTAAACAAACTCATGAATCCGGGACGAAAACCTTTGGATTCCCTCCTTGATCCCGTCGGACCAACACGGGGTGAGCAAATCACACACAAAATACATTACCATTCCACGTTAAGCATAAAGGTTTCCAAAAATACTTGCCTTGAATAATTGATGACGCAACGAGCGGAAAGGATAATCACCGCTGAACGCTATGAACCAACGGAACCGAACCTAACGATTCGAAGAACATAATCACAACCAACTCTAGACAAATACGTAAATGGAATACACCCGAAAACCCACCTACGATTCATGTATATTCGCATAAAAATAACAACGAGGGCGGACCACAACCAAACCCTCTCGATTCCGCAAAACTATGAAAGTATACCATGAATCCGTAGGAAAACTAATGATATCAACAAGATGAATCATATTCATCTTGAATCCAACAACAAAACGGAACGAATCGGAAGAAAATCCCAAAACCCCCAAATTATCCCAAAAGTAGGGTTCTAAGAGATTTTACCTTGATTTGACGATGAACAATAAATGATTAGAGATAGGTTGATGATATGAAGCTTGAATATACTTCTACAATGGTACTTGGGCGAAAATCGGGCGAAACCTAGCTCTCCAGGTCGTCCCGTCGCGAAGAGAAGTGAGAGAGGTGAGAAGTGAGGAAAAATACGGCTGCTGTCAGTTTATATACTGGCCGGTGTTACGGCCGTAACACCCATAACATATGGCCATAACTCGCCTGCCTTACGGCCGTAACTGTTCCAGGAATGAAACTGGGCAAAATTTACGAACGACACTTACGGCCGTATCAAGACACCGTTACGGCCGTATCAATACTTACGGCCGTAACTCAAACATGATACGCCCGTAACTCAGGACTGGACCAGGAGGCAAGAAACGAAGCATTGTTACGGCCTTATGAAGGAAGACTACGGCCGTAACTCTCGATTATTACGGCCGTAACATATACGGCTTACGGCCGTAACATGGCCTGTGACAGCAGGCCATAGTCTGAAACACTACCGACGAGGGGATGATCGGAAATAGAACAAGAAAACAACAACATGTATCCACGACCAACGGATGCACTCACCACGGATTTCAGAAATCAAAACGTTACGATGAAGCGTGATTCCGAATGCCCGGAGGTTCAGGAACAACAAAGACACAAGAATACCCTAAACTTAAGAAAATTACGAAACGGCCCAAACGTTCAAAAACCGCGATACGACGTCGGATTAACAAACCGAAACTCCCAACACGAACAACTCAACTATACGAACTCGTGAAACCAAAGAAATTACAAAAGCGAACGAGTTCCATGAGAATCGAACGTCCATGCCATAATACATGACATAAAACAGAATAATATCAAAACATCACCAAGATCATCCCAGATGGAGAAACTCCAAGAATAACATAGACTCAAAATGTCGACAAGGTTACAAGCGAACTACTAAAAATAAAAATACACCAAAACGGGAATATCGGAAAATGAAGAAAAATGCGGATATTACATTCTACCCCTCTAGAAAGAAGTTTCGTCCCGAAACTTAAGAAACAAACAACTCGGGGTACCTAGCACGCATGCTATCCTCGGTTTCCCAAGTTGCCTCCTCGACACCGTGTCTCGACCACTGCACCTTGACCAAAGGGATGGTCTTATGCCGCAGTCGTTTCTCCCGATGCTCTAAAATCTTCAAAGGACGCTCCTCAAAAGTAATATCCTCGGCGACGTCAATCTCACCATAATCGATGATGTGCCGAGGATCCGGGACATATTTCCTCAGCTGGGAAACATGAAAAACGCTATGAACATGACTCAGGGCCGGGGGTAACGCCAAACGGTATGCTAACCCACCGACTCGCTCGAGAATCTCGAAGGGTCCAATAAATCTCGGACTCAACTTCCCCTTCTTCCCGAAACGGAAAACTCCTCTCGTCGGCGACACCTTCAGCAAAACATGGTCTCCCACCTCGAATTCTAAAGGTCGACGACGGACATCGGCATATGACTTCTGTCGACCCTGGGCAGTCAACATCCGTTCTCGAATTAATCCTATCTTCCGCCTCGTCTCTAAAACGACATCTGGCTTGGTCCCGACTAAATCGGACGCCTCATTCCAACAAATCGGTGATCGACATCGCCGCCCATAAAGTGCCTCATACGGTGCCATCCGAATCGACGCGTGTCAACTATTGTTGTACGTGAATTCGATCAATGGCAAATGCTCCTCCCAGTCGTTGCTCCAATCGAGAGCGCACGCACGCAACATATCCTCGAACGTCTGGATAGTGCGTTCCGACTGTCCATCTGATTGGGGATGAAAAGAGGTACTCAAATGCAAACGGGTACCCAACGCCTTATGCACCGCCTGCCAAAAGTGCGATACGAAACGGCCATCATGATCCGAAACAATAGACTTCGGAGTACCGTGAAGCCTCACAATCTGCGCGATAAACACACGAGCTAACTTCTCCGGGCCCCAAGTGTCCTTGATGCCCAGAAAATGTGCCGACTTGGTCAGACGATCAATAATCACCCATACCATATTCATGCCCGACCTCGATCTCGGCAAACTCGTAAAGAAATCCATCGAAATATCTTCCCATTTCCATTCCGGAACGGGAAGTGACTGCAATAACTCAATGTTCTCGATGCTCGATTTTGACTCACGGCAAGTCAAACATCTCGCTACAAACTGTGCGACCTCCTCCTTCATATCATTCCACTAGAAATTCCTCCTCAGGTTCTTGTACATCTTACTCGAACCAGGATGAATGGAGTAAGGCGTAGCATGGGCCTCCCGTAAAATACTCTGTCTCAACTCTAAGTCGTTCGGCACACAAAGCCGACTCTGGAATCTCAAAATACCATCCTCGTGAATCACAAACCCAAGAGACTTTCCCTTAAGAACATTCTCTCGGATTTGAGTAATCATCGGATCCTCTAACTGCTTCAGCTTAATTTCATCGATCAAAGATGACGAAATCTCTAAAGCACAAAGTTGCCCGACAGCCCTAGGCAACAAAACCTCAACATCCAACTCGATCAAAGCTCGCCGAAGCTCGGACTGAGACGTAAGGATCTCAAGAGTTCGCAACGCAATTGGTTTCCGACTCAAGGCGTCGGCCACGACGTTCGCCTTGCCCGGATGATAAAGGATTTCGAGGTCATAATCCTTAATCAGTTCAAACCACCTCCTCTGCCTCATATTCAACTCCCGCTGAGTAAATATGTATTTTAGGCTCTTATGATCGGTAAAAATCTGACATGCAGAGCCGAAAAGATAGTGACGCCAAATCTTGAGCGCGAAAAGAACTGCCGCTAACTCTAAATCATGAGTAGGGTAGTTCAGCTCATACGGCCTCAACTGTCTCGACGCAAAGGCAATGGTCTTGCCGTGCTGCATCAATACGCACCCAAGACCCTGACCCGAAGCATCGCTATAAACGGCGAATCCCTCGTTGCCACATGGCAATGCCAAAACCGGGGCTGAAGTCAAACGCCTCTTCAGCTCCTCAAAACTCGACTGCCTCTCATCATTCCGCATTTAACTTCTCGGATTTGGAGCAATCGTGGTAAGTGGTCGAACCGGCCGAGAAACCCTCGACGAACCTACGGTAGTATCCAGCTAAACCCAAGAAACTACGGATCTCCTTCACATTCGTGGGCGGTGCCCAATCCAACACTGCCTCAATTTTCTGCGGATCCACACGAACTCCCTCGGCTGAAATCACGTGACCTAAAAACATCACTTCCTTCAGCCAGAACTCACATTTCGAGAACTTCGCATAGAGTTGCTCGGTCCTCAAAATGTCTAACACTATCCGCAGATGATGGGCATGCTCTTCCTCATTCCTCGAATAGATAAGAATATCGTCAATGAAGACGACGACACACTTATCCAAATACTCGATAAAGACCTTGTTCATCAACTGCATGAACACCGCCGGCGCATTAGTTAACCCAAAGGGCATACCTATAAACTCATAATGTCCGTATCTCGTCCGAAAAGCTGTTTTCGGCACGTCGGACTCTCTCACCCGAAGCTGATAGTACCCCGATTTCAAATCAATCTTCGAGAATACCGCAGCTCCCTGCAACTGATCGAACAAGTCATCAATTCTCGGCAAAGGATACTTGTTCTTGATGGTCACCTTGTTTAGTTCGCGATAATCGATACACAAACGTAGTGAACCATCCTTATTCCGCACAAACAGGACCGGTGCGCCCCAAGGCGAGGCACTCGGTCGAACATACCCCGACTCAAGAAGCTCACTGAACTGCTTCTTCAGCTCTGACATCTCTGAAGGTGCCATGCGATACGGCGCCTTCGAAATCGGATCCGCGCCCGGCTCTAACTCTATAGCAAACTCAACCTCACGATCCGGTGGCAATCCCGGCAACTCGTCAGGAAATACATCAGGAAACTCACTAACAACTGGAATTGACGAAAGCTCGACTCCACCATCCTCCGCCTTCAAGGCATAACACCAATAACTAGTACACCCTTTTCGCAGGAGACTCATCGCCTTCAAGGCATTAATAACAAATTTCTGATTTCCCCTCCTTTGCCCCGCGAAGGAGTGCTCGGTGCCATCCTCGGCTAACATGGTGATGATCCTCGTGCGGTAGTTCATGATTGCGCCATGCCGCTCGAGCCAATCATCCCCGAGAATCAAATCCTCACCCTCAATATCAACAACAATAAGATTAGAGAGCCAAGCTCTCTCACAAATAAACACAGAATAGTCTCGGACCTCTCGATCGCCAACGATCCTATCACTGCTAGGAAGTTTAACGATGAAAGACTCGCAAGGCGACAAACAGTCGAGACTCAAACGGCGCACACACCCCAGCGATATGAACGAATGTGTAGCACCAGAATCGAAAAGCACACTGACAGGATGAGAATGGATATGAACGGTACCTGTCGCCACAGTAGCTGCTGGATCATCGGCCCTCCTCATATCGTAGATACGCGGCTGGGTAGAGCCGACATTGGAAGCTCCTCCCCTAGTGGGCTGACCTCGACCCCTACCTCGGCCGGCACTCGGTGGAGGTGGCGGGGCAAATGAGCCCTGGTTCACACTCGGCTCCATAGGTGCTGGTTGAGAAGAACGGGCGCTGCGAAGCTATATGATCTGTTCACAAAAGGGGGCCTTGTGGCCCAACTGTCCACAAGTATGACAAGTAAACTTCGGACGAGAACACTGCCGGCTCTTATGGCCCTGCACACCACAGTTAAAGCATGTGGGTTCACGAGCGGAGGTTCCGACGGCACCCCGAAAGCTCCCAGAGAAACGAGCCGAACCGCCCGTAGAAATATTTGCAGCCTGAGATTTCTGCTGGCCTCCACTCTTGGGACCAGAAAAATTTCCGACCGACTTCTGCTTCTTGCTCTCACGAGCCAAATCACTAGCAGTCACTGACATATCATAAGCGAGGGCCCTACTCTGATAATCCTTCAAGGTAGTTCAGACGAGTCCAGACATATAGTCCCGAATGGACAGCTTCATCCTCCTGGAAAAATGAAAAATTTTGTCGCTCTCAGCGACAACTTGGGTCTTCACATAACCCAACTCCTTGTTAAAATCGGCAATAGCTTGGGATACGGGAATATCCCGTGGTTGAGCATCATAGAAAGCATGCACCCGAGCCTATCTGACCGGCCACGGACAATATTCGGTCTCCATCAATTCTTGAAATTCGGCCCACAAAGCAACATGATCTTTGGGCCCCACGGCTTCCCACCAATCCATAGCGTCCCCAGTGAGAAAGTACTGGGCAATAGGGACCTTGCGGTCCTCGGGACAGTTGGTAGCAGTGAAGACTTTGGATATCTCCTTGATCCACCCTTCCCAGCCGATCGGGTCCGAAGCTCCCGAAAACTGAGGAGGATGCATCTTGATGACATCTTGGAGCCAACGATCTGCTCTGCCCCGATTAGCATGGGCTTGATCGGGGTTTTGAACCACTTGAGCTATCGCCGCCATTTGGTTTACCATTTGCTGCATAACGGCCGCAATACCGAGGTCGGCGCGCTCCTGAGAAGAAGCATGACTGTGACGGTCACCGATACTGCCGGCTCCCGAAGAATGAGACGTGGCCGCCCCACCGGCTGCCCCACGTCCTCGGCCGCATCCACGACCACGACCACGACCACGACCACGGTTTCCTCTGGCATCCATACTGGTGTTAAGAGATAACAGAAGTATGTCGATGATGAGTAAGGGAGGAAAAAGCAAATACGATTCGAAAAGCAGAAATACAATGCAAGAAAACAAAGGACCGAATAAGAAAACTTACGAGCACTGGAAGTACCGAGATGCTGGCAGCGGTGTGACAATGTGCAAAACAAAACGTGACTAGACCCAAATAACCAACAAGCCTAGGTATCCATAAACCTAGATCTCCGATACCATTTTCTGTAACACCCCGAGATATTCGGAATATGTTACAGTGCCGTAGACCCCTACATGGGACCCACCAGGCTACAACAGGAAAACTCCACTCGACTAACCATCTTGGTTAGCGAGGATACACCTTTAAATAATATGACATAATAATATACGCCCGAAGCAACCGGCGAAATAAGCATCAACCAACAACGTGACAATTTAAAGCAATACAATACGGAGTTTGAAACGTAAAGCCTAAGTACTCGCGAGTAAAATCTATAAGTTTAAAACTGTGGGGACAACCATATCGAAATGGACAAAAGAAATAAGTAGACTCAAATGCACATGTCAACGACCCTGGCCAACATCCTCGTACTGTCCCGGTGCCCGCTCGTCCGGATAATCATAACCTGAAATCCATAACAAGAATTTCCCCAAAACGGGTCCCCAAAGGGGTTAGCAATTACGCTAGTACAAGTAATCAAGGCAAACCAATCGCTTACACATTTCATAGTACATGCACCAATATCAATTTCAAAAGTCAAAACTAGACATGTCTTTTCCGGAAAATAAACAGTCAAACAATTTGCCTTGAGAACAGAGTCATATCAAAAATTCCCGCACGAGGCCTCTAAGGACCCTCCCGCACTGGCTATATTATAAAGCAAAATACGCATATGCATCGCCTTGGGAACAGAGTCATATCATAAATTCCCGCACGAGGCCTCTAAGGACCCTCCCGCACTGGCTAGCTAAACAAACTCATGAATCCGGGACGAAAACCTTTGGATTCCCTCCTTGATCCCGTCGGACCAACACGAGGTGAGCAAATCACACACAAAATACATTACCATTCCACGTTAAGCATAAAGGTTTCCAAAAATACTTGCCTTGAATAATTGATGACGCAACGAGCGGAAAGGATAATCACCGATGAACGCTATGAACCAACGGAACCGAACCTAACGATTCGAAGAACATAATCACAACCAACTCTAGACGAATACGGAAATGGAATACACCCGAAAACCCACCTACGATTCATGTATATTCGCATAAAAATAACAACGAGGGCGGACCACAACCAAACCCTCTCGATTCCGCAAAACTATGAAAGTATACCATGAATCCGTAGGAAAACTAATGATATCAACAAGATGAATCATATTCATCTTGAATCCAACAACAAAACGGAACGAATCGGAAGAAAATCCCAAAACCCCCAAATTATCCCAAAAGTAGGGTTCTAAGAGATTTTACCTTGATTTGACGATGAACAATGAATGATTAGAGATAGGTTGATGATGTGAAGCTTGAATATACTTCTACAATGGTACTTGGGCGAAAATCGGGCGAAACCTAGCTCTCCAGGTCGTCCCGTCACGAAGAGAAATGAGAGAGGTGAGAAATGAGGAAAAATACGGCTGCTGTCAGTTTATATACTGGCCGGTGTTACGGCCGTAACACCCATAACATACGGCCGTAACATATGAACATTACGGCCGTAACTCGCCTGCCTTACGGCCGTAATCGCTCTGTGAATGAAACGGGCAAAATTCTGACGACACTTACGGCCGTATCAAGACACCGTTACGGCCGTATCAATACTTACGGCCGTAAGTCAAACATGATACGCCCGTAACTCAGGACTGGACCAGGAGGCAAGAAACGAAGCATTGTTACGGCCGTATGAAGGAAGATTACGGCCGTAACTCTCGATTATTACGGCCGTAACATATACGGCTTACGGCCGTAACATGGCCTGTGACAGCAGGCCATAGTCTGAAACACTACCAACGAGGGGATGATCGGAAATAGAACAAGAAAAACAACATGTATCCACGACCAACAGATGCACTCACCACGGATTTCAGAAATTAAAACGTTACGATGAAGCGTGATTCCGAATGCCCAGAGGTTCAGGAACAACAAAGACACAAGAATACCCTAAACTTAAGAAAATTACGAAATAGCCCAAACATTCAAAAACCGCGATACGACGTCGGATTAACAAACCGAAACTCCCAACACGAACAACTCAACTATACGAACTCGTGAAACCAAAGAAATTACAAAAGCGAACGAGTTCCATGAGAATCGAATGTCTATGCCATAATACATGACATAAAACAGAATAATATCAAAACATCACCAAGATCATCCCAGATGGAGAAACTCCAAGAATAACATAGACTCAAAATGTCGACAAGGTTACAAGCGAACTACAAAAAATAAAAATACACCAAAACGGGAATATCGGAAAATGAAGAAAAATGCGGATATTACAACCATATTCACTAAAATCCTCTTAAGAACATTATTAACATATTAATGTAGCGATTAACACCCTTTTAAGTTATCAACGAAATCGAGTAACTTGATCATATGAAGATTACAACTTCCTTCTATCAAAATCCATTGTTTTACTTTTGAAGAATTTATTAAAAGCCTAGTTATATCATTGGATACTTGGAATTTTAAAAGTAACTTCATCCCATCTTGTGAAGATTACCTTCAAAGGGTTAACATAATTCTTCCAACAATTTATTACAAAGGTGTTGGTTTTAGAGGCCAAAATTATAGTTCCATATTACCTTCAAGAATCAATTGAATGTTCAAGACAAGTTTAGTATCTCTCACCTCTAATCATTAAGGATTTCATCCTTAACATGTTCATGTAGGTCACAAGTCGTCCAGGTACAAGTCTAGAGGGGGGGTGAATAGACTTGTAGAAACTCTTAAACTCTTTTTCACGAAGAGTGAGTTTCTTCAGCTGATAGTTAAACAAGTGACTTGGAGTCGTTTGTTCTTAGATATATGCGGAAGTCAGCTGATGATGAATAGAAAGCAACTTAATGAAACACTTAACAATGAATGCAGCAGTTAGGGTATGATGCAATAAAATAGTAAATAACGCAGGCAATTATAGTGGTCTCAGAGGTGGGGTAATCCTCTACTAATCCACTTTTCTCCAAACCAGTTGGAGATGAATTCACTATAATTTTCAACCAGTGATAAATATTACAGTGATTCAAACCACACTACAACAGCTTCCAACCAGTGGAAATCCGTGCCGTTGTACACACTTGACTGCCTTGCACCTCTTGATCCTCGATCCTTGGATGCCTTTACAGTCTCTTACTTCAACTAGTGAAGTACTCCGTACTCAGGATTATAGACAAGAGTTTTTGTCTTCTCCAACTAAGAGCTTCCTTAAGTATGAACTTTTAGAACTGCTCTTTTCACGATGCTATTGATTGCTTTAGATTGCTTGATTGCTTTGATCGCTTGAAAGTATGTTCGCACCGGTAGTTACTCAGCTTCAAATCTTCGGATATATATATAGGTCACGATCTCTGAGCTTTTTCCTTGTAGCCGTTGCAAATCTTTTGAACAAATCCGTCCGTTGGAGGGAGACTTCATTGTTTAATTTTTCTGAACGTTGCAAGGATGGATTCCCATTATTTTATTTTATCTTCCGACCGTTGTGAAGACTTATGCATGTGAGCGCCGAATCTTTTGAATATTAAACGTCTAAAGTCTTCAAGGTGGGTCTGGATGATTTATTTAAATCATATCTCTAGCGGACTAATTTAACTTTTCAACGCATGCTGACGTGGACTTGGAGAACTTGGCTGCCTTCGAGTAGGCTGATATGCAGCTAACATCTCTGCAGTCAGGACCTCTCAGCTGTTCACTGTTTGTGACTTATCTGATCAGGTGACTTCCCTCAGGTACCTTGGTTGCAGTCTGGTCAAACTTCTCTGATAAATTTTGTTGACCAGAGCTACCCTGACTGGACTCGGCTGTTCCTCTCTGATGGACTTATCTGTACTCAGTACTTAGCCGATTTTCAGCCTAACTAATTTTTGGCCTACAGAAGATACTCAGTTGGTTCTTCTTTACATTTTGCCAAGTTATACTTAACATATTTTGGCCTATGGAAGATACTCATTTGGTTCTTTCTTACATTTTGCCAAGTAATAAATATTTGATTTTATATTAATGACATCATCAAAATCTAACAAGTATCACTACAAAAAAAACAGTTTTTACCAACGCCATTTACCGACGCCAGCACCGCCGTTGTTAAACTTATAATTTACCGATGCCATTTACCGACGCTCGTACCGCCGTTGTTAAATTTATAATTTACCGACGCCATTTACCGACGCCCGATTTACCGATGCCATTGCCGACGACCGGTTCGCAGACTTATTTTTTTTACAATTAACGACGCCGTTTACCGACGCCATTTACCGACGCCATTTTGGCGTTGGTAATTTTTTATTTTTTTTTTAAATTTACCGACGCCGTTTACGCCATTACCGACGCCATTTTCGGCGTCGGTAATTTTTTAACACAATCCCACATCGAAAAAACATCAATGTTTTTGGTGGTTTATAAACCAAAATCCTTCTCAACCATTTGAAATTGAATGGAGCCCGAACTCGATCCGGACCCGACCCGCCCGGACCCCGACCTGGACTGGCCGAACCCTCCCACCGAGCCGGACCTAACCCTTTGAGCCCACTTTGAGTCCCGACGACTTTTTAATTTTTTTTTAATTTAACGACGCCAAAAATGGCGTCGGTAAATGGCGGCGTCGGAAAATGGCGTCGGTTAAAAATTACCGTCGAGCATTTTTCCAACGGCGGTTTGCCGTCGGTATTGGCGTCGGTAATTTTTTTACCAACGCCATTTTCTGTTTTACCAACGCCAAAATGGCGTTGGTAAAAACTGTTTTTTTTTTGTAGTGTATTCCTAACAAATTCCCCCTATTTTGATGATGGCAAAACTTTAAGCAAGTAATCAAATGACCAAGTCTGCACTTAAGTGCAAGACACAAACTAAAAATCAGTCTAATATTGAGACAACTGGAAATTGTCATTCAACAGATTGTTATTAAACTTTTCTGACTTTGATTTGAAATTTACAAGAGAGTTTTTACAGGTACAAAAAATAAAACTACAAGCATAAAGAAATAAAGTCATCTGCCTCTTCCTCTGCCTCTGCGAATAGGCTGTTTGGCAGGTCTGAATGTTTTGGCTCCAATTGGTCTTATCTTGACTGGAGCAAGACCATATTTCCTCTTCACAACAAGAGCTGCAAAGTCTTGTTCTTGCTATGATGTAAATCTATTCTCAAGACATAACTGCTTGATTTCTTGTTGAAGTTGTAGCTCATTTAGCTCATTGTCCAGACGGGTTGGCGCTTCCTCTGCTCTGAATGAGGGAATCATAGGATAAGCGTTTTGATCCTTAGCATGCTTCTTCAGAATAGTCCAGAGTTTTGGGTAAGCTTCTTCCATGTAGTTGATGAAGATCTGCTGTGGGGAGAGTTTATCATCCTGGAGTATTTCCCAGATGTAATAATATCTGATGAATTTCTTCTTAGCAGCTCCCCACATGGGCAGGGCTTCATGAGGAATAAAGTCCTCAACATACCACAACTCATTTCCTTCCCATTCTAGAGTAGGCCCAAAACCTCCTCTAGTCCTCCTTCTCTTTCCTTGGTGAGTCGGCTGGTCATCTGAATCATGACTTCCTTCCTCTTCAGACTTGAGGGTCCTTCAATTTGAAGGACATCTTGCTTCTTCTTTGACCTTATCTCTCTCTCTTCCCCCTGAACTTTCTCTTCCCTCTTTTTGCCAGCATCAACAAGGGTAGTTAATTGCTGCTCCATTTTGCTCATCCAATCAGACATGCCAAATGGCATTCTGTTGTTGGTAGGGGGAGGGGGCTGAGGAATCTCTCTCTGCAGTAGAGTGTCGATCTTGGCATTGATTGATTGAAGGTCAGGAATGACCTGAGACATTAGCATCTCTCCAATAGTATCTTTGACGATTTGCCTGATCAGCTCAGTCATGGCAGGAGATATCTGAGCTGAGGGAGAGTGCTCTCCTGAGCCTTCTGCAAAAGAGCCACTAGACTGCAGGCTTCTGTCTGCAGCTGGTAGGTCAGAGGGGGTTTTCTCCAGGGTCCCTGACGTGGAGTCTTCAGCTAGCTCTGCGTCTAGGTGAGTGTGCAGGCGAGTACCACGATCTGTCTGCAGCTTCGTGAATAGGCTCTGGCTCCGGCTCTGGCTCCTTTTCTTCTTCTTTCTCTTCCTCTTTCTCCTGATCCTCCTCTTTCTCTTCTTCTGCCTTTTCTCCAGAATTTTCTTTTCCTTCCTCCTCATCTTTTTCTTTTTCATTTTCTTTTTTTGCTCCTGCATCTCTTCCATCATCATCATCATTGTCATCATCATTATCATCATCATTGTTATCATCATCCTTCTCATCTTCTTCTCCTTCACCATCATCATCCTTCTCATCCTCATCCTCCTTTTCTTCTTCATCTTTTTCTTGTTCTACCTCTTCTCCTTCTTCTTCATCTTCTTCATCAGCCAACTCTTCTGTTTTCTCAATTTCTTCTGACTGTTTTTCAACTAGAGTATTTTCTTCTGTTCTCCTCTCTTCCTGCTTTTCTTCTTCTTCTTCAACAACCAAATCAACAACTTCATTATTTCCTTCTCCATCCAACTCCTCAATTCTAATCTATTTTTCAACTTCCTCCTCCTCCTCTTCTCCAAAAGAACCATCAAAAATGCTAAGCATTATAGAATGGATAAATTGGTCCATGTTTGTTTTAAAATGGGACATGAACCAATTATCCTGCAGGATTAATACTAAGTCTGATTCTTTGTAAAAGTGAATCAGAACCTCCTCAGTGGCTTGGGGATATTCCCAACCACTAGTAGCAATGTAGGTTTGAAGGTTTGAAAATGTCAAGGTTTTGAAAAACTTCCACTCTTCAAAAATATGTACAAAAGAGTGTTTTAATGCTTGTGGCTTAACAAGCTGGAGTTGTTCAATTGAAAGGTTGAAAGTATTCTTTTCTAGTAGGTTAAAGGTGTAATCAGCTTCAGGGATAGAGATTATGAGACCTGCTTCTTCTTCTTCGGATATGTAGACTGGGGGGGTGAGAACAAGTACAATCCGAGTCTCGAGGGTGCCTGGTGCAGGCAGGTCTTCCGGATGAATTGGTGATCTGACAGAGGGGCTGGCAAGGTGTTCAGACTGCTCTCCCTCACTAAATTGCAGTTTCCTTGGCCTCTTGGGAGAGGGTTCTGGTGATGACTGCAGAATAGAGGGTCCTTCAGGGGCTGGTCCCCTTCTCTTAAATCTGACTGCAATGGGTGTGTCGTCGGACTCGGTGTCGGACTCGACTGCAGTTGCGATATCAGCTGCAGGTCTGTCCGACTCTCCTGATGAATAGTATCTTGGATATGTCCTTGAGTCCGGCAGCTCCTTCAACAACTGAGCTGCTCTCCCAGTGCCTCCGAATTTCCTCACCTTCTCGTGGTCCATATGACCAAGTCTTTTATTGGGGTGGAATGGGTCAGTGTTTCCCATTGCCACACCAGTCTTCTCCAAAAACCAACTTAGATGTGTTCCAAACGCCAGCTTTATTTTGAACCTCTTCTCATCAACAAGCCATTCGGCTTTGTTGACCTCTCGCACAAGTTGCCTGAAGATGTAGTCTGCCCAATCAACTTCTTCTTCCTGAATCAGTGCTCCCAGCACCATAAACTTCGATGACGACAGTTGATCATAACTGCCCGCCATCCCCATTATTATTTTGTTGGTAATGTCCAACGCAAAACGGTAAATCCTCTTGAGTTCATTCCTCTTGGCTGTGAATTTCAGTTTTTCCGGGATATTTTCCACCTTAATCTTTTTCCAGGTTTCGACGGCGGATTGCTTGAGAGCTTCGACCGCTAAACCACGGTGCTTCATTAGAAGACGATGCGGATCGTCTCTCGAGATATCTTGTTGGTATTCCGCCTTGTGCTATGAATTCCGTCTTGAATCGATAAGCTTCGCGATAGAACTCGACGACATCCTCTTTGAGCAGATGTTGCGGGTTGATGTCTAGAAATGGGTAGATCCCATTAAGCTTCATTGCGCGAATCGATTAAACATGTCGTAGTCCTCAGTTGGCTTCCAATAAGCCTTCAAAGTCGACGACCAACGAGAAAATGATCTGGTCTTTCACCGCCTTCAAATTAACTCCTTCGAAAGATGCCATTTCTGCAAATAGAAGATTTTAGTGTATTTGGTGTTCAAGAAATTTTTGCTCTGAAAAATCTAGGGTTTCTGTAAGCATAAAGAGTAAAGTGAAAGGTCTTCTTTCCTTATAAAGAAGATGAAAAGACGTTTGTATTAATTTATTATATATTTGAAACGGTGGTACGCCTTTTGATATTCTTTTGAATTTCAAATTTGAACTTGTGGCCCATTTTAAAATTTGACGGTTATTTCTGATTGGCCACCGTGGAGGTTGATTTAATAGGCGATTGACGCGTGTATTAAAATTGCCACTTGGCTTAGGAAAATCTATATTTAACTGCCAGTTGTTAACCAAAATTAATATAATATTATAGATGTGGTAGATAATAATTAAATATTCAGAGGTCAGTTTAGAAAACTTAGCTGGTCTGATTTGTTGACCGTTGACCGCTCTGTATTAGGTGAGTTGACTACTCGCCTGATATTCTGATCAGCTAGGTTGCTTTGTCCGTCCTTCGTCTTCTCGCATGCATCAGCTAGGATCTGATTCTTCAGCTGGGGTCCGTCCTTCCTCTGAAATGCTTTAACTTGCTTCAGTACTAGATTCCCAATCTAGTAATCCAAGATCTCTGCTCAGCTCCAGAAATCTTTCTTCTGGCAAGGGTTTAGTGAAGATGTCAGCTATCTGGTAGTCTGTGCTGACTCTTTCAACTCTAACCCTTTTGTTAAGCACATGGTCTCTAATGAAATGGTGCTTAACATCAATGTCCTTCGTCCTTGAGTGCAAAACCGGGTTGTTGGTTATTGTAATAGCACTATTGTTGTCACACCAGATAGGAAATTCATTTGCAATGATATTATAATCCCTTAACTGTTGTCTGATCCATAGAATCATGCTGACTGACTACTGCTGACTAGGTATTCGACTCTGTAGTGGATATAGAGTTAGAAAAATGATACTTGCTAAACCAGGATATCAGTCTGGTTCCTAGGAATTGACACGTTCCACTAGTGCTCTTCCTGTTGATTTTGCATCCTGCGAAATCCGCATATGAGTATCCTGACAGCTCGAAGTTATCATCCTTGGGATACCATAGTCCAACATTAATTGTAGACTTTAGGTACTTAATTATTCTCTTGGCTGCATCTAGGTGTGATTGCTTCGGCTTGGACTGTAATCTTGCACAAACTCCAACGGCATATGATATGTCTGGCCTGCTTGCAGTGAGGTACAGAAGAGATCCAATGAGTCCTCTGTAGTGGGTTGAGTCCACTGATATGCCTGCCTCATCTGCATCTAGGTGAGTACTTGTGCTCATAGGAATTCTTGCGGGCTTGGCTGATTCCATTCCATATCTCTTGATAAGATCTCTGGTATACTTTGCTTGGTTGATGAAAATTCCTTTTTCCATCTGCTTAACTTGTAGTCCGAGAAAGAAGTTAAGCTCTCCCATCATACTCATCTCAAATTCTCCTTGCATGAGGTTGGAGAATTTCTCGCATAGCTCTGGATTGGTTGACCCGAATATGATGTCATCCACATAAATCTGGACTATTAATATGTGGCCTTCATGCTCCACTCTGAATAGGGTCTTGCCCACCTTCCCTTTGCAAAATTTATTTTTCTCAAGAAACACAGATATTGTTTCATACCACGCTCTTGGTGCTTGCTTGAGTCCATACAGAGCCTTCAACAGCTTATAGACTTTGTCTCCTTTGACAAAACCTGGGGGTTGCTCTACATAGACTTCTTCTTCTAGGATTCCATTCAGAAAAGCACTCTTTACATCCATCTGATATACTTCAAAGTCTTTGAATGCAGCATATGCGAGGAATAGTCTGATGGCCTCTAATCTTGCAACAGGTGCATAGGTTTCATCAAAATCTATTCCTTCACACTGTGCATATCCTTTTGCTACAAGTCTGGCTTTATTCCTAACAACAGCTCCGTCTTCATCACTCTTGTTTTTATACACCCATTTGGTGCCAATAACTTACTTGTGATCAGGTCTGTCTGTTAGTTCCCAAACTTTGTTTCTTTCCATCTGCTCCAATTCCTCTTGCATGGCATTAATCCATGAATAATCTTCCAAGGCTTGTTCTGTAGTCTTGGGTTCAATTTGTGACATAAAACATGAGAACATCGCCATTCCTGCTGGTAGGGTTGACTGTCTCGTCTTAACTCCATCAGTCAACTTTCCACTTATTTGCTGGATTGGGTGATCCTTGAGCCATTTGGGGATATCGTCCTCTTCTGGGTTTGTTCCCCCTGTTGGATTGCCCTGGTGGATTTATGCATCAGCTGGGTTCTGGTCTGCAACTGGATCAGCTACCGTCTTGTCATCTGCAGGTTGGTTACGTCTGCGAGATGAGTCTTTGTCGGCTCCGTGGGTTTTCTTGGCAAGCTGGATCGAGATAGGTTTGGTGATCTGTCGATCTGTGATTGGGTCTTGGCACTGCGGTTGGGTTATCAGGCTGGTCTGCAGGTGAGTCCACCATTCCAGTGTCATGAACAATGACTTCTTCAAGGGTTGCTGACTTGAGCTTGTTCTCAATTATCTCAACTTGTTTCCTGAACTCAACGGTAGATTCATCAAAAACAACATGGGGTGTTTCCTCCACAACTAAGGTTTTTTTATTAAAAACTCTATATGCCTTGCTTCTTTGGGAATATCCCATAAAGAGACCGTCATCAGTTTTAGCATCAAAGGCATTTAGTTGTGTTTTACCATTGTTGTGGATGAAACACTTACAACCAAAAACATGAAAGTAAGCAACAATAGGAGTTCTATTATTCCAAACCTCATAGGGAATTTTGCCATGTCTCCCTACTATCATACTCCTATTCTGGGTGTGACAGGCTGTGTTAAGCCTTGACCCGTAACCTTTTGGGCAGTGCATTCGCAATCATGGACCTTCTTTGCTTCCTTCGAGTTCTGTTCCTTCTTTCAGCAACACCATTCTCTTTGGGGCGTCCCGGCCGCAGAGCTTATGCTGGATCCCATTCTGATCGCTGTAATCAGTTATCGCCTTGTTGAGAAACTCTCCTCCTCTATCTGATCTGATCTTGATTATGGAAAGGGATTTCTCATTCTGGATCCTTCTCAGCAGCTCAGGTAACTTGGTCAAGGTTTCACTTTTCTTGTATAGGAAAATAATCCAAGTGTACCTTGAATAATCATCTACTATTACAAGTGCATGCTTCCGGCCGCTCAAAGTCCTTGGCTTGATCGGACCAAATAGATCCATGTGGAGTAGATCTAAGATCCTTGTTGTGAGCGTTGTAGGCTGAACTGGCTTGAATGATGCCTTGGTCTGCTTTCCTTTCTGACATGCATCACAGAGTGCTTCCTTCTTGAATGCCTCATTTGGAAGTCCTCTGACCAGCTTCTGAGAGCTAATCTTGTTGATGGCTTTGAAGTTCAGGTGACATAGTCTTTTGTGCCACAGCCATCCATTTTCAGCTACTGTCTTGGATAGAAAGCAGGAGTTAGGTGTTCCTGTGTTCCAATCAATCATGTAGACATCTCTCCTTCTGAAGCCTTGGAGCTTTACTTCTCCAGATAAGATATCTATCACCATACACTTCAAGATGGTGAATACTACTAGGTTCTTCTCGTCACAGAATTGGCTTATGCTCAGGAGGTTGTACTTGAGTCCTTTGACATAATGAACTTTGGATATCACAATGTTCCTTGGTGCAGCTCTCCAAAGCCTTTTGTCTGTCCTCTAGAGCTATCTCCAAAGGTTACATCGGGACCTCTCTCTTTGATGTACTTGGACAACATCTTCTTGTTCCCGGTCATATGCCTCGAGCATCCAGAGTCTACAAACCATTCTTCACCTCCAAAATTTGAGCTTGTGGAGATGTGGTTGTAGTCCTTCCACCTTTTCTGCAATTAGACAAGCAGAGATTTAGGTACCCAAATTTGAGTGGGTCCTTTGGGGTTAGCTGGTTTCCTGGAGAATTGATTTCTCCTTGGATTATAGAAATTGTTATTATTATTATTGTAACCCTCATAAGGTGTCTGTGGTCGAGGTCTGAATCTCCTGGTTGGATTGTATACCGGATATTCCTCAAAATTTTGATAGTGTGGGCCATTTCTAAATCTAGGCTGAGACCATTTATTAAATTTTTGTGGTCTCCACACTTGTTCATTTTGGTTATTAGGATAACCTTGAGGTTTCCATCTGCCCCTCCCATTATGAAATCTATTTTTGGAGAGTTGTTGGTAATAGTGGGCATGTTGTCTGGGATGCTGCTTTTGCCTGGGCCACTGCCTAGTCGCCTGTCTAGGTGGCTGTCTCGTGTAACCTGACTGCAGCCTAGACATTTGACTTGACTGTTGCCTGTTTTTGAATATCGGTTTATATACAGGCTCAGCAGTCGAGATAATTCTTTCTCCCTTGATAAACTTGGTTTCAGAACTAGAGGGAGTGTGAGAATCATATCCAAGGCCTGATTTGGTATATAGTGACCTTTTATAAGTACACAATTCTCCCAGAGTTGAAGACGCCTTCAGGGAGGTTATTTCCTGCGCCTGAGTCTTATTTATCTGAGCCAGCTTAGTAAACTCGGCTTTGGCATGAGCAAGTGCAGCTGATTTTTCTTTAAGTAAAATGGTTAGTCGATCTATCTCAGCTGTATTAACATTTGCCTAGTTTTTAAAGTCAGCTGTAGTTATCTGAACCTTATTCAGTTCTAGGCTGAGTTTTTCGAAATCATTTTTCAGCTGCCTATTCTCATCTTGCAGCTGAGTCTTTTCTGCTGATACAGCTTGGTGTGCAGAATTGAGTGTTTCAAAATCTTTGAATAACTGATTTACCGATTCGTGTAGATCCATATCTTGTGACATGGCTGAGCTATTATTTGAACTGGTGGGTTTAGAAGTTACCTCTTCATCATCTAGGTTTGCCATCAGGCAGTCATACTCCTCATCTTCATCAGAAAAGAATCCGCTGCTCGATTTGACATGTTCCGGGTCTTCTCCGATGAGGGCCTTTCTTCTATCTTCTTTTCTGCCCACCTCCTTCTTGGTTTCGTCCTTCTTGAGCTCGGGACAATCCATTTGGATGTGTCCTATTTTGCGACAGTTGTAGCATTCTACTTTCCAGCTTCCAGCCTTCTGGTTCCTTCTTGGATTCTCCTTATAATTTTTCTTATACTTGGAGTAGTTCTTTCTAAAATTGCTGAACCTTTGCATTATAAACGCCATTTCTTCCTCAAAATCTAGTGGATTTGGAGGTTTCACATCAGATAGGCTCTTGGCAGGGGACTCGGCTGCAAATGCGATTCCCTTCTCTGCAGGCTCAGTTGAGGATGAACTTGGAAGCTCGAACTCATAAGCCTTCAGATCAGAGAACAGCTCCTGAATCTTTATCTTATTCAGGTCCTTGGACTCTCTCATGGCCACGACCTTCATGCTCCATTCGGGGTTGAGAGATCTGAGAACCTTTAGTGCCATTTCCCTGTTGCCATAGGTTTTGCCCAGGGAGTTGATCTCATTAATAATCTCAGTGAACCTTGTGTCCACTTGATCTATGGATTCACCATTCTTCATTTTAAAGTTGTCAAATTTTTGGATAGCAATTGACAGCTTGTTTTCCTTGATCAGCTCCGTTCCTTCACACATTAGGGCTAATGTGTCCCTGATTTCTTTGGCATTCTTACAATTCTTGATCTTGACCATGGTGGATTTGTGAAGAGTTTGATATAACACATCTCTGGCCCGGTTATCAAGATTGGCCAGCTTTCTTTCTTCGGGAGTCAGCTCTGTCCTCTTCTTAGGAATCTTCTCTGGCCTTCCAGCTGCAATCTCCTCTGCTGTGTTGTCTTTCTCAAAGATGAATGGATCGTCCTCGATGATGCACCACATGTCGTCATGAATCGAAGATAAGTGTGCCTGCATCCTTATCTTCCACAGATCATACTCGTCAACTGAAAACACAGGGAGTCTAGAGTGCATGTGTTCCATTATAAAGTGAGAGTAAAGATATATATATATATATCTGATATAGATCTGGTTTGTGAAATAAATGAACCAACCTCTTCGATACCACTTGTAGGTCACAAGTCGTCCAGGTACAAGTCTAGAGGGGGGGGTGAATAGACTTGTAGAAACTCTTAAACTCTTTTTCACGTAGAGTGAGTTTCTTCAGCTGATAGTTAAACAAGTGACTTGGAGTCGTTTGTTCTTAGATATATGCGGAAGTCAGCTGATGACGAATAGAAAGCAACTTAATGAAACACTTAACAATGAATGCAGCAGTTAGGGTATGATGCAATAAAACAGTAAATAACGCAGGCAATTATAGTGGTCTCAGAGGTGGGGTAATCCTCTACTAATCCACTTTTCTCCAAACCAGTTGGAGATGAATTCACTATAATTTTCAACCAGTGATAAATATTACAGTGATTCAAACCACACTACAACAGCTCCCAACCAGTGGAAATCCGTGCCGTTGTACACACTTGACTGCCTTGCACCTCTTGATCCTCGATCCTTGGATGCCTTTACAGTCTCTTACTTCAACCAGTGAAGTACCCCGTACTCAGGATTATAGACAAGAGTTTTTGTCTTCTCCAACTAAGAGCTTCCTTAAGTATGAACTTTTAGAACTGCTCTTTTCACGATGCTATTGATTGCTTTAGATTGCTTGATTGCTTTGATCGCTTGAAAGTATGTTCGCACCGGTAGTTACTCAGCTTCAAATCTTTGGATATATATATAGGTCACGATCTCTGAGCTTTTTCCTTGTAGCCGTTGCAAATCTTTTGAACAAATCCGTCCGTTGGAGGGAGACTTCATTGTTTAATTTTTCTGAACGTTGCAAGGCTAGATTCCCATTATTTTTTTTTATCTTCCGACCGTTGTGAAGACTTCTGCATGTGAGCGCCGAATCTTTTGAATATTAAACGTCTAAAGTCTTCAAGGTGGGTCTGGATGATTTATTTAAATCATATCTCTAGCGGGAATCACTCCAATTTGTCTCTTCACGTTGCATGTGACTTTCCGTAATACTTAACTTTTCAACGCATGCTGACGTGGACTTGGAGAACTTGGCTGCCTTCGAGTAGGCTGATATGCAGCTAACATCTCTGCAGTCAGGACCTCTCAGCTGTTCACTGTTTGTGACTTATCTGATCAGGTGACTTCCCTAAGGTACCTTGGCTGCAGTCTGGTCAAACTTCTCTGATAAATTTTGTTGACCAGAGCTACCCTGACTGGACTCGGCTGTTCCTCTCTGATGGACTTATCTGTACTCAGTACTTAGCCGATTTTCAGCCTAACTAATTTTTGGCCTACAGAAGATACTCATTTGGTTCTTCTTTACATTTTTCCAAGTTATACTTAACATATTTTGGCCTATGGAAGATACTCATTTGGTTCTTCCTTACATTTTTCCAAGTAATAAACATTTGATTTTATATTAATGACATCATCAAAATCTAACAAGTATTCCTAATAGTTCCTAGTGTTGAGACTATAATCAACTTCCGATTATCATGTTATACATCAGGTTTTATATATCATTATCAACACAACCATATTATGAAGTTATTGTCCAACAAAAAGTAATACTAATACCATTAACGTTAATCTTCACTTAGTTTGAGCATGATTCAATTAACTTATCATGTTTACACTAGCATAAACTAACATTATGTGAAGTGATTATATACTAACATCATCATAAGTATAAATTTAATATGAGTTAAGGAAAGACCAACCTCAAGATGAAGAACAACACCAACACTTCAAGGGATACACTTCAATATCCAATTCTCCAAGTCACAAACCAAGTGCTGAAGCTCCAACACAAGTTAGAAGGGCTAGAAACGGAGTTGGCAGGGAAGGGAATCGTTTTTCTCAGTTTGGAGGTTGAATGGGTCGAGCAGGAAATGAATGGCAAGTCATATTTTTATAACTTGAACTCGGAATTACGTACGTTAAAGAAAGGGGTTAACGTACGTTATAGTCCTTACGTACGTAATCTCATGAACATTACGTACGTAATCAATTTCATCAGATCTTTCTGACTTAAAACATGCAAATCGTTACGTACGTAAATATATAGCTATTACGTACGTAATAGCCGTTGACTTGGCTGTCGCGATCGACTCCTGACCACCTACCCCCGCTCGGTCCCACCCGCCGAAAGGCGGGCTGTTGATGGATCTCTCGCATTACGTACGTTAACATATGAATGTTACGTATGTAAGGCTACGTACATAGCGTACGTAAAGAAGATAGGTTAACGTACGCTAAGTTCTATAACAAGCATAAATGGAATTCTCCCAATATCACCCAACAATTAATATAGTATGAATGACCATGATTCCAAATTAACATAATTCGTCGATATACTTGCTACAAAAATACAGATATGGTGCGAAAATACTTGGTTTAAATCATAAAATACAATAGTAAAGGCGAGGGTATTACATACTCCCCCCTTAAAAGGAGTTTCGTCCCCGAAACTAAGGGGTAAACATCTCGGGGTATTTCTCTCGCATGCTATCTTCAGTCTCCCACATAGATTCCTCGACTCCATGTCTCGACCACTGAATTTTTAATAAGGGAATCGCCTTGTTCCTCAGCTGTTTAATCCTTCTCTCAAGTATCTGCACAGACCGTTCTTCATACGAATGGTCATCGGCTATTTCGACCTCGTCGAATTGAATAATGTGGCTTGGGTCAGCAACATACTTCCTCAACTGAGATACATGGAATACGTTGTGAATCCGGCTCAAAGCTGGTGGTAATGCTAAACGATAGGCTAGGTCGCCTACTCGTTCCAGGATCTCAAATGGACCAATATACCTTGGGCTCAATTTTCCTGTCTTCCCGAATCGGAAAACACCTCTAGTAGGAGATACTTTGACTAGTACATGGTCACCAGCCTCAAACTCGAGTGGTCGTCCATGATTATCAGCATATGATTTCTGGCGGCTTTGGGCCGTTAATAGGCGACCCTTGATCAGGGAAATCTTCTCGCGGGCTGCCAATAACATATCAGGTTCCGTACCAATAGATTCAGACAAATCGTCCCAGCACAAAGGGGACCTACAACAACGACCATACAATGCCTCATAAGGTGCCATCATGATCGAGGCGTGCCAGCTGTTATTATATGTGAATTCTACCAACGGTAGTTGGGCTTCCCAGTCGGGCTTCCAATCGAGAGCACATGCCCTCAACATATCCTCTAGAGTTTGAATAGTCCTCTCAGACTGACCGTTGGTCTGAGGATGAAAAGCCGTACTGAAGTTCAACTGTGTACCCATAGCACGATGAACCGCCTTCCAGAAGTGCGACACGAACCGTCCGTCACGATCTGATACAATACTCTTAGGGGTACCATGTAGTCTCACAATCTCTTTGATGAATAATTGGGCCAATCTCTCGGGGCCCCACATATCCTTGATCTCCAAGAAGTGGGCTGATTTAGTCAATCGATCCACAATCACCCAAATCGTGTTCATGCCTCGACGGCTCGTCGGCAAGCTAGTAATAAAATCCATCGATATGTCTTCCCACTTCCACTCGGGAATCGGAAGCGGTTTCATCATGCCAGCTGGTCGTTGATGCTCAATCTTGACCTGCTGACAGGTCAAACATTTCGAAAGGAATTCGGCAACCTCCCGTTTCATGTTACCCCACCAATAATACGGCTTCAAATCCTTATACATTTTGTTCGATCCCGGGTGTATGGAATACGGGGTAGCGTGAGCCTCCTTCAAAATAGTATTCCTCAACTCTCCGTCTGCTGGTACACATACTCGGTTTTTAAAGCGTATCAATCCATCCTCGTGAACCACAAATCCAGGGACCTTCCCCTGATCGATTTCTCCTCGAATTCTGGATAAGAACGGGTCCGTCATCTGTTTGATCCTGACCATATCATCAAGGGATGATGAAATATCAAGCGTGCACAGTTGTCCCTGAATGCGTTGTAACCAGACCTCAATCTATGGTCTCATGAACTCTAATTGCAACTCCTTCTGGGCGGTCAAACGAGCCAGTATCTGCTCCTGCACTGTCTTGCGGCTCAAGGCATCGGCAACCACGTTTGCCTTGCCTGGATGATAAAGGACCTCGATATCATAGTCTTTGATTAGCTCTAACCACCTCCTTTGTCTCGTATTCAACTCCTTTTGGGTAAAAATATACTTGAGGCTCTTGTGGTCCGTAAAAATCCGGCAGGTAACTCCATACAGATAGTGGCGCCAGATTTTTAAAGCAAACACTACGGCTGCTAACTCCAAATCATGAGTCGGGTAGTTGACCTCGTAAGGACGCAACTGTCTGGATGCATAGGCGATCACTTTCCCGTCCTGCATTAATACGCAGCCAAGGCCCTGTCTTGATGCATCGCTATATACCACGAATCCTTTCGCTCCTTTAGGTAGAACCAAAACAGGTGCTGAAATTAATCGACCTTTGAGTTCATCAAAACTTTGCTGACATGCTTCCGACCACAAGTACTTCTTATCTTTCCTTAATAGATTAGTCATCGGTTGAGCAATTTTGGAAAATCCTTCCACGAATCGTCTGTAATAGCCTGCTAGACCCAGAAAACTACGAACTTCCTTCACATTCTTCGGAGGTAGCCAGTCTCGGATAGCTTCTGTCTTCTGTGGGTCTACTCTTACTCCATCTGCTGATATTACATGTCCCAGAAAAATAACTTCAAACATCCAAAATTCACACTTAGAAAATTTTCCATAGAGTTGTTCTCGCCTTAATGTATCGAGAACCTGGCGGAGGTGAGACTCATGCTCCTCATGATCACGAGAGTAGATCAGGATGTCGTCAATAAAAACAACTACAAAACGATCCAGATAATTAATAAAAACTCGATTCATCAATTCCATGAATACTGCGGGTGCATTAGTCAGTCCGAATGGCATGACAACGAACTCATAATGTCCATAGCGAGTGCGAAAAGCTGTCTTTGGGACGTCAGACTCTCGAATCCTCAATTGGTGGTACCCGGATCTCAAGTCGATCTTGGAAAATACAGCGGCTCCCTAGAGCTGATCTAATAGATCATCGATGCGAGGTAAAGGATATTTGTTCTTAATTGTTACTTTGTTTAGCTCACGGTAATCAATGCACAAACGCAGCGATCCGTCCTTCTTTCGTACGAATAACACCGGTGCTCCCCAAGGGGATGCACTGGGTCGAACATATACTTTCTCAGTTAACTCCTCAAGTTGTCTTTTCAACTCCTGCATCTCAGTCGGGGCCATACGATATGGTGCTTTCGAAAGCGGGGACGTCCCTGGCTCCAACTCAATGGTGAATTCTACCTCTCGTTGTGGGGGTATTCCTGGAATCTCTTCTGGAAATACATCTAGATAGTTTCGAACTACCGGGATATCAACCAATTTGACTGGTCGGTCAGTTGTCTTGGTCATGTAACACCAATAACCAATGCACCCATGGTTCAGTAACCTCACAGCCTTCATAGCGCTGATGACTCTCCCAGAATGATTGGGATTATCACCCCGAAAAATACACTCGACGCCATCATCAGATGTGACGGTCACCATTCACTTACGGACGCTAAGCAAGGCATCGTAACGATCCATCCAGTCGATACCCAAGATTACATCATCTTTAGGTAAATCAACCATAATCAAGTCGGACAACCACTCACGGTTGTTCATGTGAATCGGACAGTTCTGTACTTCACGACTCCCAATAATTCTTCTACCATCGGGTAGACCAATTACATAAGGTTCACAATCGGTAACATGATTCAAATGCAAACGACGCAAACAAGAACTAGACAAAAAGAAGTGTGAAGCACCAGTATCAAAAAGAACACAAACGGGCTGAGAGTGGATCTCGAGAGTACCTGCAATCATGCTGGCTTCGGGATCATCTGCTTTCTTCATCTCGTAGACTTTGGGTTTTGCAACCCCGGAAGCAGGTGTACCAGCTTGATTTCCACGGCCCATCCCTTTGTTTGCCCCGGTAGTCTGGTAAGAAGCGGACGGAGGAGCACGTTCTGAGCAAGAGGCATCTGGAGCAAGAGATGCTACTGGAGCACGCCCGAGTCCACACCTGCAATAGCGAGCACGATGACCGTTCTTCCCTCAAGTCTGACAGGCAACGGCCGGCTTCGGACACTTGGAGCTGATATGCCCCTGGTCCCCACAGTTATAACACACGACAGGTGAGCTGATTGCCAGAGAGTGCGTTCCTGTCGGTTTCGGTGCCATAGGTGGCCGTTCAGAAGGATTTGGTATAGGCTGGGGCTTCTTGAACATCCCCCGGTTACTGTCTCCTTGGGTCTGGTTCCTGGATCTCTTGTTGGAAAACTGAGGCTGCTTCTTGGAAATCTCCTTCGCAGTAAGTTCATACTCCAAAGCCTTCTCAATAAACTCCGGTAGGGTCGTACAGTGGTGATTGAGTAATTGCATCCTCATTCGGGGTTTAAGTCTTTTGAGGAAATATTTGATCTTATCAGCTTCCGAACGGACAACTGACGTAGCAAAAGGGAGAAGTGCTTGGAATTTTAATCATCATATGTTTATCATGTTCATTCACATATTCTAACATTAATGTCAAATACTTGAAGTCCAGTTTATTACCAATGTAACATTGTGAAAACATCTTTTCAAATCATCGGCACTTCCGATTACGATATAAGTTTGTGTTTAATTACGTTCTTCATTATTTTACCAACGATTACATTAAAACTGAATACTATATGAAGCATAAGTTCAAGTTTTTAGTGAACTAAGAACATCATCTTAATTTACGTCTCTTAACACACACGGATTAATGAAATGGAATTCGGCTACTCATCTACCGCATTTGTATCACCATATTCACTACAATCCTCTTAAGAACATTATTAACATATTAATGTAGCGATTAACACCCTTTTAAGTTATCAACGAAATCGATTAACTTGATCATATGAAGATTACAACTTCCTTCTATCAAAATCCATTGTTTTACTTTTGAAGAATTTATTAAAAGCCTAGTTATATCATTGGATACTTGGAATTCTAAAAGTAACTTCATCCCATCTTGTGAAGATTACCTTCAAAGGGTTAACATAATTCTTCCAACAATTTATTACAAAGGTGTTGGTTTTAGAGGCCAAAATTATGGTTCCATATTACCTTCAAGAATCAATTGAATGTTCGAGACAAGTTTAGTATCTCTCACCTCTAATCATTAAGGATTTCATCCTTAACATGTTCCTAGTGTTGAGACTATAATCAACTTCCGATTATCATGTTATACATCAGGTTTTATATATCATTATCAACACAACCATATTATGAAGTTATTGTCCAACAAAAAGTAATACTAATACCCTTAACGTTAATCTTCACTTAGTTTAAGCATGATTCAATTAACTTATCATTTTTACACTAGCTTAAACTAACATTATGTGAAGTGATTATATACAAACATCATCATAAGCATAGATTTAATATGAGTTAAGGAAAGACCAACCTCAAAATGAAGAACAACACCAACACTTCAAGGGATACACTTCAATCTCCAATTCTCCAAGTCACAAACCAAGTGTTGAAGCTCCAACACAAGTTAGAAGGGCTAGAAACGGAGTTGGCAGGGAAGGGAATCGTTTTTCTCAGTTGGGAGGTTAAATGGGTCGAGCAGGAAATGAATGGCAAGTCATATTTTTATAACCTGAACTCGGCATTACGTACGTTAAAGAAAGGGGTTAACGTACGTTATAGTCCTTACGTACGTAATCTCATGAACATTACGTACATAATCAATTTCATCAGATCTTTCTGACTTAAAACACGCAAATCATTACGTACGTAAATATATAGCTATTACGTACGTAATAGTCGTTGACTTGGCTGTCGCGATCGACTCCCGACCACCTACCCCCGCTCGGTCCCACCCGCCGAAAGGCGGGCTGTTGATGGATCTCTCGCATTACGTACGTTAACATATGAATGTTACGTACGTAAGGCTACGTACGTAGTGTACGTAAAGAAAATAGGTTAACGTACGCTAAGTTCTATAACAAGCATAAATGGAATTCTCCCAATATCACCCAACAATTAATATAGTATGAATGACCATGATTCCAACTTAGCATAATTCGTCGATATACTTGCTACAACAATACATATATGGTGCGAAAATACTTGGTTTAAATCAGAAAATACAATAGTAAAGGCGAGGGTATTACAAATGGTTAGTAGGAGCACACATTATAGGTATGCTAATTGGATTAGTATACTCGAACCGACTCACCCTCGATTCGTCACACGGATTTCACTCCGGGACAGTCAATGACGGAATCGAAAGGTTGTGATAGGTATTCGTGAACCTTCGACTTGAGGATTTAGTAGGGATGTGCTTGTGACGTCAAGATTTTCATTAGAGTAGTTCGACCCTATAAACCGGAAGGCGAGGGTCAACTACGACGTGCATCTTGACGGGCAAGTAGCAGGTCCTACTGAATACCAAGATAGAATTCTTTCTCCTGTTAGTGAACGGGTTATATGTCCTATGCGGTTATTGGCAGATGAGATCATAAGTCTTTGGCCAAAGCATTGGAGCTAGCTGTATTAGATACACGAGAGCTCGATGATCTTGGTTTGCATTAACGCATGCATAGCGTCAAGTACAGATAGGGTTTGACTGACCGTGACCCTATAACTTTATCGGGACATTTGAAAGAAGGGTTTATACGTTTACTGGTATTCACGACAAAATGGTTCTTGAATGATCCCATCATTCGTTCTCAGTTGGGGTACAGTGTAGGCCGCCAGGCTGGCTAGGTGGTGGTGCTACTCTTTGGTTCCTCCCATTGCTGACTGAGACGAACCTACCGAGTCGTGCAATAGGATTGACGACGGAATGAATCAAGCTAATTCTCTCATTATGATTATTAGATATTGAATATCTAAATTTGGGACATTGGATGTTTAAATTGATTTATTGGATAAATTGATTTACGGCCTAATGAATTAAATATATCACTGGGTGATTAATTTAATTCATGAATATAATTATTTCTTGGAGAAATTAATTATGTTATTTTGTATTTGATATGTTTAATTAATTAGATTAGTTAAACGATATAAATACATTGGAACGGAATTGGACTTTATCTGTTTGGACTCTCGGGAGTCCGAAACAAACAGAATTCGTCCGAATCCTTCTAGATTGGCCGCCCCCCCTCACTTTCCATCCACCTTCCCATATTGTTCTTTTGTGTCCATTTTATAATGGATGAAAATGACTTGTAAGGAATATCATTTGCATGAGATGTACATGTGAGTGGAAAGTAAAATAAGAAGAGAAGACTTCCACTCTCACCTCACTTGATCCAAAACGTGAGAAAGAGGAAGTAGAGAGAGAAAAAGAACTTAGAGTTCATTTCATGGTTTTCAACTTCATCTTCATCTTCTGCATTCTTTTCTTTCAATTTTCTTAGAGAAATATTGAGAGAAAAATAGAGAGTAAGATTAAAACACTTAGAGTGTAGTAATCTTTACATATATAGCTTCATCACTTAGTTCTAGCCGTATCCTCGGAGGATAGCAAGGTGATCGTCGTTCCGGTCGTTTCTCCGGCGCGTGGCAAGTAGAGACGCGGTACTTTCGGCGTTGGATCGTTCAAGGGCTTGAAGTGGAATAGATTCGTAGAGATCAAGCAAAGCTTGGGGAATAGCTCAAGAGAAGGTTATCCATCTAATCAACGGACTACAAGGGTGAGTTTCTATATCTCTTGTGTATTCAGTTTTGGATATTCGTATATACGTAGCTCGATCGATCCTCGTAGGGATTCGGATCGAATTAATTTTCGTTTTACCGCTTCCGCTGGGCCTTCGTTTTAGGCACCAAATCCCAACAGTGGTATCAGAGCGTAGGTCTTGAGATCGTATATACGATATTAGCATTTGGAATGCTTGATTAGATGGTGAATGATTCGGAATCATTTTAGTCATAATCGTGGTATATGTTTTTATGTTCGTTGTAGTTATATTTTTCGTAAGTTTATGTCTAAATATAAATCTTAATTTTTTAGAAATATGATTTACATTGAAGATATGAATATTGTAAAATATTGATATTGGATATCCGGTCGAAAATCGAGCTCCGAATCGTCGTCGGACGACTTTTCGGACAAAGGGCAGGAAGCTGCCAGGGTGACTCGGCCGTGTCTGGTCGGCAGCTTCCGGAAGTGACTCGACCGTGTCAGGCGACACGGCCGAGTCTGCCAGGAAATTCTAGGACACTGCCGGCACGACCCCACCGTGCCATTCGGCACGGGCCGTGTCCGGCCGGCAGCCTGCCGGCAGTGACTCGGCCATGGCAGGCCATTTTTGCCTCGACTCGATTTTTTTCGTGTATTCTTGAAAATTAATCTCCCTCATGTTAAATTAGATTTAATATGATTAAAATGATTTATGGTATTTCATTTTATAAGGGAAATTTTATTAATTGGAATATTTATGGTGGACCGAATTATTTTGAACGTTATCATATTACCAGTTGTGTGAATCGATTGGATCGGTTCGTATTGTTGATTGGATCAATGTATCTCTACGCTTTCCATTTATATAGTATTTATTTGATGAATGCTTTTGAATGGGGATGTGGTTCGTGTACTTAGTTTTGAATCGTTCGTTTTATCCGATTGGGTTGTAAAGGTCGTTTTGAGCCTATTTATTTTACTAGAAATGTTTGTATCTAGGATGCAATTTTCGATGTAAAATTTATATGTAATGACGAAGACCGGAGGAAGATCCGTTTCGATAAGACGAAGATTCAAGACGAAAACTTGTAATTAGATTACGAAGTTTTTGTTTTCTAGGAACGGTCCATGAACCACATGTTGGTAGCAACTAGGTTGTGAATGGTTTTTTCATATTGTATGAATACCACAAACGCGCTTAAATGATTAATGTGCAAAGTGTAACGTTAATCGCAAAAATTCTCCCACAATAAATTATTAAGTTTATAAGGTTTCAAGGTTTTCCTTCCCTCCATCGAGTTTTCGGGAAATTGAAATCCAAACCGGATGTGCTATGCTTCCGAGTTATCGGGGTAGTCGTTCGGGGAGGACGGATAAATTACAGGGAGCGCATTGGATGCCTTCGGTTGGAGCAAATTTTATCCCTAGAAACCTGATAGGTTGCCAGATAAGATTCAATTGTGAAACTGATTTGCGTCGATGGTATAAACTTAACTTGTTCACGAACCATAGAAACCGTATAGATTGAGGGGAGTGAACAAGGGGAAAAAGAAAATCGAATCATCCATTAGATGGGTTGGTGTTGGACACCACTTTATGAAAATTAATAGACTAGAAACCTATTCGGTTGCCCTCTATTAATATTTATAAAGAACTCGATCACCACTATGAAGTAGAGCGACGATACTTCCGGATTTCACATGGGAGTGTGTTATTCCGATAAAAATAGTGGGAGCTGGGTAACAAGAATAGAAAATACCTTAATTCTATACTCATAACATAATTGAAGAGTCACTAATTAATCTACCGTACTTAATACAGACTCAAATCTCAATATGACAATGAATCCACTCGCAATTCTACTCGAGAAGAACACCTTGATTGGACCTAACTTTGTGGAGTGGCTCCGCAATCTGATGATAGTCCTCAGTATAGAGGCACTGGGATACGTCTTGGAGACGGACATTCCGGCGCCTCCTATGCGGACCAGAGCCAATCAGGAAGAGATCAAAAACCACGAAAAGTGGGTTAAGGATGACGTAAAAGTCCTTGCATACATGATGGCTTCTATGTCTAATGAGCTTCATAGAGCTCATGAGAAAATGACTTCTGCTAGGCAGATTCTATCTCACTTAACCGAACTTTATGGTGAGCACAGCAGAACTGCTAGATATGAAATATCCAAGAAACTGTTTGGTGCAAGGATGAAGGAAGGTGAGAAGGTTGGGGAACACGTCCTCAAGATGATATCCACGATCGAGAGATTGGAAGCTCTTGATTTTAAAATGGATACTTCTCTCCAAACCGACCTTATCCTACAGTCTCTCCCTGATTCCTTCTCACAGTTTGTTATGAACTTCAACTGCAATGAGATTGCATGCAATTTAGCTGGGCTAATGAACAAACTTGTGACCGCTCAGTCTCAGATGAAGAGTCCGCGGATGAAGGAGTCTGCTCTTGTGATTTCTTCTGGACCTCGGAGGTCTAAGAACAAGAAGAAAAAGACCAAGAAGCAAACTGGACCACAGTTAAGGACCTTAAGGGTAAGGGCAAGGCCCCGATGGTTCCAAAGAACAAGAAGAAGAAGGATGCTTGTCTCAAGTGCGGTGAGCTGGGCCACTGGGCTAGAGACTGTCCGATTCTTCATGGCACTTCAGTCTGTAACTTTTAGTTTTGGAAACAAATTGTTCGCTCTTGTATTTTCTACTTCTGATCTTTGGATTCGGTGCTAGTTCTCATATTTGTACCGTGAATCAGGATCTGGAACAAAGTAGGAAGCTTGGAGCTGGAGAAGTTATGATCACAGTCGGAAGCGGGCATAGTGTCGAGGCGACCAACATAGGATCACTTCTTTTGGGTTTAGAATCTGGCTTTGTTTTGACTTTAGAAGATGTACTTGTTTTGCCCAAGGGGCACAAAAACATTGTATCCATTCCGGTCATGGACCGAAAAGGCTTTTCATTTTTCATTGGTGATGGTTCCTGCAAAATTTATTTTAGAAATAAACTAGTGGGTACTGCTATATTGTTGAATGGATTGTATCATCTAAATCTCAGTAACAAAGTAGTTGTGAATACTATGACTAGAAAACGTGGTAGGGATGAAACCAATCAAGTTTTGAAATGGCATCTTAGACTTGGTCATGTTGGTCAGACCAAAGTTTACAAGATGGAAAAGGATGGACTTATGGGTCCATTGGGATCAGATCCCTTTCCTACTTGTGAATCTTGCCTTAAAGGCAAAATGACTAAGTCCCCCTTCACAGGGACATTTGAAAGAGCCGTGATAAACTGGGATTAATCCATACCGACGTATGTGGTGCTTTGGAAGCAACATGTGACGGATATCAATATTTCATTACGTTTACAAATGATCATACTAGGTATGGTTATGTATACTTAATGAAACATAAATCCGAGGCCTTTGAGAAATTCTAGGAATTCAAGGCCCTAGTCGAGAAACAAACTGGTAATCATATCAAAGCACTTCGGTCGGACCGAGAAGGCGAGTATATGAGTATGGAGTTTGACGAGTTCCTTAAGGAACATGGAATAGTTTCACAACTAACACCTCCAGGTACTCCTCAGTTAAATGGTGTGTCAGAAAGAAGGAACCGGACCTTGTTAAACATGGTCTATTCCATGCTGGGCTATACTGACTTACCAATTTACCTGTGGGGATATGCACTCCTGACTACCACTTATATCTTAAACAGATGTCCTTCCAAATCTGTTCCTAAAACTCCACATGAGATGTGGGAAGGAAGGAAACCAAGTCTTAATCATATTAGGATTTGGGGATGTCCCGCCTATGTCAAGAAGACTAAGGTCGAAAAGTTGGAAGCTAGGTCTGCGAAGGGACGTTTCATTGGATTCCTGTCTGGGACGATGGGATATCTATTCTACATGCCCGAAGATCGAAAGATCATTGTTGCTTTACAAGCACACTTCCTGGAAGATGAGTTCATTCAGAAAGGCGGAGCAAGTAGAAGTATTTATTTAGAAGAATATAATGAAACCCCTCAGGAGACACCTGTGCAAGAAAAATGGAACCGAACCTTCTGAAACACAAGTACAACCACCTCGTTGGTCTAATAGGGTGTCTCATTTACCTGAGAGGTATAGTTTTATGCACTTGGAGGAACTGGGTTTCCCCGAGGTTCCAAGTGATAAACAAGAGACCGACCCGCGACCAATGACCTAGAAATGGTGGATGTAGACTCCATGAAATGGACTATAGCAGTCTTCATGTAGTTGGGACCTTCATTTTAACGATACGGTCAAAGAGTTTGACTTCATGCAAAATGAAGAGGAATCTTATGTATACAAGAGGGTTAGTGGGAGCAAGATCACATTATAAATACTATATGTAGATGACATTCTACTAATAGGAAATGATGTGGGAATGCTCAGTTCTGGGAAAGCTTGGCTTTCAAGTAATTTATCCATGAAATATTTGGGAGAAGAAACCTATATTCTTGGGATTCGACTCTATTGGGATAGATCAAAGAGAATAATAAGTTTTTTCCCAAGCCCTCTATATAGATTAGATCTTAAAGAGGGTTCCTTCCGATGCGACATGGAATAAAACTCACCTTGAAGATGTGTCCTCATAGTGAGGAACAATGAAAGAAAATGAGTTATATACCATATGATTCGGAAGTAGACAGCCTTACATATGCCTTATTGTGTACGAGACCTGACATTGCGTATGCTGGAAGCGTGGTAAGTAGGTTTCGGGCTAACCCAGTCAGGGAACATTAGACCTCCGTAAAGAATGTTCTCAAGTACTTTAGAAGTACTAGGAGATCTGATTCTTATATATGGTAGTGGAAAACAAAATGTGGTGGGATTCATTGTATTGGACTTTCAAGGACAGAAAGACGATTATATGTCTACTTCTGGCTACATTTACTCTTAATGGAAGAGCAGTATCTTGGCATAGTGCCAAGTATAGCGCGACTGCTAATTCCACATGTTAGGCTGAGTATAAAGCGGCCTCGGAGGCATCCAAATGAAGGGTTAAGAAGTTACTAGGTAAACTTCTCGTGACACCTTGTGCTGTGCTGCCAGATCGGTAGCACAGGCCTACGAGCCGAGGTTTCACAATAGTACCAAACATATTGAGAGAGTATCATCTCGTAAGAGTATTTGTTCGCAAAGAGATACATTGTGCTGCATAGAGTAGAGTCAGCCGACTTCGTCGCTGATCCACTGGCCAGGCCACATTCTCAGATTAGCTTGGAGCATAATCTAGAGAACATGGGTATTAGATACCATAGTGTGGTGGCAATGAGTGCAAGTGGGATATTGTTGGGAGTATGCCCTCGAATGCCACTCAGAGGATGTGGAGTGATGGCGTTGTACTTGTAATTATGTAAATCATTAATATAAGGCAATGGAAGTTTCTTTATTTACTGGTAGTTACTGGCATTCCTAACTCGTAAATATATATATAGAAACTAGTCCGTGTATTTGAGAGCAAAACGTTCCACTCTTTATTGGATAAGGGGGTCGGCACTGGAAAGGTTTATAGCTCAAATACTTAATCGTTCGCAAGTCGATAAAACTTGACTGGGCGTTTAAGTTTATGAGAAGACTTGTATGACGTGTTTTTTGACAAGGAGAGTGCCTGTCGAACACTAATGGTTAGTGGGAGCACACGTTATAGATATGCTAATTGGATTAGTATACTCGAACCGACTCACCCTCGATTCGTCACATGGATTTCACTCCGGGACAGTCAATGACGGAATCGAAAGGTTTTGATAGGTATTCGTGAACCTTCGACTTGAGGATTTAGTAGGGATGTGCTTGTGACGTCAAGATTTTCATTAGAGTAGTTCGACCCTATAAACCGGAAGGCGGGGGTCAACCTCGACGTGCATCTTGACGGGCAAGTAGCAGGTCCTACTGAATACCAAGATAGAATTCTTTCTCCTGTTAGTGAAGGGTTATATGTCCTATGCGGTTATTGGCAGATGAGATCATAAGTATTTGGCCAAAGCATTGGAGCTAGTTGTATTAGATACATGAGAGCTCGATGATCTCGGTTTGCATTAACGCATGCATAGCGTCAAGTACAGATAGGGTTTGACTGACCGTGACCCTATAACTTGATCGGGACATTTGAAAGAAGGGTTTACTGGTATTCACGACAGAATGGTTCTTGAATGATCCCATCATTCGTTCTCAGTTGGGGTCCAGTGTAGGCTGCCAGGCTGGCTATGTAACACCCCCAATCCATTCAGGGATATTACACGCCGTAGAACCTTTCCTCAAGGATCTACCAGACTGGTAAACAATGCCTTTAAGGCTAAAAATGACTCAGTAGACCGATTTGGTCTTTCAATTAAAACATACAACTCAATTACAACACATGCCCACACAGGGGTCAAAATACGACGAACTCCCGTACAACGGGGAAAAATACTGCAGCGGAAATATAGTACAACTGAACCAATACACAACGTACGGTTCCACATGTGATTAGTAACGATCATCTTTCATCATCCTTCGTGCCGACCCTGTGTTATGCTCCCAAAACCTGAATGCAAAAAACAGACATCCACCCCCCGAATACTCGGGGGTTAGCAAAACTCCACTGCTTTGCTAGTGCAAGTATAAAATACGAAAACAAGCCATACATATCATACTCCAAGGACATAGAAATCATAAACATACTTCCCGAGGTAATTCACTTGATCAAAATGGTTAAATCGAAAGATAGGGGTAAACCCGATATACATCTTGTAAAAATATATTTCACTATCTCGGGAGTTTTAAAAACATTTGGGATTTAAGGATTCTCAAGCCTTTCGAAAAACATTTAGGGACAGCCCAAAAGTCATTTTCCCAAAACAAAGTTACGATAACAACATACGGGGTCCACGACCCGATCATACCATAACAACCTGTTTCCACAGATTATTCGCGTCTCGTGCTAGCAAGCCACGGACCTCAGATGCTCCCATAAAACAAACCCGAGTGAATAACCCACAGGGAAACTAAATCAATTCACATGTCACCGTAACAACAGTCACGTGACTACAAGCACAGATACGCACATAACCAAACCACAACCATAAGTTATCCCGGCATCGCACTAACAAGCTACGAACCTCGGAGTCCCCGGAAGACATACCCGATGATAACCCCATCAGTTATCCCGGCATCGGGCTAACAAGCCACGAACCTCGGAGTCCCCGCAAGACATACCCGGTGGATAACCCTACGGTCACGCCCGACCCATACTAGCAAGTATGGATCCTGGAGATTCAACAATCCTACCCGGAGGCACATCACATATAACAAGCACACAACATTAATCGATTATCAAGCCAAACAACATTAAGCATCACAATCTCCTTTCAAAGGAGTAACAACTAATATCACACACATTACGTTCTTACCGAACAAGTACACATAACATTACGTAATCCCCGACAAAGGATTACGGTCAATTAAACTCACTCAAAGTGATCATAGCATCTTTCAACATACAAAACCAACACACATATTCCAATAACACATATATTCACAAAGTACACGAATTATCATTGAAAGACAACATTTATCGAGAACATACCGATCACTTTTTACGTTCATTAAACAATGGGTTTCGCATAAAATCATTTATCAATAATTATACCTACGAAACATGAAACGTATGGACAAGATACTTGCCTCGATACCACGAGCAACCGAACAATGAACGGACACGGTCGGATAGTGCTCGAGCTTCCAAAAACGACCAAGGATTCGGCAATCCCACGAATACTACGGAAATAACATCACCACGAATCAATAACACTAATCGAAATCCGAAACGATTTTAAAAACAACAAGGATCTAAGTGTTCTCAAAAAAATCAAGAATCATTGATCCGGGCGATATAAATCGATGAACGGTTAACAAAATCTGAAGATTACGGTCAAGACAACCAAGAATACACAACCGATCGGAGGAGATCGGTTAAGAATCACAAATCCAAGGAACAACCCCAAATTCAAGAAACTAGGGTTCTAAGAAGAGATTACCTTGATTTGGACCAAGAAGACGATTAGATGTTGTTAAACACCTATAAATATGCTCGAAGATGAAGCTAGAAGAAGAAGATCGCTCAAAATCACCTCTGGAGCCCACTCCCGTCGGAATGGATGAAGAAAAGTGAGAAATGACGAAGTGAAGCCTGCTGTCCAGTATTTATACTGCACAGTCATTAGCGTGCGCTAACCAGACAGCATTAGCGCGCGCTAACGAGGTCAACGCCCAGAATTTACCGAATAACACTGTTAGCGTGCGCTAGGCCCATGAGCGTAGCGCGCGCTAAGGGGTCACGAAATCAGTCCAGTGGCCCCTAGACAGAACTGCACCTACCGGGTAGCGTGCGCTAGAAAGAAGAAAGAGCGTGCACTAAGCAGTCGATAGCGTGCGCTAGCTATCGACCTTAGCGTGCGCTAACAAAGCCCCAGTCCCAGTCCAGTTGTAACACCCCAAACTAGGCGAATATTACAGTGCCGTGGACCCCCGACTGGGACCCACCAGGCGAATGAAAACTGATGAATTAAATAATATAATTGTAGTACCGAACCACATTATATTACCAAATACTCCGATGAGGAGCTTTAGTACAATACACCAGGACAATACAGAATACTAGTATATTTTATATGAAGATAAAATACACCACCCTGAATAAATAAACATCTCAAACGGAATTTGCAGCGGAAATACAAATGACTGAAATGACTGAAATGACCGGAATAACTGGGGGCCCCTACTAGTATCACTGGGACTCCTCGCCGTCAACATGCTCTTCCCGTGCCTTTGCCTTGCCGTGACTTGAAAATAAAATCGCCCAACGGGGTCAGTTACACAGAACAACAATCCTCAAGGGTTGAAAATACACAATCATGATATATCTGAAGTTATGAAATATCCTTAGTTATGAATTACGCTGAAGAGGAGTATCATAGTACGCCCGTAGTGTTCTATGCAAGTGTACAAGACGGATGACCGGACACACCCGTCCTTGTACCTAATTAGTCTCACGGAGGTAATCGTTACTGTGTGCACAGTCCAATGTATCACTCCCAATACATGGCCATCGCATGCCCGACTAAAAATTCCACACATCCGCACCCGGCCGCGCAATATGAACCCAGAAGGTCATATGAACGAGAATGACCACAATGAATATCAATGGATAATAATTCGACAAGGTCAAAAATGACTCACCGAGATGAAAATAATAGTGAAGTGATTGATAACCCAATGAAATGATTGGAACCGTCGTTCCTCATGAATGAAATGATTATTCGACAATTACAAGTCTCAATATGGTTAATACAGTTATGAATGAGTTATGATTATGAATGAACAACAACAAAAGGAATGAATATCCTTTTAACCGAGTAAGAATTAACTTACTCAACACCGGTGACAATTATCCTTCCACGAACAACGTCCTAATTGAGATATCAGTGGCTCGAACAACCTTGAATAACACAATTACCAACAATCCGTTCAACATATGAATCAAACATGAAAATAACAAACTCAAAACGTCGATATGACTAACCAAGTTCATTGGGGCATTATATCGAACACTTTGTGGCCAAACTTCGATCGTTTACAACCAAACTTCAATAATCCAATATCAAATCCCCAAGAAGTGTTCCAAACCAACAAAACATCTTTAATACGATCAATAATCCTATATGAATAACCAAATTCGTGATTACAATAACGATTAATCGAAAACCCCCAAATCCAACTCAATATTCAAAGTGTTCTTGAATAATCCTTCAATAATCCAATGAATAATCACACATATCCATAATCATGTGTATATCACTTCATACAACATGATCTTAACATCCCAAACATCATAACTCAATACAAAAATCGAAATCCAAGATGTTTGATGAATATTACCTTTGAAGATCCAAGTACTTTAATCCGATGAAATCGCGTTAGATCGACTATCCGGGCTTCACGATCGAAAGGAAATGAAGAAAATCAAGCCCTCAAGTGATGGATGATGAAAAGTTTCTCCATCAAGCTCTCTCTCTCGTATGGTTGAAGAAAAGGGAAAGAAATGAGTGAATCTCGCTGAAAAAACGCAATTATAGTGCTGACTACACTGTGTGCCGCGGCCCAGCCGAAGTGTGCCGCGGCACAGGGCCAAAACTGCCCCCAGTGATCGGCAGCGTGCCGCGGCCCGGACGAGTGTGCCGCGGCAGTGACTAGGCAATGTGCCGCGGCCCTGCCGGCATGTGCCGCGACCCTGCCGGCATGTGTCGCGGCCCACAGTACAGGTTGCGCCGCGGCGCACACTCCTTGTGCCGCGGCCCACACCCCCCTTGGGTCCTAAAATGATGAAAAATGACCCGGGAAGAGAATAAAAGCAATAGGAATCAATATTTGGGAAACAATAACACGAGATGGAAGTACGGAAACCCCAAAACGGTGGTTCCAAGCAATGATTACAAGGATTCGCCCAACAAAACACAATTCGAACAACGAGGAGATTAGAAATGACATGAACTCCAACGTGAACATCGACTAATGAGTCAGTTATAACAATCAAGATAATACTCTTGTCTCGATTCCTGAGTAAGGTTGAAACAATGAACAATATCGATACACAACTCAAAGTTATTCTGAATGGTGAACACGGATGAATGATTATTAACAAGTGAAAAATTACATAATGACAATTACCGAATGAAATTACTGAATGATAATGACTGAATTACGACCGGGTATTACACCAGTAGCTCCTGGACTGCCTCTGGACTGCCAGTTAGTGTGCGCTACACATTCAGTAGCGTGCGCTAACCACAACGCCGTAGCGTGCGCTATGCCACAAGCATTAGCGTGCGCTACACCACAAAATCCCAGAAACTCACATAGTGATCCGAAACGCCTCCAAACAAATGCCCCAACAAGGCACACCTAAACATGGCACAAAATTCCAACGATGAGGACAATAACAATCCAATAAAACACCGAAAACTCAATGAATCCGGAACAAAAATCTCGGGTATTACATTCTACCCCCCTTAAAAGAAGTTTCGTCCCAGAAACTTAAAACATAGGACGATCAACGCAAGACAATTCCAGATGACATAAGCTATCCGTTTCCGACAGCCTATAACGAATCACATGTAGCACGTGGCTGCTACCATGCATGTCGCTACGTCAGAAAGATAACAAAACGCAATGAACAAAATCAATATGGTTGACCAGCCCGAATAGTACGTCAATCAAAATGCGATCTAATCGCAGAACAAATACGAAATTCTACACACAAGGATTGGAAGATCGAAAACGAAGTTAATCTCCCGAGATCAAGGAAATTACGAAGAAATCTAAACCTTCAAAAATTACGATACAAGACCCACAAGACTGGACAACAAGCGATCGAACCACAACGATCGAGACACATCGGTCGAACAATCATATTCGAATCACGACGAACAATAATAATCGAACAACAACCCCAAAGTTCACATCTCGACTCGAGACAATATACGATCCGGTGAAGACAACAAGATGTGCATTCACATAAGATCCACAGGAAATGGAATAGTAATTGGAAAGTCATAATGACAAACGGGTTATTCTGAAACAATACCACAACTCGTTCGATCAACAAAAGCACAAGACAGGACAAGTTCAGAAAATGTCAACGAACATAAACGAGTCGACAGAGTCGAAAGTACAGAGTTCAAAATCCAATCCACTTCAAATAAAAGAAGTTAATCTCCGAAACGAAACAACAAAGCAAGGGAAATAACTCAACATACAACCGATAGACCACGCCCCTCCGGGACTACTCGGAGTCGATCATGATATCAGCACTCAAGTCCGTGCCTCGGAAGGCTCAGTGCCGAACTCGCAAAATTGAACCTGGTGTCCCTCGAGTCCGCACCTGTAACACGTTACTGGCGGAGAAGGACAATGTGCACGAACATGTCCCGCCACATTAAAGTTAAAACATCTCCTAGCTTTACCAGGAGTCAGAGCAGACGACTTGGAACTCTCAGTTCCCCGCATCGAGCGATGGAGCTTCACAGCAGAAAGGCTACGACATTGAAAACTAGAAACACCAACTCCTGCACCGTCCACACGGTCATCGGACTTCCTCTGCTTCTTCGACTCGGGCACACGCTCCGATGATAACGATGCTAGTTCACGGGATAATGCTTGATCTTGGTAGTCCCTCAACGAAGTGCAAGTGAGTCCCGACATATACACGTGAATCTCTGGCTTCATTCGTTTGTCAAAATGAAAGATCCTCTCTTCCTCGGTTCTCACCCGATCTCGCACATAACTGAGTTGTTTGCTATAGTCGATGATAGCCTGTGACACTGAAATATCTTGCGGTTCTGCCAAATAAAATTCGTGAATCCTATGTTCTCTAATCGGTTTCGGACAGAACTGAGCTTCCATAAGTGCCTGGAACTCCGCCCACGTGACATCACGATCACGAGGCTTAACAGCTTCCCACCAATTAGCGGCATCTTTGTCAAGAAGGTACTGCGCAATAGGTACCTTCCGCTCTTCAGGACAATCGATAGCCTCGAGTATCTTTCCCAAGTGGAAAAGCCAACCATCCCAGCCCAACGCATCCGCAACACCGGCGAATCGAGGGGGATTCATACGAATTACCTCCCGAAGCCACTGATTTGCACCAGTGTTCTGAGTCACATTTGTAATGCGCTGAACTGCCTGAGTCAACTGAGTCATCTGTGTAGCTACCTGCTGTAAAATAGTAGCTACACCGATACTGGCATCATCACCGGCACCATGATCTCGACCACGCGTCTGATTGCCACGACCACGACCTCGGCCCCTTGGCATACTGAATAAGTAATCACTCAGCACAACAGAAAAATCATAACACATACCACATACAACGATTTCCATCATAAAGCAACATGCATACTAAAATCATAGCAACGACGGCATCGTTCAGCGATCTCAACGGCCCGAACGAGAACCAGAACATAATCACAAAACATCATGGAACAATCACACATATACACGAACGCACCAACCCAAGCTTCAACAGCTCACACTTGTGTGACAACACGCAAATCACCACGAGGCGACAAATAGTAAATATCAGTTCACACCTCTCACAGAGGGCTAGTATAACAATTGTGTGGCAACGCCTCAACGTTCATGCCACCAATTCGATCATACTTGGGAGCTAACATCATAACGACATTGCGAACATCATACATACATTCCCAGATCGCAAACGGGAATTGATAGATTTTAAAGAAAACGAAAACCACATTTTGAAAAATAATTTGGAAACACCAGTTGATCTTGAGTATCACATTTTCAAAAAGTTATACAAACTCCATTATCGAGACTTTGAAAACCATCTTGCATTTGATAAAACGAGGACACTCTCATTTAAATTGAAACTTTCAGAAATATTCGACCCTTGGGTCTAAGCAACTGCATTTCTAAAAATAATTGAAAATATCTCAAAATATTTTGGTCCTCAATTGGAATAATTTTGAAACATATTGCGGCACTAGAAGGCACCTTGAAAGTACCGCGATAAAATAATTCATTTTAAAAGGTACGTCTCGAAATTTATTTTCTAAGATACTCAAGGTTTTCAAAATCTATTAGGCTAGAATGCCTAAAAACTCACATGATCATTTATCAAACCGTCATAAAATATTCAAGGATAAAATGCCAAAACTCGATTTAGGGAGTCGGTTTTACGAAGAAAAAAAAATCAGTTTGCAAAATACTGAAAGTCATTTTGAAAGAACTCACGCAGTGGATAAAATACAGTTCGAAAATACATTAGCAGCGACACCACTCCTCATATAGACGAAATATGAGAGTCACATAAACGCAATCATGAGACTAAAAATCTGCATAAAGATTCCGTCACTTAACACCTAATCATACCAGTAACTCGCATCAGACGAGGCACAAACACAGAGAGGGGAGACTTACATCCACAAGTCGCACGAAGATGATGATCGCCCCACGATACTAATCAAGACAAACCAACTCAGACGACGCCTCGCGACACGACTCAGTCAGACAAAATCTGACGAGACAAACTCTCAACAGGCATCACTAAACCCGACAGCCTAGGTTTCCACAACCTAAGCTCCGATACCATCATTCGTTCTCAGTTGGGGTACAGTGTAGGCCGCCAGGCTGGCTATGTAACACCCCCAATCCACTCAGGGATATTACACGCCATAGAACCTTTCCTCAAGGATCTACCAGGCTGGTAACAACATCGAACAACTCAACAATGCCTTTAAGGCTAAAAATGACTCAGTAGTCTGATTTGGTCTTTCAATTAAAACATACAACTCAATTACAACACATGCCCACGCAGGGGTCAAAATACGACGAACTCCCGTACAACGGGGAAAAATACTGCAGTGGAAATAAAGTACAACTGAACCAATACACAACGTACAGTTCCACATGTGATTAGTAACGATCATCTTTCATCATCCTTCGTGCCGACCCTGTGTTATGCTCCCAAAACCTGAATGCAAAAAACAGACATCCACCCCCCGAATACTCGGGGGTTAGCAAAACTCCACTGTTTTGCTAGTGCAAGTATAAAATACGAAAACAAGCCATACATATCATACTCCAAGGACTTAGAAATCATAAACATACTTACCGAGGTAATTCACTTGATCAAAACGGTTAAATCGAAAGATAGGGGTAAACCCGATATACATCTTGTAAAAATATATTTCACGATCTCGGGAGTTTTAAAAACATTTGGGATTTAAGGATTCTCAAACCTTTCGAAAAACATTTAGGGACAGCCCAAAAGTCATTTTCCCAAAGCAAAGTTACGATAACAACATCCGGGGTCCACGACCCGATCATACCATAACAACCTGTTTCCACAGATTATTCGCGTCCCGTGCTAGCAAGCCACGGACCTCAGATGCTCCCGTAGAACAAACCCGAGTGAATAACCCACAGGGAAACTAAATCAAGTCACATGTCACCGTAACAACAGTCACGTGACTACAAGCACAGATACGCACATAACCAAACCACAACCATAAGTTATCCCGGCATCGCACTAACAAGCTACGAACCTCGGAGTCCCCGCAAGACATACCCGATGATAACCCCATCAGTTATCCCGGCATCGGGCTAACGAGCCACGAACCTCGGAGTCCATGCAAGACATACCCGGTGGATAACCCTACGGTCACGCCCGACCCATACTAGCAAGTATGGATCCCGGAGATTCAACAATCCTACCCGGAGGCACATTATATATAACAAGCACACAATAATAATCGATTATCAAGCCAAACAACATTAAGCATTACAATCTCCTTTCAAAGGAGTAACAACTAATATCACACACATTACGTTCTTACCGAACAAGTACACATAACATTACGTAATCCCCGACAAAGGATTACGGTCAATTAAACTCACTCAAAGTGATCATAGCATCTTTCAACATACAAAACCAACACACACATTCCGATAACACATATATTCACGAAGTACACGAATTATCGTTGAAAGACAACATTTATCGAGAACATACCGATCCCTTTTTACGTTCATTAAACATTGGGTTTCGCATAAAATCATTTATCAATAATTATACCTACGAAACATGAAACGTATGGACAAGATACTTGCCTCGATACCAAGAGCAACCAAATAACGAACGGACACGGTCGGATAGTTCTCGAGCTTCCAAAAACGACCAAGGATTCGGCAATCCCACGAATACTACGGAAATAACATCACCACGAATCAATAACACTAATCAAAATCCGAAACAATTTTAAAAACAACAAGGATCTAAGTGTTCTCAAAGAAATCAAGAATCGTTGATTCAGGCGATAAAAATCGATGAACGGTTAACAAAATCTGAAGATTACGGTCAAGACAACCAAGAATACACAACCGATCGGAGGAGATCGGTTAAGAATCACAAATCCAAGGAAAAACCCCATATTCAAGAAACTAGGGTTCTAAGAAGAGATTACCTTGATTTGGACCAAGAAGACGATTAGATGTTGTTAAACACCTATAAATCCGCTCGAAGATGAAGCTAGAAGAAGAAGATCGCTCAAAATCGCCTCTGGAGCTCACTCCCGTCGGAAGGGATGAAGAAAAGTGAGAAATGACGAAGTGAAGCTGTGTCCAAAGATTTATCTTTGGGCCGGTCATTAGCGTGCGCTAACCAGACAGCATTAGCGCGCGCTAACGAGGTCAACGCCCAGAATTTACCGAACAACACTGTTAGCGTGGGCTAGGCCCATGAGCGTAGCGCACGCTAACGGGTCACGAAATCAGTCCAGTGGCCCCTGGACAGAACTGCACCTACCGGGTAGCATGCGCTAGAAAGAAGAAAGAGCGTGCGCTAAGCAGTCGATAGCGTGCGCTAGATATCGACCTTAGCGTGCGCTAACAAAGCCCCAGTCCCAGTCCAGTAGCTCCTGGACTGCCTCTAGACTACCAGTTAGTGTGCGCTACACATTCAGTAGCGTGCGCTAACCACAACGCCGTATCGTGCGCTATGCCACAAGCATTAGCGTGCGCTACACCACAAAATCCCAGAAACTCACATAGTGATCCGAAACGCCTCCAAACAAATGTCCCAACAAGGCACACCTAAACATGGCACAAAATTACAACAATGAGGACAATAACAATCCGATAAAACCCCGAAAACTCAACGAATCCGGAACAAAAATCTCGGGTATTACAGGCTAGGTGGTGCTACTACTCTTTGGTTCCTCCCATTGCTGACTGAGACGAACCTACCGAGTCGCGCAATAGGATTGACGTCTCTCATTATGAATATTAGATATTGGATATCTAAATTTGGGACATTGGATGTTTAAATTGATTTATTGGATAAATTGATTTACGGCCTAATGAATTAAATATATCACTGGGTGATTAATTTAATTCATGAATATAATTATTTCTTGGAGAAATTAATTATGTTATTTTGTATTTGATATGTTTAATTAATTGGATTAATTAAACGATATAAATACATTGGAACGGAATTGGACTTTATCTGTTTGGACTCTCGGGAGTCCGAAACGAACAGAATTCGTCTGAATCCTTCTAGATTGGCCGCCCCCCCTCACTTTCCATCCACCTTCCCATCTTGTTCTTTTGTGTCAATTTTATAATGGATGAAAATGACTTGTAAGGAATATCATGTGCATGAGATGTACATGTGAGTGGAAAGTAAAATAAGAAGAGAAGACTTTCACTCTCACCTCACTTGATCCAAAACGTGAGAAAGAGGAAGTAGATAGAGAAAAAGAACTTAGAGTTCATTTCATGGTCTTCAACTTCATCTTCATCTTCTTCATTCTTTTCTTTTAATTTTCTTAGAGAAATATTGAGAGAAAAATAGAGAGTAAGATTAAAACACTTAGAGTATAGTAATCTTTACATATATAGCTTCATCACTTAGCTCTAGCCGTATCCTCGGAGGATAGCAAGGTGATCGTCGTTCCGGTCGTTTCTCCGGCGCGTGGCAAGTAGAGATGCGGTACTTTCGGCGTTGGATCGTTCAAGGGCTTGAAGCGGAATAGATTCGTAGAGATCAAGCAAAGCTTGGGGAATAGCTCAAGAGAAGGTTATCCATCTAATCAACGGACTACAAGGGTGAGTTTTTATATCTCTTGTGTATTCGGTTTTTGATATTCGTATATACGTAGCTCGATCGATCCTCGTAGGGATTCGGATCGAATTAATTTCCATTTTACCGCTTCCGCTGGGCCTTCGTTTGAGGCACCGAATCCCAACAATACAAAAAATCATACAAGAGAGGAAAAAGAAAGGATATGATTGGATTCGGTGTTATTAGGATCAAGGATCCGGCATTGTTAGAATCGTAATCGATATCTACGTGAGGTTTATCAAGTACCCCTAGAAAGCTAGATTGGTTGATTCTATGTCCAATAGAAAAGGAAAACGGTTTAACTTGGACCAACATAAAGACAAGTGATTGAACGGTTTACTCGGACCGATAGAAGACGAGTTTGTAACATTTATCCCTCGACCGATAGAAGAGAGGTGCAGAGGTTTATCTTTAGCCTATAGTAAAAAGATACCGAGAGAGGATGTAGACACGTTTGGTCGAACATCTATAAATCATGTGTCGATTTAATTTCCGCACCTTTATTTAAATCTCTTCCGCAATGCGAAAGAGTTTTATAACTCTATCTCCAAACGGCGATACCGATCAATATCGGACCAACAATAGGTATCGGAGAGGTACCTCCTATAAGAAGCTTAACATCAGAGGAGTCAATCCAAATGGCGTTTCAACTTGCCCCGGTCGAAGGTCTTGCTCTTAATCGACCTCCATTCTTTGATGGATGTAACTTCATGACTTGGAAGAAGAAAATGTCTATTTTCATCCGAGCTTATGATATCGAATTATGTAAAGTCATATGTCTTGGTCCCAAAATTCCAACGAACTCGAACGGAACTCTCAAAACTTTTGAAGAGTATGATGATGCGGATTGGAAAAAACGACCACTATAATTGCAAAGCCACGCAATTATTATATTGTGCACTAAATCCGGAAGAACACAACCGGATATCCTCGTGTGATAGTGCAAAAGAAATATGTAATATCCGACGGAAATTCTTACCTACTGTTGTATTATTCGGATAATTCAATATTGTTGTAGTCTCGTTGCATTTGTTTAATGTTTATTGACGGTGGAATATATCATAATAGACTTGAATACAACTACCATTCGCACTATGATTGATTTCTCAACGTTGTATAGATAAGTGCATTTTTGGGCTAGTAATTCTGTGCTTAACATACGCTAACCCTTTAGCATAACGTACGCTATATTGTGGGTTTTACGTACGTAAGAGTGTGTTGTTTACATACGTAATGCCCGTAGTTTTATCCGATCTCAACTTTCGGCGTTTCGGGTCGGGCGTGACTCAACTTTTTGGAGCATCCTAGTTGACCTACATTACGTACGTAATGCTCCAAGCCATAACGTACGTAATGTTGTTCATGTTTTCTGTCAATAGCCTCTGGAATTAGCTTACGTATGTAACACTTTTGGTGTAGCATACATAAAGAAGCTAACGTACGTTATCCTCTTGGGTATAACGTACGTAACGAACTATGCTGTTATAAAAAGACAACTTGTGTCTTTCATTTTGCACGACCAACTCCATTTTTTCACCCCTATAATCATACCCCTACCTCCCTAGATCAATTCTACCTTCTTCCAACTTGTGTTTGAGCTTTGCATTTTGATTTGGAGCTTGTTTATTGGAAGTTTGGAGTCATTCTTGAAGCTTAGAGTGTGTTCTTGTGGTTTTGGTGTATTGTTCTTCATTTCTGAAGGTATGTTATATTATTGCACCCTATAATCTCATAGTTATAATGTTAGTGATAAATTATACTCCATCTAATGTTGAATTAATCAAGCTAAACATGTTTGTAGTTAAGTTTTTAACAACTTAATGATGAATATGGTGATTAAGGGTTTGATATGATGTGTTCTTGATGTCTTAAATGGTAGTAATCATGTTTAGTAGAACCATACTCTTCTTGCTGGACTATTAATATCACTAGAATAATAATGATCCTTAGTTTCATTGTAGATAGGTTGAATTGTAGGATTGTTATCATTATATTGAATCAAACCATCATGTTGAGGAAGATTCTAAACCATATGAACTTAGTTTTCTTTTCATCTGATTTGGTTGAGCCTTGAATTATATCAACATAAGGATTTTAGTTCAGAGATGTTTAATTCACCTTGATGATGATTTCGTGATGATCTTGTGATGAATAACTCGACTATATCGTTAACCTAACTTGGTGAACTCATAACCGATGAACGTAGTAATGATTTTACAAACTCATGATTCGTTCGAACAATGATAAGCGCTGAGTAACCTTCACTTTGATCAATGTTTTATGAAACGTAGTTGTTTGGATTATATCTTTCAAAATATTGACGTTGTTTTTAAGAAATTCTATCGGCATATCAATTTTAGTAAAGTTCTCATTGATGGTTGTTCTTGATAAATTCTCATCCATTTGAACCATACGAATAATCGAGAACACCTTGAATGATAATGGATAATGAGTATAAATTGAAGTTAGAATGAATCCTTGAAATGGAATTATGATACATAGATAGTTGAACTAAGCGAATTGAATTTAGGAGATCGATTCGCTGAACTAGATATCGATAGTAATGAGAATGTGTTATTGAATGGATTATATCCCTTACAAGGTTGATTGTTCGAGTAACCGATATTAAGTCGAGGGCCGTTCGTTCGTTCGACAAGGAAGGACTATTCTCGTCTCCGTATTGAGGCAAGTTATCTTACTTGGTTATAATGATATTTGGATTCTTGTGATGATTACGCGTTTCGTGTATATGAAACACTTATAAATTTGTGACCCGTGATTTGATATTATTCTTGATGATGTTCCGTTTTCATCGTGGGATTGCATTCCCAAGTTCGTCACTTTTGAACCGTTGATATCATTGATCCTTATTGTCATGTTGGTGAGTTTCTTGATCCTTAATCGGATATGTGATTTATTGAATTCGTTGTCATGTTGTGTCGTGACATATCCGGAATCATATCTGCGTTCCGATTGGTTATTGTGTAGGATTTTTAGCCACGCACATATATAGTCATGCGTGGATGTTTCTGTATTGAACTGTGCACACGAGACGTAGTTCGTGAGGCTAATTAGGTACATTGTCCCACGTATATCCTGGATTCCGTATACGGGGTGGACATGTGCACTGACACATTTCCGAATTAGGCGTACTGTGATGTCCATCTTGATCTGTACTATTTTGGTCGTTCATAGTCCATTTATATATTTGGATGTGTTCGACATTTTGTGACCAATCGTTCATACGCCCGAGGGGTATGTTCATTAGTCGGGATATTTTCCTTGAGATCTAATGTATGTGAATTGTATAATATCTTGAGAATTCATTTATCATGTATAACTGACCCTGTGTTGGGCCTTGTGTTGTATTTTAGGTCAAGAAAAAAGGCAAGGCACGGGAAGATCATGGTGACAGCGAAGGGTTCGAAGGATACTAGTTCGGGCCCCCAAGTCTTTTGTTGTCCAGTTTTATTTGAACCGTGTAATGTTATCTTTCCGCTTTATTTTAAATTGTGGACTAATGTATTGTTATTTAAGGTATATTCCATCTCCATATGGATTATACTCGTATTTCGGATCCTGTGTGTAATAAGGTCGTTGGCCATACTACTGTAAACTCCTCATCGGAGTAAGTACTATGTATTGTGGTTCGGTATCACAAGTATTGCGTATTTAATATGTATTTTGGGTATCTCCTGGTGGGTCCTAGTGTGGGGTCCACGACACTGTAATGGCCGCCTTTTTGGGTGTTACAGAAGATGGCATCAGAGCGCGTCAAATTTTTTTGAGTCATTGTAGAATGAACTACTATCAAGAGACCTTCGTGTCACGTGTGACCTGTGCAAGCGCCTGATCCTACGAGCCAAGTGCGGTATGTACTCTATGAGCTATGATTTAATTACTGGCATGATATTGATATTGGAATGGATCTCCTTGTTGATCTTGTTATTTTAAAGGATTTGTGGCGGGATTCATCTGATTGATAATTCTAGATAAATTCTGGATTGATTATATGATTGAAATTTTCGACTCAATGTCGATATGATATTCTGTGCGACACTCGTAGTGTCAATAATTTATTATGAACTGTTTTCTTGAATATGTAATTCCTTGTTGCTAATAACTTAGAATGAATTTTGATTGGTATCATGAACTGTACTTATGGTCATCATTATGAATTGATTCTTTCAGTATGGAAAGAAATTTGAGAGGCCGTGGCAGAGGGGGACGAGGCCGTGGAAGGGGCCGAATCCCGATACCACGAGCCAACAGGCGTGCGAATGCAGAGCATAGTTCCGCAGGCAGTGATTCGCCTCCTAGGGACCAATCGCACCACACTGGGCACGAGGATGCGCGTGTCGATCCTTATGCTGTGATGCAGGGCATAATGGCTCAGATGACCCAGATGGGTCAGTTAATGGAAGCTATGCAGAGAGCTGCTACCGACTAGCAACAGGGTCCACCTCCTGTACATGGCGGACCGGTGAGCCGAATCATCAGCGACATCTCTCACCAGCGACCCCCGAATTTTGAAGGCTCCTCTGAGACTGCTGATATCGTGTATTGGATTGAACACTTCGAGAAGTTATTCAATATGGTAGACTGTCCAGCAGAGAATCGCGTCTCTGTAGCAGCTTACTATCTTGGCAAGGGTGCCTAGGGGTGTAAATGATGCGAGTCGAGCTCGAGTATTGGTATACTCGACTCGAACTCGATAGTCATTTCTCAGGCTCGAACTCGACTCGAAAACTCGCGAGTAGTTAAAATCCAAGCTCGCCTCGACTCGTTAGTATGTCGAGTCAAGCTCGAGCTCGAGTTCGAGTCGAGCCTACTCGATTCGAGTGTTGACCGAGTTTTGACTGAGTCGATCGCGAGTAGCTCGCGAGTTGACTCATCTAGTTTACACCCCCACATAGTACCCTTGGGTGAGGGCACATATCCAAATATATTAAAGGAGAGCCTTCCAACCTCCTTTAAAAATCTCATTTGAGTCACAATCATAATTACATGGGCGATGTGGGACAATGGATTTGGCTTAAATTTATTATCCACTTGTGAGCCAAAATAAACAACACCAAACTGATGTGGGAGAAGCTATTTTGCTTTTAACTTGTGTAAACACTTCAAACACCCTTAACCAATATAGAATAATTTCGATTTTTTTATCTAGTAATTTTAATTTTTCACTAATAAATTGTTATTTCTTTTACTAGATGTTCTCTCGTGCGATGCACCAGATAAAATATTTTCTTATTAAAAAATAATTTATCGATCTCCAAATTTGTTCTTGAGGATCTTCGACATTAGTATCACATTAGCATTGTGTTAATAAAAAACTTATTGAGTGTATTATGAAGTGTAATATAATTGAAGAAATAATATCACATTAGCGTAGTGTTAAGTCAATTAATGTCCATTACATGATCAAATTTTCTGAACATACCGAAAAAGATAGGAACAAATTTTAGTGACGAAAATAATATGTGATTAAGTCCTAATATATGAGTGTGTTTATTATTTTTAGTTATTATAATTAAATAAAGATCATAACTTATTTTTTATGTATGCAATATGAGTGTTAAATCTAATTTCATAAAAATGAGTTAATTTATTTTTATTTTGCATCAATTAATTTTACTAAAAATTAATATTCATATTTTCTAGTATAAATTTTTTGTGCAGTCGGCCATTAATGTAAATTCATCAAGTTTATTATATTCATTACGGATGTCTAATTGAAGACCGTGAAATAAGAATTGATTTAATATATTTTTATTAAGAATAAACTTGATATAAAAAATCATAAATATTTAGAATTTTAAGCTAAAAAATTAAAGGAAGAATTTTTTTTATTGGTAGATGAGTGTAAGTTGCGGAATAAAATTTCCACAACACATATCTAAAATTTTCGTTTTTCTAGAAATTTAAGAATACATCCATATATATATATATATATAAGCTATATTTTAGAAAAAAAAAATCAAAAAACTTACAAAATGACACGTGTCACGACTCTTTTTTAATAGAAGTATAGATTTAAAATAGAAATATAATATGTATTATTAATTTTTTATTTTTTGGCCAATTAATATTTTTTATATTATATTTTACAAAGAATATTATAAAAACTAACTATATATAAAAAAAATTCGAATATCTCACGAGCTTATCGAGTCGCGTATTGGGTAGCTCGACTCGACTCATTAGTATGTCAAGTCGAGCGCCTACTCGAGTCGAGTGTTGACCGAGTTTTGACCGAGTCAATCTCGAGTAGCTCGCGAGTTGTCTCGTCTCGTTTACACCCCTAAGGGCACCCACACCTGGTGGCTTTTGGTGAGGCCAGCTGATGGCGTATGTACTTGGGAGGAATTTAAAAATCTCATGCTAGACCGTTATTATCCGGGTCCTCTCCGTGAGGCCAAACTGTTAGAATTGCTGAATCCAGACCCATCCGAAGATGACGATGTACTATCTGTTACCGAGAAATTCCAGGCACTTCTTCCTTTCGCCGCGACGATTGTCCGAACGGAGGCCGATAAGATTAAATATTTTCTCAAGAGGCTTAAACCCCGAATGAGAATGCAATTGCTGAATCACCACTGTACGACCCTACCGAAGTTCATCGAGAAAGCTCTGGAGTACGAATTGACCGCGAAAGAAATTTCCAAGAAGCAACCGCAGTCCAACAACAAGAAATTCTGGAACCAGAACCAGACTGACAGCAACCGGGGAACATTCAAGAGGCCCCAACCAGTGCCAAATCCTTCTGAACGGCTACCCACAGCATCAAAGCCAACCAGATCGCAACCTAGAGCAGTCAGCCTATCTATTGTGTGCTATAATTGTGGAGACCAGGGGCACATCAATTCTAAATGCCCGAGGCCTACCGTCGCATGCCATACTTGTGGGAAGAATGGACATCGTGCTCGTTATTGTAGGAGTAGACCAGGAAGTACTCCAGCAACACCTCATGCTCCAGTTCAGTCTTCCATACAGGACCGTGTACCTCCGTCTGCTTCTTATCAAACTACCGAGACAAATAGAGGGATGGGCCATGGAAATCAAGCTGGTGCGTCTAGTACCAGGGCTGCAAAACCCAGAGTCAACGAGATGAAGAAGGCCGACGATCCCAAAGCCAGCATGAGTGAAGGTACTCTCGAGATCTGATCTCAGCCTGTCTGTGTTCTTTTTTATACTGGTGCTTCACACTCCATTTTATCTACTTCTTGTTTGAGTCATTTGCAATTAGATCATGTTACCAATTGTGAACCTTATATAATTGGTCTACCCGATGGTAGAAGAATTGTTGGGAATCGTGAAGTGCAGAACTGTTCGATTCGCATGAACGACCGTGAGTGGTTGTTGAATTTAATTGTGGTCGATTTACCTAAAGATGATGTGATCTTGGGTATCGATTGGATGGATCGTCATGATGCCATACTTAGTGTCCGCAAGCGAACAGTGACCGTCACGTCAGCGCTACGAAAGTAGTGAAACTGCTTAATCAGGGGTGTATTGGCTATTGGTGTTTCATGACAAAAACAGCGGATCGACCAGTCGAATTGGCCGATATTCCAGTAGTCCGAGACTACCCAGACGTATTTCCAGATGAGTTGCCAGGTTTACCTCCACATCGTGATATAGAGTTCAATATTGAGTTAGAGCCAGGTACGTCCCCACTTTCGAAAGCACCGTATCGTATGGATCCGACTGAGATGCAGGAGTTGAAGAACCAGCTTGAGGATTTAACGGAAAAGGGCTATATTCGACCTAGTGCGTCCCCTTGGGGAGCACCAGTGCTATTTGTACGGAAGAAAGATGGATCTCTGCATCCGTGTATTGATTATGGTGAACTGAACAGGGTAACCATTAAGAACAAATATCCATTGCCACGTATTGATGATTTATTGGATCAGCTATTGTGTTTTCTAAGATCGACTTGAGGTCCAGTTACCATCAGCTGAGGATTCATGAGTTTGACATTTCAAAGACCGCTTTTCGTTCTCGTTATGGGCATTATGAGTTCATAGTGATGCCTTTTGGACGGACCAATGCACTGGCAGTATTCATGGAGTTGATGAATCGGGTCTTTATTAATTATCTAGATCGCTTTGTGGTTATTTTTATTGCTGACATTCTGATTTATTCTCGTGACCATGAAGAGCATGAGCGTCATCTCCATCAGGTTCTCGAGGCGTTAAGACGAGAGCAGCTTTATGGAAAATTTTCTAAATGTGAGTTTTGGATGCGTGAAGTTATCTTTCTCGGACATGTGATATCAGCTGATGGGGTGCGAGTAGACCCACAGAAGACAGAAGCTATCTGAGACTGGCTACCTCCGAAGAACGTTAAGGAAGTACGTAGTTTCTTGAGACTAGCAGGTTATAACCGACGGTTCGTGGAAGGTTTTTCCAAGATTGCCCAACCAATGACTAACCTGTTGAGGAAGGATAAGAAGTATTTATGGTCAGAGGCATGTCAGCGGAGTTTTTATGAACTCAAGAGTCGGTTGATTTCGGCATCGATTTTGGTCCTACCGAAAGGAACGGAAGGATTTGTGGTGTATAGTGACGCGTCCAAACAGGGCCTTGGATGTGTACTAATGCAGAACGGGAAGGTGATCTCCTATGCATAAAGGTAGCTACGACCGTATGAGGTCAACTACCCCACCCATGATTTGGAACTTGCAGCCGTGGTGTTTGCTTTAAAATTTGCGTCACTATCTGTATGGAGTTACCTGTCATATTTTTACCGATCACAAGAGCCTGAAGTACATTTTTACTCAAAAGGAGTTAAACATGAGGCAGGGAAGGTGGCTCGAACTCATCAAAGCAAATGTAGTTGCCGACGCTTTGAGTCATAAAACAGTACAGGAGCAGATGCTTGCCCGCTTGACAGTTCAGAGAGAATTGCAGTTAGAGTTGGTGAGGCCAGAAATAAAAGTCTGGTTACAGCGTATTCAAGGACAACTCTGCACACTTGATATTTCATTGTCCCTTGAGGATATAATTGTAATATCCGTATTTTTCTTTCCCTTGTATTTTCGTTTTTGGTGTATTTCTCGATCGTAGTGACCCTCGTGTACTTCTCAGCGTGTCCTTCCTGTCAAACTGTTGAACTGTATTCTCATTATTGTTGTGCGGAACCGCCGTTTCGGGGTTGTCGTGGATCCATTTCGTGTTGTTGGTTCCCAAATATTGATTCCTATCGTTTTATTCTCTTTCCAGATTATTTTTATCATTTTGGAACCCAAAAGGGGGTGTGGGCCGCGGCACAAGGTGTGTGTGCCGCGGCACACAAATCCCTTCAGTTGTTGGTCGGACAAACTGTACTGTGTGCCGCGGCACACCCCTCCGGTGCCGCGGCACAGTGCCAGGCCGGTGCCGCGGCACACCTGTCCGGTGCCGCGGCACACTCGTGTGTCTTCTGCGACCAAAACCCAACTGTACCGTGTGCCGCGGCACACGCAGGCTGTGCCGCGGCACAATGCCGAAACCTGGGAGTAAATTTTTGGCCTGTGCCGCGGCACACAAAGCGGTCAACCGTGCAACTTCGTCTTTATTAGACGAAATCGACCAATTCTTCTTCATTTCACCTGCATCGCGAGAGAGAGTGAGGGAGAGGGGAAGAGTTCTTCATCTTTATCCATTGAGGGGTTGATTTTCACCATTTTTCTTTGGTAGTGAAGCCCGGGCAATCAATCTAACACGTGTTCTACGGATCTTGGTACTTGAATCTCCTAAGGTAATATTCTAAAACCCTATTTTCGATTAATTTGGGGGTTTTGGGTTTTTCTTCCGATTCGTTCCGTTTTTTTGGTGGATTCATGATGTATACGATTAATATTGTTAGTATCTTTAGTTTTCCTACGGATTCATGGATATTTTGTGGATTTTTACGGAATCGGTAGGGTTTGGTTGTGGTCCGCCCTCGTTGTTATTTTTGGTACGAATATACATGAATCGTAGGCGGGTTTCCGGGTGTATTCCATTTCCGTAATCGTCTAGAGTTGGTTGTGATTGTGTTATTCGAATCGTTAGGTTCATTTTCGCCGGTTCCTCGTGGTTGTGCTTGATTCTTCCGTTCCATTCGTGTCATCGTCTATTTAATCGAGGCAAGTATCCTTATGAACTTACGATCTTGACATAGTAGTTTTGTATGAGAAATTGTGTGCGTGTGTATGCTCACTGCGGGTTAGATCCGACGGGGTCTCGGTAGGGCTCCACGAAGCTGTGGAACCGCGAGCTTACTTTTAACCACTGTGGGTTAGATCCGACGGGGTCTCGGCAGGGATCCACGAAGCTGTGGGTCCGCGGTTAATTGTGGTGCATTTTTACAAATGTTATTTGATATTGGCATTTCTGAAAATGAGTGTTTTGGAACTACGTTTTCTTGAATACTATATGTGTAAGATGTAAGTCGTTCATCTGGTTACTTGTACTAGCGTAATTGCTAACCCCTTTGGGGACCCGTTTTGGGGAAATTCGTTTTATGAATTTCAGGTCAGGTTCATCGGGACGAGCGGGCGCTGGACCAGTACACGGATGATGGCCATGCGTGATGATTGTGCATAAGTGACGTCTTAATGTCTTTTTGTCTTTTCATCTTTTGTGGTTTTTGAACTAATAGTTGTACTCGAGTACCTAAGAGTTCTTGTTCGTCCGGATTGTATTGTTGCCTATTATGTCTGTGTTGATTGATGATGTTGTGTTTGACCGGTTGAACCGGGTGGATCATTCTGTTTTACATCTTTATGACGTGGTGTTATTTTATTGTTCATGTGAGTCGTTGTGTATGATGCTGTCCAGCCTGGTGGGTCCCATATAGGGATTCACGGCGCTGTAATATACCTCGGATATCCTGGGGGTGTTACAGAAAATGGTATCAGAGCCAGGTTTATGGATACCTAGGCTTGTCGGTTTATTGGGTCTTGTAGTGTTTTGTTTTGCACATCATCGTCACGCTGCCATGATTCCAGTACTACCAGTGTCCGTAAGTTTTCCTTCCTCTGTTCATTATTTTCTTGTATCGTACCTTTGATTCTCGACTTGTGATTGTTCTTTTCTCGTACTTACCCTCGTATGGCTTCTGCTACTTATTTAACTCCAGTATGGATGCTGGAAGAGGTCGTGGTCGTGGTCGTGGTCGGCCGGGACGTGGGGCGGCCACGTCACGATCTTCGGGAGCCGCGATGCGGCGGCCGTCATAGCCATGCTTCTTCTCGTGAGCGTGCCGATCTTGGCATTGCGGCCGTTATGCGGCAAATGGTGAACCAAATGGCGCGATAGCTCAGCGGTTCAACCCGGATCGTGCCCACGCTAATCGGGCGGAGCGGATCGTTGGCTCCAAGATGTTATCAAGATGCATCCTCCTCGGTTTCGGGAGCTTTAGACCCGATTGGCTGGGAAGGGTGGATCAAGGAGATATCTAAGGTCTTCGTTGCCACTAACTGTCCCGAGGAACGTAGAGTCCCTATTGCTCAATACTTTCTCACAGGGGACGCCACAGACTGGTGGGAGGCCGTTGGGCCCAAAGATCATGCTGCTTCATGGGCTGAGTTTCAAGAGTTGATGGAGACTGAATATTGCCGTGGCCGCCGACATGTGCCTCGGGTACATGCTTTTATGATGCTCAACCGCGGATATCCCGTATCTCAAGCTATTGCTGATTTTAATAAGGAGTTGGGTTATGTGAAGACCCAAGTTGTCGAGGAGAGCGACAAAATTTTCCATTTCTCCAGACGGATGAAGTTGCCGATTCGGGACTATATGTCGGGACTTGTATGCACTACCTTGAAAGATTACCAGAGTAGGGCCCTTGCTTACAATATGTCTGTGACGGCGAGTGAGGCGGCCTGCGAGAGTAAGAAGCAGAAGTCCGCCGGGAATTTTTCGGGCCACAAAGGTGGGGGTCAGCAGAAATTTCAGTCTGCTAATTTTTCCGCTGGTGGTAGCCCAGCTCGATCTACTGGGTTTCCCCGTAGGGCTGCCAGTGCCCCTTCTCGAGAGGTGAAATGCTTTAACTATGGCCAGCAGGGCCACATCAGTCGTATTTGTCCGAACCCTTTGCTGACGTGTAATCAGTGGCCGGGTCACAAGGCCGTCTGGCCGAGAGGGAGAAAATCCTTGGTGCCCGGGCTTCCATTCCAGCGCCTAGGGAACCAAGTGTGAATCAGGGATCGTTTGCTCTTCAATCTCTGCCGAGTGCTAGTCGGGGGAGAGGTCGGGGTTAGCCCTCTAAGGGGGGAGCTTCCAGTGTCGGCTCCGCCCACCAGCGTGTCTATGAGATGCGGAGAGCCGAAGACCCAGCGGCTACCGTGGCGACAGGTACCGTTTATATTCTTTCTCATCCTGTCAGTGTGCTTTTCGATTCCGGTGCTACGCATTCGTTCATATCTCTGGATTGTGTGCGCCGTTTGAGTCTCGACCGTTTGACGCCTTGTGAGCCCTTCATCGTTAAGCTTCCTAGCGGTGATAGGATCGTTGGTGATCAGGAGGTTCGAGACTGTTCTGTGTTTATTTGTGAGAGGGCTTGGCCCTCTAATCTTATTGTTGTGGGTATTGAGGGTGAGGACTTAATTCTCGGGGATGATTGGCTCGAGCGGCATGGTGCAATCATGAACTACCGCACGAGAATCATCACCATGTTAGCCGATGATGGCACCGAGCACTCTTTCGCCGGGCGAAAGAGGGGGAACCAGAAATTCGTTATTAACGCCTTGAAGGCGATGAGACTCCTGCGAAAGGGGTGTACCGGCTATTGGTGCTACGCCTTGAAGGCGGAGAGTGGTGGAGTCGAGTTTTCGTCGATTCCAATCGTTAATGAATTTCCTGATGTTTTTCCTGACGAGTTACCGGGATTGCCACCGGATCGTGAGGTCAAGTTCGCTATAGAGTTAGAGCCGGGTGCGGCTCCTATTTCGAAGGCACCCTATCGCATGGCACCTTCAGAGATGTCCGAGTTGAAGAAGCAGTTGAGTGAGCTTCTTGAGTCGGGGTATGTTCGACCGAGTGCCTCGCCTTGGGGCGCACCGGTCCTGTTTGTGCGGAAGAAGGATGGTTCACTACGTTTGTGTATCGACTATCGCGAACTAAACAAGGTGACCATCAAGAACAAGTATCCTTTGCCGAGAATTGATGACTTGTTCGATCAGTTGCAGGGAGCTGCAGTATTCTCGAAAATTGATTTGAAATCGGGGTACTATCAGCTCCGGGTGAGAGAGTCCGATGTGCCGAAAACAGCCTTTCGGACGAGGTACGGACATTATGAGTTCGTAGTCATGCCTTTCGGGTTAACTAATGCGCCGGCGGTGTTCATGCAATTGATGAACAAAGTCTTTATCGAGTATTTGGATAAGTGTGTCGTCGTCTTCATTGACGATATTCTTATTTATTCGAGGAACGAGGAAGAGCATGCCCATCATTTGCGGATAGTGTTAGACATTTTGAGGGCCGAGCAACTCTATGCGAAGTTCTCGAAATGTGAGTTCTGGCTGAAGGAAGTGATGTTTTTAGGTCACGTGATTTCAGCCGAGGGGGTTCGTGTGGATCTGCAGAAGATCGAGGCCGTGTTGGATTGGGCACCGCCCAAGAATGTGAAGGAGCTCCGTAGTTTCTTGGGTTTGGCTGGCTACTACCGTAGGTTCGTCGAGGGTTTCTCGAAACTGGCTCGGCCACTTACGCAGTTGCTCCAGAAATCCGAGAAGTTCGTCTGGAATGACGAGAGGCAGTCGAGTTTTGAGGAACTGAAGAAGCGGTTGACTTCAGCCCCGGTTTTGGCGTTGCCATGTGGCAACGAGGGTTTTGCCGTTTATAGCGATGCTTCGGGTCAGGGTCTTGGGTGCGTATTAATGCAGCACGGCAAGACCATTGCCTTTGCGTCGAGACAGTTGAGGCCGTATGAGCTTAACTACCCTACTCATGATTTGGAGTTAGCGGCAGTCGTATTTGCGCTCAAGATTTGGCGTCACTATCTTTTCGGCTCTACATGTCAGATTTTTACCGACCATAAAAGTCTGAAATACATATTTACCCAGCGAGAATTGAATATGAGGCAGAGGAGGTGGTTAGAGCTGATTAAGGATTATGACCTCGAAATCCTTTATCATCCGGGCAAGGCGAACGTCGTGGCCGACGCCTTGAGTCGGAAACCGATTGCATTGCGATCGCTTGAGATCCTTACGTCTCAGTACGAGCTTCGGCGAGCCTTAACCGAGTTAGATGTTGAGGTTCTGTTGCCGGGAACTGTCGGACAATTTCGTGCTTTGGAAATTTCGTCGTCTTTGATCGATGAGATTAAGCTGAAGTAGTCAAAAGATCCGATGATTACTCAAATCCGAGAGAACGTTCTTAAGGGAAAGTCTCCTGGGTTTGTGATTCACGAGGATGGTGTTTTGAGATTCCAGAGTCGGCTTTGTGTGCCGAACGATCTAGAGTTGCGACAGAGTATTTTGCGTGAGGCCTATTCCACACCCTATTCCGTTCATCCTAGTTCGAGTAAGATGTACAAGGACCTGAGGAGGAACTTCTGGTGGAATGACATGAAGGATGAGGTCGCACAGTTTGTAGCAAGATGTTTGACTTGTCAGCAGGTCAAGATCGAGCATCAGCGACCGGCTGGGCTTTTGCAGTCACTTCCCGTTCCGGAATGGAAATGGGAAGATATATCGATGGATTTCGTTACGAGTTTGCCGAGATCGAGGTCGGGCATGAATATGGTATGGGTGATTGTTGATCGCCTGACCAAGTCGGCACATTTTCTGGGCATCAAGGACACTTGGGGCCCGGAGAAACTGGCTCGTGTGTTTATCGCGCAGATTGTGAGACTTCACGGTACTCCGAAGTCTACTGTTTCGGATCGTGATGGCCGTTTTGTATCGCACTTTTGGCAGGCGGTGCATAAAGCGATGGGTACCCGTTTGCATTTGAGTACCTCTTTTCATCCCCAGTCAGATGGACAGTCAGAACGCACTATCCAGACATTCGAGGACATGTTGCATGCTTGTGCCCTCGATTGGAGTAGTGACTGGGAGGAGCATTTGCCATTGATCGAATTCACGTACAATAATAGTTGGCACGCGTCGATTCGGATGGCACCGTATGAGGCACTTTATGGGCGGCGGTGTCGATCGCCGATTTGTTGGAACGAGGCGTCCGATTTGGTCGGGACCGAGCCGGATGTCGTTTTGGAGACGAGGTGGAAGATAGAATTAATTCGGGAACGGATGTTGACGGCCCAGAGTCAACAGAAGTCATATGCCGATGTCCATCGTCAACCTTTAGAATTCGAGGTGGGAGACCACGTTTTGCTGAAAGTGTCGCCGACGAGAGGAGTTTTCCGTTTCGGGAAGAAGGGGAAGTTGAGTCCGAGATTTATTGGACCCTTCGAGATTCTCGAGCGGGTCGGTGGGTTAGCATACCGTTTGGCATTACCCCCGGCCTTGAGTCACATTCATAGCGTTTTTCATGTTTCCCAGGTGGGGAAATATGTTCCGGATCCTAGTCACGTCATCGATTATGGCGAGATTGATATTGCTGAAGATATTACTTTTGAGGAGCGTCCTTTGAAGATTTTGGAGCATCGTGAGAAACGATTGAGGCATAAAACCATCCCTTTGGTCAAAGCGCAGTGGTCGAGACACGGTGTCGAGGAAGCAACTTGGGAAACCGAGGATAGCATGCGTGCTAGGTACCCGGAGTTGTTTGTTTCTTAAGTTTCGGGACGAAACTTATTTTTAGAGGGGTAGAATGTAATATCCGTATTTTTTTTCCCTTGTATTTTCGTTTTTGGTGTATTTCTCGATCGTAGTGACCCTCGTGTACTTCTCAGCGTGTCCTTCCTGTCAAACTGTTGAACTGTATTCTCGTTATTGTTGTGCGGAACCGCCGTTTCGGGGTTGCCGTGGATCCATTTCGTGTTGTTGGTTCCCAAATATTGATTCCTATCGTTTTATTCTCTTTCCGGATCATTTTTATCATTTTGGAACCCAAAAGGGGGTGTGGGCCGCGGCACAAGGTGTGTGCTCCGCGGCACACAAATCCCTTCAGTTGTTGGTCGGACAAATCAGATCGTGCCGCGGCACACCCCTCCGTGCCGCGCACAAGGTGCCAGTGCCGCGCACACCTGTCCGGTGCCGCGGCACACTCGTGTGTCTTCTGCGACCAAAACCCAATCAGACCGTGTGCCGCGGCACACGCAGCCGTGCCGCGGCACAATGCCGAAACACAGGAGTAAATTTTTGGCTGTGCCGCGGCACACCTAAGCTGTGCCGCGGAACACAAAGCGGTCAACCGTGCAACTTCGTCTTTATTAGACGAAATCGACCAATTCTTCTTCATTTCACCTGCATCGCGAGAGAGAGTGAGGGAGAGGGGAAGAGTTCTTCATCTTTATCCATTGGGGGGTTGGTTTTCACCATTTTTCTTTGGTAGTGAAGCCCGGGCAATCAATCTAACACGTGTTCTACGGATCTTGGTACTTGAATCTCCTAAGGTAATATTCTAAAACCCTATTTTCGATTAATTTGGGGGTTTTGGGTTTTTCTTCCGATTCGTTCCGTTTTGTTGGTGGATTCATGATGTATACGATTAATATTGTTAGTATCTTTAGTTTTCCTACGGATTCATGGATATTTTGTGGATTTTTACGGAATCGGGAGGGTTTGGTTGTGGTCCGCCCTCGTTGTTATTTTTGGTATGAATATACATGAATCGTATGCGGGTTTCCGGGTGTATTCCATTTCCGTAATCGTCTAGAGTTGGTTGTGATTGTGTTATTCGAATCGTTAGGTTCATTTTCGCCGGTTCCTCGTGGTTGTGCTTGATTCTTCCGTTCCGTTCGTGTCATCGTCTATTTAATCGAGGCAAGTATCCTTATGAACTTACGATCTTGACATAGTAGTTTTGTATGAGAAATTGTGTGCGTGTGTATGCTCACTGCGGGTTAGATCCGACGGGGTCTCGGTAGGGCTCCACGAAGCTGTGGAACCGCGAGCTTGCTTTTAACCACTGTGGGTTAGATCCGACGGGGTCTCGGCAGGGATCCACGAAGCTGTGGGTCCGCGGTTAATTGTGGTGCATTTTTACAAATGTGATTTGATATTGGCATTTCCAGAAATGAGTGTTTTGGAACTATGTTTTCTTGAATTGCATGCATTACCATATGTGTAAGATGTAAGTCGTTCATCTGGTTACTTGTACTAGCGTAATTGCTAACCCCTTTGGGGACCCGTTTTGGGGAAATTCGTTTTATGAATTTCAGTCCAGTTCATCGGACGAGCGTACTGACCAAGACACGGATGATGGCCATGCGTGATGATTGTGCATAAGTGACGTCTTAATGTCTTTTTGTCTTTTCATCTTTTGTGGTTTTGAACTAATAGTTGTACTCGAGTACCTAAGAGTTCTTGTTCGTCCGGATTGTATTGTTGCCTATTATGTCTGTGTTGATTGATGATGTTGTGTTTGACCGGTTGAACCGGGTGGATCATTCTGTTTTGCATCTTTATGACGTGGTGTTATTTTATTGTTCCTGTGAGTCGTTGTGTATGATGCTGTCCAGCCTGGTGGGTCCCATATAGGGATTCACGGCGCTGTAATATACCTCGGATATCCTGGGGGTGTTACAATAATTAGATCGAAGCAGGTTACGGACCCATTCTTATCTCGAGTTCAGGATGAAGTAACTCAAGGGAAAGCCCCTGGCTTTGTGATCCACGAGGATGGATTGATACGCTTCAGGAATTGAGTTTGTGTACCTGCAAACGATGAATTGAGAAACTCTATCCTAAGAGAAGCTCATGCTACCCCGTACTCCATTCACCCGGGGTCTAGCAAAATGTATAAGCATTTGAAGCAATATTATTGGTGGGGAAGTATGAAACGTGAAGTTGTAGAATTCGTTTCGAGGTGTTTAACCTGTCAATAGGTTAAGATTGAGCATCAATGACCCGCAGGGATGCTGAAACCGCTCCCGATTCCTGAGTGGAAATGGGAGGACATATCGATGGATTTTATCACTAGCTTACTGACTAGTCGTCGAGGGATGAATACGATTTGGGTGATTGTGGACCGCCTGACCAAATCAGCCCACTTTTTGGAGATAAAAGACACATGGGGACCCGAGAGATTGGCCCAGCTATTTATCAAAGAGATTGTAAGGTTACATGGTACCCCTAAGATTATTGTATCAGATCGTGACGGGCAATTCGTGTCACATTTATGGAAAGCAGTTCATCGTGCGATGGGTACGCAATTGAACTTCAGCACAGCTTTTCATCCGCAGACTGATGGTCAGACTGAGAGGACTATCCAGACTCTAGAGGATATGTTGAGGGCGTGCGTTCTTGATTGGAAGGATGATTTGGAGGCCCAATTACTTTTGGTGGAATTCACTTATAATAATAGCTGGAACGCTTCGATTCATATGGCACCTTATGAAGCATTGTATGGCCGTCGTTGTAGATCCCCTCTGTGTTGGGACGATATGTCTGAATCTTTGGGTACGGAACCTGATATGTTGTTAGCAGCCCATGAGAAGATCACTCTGATTAGGAGTCATTTACTGACAGCTCAAAGCCGACAGAAGTCATACGCAGACAACCGTCGACGACCACTTGAGTTCGAGGTCGGAGACCATGTACTAATGAAGGTGTCCCCTACTCGAGGTATTATTCGTTTTGGGAAGAGAGGCAAGCTGAGTCCGAGATATGTCGGGCCATTTGATATTTTGGAATGAGTAGGAAATCTAGCCTATCGCCCGGCGTTGCCACCAGCTCTGAGCCGGATTCATAACATGTTCCATGTTTCCTAGTTAAGGAAATATGTTGCTGATCCAAGTCATATTCTCAGTTCGATGAGATCGATATAGCGGAGGATCATTCGTACGAAGAGCGCCCCGTACGGATACTTGAAAAGAGGATCAAACAATTGCAGAACAAGACGATTCCCCTACTGAAGGTTCAATGGTCACGACACGGAGTCGAGGAGGCCACGTGGGAGACGGAGAGCAGCATGCTAGAGAGATATCCCGAATTGTTTACCCCTTAGTTTCGGGGACAAAACTCCATTTAAGGGGGGGAGTATGTAATATCCGACGGAAATTCTTACCTACTGTTGTATTATTCGGATAATTCAATACTGTTGTAGTCTCGTTGCATTTGTTTAATGTTTATTGACGGTGGAATATATCATAATAGACTTGAATACAACTACCATTCGCACTATGATTGATTTCTCAACGTTGTATAGATAAGTGCATTTTTGGGCTAGTAATTCTGTGCTTAACGTACGCTAACCCTTTAGCATAACGTACGCTATATTATGGGTTTTACGTAGATAAGATTGTGCTGTTTACGTACGTAATGCCCGTAGTTTTATCCGATCTCAACTTTCAGCGTGTGGGGTCGGGCGTGATTCGAATATCTGATCTTTTTGGAGCATCCTAGTTGACCTACATTACATATGTAATGCTCCAAGCCATAACGTACATAATGTTGTTCGCGTTTTCTGTCAGTAGCCTCTGGAATTAGCTTACATATGTAACATTTTTGGTGTAGCATACGTAAAGAAGCTAACGTACGTTACCCTCTTGGGTATAACGTACGTAACGAACTGTGTTGTTATAAAAAGACAACTTGTGTCTTTCATTTTGCACGACCAACTCCATTTTTCACCCCTATAATCATCCCACTGCCTCCCTAGATCAATTCTACCTTCTTCCAACTTGTGTTTGAGCTTTGCATTTTAATTTGGAGCTTGTTGATTGGAAGTTTGGAGTCATTCTTGAAGCTTAGAGTGTGTTCTTGTGGTTTTGGTGTATTGTTCTTCATTTCTGAAGGTATGTTATACGATTTCACCCTATAATCTCGTAGTTATAATGTTAGTGATAAAGTATACTCCACCTAATGTTGAATAATTCAAGCTAAACATGTTTGTAGTTAAGCTTTTAACAACTTAATGATGAATATGGTTATTACGGGTTTGATATGATGTGTTCTTGATGTCTTAAATGGCAGTAATCATGTTTAGTAGAAACATACTCTTCTTGTTGGACTATTAACATCACTAGAACAATAATGATCCTTAGTTTCATTGTAGATAGGTTGAATTGTAGGATTGTTATCACTATAATGAATTAAACCATCATGTTGAGGAAGATTCTAAACCATATGAACTTAGGTTTCTTTTCATCTGATTTGGTTGAGCCTTGAATTATATAAACATAAGGATTTTAGTTCAGATATGTTTAATTCACCTTGATGATGATTTTGTGATGATCTTGTGATGAATAACTCGACTATATCGTTAACCTAACTTGGTGAATCATAACTGATTAATGTAGTAATGATTTTACAAACTCATGATTCGTTTGAACAATGATAAGCGCTGAGTAACTGTAACACCCCCAATCCACTCAGGGATATTACACGCCGTAGACCCTCTCCTTGAGGATCTACCAGGCTGATAACTAAAATCAAAGATCGCCTTTAAGGCTAAAATGACTCAGTAGACCGATTTGGTCTTTCAATAATAACATACAACTCAATTCCAAACACATACCCACGCAGGGGTCAAAATATAATAAACTCCCATACAACGGGGAAAAGATACTATAGCGGAAAAGAAAATACGACTAGACCAATACGACATCAACGGATCCTCGTGTGATTAGTATCGTTCATCTTTCATCAATCTTCGTGCCGACCCTGTGCTATGCTCCAAAACCTGAATGCAAAAATAGACATCCACCCCCCGAATACTCGGGGGTTAGCAAAACTCCACTGTTTTGCTAGTGTAAATACAAGTGCAAAAATACGAGCCATACAATTCAAGTTCCAAGAATAACAATAATCAGAAATCCTCAAAAATCCAAAAGTAACGAAAAGTACTTCCCGAGGCAAGAGTTTGGGTAAAACATTCCAAAACCGAAAGACCACAATTAAAGGGAAACAATTTATGAAACAGTTTAAAATGCCATCGAGAGTTTTAATAGAAAACAATTTAGGATTACCAAATCCTTCTCTTTCCAAAAATCAACAGGGTCACAGCCCAAAGGTTTTGTTTTTCACAAATGAAACCGACAACAATACACAAGCAAAATACATTCACTAAACATACACGCATAGGCATCGCCTAGGAACAAGACGCCACCATGAATCCCACCCGAGGCCTCTAAGGACCCTCTTGAGCTGGCTAGCGAAACAATCAAGCACAGACATCGCCTAGGACCATGACGCCACCATGAATCCCACCCGAGGCCTCTAAGGACCCTCCCGAGCTGGCTAGCAAAACAATCATGCACAGATAACATATCACACCAAGGATATCCAACAATTCACCCAGAGGCATCAAACACTTAGCAAAACACTACGTCAAACCACAATGCACCGAAATGAAACACTATACGTCCACACGCAAATACCAAGTGCATCATCAACACCAAACATATCCATAGGATTCACATACTCGTTCACGAATCACACCAATCACAAAACACACACGGTTTTGAAAGAGGGCCTTTAACGAGGCTAGTCGATCCTTTTGAAAACTCATTTCAAACAAATAAACAAACACACCAAGACGATCACCAATTATCATATCCACAAAACAAGAATAGTATGGACAAGTTACTTGCCTCTAATAAGAACAACGCGGAGAATCGACCGAAATAGCTTGACACGAACCGACTATGAACCCGCCGACTCCACCGATCGCCAACTCGCGGTCATAAAATACGAAGGACAAGAACAACAATGAAATGAATTCCATAACACAACTCAAAGCCGTTGAATTCAAAGAACGAATGACGAAAGTTCAAGTGTTTTCCCCAAAGCGGCCAAGAACACGATTCGTCCCGACAAAACACGAAAACGGAATTTCAAGTCGAAATATGGATATACAATCCATAGAATGTGTTTAACAACATCATTTAACCACAATCTATCCAACCAAAATAGATGGAAAACGAGATCGAGAACAAATCCCCCAAAAAGTCGATTCGAAGGAATTCAAGAAATATACTTCGATTCGACGAAGAACAATGGATTAAATGATGTTGAACACAAGAATACTACCAAGATTAATCATACCCATCATGAATTAATCAACAACACAGAATCGGACAAAAATGCAAAAACCCCCAAATTCACGAAATAAGGGTCCTAAGGAAGATTACCTTGATTTGCTGGATCAAAGGATGATAACGGATGATTGATTGATGTTATGAACTCAAGAACTTCATGGATTTGTTGTTAAACAACATGGCTTCGTCATCTACGAATCTCCAGCCGCGGACGGAGAAGGAAGGAAGTGAAAAATGAATGAAAACGCGACTGCACTGTCACATTTATACTGGGTCGGACTAGCGCGCGCTAGGCTGCCGAGCTAGCGTGCGCTATCGGCACAGCCGCAATCCATGACTCCATGGACTAGATCGCCGGCCAGTAGCGTGCGCAGCCATCCGGCCGAAGGCGCGCTACTCGCCGGCCGTAGCGACGCAATGACCGGCAGATGGCGTGCGCTACCCGCCGAGCCTAACCGATTCCGTAACCCCGTGACTCCACCGTCTGCACCCGATATCGCGCGTTAAAGCCGGGAGCACAGGCGCTACACCTGCCGGTTAGGGCCCGCAGCCTTTCGGACGTAGCGTGTGCTACGCCGGTTCCTGCCGCACCCGTCCGGCCGGTGCCCGCAGTCGTCCGGCCAGTCCCGCAACCGTCCGGCCAGTGCTTGAACACCAGGGCTCGACGACTCGATTTCCGAAGACGTACGGAACGAACGCGACGAAAAGTTCGCGGACAACATCAACGACCCAAAATGAAAACATAATGCAATAATTAACCATACGCGACCAAGAAAAGGGTCGAGACGACAATTACAGATACGGATACCCGTAACTTTGGGTAAATTACAAAATGGCCCAAAACGCCCGAGAATCACGATACCTGATCAAATCGCCAAACCGAAGTTCACAACACATCTAACAAAGTTAAACGGACTTACGGGAAACTCGAAACAGCAGTTTCGAACGAGATTCGCAAGAATCGAACTCAAGTGCGGAAAAGTCGCTAAAAAGCACGGAACTCAACAAAACGACACCGAAACGAACTCGGATGTCAAAAAGTGCAGAATTAATCATTCCCGGAATGACGAAACGGTCATGAGCGAGTCATCAAAATGGACTTCCGCCGAAAAAAAGAAAAAAAAAGAAATTACGGAAAATCGAAATTACGGGTATTACATTCTACCCTCCTTAAAAGAAGTTTCGTCCCGAAACTTAAAACAAGTAGGGAGAAGCAATATTCCCTGCCAGGAAAACTCGACGAGATATGCAAAAATCGAAAACTCGCGCCCGACGGCGAAACGCTGCAAGGAACGCAAAGAGACATACGGCGTGCAAGCACGCTCCACGGCGACCAACACAACGTCTCCGTTAGGGATATAATAAAACCAGCAAACGACAAGCGTCATCAAATGGATAATATAGTCAAGTCAATTACCCTAACAATCACAAAACACAACGAACGAAAACCAATACGATTGACCAATCCAATGGTTTCATCAATCAAAACGCAAGCCAAACGCTGAACAAATACGGAATTCCACTGCCTAAGGGTTGGAAGATCGAAAACGAGACTAATTTCCCGAACGGAAGGGAATTACGAAGGAGCCTGAACGTTCACCAATCACGGAACGAGATCAACAAAAACCGAACAATCAAACGATCGAACCACAACGATTGAGACAAAAAAAATCGAACAATCATGTTCGAATCATGAAGAACAATAAAGTTCAAACAACAATTCCAAAGTTCGCATCTCGACTCGAGACAATATATGATCCGGTGAAAACAACAACATGTGCATTCACATGAGATCCACAGGAAAGTGAATAGAAATTGAAAAGTCGCAACGACAAACGAGTTATTCCGAAACAATACCACACTCGTTCGATCAACAAAAGCAAGGGATAGGGAAAGTTCAGAAAATGTTAACGAGCATAAACGAGTCGACATAGTCGAAAACACAGGAGTTCCAAATCCGATCCACTTCGAATACAAGAATTAGTAGAACCAAAAGATGTTGCTTCTGAACAAGGTTCACAAGAATCGAACCAAATTCGGAAAAGTCACAGCGATAACCAGATCGACCCACAACAAGATCACAGTTCGTTCGGACGATGAAACCGAAATACAGAACAAGTTCATAAAGTATCAACGAACATGAGCGAATCGATATACTGGAGAAAGAGGAAATACAGAAGTCAAAGTAGTACGGGTATTACCTCCGACCTCGTCCATGAAATTCACAAAAACGGGAGCAAGGTAACAAGACACTAAACAACTGACACATAACGGAACCATCACCGATGCACACGGTCATACCAAACCAAGCTCTAACAGCTCGCGCATGCTCGACAACGCAGAAATCACTATGAGGCGACAATATTCAATACCAACATGCCACCTCTCACAGAGGGCTAACACAACAAATGTGTGGAAAACGACTCAACGCTCACACCGCCGATTAGATCATACTCGGGAGCAAACATCATAAGGACAATGGGACATCATACATACCTACCCAGCCCTTAAACGGGAATGGGTAGGTTTTAAAAATGAAAACCTCATTATGAAAATAATTTAGAAGAACACCGGTTGATCTTGAGTATCACCTTTCAAAAAAAAGTACAAACGTGAGACATCGTTATCGAGACTTTGGAGAACCATTTCACATTAGATAATAATGAGGACACTTTCTCTTAGTAAAAACATTCAGAATATTCGACCCTCGGGTCTAAATAAAAGTGTTTCTAAAACATTGAAAATATCTCAAAACATTTTGGTCCTCGAGGTAGAAGAATTTTGAAACGTATTGTGGCAACTTGGATGTACCACGAGAAAATGATTCATTTTAAAAGTGCGTCTCGAAATTTATTTTCTAAGATACTCAAGGTTTTCAAAGATAATTCAATGGGCTAGAATGCCCAAAAATTTCAGGTAATTACACGAAACATTATAGCGCTGTGGGTCCCGCGCCGGAACTCACCAGGCTAAAAACTATTGACAAAAACGCCAAAAAGGACGATGACGGTAATATTTCAAAAACTCACAAAATCCATTTACAACATGTTAAATGCCGTCATAAGAATTTCGCCAAAACGATCAAGGCCATAATATCAAAAACTCGGTTAATGGAATCGATTTTCGAAATAAAACTGAGTCGGTAAAATACCGAAAGTCATTACAAAAGAACTCACGCAGCGGATAAAAGAAGTAAAGTCAAACATGCACAATCCAGCAACACTACTCCACAAATGAACGAAATATGAGGGCCAAATAACCACATATCAAGAAATCAAAATCCATAAGAGGGTTCCGTCACTGAACAAATAATCATAAAAATAGCTCGTGTCACACGAGGCACAACACAAAGAAGGGAGACTTACAGCCACAGGTCGCACGAAGATGATGATCGCCCCACGATACTAATCACGACCAACAAACTCAAACGACGCGCCGCGACACTACTCGGTCAGATAAAATCCGACGAAACAAAACTCAAACAACACGACTTGACCCGACAGCCTAGGTTTCCTCAACCTAAGCTCCGATACCATTTATGTAACACCCCCAATCCACTCAGGGATATTACATGCCGTAGACCCTCTCCTCGAGGATCTACCAGGCTGATAACTAAAATCAAACATCGCCTTTACGGCTAAAATGACTCAGTAGACCGATTTGGTCTTTCAATAATAACATACAACTCAATTCCAAACACATACCCACGCAGGGGTCAAAATACAATAAACTCCCATACAACGGGGAAAGATACTGTAGCGGAAAAGAAAATACGACTAGACCAATACGACATCAACGGATCCTCGTGTGATTAGTATCGTTCATCTTTCATCATCCTTCATGCCGACCCTGTGCTATGCTCCAAAACCTGAATGCAAAAATAGATATCCACCCCCCGTATACTCGGGGGTTAGCAAAACTCCACTGTTTTGCTAGTGCAAGTACAAGTGCAAAAATACGAGCCATATAATTCAAGTTCCAAGAATAACAATAATCAGAAATCCTCAAAAATCCAAAAGTAACGAAAAGTACTTCCCGAGGCAAGAGTTTGGGTAAAACATTCCAAAACCGAAAGACCACAATTAAAGGGAAACAATTTATGAAACAGTTTAAAATGCCATCGAGAGTTTTAATAGAAAACAATTTAGGATTATCAAATCCTTCTCTTTCCAAAAATCAACAGGGTCACAGCCCAAAGGTTTTGTTTTTCACAAATGAAACCGACAACAATACACAAGGTTAAAACCCACGTCACGTGTCCTCGACGGACAGAAAATACACACGCACCCGTGAAGTTTCACTCGTGAATCCAGGGCGAAACCATTGGACTCCCTCCGTGCCCCGTCAAACCCTCCCGAGGTGAGCAAACACATTCACAAAACATACACACCAAGCTGTGAAGTTTTTACTCGTGAACCCAGAGTGAAGTCATAGATTCCCCCGAGGCCCCGTCGGACCGTCCCAGGGTGAGCAAAATACATTCACTAAACATACACACACAGGCATCGCCTAGGACCAGGACGCCACCATGAATCCCACCCGAGGCCTCTAAGGACCCTCCCGAGCTGGCTAGCGAAACAATCATGCACAGATAACATATCACACCAAGGATATCCAACAATTCACCCAGAGGCATCAAACACTTAGCAAAACACTACGTCAAACCACAATGCACCGAAATGAAACACTATACGTCCACACGCAAATACCAAGTGCATCATCAACACCAAACATATCCATAGGATTCACATACTCGTTCACGAATCACACCAATCACAAAACACACACGGTTTTGAAAGAGGGCCTTTAACGAGGCTAGTCGATCCTTTTGAAAACTCATTTCAAACAAATAAACAAACACACCAAGACGATCACCAATTATCATATCCACAAAACAAGAATAGTATGGACAAGGTACTTGCCTCGAATAAGAACAACGCGGAGAATCGACCGAAATAGGTTGACACGAACCGACTATGAACCCACTGACTCCACCGATCGCCAACTCGCGGTCATAAACTACTAAGGACAAGAACAACAATGAAATGAATTCCATAACACGACCCAAAGCTGTTGAATTCAAAGAACGAATGACGAAAGTTCAAGTGTTTTCCCCAAAACGGCCAAGAACACGATTCGTCCCGACAAAACACGAAAACGGAATTTCAAGTCGAATATGGATATACAATCCATAGAATATGTTTAACAACATCATTTAACCACAATCTATCCAACCAAAACGGATGGAAAACGAGATCGAGAACAAATCCCCCAAAAAGTCGATTCGAAGGAATTCAAGAAATATACTTCGATTCGACGAAGAACAATGGATTAAATGATGTTGAACACAAGAATACTACCAAGATTAATCATACCCATCATGAATTAATCAACAACACGGAACGAATCGGACAAAAATGCAAAAACCCCCAAATTCACGAAATTAGGGTCCTAAGGAAGATTACCTTGATTCGCTGGATCAAAGGATGATAACAGATGATTGATTGATGTTATGAACTCAAGAACTTCATGGATTTATTGTTAAAGAACATGGCTTCGTCATCTATGAATCGCCAGCCGCGGACGGAGAAGGAAGGAAGTGAAAAATGAATGAAAACGCGATCGACCGTCACATTTATATCGGGCCGACTAGCGCGCCAGTCGCCGAGCTAGCATGCGCTATCGCCTGTGCCGCAATCCATGACTCATCGACTAGACTGCCGCCAGTAGCGTGCGCGCAGCCATCCGGCCGTAGCGTGCGCTACCGCCGCCATAGCTTACGCAATGACCGGCGCAGCGTGGCGCTACCCGCCGAGCCTAACCGATTCCGTAACCTGTGACTCCACCGCCTGCACTCCGATATCGTGCGTTAGGCCACCCGATAGCGTGAGCTACACCTGCCGGTTAGGGCGCGCAGCCTTCCGGTTGTAGCGTGCGCTACGCCGCTTCCTGCCGCACCCGTCCGGCCGGTGCCCGCAATCGTCCGGCTAGTCCCGCAACCGTCCGGCCAGTGCTCGAACACCAGGGCTCGACGACTCGATTTCCGAAGACGTACGGAACGAACGCGACGAAAAGTTCGCGGACAACATCAACGACCCAAAATGAAAACATAATGCAATAATTAATCATACGCGACCAAGAAACGGGTCGAGACGACAATTACAGATACGGATACCCGTAACTTTTGGTAAATTACAAAATGGCCCAAAATGCCCGAAAATCACGATACGTGATCAAATCGCCAAACCGAAGTTCACAACACATCTAACAAAGTTAAACGGACTTACGGGAAACTCGAAACAGCAGTTTCGAACGAGATTCGCAAGAATCGAACTCAAGTGCGGAAAAGTCGCTAAAAAGAACGGAACTCAACAAAATGACACCGAAACGAACTCGGGTGTCAAAAAGTGCAGAATTAATCATTCCCAGAATGACGAAACGGTCATGAGCGAGTCATCAAAACGGACTTCCGCCGAAAAAAAGAAAATAAAGAAATTACGGGAAATCGAAATTACGGGTATTACAGTAACCTTCAATTTAATCAATGTTTTATGAAACGTAGTTGTTTGGATTATATATTTCATAATATTGATGTTTTTTTTAAGAAATTCTATCGGCATATCAATTTTAGTAAAGTTCTCCTTGATGGTTGTTCTTGACCAATTCTCATCCATTTGAACCATACGAATAATCGAGAACACCTTGAATGATAATCGATAATGAGTATAAATTGAAGTTAGTATGAATCCTTGAAATGGAATTATGATACATAGATAGTTGAACTAAGCGAATTGAATTTAGGAGATCGATTCGCTGAACTAGATATCGATAGTAATGAGAATGTGTTATTGAATGGATTGTATCCCTTACAAGGTTGATTGTTCGAGTAACCGATATTAAGTCGAGGGACGTTCGTTCGTTTGACAATGAAGGACTATTCTCGTCTCCGTATTGAGGCAAGTTGTCTTGCTTGGTTATAATGATGTTTGGATTCTTGTGATGATTATGCGTTTCGTGTATGTGAAACACTTATAAATTTGTGACCCGTGATTTGATATTATTCTTGATGATGTTCCGTTTTCATCGTGGGATTGCATTCCCAAGTTCGTCACTTTTGAACCGTTGATATCATTAATCTTTATTATCATTTCGATGAGTTTCTTGATCCTTAATCGGATATGTGATTTATTGAATTCGTTGTCATGTTGTATCGTGACATATACGGAATCATATCTGTGTTCCGATTGGTTATTGTGTAGGATTTTTAGCCAGGCACATATATAGTCATGCGTGGATGTTTCTGTATTAGACTGTGCACATGAGACGTAGTTCGTGAGGCTAATTAGGTACATTGTCCCACGTATATCCTGGATTCCGTATACGGGGTGGACATGTGCACTGACACATTTCCGGATCGGGCGTACTGTGACGTCCATCTTGAGCCGTACTATTTTTGGTCATTCATAGTCCATTTATATATTTGGATGTGTTCGACATTTTGTGACCAATCGTTCATACGCCCGAGGGGTATGTTCATTAGTCGGGATATTTTCCTTGAGATCTAATGTATGTGAATTTTATAATATCTTGAGAATTCATTTATCATGTATAACTGACCTTGTGTTGGGAGAAATACTTGTGTTGTATTTTAGGTCGAGGAAAAAGGCAAGATACGGGAAGATCATGGTGACAGCGAAGGGTTCGAAGGATACTAGTTGGGGGCCCAAGTCTTTTGTTGTCGAGTTTTGTTCGAACCGTGTAATGTTATCTTTGTGCTTTATTTTAAATTGTGGACTAATGCATTATTATTTGAGGTATATTCCATCTCCATATGGATTATACTCGTATTTCGGATCCTGTGTGTAATAAGTCCGTTGGCCATACTACTGTAAACTCCTAATCGGAGTAAGTACTATGTATTGTGGTTCGGTATCACAAGTATTGCGTATTTAATCTGTATTTTTGGTATTGCCTGGTGGGTCCTAGTGTGGGGTCCACGGCACTGTAATGGCCGCCTTTTTGGGGTGTTACAATGGAAAATTCTTGAAGTCACACATGAAGGAACGTCTCAAGTCAAGGAGACGAAGATCAACATGCTTCTTCACGATTACGAGCTATTCCAAATGAAAGAAGAAGAATCCATCACAATTATGCTCGACCGATTTTCGGTCATTACGAATGGATTGGCATGTTATGGAAACCCCTTTCGAGTAGTGAAAAAGTTAAGAAGATCCTACGATCACTACCTCGAGAATGGGACAGAACAGTGACGGTAATAATGGAATCAAAAGATTTAAACAATCTTGATTTTAGTGCCCTCGTTGGTTCACTAATAAATTACGAGATAGTCCTTAAATATCGAAATGAAAGCCGAAACCGAAGGAAAGAACGATAGCCATGAAGGCTAAGATGTTAAGAAATAAAGAAGAAATCCCGGTGAACGAAAGCGACGAAGAATCGGCATATTATGCCAAGAATATTAATAAGTTTAAAAAATTATTAAACCGGAGAACGAAAGACATCAAGATGGGCGAATCTAATAAATTCGACAATAACTGTCGAGTCTGTGGTAAACCAGGCCACTTTGCAAAGAATTTCCGAGCAAATCCAAAGAAAGAAGTTCTAGTTGCCACATGGAGTGACGAAGACTAGGACGAAGATTTCATCAATCAAAATAACCTCGCACTTATGGCACGAAGTTCACTCGACGAAAGCAACGTCGAAAGCCAGGTAAGTACATCCTCTCACGATGAATTATTTGAAGCATTCGAATTATTGCATACCGATTTTCAAAATGCTTTATCCGAAATAAAATCCCTTCAATCTAAAAATAAACTATTGGAAATTGAAATTTCCAAAATTCTTGAAAAAGGGAAATTTATCGAGACTGATCATTCTCACTGCCTTAAAAATGAAAATATTTTAAAGAATGATCTTTTGAAAGTTCAAAACGAACTAAAGGATTTAACGAAGAAATTTTTGTGTGGAAACGAAAAATTTGAACAAATGCATTCGGTTCAAAAATTCACTTTGAACAAACAGGGGGTTAGGATTCAAACCGCATACTAAAAACGAATCCTTAAATTTCAAAATACCTCGATGTGAAAAATGTTTAAAAATTGGGCATCATTTTACGAGTTGCAAAAGCCCACGACGGACGATAAAAACTAAAAATATTTAGATTTCAAAAGGAACTTTTATTCCGAATATTGTCTATGTCTCGAAAGAAAACCAACTATCGGTTGGATCCCCAAAAATTAACTTTTATCAATAAATATTTTACTCAGGGGGAGTTTATATTTTTAAAAGGGAGATTTTTATCAGGGGGAGTTTATACCAGTTTTATGCATATTTTATCATATCATATTTTATCATAAATTGGTATATTTTGATTCACACTTTTTGCTGATAACAAAAAGGGGGAGAAAAAAGTTGAATGGGATAAAAAGCGTCATGGAAGAATGATGAGAAAAATAAAAGTAAAAGGGGGGAGAGAAGAACAAAAAGGAGAAAAGTCGAAAAAGAAAACGAAGAAGTTGAAAAATGAAAACAAGAAGTTGAAAAGGAGAAAAAGAGAAGATGGGAGAAACTAACGAAACGATCAAAGCCAAACGCTTTGATTCATACAAATATATATATATATATATATATAAATATACTTTATTTTGCAGGTTTTATCCAATTCAAGGTGTTGTTTTGTAATCATAAAAAAGGAGGAGATTGTTGGAATATATTATTCCAAATATTCATTTATAGAGTTTTGATGATTAAGTTGTTAAACAAAGTAAAACAACAAAGAAGCAAACAAAACAACGAAGAAGTCGAAGACGCAAAAAGTCGCACAAACTGCAAGGTTAGCGCACGCTAGTAATCAAAGTTAGCGCACGCTAACGAGGCTACCTACAGATCAGACGAGTACAGTTACCTGAAGGCAAAGTCACCTGATGAAGATAGCGCACGCTACACTTAAAGCATAACGCACGCTATCGAAGGTATATGACCGTTGTGAAGACTTTGAAACACAGTATGACGCAAGCAATGACGAAATCATAGCGCACGCTACAATTGAGGAATAGCAAACGCTAAAGTGTTTGAATTCAAGATAATCAACCCATTGGGAGATTCTGAAGTAAAGTCAAAAGCTACAAACGGATATATAGCGCAAGCAATGACGAAGTTCTAGCACACGCTACATAAAGATGTTAGCGCACGCTAAAGGATAGAGGCAGTAGCCACTGGACTAAAGTTCCAAGCAGTTAGCGTACATAAATAACGAATATTAATGTACGCAACAAGCAATAGCGCACGCTAAGGAAGAATATTAGCGCATGCTAGAGAAGGCTGGCAGTAATGGCTAGTTGGAGGAAAATGGCTATAAATACCAAACCATTTGGTATCAAACCATACAACAACATTGAGCAAAGTATTCATACTTGAGATATCATTATAATCATTATAGTTGTTGTATTTGAGCTTATATTGTTTAGTGATTGAGTGTTATACACAAAATCATACAAGAGAGGAAAAAGAAAGGATACGATTGGATTCGGTGTTATTAGGATCAAGGATCCGGCATTGTTAGAATCGCAATCGATATCTACCTGAGGTTTATCTAGTACCCATAGAAAACTAGATTGGTTGATTCCTTGTCCAATAGAAAAGGAAAACGGTTTAACTTGGACCGACATAAAGACAAGTGATTGAATGGTTTACTCGGACCGATAAAAGACAAGTTTGTAACGGTTATCCCTTGACTGATAGAAGAGAGGTGCAGAGGTTTATCTTTAGCCTATAGGAAAAAGATACCGAGAGAGGACTTAGGCACGTTTGGCCGAATCTCTATAAATCCTGTGCCGATTTATTTCTGCACCTTTATTTAAATCGTTTCCGCAACGCGAAAGAGTTTTATAACTCTATCTCCAAACGGCGATACCGACCAATATCGCACCAACAATCTCCAATATGGCAAGCTCCAAAATTTTGAACATTTCTTAAACACCTTCTTAGAAATATATTTTCTATGTTTGTTCCCAAATGTGATCTGGATATCTTTTATCTTTTCAAACACCTCTACACCAGACATGATTTTTAGACGCCCTCTAAATTCTTGTTCCCCATTGAACGCCTTCTTCAAGTTCCGATAATGATGATTACATGGCAGAAATATACGATGTCCATAAAAACATTCTTTTCAGATGCGCTCAACAACTTTCCCTTGAATTCCTCCATGCATACAGGACATGTTGTTTCCCCTTTCACCGTATACCCAAAAAGATTGCCATATGCTGGAAAATCTTGAATGGTGCAGAACAGCATTGCTTTCAAATTGAATTTCTCTTTTTGATGTGCATCGAACACTTCTACACCTGTTTCCCAAAGCATCTTCAAATCATCAATTAGAGGAGCTAAATACACATCGATATCATTTCCAGGCTGCCTTGGACCAGAAATTAGCAATGATAACATCATATACCTTCTTTTCATGCAAAGTGTAGGAGATAAGTTGTAGGTGACCAAAACAACAGGCCAAGTACTATAAGTGCTACTCAAGGATCCGAATGGATTTAACCCATCTGTAGACAAAGCAAGGCGTAGATTACGCTTTTCTTTGGCAAACTCAGGGAATTCCCCATCTTTAAGCCTCCATTGTGGGGAGTCAGATGGGTGTTTAAGCATTCCATCATCTTCTCGGCCATGGAAATTCCATGTCAACTTCTCTGCATCTCCCGCATTAGAAAATAGCCTTTTAAACCTCGGTATTATTGGAAAGTACCATAATACCTTCGCAAGCACTCTTCCTTCCTCTTTCTTGTATCGGGAGCCATTACAAACTAAACAGCTCACTAATGATTCATTCTCATTTCGAAACAACATGCAATTGTTAGGGCAAGCATGAATTTTCATAAGGTAAACCCATTACGCTTAATGACTTTTTTGCCTCATATGTACCACATGGAAGGACATTGTCATCTGGAAGAATGTCTTTTACCACTTCCAATATCATACTAAAGCTCTGATCAGTCAAACCATGACCTGTCTTCAAGTTAAACAACTTAAGTATGGCAGACTATCTCGTATACTTAGTGAAACCTTCATATAGAAGCTTTGCAAAGTCATTTAACATGCTCTCAAATTTAGAAGAATCTTTATAAAAAATTTCCTCTACTACATGGAGCATTTCCTTTAACCTATCCCCCTCATTTGTATGATGACCTTCGCAAACATTATCTGAAGAAGTACCAACTGAAGTTCTGTCCCTACATTGTCCATGCTATATCCAATAGGTATATGTTCTATCAAATGCCCATTTATATAAATGATTAAGTGTTTCTTCAGGTCTTTTATGTAAGAAATTATGGCACATGAATCAAGGACACGGTAGCTTGGAGCGGCCTCCACCATTCTTAATTGCAAACTTAACGAATACCCTTACACCTGCTTTATATTATGGGTCACCCGGATTTTTCGTTGATATCCAACTTCGATCCATTTATATTTTCTACACCAACAACTGGAATTGAAAAAATATTGTATAAAATATTCATATATGTTGACTTGTTCACAAATATACTTACTGGTTCATACTAGCTCAACAGAAATTTTGAAAAGTATTTTGGCACATAAATCACACACACAATCAAACAAACTAACATAAATCTGATATCTTATCATCTAAATCAAATACAACGATGATAACATACAAAGTATATTAAAAATAAAAATAAAAACAACTTTACCTAAATCAGTTGTCGCTCTTTGCTCACACGTAATTCCTGAAAAAGATACAGCAATGACACCTTGCCCTGCAACACAACTGGAGTTTCTGCAAATAAGCTAAACCTCAGTGCTAGCTTTTGTTATTTAAAGGAAATACGTTCCCCTTAGACCGTCTCATCACATGATATAAGCTAAAACGGGGCATTACATTCCATGACTATTATAGAAAATATACTAACACAAAACACATTCTAACTATGAAGATGAAAAGAAAACATTTGTATTCAGGAGTTTACCATCTTCTGTCACTTATTTTAAATCAATTTAAGAAATCAATCAGAACAACATAGGACATGAATATAACACAGCATGGGATGCTCTGATCTTTCTCATAAGATGGATGAATAGGTTCCTTCAGTACAAGTGCAGAGACTTCTACATATATGGAGAGATCTATAGAGGTTTGAAAAATAACATAGACGTTATTATATATTCATTACGATTCACAAAAAAATGGATAATTACAGGAACTAAATACAAACATGAAGAAGTTATTGTAATTTTAAAGTATGAGTGGGTTCTTTCGTAATTAGATTAAACATCATGAGTAGTTTTATAAGGTAAAATACAAACATTGAGGGATTATTTGTAAATTTAAAACATAGGTGGATTTTTTTGTAATTAGACTAACCCTCTGGAGTAGTTTATGTAATTAATAAACCTGCACAAAGTACCAACAAAATTTAGTCTCATTATTACTATATATCATAGATCTCTTTCAAAACTACAAATAACGCATCACATTTGTTAATTTTATAATTGCACCTCAAGGAGGATGCATTTGTTAAATATATGTCTCAAAACATTGTTACACATATCATACCAGTCCTTCTAAGGAGTCGTAATCATCCCCCAAGAAGTCACTTTAGTCCAAAGATTGCAATCTTGTACACCTATGAGAACAGACCATAATACTACATCACCTTTTATCCCAATGAATACTACATTCAAAACGGTTAGAGGTACGTGGCGTTGTTACACCTATCAGACCAGTCCTTCCAAGGAGTCGTAATCGTCCTCCATGGAGTACTTTCGGCCGAAAGGTTTCCGGCCTATATACCTTCTATCGTACAAAACACAAGATTCTTAATCCTAGCCGTATCATATCCTATATTTTTAGAATTTAGTGTATCGCCGTATTGTATATGAAACCCGTATCCTATCCGTGCAACATGGAACATAATACCACATCACCTTTTTATCCCAATGAATACTGCATTCGAAACGGTCAGAGGTACGTGGCGTTGTTACACCTATCAGACCAGACCTTCCAGGGAGTCGTAATCGTCCTCCAATGAGTCCTTTCGGTCGCTAGGTTTCCGGCCTATATACCTCCTATCGTACAAAACACAAGATTCTTAATCCTAGCCGTATCATATCCAATATTTTTAGAATTTACTGTATCGTTGTATTGTATATGAAACCCGTATCCTATCCGTGCAATGTAGACCATCATAAAACACTGCTAGATAGTTCTCTAGATTCTATATCCTGCTGTACATATATATATGCTCAATTTGAAACTACTACTGCCATAAACAAAATATACACTATTAAAGAATATTAATAAGATTACTTCAAGAATACTATTATCCCTCTGAATGCAGGTTCTTGTATCGTAATCTTGCTCAGAAAATTGCTAAAAAAGAAGAACACAGAGAAATAATGCACACACCAGTAGTGATCAAATATCATAGAGAATGGCTGTCAAAATAATTTATTTTTTAAGGACAAAATTCTAAAGTTCTCTTAATCAACAAGAGGATAAAAAGTAGTCAGAATTTCTACTACTTCTTAGTTCTTATTTTTTTTTTCAAATGTTAATATACTCCTTAGTTGCACATGTAAACCAATCGAGTTTAATATTCAAAAAGACATATATGGTCTATATATTAAGCTGAAATATCTACACACACTACATATACATGGACAAAGTCAAACATGACAGAAAAAGGCGAACATGCAATACACACAAGTGCGCGTAGGACAAATTCAAGAAATACCTCTGGATTTTCTTTTTTCTTTTTGGAAAGTGAAGCCCCAATCGTCTTTTTTCCAGTCTTCTTATGATAAGAGGAAATTAGTTCTTTCAAAACATTTGCCTACTATAAAATTTCCAACTAAATTCGGCATTTACCCTTTCCATGTTCATGATGTCGTAGGCATTTCCCCTTCCCATGTTCAGGATGTCGTTCGAAACTTGAAAGGTAAAATAGATCGATGTAATGCTATGCTTCTTCTGCTTTATTTCTTCAGTATTGTTTTTATTTCACTTAATTAATCAACGATGTTATAGCTGCAGAAAAAAATAGAACAAGAACGTGACAACTTATGATAATACAGCAAAACTCACTTAAGTAGAAAAATCAAGATGACCTACTAGCCACCGGAAAATTCCTGCCGAGCTTATGGACGCCAAACAGAATGAATTCCAAAGCATCATATGCAGAACAATAAAACTCATTTAAGTAGAAAACTAACCCCCGAGACCAAAGCCCACTAATTACTTAAATAAACATATTCAAATAAAATAAATTAAAACAAGAAGATGAAAGCAGCGGCAGCAGCAATAAATCTCTAACGGAGTATGATTGTTGACCAGTTGTCTGACATAGTAATATCATACTTTTTCTTGGAAATATGATTATTCATAAGTTAATTCATACATGACTATCATAAACATGGAATCTAGTAAAATTTACAATCTACACAAGATGAACACTTATCATTATAAACACGAACAAAAAACATGATAGTTTTTAGAAACTAAAGGAAAATCATTAAACAAAATATAACAAAAAAGCTGAAAAATTTTCAGGTTTGGTTATTGGAATAGAAGTCTTCTGCATGTTAAATATAAACATAAATAAGAGATAGTTACTTCAATACGTTACAGAAAATCCTTTATTTAACTGGATCACATAACAAAATGAGCCAAAACTAAACGAAAAAAATGATTTTGTAGTGAAAATCCAGATCTCATATGCACAGAAAATGTAGGAAATACATATAAAATAAAAAATATCCTTGAGAAGAACGTTGGTGCACCTGGCAGTTCTCTGGCAGTTTCTTAAGGTATCGGCTATTCAATGTGTAATACCCGTAATTTCGATTTCCGGTAATTTGTTTTTTCGGCGAAAGTCCATTTTGACGACTCTCTCATGACCGTTTCGTCATTTCGAGAATGATTAATTCTGCACTTTTTGTCATCCGAGTTCGTTTCAGTGTCGTTTTGTTGAGTTCCGTGGTTTTTGGCGACTTTTCCGCACTTGAGTTCGATTCTTGCGAATCTCGTTGGAAACTGCTGTTTCGAGTTTCCCGTAAGTCCGTTTAACTTTGTTAGACGTGTTGTGAACTTCGGTTTGGTTATTCGATCACGTATCGTGATTTTCGGACGTTTTGGGCCATTTTCATAATTTCCCAAAGTTTGGGGTAATTACTTTCCGTTGTCGAATTTCGAGCCTTCGGGTGGTCGGAATCGTGTGTTCTCTTAGTGATCGAATTCGTCTTTGCGAGTACTTTGTAACCGTATCTTCGATTCGTATTTAGGTTCGGGTTTCGGGGTCGTTCGGGCCGTCGGAGTTGGCCCCGGCCGAGTCATGGCCGGGCAGTCTGGGCCCAGGCCGGCACTGGCCGAGTTACGGCCGGTAGTGCTCGGCAGTTACGTACGTAAGGCCGGTTACGTATGTAAGGCCCTGGCCGGTAATGTACGTAACGTTTCCGGCATTTCTAGGCAGTGAGTCGGCCATGGCCGGTTACGTACGTAAGCCATAGCCGGTTACGTACGTAAGGCGGCCGGCAGGCAGCCTATTTAAGGCCCTGCAGTCGGGTTTTTCACCCATTTTCTCATTCTCTTCCTTCTCTTCCGCGGCTGGAGGTTTGGGAATCATGGAAGGATGTTGTTTGACAATCAATCCATGAAGTCTTGGAGTTCATATCATCAATCATCCATCCTATAACGTCCTCCGATCTACCGAATCAGGTCAGAATTCCTAGAAATCTAGTTTTTGGGAATTTGGGTGTTTTGGTTGTTTTCATCCGTTTTAATCCGATTTAACTTAGGATTGTGATGGGTAGATGATTATTTAGATGTGTTATATCTTTTACCTTGTTATTCCATGGTTGGATCGTATCGATTCATTGTTTTAGTCGAGTTCTTGATCGACGCCTTGAAGGTGTCCGATAGAATGTCATAGAGGGGTTTTCGGTCGTTCTACGATTATCCTTCCTCGTATGATTGTTTATTTATGGATTATATGATGTTAGGGTTGAGTTTCTTGCGAAGAAACCATGTTGAACCCTTCCATTCGTTGTCGTCTTCCTTTTCGTTAGCATCGGGCGTTCCGAAGCTTCCCGGTTGAGCTGTGTCCGTTCGCGGTTCCGTGCTCGTGGTATCGAGGCAAGTACCTTGTCCATATAATTCTTGTTTTGTGGATATGATAATTGGTGATCGTCTAAATGTGTTTGTTTGGTCATTTGAAAATTATTTTCAAAAGATTCGGCTAGCCTTGTTAAAGGCTCTCTTTCAAAACGCGTGTGTTTTGTAATTGTGTGGGTCGTAAGTGACTACGTGGATCTTTTGGATATGTTTGGATTTTATGTGGTGCTTAATAATGCGTGTGTACGTGTATGGCTTCATTTCAGTGTATTGTGGTTTTGACATGATGTGATGTTAGTTGTTACTCCTTTGAAAGGGGGTTGCGATGCTTAATTTTGTTTGGATTGATAATCGATTATTGTTGTATGCTTTTTATACGTGATGTGCCTCCGGGTAGGATTGTTGAATCTCCGGGATCCATACTTGCTATATGGGTCGGGCGAGACCGTAGGGTTATCCAATCGGGTATGTCTTGCGGGGACTCCGAGGTTCGTGGCTTGTTAGCCCGATGCCGAGATAACTTATGGGGTTATCATCGGGTACGTCTTGCCGGGGGCTCCGATATTCGTGGCTTGTTAGCACGATGCCGGGATAACTTATGGTTGTGATTTGGTTGTGATGTACGTGTCATGGGTTATCCAATCGGGTATGTCTTGCGGGGACTCCGAGGTTCGTGGCTTGTTAGCCCGATGCCGGGATAACTAGTGGGGTTATCATTGGGTACGTCTTGCGGGGACTCTGAGGTTCGTGGGTTGTTAGCCCGATGCCGGGATAACTTATGGTTGTGATTTGTGTGTGACTTGTTTCGCTAGCTAGCTCGGGAGGGTCCTTCGAGGTCTCGAGTGGGATTTGTGGCTTCGTCCCGGTCCTAGGCGATGCGCGTGCGCGATTATGTTTTGTTGATTTTTATGTCCATCGAGGACACGTGATGTTGGGCTCTGGCCTGTGAATTGTTGTTGGTTTTCTATTTGCGAAAACAAAACCTTTGGGCTGTGACCCTGTTGATTTTGGAAAGAGAAGGATTTGATAATCCTAAATTGTTTTCTATTAAAACTCCCGAGGACATTTTAAACCATTTGCAAACTGTTCTCGTTATTTGTGATCTTTCGGATGTAGAAAGTTTTACTCAAACTCTTGACTCGGGAAGGATTCGTTTCGTTGTATTTGAATCTTTGAGGATTCCTACTTATTGTTATTCTTGGAACTTGAATTATATGGCTCGTATTTGCACTTTGTATTTGCACTAGCCAAACAGTGGAGTTTTGCTAACCCCCGAGTATTCGGGGGGTGGATGTCCAGATTGCATCTGTGTTTTGGAGCAGAGCACAGGGTCGGCATGAAGGATGATGAAAGATGAACGATATTAATCACACGAGGACCCGTTGATGTCGTATTGGTTTAGTTTTATTTTATTTCCGCTGCAGTATTTTTCCCCGTTGTACGGGAGCATTTTATATTCGACCCCTGCGTGGGCATGTAATGTGTTAGAGTTTTATGTTTTTATTGAAAGGCCAAATCGGTCTACTGAGTCTTTTTAGCCTTAAAGGCATTGTCAAGTTGTTCGATTGTTGTTACCAGCCTGGTAGATCCTTGAGGAAAGGTTCTACGGCGTGTAATATCCCTGAGCGGATTGGGGGTGTTACATAAATGGTATCGGATATTAGGTTGTGGAAACCTAGGCTGCGGGTCAAGTCGTGTTGTTTGAGTCTTGTTTCGTCAGATTTTATCTGACTGAGTCGTGTCGCGACGCGTCGTCTGAGTTTGTTGGTCGTGATTAGTATCGTGGGCGATCATCATCTTCGTGCGACCTGTGGATGTAAGTCTCCCTTCTTTTTGTTGTGCCTCGTGTGACACGAGCTATTTTTATGATTATTTGTTAAGTGACGGAATCCTCTTATGGATTTTGATTTCGTGATATGTGGTTATTTAACTCTCATATTTCGTTCATATGAGGAGTAATGTTGCTGAATTGTGCATGTTGAACTGTATTTCTTTTATCCGCTGCGTGAGTTCTTTTGTAATGACTTTCGGTATTTTACCGACTGAGTTTTATTTCGAAAACCGATTCCCTTAACCGAGTTTTTGGCATTATGGCCTTGATCGTTTTGGCGAAATTCTTACGACGGTATTTAGTACTTTGTAAATGGCTTTTGTAAGTTTTTGAAATATTACCGTCATCAGCCTTTTTGGCGTTTTTGTAAATGGTTTTATCCTGGTGGGTTCCGGCGTGGGACCCACGACGCTATAATGTTCCGTGTAGTTACCTGGAATTTTTGGGCATTCTAGCCCATTGAATTATCTTTGAAAACCTTGAGTATCTTAGAAAATAAAATTCGAGACGTACTTTTAAATGGATTGTATTTTCAAGCGGCCTACTAGCGCAACTATCTGTTTCAAAATTCTTCTACCTTGAGGACCAAAATATATATATTTTTTTTTCTTCCAGTAATTTTGGAAATGCTTTGCTTAGACCTGAGGGTTGAATATTTTTGAAAGTTTTTCACTAAAATAAAGGTGTCCTCATTTTTGTTCAAACGCAATATGGTTTTCCAAAGTCTCGATAACGATGTTTCACGTTTGTATTTTTTTTTGAAAGGTGATACTCAAGATCAACCGGTGTTTTTCTAAATTATTTTCAAAAGGTGGTTTTTGTTTTTAAAAACCTATCAATTCCCGATTGCGTTTGGGAATGTATGTATGATGTTTGCTTTGTCGTTATGATGTTGCTCCCGAGTATGATCGAATTGATGGCATGAACGCTGAGGCGTTGCCACGCATTTGTTGTACTAGCCCTCTGTGAGGGGTGTGAACTGGTGTTTACTGTTTATCGCCTCGTGGTGATTTGTGTGTTGTCGCACGAGTGTGAATTGTTAAAGCTTGGATTTTTGTGCGTTTATGCACATGGGTGATTGTTTCATGAGGTTTGTGATTGTGTGCTGGCTATCGTTCGGGCTGTTGTAATCGTCGAACAATGCCGTGGTTGTTGTGATTCTAGTATGTGTTGATATGTTATGCCAAGTTGGCATCTCCGGTTTGTTGTTTTGCGACGTTATGTTCCATTGTATCTAGCATCTATATTTTCGGTATGCCGAGCCGAGGCATTTCGAACGTATTGTGCTGGGGGCATGTACGTGCAAATTGCCCCTCTCGTTATTAACACTTTTCAAGTGTGGACCCGAGAGACACAAGATCCAGTTTTGTGAGTTGGGTTCTGAGTCTTTCGGGGCGCGAACTTCAGTGCAGATATGAGGATCGGCTCTGAGAGGCCCATGGGAGATGTTTCTACCATTTTCTTTTTGTGTTGTCACCTTACTCCCATTGTTGTGATTTACGGGAACGACATTTCTTTTATAAGAGGTCGAATGTAATGCCCGTATCATTTTTGACTTCCGCATTTTTTCTCTTTCTGAAGTCTATCGACTCGCTCGTGTTCGTTGATACTTTCTGAACTTATTCTGTATTTCGGTTTCGTCGTTTGAACGAGCTGTGATCTCGTTTTGGGTCGGTCTGGTTATCGCTGTGACTTTTTCGAGTCCGGTTCGATTCTTGTGAACCTTGTTCGGAAGTAACATCTTTTGGTTCCACTAGTTCTTTTATTCGAAGTGGATCAGATTTTGAACTTCTGTATTTTCGACTCTGTCGACTCGTTTATGTCCGTTGATATTTTCTGAGCTTGTCCTGTCCCTTGCTTTTGTTGATCGAACGAGTGTGGTACTGTTCCAGAATAACTCGTTTGACGTTGTGACTATTCAATTGCTATTCCCTTTTCCCGTAGATCTCATGTGAATGCACATCTTGTTGCTTTCACCGGATCATATATTGTCTCGAGTCGAGATGTGAACCATGGAGTTGTTGTTTGAACCTTATTGTTCTTCATGATTCGAATATGATTGTTCAATTTTTGTTGTCTCGATCATTGTGGTTCAATCGTTTGATTGTTCGGCTTTTGTTGATCTCATTTCGTGATTGTTGAACGTTTAGACTCCTTTGCAATTCCCTTAAGTTCGGGAAATTAGTCTCATTTTCGATCTTCCAACCCTTGGGCGGTGGAATTCCGTATTTGTTCAGCGATTTGGCTCACGTTTTGATTTATGTACCGTTGGGTTGGTCAATCATATTGATTTTCGTTTGTTGTGTTTTGTGATTGATCGGATAATCGACTCGATTATATTATCTGTTTGATGACGCTTGTCACTTGTTGGTTTTATTATGTCTCTACTGGTGGCGTTGTGTTGGTCGTCGTGGAGCGTGTTTTCACACAGTATATTCCTTTGCGTTGTTTGTAACGTTTCGCCGTTGGGCGTTAGTTACGCATTTTTGTGTATCTCGTCGAGTTTTCCTGGCAGGGATATTGCTTCTCCCTACTTGTTTTAAGTTTCGGGACGAAACTTCTTTTAAGGAGGGTAGAATGTAATACCCGTAATTTCGATTTCCAGTAATTTCTTTTTTTCGGCGAAAGTCCGTTTTGATGACTCGATCATGACCGTTTCATCATTTCGAGAATGATTAATTCTGCACTTTTTGTCATCCGAGTTCGTTTCAGTGTCGTTTTGTTGAGTTCCGTGCTTTTTGGCGACTTTTCCACACTTGAGTTCGATTCTTGCGAATCTCGTTGGAAACTGCTGTTTCGAGTTTCCCGTAAGTCCGTTTAACTTTGTTAGATGTGTTGTGGACTTCGGTTTGGTTATTCGATCACGTATCGTGATTTTCGGACGTTTTGGGCTATTTTCGTAATTCCCAAAGTTTGGGGTAATTACTTTCCGTTGTCGAATTTCGAGCCTTCGGGTGGTCGGAATCGTGTGTTCTCTTAGTGCTCGAATTCGTCTTTGCGAGTACTTCATAACCGTATCTTCGATTCGTATTCAGGTTCGGGTTTCGGGGTCGTTCGGGCCGTCGGAGTTGGCCCCGGCCGAGTCATGGCCGGGCAGTCTGGGCCCAGGCCGGCACTGGCCGAGTTACGGCCGGTAGTGCTCGGCAGTTACGTACGTAAGGTCGCCACGCACGTAAGGCCCCGGCCGTAACGCATTTAACGCTTCCAAAGATTTCTAGGCAGTGAGTCGGCCATGGCCGGTTACGTACGTAAGCCATGGCCAGTTACGTACGTAAGGCGGCCGGCAGGCAGCCTATTTAAGGCCCTGCAGTCGGGTTTTTCACCCATTTTCTCATTCTCTTCCTTCTCTCCCGCGGCTGGAGGTGTGGGAATCATGGAAGGATGTTGTTTGACAATCAATCCATGAAGTATTGGAGTTCATATCATCAATCATCCATCCTATAACATCCTCCGATCTACCGAATCAGGTCAGATTTCCTAGAAATCTAGTTTTGGGGAATTTGGGTGTTTTGGTTGTTTTCATCCGTTTTAATCCGATTTAACTTAGGATTGTGATGGATTGATGATTATTTAGATGTGTTATATCTTTTACCTTGTTATTCCATGGTTGGATCGTATCGATTCGTTGTTTTGGTCGAGTTCTTGATCGACGCCTTGAAGGTGTCCGATAGAATGTCATAGAGGGGTTTTCGGTCGTTCTACGATTATCCTTCATCGTATGATTGTTGATTTATGGATTATATGATGTTAGGGTTGAGTTTCTTGCGAAGAAACCGTGTTGAACCCTTTCGTTCATTGTCGTCTTCCTTTTCGTTAGCATCGGGCATTCCGAAGCTTCCCGGTTGAGCCGTGTCCGTTCGCGGTTCCGTGCTCGTGGTATCGACGCAAGTACCTTGTCCATATAATTCTTGTTTTGTGGATATGATAATTTGTGATCGTCTAAATGTGTTTGTTTGGTCATTTGAAAATTATTTTCAAAAGATTCGGCTAGCCTTGTTAAAGGCTCTCTTTCAAAACGCGTGTGTTTTGTAATTGTGTGGGTCGTAAGTGACTACGTGGATCCTTTGGATATGTTTGGATTTTATGTGGTGCTTAATAATGCGTGTGTACGTGTATGGCTTCATTTCAGTGTATTGCGGTTTTGACATGATGTGATGTTAGTTGTTACTCCTTTGAAAGGGGGTTGCGATGCTTAATTTTGTTTGGATTGATAATCGATTATTGTTGTGTGCTTTTTATACGTGATGTGCCTCCGGGTAGGATTGTTGAATCTCCGGGATCCATACTTGCTAGTATGGGTCGGGCAAGACCGTAGGGTTATCCAATCGGGTATGTCTTGCGGGGACTCTGAGGTTCGTGGCTTGTTAGCCCGATGCCGAGATAACTTATGGGGTTATCATCGGGTACGTCTTGCGGGGACTCCGAGGTTCGTGGCTTGTTAGCACGATGCCGGAATAACTTATGGTTGTGATTTGGATTGTTAGGAATATGCCCTCGAATGCCACTCAGAGGTTGTTGAGTGAGGGCATTGTACTTGTAATTATGTAAACCATTTATATAAGGCAAAGGAATGTTTCTTTATTTACTGGTAGTTACTGGCATTCCTAACTCGTAAATATACATAAAGAAACTAGTCCGTGTATTTGAGAACAAAACGTTCCACTCCTTATTGGATAAGGGGGTCGGCACTGGAAAGGTTTATAGCTCAAATACTTAATCGTTCGCAAGTCGATGAAACTTGACTGGGCGTTAAGTTTATGTGAAGACTTGTATGACGTGTTCTTTGACATGGAGAGTGCCTGTCGAACACTAATGGTTAGTGGGAGCACACGTTATAGGTATGCTAATTAGATTAGTATACTCGAACCGACTCACCCTCGATTCGTCACACGGATTTCACTCCGGATACCAATGACGGAATCGAAAGGTTGTGATAGGTATTCGTGAACCTTCGACTTGAGGATTTAGTAGGGATGTGCTTGTGACGTCTATATTTTCATTTGAGTAGTTCGACCTCGAAACCGGAAGGCGGGGTCAACCTCGACGTGCATCTTGACGGCAAGTAGCAGTCCCATCAATACCAAGATAGAATTCTTTCTCCCGTTAGTGAGCGGGTTATATGTCCTATGCGGTTATTGGCGATGAGATCATAAGTCTTTGGCCAAAGCATTGGAGCCAGTTGTATTAGATACACGACATTTCGATGATCTCGATTTGCATTAACGCATGCATAGCGTCAAGCATGATAGGGTTTGACCGACCGTGACCCTAAAACTTGATCGGGACATTTGAAAGAAGGGTTTATACGCCATCGGTATTCACGATGAATGGTTCTTGAATGATCCCAATCATTCGTTCTCGCCAGTAGTGCAGTAGGCCGCCAGTGGCTAGGTGGTGCTACTACTCTTTGGTTCCTCCCATTGCCGATCGAGACGGACCTACCGAGTCGCGCATTAGGATTGACGACGGAATGAATCGAGCTTAATCTCTCATTATAAATATTAGATATTGATATCTAATTTGGGACATCGATGTCTAAATCGATTTATTGGATAAATTGATTTACGCCTAATGAATTAAATAAATTACTGGGTGATTAATTTAATTCATAAATATAATTATTTCTTGGAGAAATTAATTATGTTATTATGTATTTGATATGATTAATTAATTGGATTAATTAATCGATATAAATACATTGGAACGGAATTGAGTTTATCTGTTTAGACTCACAGAGTTCAAACGGATCGAACTCGTCCGATACCTTCTAGATGGCCGCCTCCTTCCACTACTTTCCACCAAGTCTTCAATTCCATTTTATTAATAGATGATTATGACTTGGTGGGGGAATCTCATGTGATATGATTTGATTTATGTGGGTTGAATAAGAATGGCAAGAGGACAATGATCTCACTTCACTCAACCTTTAGAAAAGGCTTCCAACCGTGAGTAGTGAGAGAGAGAGAGAAAAATCATTTTCTCAAGTCTTCATCTTGATCTTCTTCTTCACTTTGATTCTTGAGTTTTCTTGGAGAAAATTCAAGATACATTAAGAGAGATATATTATACACTTAGAGTGTAATAACAAAAGCTTCACCACTTGATTCTAGCCGTAACCTTAGAGGTTAATCAAGTGTTGTTGTTCCGGTCGTTTTTCCGGCGCGTGGCAAGTAGAGACGCGGTGTTTTCGGCGTTGGATCGTTCAAGGGCTTGGAGCGGATTGAACTCGTAGAGATCAAACTAAAGCTTGGGGAATAGCTCAAGAGAAGGTTTCCATTTAATCAACGGACTTCGAGGGTTAGTTTCTTACGACTCTTGCTTTTCGTTTTTGATATTCGTATATACGTAGCTCGATCGATCCTCGTAGGATTCGGATCGAATTAATTTTCGCTTTATCGCCTACTGGCCTTCGCTTTAGGCACCGAATCCCAACAAAGGGTATCGAGCGTAGGTCTTGCGATCGTATATACGATATTGGCATTTGGAATGCTCGATTAAATGGTGAATGATTTGGAATCATTTTTAGTCATAATCGTGGTATATGTTTTTCGCTCGTAATAATTGTATTTTTCGTAAGTTTATGTCTAAATATAAATCTTAAATTTCGGGAAATAAGATTTATATTGAAGATATGAAAGTCGGAAAATATTGATATTGATATCCTATCGAAAATCTAGCCCCGAATCGTCGTTTGACGACTTTTTGGACAAAAAGGGTAATTTGGCGAGGATGACTCGACCGTGTCTGGTGACACGGTCGTGTCCGGCAAAGGTGGCTGTGCCACGCTCGAGACCCGATCGTGTCCGAGACACGGGCGTGTCCGCCGAAAGTGACTCGACCGTGTCCCGGGTGACACGGCCGTGTCCGGCAGCCGCCAAGTCATCGCTGAGCGACCCGACCGTGTCCCGGGTGACTCGGTCGTGTCCCGCCGGCATCTTCCGAGGGTGACTCGGCCAAGCCGGAGTGATCGCCGGTAGTCGCCGAGGGTGACTCGGCCATGCCGGCCTGCTTTTCACCCGGCTCGATTTTTCCGTGTATTCTTAAAAATTAATCTCCCGCGTGTTAAATTGGATTTAATATGATTAAAATGATTTATGGTATTTCATTTTATAAGGGAAATTTGATTAATTGGAATATTTATGGTCGACCGAATTATTTTGAACGTTATTACATTACCGATTGTGTGAATCGATTGGATCGGTTCGTATTGTTGATTGGATCAATGTATCTCTACGCTTTCCATTAATTTAGTATTTATTGGATGAATGCTTTTGAATGGGGATGTGGTTCGTGGACTTAGTTTTGAATCGCTCGTTTTATTCGATTGGGTTGTAAAGGCCGCTTTGAGCCTATTTATTTTACTAGAAAAATTTGTATCTAGGATGCAATTTTCAATGTAAAATTTATATGTAATGACGAAGACCGGAGGAAGATCCATTTCGAGAAGACGAAGATTCAAGACGAAGACTTGTAATTAGATTACGGAGTTTTTGTTTTCTAGGAACGGTCCATGAACCACATGTTGGTAGCAACTAGGTTGTGATTGGTTGTTTCATATTGTATGAATGCCACAAACGCGCTTAAACGATTAATGTGCAAAGTGTAACGTTAATCGCGATAATTCTCCCACAACAAATAATTAAGTTTATAAGGTTTCAAGGTTTTCCTTCCCTCCATCGAGTTTTCGGGAAATTGAAATCCAAACCGGATGTGCTATGCTTCCGAGTTATCGGGGTAGTCGTTCGGGGAGGACGGATAAATTACCGGGAGCGCATTGGATGCCTTCGGTTGGAGCAAATTTTATCCCTAGAAACCTGATAGGTTGCCGGATAAGATTCAATTGTGAAACTGATTTGCGTCGATGGTATAAACTTAACTTGTTCACGAACCATAGAAACCGTATAGGTTGAGGGGAGTGAACAAGGGGAAAAAGAAGATCGAATCATCCATTAGATGGGTTGGTGTTGGACACCACTTTATGAAAATTAATAGACTAGAAACCTTGGTTGCCTCTATTAAGATTTATAAAGAACTCGATCACCACTATGAAGTAGAGCGACGATACTTCCGGATTTCACATGGGAGTGTGTTATTCCGATAAAAATAGTGGGAGCTGGGTAACAAGAATAGAAAGGACCTTAATTCTATACTCAGATCATAATATAACAAGTCACTAATTAATCTGTTATACTTAATGCAGACATAACTCAATATGACAATGAATCCACTCGCAATTCTACTCGAAAAGAACACCTTAATGGGACCTAACTTTGTGGATTGGCTCCGCAATCTGATGATTTTCCTCAGTATAGAGGCACTGGGATAAGTCTTGGAGACGGACATTCCAGCGCCTCCTATGCGGACTCGAGCCAATCAGGAAGAGATTGAAAACCACGAAAAGTGGGTTAAGGATGACGTGAAAGTCCGTGCTTATATGATGGCTTCCATGTCTAATGAGCTTCAGAGAGCTCATGAGAAAATGACTTCTGCTAGGCAGATTCTATCTCACTTAACCGAGCTTTATGGTGAGCACAGCAGAACTGCTAGATATGAGATATCCAAGCAACTGTTCGGTGCAAGGATGAAGTAAGGTGAGAAGGTTGGGGAACACGTCCTCAAAATGATATCCATGATCGAGAGATTGGAGGCTCTTGATTTTAAAATGGATACTTCTCTCCAAACTGACCTTATCCTACAGTCTCTCCCTGATTCCTTCTCATAGTTTGTTATGAACTTCAACTGCAATGAGATTGCATGTAATTTAGCTGGGCTAATGAACAAACTTGTGACCGCTCAGTCTCAAATGAAGACTCCGCGGATGAAGGAGTCTGCTCTTGTGATTTCTTCTGGACCTCGGAGGTCTAAGAATAAGAAGAAAAAGACCAAGAAGCAGACTGGACCACAAGCTAAGGACCTTAAGGGTAAGGGCAAGGCCCCAATGGTTCCGAAGAACAAGAAGAAAAAGGATACTTGTCTCAAGTGCGGTGAGCTGGGCCACTGGGCTAGAGACTGTCCGATTCTTCATGGCACTTGTGCATGTAACTTTTAGTTTTGGAAACAAATTGTTCTGCCACCGTATTTTCTACTTCTGGATACTGGATTCTCGGTGCTAGTTCTCATATTTGTACCGTGAATCAGATCTGAACAAAGTAGGAAGCTTGAGCCGGAGAAGTTATGATCACAATGGAAGCGGGCATAGTGTCGAGGCGACCGACATAGGATCACTTCTTTTGGGTTTAGAATCCGGCTTTGTTTTGACTTTAGAAGATGTACTTGTTTTGCCCAAGGGGCACAAAAACATTGTATCCATTCCGGTCATGGACCGAAAAGGCTTTTCATTTTTCATTGGTGATGGTTCCTGCAAAATTTATTTTAGAAATAAACTAGTGGGTACTGCTACATTGTTGAATGGATTGTATCATCTAAATCTCAAAGCAACAAAGTAGTTGTGAATACTATGACTAGAAAACGTGGTAGGGATGAAACCAATCAAGTTTTGAAATGGCATCTTAGACTTGGTCATGTTGGTCAGACCAAGGTTTACAAGATGGAAAAAGATGGACTTATGGGTCCATTGGGATCGGATCCCTTTCCTACTTATGAATCTTGCCTTAAAGGCAAAATGACTAAGTCCCCTTCACAGGACTTTTGAAAGAGCCACGATAAATCGGGATTAATCCATACCGACGTATGTGGTGCTTTAGAAGCAAAGACGTGACGGATATCAATATTTACGTTCTGAGATGATCATACTAGGTATGGTTATGTATACTTAATGAAACATAAATCCGAGGCCTTTGAGAAATTCCAGGAATTCAAGGCCCTAGTCGAGAAACAAACTGGTAATCATATCAAAGCACTTCGGTCGGACCGAGGTGGCGAGTATATGAGTACAGAGTTTGACGAGTTCCTTAAGGAACATGGAATAGTTTCACAACTAACACCTCCATGTACTCCTCGCTTAAATGGTGTGTCGTAAAGAAGGAACCGGACCGTTGAACATGGTCCGTTCCATGCCGGGCTATACCGACTTGCCGATTTACCCGTGGGGGTATGCACTGATCGCCGCGTATATCTTGAATAGATGTCCTTCCAAATCCGTTTCCTAAAACTCCACATGAGATGTGGGAGGGAAGGAAACCAAGTCTTAATCATATTAGGATTTGGGGATGTCCCGCCTATGTCAAGAAGACTAAGGTGGAAAAGTTGGAAGCTAGGTCTCAAGGGACGTTTCATTGGATTCCCGTCTGGGACGATGGGATATCTATTCTACATGCCCGAGGATCGAAGGATCATTGTTGCTTTACAAGCACACTTCTGGAATATGAGTTCATTCAGAAGGCGGAGCAGTAGAAGTATTTCTTTAGAAGAATACAATGAAACTCCTCGAGAGACACGTGCAAGAAACTGAACCGAACTTTCAAACACAAGTACAACCACCTCGTAGGTCTAGTAGGGTGTCTCATTTACTCGAGAGGTATGGGCTTGTGCACTTGGAGGAGCCGGGTCTCCATGAGGTTCCAAGTGATAGCCAAGAGACCGACCCGACGACCTATGACCAAGCGATGGTGGATGTAGACTCGCGAAATGGCGTGAAGCTATGGAAGCCGAGATAGACTCGATGCATGTCAATCAGTCCGGACTCTAGTAGACCGCCCCAAGGGCATAGTGCTGTTGGGAACAAGTGGATCTACAAGAGAAAGACCGATGGTGATGGCAAGGTTGACGCCTATAAGGCCAAAGCTAGTGGCAAAGGGTTATACCTGGAAGGAAGGAATCGATTACCACGATACCTTCTCGCGTAGCCATGATCAAGTCTATTCGCATGATGCTTGCTATAGCCGCCTACCACGATTATGAGATATGGCAAATGGACGTAAAGACGGCTTTCCTTAATGGATTCCTCGAGGAGGAAATCTATATGGAGCGACTAAAGGCTTTGTATCCGAAGTCGATATTCAGAAAGTGTGCAAGCTTCAGCGTTCCATTTATGGATGAAGCAAGCGTCACAGAAGTTGGAATCTTCGTTTTGACGAGGCAGTCAAAGAGTTTGACTTCGTGCAAAATGAAGAGGAACCTTGTGTATACAAGAGGGTTAGTGGGAGCAAGATCGCATTCTTAGTACTATATGTAGATGACATTCTACTAATAGGAAATGATGTGGGAATGCTCGGTTACGTGAAAGCTTGGCTTTCGAGTAATTTCTCCATGAAAGACTTGGGAGAAGCTACCTATATTCTTGGTATTCGACTCTAGGGATAGAGCGAAGAGAACAATAGGTCTTTCCCAAGCCCTCTATATAGATAAAATCTTAAAGCGATTTAAGATGGATGATTCTAAAGAGGGTTCCTACCGATGCGACATGGAATAAAACTCACCTTGAAGATGTGCCCTCAAAATGAGGAACAACGAAAGGAAATGAGTAATATACCATATGCTTGGCCGTGGGTAGCCTTATGTATGCTATGTTGTGTACAAGACTCGACATTGCGCATCCGTAAGCGTGGTGAGTAGGTTTCGTGCAAACCCGGGTAGGGAACATTGATCGCCAGAAAGAACGTTCTCAAGTACTTGAGAAGGACTAGAGATATGGTTCGATGTATGGTGGTGGAGAATTGGATGTGGTGGGATTCACCGATTCGGACTTCCAAGGACGAAGGACGACTCGATGTCCACTCGGCTACATATTTACTCTTAATGGAGGAGCGATATCTTGGCGTAGTGCCAAGCAAAGCGCGATCGCGATTCCACTGTCGGTGAGTATCAAGCGGCCTCGGAGGCTTCAAGGAAGGGTTACGGATTAAGAAGTTTCGGGAGAACTTCAAGTGATACCATGTCTTTGAAGCCTGTTCATTGATCTTGCGACAACGACGGAGTAGCGCAGCCAAGCAATGAGGTTTCACAACAAAGACTAAACATATTGAGAGGAAGTATCATCTCGTAAGAGAATTTGTTCGCAAGGGATACATTGTCCGCATAGAGTAGACTCGGCCGACAACGTCGCCGATCCACGACTAAGCCACTATCTCGGACTAGCTTGGAGCGTCATCGGAGAACATGGGTATTAGATACCATAGTGTGTGGCATTGAGTGCAAGTGGGAGATTGTTAGGAATATGCCCTCGAATGCCACTCGGAGGTTGTTGAGTGAGGGCATTGTACTTGTAATTATGTAAACCATTTATATAAGGCAAAGGAATGTTTCTTTATTTACTTGGTAGTTACGGCATTCCTAACTCGTAAATATACATAAAGAAACTAGTCCGTGTATTTGAGAACAAAACGCTCCACTCCTTATTGGATAAGGGTCGGCACCGGAAAGGTTTATAGCTCAAATACTTAATCGTTCGCAAGTCGATGAAACTTGGTAGGCGTTAAGTTTATGTGAAGACTTGTATGACGTGTTCTTTGACATGGAGAGTGCCCGTCGAACACTAATGGTTAGTGGGAGCACACGTTATAGGTATGCTAATTAGATTAGTATACTCGAACCGACTCACCCTCGATTCGTCACACGGATTTCACTCCGGGACGATCAATGACGGAATCGAAAGGTTGTGATAGGTATTCGTGAACCTTCGACTTGAGGATTTAGTAGGGATGTGCTTGTGACGTCAAGATTTTCATTAGAGTAGTTCGACCACGTAAACCGGAAGGCGGGGTCAACCTCGACGTGCATCTTGACGGCAAGTAGCAGTCCATCAATACCAAGATAGAATTCTTTCTCCCGTTAGTGAGCGGGTTATATGTCCTATGCGGTTATTGGCGGATGAGATCATAAGTCTTTGGCCAAAGCATTGGAGCCGATTGTATTAGATACACGGCAAATCGATGATCTCGATTTGCATTAACGCATGCATAGCGTCAAGCAGATAGGGTTTGACCGACCGTGACCCTAAAACTTGATCGGGACATTTGAAAGAAGGGTTTATACGTTCTTGGTATTCACGACAGAATGGTTCTTGAATGATCCCAATCATTCGTTCTCGATTAAGTGCAGTGTAGGCCGCCAGTGGCTAGGTGGTGCTACTACTCTTTGGTTCCTCCCATTGCCGATCGAGACGGACCTACCGAGTCGCGCATTAGGATTGACGACGAATGAATCGAGCTTAATCTCTCATTATAAATATTAGATATTGGATATCTAATTTGGGACATTGGATGTCTAAATCGATTTATTGGATAAATTGATTTACGGCTAATGAATTAAATAAATTCTTGGGTGATTAATTTAATTCATAAATATAATTATTTCTTGGAGAAATTAATTATGTTATTATGTATTTGATATGATTAATTAATTGGATTAATTAATCGATATAAATACATTGGAACGGAATTGGAGTTTATCTGTTTAGACTCACAGAGTTCAAACGGATCGAACTCGTCCGATACCTTCTAGATGGCCGCCTCCTTCCATTTACTTTCCACCAAGTCTTCAATTCCATTTTATTAATAGATGATTATGACTTGGTGGGGAATCTCATGTGATATGATTTGATTTATGTGGGTTGAATAAGAATGGCAAGAGGACAATGATCTCACTTCACTCAACCTTTAGAAAAGGCTTCCAACCGTGAGTAGTGAGAGAGAGAGAGAAAAATCATTTTCTCAAGTCTTCATCTTGATCTTCTTCTTCACTTTGATTCTTGAGTTTTCTTGGAGAAAATTCAAGATACATTAAGAGAGATATATTATACACTTAGAGTGTAATAACAAAAGCTTCACCACTTGATTCTAGCCGTAACCTTAGAGGTTAATCAAGTGTTGTTGTTCCGGTCGTTTTTCCGGCGCGTGGCAAGTAGAGACGCGGTGTTTTCGGCGTTGGATCGTTCAAGGGCTTGGAGCGGATTGAACTCGTAGAGATCAAACTAAAGCTTGGGGAATAGCTCAAGAGAAGGTTTCCATTTAATCAACGGACTTCGAGGGTTAGTTTCTTACGACTCTTGCTTTTCGTTTTTGATATTCGTATATACGTAGCTCGATCGATCCTCGTAGGGATTCGGATCGAATTAATTTTCGTTTTACCGCTTCCGCTGGGCCTTCGTTTTAGGCACCGAATCCCAACATGGATCACCTTCAGTAGTGGGGGGCACAACACGCAAATTGACTACCTTCTTTTGCGCAGTCGGGATGCTAGGGCGTGCGTGGACTGCAAGGTGTTCCGGAGCGAGGCATGTGCTTCTCAACACCGGCTGCTGGATATAGATTTATCCATGAGAGGTCGTGTTGTTAGCAGGGTTAGAGAAGCTAGACCTAGGATTCTCTGGAAGGATCTGAAGGGTGAGAAGGCGACAGTATTCAAGGAGTCTCTGACCCGCGAAAGAGATTTTTTGCGTGCGGGCGATGCTAACCTTATGTGGACCATCATGGCCAATGCTATTAGGAGAGTGGGAGAGAAGGTGGTAGGGGTTTCTTCAGGCAGGTCTAGTGGACCTAGGGGGGCTTGGTGGTGTAATGAGGAGGTCCAAAACAAGGTTAAGGCAAAACAAGCGCTATTTAAGGACCTTTTGTCGGTTAGTGAGGGGGAGGAGAGAATCTTGAAGATTGTAGCGTACAAGGTGGCGAAAAGAGAGGCTAAGAAGGCAGTGGCTAAGGCTAAATGTGAGGCTTACGAGGAGATGTACAAGGGCCTAGACACCAAAGAAGGAGCGAGTGCTATTTTTAAACTAGCGAAATCTAGGGAAAGAGGGCGGCGCGACCTGGGTCCCGTTAAGTTTATTAAGGATGATTTGGGTCAAGTGTTAGTGAATGATGTGGCTATTAAGGAGAGGTGGAATAGGTATTTTTTCGAACTTTTCAATGAGGCTAGAGGTAGTGACTCGTTGGTGCAAGGAGTTAGTCTATCTCCTGCTCGTTCGTTTAGTTCTTGTGAGAGCATCAGCAAGGAGGAAGTAAAGGGTGCCCTAATGAAAATGGGTAGAGCTAAGGTTGTAGGCCCGGATCAGATCCCTATTGAGGTGTGGCTTTGTATGGGGGAAGTCGGAGTTCAGTGGCTAGCAGAGCTGTGCAATATCGTCCTCAAAGGCTATAAGATGCCGACAGAGTGGAGGCATAGTATTGTCGTGCCTTTTTTCAAGAACAAAGGCGATGCTCAGAGTTGTAGTAACTATAGGGGTATTAAACTCCTCAGTCATACTATGAAACTATGGGAAAGAGTGGTGGAATGCAGGGTTAGAAGAGAAGTGGAGATCTCAGAGAACCAATTTGGCTTCATGCCGGGGAGGTCCACGACTGAGGCCATTCATCTCGTCAGATGCCTTATGGAGAAGTTTAGAGAGCGGCGTAAGGACCTCCATATGGTGTTCATAGATCTAGAGAAGGCTTATGATAGCATTCCACGCGATGTTATTTGGAGGAGCCTAGTAGAGAGGAGGGTGTCGTTGCCGTTCGTTAGGGCGATCCAAGACATGTACTCCCAAGCTAGGACGTGCGTTAGGACCCCAGTTGGTGACACCCAGTATTTTCCAGTTGAGATAGGGCTACACCAGGGGTTGGCGCTAAGTCCTCTTCTCTTCGCTCTAATCCTTGACGTCATTTCGCGAGAGATTCAAGATGGCATCCCGTTGTGCATGCTTTTTGCTGACGACATTGTGTTAGTGGCGGAGTCGAGGAGGGAGGTGAACTCGAAGTTGGAGCTTTGGAGGGCTAAGTTAGAAACCCAGGACTTGCATGTGAGCCGGTCTAAGACCGAGTATCTCTGGTGTAACTTTAGTGGTGAGGCCAACGAGGAAGATGTTGAGGTAATGATTGCGGATCAGATCGTACCCCGTACGGATAAGTTCAAGTATTTAGGTTCGATCATTCAGAAGGAAGGTGAGTGTGAAGATGATGTCATGCATCGCATCAAGGTGGGGTGGCTGAGGTGGAGAGCAGCGACAGGGGTCCTGTGTGACAAGAAAGTCCCTCTAAAGTTGAAGGGTAAATTCTATAGAGCGGCAATCCGACCTGCAATGTTGTATGGCTCCGAATGTTGGGCGATGAAGAAGTCGCTTGAGAGCAAGTTGGAAGTGGCTGAAATGAGAATGTTACGTTGGTCGTGTGGTCGCACAATGTTAGATAGAATTGCAAACGGGGTTTTCAGGAACGCTACTGAAGTGGCGCCCATTTCAGCGAAAGTTAGGGAAGGGAGATTGAGATGGTTTGGCCACGTCCGCAGGAGGCAGGCATCTGCTCCGGTGAGGAGGGTCGAGAGTTTAATGGTTGTCGGGGAGAGGAGGAGAGGCAAACCGAGGAGGACGTGGGAGGAGCAACTGAGATTAGATTTGAAGGCCTTAAACCTTTCCGAGACCATGACTGTTGATAGGTGCGCTTGGAGGCGCCACATCAGAGTTGTGGATTCTTTTATAGGGAGCGGTGCTGTAGTTGAGAGCCTCAGGGTTGGGTTGTCTCGGTTAGCTTCGACCTAGAGCATTGCATTTTTACTTTTATTGTATATTTTATCCTTTTGTCTTTGCGTGTGGTGTATTTTTGACAGGAGTCATGCAGAGCCAACCTCTCTTTTGTTAGAGCAGCGTTCATCGGGAGTGAAGTAGCTAAATTCCGCTTAGGTAAGTCCCATGTGGATCAAGCCATGGGCTCAGGTATGGTCTCGAGCTTTTTTGAATCATATGTTTTCCTTTGTATTTATCACACATGATTCTGCTGTGCACTAAGCTGGGGGTCTTCACGGAAACAACCTCCCTACCGTAATAAGTAGGGGCATGGTCTGCGTACATCTTACCCTCCCCAGACCCTGCTCTGAGCGGGATATACTGGGTATGTTTGGTTTGGTTTGGTTTGGTACGTGTCATGGGTTATCCAATCGGGTATGTCTTGTGGGGACTCCGAGGTTCGTGGCTTGTTAGCCCGATGCCGGGATAACTAGTGGGGTTATCATCGGGTACGTCTTGCGGGGACTCCGAGGTTCGTGGCTTGTTAGCCCGATGCCGGGATAACGTATGGTTGTTATTTGTGTGTGACTTGTTTCACTAGCCAGCTCGGGAGGGTCCTTCGAGGCCTCGAGTGGGATTTGTGGCTTCGTCCCGGTCCTAGGCGATGCGCGTGCGCGATTATGTTTTGTTGATTTTTATGTCCGTCGAGGACACGTGATGTTGGGCTCTGGCCTGTGAATTGTTGTCGGTTTTCTATTTGCGAAAACAAAACCTTTGGGCTGTGACCCTGTTGATTTTGGAAAGAGAAGGATTTGATAATCCTAAATTGTTTTCTATTAAAACTCCCGAAGACATTTTAAACCGTTTGCAAATCGTTCTCGTTATTTGTGATCTTTCGGATGTAGAAAGTTTTACTCAAACTCTTGCCTCGGGAAGGATTCGTTTCGTTGTATTTGAATCTTTGAGGATTCCTAGTTATTGTTATTCTTGGAACTTGAATTATATGGCTCGTATTTGCACTTTGTATTTGCACTAGCAAAACAGCGGAGTTTTACTAACCCCCGAGTATTCGGGGGATGTCTCAGATTGCATTCGGTTTTGGAGCAGAGCACGTGGTCGGCATGAAGGATGATGAAAGATGAACGATATTAATCACACGAGGACCCGTTGATGTCGTATTGGTTTAGTTGTATTTTATTTCCACGCAGATTTTTCCTATCAGACGGAGCATTTTGTATTCGACCCCTGCGTGGGCATGTAATGTGTTAGAGTTGTATGTTTTTATTGAAAGGCCAAATCGGTCTACTGAGTCTTTTTAGCCTTAAAGGCATTGTCGAGTTGTTCGATTGTTGTTACCAGCCTGGTAGATCCTTGAGGAAAGGTTCTACGGCGTGTAATATCCCTGAGCGGATTGGGGGTGTTACACAATGGCGCAACCTTAGGTTCAACATATCCTACAAAAAACATCACATGGAAATATCAAAAATCGATAATCTAAATTTTAAAAATGAAACTAAAACTGAGATAATAAAAAAAGAACAAAAATGGAGGTTAAGAAATAAATCAATTACCTGTAAAGAAGAGAAAAATCACCATTAAATTACATAATATCATAGACCTAAAGTTGCAACTCTTGACAACAATTATGGGAAGTGGCAACGGATATAGGTGTTGACAAAATTATTCTAAAACAAAAATTGGCGACCTAATATCCATTCAACTAAACAAAATCGAATGAAAAATAGGATATATAACTACTAAAAAAAACTCGTATCACCGGTGATGGGGTGGCTGGGTGGGTAATTCGTCAGTCGGCCTACCGGAGTGAGGTTGGTCTACTGGAATGAGGTCAGCAGTCTGGCTTCCTGTATGTTTGCCCTAGCTAGTCGAGGAGTGCGGAAGAAGAAAGTTATACAATAGACAGTTGGTTAATTAAGAAGAAAGTAAGTAAGAAATAAAAGGGCTTCCTGTATTTTTCTAATTCAAATTTCGATGTCGAAATTTAACACATACAAGTAACACTAACAAAAGCAGTTTTCTGGTGCACCATTATCATGATCATAAACACATAATAAAATTATAAAGTAAAAATAATATTATTTTTTGAAAAAAAATATCATTATACAGACGAAACTGTAAGAACACATGCATCCTCCAACAGAAACACAAACAGTAAGGCCTGAAACATAAATTGGGGTTTATTATTAATTTATAGCAAAATCCCCCAAAATCTTGTAAAATATCGCATTGCAGAAGCAAAAACTTCCCAATATTTCCGAATTCAACAACATAAAATGGAAAAGGAGAAACAACTCGCACATCAACAGAACTGAAAATCAGCTAATTATCTTATTTATTGAAAAGAAAAAAAGAAAAAATGAAAACGAACACGGAACATCATACACAAACCAGATAACGGTAACAAAGCGTAATAATCAAAAAAACATAAAAAATAAAAAACACGACTTTCACACATGCAGACATAAGAAATCACACCGCAGCGATGAAGAAGGGTTTTTTTGGCTAACCACACGTGCAAATCAAATATGATAACCTTTGATAATCACGGCGCAAGGATGAAGAAATCACGAACCCACGGTAATAAAAAGGGGTTTTGAAAATAATCCAAGCTTTGGGCAAATCACAGCGCTAACCTTTGGGCTGAAGAAGGGTTTTCTTGCTGCCGCTTAAAGGAAGAAGACCACAGTGATGATTATTGAGATAAAAGAAATTGAGAGATGGCCGCCAAGGGATTAATTAAAAGGAAGAAGACCGCAGTGGCAAAGATCGCCTCCAAGGGATCGATTACAGACTTAGAGGGACGGAGAGTTCTAGAGAGAGATGGAAAGATGGAGAGATTAGAGAGTACTTTGTGTATTTGCCATGTGTTGCCCTAATCTGAAGAAGAAAAGAAGAGACCAGTTGGGTTAAACAACAGGTCTCTTAAGTTTTTACACTTTAGAGACCCGTCAACAAAAACAACGGGTCTCTTATTTCTTACACATTAGAGACCCATCAATAAAAACAACGGGTCTCTTAAGTCTCTCACAAAAAATGGCGGGCCCATTTGACATATTAGAGACCTGTTGTTTATAATATTAGGTCTCTTATATTAAAGAGACCCGTTATCTTTATCAATGGATCTTTTGTTTTGGATCTCTTTGCTTGTTTTTGTAGTAGTGTGTATTGCATCATCAGCATCAGACGATGGGATCAGCCATGTAGATGATGAAAAATCTCACCGAGATGTTTGGTCATCAGAACCGGGCAGCTAGGCAAAATGCAATGTGTAAAACCCGTAATTTCGATTTCCGGTAATTTCTTTTTTTTTCGGCGGAAGTCCGTTTTTACGACTCGCTCTTGACCGTTTCGTCATTCTGCGAATGATTAATTCTACACTTTTTGACATCCGAGTTCATTTCGGTGTCGTTTTGTTGAGTTCCGTGCTTTTTAGCGACTTTTCCGCACTTGAGTTCGATTCTTGCGAATCTCGTTCGAAACTGCTGTTTTGAGTTTCCCGTAAGTCCGTTTAAATTTGTTAGACGTGTTATGAACTTCGGTTTGATTATTCGATCACGTATCGTGATTTTCGGGCGTTTTAGGCCATTTTGTAATTTCTTAAAAGTTACGGGTATCCGTATCTGTAATTGTTGTCTCAACCTGTTTCTTGATCGTGTATGATTAATTATGGTATTATGTTTTCATTTCGGGGCATTGATATTGTCCGCGAACTTTTCGTCATGTTCGTTCCGTACGTGTTCGGAAATCGAGTCGTCGGGCCCTGGTGGTCTGCATCGCCGGACGGTCATGGATCGCCGATGATTGCGGCACCGGCCGGACGGTGCGGCAGAATCGGCGTAGCACACGCCACGGCCGGAAGGTAGCGACGCTACGGCCGGGAGGCGCCGCACGCTACGCCTTGTTCAAGCGCTAGCGGCCGAGGCAAGATGGCGTGGGGGTACTGACTCGGTGGATCGGCAGTAGCGACGCCATCGCTTGACGCCGCGCATACTACGGTTTAAGGTCGCACGCTACCTGGACGAGCAGTCTAGTCCAGGAGGTCACTGGATTGCGTCCTGGGCCGATGGCGCATGCTAGCTCGGCAGCCTAGCGCGCGCTAGTCCGGCCCAGTATAAATGTGGCTGAGCATCCTCATTTTCACTCATTTTTCATTTCCTTTCTTTTCGATCCGCGACTGGAGCTTCGGAGGTGACGAAGCCATGCTGTTTAACAACAAATACACGAAGTTCTTGAGTTCATAACATCAATCAATCATCCGTTATCATCCTTTGATCCAGCGAATCAAGATAATCTTCCTCAGAACCCTAATTTCGTGAATTTGGGGGTTTTTGCATTTTTGTCCGATTCGTTCCGTGTTGTTGATTAATTCATGATGGGTATGATTAATCTTGGTAGTATTCTTGTGTTTAACATCATTTAATCCATTGTTCTTCGTTGAATCGAAGTATATTTCTTGATTTCCTTCGAATCGACTTTTTTTGGGGATTTGTTCTCGATCTCGTTTTCCATCCGTTTTTGTTGGATAAATTGTGGTTAAATGATGTTGTTAAACATATTCTATGGATTTTATATCCATATTTCGACTTGGAATTCCGTTTTCGTGTTTTGTCGGGACGAATCGTGTTCTTGGCCGTTTTGGGGAAAACACTTGAACTTTCGTCATTCGTTCTTGGAATTAAACGGCTTTGAGTCGTGTTATGGAATTCATTTTCATTGTTGTATTTTTTCCTTCGTAGTTTATTATTGCGAGTTGGCGATCGGTGGAGTCGGCGAGTTCGTGGTCGGTTCGTGTCAACCTACTTCGGTCGATTCTCCGTGTTGTTCTTATTCGAGGCAAGTACCTTGCTCATACATTTCTTATTTTGTGGATATGATGATCGGTGATCGTCTTGGTGTGTTTGTTTGGTTGTTTGAAATGAAGTTTCAAAAGATTTCGGTTTGGCCTCGTTAAAGGCTCTCTTTCAAAACGCGTGTGTGTTTTGTGAACGTTGTGTTTTGGGAATTGATTATGATTTGATTATTTTGAACGTTGAAGGCTTTGATGATATCCCTGTTGTTTAAAAGTTATGGAATCGTGTATTCCGTGTTTAATATTGTTATCGTGTTTTGAAGAGTTCGATAATGTTGTCGGATAAGTGGCCATCTCTAGTAAGTATTCTTGATAAACTTACATTCTTAGCATATTAGTATTGCATGAGTAACGTGTGTGTGTGTGTGTATGCTCACTACGGGTTGGATCCTATGGGGTATCGGTAGGGCTCCACGAAGCTGTGGGACCGCGAGCTTGCTTTTAACCACTACGGGTTAGATCCGACGGGGTCTCGGTAGGGATCCACGAAGCTGTGGGTCCGCGGTTAATTGTGGTGCATTTTTCTAATGTGATTTGATATTGGCATTTTCGGAAATGAGTGCTTTCGAACGGTTTTCATGATTGCATGCATTGACTAAGTGTGTAAGAGGTAAGTTGTTCGTTTGGCCTACTTGGCTAGGATGGCTCTAGAGTATTTTGTCGTTTATGTTAAATCCTTTATTTGCGAATTTTGATGTTGGGAGACGAACCTTGTGGTCGTTCTTGTGTACTGTGAGTTGATGAGATTTGGGGCTAAAATCCCAATGGTTTTGTAAAGGTTATTTTACGGATTTGGGAGTAAAATCCAAACGGTTTGGTAAAGGTCATTTTACGGAAAGTAAACCTTTGGGGCGGTGACCCCTTTCGTCTTTTGAGTTTTGAAAAGTGGGATTTGATAATCCTAAATTGTTTTCTATTAAAACTCTCGATGGCATTCTAAACTGTTTTATAAATTATTTCCATCGATTTGTGATCTTTCGGTTTTGGAACGTTTTCTCAAATTCTTGCCTCGGGAAGTACTTTTCGTTTCGTTTGGATCTTTGAGGATTCCTGGTTATTGTTATTCGTGGAATGTGAATTGTATGACTCGTATTTTTGCACTTGTACTTGCACTAGCAAAACAGTGGAGTTTTGCTAACCCCCGAGTATTCGGGGTGGATGTCTGTTTTGCATTCGTGTTTTGGAGCATAACACGTGGTCGGCGGGAAGGATGATGAAAGATGATCGATACTAATCACATGAGGAACCGTACATCGTGTATTGGTTCGATTGTACTTTATTTTCATTGCTATATTTTTCCCGTTATGCGGGTGTGGTTGTGTTTTGACCTGCAGGCATGAGTTGTAATCGAGTTGTATGTTTTTATTGAAAGGCCAAATCGGTCTACTGAGTCATTTTAGCCTTAAAGGCATTGTCGAGATGTTTCATGTTGTTACTAGCCTGGTAGATCCTTGAGGAAAGGTTCTACGGCGTGTAATATCCCTGAGCGGATTGGGGGTGTTAGATAAATGGTATCGGAGCTTAGGTTGAGGAAACCTAGGCTGTCGGGTCAAGTCGTGTTGTTTGAGTCTTGTTTCGTCGGATTTTATCTGACTGAGTCGTGTCGTGACGTGTCGTTTTAGTTTGTTGGTCGTGATTAGTATCGTGTGGCGATCATCATCTTCGTGCGACCTGTGGAAGTAAGTCTCCCTTCTTTGTGTTGTGCCTCGTGTGGCACGAGCTATTTTTATGATTATTTGTTAAGTGATGGAATCCTTATGTGGATTTTGATTTCACGATATGTATTTAGTCGACTCTCGTATTTGATTTATACGAGGAATGTTCGAATCCATTTGCACGTTTTACAAGTTCTTTTGTGGAAGCTTTGTTCTTATATGCGTTCGACTTGTTCACTAGCCAGTGCGGGAGGGTCCTTAGAGGCCTCGAATGGGGTCAGTAGTTTTGTTCTGAATGTGGTATTTTATTATTTGTTTCCATTTAAAGACATTTATTGTCTTGATTTTAAACGTTTTGATGCGTGTACTGGGAGTTGTTTTAGTGAACGTCGATATGTGTGAGTTTTGGGCATTCTGGCCTATTGGACTTTGAAAACCTTGAGTATCTTAGAAAAATAAATTTCGAGACATACTTTTCAAATGAGTTATTTTCTTGTGGTACATCCAAGGTGCCACAATATATTTCAAAAAATTTCTACCTCGAGGACCAAAATGCTTTGAGATATTTTCAATGTTTTTAGAAACACTTTTATTTAGACCCGAGGGTCGAATATTCTGAAATTTTTCACTAAGAGAAAGTGTCCTCATTTTTATCAAATGCGAAATGGTTCTCCAAAGTCTCGATAACGATGTTTCACGTTTGTACTTTTTGAAAGGTGATTCTCAAGATCAACTGGTATTCTTCTAAATTATTTTCAAAATGAGGTTTTCGTTTTTAAAACCTATCCATTCCTGTTTGAGGGCTGGGTATGTATGTATGATGTTCGCATTGTAATTTTGATGTTTGCTCCCGAGTATGATCGAATTGGCGGTGTGAGCGTTGAGACGATTTCCACACATTTGTTGTGTTAGCCCTCTGTGAGAGGTGGGATGTTGGTATTGAATATTGTCGCCTCGTAGTGATTTCTGCGTTGTCGCGCATGTGCGAGCTGTTAGAGCTTGGTTTGGTATGACCGTGTGCATCGGTGATGGTTCCGTTATGTGTCGGTTGTTTAATGACATGTTACCTTGCTCCCATTTTTGTGAATTTCGTGGACGAGGTCGAAGGTAATACCCGTACTATTTTGACTTCTGTATTTTCTCTTTCTCCAGTCTATCGATTCGCTCATGTTCGTTGATACTTTATGAACTTGTTCTGTATTTTGGTTTCATCATCCTAACGAACTGCGATCTTGTTGTGGGTTGATCTGGTTATCGCTGTGACTTTTTTGAGTTCGGTTCGATTCTTGTGAACCTTGTTCGGAAGTGACATCATTTGGTTCTATTAGTTCTTTTATTCGAAGTGGATCGGATTTGGAACTCATGTGCTTTTTACTCTGTCGACTCGTGTATGCTCGTTAACATTTTATGAACTTTCCCTATCCCTTGCTTTTGTTGATCGAACGAGGGTGGTATTGTTTCGGAATAACTCATTTGTCGTTGTAACTTTTCAATCGCTATTCCCTTTCTTGTGGATCTTATGGGAATGCATGTCTTGTTGTCCTCACCAGATCATCCTGGGAGTTGTTGTTTGAATTTTATTATCCTTCGTGTTTCGGACATGATTGTTCGATTCTTTGTTGTCTCGATCATTTGTTTGTTCGGTTTTTGTTCTCGTTTCGTGATTGTTGAGCGTTCAGGCTCCTTCGTAATTCCCTTAAGTTCCGGAAATTAGTCTCGTTTTCGATCTTCCAACCCTTGGGCGGTGGAATTCCGTATTTGCTCAGCGATTGGCTCGCGTTTTGATTGATGTACTGTTGGGTCAGTCAATCTTATTGATTTTCGTTCGTTGTGTTTAGTGATTGTTCAGATAATTGACTTGACTATATTATCCGTTTGATGACGCTTGTCATTTGTTGGTTTTATTATATCCCTAACAACGACGTTGTGTTGGTCGTCGTGGAGCGTGTTTTCACGCCGTATGTCTCTTTGCGTTTCTTACCGCGTTTCGCCGTCGGGCATGAGTTTTCGGTTTTTTTCGTATCTCGTCGAGTTTTCCTGGCAGGGGATATTGCTTCTCCCTACTTATTTTAAGTTTCGGGACGAAACTTCTTTTAAAGAGGGTAGAATGTAAAATCCGTAATTTCGATTTCCGGTAATTTCATTTTTTCGGCGGAAGTCCATTTTGACAACTCGCTCTTGACCGTTTCGTCATTCTGCGAATGATTAATTCTACACTTTTTGACATCCGAGTTCATTTCGGTGTCGTTTTGTTGAGTTCCGTGCTTTTTAGCGACTTTTCCGCACTTGAGTTCGATTCTTGCGAATCTCGTTCGAAACTGCTGTTTCGAGTTTCCCGTAAGTCCGTTTAACTTTGTTAGACGTGTTATGAACTTCGGTTTGGTTATTCGATCACGTATCGTGATTTTCGGGTATTTTGGGCCATTTTGTAATTTCTTAAAAGTTACGGGTATCCGTATCTGTAATTGTTGTCTCGACCCGTTTCTTGGTCGCGTATGATTAATTATGGTATTATGTTTTCATTTCGGGTCGTTGATGTTGTCCGCGAACTTTTCGTCGTGTTCGTTCCGTACGTTTTCGGAAATCGAGTCGTCGAGCCCTGGTGGTCGGGTACTGGCCGGACGGTTGCGGGACTGGCCGGATGATTGCGGGCACCGGCCGGACGGGTGCGGCAGGAACCGGCATAGCGCACGCTACGGCCGGAAGGTAGCGCACGCTACGGCCGGGAGGCAGCGCACGCTACGCCCGGTTGTCTGCGCGCGCTAGCGGGCCGAGGCAGTAGGGCAGTGGGGGTACTGGACTCGGTGGATCGGCAGGTAGCGCACGCTACTGTCGGACGCTGCGTACGCTACGGCCGGCAGGTAGCGCATGCTATGGCCGGAAGGCTGCGCACGCTACCTGGCCGAGCAGTCTAGTCCAGGAGGTCACTGGATTGCGGCCTGGGCCGATAGCGCACGCTAGCTCGGCACCCTAGCGCGCGCTAGTCCGGCCCAGTATAAATGTGGCTGAGCAGCCTCATTTTCACTCATTTTTCAATTCCTTTCTTTTCGATCCGCGGCTGGAGCTTCGGAGGTGACGAAGCCATGTTGTTTAACAACAAATCCACGAAGTTCTTGAGTTCATAACATCAATCAATCATCCGTTATCATCCTTTGATCCAGCGAATCAAGGTAATCTTCCTTAGAACCCTAATTTCGTGAATTTGGGGAGTTTTGCATTTTTGTCTGATTCATTCCATGTTGTTGATTAATTCATGATGGGTATGATTAATCTTGGTAGTATTCTTGTGTTTAACATCATTTAATCCATTGTTCTTCGTCGAATCGAAGTATATTTCTTGATTTCCTTCGAATCGACTTTTTTTGGGGATTTGTTCTCGATCTCATTTTCCATCCGTTTTTGTTCGATAAATTGTGGTTAAACTATGTTGTTAAACATATTCTATGGATTGTATATCCATATTTCGACTTGGAATTCCGTTTTCGTGTTTTGTCGGGACGAATCGTGTTCTTGGCCGTTTTGGGGAAAACACTTGAACTTTCGTCATTCGTTCTTTGAACTAAATGGCTTTGAGTCGTGTTATGGAATTCATTTTCATTGTTGTATTTGTCCTTCGTAGTTTATTATTGCGAGTTGGCGATCGGTGGAGTCGGCGGGTTCGTGGTCGGTTCGTGTCAACCTACTTCGGTCGATTCTCCGTGTTTTTCTTATTCGAGGCAAGTACCTTGCTCATACATTTCTTATTTTGTGGATATGATGATCGGTGATCGTCTTGGTGTGTTTGTTTGGTTATTTGAAATGAAGTTTCAAAAGATTTCGGTTTGGCCTCGTTAAAGGCTCTCTTTCAAAACGCGTGTGTGTTTTGTGAACGTTGTGTTTTGGGAATTGATTATGATTTGATTATTTTGAACGTTGAAGGCTTTGATGATATCCCTGTTGTTTAAAAGTTATGGAATCGTGTATTCCGTGTTTAATCTTGTTATTGTGTTTTGAAGAGTTCGATAATGTTGTCGGATAAGTGGCCATCTCTAGTAAGTATTCTTGATGAACTTACATTCTTAGCATATTAGTATTGCATGAGTAACGTGTGTGTATGCTCACTACGGGTTAGATCCGATGGGGTCTCGGTAGGGCTCCACGAAGCTGTGGGACCGCAAGCTTGCTTTTAACCACTACAGGTTAGATCCGACGGGGTCTCGGTAGGGATCCACGAAGCTGTGGGTCCGCGGTTAATTGTGGTGCATTTTGCTAATGTGATTTGATATTGGCATTTCCGGAAATGAGTGCTTTCGAACGGTTTTCATGATTGCATGCATTGACTAAGTGTGTAAGAGGTAAGTTGTTCGTTTGGCCTACTTGGCTAGGATGGCTCTAGAGTATTTTGTCGTTTATGTTAAATCCTTTATTTACGGATTTTGATTTTGGGAGACGAACCTTGTGGTCGTTCTTGTGTACTGTGAGTTGATGAGATTTGGGGCTAAAATCCCAATGGTTTTGTAAAGGTTATTTTACGGATTTGGGGCTAAAATCCCAACGGTTTGGTAAAGGTCATTTTATGGAAAGTAAACCTTTGGGGCGGTGACCCTTTCGTCTTTTGAGTTTTAAAAAGTGGGATTTGATAATCCTAAATTGTTTTCTATTAAAACTCTCTATGGCTTTCTAAACTGTTTTATAAATTATTTCAATTGATTTGTGATCTTTCGGTTTTGGAACGTTTTCTCAAATTCTTGCCTCGGGAAGTACTTTTCGTTTCGTTTGGATCTTTGAGGATTCCTGGTTATTGTTATTCGTGGAATGTGAATTGTATGACTCGTATTTTTGCACTTGTACTTGCACTAGCAAAACAGTGGAGTTTTGCTAACCCCCGAGTATTCGGGGGGTGGATGTCTGCTTTTTGCATTCAGGTTTTGGGACATAACACAGGGTCGGCACGAAGGATGATGAAAGATGATCGATACTAATCACATGAGGAACCATACATCGTGTATTGGTTCAGTTGTACTTTATTTTCCGCTGCTATATTTTTCCCGTTGTACGGGTGAGGTTGTGTTTTGACCCCTGCGTGGGCATGAGTTGTAATCGAGTTGTATGTTTTTATTGAAAGGCCAAATCGGTCTACTGAGTCATTTTAGACTTAAAGGCATTGTCGAGATGTTTCATGTTGTTACTAGCCTGGTAGATCCTTGAGGAAAGGTTCTACGGCGTGTAATATCCCTGAGCGGATTGGGGGTGTTACACAATGAGGGTGTTGATGACAACCCAAAAGTCTGAAGGGACTCTAGTAAGGGATCATGTTCTGGAAATGATGTCTCATTTGAACGAACTAAGCATACTGGGGGCTACTATCGATGCGGAGTCGCAGGTCGATATTATCTTGGGAAGCTTACCAAGAAGCTTTGAGTAGTTCCACCTTAACTACAATATGAATCGTAGGACATACACTTTGGCGGAACTTCTGACAGAGCTTCAATCTGCTGAAGGTTTCTTCAAACAAGGTTATCACCAAATTCTTGCAGCAACCGGTGCTACTTCTTCAAAACCCAAATATGGAAAGAAGAAAAAGCAGGTTGGCTAGAAGCAAGTGGCAACCTTCAAAGCTAAGGGCAAGGCTTCTCAGTCCAAGGCTCCTCAGTCCGAGGCAAACAAGAAGCCGAAGGGCAAATGCTATAAGTGCGGTCTGAAGGGGCATTTTAAGAGGACTGCCCTAAGAAAGGTACGTCTCATGCACTAGTAGTCAAAACATGTTTGGCTGCCTGTTCTATCACTTCGTGGATAGTAGATTCGGGTTCCACTGATCATGTTTGTTATGACTCACAGGGGTTCCAAGTAACCAAAGTACTTAGTGCGGATGAGATTACTATTAGCTGGGGTGACTATTCTAGGCTGAAGGCTGTTGCAGTGGGAGTCGTGCAGTTAAAAGTTAATGATAGGATTCTAGTCCTAAATAATATATTATTAGTACCTGATTTTAGAATGAATTTAATTTCAGTTTCTAAATTATGTTGTGATGGATATTCAGTTTCTTTTGGATATAATGTAATTATTAAAAGAAATGGTGAATATATTTGCACGAGTACTTATAATGAAGGACTTTATATCATTAATGCTGCACCAACTCCCTTGCATAATTATAAATCGCTTAATTCCTTGACTAATCCTAATAAAAGAAAAGAACCTTCGACCATAAATCAAACATATTTGTGGCATTTACGATTGGGTCATATTAACCTTAGAAGGATTCAAAGAGTAGTAGACGATGGCCCATTGGATTCACTCCAGGTTGAGTCATTTCCAATCTGTGAATCCTGTCTGAAAGGGAAAATGACTAAAAGGGCTTTCCAAAGCAAAGGAAAACGTGCACAAAATGTATTGGAATTGATACACACCGATGTATGTGGTCCAATGAACATCCAGGCTAAGGGTGGTTTCAAATACTTCATCACGTTTATAGATGATTATTCGAGATATAGATACATCTATTTGATGCGACGTAAGTCTGAATCTTTTGATAAGTTCAAAGAACTCAAGGCTGAAAACGAGAAGCGTCATGGACAGAGTATCAAGTCACTACGATCTGATCGTGGTGGCAAATATCTTAGTGGAGAGTTTTTAGATTTCTTGTCACATGAGGAGATTACTTCCCAGCTCACTACGACTGGTACACCACAACAAAATGGTGTTGCTAAACGAAGAAATCGTACTTTATTAGAGATGGTTAGTTCAATGATGAGTTATTCTGATTTGCCTATTTCGTTTTGGGGATACGCCTTGGAAACAGCGGCGTACATTCTAAACTTGGTGCCTTCGAAATCAGTTCCAAAAACACCCACAAAACTGTGGAATGGGCGCAAACCCAGTCTGGGACATGTTCGGATTTGGAGTTTACCAGCACACGTGCTGAGTAAGGAAGCTGATAAGTTGGCATCTCGTACAGAAGTATGAGTGTTTGTAGGATATCCGAAGGGAACGAAGGGTGGCTTATTCTACAGTCCTAAAGATCAGAAGGTCATTGTTAGCACCAATGCCCGGTTCTTAGAGGGGGACTATCTAATAATCCATAAGCCTAGGAGTGAGGTCATTTTAGAGGAACTTAGGGGAGAGATTTCGACAATACCAATTGTACAAACTCCCAATGTAGCACGTATCGACACTATTGTGGATACGCAAACCAAGGACATGCCTCGTCGTAGTGGGAGGGTTGTTCGTCAACCTGATCGTTTCATCAGTGTGGGAGCGTCTTCGGACCACTCCCCGAACCAAGATGAAATGGATCCATGTACGTATAAGCAGGTAGTTCAAGACAAGGATGCTGAATCCTGGCAAACAGCAATGGAATCCGAAATGGGATATATGGATTCTAATCAAGTGTGGGAGCTAGTAGAGCTACCCAATGGGGTAAAACCCATTGGAAGTAAGTGGGTCTACAAGCGTAAGAGAGGATCTAAAGGGAAGGTTGAAACCTTCAAAGCAAGACTTGTTGCGAAAGGTTACACTCAGAAGGAGGGCATCGACTACGATGAGACCTTTTCGCCGGTAGCCATGCTTAAATCAATCCGGATTCTCTTAGCTATAGCTGCGCATTTGGATATGGAGATTTGGCACATGGATATCAAGATTGCGTTCTTGAATGGGGGTCTTTATAAGGAAATCTATATGCACCAACCTGAGGGATTCATTGCTGAAGAAGAGGAGCACCTTGTAATACCCGTGATTTCGATTTCCGGTAATTTCTTTTTTGGCGGAAGTCCGTTTTGACGACTCGCTCATGACCGTTTCGTCATTATAAGAATGATTAATTCTGCACTTTTTGTCATCCGAGTTCGTTTCGGTGTCGTTTTGTTGAGTTCCGTGCTTTTTGGCGACTTTTCCGCACTTGAGTTCGATTCTTGCGAATCTCGTTCGAAACTGCTGTTTCGAGTTTCCCGTAAGTCCGTTTAACTTTATTAGACGTGTTGTGAACTTCGGTTTGGTCATTCGATCACTTATCGTGATTTTCGGACGTTTTGGGCCATTTTCGTAATTTCCCAAAGTTTAGGGTAATTACTTTCCGTTGTCGAATTTCGAGCCTTCGGATGGTCGGAATCGTGTGTTCTCTTAGTGCTCAGATTCGTCTTTGCGAGTACTTCGTAACCGTATCTTCATTTCGTACTCAGGTTCGGGTTTCGGGGTCGTTCGGGCCGTTGGAGTTGGCCCCGGCCGAGTCATGGCCGGCGATCAGGCCCAGCGGCATTGCCGAGTTATGGCGTGTAATGCTCGGCGATTCGTACGTAAGGCCGATTACGTCGTAAGGCCCCGGCCGGTAACGTACGTAACGCTTCCGGCATTTCCAGCGATGAGTTCGGCCATGGCGATTACGTACGTAAGCCATGGCGATTACGACGTAACCGGCCGTGATCGGCTATTTAAGGCCTGGCAGCGTATTTTTCACCCAGTTCCTCATTCTTGTTCTTCCCTTCCGCGGCTGGAGATTAGTTCATCATGGAGAGATGTTGTTGGACAATAAATCCATGAAGTCTTGGAGTTCAAATCATCAATCATCCATCCTATAACATCCTCCGATCTACCGAATCAGGTCAGATTTCCTAGAAATCTAGTTTTGGGGAATTTGGGTATTTTGGTTGTTTTCGTCCGATTAATCCGATTTAACTTAGGATTGTGATGGATTGATGATTATTTAGATGTTTTATATCTTTTCCCTTGTTATTCCATGGTTGGATCGTATCGATTCGTTTTTTTGGTCGAGTTCTTGATCGACGCCTTGAAGGTGTCCGGTAAAATGTTTTAGAGGGGTTTTCGGGCGTTCTACGATTATTCCTCATCGTATGATCATTGATTTATTAATTATATGATGTTAGGGTCGAGTTTCTTACGAAGAAACCGTGTTGAACCCTTCCGTTCGTTGTCGTCTTCCTTTTCGATAGCATCGGGCGTTTCGAAGCTTTCCGGTTGAGCCGTGTTCGTCGGAATACTTGCGTACCGATTTCGAGGCAAGTATCTTGCCCATACGTTTCATGTTTCATAGGCATAATTGTTGATAAATGATTTTTATACGAAATCCAAATGTTTAATGAACGTAAAAAGGGATCGGTATGCTCTCGATAAATGTTGTCTTTCAACGATAATTCGTATACTTCGTGAATATGTGTTCTCGGAATATGTGTGTTGGTTTTGTATGTTGAAAGATAATATGATCACTTCGAGTGAGTTTGATAGACCGTAATCCTTTGCCGGGGATTACGTATTGTTATTATGTACTTGTTCGGTAAGAACGTAATGTGTGTTATATTAGTTGTCACTCCTTGAAAGGAGTTTGTGATGCTTAATGTTGTTTGGCTTGATAAGTGATTATTGTTGTGTGCTTGATGTATGTGATGTGCCTCCGGGTAGGATTGTTGAATCTCCGGGATCCATACTTGCTAGTATGGGTCGGGCGTGACCGTAGGGTTATCCAATCCGGGTATGTCTTGCGGGGACTCCGAGGTTCGTGGCTTGTTAGCCCGATGCCGAGATAACTTGTGGGGTTATCATCGGGTATGTCTTACGGGGACTCCGAGGTTCGTGGCTTGTTAGCGCGATGCCGGGATAACTTATTGTTGTGGTTTGATTATGTACGTATATGTGCTTGTAGTCACGTGACTGCGGTTACGGTGACATGTGATTTGATATAGTTTCCCTGTGGGTTATTCACTCGGGCTTGTTCTACGGGAGCATCTGAGGTCCGTGGCTTGCTAGCACGGGACGCGAATAATCTGTGGAAACAGGTTGTTATGGTCTGATCGGGTCGTGGACCCCATTTGTTGTTATCGAATTTACGTTTTGGGAAAATGACTTTTGTTTGTGTCCCTAAATGTTTTTGAAAGGTTTGAGAATTCTTACAATCCCAAATGTTTTCAAAACTCCCGAGATCGTAAAATGTTTTCACAAGATGTATATCGGGTTTACCCCTATCTTTCGATTTAACCGTTTTGATTAAGTGATTTACCTCGGGAAGTATGTTTATGATTAACATGTTCCGTGGAGTATGATATGTATGGCTCGTTTTCGTATTTTATACTTGCACTAGCAAAACAGTGGAGTTTTGCTAACCCCCGAGTATTCGGGGGGTGGATGTCTGTATTGCATTCAGGTTTTGGAGCAGAGCACAGGGTCGGCATGAAGGATGATGAAAGATGAACGATACTAATCACACGAGGACCCGTTGATGTCGTATTGGCTTAGTTGTACTTTATTTTCCGCTGCTATATTTTTCCCGTTGTACGGGTGTGGTTTTATTTTGACCCCTGCGTGGGCATGTGTTGTATTCGAGTTGTATGTATTTATTAAAAGACCAAATCGGTCTACTGAGTCATTTTTGCCTTGAAGGCATTATCGAGATGTTAAATGTTGTTACCATCCTGGTAGATCCTCAAGGAGAGGGTCTACGGCGTGTAATATCCCTGAGTGGATTGGGGGTGTTACAGAATGGTATCGGAGCTTAGGTTGTGGAAACCTAGGCTGTCGGGTCAGTGGTGTCTATTGAGTTTTTGTCTCGTCGTATTTTGTCTGACTAAGTCGTGTCGCGACGCGTCGTCTGAGTTTGTTGGTCGTGATTAGTATCGTGGGCGATCATCATCTTCGTGCGACCTGTGGATGTAAGTCTCCCTTATTTGTGTTGAGCCTCGTGTGACACGAGCTATTTTTATGATTATTTGTTAAGTGACGGAATCATCTTATGGATTTTGATTTCTTGATACGTGACTATTTGACTCTCATATTTCGTTCGTATGAGGAGTATTGTGGCTGGACTGTGCATGTCGAACTGTATTTCTTTTATCCGATGTGTGAGTTCTTTTGTAATGGTTTTCGGTATTTTACCGACTGAGTTTTATTTCGAAAACCGATTCCCTTAACCGAGTTTTTGGCGTTATGGCTTTGATCGTTTTGGAAAAATTCTTATGACGGTATTTAGTATTTTACAAATGGCTTTTGTGAGTTTTTGAAATATTACCGTCATCGGCCTTTTTGGCATTTTTGTAAATGGTTTTTAGCCTGATGGGTTCCAACGCGGGACCCACAGCGCTATGATGTTCCGTGTGATTACCTGAAAGTTTTGGGCATTCTAGCCTTTTTGGCATCGTCCTTTTTGGCATTGAATTATTTTCGAAAACTTGAGTATCTTAGAAATAAATTTTGAGACGTACGTTTCAAATGAATTGTTTTCTCGCGGTACTTCTAAGGTGCCACAATATGTTTCAAAATTCTTCTACCTCGAGGACCAAAATATTTTGAGATATTTTTAATGTTTTATAAACACTTTTACTTAGACCCGAGGGTCGAATATTCTGAAAGCTTTTCACTAAAAGAAAGTGTCCTCATTTTTATCAAATGCGAAATGGTTTTCCAAAGTCTCGATAACAATGTTTGCACTACTTTTTGTAAAGTGATACTCAAGATCAACTGGTGTTTCCAAACTATTTTCAAAAGGTGGTTTTCGTTTTTAAAACCCATCATTTCGTGCTGGTGGTCGGAGAAGGTGTGTATGATGTTGGTATTGTTGTTAGGGTGTTAGCCCTCCGAATTGTGATTGAATTGGTGGCGTGAACGTTGAGTCGTTCGCCACGCATATGTTTTGTTAGCCCGTTGTGGGAGGTGTGATGACGATCTTTAATGTTGTAATTTCGTGGTGGCTTGCGTGTTATCGCACCTGTGTGAGCTGTTAAAGCTTGGATTTTTTTATGCGTTTATGCACATTGGTGATCGTTTCATGATGTTTATGGTTGTGTGCTGGCTATCGTTTAAGCCGTTGTAATCGTCGAACGATGCCGTTGTTGTGATTTTTGTATGCGTTGATATGTTATGCTGAGTTGGCATCTCCGGTATGTTGTTTTGCGGTGTTAGTTCCATTGTATCTAGCATATGTATTTTCGGTATGCCGAGCCGAGACATTTCAACCGTGATGTGCCGGGGCATGCACGTGTAAATTGTCCTTCTCGTCAATAACACATTTCAAGTGTGGACTCGAGGGACACCGAATTCAGTTTTGCAAATTGACTACCAAGACTTTCGGAGTTCGCGCTTCAGCACAGTCATCGGAATCGGCTTTGAGAGGCCTTTGAAAGATGTTTCTGTCAGTTGCTTGTTGTGTTGTCACCTTGATTTCGTGTTGTGAGTTTCGGGAACGACACTTCTTTTAGAAGGGGTCGAATATAATACTCGTATTATTTTTGGACTTCTACATTTCCTCTTTCTCAAGTCTATCGACTCGCTCATGTTCGTTGATACTTTCTGAACTTGTTCTGTATCTCGGTTTTGTCGTTCGAACGAGCTGTGATCTTGTTTTGGGTCAATCTGGTTATCGCTGTGACTTTTTCGAGTTCGGTTCGATTCTTGTGAACCTTGTTCGGAAGTGACATCATCTAGTTTTATTAGTTCTCTTATTCGAAGTGGATCGAATTTGGAACACTTGTGTTTTCGACTCTGTCGACTCGTTTATGTTCGTTGACATTTCTGAGCTTGTCCTGCCCCTTGCTTTTGTTGATCGAACGAGTGTGGTATTATTTCGGAATAACTCGTTTGTAGTTGTGACTTTTCTATTGCTATTCCCTTTCCTGTGGATCTTATGTGAATCACAACTTGTTGCTTTTACCGGATCATATATTGTCTCGAGCCGAGACGTGAACATGGGAGTTGTTGTTTGAATTTTATTGTTCTTCGTGATTCGAACATGATTGTTCGATTTTTGTTGTCTCGACCATTGTGGTTCGATCGTTTGATTGTTCGGTTTTTGTTGATCTCGTTTCGTGATTGTTGAGCGTTCAGACTCCTTCCTAATTTCCTTATATTCGGGAAATTTGTCTCGTTTTCGATCTTCCAACCCTTGAGCGGTGGAATTCCGTATTTCTTCAGCGATTGGCTCGCGTTTTGATTGATGTACCGTTGGGGTGGTCAATCATATTGATTTTCGTTCGTTGTGTTTTGTGATTGTTCCGATAATCGACTTGGTTGTATTACCTGTTTGATGACGCTTGTCACTTGTTGGTTTTATTATTTCTCTATCGGTGGCGTTGTGTTGGTCGTCGTGGAGCATGTTTTCACGCCGTATGTTCCTTTGCATTTCTTGCAGCGTTTCGCCGTAGGGCGCGAGTTTTCGGTTTTTGGGTATCTTGTCGAGTTTTCCTGACAGTGGATATTGCTTCTCCCTACTTATTTTAAGTTTCGGGACGAAACTTCTTTTAAGGAGGGTAGAATGTAATACCCGTGATTTCGATTTCCGGTAATTTCTTTTTTCGGCGGAAGTCCGTTTTGACGACTCGCTCATGACCGTTTCGTCATTCTAAGAATGATTAATTCTGCACTTTTTGTCATCCGAGTTCGTTTCGGTGTCGTTTTGTTGAGTTCCGTGCTTTTTGGCGACTTTTCCGCACTTGAGTTCGATTCTTGCGAATCTCGTTCGAAACTGCTGTTTTGAGTTTCCCGTAAGTCCGTTTAACTTTATTAGACGTGTTGTGAACTTCGGTTTGGTCATTCGATCACGTATCGTGATTTTCGGACGTTTTGGGCCATTTTCGTAATTTCCCAAAGTTTAGGGTAATTACTTTCCGTTGTCGAATTACGAGCCTTCGGATGGTCGGAATCGTGTGTTCTTTTAGTGCTCGGATTCGTCTTTGCGAGTACGTTGTAATCGTATCTTCGTTTCGAACTCAGGTTCGGGTTTCGGGGTCGTTCGGGCCGTCGGAGTTGGCCCCGGCCGAGTCATGGCCGGGCGATCTGGGCCCAGGCCGGCATTGGCCGAGTTACGGCCGGTAATGCTCGGCAGTTACGTACGTAAGGCCGGTTACATACGTAAGGCCCTGGCCGGTAACGTACGTAACGCTTCCGGCATTTCCAGGCAGTGAGTTCGGCCCTGGCCGGTTACGTACGTAAGCCATGGCCGGTTACGTACGTAACCCGGCCGGCAGTCAGCCTATTTAAGGCCTAGCAGTGTATTTTTCACCCAGTTCCTCATTCTTGTTCTTCCCTTCCGCGGCTGGAGATTAGTTCATCATGGAGAGATGTTGTTGAACAATAAATCCATGAAGTCTTGGAGTTCAAATCATCATCATCCATCCTATAACATCCTCCGATCTACCGAATCAGGTCAGATTTCCTAGAAATCTAGTTTTGGGGAATTTGGGTATTTTGGTTGTTTTCGTCCGATTAATCTGATTTAACTTAGGATTGTGATGGATTTATGATTATTTAGATGTTTTATATCTTTTCCCTTGTTATTCCATGGTTGGATCGTATCGATTCGTTGTTTTGGTCGAGTTCTTGATCGACGCCTTGAAGGTGTCCGGTAAAATGTCTTAGAGGGGTTTTCGGGCGTTCTACGATTATTCCTCATCGTATGATCATTGATTTATTAATTATATGATGTTAGGGTCGAGTTTCTTACGAAGAAACCGAGTTGAACCCTTCCGTTCGTTGTCGTCTTCCTTTTCGATAGCATCGGGCGTTTCGAAGCTTTCCGGTTGAGCCGTGTTCGTCGGAATACTTGCGTACCGATTTCGAGGCAAGTATCTTGCCCATACGTTTCATGTTTCATAGGCATAATTGTTGATAAATGATTTTTATACGAAATCCAAATGTTTAATGAACGTAAAAAGGGATCGGTATGTTCTCGATAAATGTTGTCTTTCAACGATAATTCGTATACTTCGTGAATATGTGTTCTCGGAATATGTGTGTTGGTTTTGTATGTTGAAAGATAATATTATCACTTCGAGTGAGTTTGATAGACCGTAATCCTTTGCTGGGGATTACGTATTGTTATTATGTACTTGTTCGGTAAGAACGTAATGTGTGTGATATTAGTTGTCACTCCTTGAAAGGAGTTTGTGATGCTTAATGTTGTTTGGCTTGATAAGTGATTATTGTTGTGTGCTTGATGTATGTGATGTGCCTCCGGGTAGGATTGTTGAATCTCCGGGATCCATACTTGCTAGTATGGGTCGGGCGTGACCGTAGGGTTATCCAATCCGGGTATGTCTTGCGGGGACTCCGAGGTTCGTGGCTTGTTAGCCCGATGCCGAGATAACTTGTGGGGTTATCATCGGGTATGTCTTGCGGGGACTCCGAGGTTCGTGGCTTGTTAGCGCGATGTCGGGATAACTTATGGTTGTGGTTTGATTATGTACGTATATATGTGCTTGTAGTCACGTGACTGCGGTTACGGTGACATGTGATTTGATATACTTTCCCTGTGGGTTATTCACTCGGGTTTGTTCTACGGTAGCATCTGAGGTCCGTGGCTTGCTAGCACGGGACGCGAATAATTTGTGGAAACAGGTTGTTATGGTATGATCGGGTCGTGGACCCCATTTGTTGTTATCGAATTTACGTTTTGGGAAAATGACTTTTGGGCTGTGTCCCTAAATGTTTTTGAAAGGTTTGAGAATTCTTACAATCCCAAATGTTTTCAAAACTCCCGAGATCGTAAAATGTTTTCACAAGATGTATATCGGGTTTACCCCTATCTTTCGATTTAACCGTTTTGATCAAGTGATTTACCTCGGGAAGTATGTTTATGATTAACATGTTCCGTGGAGTATGATATTTATGGCTCGTTTTCGTATTTTATACTTGCACTAGCAAAACAGTGGAGTTTTGCTAACCCCCGAGTATTCGGGGGGTGGATGTCTGTATTGCATTCAGGTTTTGGAGCAGAGCACAGGGTCGGCATGAAGGATGATGAAAGATGAACGATACTAATCACACGAGGACCCGTTGATGTCGTATTGGCTTAGTTGTACTTTATTTTCCACTGCTATATTTTTCCCGTTGTACGGGTGTGGTTGTATTTTGACCCCTGCGTGGGCATGAGTTGTATTCGAGTTGTATGTATTTATTGAAAGACCAAATCGGTCTACTGAGTCATTTTTGCCTTGAAGGCATTGTCGAGATGTTAAATGTTGTTACCAGCCTGGTAGATCCTCGAGGAGAGGGTCTACGGCGTGTAATATCCCTGAGTGGATTGGGGGTGTTACACACTTAGTGTGCAATCTTAAGAGAGCCATTTATGGTCTCAAGCAAGCATCAAGGTCTTAGAACATGCGATTTGATGAGGTCATTCAATCATATGGTTTTGAACAGTGTCCTAGTGAGGTTTGTGTATACAAAAAGTGCGATGGAAACGTGCTAGTGTTTCTTGTACTGTACGTAGATGATATACTTCTGATTGGAAATAATGTGAAGGTATTATCAGACCTAAGGGTGTAGTTGTCTGAGAAGTTCGATAAGAAGGATTTGGGAGAAGCCGGGCACATCCTTAGTTTTAAGATCTTTCGAGATCGCAAGAAAAGGATGTTGTGCTTATCTCAATTATCCTATATCGATATGGTGCTAAAGCGGTTTAGTATGGAGAATTCCAAGAAAGGTTTCTTACCTTACAGACATGGAATTCAGCTATCTAAGGCTATGTGTCCTAGGACACAGAAGGAGATGGATGACATGAAGCTGGTCCCTTATGCTTCGGCAGTGGGAAGCCTCATGTATGCTATGCTTTGCACTAGGCCTGATATCTGTCCTGCTGTAGGCATGGTGGCGAGATATCAGTCGAACCCAGGACTGGGATATTGGATTGCTGTCAAGCATATACTCAAGTACCTGAGAAGGACTAGGGAACATATGCTTGTATATCAATCGGATACACTTTGTCCTTTGAGTTACACCGACTCAGATTTCAGTTCGGACAAAGAAAATTTGAAATCAACTTTCGGATATGTTTTCACTTTGGGAGGTGGAGCCATCAATTGGAGGAGTGTTAAGCAGAAATGTATAGCGGACTCTACCATGGAAGCCGAATATGTAGCAGCCTCAGAGGCAGCTAAAGAGGCGGTATGGCTCAAGTACTTCCTAAAGGATTTGGGTGTGATTCCTAATTTGCCTAGGAGTATTACACTTTATTGTGATAATACCGGTGCTGTTGCAAATTCGAAGGAACCACGGGCCCACAAAGCAAGCAAACATATCAAGCGCAAATATCATTTCATTTAAGATTTTGTGAAGAGAGGAAAGATTATTGTCTCCAAGATAGCATCTGAAGACAACCTAGTTGATCCTTTCACGAAAGGGTTGCCCTCAAAGTCATTTGAAGGGCATGTGGAAGGAATGGGGTTGACATGTATGGCAGCATTGCTTTGAGTACAAGTTGGAGATAGATAGACATAGTCTCGTTAGTATACTTCAAAAGCATGCTTTGAGTATAAGTGGGAGATTGTTAGGGTTGTATACATCAAAGCATACTATATGCTTGTATTACCTAATTTCCCGGTCTTTATATATGAGAATATTTAATTCATTTCATAACATGTTTTGCACATTTATTCACCCTATGGTTATGCAAATATTGTCTAAATTACTTTATATTGTAGATAATGTGGTGTGCCGAGTCACATAGAAGATCACATTATTGGTCCCTTGTATAGTAGTAATTAGTTCACAACCTATATAACATTAAACCATTATGTGATAGGTTGTAATATATGCTTGAGATTGGTTGGTCTTGACCATTAGCATATATTAGCGTATTCGGTATATGTTGAACAAGATCGAGGTGAGATAGATTCTTCTGTACTGACTATAAGAAGAACGTACATCTCGGACAATTATTATTTCTTAATTCTAGTGATTAATATTTAATTATATATATTTAATATTTATTGCTTTGATTTATCATGGGTGAGAGCCAAAATGATTGACTCAATATGCGCGATATTTTGGGCAATATTAATATTTATATGATAATTAATATATAGCTAGAAATCGTGTCCCGACCAGTCGGGTTGATCATGTCCCTTGAGGCACTCGAAAGGATTATTATTTTTAAACCCTGCAGGTGGAATTAATTTTCCGATGTAATAATAAAGCTCGAGTGGTATACTCATGTATAACATATTAATTAAGTAAAAGCTGTCAGTAGCTTATATTAATTAATGGACATGGAATATTTTAAAAATGGGAAATAGGTAATTCAAAAGGGAGCCCAATTTCATAATTTAGGATTTTGGTAGGAAGTACAATATCAACCTTTTAGTGGACTAAATTGATATTAATAGATTCATTATATTAGGAAGTCCTAATATTGGTAATATGAAATCTATTGGGAGTCCTTACCATATCCTCCTGAAGGTCCCTAGAGTAGCCCAAAAACACTTATAAATAGGACATAAAGGGTGGCCCTTTTTTTCACTATTATTGAACAAGAAATTTTGATTTTTTCATACTTTGTGTTTAATTATGGATCTTGTCTTGTGTCTTGGATTCCACAATTTAGCTAACACAATAAATATTCAAATATTCAAGAAAAATAGAGAGAAAAATTCGTAAGGTATTTCTTGGGAAAAAATTCGGCCGATCCATATTGCAGTCCAAGCAGTTCGGTAGATTGTTGCCTACACGACATCCGGATATAGGCGGGATATACTCTAGAAGATCTTGAGGTATAAATACAAGAATATCAAGGAGGAGTTCAATCGACCAAAAAGGGACTTTTCTACCACTTCGCTTCAAAGGTATGAATTACCAATTCTACTGCATAAATACGTATATTTAAATTGTTAATTAGTCTGTTTAATTAATTAATTGACAAGTCTAAATAGATCCGCAATTTTGTTAGTTAGTTTATAAAATCAAATATATTCAATTTATCAATCTCGCTTCCGCTGCATTTTATATTCCAACACATACAACTTGCATATACAAATTCTTTCAAGACTCGTACAACAGAAAATATGAGAGTAGAAAGGACAATACAAGGAACTCTGACTAACTGCACCCAGAACTGGCCTTCATATGATTAGTATCATTTGTCTTCCATCATCCTTCGTACCGATCATGTGTTTTGCTCCCCAAGAACCTGCATGTACCTAGACGCAATACAGACATCCACCCCCGATTATTCGGGGGTTAGCAAAACTCCACTGTTTTACTAGTGCAAGTATAAAATGAAAATACGAGCTATACACAACATATTTTAAAACAAATAAGAATTTAAAACAGCTGACCAGTTAATTATAATAAAAGACTTCCCGAAATAATTCTCTAGAGTAAAACAGTTTGAACCAAGAAAATGGTAACAAAACCAAAACACGTTTTATAAAAAATATTTTAAAATCTCGAGAGTTTTGAAAATAGTTTGGATTTAGAAATTCTCATCTTATTGAAAACCACATAAGGACATCGTCTCAAAGATTATTTTCCAAAATGCAATCCGGTCACAAAACACGGGTTCCACGACCCAATACCAAAAACATCACCACCAAAAGACGACTCATACACAATACTTATTCTGGTGCCATTCTAGCCAAGTACCATGATCTTACATATGATGTGTCTCAACAGCGAGAATGACAACGTTTTGATATTCCGTACATATCACAATTACCGAAAATATCAACATAACACACTCACGGTGGCTATACTGGTATTGTACCTCACGCGAGGTACACACCCCCAAAGAGTCCTCGTCAGGCTTGCTCTGGTTGTATAACCCTACCAAGTGATCCGCAGATACTCGAAGTCTAACAGACCCAGGGGACCCTCGCTGGTTTTACTTGGCGCACGACCACCGGTCGCATTTCCTGAAACTAGCACTTTCTGAAATCATAGTTCACCAAAATCACATTCCGCCGTAATATATCAAATATAATTAAGGTGCTTGCTAGAAATGGCCACTCTATTCGACATATACCCACAACTAATATCACACTACTTCACATACTCACCAATAAGCATACATATCTATACACACGCACACATGCCCCTCTTGCCAAATGATATAACTTTAAATTCATTAGCAATGTAATCACACACAATGGTACCCTACACAAACAAAGACATCCCAATACATCACATTAATACACATTCTCAGAATAACACATTTGTTCACAAACAGAAAAGTAGATTTAAAGGAAGCCTTGATCGAAAATATACCGATTCTTTTGAAAGTTCATTAAAAACATTCCAATTGCACACATAGTCAATTACCAACTATTATAGCTACGAAATACGAAGTGTATAGTCAAGATACTTGCCTCAGAACCACGAGCAACGGAACAACGAACGGACGGAGTTGAGCAGCCCCTGAACATCCAAGAACAACCAAGAATCCGGCATCCCTACGAACACTACGAGAATAACACCACCACGAATCAACAACACTAACTGGATCCCGAATCGACACTAAGAACAACATGGATCTAAGGGTTTCTCAAAGAAATCACAAATCAAGTTCCAGAGGAAATAAAATCGATAAATGAGTTCCCCAATCCAAATGTCACGAACAAGACAACAAGAATTACTTAACCAATTCATCACCTTCGGATTAAATCAAGGAATCGAAAAAAAATCCCCAAAATTGCACAACTAGGGTTTTAAGAAGGAAATACCTCGATCCAGAATGAAAATAAGTTAGATGATGTTGTTAACATGAAGAAAACTCACCAAGATGATGCTTGATGATGAAGATCGCCTCTAGAACTCGTCACGACGGCTAGGAACAAAAGAAATAGGAAAATGAAGGAAAGAGACGCTGTTGTCTAGTATTTATACTGGACAGTTATTAGCGTGCGCTAACTAGTATATTTAGCGTGCGCTAACGAGGTCAACTCTCCAGCACCTTCTGCCCGAAACACTGTTAGCGTGTGCTAACGAGTCAAGTGCCCAGTCCAGTGGCTCCTGGACAGTTGTGCACCTACCAAGTAGCATGCGCTAGAATGAGAAATAACGTATGCTAAAACAGTCGATAGCTGTTAGGCGTATTTTTATACGCTTATTTATCATTATTTTGTAGTGTTTTGGTGAGTGAAATCATCTAAATGAGCTTTTAATGCCTTAATTTTGTATGATTGACAGAAAATTGAAGTCCGGAAGCTAAAACGAGGCAAAACGGGCGAAGACGGCAAAACTGGAATCTGAGCCGCGGCGCAAGGACTCTGAGCCGCGGCACAGGAAGACACCATCCGAAGGGCAGAGTAAGCTATACTCTGTGCCGCGGCACAGCCCAGGTGAGCCGCGGCACAGAAGAATTTAATTACGCCCAGGTATTCAACTTTTGGCGATGTGCCGCGGCACAAGTCTAGTGAGCCGCGGCACACTTAGCGGGTTTTATACGTCTGCGCGGATTTTGGGCCGTTTCGAAGCCAGTTTTCAACCGATTAATACGGACGCGATTTGTGGAGGTGCTGAGCTATAAATAGGGCTTAAGACCCTAATTTAATTATCTGGGAATCATTGAATCTAAAACCTAGAAGAGCTTAAGCTTGGAGACAGTAAAGAGGAGGAAAGCAGAAGAATTCAAGGGCAGAAGGCGGGAGCTGAAGAACGGAGGAATCCGAGCTTCATCTGCGTTTGAATTTTATGATTTCGTTTATTTATTCTGTATTTTCAGTTTTTAGTATGTCAGGCTAAAGCCCTAATCTAGGGTTTTGATGAAACCTTTGTTTTGACGAATTGATTGAGATTATCCAATTTATTACCTTTTTATTGAGTTTTCCCAATTATGTTTAATGCTTGCAATTATCTGGCCAATAGTTGTATTGATTTAATCATTCACTACGAATCGGGAGAGGAGATTTGGTGAGGAACTATTGGTGAGGACCGTTTTATTCTGTGAGATAGGAATATACTCATAGGAACTACGTGGCCTTTAGGAGATTTCATGCTTTTTGCCTAGCGACGAGATAATTCACCTAGGGATAGAGTGCGTTAGTCGCCGTTAGATAAATCTATTGACCTCGGGAGAGGCGGTAGAATATATTAGCAATCTCCGCCTTCAATAAATTGGGAAAATTATTTATTATGGATAATCAAGATTAAATTCGGATAAATTAAGGTGGATTCAGAACTCTAGACTTATTTATCATTTGATTCCTTTTATTCAAGCTATCGTTTTCTGTTTAGTCTTTTATTAATTCTTTTAGTTATTAATCCAGAAAACCCAACTTCGATTGTTCAAATAAAATTGGAATACGAAAACGTCGGTAGTTAGAGATTCAATCCTCGTGGGAACGATACTCTACTTATCACTTTATTACTTGTAAACGATGACGTGCACTTGCGTGTAGGAAATATCGCAACAAGTTTTTGGCGCCGTTGCCGGGGATTGAAATTTTTCTAATATCGATTTGAGTATTTCCAGTCTTAATTTGAACGTTTTATTTTTATTTTTGTGTATTTATTTTTGTTTATTCGTTTTTTCCTTTCAGGACCTTTCGTTAGTGCATGAGAAGACTCGGTAACGAAGGCCTACTACCTTTGGACACCGAGCTCGAGCGCACTCTAAGAAGGAACAAAAAGGAGAAAAGAGAGCTGCATTTACGGTCAACATGGCCGAGAATATTGAAATCCAAGGAGGAGACAACCAAGTGCGGCATGTTCAACCGGAACTAGCTCTTCGGGATTATGCCATGCCGCAAGTCAACGCAAATTTTTCGGGAATTCGGCGTCCCACCATCCAAGCTAATAACTTTGAGATCAAGCCCGCCATTATTCAGATGGTGCAGGTGAGCCCATTCTGTGGACTGCCGAAGGACGACCCGAATGCCCACATTGCTTCATTCCTTGAGATATGCGACACATTTAAGACTAATGGCGTCACCGACGATGCCATCCGATTGAGGCTTTTCCCTTTTTCTTTGAGGGATAAAGCAAAGTTTTGGTTAAATTCCCTACCGCCGGGGTCGATTACAACATGGGAGAGGTTAGTGCAAGCCTTCCTTGCAAAATTTTTTCCACCAGCTAAGACGGCGAGGTTGAGAAATGAAATAACCACTTTTGCCCAGTACGATATAGAATCGCTCCACGAGGCGTGGGAGCGATATAAAGAATTGCTTCGAAGATGCCCTCATCACGGCATTCCTGATTGGCTTCAGCTGCATACATTTTATGGTGGTCTGAGTGCTTCTACACGCACTCTTGTGGATGCGGCCTCCGGTGGAACATTCATGGAAAAATCTATGGCCGAGGCTCACGTGCTTTTGGAAGATATGGCTGAAAACGCATACCAATGGCCAGCAGAAAGTTTGACACCGAAAAGAGTAATGGAAGTTTCAAGCAATGACCCGATCTCCACCTTGTCATCTCAAGTCGCCGCTTTGACACAACAGCTCCAGACATTTTCGCACGCACCAGCCCCCGTTACCATAGAGACATGTAATTGGTGTAACGGATCACACCCGAGCGCGGAGTGTCAATTTGGAAATCCGTTCGAGCAAAATCAGATGGAGCAGGCTCAATTCGTAGGAAATGGGAATCGACCGAATAACCCGTACTCCAATACTTATAATCCGGGGTGGCGAAATCATCCCAACTTTTCATGGAGAAACGGACAGAACGCTCACCAGCCCCCTTTCGCTCAGAATCAACAGCAGCCCCCTTGCGCTCCCAAAGTGTCTCTCGAGGAAGCGCTTGCAAAATTGGCGGCAAATACGAGTCAATTTATGACTCGGGCGGAAGCTACACTACAAAATCATTCTGCTTCCATTCGAAATTTGGAGGTCCAGCTGGGCCAAATCGCTAATGTGTTGATAGCTCGTCCGGAGGGAGCATTGCCGAGTACAACAGAGACTAATCCTAGAGAGAGTCTAAACGCAGTTAGCTTGAGAAGCGGGAGAGAGTTTCTGGATCAGCCGGAGCTGGGTAATGAGAAGAAAGTGATGGAGGAAGAGATGGATTTAAAGCCAGAGGAGTCAAAGGATGTGAAGCCGGATAACTTGAAGACATGTGTTTCCCCCGTTCCGTTTCCACAGAGACTACGGCAAAGAAGGGCGGACCAACAATTTTCTAAATTCCTTGATGTGTTCAAAAAGCTTCACATAAATATTCCGTTCGCCGACGCATTGGAGCAGATGCCGAGTTATGTCAAATTCATGAAAGAGATATTATCTAAGAAGAGAAAACTTGAAGAGTTTGAAACGGTCACCTTGACAGAGGAGTGCAGTGCAATTCTTCAAAAGAAGCTCCCACCTAAATTAAAAGATCCGGGAAGCTTCAACATACCTTGCACCATGGGGAATTTTTCATTTAATAAGGCACTATGCGATCTTGGTGCGAGTATCAACCTCATGCCTCTGTCGATTTTCCAAAAGCTGAATATTGGGGAAGCTAAGCCAACCACCGTCTCATTACAATTGGCGGACCGATCGATAAAGTATCCGAGGGGAGTGATCGAGGATGTATTAGTTAAGGTTGACAAGTTCATCTTTCCAGCCGACTTCATCGTACTAGACATGGAGGAAGATGGCAATATTCCGATCATCTTGGGACGACCGTTTCTAGCGACGGGCCGAACCCTTATAGACGTGGAAAAGGGGGAGTTAACTCTGAGGGTCCAAGACGAGCAAGTTACTTTTCAAGTGTTCAAATCGTTCCCATGTCCCGGAAGTGATGATAAAGGATCACAAATTGAGAGGGTGGATGTTGTTGAAAGAAGAAAGCACCGAAAACATCGTCGGTGGAAAAATTCAGATTTTGTGTTGAATGGCCCAAGTTTTAAGAAGGATGTTGAACGAGTGGCATTCCTCGAGCATGAGGAAAAATCTGCTGCAGTCGTGAGTTCGTTGGCGAAGGAGGAGAGTGAGCTGAGAGCCAAGCGGACAATTAGTCATGGAGAAACCGGGTGTTTCGGAAAGTTATTCAAGTCGAAACCTTTCCGCAAACTACATTTGATGACTGAACCGAAAGTCGAATCACGATGACCAATGGTCATAATTTTAACCAAAATACAAACGGTTCGATGAACGGGGCGGAAGCCAAATGGAGTTTGCGAAAAGCGAACTAACGTTGTTCAATAGGTCCGGCTGAAGACTATAAACTTAGCGCTTCTCGGGAGGCAACCCGAGCTCGTAGTTGTAGAATTTTGCATTTCTTTATTTTTCTTGTATTCGTGATTCTTATTTTTCATCATTTTTGTGCTTCTATTTGCTTCTTCCTCTCGTTTTTAACGTCTTCTTTTCAAAATTCTATGCAGGAAAGTCCCAGGGAAGAAACTGGAGTATGAGCCGCGGACAGTTATTGTGAGCCGCGGCACACATCGATCGTAGGGGGAGGCAAAACCGACTGTACGTTGTGCCGCGGCACGGCATAATGAGCCGCGGCAAACTTAAGCAATGAGCCGCGGCACACGAAATCTGTGCCGCGGCACACGACAAAACGAGACACAGGTAAAAGGGACTGTACCTTGTGCCGCGGCACAGTTATTGTGAGCCGCGGCACACTATGCGGAATTTGAAAGGCCATGGAGCATATAACGAGCATTCGGCCGGCATTTCCAGGTAAGCTTTCCTATTCCCTTGCCTTCCCTCCCCAGCGCGAACCGGCCGAAGCAATTCTTCAATTTTTTTCTGCGATTTTTCTTGAAATCTTCAAAAAGGTACGTTTGAATCTTGAATTCTTATTTGCTTATGGTTGATATATGGAAGTGTTTATGCTTTGAATGATTGGAACATGTTTATTTTCCTTCAAATAGTTTTGTGATTGTTAGAGAATAACAGGGTAGTTTCATCGAATTTTCTTGATTAAATTGGAACATAAATGAGTTGAATGTGTTAAGTTGTTGCTGATTGAATTGTATTTCTGTTTTTGGGGGTTGAATCGAGCTAGAACTATGTTTATTCTTCAAGTAAGCGTGCGCCCTCAAGGTGTCCGATAAATTGCCCAAATGAAAAGTTTTCTTTGAAAAAGCAATTGTTTTGAAGTTTCGTGCAACGTATACATTTTCAATTTACAGCAAGCCCAACCCTTACATCTAGTTTAGATGTTTAAGTCCAAATTCATCTTTTTCTCTCGTATGCGCTAGTGTCTTAAATTCGGAATTTCTGGTTTGATATCCTTAGCCGCGCATAGATCATTGTTATTATTTTTGCGTAAATAAACCCTCGTGTTGTACTTCTCAGGACTGATTATGGCGCGCACGAAGAAGTTGACCAAGCGTGCTAGGACCGAGTCATCCCCTACGCGAGGGGAGACCTCTCGGGGTCGGGCCGAGGCGGAGGGGCACCAATTTTCGGACCCCGAAATTCACAAGATATTCAACGAAAAGATCCGTCCGCGACCACTTATTCCCGAGAGAGGTTTTACTCCAGCTCCTCAGGATGGGGAGTTGCTCACCATGATCGACGAGATGGGATGGGCCAGATTTACAGCACCTCCCGAGCCAGCGGTCATCTCGATCGTCCAGGAGTTTTACGCCAGCGCTCTGCTGAAGCATATCCGGGCAGGGCATTCGTTGCCATCTTTAGAGTCCCGGACTCAGGTCGACGTCCGAGGGGTCACAGTGGATTTCTCCCCGACTGCTATTCGGAGGCTTTTTGGGTTTCCGGCGGTTGACGAGACAGCCTATGACCGCGTGATGACCGGCATCACTAAGGAGGCCCTGCTTGAGACGATTGCACAGCACGGTACCGACTGGGAGCAGCGAGCACAGAGCTCATCCACTTTTCACTTCAGGAGCTCGCGCCTCAGCCGGCTCGGGCGAGCCTGGCTTTACTTTATTTGCGCACGCATTGACCCCACCTCCCAGATCCGTACAGTTTTTCTCTCCCGCGCCCGGATACTTTTTGCTATCACCTCCGGGCTGCGTTTCGATGTGGCCCCCATTCTGGTCCGATATATCTTCCAGAGTATCCAGGGGGGGCCAAGACGGGGTTGAAGCACCCCTCCCTCATCTGCGCTTTATGCCGGCAGTCGGGGCTGACGTGGTCAGTCGACGAGCCGATGCTTGCCCCAGAGGCCCAGATTGACCACCGCATCATATCGCACTTTGACCAGTGGGGCGGAGCACCGGCACACGCTCGGGGGCGAGGATTTTTGCTCGAGGAGGCTCACGAGGGATCCCCCGAGCCGCTTTTGCTGACGCACGGAGAGGCCGGCCCGCAGCCCGACAGAGCGAGGTTGGATGAGCTGTTTGATGGGCTGCGGGAGGATATGAGGAGACAGAGAGACGAGCATAGGGAGGAGTTGAGGAGAGAGAGAGATGAGATGAGGAGAGAGAGAGAGAGAGCTGTATGGCTGCTATGCGGGAGGAGCAGCGGGTGGCGCGGGAGAATGTTGTTGCTGCCGCCAGAGCCGAGATAAGAGAGCAGGCCCGCCGGGCCAGCCGACGAGCGGAGAGGCGTCTTGCTGCGAGGGATGCTTATCATCAGGATCACCTCGCCGCATGGACGGCCCACATCATGCATCCCGACGGGCCATTTATAGCGCCCGCCCGGCCAGCCACACCACCCTCCTCACCGGACGATGCCGGCACCAGCTCCTGAGCAGACTGGAGGGGAGTACTTGACCTTTTACTTTTCTTGCATTTCATTTTTTGTCCATTGAGGTCAATGTACGTCCTAAGTTTGGGGGGGGATTTACATTCAGTCTACATTCATTGCTGTACTCTATTTTCTTGCTGTACATTATATTTTGTTGCACTTTTCTTTTCTTTGCGAAAATTTTTTTAGATAGCCTTGCTTGCCGTAGTTTTTCTTTATTCGTGAATTATCGTGCTTCTATTTTGTGTGATACTGATGTTACGACACTGTCTTTCTCTCTGAAGAAGCGGGCGAGTTCTAGTCGAGTTGTAGTCAGTTATTTCTGTTCTGCTTAGTATTCAATTAGGTCCGAAATTTTTCGTGATTGTAGAGGTCTTGGCAGATAAGAGACGATACATACTTGTTTAAAATCCCCATCAATACGTTTGGCTACATTTTCCCGGATAGTGAGTCGTACTGTTTCTTCAGTCGTGTTAGCACTTAGTTTGAGTTTTGAGTCGGTCAGTTTTTCCCTAAAAGTCGAGATAATGTGTTCTATGATAGGAAGTCTAGTAACCGGGGGTATTCGCGTGACCCGTTGTTTACTCTCGCGTAAAACGACGACCCTGATTAGATTAATGATTTAGATATTTCACATGTGCCAATAATAGGAAGCCTAGTAACCGGGGGCATTCGCGTGACCCGCTGTTTACTCTCGCGTAAAACGGCAACCTTGATTCGGACATGCGGAAATTATGTATTCGAGTTGTTTCTCCGCTGTAAATGGGAACTTAGTAACTAGAAGCATCCATGTGCCCCATGAGTGTCTTTTACGTCAAACGGTTTCCGAATACATGAGAATGGAAGTTCCACCCTAGGATTATCCCGATGAAACATCCCGAGATCCTAACCTAGTGGTCGACTCAAATCAAATTCTTGAGCATATTTATATAAGGGAATACTGTCCGAGATTTATTTGTTATGAGACTCGTGAAAATTTGTGCCTTTCAACTGTGGAACGGGACGAACTAGTTTGGATGTGTTAGCCTTTCATATTGACGGTCGATTTGACTCATGTTTTGTTAATCTTTGAGCTGAAATTTTCTTCATGAACGAATGATTAGGACTGAACTTGATTACTTTGCGGAATCATTATTCTGAGTGCAGCTCGCTTTTATGACACTCGTATTATTTAGAGAGAATGGCAGGATAGTATTGATTAGGTTGAACACTATGAGTTTCACGATGATTCACGACATTTTTTTATTGACTTTAATTCTTTTTGCTTGAGGACAAGCAAAGGCTTAAGTTTGGGGGTATTTGTTAGGCGTATTTTTATACGCTTATTTATCATTATTTTGTAGTGTTTTGGTGAGTGAAATCATCTAAATGAGCTTTTAATGCCTTAATTTTGTATGATTGACAGGAAATTGAAGTCCGGAAGCTAAAACGAGGCAAAACGGGCGAAGACGGCAAAACTGGAATCTGAGCCGCGGCGCAAGGACTCTGAGCCGTGGCACAGGAAGACACCATCCGAAGGGCAGAGTAAGCTGTACTCTGTGCCGCGGCACAGCCCAGGTGAGCCGCGGCACAGAAGAATTTAATTACGCCTGTATTCAACTTTTGGCGATGTGCCGCGGCACAAGTCTAGTGAGCCGGCACACTTAGCGGGTTTTATACGCTCGCGGATTTTGGGCCGTTTCGAAGCCAGTTTTCAACCGATTAATACGGACGCGATTTGTGGAGGTGCTGAGCTATAAATAGGGCTTAAGACCCTAATTTAATTATCTGGGAATCATTGAATCTAAAACCTAGAAGAGCTTAAGCTTGGAGACAGAGAAGAGGAGGAAAGCAGAAGAATTCAAGGGCATATATGGAGTCAAGAACGGAGGAATCCGAGCTTCATCTGCGTTTGAATTTTATGCTTTCGTTTATTTATTCTGTATTTTCGCTTTTAGTATGTCGCTAAAGCCCTAATCTAGGGTTTTGATGAAACCTTTGTTTTGACGAATTGATTGAGATTATCCAATTTATTACCTTTTTATTGAGTTTTCCCAATTATGTTTAATGCTTGCAATTATCTGGCCAATAGTTGTATTGAGTTAATCATTCACTTCGAATCGGGAGAGGAGATTTGGTGAGGAACTATTGGTGAGGACCGTTTTATTCTGTGAGATAGGAATATACTCATAGGAACTACGTGGCCTTTAGGAGATTTCATGCTTTTTGCCTAGCGACGAGATAATTCACCTAGGGATAGAGTGCGTTAGTCGCCGTTAGATAAATCTATTGACCTCGGGAGAGGCGGTAGAATATATTAGCAATCTCCGCCTTCAATAAATTGGGAAAATTATTTATTATGGATAATCAAGATTAAATTCGGATAAATTAAGGTGGATTCAGAACTCTAGACTTATTTATCATTTGATTCCTTTTATTCAAGCTATCGTTTTCTGTTTAGTCTTTTATTAATTCTTTTAGTTATTAATCCAGAAAACCCAACTTCGATTGTTCAAATAAAATTGGAATACGAAAACGTCGGTAGTTAGAGATTCAATCCTCGTGGGAACGATACTTTACTTATCACTTTATTACTTGTAAACGATGACGTGCACTTGCGTGTAGGAAATATCACAACAATAGCGTGCGCTAACTACCAACCTTAGCATGCGCTATCTAGACCCCAGTTCCAGTCCAGTAGCTCCTGGACTGCCTCCAAACTGCCAGTTTCATGCGCTAACTGGAAGATAGCATGCGCTATCAATACAAATAGTGCGCGCTATGAGGAAACGTAGCTTGCTCTACACCTGCTGCACAGGTGATAAAATCGCACCAAAATCCAACACAACAACGTTCCGAAACACAACCAAACACGTGTCCAAATCTGGCACGTCCAAACATGACACACCAATCCAAAGACATGGACGACAATAATCCGCTAAACCACAGATATTTCAACGAAACCGGAACGAAGATCTCGGGTATTACACCGGATTCCACATGGGAGTATGTAATGCCGATCAAATAATGGAATCCAAGTTATGAATAAAGAAAGTCCTTAAATTCTTTATTCGGATCATAATTGAACAATCATTAACGAATCTAATATTATTCTCTGCAGTTTACAACAACACTCTCTCAAAATAACAATGAACCTACTCGCTATTTTACTTGAAAAGAACATTCTTACTAGACCCAACTTTATGGATTGTCTCCACAATATGAGGATAGTCCTCAGTGTTGGATATAAAATGCAACGGAAGCGAAATTGGGGAAAATATTTGATAAAAGCGTTTTACGCATCCACGAGCATAAAACCTATTTAGGCATGCTAATTAATTAACTGCTGAGATTAATAATTAATTTAAATATTATTTATTATTTATTAAATAAACTTGTTGGTAAATTCAATATCCTAATCTAGATCGAAGATTATAGGATATTTACCTTTTGAAGCGTAGTGGTTGCTTTCTTGATCTCTTCCTCAAGATCTTCTAGAGTATGATCCCGCCTTAATCCGGACGTTGTGTGGGCAATGAGCTACCGAATCTTTCTTAGACTGCAAGTCGGATCGGCCGAAGCTTTAATGTTCTTATGTAACACTCGTTTTTTCTTGTTTTCTAGTATTATGTAAACACTCTTAGAAAATTGATGTGTTATCTAAATTATAGAATAAAGACACAAGTGAAGAACTACAATTAAACATGAGAAGAAAAAATCGAATTCTCCCTCACACAAAATATTTCACTCGCCGAAATTCCCCCTTAGAAGTCCTATTTATAGGCTTTGGACTACTCTAGGGATCTTAAGGAGGATTAGGGTTAAGACTCCTAGTGCAACCCAACTTTCTATATTAAGCCCTTCCTAATATGGTTGAGTTCACTAATATCAATTCAGTCCACTATAGAAGTAATATTGCACTTCCAACCCAAATTCTAATTTACGAAATTGGGCTCTTACTTAAATATATTGTTTCCCCTGTTTAAGATATCGAATGTCCATTAATTAATTTAAGCTACTGACAGCTTTAATTAGTTAAGTTCTTATCAAAGAGTAGTACCACTTGAACCTTATTATCATATCGGAATTAGATCCATCTGCGTGGTTATTATAATAATTATTATCGAGCTCCTCAAGGGGATATCATCAACCCGCAAGAGTCGGGACACGATTTCTAGTTATAATAATATATTGTCATATAAATAATATTATTGCCCAAGATACGAATCATATTGAGTCAATCATTGTGACTCTCACCCATGGTAAACAAAGCAATAAATAATATAATACACAATTAAATATTATATACTTAGAATTAAGAAATAATAATTATCCGAGATTTACGTTCTTCTTACAGTCGGTACAGAAGACACTATCTCACTTCGATCTAGTTCAACATATACAAATACGCTAATGCATGCTAATAGTCAAGACCAACCAATCTCAAACATACATTACAAACTTCCACATAATTTGTCTAGAATTATATAGGTTGTGAACAATTATATTATTTTATAAGGCACCGATAATGTGATCTTCCGTGTGACACCAACGTGAATAAATATGCAGAACATGTGATTAAATATAATTAATATTCTCATAGGTAGTTACAGGGAAATAAGGTAATACAAGCATAAAGTATGCTTTGCAGTATACAACCCTAACAATCTCCCACTTATACTCAAAACATGCTTTTATGTGTGCTACTCTATTACATAGTCTTTCATATCTCCTACTTATACTCAAAGCAATGCTGCCATACACCGTAATCCCATTCCTTCCATATGCCTTTCAAAAACTTTTGAGGGTAGGCCTTTCGTGAAAGGATCAGCAAGATTATCTTCTGATGCAACCCTAGCTACAATACGAAGTGTTGTATGATGTGGTACTTGAGGTTGATATGTTTACTTGTCTTATGGAATCGTGATTCCCACGAATTTGCTACTGCACTGGTATTATCATAATAGAGTGTAATACCTTTTGGCGAATCAGAAATCATATCTAAGTCCTGCAGGAAGTAGTTGAGCCATACCGCCTCTTTAGCTGCCTCAGAGGCTGCAATGTACTCGACTTCCTTGGTAGAGTCCTCAAACTAATGGCTCCCCCTCCTATAGTAAACACATAACCTGAAGTAGACTTGGACTTTTCTTTGTCTGATGAAAATATGAGTTAGTATAACCCACTGGACATAGGTCGTCTGATTGATATACTAGAATGTACTCCCTAGTCCTTCTCAGGTACTTGAGTATGTGCTTGACAGCAATCCAGTGTCCTGGTCCTGGGTTCAACTGATATCTAGCAGCCATGCCTACGGCATGACAGATATCTAGTCTGGTGTAAAGCATAGCATACATGAGGCTTCCTACAGCTGATGCATAAGGGATCAGCTTTATGTCAGCTATCTCATTTTGTTCCTTAGGACACATATCCTTAGATAGTTGAATTCCATGTCTGTAAGGTAGAAAACTTTTCTTGGAATTCTCCATGATAAACCGCTTTAGCACTGTATCGATATAGGATGCCTGAGATAAACACAATATCCTTTTCTTCCGATCACGAAAGATCCTGATCTCAAGGATGTATCCTGCTTCTCCCAAATTCTTCATATCAAACTGCTCAGACAGCCATACCCGTACGTCCGACAACTCCTTCATGTTTTTTCCGATCAGAAGGATATAATCTACATACAGTACAAGAAACACCAACACATTTCTGTCGCATTTTTTATACACACAACTCTCACTCGGACATTGGAAGTGTAACACCCCCAGAGCCATCCAGGAATATTACAGCGCTGTGGGCCCCGAGATGGAAACCACAAGGCTAAAAGACATTTTCGCAAATATTTACAAATGCCCAAGAGACTAACGACAGTACTATCTTTTAAAAACATTCGAAGACTATATAAAATCCGTTTATCAAAACTGTCGTAAAATCTCATTTGAAACTATAAGGCCCGAAATGACAAAACTCAACAGTTAAAAAAACATACGCTAAGCTATCGCTTACACGTACCGACATAGTTTAGAAAACCATTTCCAAAGTAACTCAAGTTGCCAAAAACCAAAAGGGCATTAAGAAATACTCATGCAGCGGAAAGGACAACAATTAAAAATACTCTAGCAGCAGAATACAACATATAACTAGAAGACTCGATTCACAGACACATGCCATAGCCAGTATCCTTCGGGAAGCTCATTTCTTCATGACCGCTACAAGCTTGATGACCAAAGAACCTAAAAAGAAAGCCCACGACGGGGTCAGCCATAATATCCAACAATGATAACAATCACATCGCGTCAATAATTACATACCAATGAAAATACTAAGTAAGAATACGACCAATGTAATCTTACCGCCGTAACTTTACCAACTCGTAATAATCCTCATCAAACTAACCCTTATCATATTGCACATCTCGCAATCTCGATTAACCAATAAACGCAAACATAACATCTATATTGTACCTCACACAATACCCAAGATTCTCAAAACCTCATCATAACTCGCAATACGAAAATTATACCAACTCTGGCCAATTCAATACATCGGATAACATCAAAAAATATCAACACGATAATCGATTATCCATCCAAAGACGAGAACCAAGAAGAAGATATAGAACATACCTCGAATTACGCAATGCCACGATAAATCACGTTAGTCTAATCCGAGATCAGATCAATACCACATACGGACATGGTCCTAACACAAGACCTACAAATGCATACTCATATGACAACGTCAATATGCCCACGATAACAACAACAATGTATACTTACGGAAATCCGATGATCCAGCTCTCACAGCATAGATCTCAAGATGATCCTAAAAGGCCAACACGAGGTGGATAACCCATAATATACATATGCCCAACAACAACACGTGGTAATCCAACGATCCAGCGCACACAGCATAGATATCCCATGATGATCCCGTCGGACCAACGCATGGTGGAAATACCTGTCCAACGATCCAGCGCACACACCTATAGATATCCCATGATGATCCCGTCGGACCAACGCATGGAGGACATACAACAACAATGCACAAATGCATATTAACAACAATACACAAATGCATGACAACAACAATACAAAATGTATCACAATATGATCGACACAAAATGACAAAATGATTAGATTACTTGCCCCAAGTCCTTCGAGAGCAATCTCGATGTCTAAACCATCACCAACCATTATCCTCAATATTCGACGGTCCAAAATGTCACTGACGGTAGATAATTCATATCTTCGTCTTTATCACAAGGTATCCTCGATACCCAAGTATACTAATAACAAAAGTAAATCATATACATTATGATTTAAATTCCCAAAATCCGAAAACAACTTACAATCCCAAATATCCTGTGTTACAATTATATTCATTGCTATACGAATTATAAACGAATGAAACGGAAACCATTCATTAAATATTATAGACTGCGCAAGTAATAACTTGCCTCGATACCGACATGATGATGATGAAGCCGCTACCAATTCCATTGCCTTCGTCTATGAGCTCCTCGGCCCTAACCAATGCAATTTACGAACATTCTCGAACACGACCGCAACACACTTTTCTAGTCGACGATTATAACCAATGATCAATGATCACAACCTATTGAAGGAATCAATTAACATACATTCGATAATAATCAATTCCCGATATAACCAATTAATCAAACTCAACGGCTCAAAAATACCTCGATCATATACAAAACCAAATAGTATAACTCAAACCATCACGAACTCATATCCATAATATGAACCGAAATCCGATAATCGTTATTAACAATCAATATAACCGATCAACAAACCCAACGATTTCACAACATCTCGATAACACGAGTCCGAACAATCCAACTCAAACAGTTACGAATTCACAACCACAATACGATTACGGATTCGAATGTAAAGGAAATCATATTCGATGATCAATCATGATCTTTCCGGATTCCAAATTATTTATCATGATTCGTATTTCATCAAGAACATATGAATTCTACCACTACAATCAACATAACTTAACGAACATTCCATCTTCATATCTAAAAATACCGATAATCCAACATACAATCATCTTGCTATGTTAAAGTCATCAAGAAGTTCTTCAAGAACACCAAGTGATTCGAATCCATGTTCAAAATCATCAAAACAACATAATTCGATATCCTTTAACATGTAGATAATCATCCCACTCATAATCCAAGTCATATATCATCATATCCTTCAACATACAATTCATATAACCTCATGAATCATAACAACACCATAATCATCTTCATACGAATCATTCATCAACAATAGTATCAAAATCCGAATTTAAGGTGTAGAGTTCATCGACATACCTCAAGAACATGAACAATATCATCAAACACCTCAAGGATCATTGATATCTTCATATCCAAGCTCATAACCAAGTTAGAAGAGGCTCATCTTCACTTACATAAGCGGTGGGACGAATTTGGGGGAAGAACATCGATTTCTCTCGTGAAGAAATGAAAGGCCGAACTTTCATTTATAATCTGCACCACTCATTACGTACGTTACCAATCAAAATTAACGTACGTAATGCTTCCTTACGTACGCTACAGGTCCTACATAGTGTACGTAACATCATTCCAGAACTCACTGCCTCAGTTCATATCTTGCATAACATACGTAACACTTGTTCTATAGCGTACGTAATACGTACGTTGACTTGCTATAGTATATGCTCATATTACGTACGTAATATGCTCTGCATAGCGTACGTAATACCTAGTTAACTTATCTTTTGGCACGCCAGCCGATACCTGGGCTCCACATGGCAGGTATTGATTCCTCTGTCCGATTCCTCTCGTTACGTACGTAATGCGTTATACATAGCGTACGTAACACTTAGCATCTTAGCGTACGTTATCTCATAAACTTAAAGTACGTTAAGGGCTCTGTTCTTAGCCATTTACAACTGTTCCTGCCTGTCGTCTTGACATACCGAATACGTATACACAACACACTATATCCTCAAATACAATTGTCGACCAAGTATGACAATTATACCAATACAGATGTCTCAGCCCTTCATTATTTTATCCATACTGTACAGATTCCACGCTTGTACAACATAACTCGGATAAAATAACATTAAACAATAGTAGTAGAAATTCCGGATATTACATACTTCATCACTTAAAATGAGTTTCGTCCTCGAAACTTGCAATCCATCATAGAAACAACCGTTCAACCAAAATATCCCAAAATCTTCACGACAACGATCAATCATTATCATTAACGAATAACCAAAATAGTATACTTACAAATGCGCAAAGTCGGTGGTCTCATACTAGCAAATGACTCCACAATAAAGCCTAAATACGCTTACAGTCACAATTCCATGAGTCTCAACGAAATATATCATCTTCGAATGAAATAATCTATCCGTGTTAAATCATGTCTGTCTGATCGCACAATCAAGTCCCAATTCCGATAAAACGAATAATACACGATACATCTGTGAAAGAACTGCCACAACAACGACACAAATCTCGAAACATCGACACAAAATTCGAACGCTCATATGATCATTAACAATGATCAACCAACCAATTAACCGAGAGTACCATTGACATGATAGACTCCAATATGACCAACGAACGATCAACGATAATCGAGAATACCTTCACACGGTAAGCTCCAACACGATGAGCACAGAACCACAGAGACAAATATACGGATGAATAAAATTCTCAAAATGTTACATAAATCACATACAGTGGTTCTCAAAGAAGCACACCCGACTGTTGAATGTACCCCTCGGCATGACGAACATACCCAAACATACATGGAGTGGAAACGACCAATCATTACCCAAAACAACCATCCTGGGGTCACCATCTCCAGATCCACACTTACAAAGAAATCATTCAAAAATCACTATGGTAAAATCGCGCTACTACCATACCAATGGAATCACATAGCACATATGTCCCGGTTTCACAAAATCCAAAGTTTCCAAAATCATATTATGTGCATGAATCTACAACACTCAGCATATTTCTCTTATCCAATCAATCAACCGATCATCCCTGAATAACCAAATTACCATACTAAAGTTCGAATCTCTTTTCATCGTACCATATTGATGTATTATCCAGTTCGTGAGTCACACTCATAACTTCACCATGATATGCACTATGCACTAAATGCGTATGTATATCAATCACATTTTCAAAACCAGTTTGAAATCATATAATCTTGTCATGAAGACAATTTTCGAAAGTTCTTTCAAGAATTTCAAAACTCAAAACATAAATTTTCGTAAGACCACGAAATCAATTTTCCAAAAATTAAATCGACTCACTTACGTCAAGTACTCGATGACAATCCTTTTTGAATACACATGATTAAATAAAATGGAATATGCAAATGCTTAACTACATCCATACTCCTGTATACCAATTCGGCTCGTCACCAAATCCACTGACATTCCATCCGATAAACACACAATATAGTTCCAAAATCTCAATATATAGACTCCGATAAAAAACTCCTTTTCCACATATGACTCGCAACGTCAACCATTATCCCATGCTGGATCACCTCAAGTATGCTATGACAAAACATTGAATAATCAATAAATCAAACACAATGAAAGATTACCCGAGAAGTTTCGTTTGAACAATTAAATCAAAACCCCGAAAGGCGGTAATAAAATAGATAAACGATTGGTAAAGTGTTTTACAAATCTCGGGAGTTCTTTTGAAAACAGAAAAGCCTTTTAGAAACATTAGGGTCTCATCCCAATCCCGTTCCACATTACAAGAACTTTAAAAGTAGAAAACCCTTTTTGACCCCAAGTCCTGAGTTATAAAACTATTTCAAAATCGATCGAGTCTCGGACCAAAAATTATTTCCAGTAAAACATTCTTTTTGAAAAGTATCGTTTTCAAATGCTCAAAAACAGTTTCATATATCTCAAAATGAACTAACATGACTACATGTTCTTCTCATCAATCCACAATCTTCCTCCCAAATGCACAACTCCATTCCAAAATTTAACCGACATATTGATTTTCAAAATCATAGCTTCTCCAGATCACTGGTTCTGTCCCAACTATTATGTTCTGCTATCTCATAACATAACACATAATATTCTTCCGAATCTCAAAGCATATCTACTTAGAATGACAACAAATCTCAATGCAATTCAAAAATCCAAATACTTTCAGATCGTGAAGCCGACAATTCCCCGTGATACTGGCACATGTCTCGATTCAAGAAATACTCGATACCGATAATTTCAAAACACACATTTTGCAAACTCAGTTCAACTCGAGAACACAACACATCTCTATCCGAAGAAACACGTTAATACCATTTGGAAAAGTTTACAATAGCCACAGTACCGCATCGGTAAATCATATAACACACAAGCCCGAGTGAACAACAAAAACCCAGGGCTCTAATATTCTTCAATCGACAACTCGAATGACGTGACAAAAACACGACTCGACTCAACCCGACTGCCTAGGTTTTCTCAACCTAAGCTCTGATACCATATCCTGTAACACCCCAGATCCATCCAGGAATATTACAGCTCTGTGGGCCCCGAGATGGAACCCACAAGGCTAAAAGACATTTTCGCAAATATTTACAAATGCCCAAGAGGCTAACGACGGTACTATCTTTTAAAAACATTCGAAGACTTTATAAAATCTATTTATCAAAACCGTCGTAAAATCTCATTTGTAACTACAAGGCCCGAAATGCCAAAACTCAACAGTTTAAAAAAAACATATGTTAATCTATCGCTTACACGTACCGACAAAATAGTTTAGAAAACCATTTCCAAAGTAACTCAAGTTGCCAAAAACCGAAAGGGCATTAAGAAATACTCATGCAGCGGAAAAGACAACAATTAAAAATACTCTAGCAGCGGAATACAACATATAACCAGAAGACTCAATTCACAAACACATGCCATAGCCAGTATCCTCCGGGAAGCTCATTTCTTCACGATCGCTACAAGCTTGATTACCAAAGAACCGAAAAAGAAAGCCCACGACGGGGTCAGCCATAATATCCAACAATTATAACAATTACATCGCGTCAATGATTACATACCAATGAAAATACTAAGGAAGAATACAACCAATGTAATCTTACCGCCGTAACTTTACCAACTTTTAATAATCCTCATCAAAATAACCCTTATCATATTGCACATCTCGTAATCTTGATTAACCAATAAACGCAAACATAACATCTATATTGTACCTCAAACAATACCAAAAATTCTCAAAACCTCATCATAACTCGCGATACGGAAATTATACTAACTCTGGCCAATTTAATACATCAGATAACATCAATAAATATCAACACGATAATCGATTGTCCACCCAAAGACAATAACCAAGAATAAGATACATAACATACCTCGAATTACGCAATGCCATGACGAATCACATTAGTCTAATTCAAGATCAGATCAATACCATATACGGACATGGTCCTAACACAAGACCTACAAATGCATACTCGTATGACAACGTCAATATGCCCACGATAACAACAACAATGTATACTTATGGAAATCCGATGATCCAGCGCACACAGCATAGATCTCAAGATGATCCTGAAAGACCAACACGAGGTGGATAACACATAATATACATATGCACAACAACAACACGTGGTAATCCAACGATCCAGCACACACAGCATAGATATCCCATGATGATCCCGTCGGACCAATGAATGGTGGAAATACCTGTCCAACGATCCAGCACACACAGCTATAGATATCTCATGATGATCACGTCGGAACAACGCATGGTGGACATACGACTACAATGCACAAATACATATTAACAACAATACACAAATGCATTACAACAACAATACACAATGTATCACAATATGATCGACATAAAATGACAAAAATGATTAGAGTACTTGCCCGAAGTCCTTCGAGGGCAATCTCGATGTCTAAACCATCACCAACCATTATCCTCAATATTCGACGGTCCAAAATGTCACGGACGGTAGATAATTCATATCTTCGTCTTTATCACAAGGTATCCTCGATACCCAAGTATACTAATAACAAAAGTAAATCATATACATTATGATTTAAATTCCCAAAATCCGAAAACAACTTACAATCCTAAATCCCCTATGTTCACAATTATAATCATTGCTATAAGAATTATAAACGAATGAAACGAAAACCATTCATTAAATATTATAGACTAAGCAAGTAATAACTTGCCTCGATACCGACACGATGATGATGAAGCCGCTACCAATTCCATTGCCTTCTTCTACGAGCTCCTCGGCCCTGACCAAAGCAATTTACGAACAATTTAGAACACGACCGCAACACACTTTTCTAGTCGATGATTATAACCAACAATCAATGATCACAACCTATTGAAGTAATCAATTAACACACATTCGATAATAATCAATTCCCGATATAACCAATTAATCAAACTCAACGGCTCAACAATTCCTCGATCATATACAAAACCAAATAGTATAACTCAAACCATCACGAACTCATATCCATAATCCGAACTGAAATCTGATAATCATTATTAACAACCAATATAACCGATCAACAAACCCAACGATTTCACAACATCTCAATAACACAAGTCCGAACAATCCAACTCAAACAATTATGAATTCACAACCACAATACGATTATGGATACGAATGTAAAGGAAATCATATTCGATGATCAATCACGATCTTTCCGGATTCCAAATTGTTTATCATGATTCGTATTTCATCAAGAACATACGAATTCTATCACTACAATCAACATGACTTAACGAACATTCCATCTTCATATCTAAAAATACCAATAATTAATACGTACGTTGAATTGCTATAGTATATGCTCATATTACGTACGTAATATACTCTACATAGCGTACGTAATACCTAGTTGACTTATCTTTTGGCACGCCAGCCGATACCTGGGCTCCACATGGCAAGTATTGATTCCTCTGTCCGATTCCTCTCGTTACGTACGTAATTGTTAGGCATATTTTTATACGCTTATTTATCATTATTCTGTATTCTTTTCATGAGTAAATCTGCATAAATGAGCCTTTAATACCCTATTATTATATGTTTTGCAGGAAATTGGAGTCCGGAAGCCGAAACGATGAAAAACGGGCGAAAACGGTGAATTTTGGCATGGGGCCGCGGCACGTACCAAGTGGGCCGCGGCACACGCAGAGGACTAGCGAGCCCCGAGTAAACTGTACCCTGAGCCGCGGCACAAGTATAGTGAGCCACGACCCAGAAGAAATAAATAACGCCCAGGCATCCCGCTGTGCCCCGTGAGCCGCGGCACAGATTAAGTGAGCCGCGGCCCACGGGGCGGTTTTGACAGAAAGTGCCGCATTTCTGGGCCGTTTTGGAGCCTGTTCTCGACCTAATTACACGGATGCGTTTTTGAGGCAAAAGAGGATTATAAATAAGGGTTTATCATCTGGGAATCAGAAGGAGATTATCGCGGAAAAGATTATCGCAGAGGAGAGGAATCAAGACAAGAAGCAGAAGACACCAAGAGCAGAGGGCGGAAGCCACAAGAACGGAGGAATCCGAGCTCTTCATCTGCGTTTGATTTCAATTCTTTCATTCATTATTTCTGTATTTTTATCTTTTAGCATGTCAGGCTAAAACCCTGTTCTAGGATTTTGATGAAACCAAAGTTTTGACGAATTTGCTTTTGATTATCTATATAATTCCCTTTTCTGATGAGTTTTCCCAATCGATTTTTAATGCTTTCAATTGTCTGGCCAATAATTGGATTGTTTTAATTACGCAACTCGAATCGGGAGAGGAGAGTTGGTGAGGAACTATTGGTGAGAACCGTTTTATCTTGTGAGATAGGAATATACTCATGGGAACTACGTGGCCGTTTGAAGATTTTGTGCGTTTTGCCTATTGTCGAATTAATTCACCTAGGGATAGAGTGTATTATTCGTCTTTAGACAAATCTATCGACCTCGGGAGAGGCGGTAGAGTATTTTAGCAATCTTCACCTTCAATAAATTGGGGAAATCATTAACTTCAGATAATCGAGAGTAAATTCGGATAAACCGAGGTGGATTCACAATCCTAGACTTTTTCATCATTTGATTTTCTTTCTTCGAGCGATAGTTTTTCTGTTTATTATTGATTTTCTTTAGTCATTAATTGCAACCCAAATTTCGACTGTTCAAATAAAATTAGAATACATATAAATCGGTACTTATTGATTCAGTCCTCGTGGGAACGATACTCACTCATCACTTTATAACTTGTCTACGATAACGTGCACTTGCGTTTAACGAAATATCGCAACAAGTTTTTGGCGCCGTTGTCGGGGACTGATTTTTACTAATATCGATTTCAGTATTTCTAGTCTTAGTTTGAACATTTTTTATTTATTGTTTTTGTGTAATTTTATTTGTTTTTTTCTTTCAGGATTTTTCGATTAGTGCATGAGAAAATTCGGTAACGAAGGCCTACTACCTTTGGATACCGAACTAGAGCGCACTCTTCGGAGAAACAAAAAGGAGAAACGAGAGTTACCAGCGAAAGTCACTATGGCCGATAATATCGAAAATCACGGAGGAGATGATCTTGTGCAGCAGGCTCAACCGGCATTAGCACTCCGCGATTATGCTATGCCGCAAATCAACGCGAACTTTTTGGGGATTCGGCGTCCCACCATCCAGGCGAACAATTTCGAAATCAAGCCTGCAATTATTCAGATGGTGCAATCGAGCCAGTTATGTAGATTGCTGAACGATGACCCCAACGCACACATTACGTCGTTTCTCGAGATTTGTGACACCTTCAAGAACAATGGTGTCACCGATGATGCTATCCGTCTACAGCTTTTCCCTTTCTCTTTGAGGGATAAAGCCAAATTTTGGTTGAATTCTTTACCGCCGGGCTCGATGACGAGATGGGCAGAATTAGCGCAAGCCTTCCTTTCTAAATTCTTCCCACCTTCGAAGACGGCAAGACTGAGGAACGAAATTACCACTTTTGGTCAATTTGATATGGAGTCGCTTCACGAGGCGTGGGAGCGATACAAAGATTTGCTAAGGAGATGCCCACATCACGGCCTACCGGACTGGCTGCAAATTCAGACGTTCTATAATGGATTGAGTGCCTCTACACGCACTCTCGTGGATGCAGCCGCTGGAGAAGCCTTAATGGGAAAAACGATGGCTGAAGCACACTCTTTGTTGGAAGCTATGGCTGCGAATGCTTATCAATGGTCGTCCGAACGAGTACACCCAAAACGAGTAATGGAAATCTCAAATAATGATCCGATCTCTACATTATCAGCTCAAGTCGCTGCATTAACGCAACAACTTCAAGCCTTTTCGCATGCTCCTTCTCCCATTACCATTGAATCGTGCAATTGGTGTAATGGATCTCATCCTAGCGCAGAATGCCAAGTCGGAAACCCTTTCTAGCAACCGTCGATGGAACAAGCTCAGTTCGTGGGGAACAGGAACCGGAAAAATAATCCTTACTCCAACACTTATAATCCGGGATGCGAAATCATTCTAACTTCTCATGGAGGAACGGACAAAGCTCGAACCAGCCTCAGTTTGCTCAACACCAACAGCAACCTTCTCCCGCTCCAAAAATCTCTCTAGAAGAAGCAATGGCGAAATTTTCAGCGAGCACGAGTCAGTTCATGGCCCATACGGAGGCGACCTTGCAGAACCATTCCGCTTCTATCCGCAACTTGGAAGTCCAACTGGGCCAGATTTCTAATGTATTAACAGCCCGCCCGGAAGGTACCTTGCCAAGTACCACTGAAACGAATCCCAGAGAGAGTGTCAATGCCATTGGTTTGAGAAGTGGGAAGGAATTGTGCGAGCTGCCCGGGCAGAACAAAAAGAGAAGTGAGGATGAGGAGAAGAAAAATTCAGCGACTGAGGAGCCACAAGATTTGAGACCCTCGATACTATTTCCGGACAATCCAAAGGCATATGTACCACCCGTCCCGTTTCCGCAGCGATTACAACAGAAAAAGGTGGAAAAGCAATTCTCTAAGTTCCTCGACGTCTTCAAGAAATTACATATTAACATCCCATTTTCCGATGCCTTAGAGCAAATGCCGAGTTACGTGAAATTCATGAAGGAAATTTTGTCAAACAAAAGAAAACTCGAGGAGTATGAGACATTCGCATTGACGGAGGAGTGCAGCGCTATTCTTCAGAAAAAGCTTCCGCCAAAATTGAAGGATCCGGGAAGTTTTAATATACCTTGCACTATAGGAAATCTGACTTTTGATAGAGCGTTATGTGATCTCGGGGCCAGTATTAATCTGATGCCTCTTTCTATTTTCAAGAAGCTTGGAATTGGAGAAGCGAAACCGACGACTGTCTCTTTGCAATTAGCCGATAGATCGATCACATATCCAAGGGGAGTGATAGAGGACGTTTTAGTAAAGGTTGATAAATTCATCTTTCCGGCCGATTTCATTGTGCTCGACATGGAGGAGGATCAAGACATCCCAATTATTTTGGGAAGACCATTTTTAGCTACCGGCCGAACTCTCATAGACGTGGAAAAGGGGAACTAACTTTAAGGGTTCAAGCCGAGCATGTCACTTTTCAAGTATTTAAATCCTTCCCATGTCCAGGTGGTGTTGAGAAGAGCTCGCAAATAGAAAGTGTGGATACCGTCGCGAAAGACACACACCGGAAGAATCGTCGGTCGAAAAATTCAGAATCCATTTCAGCTGCCCCGACGCCTAATAAGAATGAAGAGCAAGTTGCATATCTTAGGCATTTGAACATGCCGTCTTCAACATCTGTTCATCCACAATCGGAAAATTCTCATTCTATCCTAAATTCACCCGTGGAGTTGAAAATTAAGACGGACATAAAACGGAGGCCAAATCATGAGAAAAATGGGTGCTTCGGAAAGTTGGCAAAACCTTTTCACAAACAACATTGGGTGTCCAAACCAAAAATCGGATCGTTAAGGACCAATGGTCAAATGGAGTTTGCGAAAAGCGAACTGACTTTTCAATAGGTCCGGCTGAAGACTATAAACTTAGCGCTTCTCGGGAGGCAACCCGAGTTTTAGTAGTAGATCTTTGTGTTTCAGTATTTTCTTGCATTTTTGAAGTTTTATTATTCATCATTTTTGCTTTGATTTACTTATCCCTCTCGTTCTTGACGTGTTCCTCTGAAAATTCTGTGCAGAAAAAGTCCCAGGGGAAAAATTTATGCTTGAGCCGCGACACAAGGCTTGTGAGCCGCGGCACACACAAATCGAACCAGAAGGCTAAACATCCTGTACTATGTGCCGCGGCACAACCTTACTGGGATGTGGCACACTTGATTCCTGAGCCGCGGCACGTTGCTGCTGAGCCGCGGCACACCAATTGCCAAATAATGAGCCCAGGACGCTGTACTCTGTGTCGTGGCACAAACCAAGTGAGCCGCGGCACATCAACACTCTGAGCTGCGGCACCCGCATTCTGAGCCGGGGCACATGTCGACATATCATGCACACCCAGGCTAACTGTACTCTGGGTTGCGGCTCACTTAAGCTATGCCGCGGCCCCCATTCGGAATTTGAACAGCCCAGGTAGCCTTATAACACGCATTCGGCCGACATCCAGGTAACTTCTCCTCCTCTTCCTTTGCACAGCAATCGGTCGGTACCCTTCTCCCCTTCGTCTTTTTGCATTCTTCAAATCTACTCAAGGTAATTCTCAATCCCTTGTATGAATTGCTTCATGAATTGCGAAAGGAGATGTTGTTCTTCATTTGATGATTAATTATGTTGTTAGTTTTCCCTTTTTCAAAATTCTATCAAGAATGTAGATGGGAATATGAAGTTGTTGATTGATCATAATGTTATATCTCGATTATGAATGATGTGTTTATGATATTTGTCGTTTGTCATGACGATTGATTTGTGTTGTTGTTTTTGGGGATTTAATGAAGCTATAGTCATATTTGTTCTTCAATTAAAATGATGCACTCAAGGTGTTTGATGAAATGCCTGAATGAAATTTTTTTTCTTTGCTAAGTCAATGTTTTGAACTATGTGCAACGAATTCGTTTGGATTTACAGAGACCCCAACCCTTACGTCAATTTTAAACGTGAAATGCTCAATTTTAATTTTCCTTCACAACAGTGCAAGCTCGTTCAACTCTTGATTCATGTTTAGATATCCTTAGCCGAGTAATGTCATTGTCATTTTTGCTTAAGTAAACTCCGGTGTTTATCTTTTCAGGACTCGCTATGGCTAGAACCAAAAAGGTTAGCAAAAGGGCCAGGACGCAGTCGTCCCCCACACGTGGGGAAACTTCACATAGTCGAGCTGAGTCGGAGGCGCACCAATTTTCTGACCCGGAGATTCATAAAATCTTTAATGAAAAGATCTGCCCTCGACCTCTGATCCCGGAGAGGGGATTCACCCCAGCCCCCAGGACGGGGAGCTTCTGACCATGATCGACGAGATGGGGTGGGCATGTTTCGCTGCACCTCCTGAGCCGGCGGTGATCTCCATCGTACAGAAGTTTTATGCTAGCGCTTTGTTCAAGCACAGTCGGGCGGGGCAGATGATACCGCAGTCGGACACTCGGATGCAGGTCGATTTCCGAGGCATTACAGTAGATTTTTCGGTGGCTGCCATACGGAGATTATTCGAGCTGCCTGTGGTTGACAATACGGCATATACGCGAGCTATGAGTGGCCTCACGAAGGAGGCCCTGCTCGAGACACTCACACAGCCCGGTTCTGACTGGGAGCTGCGTGATCCGGGCTCCTCGGATTTCTATTTTAAGAGCTCGCGCCTCAGTCGGCTCGGGCGAGCCTGGTTGTACTTCATCTGCGCACGTATTGACCCTACCTCGCAGATCCGCACTGTTCTACTCTCTCGTGCCCGTACTTTATACGCTATCACTTCCGGGGTCAGATGCGATGTGGCCCCTCTACTGGTCCGATCCATCTTCCAGTGTATTCAGGGAGGGGCCAAGACGGGGCTGAAGCACCCCTCTCTTATTTGCGCTCTTTGCCGCCAGTCGGGGATGACGTGGTCGGATGACGAGCCGATGTTAGCCCCTCAGGGCCCGATCGATCATCGCATCATTTCGCACTTCGACCAGTGGGGTGGAGCACCGGCACATGCTCGGGGGCGAGGATTTCTACTTGATGAGGCACACGAGCAGTCCCCCGAGCCTCTTCTTCTGACGCAGGGGCAGATGGAGTCCAGCCCGCCGCCCGACAGAGAGCACTTGCAGGCGATGTTCGACGGGTTGAGAGAGGAGATGAGGAAAGAGAGAGAGGAGATGAGGAGAGAGAGAGAGCCTTTTGGCTGCACTGAGAGAGGAGAGGCGGACGGAGAGAGAGCATCATTGCTGCCGTCCGAGATGAGATGAGAGAGCAGGCCTGCCAGGCCAACCGGCGTGAGACGAGGCTCTTGGCAGCGAGGGATGCCTACCACCAGGAGCACCTTGCAGCATGGACGGCCCACATTATACACCCAGACGGTCCATTCATTCCACCTGTTCGGCCAGCCACACCACCCTCCTTGCCGGACGACACCGGCACCAGTTCGTGAGCAGACTGTAGGGGAGTACTTGACCCTTTTTCTTTTATTGCATATTACATTTTGTGTAGATTGAGGTCAATGTACGTCCTAAGTTTGGGGGGGTTTACTTGATGTTGCTATTATTATTGCTGTACTTATTCGTTTGCACTTTTGTTATTTTTAGTTATATTTTTGTTGCTAGCCTTGCTTGTCGTGTTTTTAATTGCATTCGTGAATTTTTCGTGCTTACTTTTGTGGAAAACTGATGTTACGATACTGATTTCTCTCTGAAGAAACGGTTGAGTTTTAGTTGAGTTGCAGTCAGCGATATCTGTTTCTGTTGAGTATTCATCTAGGTCCGAAATTCTTTTTGTTTTTTGTAGAAATCTTAGCGGATAAGAAAGGAGACATACGTGTTTTCAAATCACTGTCTATACGTTTGGTTACATTTTTCCTAATAGCTAGTCATCCAGTAACATAAGTCGTGTTGGCACCTAATTTGAGTTTAGAGTCGGACAGTTTTTCCCAAAAGTCGAGATATTATTTGTTCTATGATGGGAAGACTAGTAACTGGGGGTATTCACGTGACCCGTTGTTTACTATCGCGTAAAACGACGACCCTGATTAGACTAGTGGTTTAGAGATTTAGCATGTGCCGATGATGGGGAGCCTAGTAACCGGGGGTATTCGCGTGACCCGTTGTTTACTCTCGCGTAAAACAGCGACCTTGAAGCGGACATGCAGGAATAGCTATTCGAGTTGTTTCTCCGCTAGGGAGGGGAACTTAGTAACTAGAAGCATCCATGTGCCCCATGAGTGTCTTTTACGTCAAACGGTTCTCCAACACATGAGAATGGAATGTCACCCTAGGATTGTCCCGATGAAACATCCCGAGATCCGAACCTAGTGGTCAACTCGAATCATCTTATCGAGCATATATAAGGGAATACTGTCCGAGGGTTATTTTTGATGATGAAACTCTTGAAATTTTGGCCACTAGACTGTGGGACTGGGCGAGTTAGCTTGTTTATTTTTAACCCTTCATATTGACGGTCGGTTAAACTCACAATTGTTAATCTTTGAGCTTGATTTTCTTCATGAACGATTGATTAGGACTGAAGTTGGTTACTTTGTGGAATCAATGTCCTGAACGTGGCTCACTATTGCAATACTTGTATTATTCTTTGAGATTTTCAGGATAGTATTGATTAGGTTGATCACTATGAGTTGCACGATCATTCACGATATTCTTTTGTTTGAAATTGATTATTTTTGCTTGAGGACAAGCAAAGGCTCAAGTTTGGGGGTATTTGTTAGGCGTATTTTTATACGCTTATTTATCATTATTCTGTATTCTTTTCATGAGTAAATCTGCATAAATGAGCCTTTAATACCCTATTATTATATGTTTTGCAGGAAATTGGAGTCCGAAAGCCGAAACGATGAAAAACGGGCGAAAACGGTGAATTTTGGCCTGGGCCGCGGCACGTACCAAGTGGGCCGCGGCACACACAGAGGACCAGCGAGCCCCGAGTAAACTGTACCCTGAGCCGCGGCACAAGTATAGTGAGCCGCGGCCTAGAGATATAAATAACGCCCAGGCATCCCGCTGTGCCCCGTGAGCCGCGGCACAGATTAAGTGAGTCGCGGCCCATGGGGCGGTTTTGACAGAAAGTGCCGCGTTTCTGGGCCGTTTTGGAGTCTGTTCTCGACCTAATTACACGGACGCGTTTTGAGGCAAAAGAGGATTATAAATAAGGGTTTATCATCTGGGAATCAGAAGGAGATTATCGCGGAAAATATTATCGCAGAGGAGAGGAATCAAGACAAGAAGCAGAAGACACCAAGAGCAGAGGGCGGAAGCCAGAAGAACGGAGGAATCTGAGCTCTTCATCTGCGTTTGATTTCAATGCTTTCATTCATTATTTATATATTTTTATCTTTTATCATGTCAGGTTAAAACCCTGTTCTAGGATTTTAATGAAACCAAAGTTTTGACGAATTTGCTTTTGATTATCTATATAATTCCCTTTTCTGTTGAGTTTTCCCAATCGATTTTTAATGCTTTCAATTGTCTAGCCAATAATTGGATTGTTTTAATTACGCAACTCGAATCGGGAGAGGAGAGTTGGTGAGGAACTATTGGTGAGAACCATTTTATCTTGTGAGATAGGAATATACTCATAGGAACTACGTAGCCTTTTGAAGATTTTGTGCGTTTTGCCTATTGTCGAATTAATTCACCTAGGGATAGAGTGTATTATTCGCCTTTAGAAAAATCTATCGACCTCTGTAGAGGCGGTAGAGTATTTTAGCAATCTTCGCCTTCAATAAATTGGGGAAATCATTAACTTCAGATAATCGAGAGTAAATTCGGATAAACCGAGGTGGATTCACAATCCTAAACTTTTTCATCATTTGGTTTTCTTTCTTCGAGCGATCGTTTTTCTGTTTATTATTGATTTTCTTTAGTCATTAATTGCAACCCAAATTTCGACTGTTCAAATAAAATTAGAATACATATAAATCGGTACTTAGTGATTCAGTCCTCGTGGGAACGATACTCACTCATCACTTTATTACTTGTCTACGATAACGTGCACTTGCGTTTAACGAAATATCGCAACAGTAATGCGTTATACATAGCGTACGTAACACTTAGCATCTTAGCGTACGTTATCTCATAAACTTAACGTACGTTAAGGGCTCTGTACTTAGCCATTTGCAACTATTCCTGCCTGTCGTCTCCACATATCGAATACGTATACACAACACACTATATCCTCAAATACAATTGTCGACCAAGTACGACAATTATACTAATACAGATGTCTCAGCCCTTCATTTATTTTATCCATACTGTACAGATTCCATGCTTGTACAACATAACTCGGATAAAATAACATTAAACAATAGTAGTAGATATTCCGGATATTACATACTACACAACTTAAAATAAGTTTCGTCCTCGAAACTTGCAATCCGTCATCGAAACAACCGTTCAACCAAATCCCAAAATCTTCACGACAACGATCAATCATTATCATTAACGAATAACCAAAACAGTATACTTAAAAATGTGCAAAGTCGGTGGTCTCATACTAGCAAATGACTCCAAAATAAAGCTTAAATACGCTTACAGTCACAATTCCACGAGTCTCAACGAAATATATCATCTTCGGATGAAATAATCTATCCGTGTCAAATCCTGTCTGCCTGATCGCACAATCAAGTCCCAATTCTGATAAAACGAATAATACACGATACATTTGTGAAAGAACTGCCACAACAATGACACAAATCTCGAAACATCGACACAAAATTCGAACGCTCATATGATCATTAACAATGATCAACCAACCAATTAACCGAGAGTACCATTGACATGATAGACTCCAATATGACCAACGAACAATCAACGATAATCGAGAATACCTTCACACGGTAAGCTCCAACACGATGAACACAGAACCACAGAGATAGATATACGGATGAATAAAATTCTCAAAACGTTACATAAATCACATACAGTAGATCTCAAAGAAGCACACCCGACTGTTGAACATACCCCTCGGCATGACGAACATACCCAAACATACATGGAGTGGAAACGACCAATCATTACCCAAAACAACCATTCTGGGGTCACCATCTCCAAATCCACACTTACAAAGAAATCATTCAAAAATCACTATGGTAAAATCGTGCTACTACCATACCAATGGAATCACATAGCGCATATGTCCCGGTTTCACAAAATCCAAAGTTTTCAAAATCATATTCTGTGCATGAATCTACAACACTCAGCATATTTCTCTTATTCGATCAGTCAACCGATCATCCCTGGATAATCAAACTATCATACTAAAGTTCGAATCTCTTTTCATCGTACCATACTGATGTCTTATCCAGTTTCACACTCATAACTTCACCATGATATGCACTATGCACTAAATGCATATGTATATCAATCACATAGTCAGAACCAGTTTGCAATCATATAATCTTGTCAAGAAGACAAAATTTTCGAAAGTTCTTTCAAGAATTTCAAAACTCAAAACATAAACTTTCGTAAGACCACGAAATCAATTTTCGAAAAATTAAATCGACTCACTTACGTCAAGTACTCGATGACAATCCTTTTTTAATACACACGATTAAATAAAATGGAATTATGCAAATGCTTAACTACATCCATACTCCTGTATACCAATTCGGCTCGTCACCAAATCCACTGACATTCCATCGGATAACCACACGATCTAGTTCCAAAATCTCAATATATAGACTATAATAAAAACTCCTTTCCACATATGACTCGCAACATCAACCATTATCCCATCCTGAATCACCTCAACTATGCTATGACAAAACATTGAATAATCAACAAATCAAACACAATAAAAGATTACTCGAGAAGTTTCGTTTGAACAATTAAATCAAAACCCCGAAAGGCAGTAATAAAATAGATAAACGATTAGTAAAGTGTTTTACAAATCTCGAGAGTTCTTTTGAAAACAGAAAAGCCTTTTAGAAACATTAGGGTCTCAGCTCAATCCCGTTCCACATTACAAGAACTTTAAAAGTAGAAAACCCTTTTTGGACCCCAAGTCCTGAGTTATAAAACTATTTCAAAATCGATTGAGTCTCGGCCCAAAAATCACTTCCGGTAAAATATCCGTAAAACATTCATTTTGAAAAGTATTATTTTCAAATGCTCAAAAACAGTTTCATATATCTCAAAATGAACTAACATGACTACATGTTCTTCTCATCAATCCACAATCTTCCTCCCAAATGCACAACTCCGTTCCAAAATTTAACCGACATATTGATTTCCAAAATCATAGCATCTCCAGATCACTGGTTCTGTCTCAACTATTATGTTCTGCAATCTCATAACATAATACATAATATTCTTCCTAATCTCAAAGCATATCAACTTAGAATGACAACAAATCTCAATGCAATTCAAAAATCCAAATACTTACAGATCGTGAAGCCGACGATTCCCCGTGATACTGGCACATGTCTCGACTCAAGAAAATACTCGATACCGATAATTTCAAAACACACATTTTGCAAACTCAGTTCAACTCGAGAACACAACACATCTCTATCCAAAGAAACACGTTAATACCATTTGGAAAAGTTTACAACAGCCACAGTACCACACCGGTAAATCACATAACACACAAGCCCGAGTGAACAACAAAAATACAGGGCTCTAATATTCGTCAATCGAAAACTCGAATGACGCGATAAAAACACGACTCGACTCGACTCGATTGCCTAGATTTTCTCAACCTAAGCTCTGATACCATGTCCTATAACACCCCCAGAGCCATCCAGGAATATTACAGAGCTGTGGGCCCCGAGATGGAACCCACAAGGCTAAAAGACATTTTTGCAAATACTTACAAACACCCAAGAGGATGACGACGGTACTATCTTATAAAGACATTCGAAGACATTATAAAATCCGTTTATCAAAACCGTCGTAAAATCTCATTTGAAACTGCAAGGCCCGAAATGCCAAAACTCTACAGTTTAAAAAAACATACATTAAGCTATCGCTTACACATACCGACAAAATAGTTTAGAAAACCATTTCCAAAGTAACTCAAGTTGCCAAAAACCAAAAGGGCATTAAGAAATACTCATGCAGCGGAAAGGACAACAATTAAAAATACTCTAGCAGCGGAATACAACATATAACCAGAAGACTCGATTCACAAACACATGTCATAGCCAGTATCCTCTGGGAAGCTCATTTCTTCACGACCGCGACAAGCTTGATGACCAAAGAACCTAAAAAGAAAGCCCAAGAATGGGTCAGCCATAATATCCAACAATGATAACAATCACATCGCGTCAATAATTACATACCAATAAAAATACTTAGTAAGAATACGACCAATGTAATCTTACCGCCGTAACTTTACCAACTCATAATAATCCTCATCAAAATAACCCTTATCATATTGCACATCTCGTAATCTCGATTAACCAATAAACGCAAACATAACATCTATATTGTACCTCAAACAATACCCAAGATTCTCAAAACCTCATCATAACTCGCGATACGGAAATTATACCAACTCTGGCCAATTCAATACATCGGATAACATCATTAAATATAAATACGATAATAGATTGTCCATCCAAAGACGAGAACCAAGAAGAAGATACGGAACATACCTCCAATTACGCAATGCCACGACGAATCACGTTAGTCTAATCCGAGATCAGATCAATACCACATATGGACATGGTCCTAACACAAGACCTACAAATGCATACTCATATGACAACGCCAATATGCCCATGATAACAACAACAATGTATACTTATGGAAATCTGATGATCCAGCGCACACAGCATAGGTTTCAAGATGATCCTGAAAGACCAACATGAGGTGGACAACCCATAATATACATATGCACAACAACAACATGTGGTAATTCAATGATCCAGCGCACACAGCATAGATATCCCATGATGATCTCGTCGGACCAACGCATGGTGGAAATACCTATCCAACAATCCAGCACACACAGCTATAGATATCCCATGATGATCCCGTCGGACCAACGCATGGTGGACATACGAGAACAATACACAAATGCATATTAACAACAATCCCCAAATGCATGACAACAACAATACACAATGTATCACAATATGATCGACACAAAATGACAAAAATGATTAGAGTACTTGCCCCAAGTCCTTCGAGAGCAATCTCGATGTCTAAACCATCACCAACCATTATCCTCAATATTCGACGGTCCAAAATGTCACGGACGGTAGATAATTCATATCTTTGTCTTTATCACAAGGTATCCTCGATACCCAAGTATACTAATAACAAAAGTAAATTATATATATTATGATTTAAATTCCCCAAATCCGAAAACAACTTACAATCCCAAATCCCTTGTGTTCACAATTATAATCATTGCTATACCAATTATAAACGAATGAAATGGAAACCATTCATTAAATATTATAGACTGAGCAAGTAATAACTTGCCTCGATACCAACACGATGATGATGAATCCGCTACCAATTCCATTGCCTTCGTCTACGAGCTCTTCGGCCCTGACCAAGCAATTTATGAACATTCTCGAACACGACCGCAACACACTTTTCTAGTCGACAATTATAACCAACAATCAATGATCACAACCTATTAAAGTAATCAATTAACACACATTCGATAATAATCAATTCCTGATACAACCAATTAATCAAACTCAATGGCTCAACAATTCCTCGATCATATACAAAACCAAATAGTATAACTCAAACCATCACGAACTCATATCCATAATACGAACCGAAATCCGATAATCGTTATTAACAATCAATATAACCGATCAACAAACCCAACGATTTCACAACATCTCGATTAAACAGAAGTCTGAACAATCCAACCCAAACAATTACGAATTCACAACCACAATACGATTACAGATACGAATGTAAAGGAAATCATATTCGATGATCAATCACGATCTTTCCGGATTCCAGATTGTTTATCATGATTCGTATTTCATCAAGAATATACAAGTTCTACCACTACAATCAACATGACTTAACGAACTTTCCATCTTCATATCTAAAATTACCAATAATTCAACACAATGATCTTGCTATGTTAAATTCATCAAGAAGTTCTTCAAGAACACCAGGTGATTCGAAACCATGTTCAAAATCATCAAAACAACATAATTCGATATCCTTTAACATGTAGATAATCATCCCACTCATAATCCAAGTCATATATCATCATATCTTTCAACATACAATTCACATAACCTCAAGAATCATAACAACAACACCATAATCATCTTCATACGAATCATTCATCAACAATAGTATCAAAATCTGAATTTAAGGTGTACAGTTCATCCACATACCTCAAGAACATGAAAAATATCAACAAACGCCTCAAGGATCATCGATTTCTTCATATCCAAGCTCATAACCAAGTTAGAAGAGGCTCATCTTCACTTACATAAGTGGTGGGATGAATTTGAGGGAAGAACATCGATTTCTCTCATGAAGAAATGAAAGGCCGAACTTTCATTTATAATCTGCACCGCTCATTACGTACGTTACCAATCAATATTAACTTACGTAATGCTCCCTTACGTACGCTACAGGTCCTACATAGCGTACGCAACATCATTCCAGAACTTACTGCCTCAGTTCATATCTTGCATAACGTACGTAACACTTGTTCCATAGCGTACTTAATACGTACGTTGACTTGCTATAGTATATGGTCATATTACGTACGTAATATGCTCTGCATAGCGTACGTAATACTTAGTTGACTTATCGTTTGGCACTCCAGCCGATACCTGGGCTCCACATGGCAGGTATTGATTCCTCTGTCCGATTCCTCTCGTTACGTACGTGATGCGTTATACATAGCGTACGTAACCCTTAGCATCTTAGCGTACGTTATCTCATAAACTTAACGTACGTTAAGGGCTCTGTACTTAGCCATTTACAACTGTTCCTGCCTGTCGTCTCGACATACCGAATACGTATACACAACATACTATATCTTCAAAAACAATTGTCGACCAAGTACGAAAATTATACCAATACAGATGTCTCATCCCTTCATTTATTTTATCCATACTGTACAGATTCCATGCTTGTACAACATAACTCAGATAAAATAATATTAGACAATAGTAGTAGAAATTCCGGATATTATAGGAAGAATCCATATGACTGGACAACCTCATCAAATCGAGTGTTCCAAGATCTTGACGCTTTCTTAAGTAGAGGAATGGATTTCTTAGGTGTTGTTACCTAAAATATTATTCGGAATGATTTGTTGGATATGGCTATGGATGAGTAACAAACAAAATGCAAGAGCACGAGCGATGGAATGTAAATAACAAAATATTTGCCAGGGTTTGTTAATCCCGGGCTTGAATGCTCTCGCGAGATGTTATTAATAAAAATACTGCTTTGGAGTAGAAATACTAATGTTAGAGTACGATTACAATGAGTGTAATGACCCTAGTTATCTATCTCTTGAGTGCTGATCATTGCCTCTGTGAGTTCTTGTTACAAAGGTGAAGTGTAGTCTGTAGAATTCTGTGTAGGATTCGACTGTGTTTCTGATCCCTTTTCCAAATGCTAGAGGTCTCCTATTTATAGAAGAGGAGGTAGTTTGGGATGTCTTGATCCCAAACGGGCGATCGCCTTTCCTGCATTAAATTAAACGGGCGATCGTCTCAGCACGTGGGTCGGTTTCCTTAAAGTATGCAGCTGCTACTGGCAGCCAGATGTGCGAACCAATGAGAAGACAATACGTGCCTCATGTCGCAGTCTTGGGAGGTCCCACCTAGGGCCATTTTGCGGGTCTGTCGGTTGGTGAAACGCTGTACTTGTCACAAGTAGCTGGCGCTGGAGTCAAAATGCCTTTTCCTGCGGCGCCGTTTGCGGGTCTGCACGTGGTCCTTCTTCCCGAGATTCAGTCTTCATAGACTTTGACAGGTGTCGGCTTTACATGTGGCATAAGACAATCGTCCTTGGTTGGGCACTAGAGACGATCGCCTTGTAAGACGATCGCTAGGCACTTGAACTTGATCTGGCATCTTTGTTTGATAAGTATGCCTTGGTTCATTTGACGCTGGCTTTAGTGGCTCGGCCCTTATGCCGATCACCGCTGAGGCGTATTAATTGCCGCACAACAATTACCCTCCAGCTCGCTCCGATGTTAAATACGTGGGGTGAGGTGGCTCTACTGGCGATCGCTTAAATTAGACGAGCGACTCATCACTTTATGGAACAGATGATCGTCTTCTCGAGCGGATTTTGATTTTGAATTTGGACGACCTACTTGGTCGCTGGAAAAATCGGGAAGTGAAAGCTGACTTGAAATGTCACTAGGGCACGTGTCGCATTCCTATTGGGGGAGTCCAACGGTTTTTCAGACTTACCGTCTAGCATGCCCTCTAAACGACGCGCACGCGGGATTCGAGGACGGCATTAAATGCGAACTTTTGCGACCCTTGCGCTTCGGCCCCTGAGACTCTGTTTATTTGACCAAAATCCCCCGCTCTCGCCTATAAAAGGGACTAGGGTTTCTGGGTTATAACCTTTTGCATTTTGCCTGAGAAGAAAGTAACGTCGGAATCCTCTGAAGATTTGAGTTGCCGAGCTCCGTTCGACTAGACTTTTTAGGTAAGAAAAAACTTTTTTCCTTCTTCCTTTCTTTTTCTGAAGATGTCCGGAGGGAAACCAACAGTGTATGAGATGGGTAGCACCTCCGCCGCCGAGACTTCGACCGTCCGGGATGAAATCTCCGCGGAATTCCATGTGGAGACGGCCGTCGAGGCCATTCGCGCCGGGATTGAACCCGTGGAGGTTGAAGAACTCTTCAACAAAGCTGATGCGGCTAGATCGGCAGAGGCGGAGCGAAAGCGCTCGCTGGCCGAAGAGGAGGCGGCAGTGAAGGCGTACTGGGAGCAAAATAGTGCGTTCGGCAAAGCTTTTTCAGATTTTGCTGAACTTGTGGAGAAACTGGCCGGCCCGTATCCCACGTTTAACTTCCGCGAGTACTCGGCCGCCCATCCCCATGAACCCGAAAGGCGGACGCTGTTCCAGGCCGCGTGCTGCTCCCCGTGGTCCCTTGACCAAATTAAAAGCTTGGCAACCAGGAAAGACTTGGTTCGTTGGAGGGCGTAGTTCCATGTCCCCTCTGACGTTTTCCTCTATGTGCCCTCTGAGAATGAACGTGCCGACCAACCTCCTGAGGGCATGGTCGCCGTTAATGAGGCGATCATGGAGGCCGGACTGCGGTTCCCACTTCCGTTTGCCGTGTCATACTTACTGATCGCCTGGAATGTGGCGCCGCTTCAACTGACGCCGAACGCCTGGCTGCAGATCGTCAGCACCCTTACCTTGTTCGGCGGTCACCGTCTGTATCGTCTTCCTTCTCCACTAGAGATGAACTCTCTCTTCAAGCTGATGGCTCAGAAGGGTTCAGTTGGCAGCTACCACATTCAAGGTCGTTCGGGCCGGGTGATTCTTGGGGTGCTGAACAAGGTCTGGGGCGATCATATGAAGTGGTTTTGGGTCGGCGGTGCGTGGAAATCGGCCGTGAGTGACAATCCCACCGAGGAGTTGGATATCTCCACCGGCTTCCGGGAGAGGAATCCGAGTAAGGGTTTTGACTCTCCCTTCATTCGGATATATCCTGAACTGATCTAATTTGGCTTTCTTTTTGCAGGTGCCCTTGTTCCGGCGGCGGGCGAGCTAGACTTTGATTTTGCGATCGTTTGGGAGCGAATAGGTAGCCTTCCAGATAATCACATCGACGCTCGCCGGATCAATAACGAAGCCTGCTGGTTAGCAGCTCGGCTGTTTTGTTTCCCTCGCCACTTAAGGGTTCCAGGTACGAATTTTCTCGATCCTCCTCTGCTTGACGATCGTCTTGAGGCTAAGAAAGGTGACTAACCTTTGCCGATTGTTTTCTTTGCAGAAATCCGCTTCCCCCGCTACTTAGAGCCCCCGACAGAGGTTGCTATATCGAACCCCAGGATCATGAGTCGCCTGCGCCAAGGGAAGAAGACGAGCTGAGTTCCTGTGACGCCGATCCGACCAGTCCCGGAGGCAAGGCCTCTTGTGGAGCCGGTCGCCGGTGAACAAGAGCCTCGGGAGGAGGGAGGACTCCGGATCAACCGCAAGAGGTGGAGGGCGGAGGATCCCTCGGTCTCTACTGCTGATGCGCCTACCGGGGCGGCGCTGTAACACCCCCAATCCACTCAGGGATATTACACGCCGTAGACCCTCTCCTCGAGGATCTACCAGGCTGGTAACAACATCTCGACAATGCCTTCAAGGCAAAAATGACTCAGTAGACCGATTTGGTCTTTCAATAAATACATACAACTCGAATACAACTCATGCCCACGCAGGGGTCAAAAATACAACCACACCCGTACAACGGGAAAGATATAGCAGCGGAAATAAAAGTACAACTATACCAATACGACAACAACGGGTCCTCGTGTGATTAGTATCGTTCATCTTTCATCATCCTTCATGCCGACCCTGTGCTCTGCTCCAAAACCTGAATGCAATCTGAGACATCCACCCCGAATACTCGGGGTTAGCAAACTCCACTGTTTTGCTTGTGCAAGTATAAAATACGAAAACGAGCCATACATATCATACTCCACGGAACATGTTAATCATAAACATACTTCCCGAGGTAAATCACTTAATCAAAACAGTTAAATCGAAAGATAGGGGTAAACCCGATATACATCTTGTGAAAACATTTTACGATCTCGGGAGTTTTGAAAACACTTGGGATTTTAAGAATTCTCAAACCTTTCAAAACATTTAGGGACACAGACCAAAAGGCATTCTCCAAAATTCAAGTTCGTATCAATACGCAGGGTCCATAACACATTTCACAATACACGGGGTCCGTGACCCAAATCACAAATCACATGTTCCTAAGGATTATTCGTGTCCCGTGCTAACAAGCCACGAACCTCAGATGCTCCCGAAGAACAAACCCGAGTGAATAACCCAATAGGAAAAACATATCAAATCACATGTCACCGTAACCGCACTCACGTGACTACAAGCACATATACGTACATAATCAAACCACAACCATAAGTTATACCGGCATCGCGCTAACAAGCCACGAACCTCGGAGTCCCCGCAAGACATACCCGATGATAACCCTACAAGTTATCCCGGCATCGGGCTAGCAAGCCCCGAACCTCGGAGTCCCCGCAAGACATACCCGTATTGGATAACCTTACGGTTTCGCCCGACCCATACTAGCAAGTATGGATCCGGAGATTCAACAAATCCTACCGGAGGCACATCACAATACATCAAGCACACAACAATAATCACTTATCAATCCAAACAACATTAAGCATCACAAACTCCTTTCAAGGAGTAACAACTAATATCACACACATTACGTTCTTACCGAACAAGTACATAATAACAATACGTAATCCTCGACAATGGATTACGGTCTATCAAACTCTCTCGAAGTGATCATTTTATCTTTCAACATACAACACCAACCCACATATTCCGAGAATTCATATTCACGAAGTTTTCGACTTTTCGTTTAAAGTCTTCATTTATCGTGTTCATACCAATCCCTTTTTACGTTCATTAAATATTGGATTTCGCATAAAACCATTTATCAAGAATTATATCAACGAAACATGAAATGTATGGGCAAGATACTTGCCTCAAAATCGATCGCAAGTATTAAATGACGAGGGCTCAACCGGAAGCTTCAAACGCCCAATGCTATCGAAGCGGAAGACGGCGGCGAGCGAAAGGGTTCAACACGGTTTCTTCGCAAGAAACACGACCCTAACATCATACAATCAATAAATCATCAACCATACGAGGAAGAATAATCGTAGAACGCCCGAAAACCCCTCTAAGACATTTCTGGACACCTTCAAGGCGTCGGTCAAGAACTCGACTCAAACAACGAATCGATACGATCCAACCATGGAATAACAAGGAAATGATATAATACATCTAAATAATCATCAATCCATCAAAATCCTAAGTGAAATCGGATTAATCGGACGAAAACAACCAAAATACCCAAAATCCCCAAAATTAGATTTCTAGGAAATCGGCTGATTCAGTAGATCGGAGGATGTTATAGGACGGATGATTGATGATATGAGCCTCAAAACTTCATGGATTGAAAGAACAACATCATGTCTCCATGATGTATACACCTGACCATGACGGGAAGAAAAGGAATGAGAAATCGGGCGAAAAATACGCTGCCAGGCCTTAAATAGGCCGAGACTCGACCGTGTCCGACATGACACGCGTGGCGCGCAGATTGGCGAGGCTCGGCCGTGTCCGGCTAGACACGGTCGCGGCGCGGAGGGGCCTTCCGATGGCCGTCAGCGACTTCGGCACGACTCGGCCGTGTCACGGAACACGGCCGGGCGTGTCGGCGGTCGTCTCGAGCTTATCCGTAAGAGTTCGCACGGGCCGTGTCGGGCGGCACGGTCGGGCCCTGAGACAGAAACTTCCGGCTTATCCGGACGAGTGCGGCACGGGCCGTGTCGGACGACACGGCCGAGTTCGGCCGTGATCGCCAATAACGAGCGGGTGAGCTAAAACGACCATAACTCTCTCGTCCGGACTCCGATTGACTCACCGTTCGAACCATTGGAAAGCTAACTCGATGCTCTATAATATTGCAAAGATTCAGAATTTTTGGAGTTACCAAAAATTAATGGTGATCTAACAAAGTCGAACTCATATTTAGAAAAGTCGTTAAAAAGCACGGAACTCAACAAAACGACACCGAAACGAACTCGGATGACAAAAAGTGCAAAATTAATCATTCTCGAAATGACGAAAGGTCATGAGCGAGTCGTCAAAACGAACTTCCGCCGAAAAAATAAAATTTACCGAAATTCGAAATTGCGGATATTACAGGCGCCGATCGCCTCGCCTCCACTTTCTGCGATTCCACTGGCGGAGTGGTCCACGCCCTCCTCGAGTTTCTTGGAAGTCGTGGCGGTTGCCAGCGCTGAGACCTCTCGTGGGAAGCCGTTCTTTGGCCGCGATCCGGAGGTCGCAAGGTGAGCTTGGTAGCTTTGCTAGGTTATGATATTTCCTTGTTAGAAATATACTAACTCTTTTTGTTCTTGGTACAGGGTCCGTCGCTCAGACCCGAACTGTTCGCCGATGGTGCTGGATTTTCTATCGAGAAATGCTCCTCGTGAGGCTTGTGATGTCCCTCACTATGTTGCTCGGGCTGTCGCCGCCCTACTGAAGGCCTGGACGACCGACCTGGACGCGATCGCGCGCCGTCGATCTGTTCATGCGATGCAGGCTACCTTTGCCCTAGCCCTTCAGACGGCGACGATGGCTGCCCAGGCCGTGAAAGACTATGAGGGGCGGCCCTCCACCGCTCGTCTTCAGGCGGACCTAGAGGCTGCTCGAAAACAAAATGCTGAGTTTGCTGACAGGCTCGTCGCGATGGAGAAGAGCTCCATGGAGGCGGCCAACAAGGCGAGTCAGGACCTTGATCGGGCCCGGGCGGCAAATGACCGGATTCGGGATCAGATGACAGATGCCCGCAGATCGCACGCGGCTGCCCAGAAGGAGGTCGCCGAGCTGAAGGCGATCGTCGAGCGGCTGACCAGCAAGCTGACGTCATCGAAGGAGGAGGTGGCCGCCTGTAATACACGGTTGTAATTCATTCATTATCATTCAGTAATTGTCACTCAGTAATTTTTCACTCATTAATAATCATTCATCATTCACGTTCATTCATTGTATTCATCGTTGGCGCATATTTATTTTAACCGTGTATCGATTACCGATCATCATTCGCCTCTGTTTGAGTCTCGAGACAAGAGTATTATCATTATCATCGTGATTGGTAGTCTTATGTTGGAAGTATCATCTATGGCATGTTGTAGGCTTGTTTACATTCACATACGTATGGTTTGTCGGATCATTCATCATTTGTAGCGAGAAACGGAGTTGTCGGATTTTTGTCACTCCAGCAGCGAGTTACGGCCGTAACTAATCAGGCATTACGGCCGTAACATGCATTCGTTGGTTTAAGGATGTTTTGGACGAAGGGGAGATACGGTCGTAAGGATAAGCGGATACGGCCGTATCATGCGTTCATTGCTTTCAGGACAGTTCGGGCGAATGGGACTTACGGCCATAAGGATTGCGGCATACGGCCGTAAGATGAGGCAGGTACGGCCGTAAGGTTTGGCCGGTTACGGCCGTACGATTCGAGCAGGGTGCCCGGTCAGTTTTGACGAAGGTTTCATATGCCTGTAAGTCTTGCTGAGTACGGCCGTATGAGTCGAGTTACGCCCGTAAGACAGGTGCGGTTACGGCCGTAAGTCTGTCGGCAGGCTTTCGATGAAACCTAGTTACGCCCGTATGATGTGGCTGGTCACGGCCGTAAGGCCGTTGACTTGGAGAGGTTACGGCCGTAAGTAGGCCGAGTTACGGCTGTAACGTTCGGCAGTTTATATAGACTTGGACGGGACTTTGAGCTCATTTTCTCATTTCTCCACTTGAGTTCTGAGAGAGAAGTCTTGAGGGAGAGATTTTGTCATCATCAATCACTTGTGTGTTCGGATATCATCATCTTGATTCGTTGGGAAGCTTAGATAGTTGATTTAACACGAATTCACCGGATCGAAGTATTTGGATTTTCAAAGGTAATATTCTTCAACATCTTGGATTTCGATTTTCTGTTGAGATATGATGTTTTGGACGTTATCATCATGTTGTATGAAGAGATATACGTGTTTGATGCCCCAATGAACTTGGTTTAGTCGTATCGATGTTTTGAGTTAGTTATAATCGTGTTTGATTCGTATATTGAACGGATTGTTGGTAATTGTGTTATTCAAGGTTGTTCGAGCGACCGACACCTCATTTAGGACGTTTGTTCGTGGGAGGACATTCTTCACCGGTGTGGAGTAAGTTAATTCTTACTCGGTTAAAAGGATACTCATTCCTTTCGTTGTTGTTCATTCATAAATCAAAATAATTCACATTGTACTAATCATGTTGAGACGTGTAATCATCAAAATAATCATTTCATTCATGAGTAACGAAGTTTCCAATCATTTCAAAGAGCTATCATTCATTTCACTATTATTTCATCTCGGTGAGTCATTCTTGACCCTTGTCGGGTTGTTATTCATTAATAATCATCATGGTCACTTTTGATTGTGTGACCTTCTGGGTTCATATTGCGTGGTCGGGTGCGGATGTGTGGAATTTTTAGTCGGGCACACGATAGTCATGTGTTGGGTTCACTGATACATTGGATTGTGCACACGGTAACGCTTACCTCCGTGAGACTAATTAGGTACAAGGACAGGTGTGTCCGGGCACTCGTCTTGTGCACTTGCACATAACATTACGGGCATACTATGATGCTCCTCTTCAGCTTAAATTCATAACTAAAGGATATTTCATGATTGTGTTTATTCAACTCTTGAGGATTGTTGTTCTGTGTAACTGATCCCGTTGGGGGACATTGTTTTCAGATCACGGCAAGGCAAAGGCATAGGAAGAGCATGTTGACGGCGAGGAGTCCCAGTGATACTAGTAGGGGGCCCCAGTCCTTTCAGTCTTTCATGTCTTTCTTCATTTTATTTCCGCTGCAAACTTCCGGTTGAATGTTCATTTATTCAAGGTTGTATATTTTATCTTCATATAAAATGTACAAGTATTCTGTATTCCTGGGTGTATGGTACTTAAAGCTCCTCATCGGAGTATTTGGTAATATAATGTGGTTCGGTACTACAATTATATTATTTAATTCATTAATTTTCATTCGCCTGGTGGGTCCCATTTCGGGTTCCACGGCACTGTAATAGTCGCCTAGTTTGGGGTGTTACAGAGTTGGTATCGGAGAGTGGTTTTGAATACTACCTTCCGAGTCATGTCTCATTTGAAATCATCGTCATCAGACTAGTATCATTGGACTTTCACGTCGCGTGTGACCTGTGCAAATGCCAAGCCCCTCAGACCAAGAACTGTAAGATTTTGACGCCATGGTGTAATTTCTGGCAATAAGAATCATCCATTCATCATTCATCAGTTAACAATCCTCAAACATCATTTTCATTTTGATCATGTTGATCATATTAACTCATTAATCACTCAGTTCACTTCACTGTTCAGTTGTTGATCTTGAGGATCATATCGTTAATCTTGTCAACTTGTTCAAGATAATCATTTCAAGAATATCATTAGATAATCATGTCGCCTCAGTTAATCATTCATGTAATCACTGTGTTAGAGCGTGTATGCTCATTTTCATCATTTCATGATGTAAATCATAGTGCGGTACTCATACGAGATCTATGATTATCATGCGACCTTTCTACTTCAGTATGGAGAGAGCTATCAGGGGACGCAGGCAGAGAGACCGCGGTGTGGGCCGAAACCCGGGAAATAATCACTCACTGTCGGGAAGTCGCACCCAGGACTCAGCTCGATCAGAAGATGTTCGGGTTGATCCACTCACTTTTATGCAGGTCATGATGACCCATATGCAATTGCTTAATCATCATTGCGCCACTATGGCCGAATTAATCGAGAGAACTCTCACGTATGAGCCTGCTGCTAAGGAAATTGCTGAGCAACAACCTTCATCTGCTAGCAAGAAATCAACGAAGCGTAATCAGTCTGAAGGCAGGCAGTCAACCTTCAAGAAGTCTTGTGCGGACTCTACTTTTTCTGAGCGGTCTCCTACGGTGCATAAGCCCACAGAGTCTCAGTCCCGAGCGGCCAGTTCGGCCATCACCTGTTTCAACTGTGGAGAACTTGGTCATTTCAGCACTAGGTGTTCGAGGCAGGCTATCACCTGTTTCAACTGTGGGATTGCCGGGCATAAGGTCCGTTTCTGCCGAAGAGACTCCAAGCATACTCCGGTGGCATCTCAGGCCTCGAAGCAAACGGCGGTTCAGAATCAGGCCACTCAGTCCGTGCTGTTTAAGACGATGGGAGCAACTAAAGGTGGAGCTCGTACTTTTCAGATAGGAGCATCCGGTTCGGGGGCCGGCAAGTCCCGAATTCACGAGATGAAAAGGACCGACGATCTGGAGGCCCGAATGATCTCAGGTATACTCGAAATTCTATCCCAACCTGCATGTACCCTTAGTGATACTGGTACATCGCATTCATTCATTTTCGAGTCATGTTTGAGTAGACTACTTATGGATAGTTCCACTAGTTGTGAACCCTATGTCATTGGTCTACCAGGCGGTAGAAAAATTTTCGGAAATCATGAGGTTAAGAACTGACCGAATTAAGCTTAATGACCGCGATTGGTTGGCGGACCTAATCGTGGTGTATTTACGTAAGGACGATGTAATATTGGGTATTAGTTGGATAGATCGTCATGATGCCATCCTCAGTGTTCGTAAGCGTATGGTCACTATCATTTCAGTCGTTGGAGCCGAGTGTGTATTTTAGGTAGGTAATCCCCGTTGTTCTGGAAGAATCATTAATATGATGAAAGCAGTGAAATTACTCAATCAGAGTTGTTCAATCATTCATGGTAACACTGTTATCGATTGGCCGTTCTAAGGCAATCGAGTTGTTCGGTCATTCATTATATCATTGTCATCGATTGGCCGTTCTAAGGCAATCGAGGTGTTCGATCATTCATTATATCATTGTCATCGATTGGCCGTTCTAAGGCAATCGAGGTGTTCAATCATTCATTGTATCATTGTCATTGATTGGCCGTTCTAAGGCAATCGAGGTGTTCAATCATTCATTATATCATTGTCATCGATTGGTCGTTCTAAGGCAATCGAGGTGTTCAATCATTCATTATATCATTGTCATCGATTGGCCGTTAAGGCAATCGAGGTGTTCAATCATTCATTATATCGTTGTCGTCGGCCATTCTAAGGCAATCGAGGTGTTCAACCATTCATGGTATCATTATTATCGATTGACGATGTACTCCCAGACGAGCTACCTGGTTTACCTCCACCGAAGGATGTGGAATTCACGATAGAGTTGGAGCCTGGTACGTCTCAAATATAAAAGGCACCATATCGGATGGCCCCGACCGAAATGCAGGAGTTGAAGAATAAACTTGAGGAATTGTTCAAGAAAGGTTATATCCGACCGAGTGCGTCCCCGTGGGGAGCACCAGTATTATTTGTAAAGAAGAAGGACGGTTCATTTCGTTTGTGTATTGATTATCGAGAGTTGATCACGGTGACGATCAAGAATAAGTATCCTCTACCCCGTATTGATGATCTCTTAGATCAACTTCAGGGAGCTTCAGTATTTTCCAAGATCGACTTAAGATCTGGATATCATCAGTTGCGAATTCGAGAGTCGGATATCGCGAGGATAGCGCTTCGAACACGCTATTGTCATTATGAGTTCGTGGTAATGCCATTTGGGTTAACTAATGCACCTGCGGTATTCATGGAGTTAATGAATCCGGGTTTTCATCGACTTTTTAGATCAGTTTGTGGTTGTCTTCATTGATGAAATTTTAATTTATTCTCGTGACCGGGAGGAGCACGAGTTTCACCTTCATCAGGTGCTCGACGTGTTGAGACGAGAGCAACTTTATGGAAAGTTTTCCAAATGTGAGTCCTGGATGTCCGAAGTGACGTTTCTCGGACATGTAATTTCATCAGACAGTGTGCGTGTTGATCCTCAGAAGACGGAGGCTATTCGAGATTGGTTACCCCCGAAGAATGTTAAGGAAATCCGAAGCTTTCTCGGATTAGCCGGTTATTATCGGTGGTTTGTGGAAGGATTTTCTAAAATCGCTCAACTAATGACGAACCTTTTGCGAAAGGATAAGAAATACACGTGGTCCGACGCATGTCAGCGGAGTTTTGAGGAACTCAAGAGCCGGTTAATTTCATCACCTGTCCTTTCCTTGCCACAAGGGACGGAAGGATTTGTGGGTTATAGTGACACGTCTGGACACGGTCTAGGATGTGTATTAATGCAGAATGGGAAGGTTATTGCCTATGCTTCACGGCAATTGAGACCTTACGAGGTTGATTATCCAACCCACGACCTGGAGCTAACAGTCGTAATTTTCACGTTGAATATTTGGCGTCATTATCCTTATGGTGTTACCTATCAGATATTCACCGATCATAAGAGTTTGAAATATATATTTACTCAGAAGGAGTTAAATATGCGACAGAGGCGGTGGTTGGAACTAATCAAAGGTTATAATATTGAGATCTTGTACCACCCGGGTAAGGCGAACGTGGTCGCCGATGCCCTGAGTCATAAGTCCGTTCAGGAGCAAATGCTTGCTCGTTTAACAGTTTAGGAGGGGCTTCAGCAGGAATTCTTGAGACCCGAGATCGAGGTCTGAGTTCAGCAAGTACAGGGACAACCTGGTATGTTAGAGATTACATCGCCACTCGAGGAGGCGATCAGAGTGAATCAGGGTTTAGACCCATTTTCATTGCGCATCCGAGAGGATGTCGCTTAGGGGGAAAGCCCCTGGATTGGTGGTCCACGAGGATGGACTTTTGTGATTTAAGAATCGGTTATGCGTACCGGCGAATAACGAGTTGAAAAACTCTATTTTGAGAGAAGCTCATGCCACCCCTTATTCCATTCATCCGGGGTCTAGCAAGATGTACAAGGACTTGAAACAAGATTACTAGTGGAGTAATATGAAGCGAGAAGTCGCGGAATTTGTTTCGAGATGTTTAACCTGTCAGCAAGTCAAGATAGAACATCAGCGACCGGCGGGTATGCTGAAACCGCTCCCTATTCCAGAGTGGAAGTGGGAAGATATTTCTATGGACTTCATCACGAGTTTTCCGACGAGTCGTCGTGGCATGAATACAATTTGGGTAGTTGTGGATCGTTTAACTAAGTCAGTTCATTTCCTTGAGATTAAGGATATGTGGGGTCCCGAGAGACTTGCCCAGTTGTTCATCAAAGAGATAATGAGATTGCATGGTACTACTAAGAGTATTGTTTCTGATCGCGATGGGCGATTCGTGTCACACTTTTGGAAATCAGTTCATCATGCCAGGGGAACTCAACTTAATTTCAGCACAGCTTTTCATCCTCAGTTCGATGGATAATCAGAGAGAACTATTCAGACATTGGAGGACATGTTGAAGGCATGCGTCCTCGATTGGAAAGACGATTGGGAAGCCCAACTACCGTTGATTGAGTTCACGTACAATAATAGTTGGCATGCTTTGATTAAGATGGCACCTTACGAGGCCTTGTACGGTCATCGTTGTCGATCTCCTTTGTGTTGGGATGACTTATCAGAATCAATCGGCACCGAGCCCGATATGCTTATAGCCGCCCGTGAGGAGGTAGCTTTGATCAGGAGTCGTTTGTTGACCGCTCAGAGTCGACAGGAATCATACGCAGATAATCGTCGTCGACCATTAGAGTTCGAGACAAGTGACCACGTGTTGGTCAAGGTATCCCCGAGTCGAGGTATTTTTCGATTCGGAAAACGGGGGAAGTTGAGTCCGAGATTCATCGGACCGTTTGAGATTTTGGATCGACTAGGCAGTCTGGCTTATCGATTGGCTTTACCTCCGGAGTTTAGCCAAATTCATAATGTGTTTCACGTCTCTCAGTTGCAGAAGTATGTTGCCGACCCGAGTCACATACTTCAGTTCGACGAAATCGAAATCGCGGATGATCATTCGTATGAGGAGCATCCTATACGAGTTTTAGAGCGGCAAATCAAACAGTTGAGGAACAAGACGATTCCTTTGGTCAAGATTTGGTGGTCTAGACATGGAGTCGAAGAGGCTACTTGGGAAACTGAGGATAGTATGCGGGAGAGTTATCTCGAGTTGTTTGACCCTTAGTTTCGAGGACAAAACTCTTTTTAAGGGGGGAGTATGTAATACCCAGTTGTAATTCATTCATTATCATTCAGTAATTATCATTCAGTAATTGTCACTCACTAAATTTTCACTCATTAATAATCATTCATCATTCACGTTCATTCATTGTATTCATCGTTGGTGCATATTTTTTTTAACCGTGTATTGATTACCGATCGTCATTCGCCTCCGTTTGAGTCTCGAGGCGAGAGTATTATCATTATCATCGTGATTGGCAGTCTTATGTTGGAAGTATCATCTATGGCATGTTGTGGGCTTGTTTACATTCACATATGTATGGTTTGTCAGATCATTCATCATTTGTAGCGAGAAACAGAGTTGTCGGATTTTTGTCACTCGAGAAGCGAGTTACGGCCGTAACTAATCAGGTATTACGGCCGTAACATGCATTCGTTGGTTTAAGGATGTTTTGGACGAAGGGGAGATACGGCCGTAAGGATAGGCGGATACGGCCGTATCATGCGTTCGTTGCTTTCAGGACAGTTCGGACGAATGGGACTTATGGCCGTAAGGATTGCGGCATACGGCCGTAAGATGAGGTAGGTACGGCCGTAAGGTTTGGACGGTTACGGCCAGTCGAGTTACGCCCGTAAGGCAGGTGCGGTTACGGCCGTAAGTCTGTCGGCAGGCTTTCGACAAAATCGAGTTACGCCCGTACGATGTGGCTGGTCACGGCCGTAAGGCCGTTGACTTGGAGAGGTTACGGCCGTAAGTAGGCCGAGTTACGGCCGTAACGTTTGGCAGTTTATATAGACTTGGACGGGGCTTTGAGCTCATTTTCTCATTTCTCCACTTGAGTTCTGAGAGAGAAGTCTTGAGGGAGAGATTTTGTCATCATCAATCACTTGTGTGTTCGGATTTCATCATCTTGATTTGTTGGGAAGCTTAGATAGTTGATTTAACACGAATTCACCGGATCGAAGTATTTGGATCTTCAAAGGAAATATTCTTCAACATCTTGGATTTCGATTTTGTGTTGAGATATGATGTTTTGGACGTTATCATCATGTTGTATGAATAGATATACGTATGATTATAAGTGTGTATGAATATTCATTGGATTGTTGAAGGGTTATTCAAGAAAACTTTGAATATTGAGTTGGATTTGGGGGTTTTCGATTAGTTGTTGTTGAAATCACGAATTGGATATTCATATTGGATTATTGATTGTATTGAAGATGTTTTGTTAGTTTGAAACACTCCTTGGGGATTTGATATTGGTATAGTTAAGGATTGGTTGTAAACAATCGAAGATTGGTTACAACGTGTTTGATATAATGCCCCAATGAACTTGGTTTAGTCGTATCGACGTTTTGAGTTAGTTATAATCGTGTTTGATTCGTATGTTGAACGGATTGTTGGTAATTGTGTTATTCAAGGTTGGTCGAGTGACCGACACCTCATTTAGGACATTTGTTCGTGGGAGGACATTCTTCACCGGTGTTGAGTAAGTTAATTCTTACTCGGTTAAAAGGAAACTCATTCCTTTCGTTGTTGTTCATTCATAAATCAAAATCATTCATAGTGTACTAATCATGTTGAGACGTGTAATTATCAAAATAATCATTTCATTCACGAGGAACGACGGTTCCAATCATTTCAAAGAGCTATCATTCATTTCATTATTATTTCATCTCGGTGAGTCATTCTTGACCCTTATCGGGTTGTTTTTCATTAATAATCATCATGGTCACTTTTGATCGTGTGACCTTCTGGGTTCATATTGCGTGGTCGGGTGCGGATGTGTGGAACTTTTAGTCGGGCACACGATAGTCATGTGTTGGGTTCACTGATACATTGGACTGTGCACACGGTAATGCTTACCTCTGTGAGACTAATTAGGTACAAGGACGGGTGTGTCCGGGCACTCGTCCTGTGCACTTGCACAGTACATTACGGGCGTACTATGATGCTCCTCTTCAGCTTAAATTCATAACTAAAGCATATTTCATGATTGTGTTTATTCAACTCTTGAGGATTGTTGTTCTGTGTAACTGACCCCATTGGGGGACATTATTTTCAGGCTACAGCAAGGCAAAGGCACGGGAAGAGCATGTTGACGGCGAGGAGTCCCAGTGATACTAGTAGGGGGCCCCAGTCCTTTCAGTCTTTCATGTCTTTCTTCATTTTATTTCCGCTTTAAACTTCCGGTTGAATGTTCATTTATTCAAGGTTGTATATTTTATCTTCATATAAAATGTACAAGTATTCTGTATTCCTGGGTGTATGGTACTTAAAGCTCCTCATCGGAGTATTTGGTAATATAATGTGGTTCGGTACTACAATTATATTATTTAATTCATTAATTTTCATTTGCTTGGTGGGTTCCAGTTGGGGTTCCACGGCACTGTAATAGTCGCCTAGTTTGGGGTGTTACACCACCAAGGTTTCCGAGCTCCGGGGCGCGAATCAAACGGTTACGGGGCTGAGGGAGAAGCTGGAGGCGATCGAGGCTGATCCCTTCCTTAATGTGGAATACGTCAGCGAATTTGCCTATTATGTGGCTTATGCTGACGCAATCCGTGCCGCTAAGAAGGGAGGGCTCGAGGTCGGCCCTTTGGCTGATAACTTCAAAGCCTACGGACTTGAGCACCCTTTGCAGCCCGCCTTCTTCGTGCCGATCCTAGACCTCTCCTTGGATCTTGGGGTCGACTTGAGCTGGTATCCATCGCCCGACAACCATGTTCACCCGGATGCCCCGGAGGACAGGGGTGCAGTGCCCGATGCTGGCGAGGGAGCGACCGCCGATCCTGCGGCCGGGGGCGATGGCTCGGCAGGGACACCCTGAGTTAGCTTGCTCTTTTTGTTTTTACTTGTAATTTTCTAGGCTTCCCTTTTTGTATTTTTCCTTCGGGCGACCATGCTTGTACTTCAAATGAAATGAAATGAGTATTCCTTCTCTGATTTCTTGTCTGTATGTTCGTCTTTCCGAATATTTTTCATTTGACTTCATACAAAGGTGTTTGAGGAAGAGCGATCGTCGAATGTGCAGCTCCAAATGAATTGATATACTTAAACTCATACTGGTAAATTTCAGAACAAATTCGATCGTTGTATGTATATCTGAACAAATCCGATCGTAGTATGTATAGCGCCGCTCTCCCCCTTGTTTTTGTTTACTTAGTGAAAGTAAGGGAGCGAAAATAAATCGTTTAGCGAGCTATCTTTGTTTTACTTCTTGTGATCTTCAATTTTGCAGATTGCTCGAGGAAGGCCGACCATCTCGGCCTAGAGGAACCTTGCACGGTCGTGGAGTTCGATGGAACCGACCTCTGCGACCATATCTTGTGCGCGAGCGACATTCCGTCTGATGGTCTATGTCTCGCGACTCACTTAATTGTGAGAGTCCTCCGTAGGCTATGTTTTGCCTCACACTATCGCGATGGGGCGGACAATCTCAGCCTGGAGGAGTTCTTGCATGGGGCGCCGTCAGATTAATCGACTTCGCGACCGTGGATTGTTAGCACTTTTTTGCCTGGGACCGACATGTTAGATGACGGACCTTCGAGGGCATACGTTGTGACGGGGGGAGGGACGCGTCACATTGTCCGGGTCCACTACGTTAGATGATGGAACTTTGAGGGCGGGCGAGTGTGTCCACATATCTTTTTTGGAGGGTCCTTCGGCTACGCTCGCCTCGTATTTAAACGAAAGGGCGAGCGATCTTTGCCCAAAAGAACCTTGCATGGACGGGTTGTCGGTTCCATTGACCTCCAAAACCATGGCTGCACTTTTCTACCTTGGATCGTCATGTTAGATGGCGATCCTCGATGGTATACATTGTGCTGGGGGGGGCGATCGCTTGCCTAGCTCCATCATGTTAGATGACAAACTTTAGAGGGAGAGCGAGTAGCATTTGGTTTGCTTTGCCGAAGCGAATCATGTGGGGAGAACTAGAAAATCTCATTAAGCACTTTGCACATTGAGTCATGAATCGAGGTATTTCTACTGATTGTACTTCTTCAAATGGACGGCGTTCCATGGATATTGGTCCGGAGTTCCGTTTGGGTGTTGGAGCTCGTAGGCTCCTTTGGTTAGCCACTTGGATATCCTGAACAGGCCCTCTCAGTTCGGACCAAATACTCCCGTGTGGGTCTGGATCTTCTTCAGGACTATGTCGCCCACTTGAAATCGCCTTTCTTTGACCTTTGAATTGAAGAACTTTTCGGATTTCCTTTCGTGGATCGTGTTCCTCATTCCTGAGGTCAGTCGGCGTTCTTCGAGCATATCCAAGTCGATTCGCCGGGCAACATCATTGTCCGTCGTCAGTTGTTGTGCAGTTCGGTGGCTGAGGACGGCGATCTCCAATGGGATTACTGCTTGTGTTCCGAAAGCGAGGGCGAATGGGGTTTCGGTGGTTGAATTTCTTGTCGTCGTTCAATAGGACCACAAGACATCCGGGAGCTCGCTCGCCGAGCGCCCTTGCTTGGATTCGAGTCTGCCTTTGATCGTGTGCTTGAGGATCTTGTTTACAGCCTCTACCTGTCCGTTAGTTTGAGGGTGGTAAGGGGCCGAGAACAACTTTTTTATTCCCCACTTCTCGCAGAATTGCATAACTTCCAAACTGTGGAACTGCTTTCCATTGTCGGAGATGATGGCCTGAGGTAGACCGAAATGGCAGATGATGTTTTTCCAAATAAATTTAATTACTTGCTCTTGGCCGATCTTGTTGAGTGGTTCGGCCTCTGCCCATTTTGTGAAGTAATCAACTCCCATGATGGCGAACTTACATCCCCCCAATGTTGTTGGCAAAGGACCGATGAGGTCGATGCCCCATTGGGCGAACGGCCACGGACTATACATAGAGGTGAGCTGCTCGGGGGAGAGCTTGATGTTCGGGCCCATTATTTGACACCTGTGACAAGATCGGGCATAGGCGATCGTGTCCTTTCGTAGGGTAGGCCAGAAAAAACCTTGCCTGGTCGTCATATGGATGAGGGCTCGCCCTCCTGCGTGATTTCCATAGATCCCGTCATGGATTTCGGCTAAAACAAGTCGGCCTTCCTCCGGCGCAATGCACTTGAGGAGAGGAAGGTTGAAGGCTCGCTTGTAAAGCCGGTCGTCCAAGAGGGTGTATCTGGTCGCTCGGAGCTGAAGCTGGCGAGCCTTGACCCGATCTGTGGGGACCGTTCCATCCTTCAAGTATTCAATGAACGGAGTCATCCAGTTTTCTTCGGCGATGGCAACTGTGGCAACCAAGCTTTTGTCGATCGCCGATCTTGCCGATTTAGTGATCTGGATGTTAGAGAAATCCACTGCCCCATCCGATGATGCGATTTTGGATAGAGCATCGGCCTGGGAGATGTGCTCTCTCGGGGTTTGCTTGATCAACACTTCCTCGAAATTTGTGCATATTTCGGCGACCAACTCTTGATATTTGATCATCTGCTCACCGCGCGCTTCGTATTCTCCCTTGACTTGGTTCACGACCAAGATAGAGTCCATGAAGATGTGAAGGCGACGAACGCCCATGGCGAGCGCTAGATCGAGCCCGCCTACTAAGGCTTCGTACTCGGCTTCACTGTTGGTCGCTCGAAAATCGAAATGCACAGCATTTGTAAAACTCTGGCCATCGGGGCTGATGAGGACAATTCCTGCCCCTGCTCGCGAGCTGGTCGACGAGCCATCTACGAACAGTTTCCAGGCGGGACAGCCGACTTGGGTCGGGTTAGGCGGGAAAGTTAATTCCACCACAAAATCCGCCAGCGCTTGGCCCTTGATCGCCGTGCGAGGAGCATACGTGACACCGTATTGGGCGATGTCCAGTGACCACTTGAGGAGTCGCCTGTTGGTGTCTGGCCGGTGCAGAACTTGCCTTAGAGGGAGGGCCGTCAGAACCTCCACTTGGTGCTCTCAGAAATAGGCTCTCAGCTTGCGAACACTCATAACAAGTGCGTAGGCGAGTTTCTCCAGAAGCGTGTAACATGTCTCCGTGTCATGTAGCGCTTGACTAACGAAGTAGATCGGCAAGTGGGATTGCCCCTCTACTCGCACTAATACTGCGCTCAGTGCGACCTCCGAGGCTGCCAGGTAAAGGAACAGCTTCTCGTCGGGGATGGGTTTTACCAAAATTTGGGGGTTGGAAAGATACTCCTTGATTTTGGCGAACGCCATTTGACTTTCTTTCGTCCATGCAAATTTTTTTATCTTTTATGGTGGCGAAGAAAGGCTTGCTTTTATCTCCGAGCCGCGAAATGAAACGATTAAGGGCTGCCAAACACCCCGTGAGGCGTTGCACCTGCTTGACATTCCGTGGTTCTTGCATGTCGAGGATCGCCTTGATCTTTGTGGGGTTCGCCTCGATCCCCCTTTGGCTCACGATGTGCCCCAGGAATTTTTCGGAGCTTACTCCGAAGTTGCATTTCTTGGAGTTCAGCTTCATGTTGAAATTCTCGAGGATGGCGAACATCTCGGCGAGGTCTTTGAGGTGATTTTCCTTTTTGATACTTTTGACCATGATGTCGTCAATGTAAACCTCCATGGTTTTGCCGATTTGATCGGCGAACATCCCGTTGACTAGGCGTTGGTAGGTCTCCCCCGCATTTTTCAGACCGAACGGCATCCGGACCCAAAAGAACATGTCTTTTTCCGTGTGGAATGATGTGTGTTTTATGTCTTTCTCTGCCATTGGGATCTGATGGTATCCGGCGAAGGCGTCCATAAACGACACCATTTCGCAACCTGCCGTGCTATTGACTAGGTGGTCACTGTAAGGCATTATAAAGTGATCTTTCGGACAAGCCGCGTTGAGGTCAGTGAAATTGATGCATAACCTCCAGGAGTCGCTCGCCTTCTTGACGAGCACTGCGTTGGCCACCCACTGTGGCTCTTCGGTCGCTACACCGATCAGTTTATTGTCGAGTAGCTTCTTGACTTCTGTATCTAGCGCAGCATACTTTTCCGGACCGAATTTCCTATGTTTTTTGTGAACAAGCTTCCTTGCCGGGTCGATCTTCAGATAGTGGCAAGCATGTTTGGCATTGATGCCGACCATATCTTGATGCGACCGGGCAAAGATTCCTATGTTCTTCCGTAGTAAACTGATCAGATCGTCTTTTAGCTCGGGATTGACGCTCGAGCCGATCTGCACTTCCCGCTCCGGGCGAGCCGGATCGATTGTTATACTTTCCAACACTTCGGTGGGGACGGTCGCTTCTCGTTTGGAGCAATCGCCGGACTCTATCCTTGGATCAACATCGAGGCTTGGCTCGAAACCGATCCTCGGTTCGATGTCGTCTGACGACTGATGAGAGATGCCGTCTTCTGAGTTGGGCTGGTATGAGGTGCTTGGCTCGTCGATCTCCATTGGTTGGTTGTCAATCGTCCCAGTGTTACAAACAGGACAAGAAACGTTTAAAGGAAAAGCTACAACACAAGAGTAGTTCAAACACTTCTTAGCCATTAGTTGATCCCCTTTTACAGTACCGACTATCCCTTCGGTAGTGGGGAACTTGATACAGTAAAAGAAAGAGGAGGCGACCGCCTCAAAGGTTTCTAAAAAGGGGCGACCTAAGAACCCATTATAGATGCTCGGCATATCTATGATTACAAAATTGAGGTTCCTAGTGATCTTAACCTTAGGATCGTAACAGCAGACTAGCTCGACGGAGAGCTTGATCCTTCCATAGGCCTTGACCGTGTTGTCGCCGAACCCTTGAAGCACGGTTTCGAATGGCTTGATGAACTTGGTCAGGTTGTCGAGCTAGTCCAGAGCAGACTTGAATATGATGTTGCAAAAGCTCCCATTGTCAACCAGCACGCGGTCGACCATTTTACCAAGGATACATGCAGAGATCACCAAGGCATCCTCCTTGGGGCACTGCACTCCCTCCCTATCTTTGTTGGAGAAGGAGATGAGCGCATCTCTGGAGATGGTAGGCTCCGGTAGCACCACGACATGGACTCCGGCGAATGCCCTTAGCTCGGCCTTCCGTTTTGTGTTTGACATGGTGGAAACCGGGGAAAGACCTCCGAGATTTCCACCTCCAGATTGAAGCATATTGACCCGACCGCTGGGTTTGATCGGAGGGATCGACTCATCTGAGTACTCCGGCTCCAGTCGCTCGATTCTGACGATCAGATTGGGAGGTTGACGATCGTCGTTCTGTCACTGATCGCGGCCCCCGGTCTTCTCTACCCGGGGCTCCGGCTTGGTTACCAAACTGTCCAGCTTGCCTTCCTCGAACAATCTCCAGAGTTGTCTGAGGAGGTCGCGGAATTGGCTGGTGTTGTGGCCGGGACTTTTGTGGTAGGCACAAAATTTATTGCGGTCTAGATGACTGTTGTCCCTCATTGGCTTTGGCTTGCTTAGCCATTCGCGCCCCTTGATGGCATTGAAGATATGTGCCGGAAATAGATTGAGGTTGCGGAGGAGGTGGACTTCCACATCCTCGAAGGCCTTGAACTCACCGGGTGGCTTCGCGACTGCCTTTCTGGGCTTGGCGATCGCCTTCTTTGGGACGGGCGACGGCGCCTTCTTTTCTCCGGTTGCCCCCTTGCCTAGGCGAAGGGTGAGCAACCTCTGCCTGGCCAGAAAGTCGGCGGCCTTGCCGCGGAAGATCGCGTAGGTCGGGGGGATGTCCTTCGTGAGGTGCCTGAACATGGGCGAAAGACCATCGAATCCTCCCAGGACCGAGTAGAGGGCGAGCTCGTCGCTTATGGGCTCGCCGGTGAGGAGTATTTTATCCACCCGGTCGATGTAATCTTCATCGGATTCATCTTTCCCCTGCCTGATCTTCATCATGCGGTGGGGACCTTCTGTCCGAGCGACCTTGGCGGCAAAGTACGATGTGAAGTCGCTCGCCAACTTTTCAAAATAGTTAATTGAGCATGGTGGCAATGAGATGTACCACCTATGGGCAAGATTGTCCAATGTTAATGGGAACATTCGGCATCTCGTCACGTCCGACGCCCCGCATCCGGTCATGTAGATTCGGAACTTGCTTAGGTGAGTCTCGGGGTACGATCTCCCCTCATACAAAGGTGTTTGAGGAGGAGCAATCTTTGGTTGCATGGGGGCAAGCTCGATCTGGACCGCGAGCGGCTCACTTGGTTCGGCGACCTTTCTCTTGGCGCCTGCCCTAGTTTCTAGGAGCGCTTTCATATCGTCGAGCTGGCGCTGCATTGCGGCCATCGTCGTAGCCTGGCTGCTCGCGGTCTGGTTCTCGGAGCGGGAGCCAAGGCGATCATGTACTGATCTCCTGGATCCGTTGTAGGCAACAAGGTCTTTGCCGCCGAGCTCGATTTTTCGGCGAGGGGGGGCCATACGGCTAGCCTGTTTTCTGGGAGTTGGGTATGTCGAACTCCTGGTGACAGATTCGGATTCCGACGTCTTATGGTTGGGGCCAGAATGCCCAGGTTTCCATGAAGGATCACTTCCGAGGCGGCTGAAGACGGAACTGTCCCACCTTGCGAGTGCCTTTTCTTGCGACTCGGGGCTTTCTGACGATTGCTCGACATATAACCCCTTGAGCTTTCGTTTGCCCGCGTGGCAGATGGCTGATGGGGTAATAGTGGGCGCGTCGCATGCTCTTCGTCGCTCCCTCAGGATGGCCATGGCCTCCTCGATCTGTTCCGTGGTTTGGAATTGATCGAGTGAGAGGTTGGGGCCGTCCCTCGAGGGTGGGAGTGAGAGTCTGGCGTTGCCGCGGCTGCCTTCCGCCGTAGGTTGGGACTCGGTTTGGGACGGAATAATACGTCCAGCGGATCGTAAAGTGGCTCTCTTCGAGGTGGTGGCAGACGTTATTATCTCGAGTGTTTTCTTTGAAGAACATTGAGTGTTTCTTCAAATATATGTTCCGGAGAACAGTGAGTGTTCTTCGAAACGGTCGGAGAGAAAATAAGGGTTAAAGCCCCTTCCTCTATCGCCAATTGTTGTTACCCAAAATATTATTCGAAATGATTTGCTGGATATGGCTACGGGTGAGTAACAAACAAAATGCAAGAGCACGAGCGATGGAATGTAAATAACACAAGATTTTTCGGGGTTGTTAATCCCGGGCTTGAATGATCTCGCGAGATGTTATTAATAAAAATACTGCTTGTGCTCTTCAGCAGTCAGGACAATGTTTAAATTACATTTCCAATTAGCAAAGTTAGTGCCATCAAGTTTGTTTTCTTTGAATTACAGCAAGTGGATTGAAAGACATATGAATAAAATTAAAAACATTCGTCACATAATGCATAGCAAAATATATTGAAAAACCTCAAAACACAATATATATGCTAGCAACCAACACCTCGAAAAAATACAAGCCTCAATCGTGTGGACGTTTACACACATTTTCAAGTATAGTTTTACGTCTTTAGTTTTTACTATCTAGTCAATTTATATTATGAAAAGTAAAATCAATAGTTGGTTCCTCTTGGCCATGTATTAATTAACATAGACTCCGAGAGGGAGCTTATTAATTAATACACCTAAGTGAACACCATAATTTAACAACCTTAAAATGTTATCTTCTAAATAATAGTCCTACAGATGGAGAGGTCCTATCATAAAAAATAATATTTACATTTCGTTATCATTTGAAATTTAAAACTACTGAACCTATAATTAGCACATCCAATATGGAGCACTACAAAAACGCATAATCTACGATGGACAATTTAGTCGACGTGACACGAAAATCGGTCGGCGGTTGGGTTTCCTAACGGATTGGCAATGGAAAATATCGGTCGTTTTCTTGGTCGTTAAGGAGAACAATGACCGAATTTACTTCCGTCAGGAACGACGACGACGGATCTACGACCGACTGTTGGTCGCTGATTACTGTCACGAAATCAGTCGTTGTTGTAAATGGCGACGGAATAACGATCGCATATCCATCACATGGATTAACAACCGAATTAATCCATCGACGATTTTGAAGATGGTAGAGACCGAATATTCATCATTAATCTCTTAGCAATTAACGACCTACTTTGTCCGTCGTTATTTTTGAAGTATAATTTTACCGTTAATCCGTAATTAATCCGTCGAAATTTTTTTCAACCCCTATTATATTCAGTTGTAATTTGTTTTTCCGTTTCCAAACATGTTATGCATTGCATATACAAGAAACACAAACTAAAGTACAATATGCAATGAAAACGTAAAATTCAAATGTAACTAAAATATAATAAATTATTAAGTTTTGAATCTCATATTCTAACATTAGCGAACACTAGAAAGTATGTGTTATTCCTTTTTAGAGTAACTACTACATTCAAGATGGTGGGGGGCCTGATCTCATGAACTGCATAAGCATGTCGAGTTGTTCCTTCATCTTAGCAGACCCGGCAGCTTGCTTTTCTTGCTCAACATCCTGCTTCTCCATTCGCTCCTCCAACTAGCGACGTTCATCACTCTCAGCTTGCATCTGTTCCATCAGCCGGGTACGCTCGTCCTTCTCAACCTCAAGCTCAGTCTGTAAGGATGCCAATTGTTGTGTCATAACCTCCGTATTTAGGGCTGATGACACCTGCGAACCCCCAGTCAAGCGAGATCTACTTGTGTACAAAGATGCTCGATCTCCCATACCTATTATTCTCCCCTTGTTCATGTGTTCCATTCCCACTTCAATGAATATCTAGTTCATATCAATATCTCCACCTTCATTAGAGTCTTGTACCTCTTGCCTCTCATGTGCATGCTCGTACACCTACTCCTATATTCAAATACATATCAATTATAAGAAACATAATCATGCAAATCAAATAAAATAGAATGAAATAGCAAATACATCAAATAAAATAAAGAATCTTAGCACATCAGATCAGCAAATACATCAAATAATTATGCTAATTTCCATTTTAGATTACTTCACATTTATAAGTGGGGATTTCAACATTGTAGTAAAGCAGCCTCAAAACCACTGATTCATAACATAATCATGCAAATCAAATACAATAGAATGAAATAGCAAATACATCAAATAAGATAAAGAACAGATCAGCAAATAGGTCAAATAATCATGCTAATTTCCATTTTAGATTACTTCACATTTGTAAGTGGGGATTTCAACATTGTAGTAAAGCAGCCTCAAAATCATTGATTCATAAAATATGCTATACAAATATTATAGCAGCAACACATCTCATGATCATAGTGAGAATAGCCACAAACTTAGCAGAAATTAAGTGCTCAATTTCTAACTTATGCTGTCTCATCACATCTTAACCGATTTTGATATTTTCTTGCTTATGGAGTAAAATTATCATAAAATAAGGATGTGGGGTGGACATCAATTGAGAGCACCAATAAACAACGATTTTTTAGTACTTACAGCAATTTTCTGTGATTTTGTTGATGTGTAGTCCACATGCTTAGCGTGTAACCTTAGAAAAAGTTCCCATTCAATTTGGTCCTCAGGCAAACCCAATTCATTAGTACTTACTAGAGCTATAGCATGCTCATTCGCACACTTCGACCCTCCATAGTGTGTAGCAATCGCAGACCCAGCTCCATCAGATTGCGACAATCTGCATTTCTTTGCTTGACCGGATTTGAACTTTACATCAGGACGTGCCCAATAAGCTTTCCATCCCTCCCAATCCGTCTCATGAATGTGAAGGCTCTACTCCTTCAGCAAGATAAGCCTTCTTAAAATCACATATCATATTCTTGTACCCAACTCCAGCCTTCGACATCCAGAATTCTTTAATTGGCCCCTCAGCAGGTTCCCAGTAGAACCTTTTCTATTAACAATCATAGATACGCCATGTGAGCAAAACAACTACCAAGTAACAACTGTAATAATTGATAAGATTACCTTGAACTCTTCAAAATAATCCATCTTTTTCTCCAAAGGCACTAGCTTCCATGCAAATCCTTCTTTGTGCATAGAGCTTTTGAATATTTCTAAGATCACTTTGACACTCTTATATGATGATGAAAAATACCTGCAACGAATACACATATTAAAAATGTTAATTCAATAAATTAGATAATACTTTAAGTAAAAAAAATCAACATATTTGAGTAGAATACCTATTATTTCCATTTTGTATTAATCGTAGTCGCTCCCTCCCAGCACCGGTGGCAGTAGGGCCCGTGGCTGATGAGGCATCGGCCTCACCAGTAGTCGGGACGTGCCGCTGAGGTATAGCCGTACCAGTTGCTAATGAGGCACGTCCTCATCCACCTGTTCAAGTCTGGGCTCCGTCCTGACAAGAACCTCCGCCTCTACTGCCTACGGTCTCGCCAACTGAGCTGAAACCACCCCTACCACATCCCCGACGAGAAGACATCTGCATGCAAGTCACAAAAGTATTAAACATATATAAATATATTATCAAAAATCAGTAATTATAAAAGCAAATGTAACATGACGTATATTACAGATTCACGCAAAATGACATAATTAAACCTTAATTTTATTCGTCCGACTCATAATTATCATCATCATTTTCACTAGAATCATTAGCTTCATCATCCAACCTAATGATTTCGTTATCTGATTCTTCATCTTCTACCAGGTCTATCTGATCACCATCAGGATGAAGTGTTTTTAGATCTTCGTCTACACTTGGGATGTTAGGATGTTCAAACTCATCCTCCTGAAATGGTGGGGTGCTATTGAGCTAGACGGCACATCTATACCGACGCTTATAGTTTACAGAAACTAAGTTGAAGTCCTTCTGCACTATTGTTCCTAATGGTGATGGATCAAACCATTCGCATTTGAATAATGTGGTCTTTTTCATAGGAAGTCCGGTGTACTCCAAGTCCACAACTTCCAACAGACGTCCATTAAAATCAACATCATTCATACTATAATTGGACCCTTTAATGCACACTCCACTATTTAAAGTTGATCTTCAAGTCTCACGATTAAGCATGTGAGATTTATAACCATTGACATAATAACCATGATAACTCAACATGCGGCAAAGAGGTCCTTTTCACAATATGATTTGCTGGATCTCTCACCTATGAAATCATTAAAAAACTTTGTTAAGTTCGACTGCTACAATTTGAATGTAGAATATTAAGTGTTGACACTAATATTAAGATGTAGAATACTTACATATGCTTCGAACCACATGGCAAACTCTTTGTCGAGCTTACTATCAATATCAATGTTTGAAATTGATGGATCTGATGCTTTTAGTTGCTCAACGAACAAGCTTACAAAGATTTCTAGTGTTAGTTCGGGATTGCAGAAAACTTAAACTAATAAAAATATTTAAAATATGAAAGACTTACTCTAAATAAGCATAGGTAACTTCTTTACAATTCGACAGAACATATTGACAAGCACAGCATTGTATTTCCTTCTCATCGAGATATCTCACCGAGGACTTTCCAAGAGTCCTTCCAGGAAGTAAGAATATTGATAGATTATCCGGATCAATCTCGTCTGCAGGAACTGAGCCTCTATCATAATTACGTGGTACAATATTGTGCCTCGTAAGAACGTGATCCTCAAAGTAATATGAGCAGAACATTGATGCTTCTTCAACTAAGTAAGCATTAGATATTGATCCTTCAACTCTCGCTTTATTTTTGACATTTTTCTTTAACTTACCCAAGTACCTACAATTGTTAAAGATTTAAGAAAAGCGTATTAGAAGAATATTGATTTTGTAATTAAAGTTAATGCATATAAACTAATACCTTCCAAATGGGTACATCCACCGATACTGAACCAGCCCCGCTAAGCAAGCTTCGTCTCCCAGATGGACTGGTAGATGCTCCATTGAGTTGAAGAAAACAACAACAACAACAACATCTAAGTCTTAGTCCCAAAATGATTTGGGGTCCGCTAACATGAATCAAACTTTGAAACCGTCAATGATCGTTACATAAATAACATAAAAGGGAAAAAGTAGAGAAAAAAGTAGAGAAAAAAAAAAAGGAGAATGAATGTTAACAAAAAAAGAAAAAAAATAAAAAAAAATGAAAAATCCTGAAAAATAAATTAAAAGATAACATGAAATAAAAGAAAATAGGAATTAAAAAAAGAATCAGCTTCCATCCACCACCCGTATTCTTTCCCGCCACATTTGCCTCTCCATCGCCATACTTTCTCCAATTCCAAGAAACCGCATATCATTTTCAATCGTCTTTATCCAAGTTTTCTTGGGTCTTCCTCTACCTTTCACAATATTACTTGTTCCCCAACTTTCTAGCCTACTCACTGGGACATCAACAGATCTTCTTCTCACATGACCAAATCATCGTAATCGATTCTCCATCATTTCTCTTCAATAGACGCAACTCTTACCTTTTCTCTAATCACCTCATTTCTAAGTCAATCCTTTTTTGTATGACCACACATCCATCGTAGCATACGCATCTCCGCCACATTCATCTTTTGAACGTGACACTGTTTTACAGCCCAACACTCGGTGCCATATAACAGTGCAGGCCTAATTGCCGTGCGGTAAAATTTACCCTTTAATCTATGAGGCATGTCAGGATCACATAAAACCCCTGTGGCACTCTTTCACTTCAACCACCCTGCCTTTATTCTGTGAGCCACATCGACATCTAGCTCTCCATCCTTTTGGATAATAGATCCAAGATACCGAAGAAACTTGGAGGAAAAATGGGTTCAAGCTTACATAAAATGATTGGAATACTTTCATGCAAGCGACACATATCTTCTACCTTGAAAGTGCCAGAAGTCAGTTCGTTGAAAAATAAACTCAATTCTGTAATAGCCTTCTAAACTGTATCCGAAAGAAGTTCACGAAATACAATGGATAAGATTCTTTGCATCAACACATGACAATCATGACTCTTCATCCCAAACATCTTAAGCTTGTCCATATTCACGGCATATTTCATGTTTGAGCAGTATCCATCGGGAAATCGAAGACTTGATAACCATGTACATAAGAAAGCACACTGTGCTTTGTCAAGCATGTAACAGGCTTTTGGATATTTTTTTGACCCCTCAACACCTATCAAATCTGGTCTATTGCAAATTTGGTTAAGTTCTTCCCTAGATTTGGCGTTGTCTTTTGTCTTCCCCGAAACATTCATCACAGCGTTAAAGATGTTACCGAACACATTCTTTTCAACGTGCATGACATCTAAATTATGCCGTATCAATAGGGAGCTCCAATAGGGCAAATCCCCGAAGATATTCCTCTTTTTCCACCTAGAATCAGATTGTGTAGATCTTTTCGAAGGTCTACTTGTTGATTCTGTAGAATCAATTTCAGTTACCTTCTTCGAACCCAACACATCTATTTCAGACAAAAGTTCATCTCCTGACTTCATTTCGGTGCCCGTCTAGCAATCTGCTTATTCTTTGTGAATGCCTTCTTGTTTCGGCGAAACGGATGATTATCGGGTAAAAACTTTCGATGGGTATCAAACCATGATTGTTTTATACTACATGGTAGAGTGAAAGCCTCAGTATCGCTCATGCAATGAGGGCAAGCCAGTCTTCCTGTTGTACTCCAACCGGATAACATAGAGTAAACCGGAAAGTCATTGATTGTCCATAGCAAAGCTGCATGCATTTGAAAGTTTCGTCTCAAGGAGATATCATAGGTAGGCACGCCTTCTTTCCACAAGTTAAGTAATTCTGATATCAACAGCTGCAAATACATATCAATATTCATCTTTGGATTGCGTGGGCCCGGAACTAATACAGTAAGGGCTTGTTTGCTAGGTGTGATTAAGGTGTATAATATATCTAATACACCTTTATATTTTGTTTGGTATAAAGTATAGGGCCCTTGATAAAATTCGGGCCCGTATAAATAATACTAATTTTTGGTATTACGTATCCCACCTAAGAGGTGGTATTAGGTGATATTAAACAATACTGCAACTAATAAGTTCAATAAACTACTATGATATCTATATTTTATGATAATTTCATACATCGTACCAAATATGATATTACTTTTCTATATTATATAAGAAATCCCAATCAATCTTATCAAGCTTTATCACATACAACTTAGCAAACGAGCCCTAAGGAACAAGTATTGTTCTTTCATGCACATCCAAAGAGGAAGATTATATGGTGTTACTATAATTGGCCATAAGGAATATTGTTGGCACGATTGGCCGCATGGCTGAAAACCATCTGTAGAAAGCCTTAGTCTGACATTATGGATTTCTGATGCAAAAGTTGGAAATTTTTCATTCAGATACTTCCATGCTGGTGAATCTGCGGGGTGACGCATAACACCATCGTCAACTGACGATGCATGCCAACGCATATGTTCAGCAGTAGCATTCGATGCATACAACCTCTGTAGTCTAGATGTTAGAGGGAAATAGTACATCTTCTTAAATGCAACTTGCTTCCTTCCTCGGCTTCCTGATGCACTACCTTGATTCTTATATCGAGGATGACCACAAGACTTACAGTGAGCCAATTCGCTGTCATTAGCCCAATATATAATGCAATGATTTGGGCAAGAATCAATCTTCTAGACTGGTAACCCCATACCACGCAATAATTTCTTCGTTTTGTAGAAATTTTCAGTTATCAAATTATCTTCTGGTTTGCCTCTTTCATCAACTTTGTGACTTGATCAAAAGCTTTTTCTGAGATATTATTCTCGGATTTCCAACTCATAAAACGAGCAACAACTGATAATTGCGAGCGTTTCTTGCACCCAGGCCACAATTCTCTATCTGCAGCATTCAACATGTCGTAGAAATGTTGTGATGTTGGATTGGGAGGCTCCTCTTGGTCGTTCATCATAAAGTGAGAAGCACCAACATCTCTTAACATCTCATAATATGTTCATAGGTCACTTGTGGTGCCCTATTTTCTCCCTGATGAATCCAGTTGTGATAAGTTGGAATGAACCGCGACTTTGCTAGGTGTAATCGAACAGTAAACTCTGGGTGGTATTGTTGATTCTTACATTTGCTACATGGACACTTAATCTTATCTCCATCTACGAACTCTGCTTGGGCAGGAGCAAAGTTGGTGAAACTTTCTAATCCATCTAAGAAGTCCTTAGATAATTTGTGATTCTTATAACGCTGATACATCCATTCATGATTTCCACTCATTCTCTTATCCCCAAATCTGAAAATAATAATAACTAACTCAATATCTATATACATACTGTAGTTGACTAGATTTATTTTTTTAAGGATTAGTGGACTAGAATTATTACTTTACCAGATTCCATATATCTCTATAATCAATATACACGATATCCTGGTGATTTCTCAAACAACAACATATAATTATTAGTTTATTTTGCTAAAACTAGTTGAGAAGACAAAAATTAGAACATGTGGAGCGTCCAGATTTTATAGACAGCAAAATATGTGTGAAATCCTAGAATTAAACAACATTCATATGCATTTCACGTAAATAAAGGTATTTAAGCTCGTGACCATTTAATCTGAAATCCTAGATAGATGTCTGCAAAGTAGAATATAAATCCTAAATTGAACTTCTAGAGATTAGAACAGTTCAATCATAAATAGTGGAATCGAATATTTTCTTCTTAATCGGTAAAGTCTTCATATTTCTTTAGATTATTAAAAGTGATATAAACAATAATTAATGTCAGTGAACCACAAAGAGAGCAGCAGCAGCAGCAGATCGACTTACCACGAGAGAGAGGACTCAATTTCAATTTCGGGAGATATAGATGGTTGGCGGCGGTCGCTCCGGCTGTGGCGACTCCGGTGACGGCGCTAGGTGCAAGCATACACAGACAATGAGGGAGAGAAACGAAAAGAAAATTCTGGGGAGAGAAAGAGAGCCCGCATGTGGGTGAGAAAGAAAGATCGGTGGGAAAGAGATAGGCGACTTACCTTGACCTAATTCAACGGCCGGCGAGAGAATGACGGCGGCAGAAAACCGGTGAGAGAACAGCAACAGACAACCGGAGAGAGAGGGAGGAGGAATTGATAAGGAAATTAGGGCTCAATGAAGAAAGGGGGAAATCTGAGAAGAGTGTGGCTGTGTGGGTACGGGACTGGCAATTACAATTAGTTTCATTAAAAATTAACAAGGGATTCATTTCGGTCGTTGATATTTGAATAAAATACTTAATTTTTTTTTTTTGATACAGGGTCCAAACTTTACACTGTAGTCATAGGGATAATTTTCCTACCACAAGATCGCTACTGGGTTAAATCGCGAGATGTGTATCTTGCTCCCAGGTTTTTAAATATCCTCAACTACCGCATGCGAGCCGCCCCTGAGTCGTCACACAGTGACTCCCCAAATCCAACCGCAGTGCTCACCGAGATCTGGCCTCACACCGCTGCCTCAATATTTAATTGTTCCAGCGGCGTACTAGGCACAGCTAACCCGTAGTCAAAGACTAAGTGATCATTGGGCCTTGAGAAATTCAATTCCAAAGTGTTGTCACTAGGAATTGAACCCCTGACCTCCAACTAAATTGAAGGTCAGGTGGCCAACTGCGCCAAGGCAGTTGGTTGAATAAAATACTTAATTTAAATCAAAGAACATGGCGACGGACAGGTTTCGAACGCCGATTTTCTGAATATGATAAATCAACGACGGATACCATATCGATCGCCGATTTTAACAACGGATATTCCATCACCATTTCGTCGTCAATTTTGGCGCAAACCCGTCCGCGGATATCCGTCATTCGCCGAATCCGTAGTAGAAACTGGTGTCTCAGGTCAGTCGTTAGTCCATCGTCAATTGGTGCCGTTTCCGTCGTGAAATCTGTGTTTTTTGTAGCGGAAGAAGACCCTAATGTCAATGTGCATGCTAATTACTTCACAATTTAAATTAATTATGGATGCCAATTTGATTTTATTTAAAAAAAATAAATCAATTTAATCACTTAGTTATTTTAGTCTTAAGGTTTTTAATTTTCTCGTCCAAACATGCAAGAAACATATCACGCACACATTCATACATGTCATTCATCAAAACAGTAAAAACCAAAATAAACGCATGGATAATTAAATTATCCAATTATCATGGCCTTCTTCCTTGAATTGAACCCGAGAAAATCTTCAACTCGATATCTCCCACTTGATCAAGCATCTAGTTACTCCTCCCCGGTTGGGCCGTGGATTTTCAAAATTAAAATTTTCACTTTTATGCAAAATTAACCACATAAAAAAATTCAATTTTAAAATTCCGACTCTCCAACGGACCCAACGAACGACAGTGAAATGGATCGGACCAAAAATTAGACGACCCTACCCGAACCGGCGAACTGCCTGTATCAGCAAACATGCGGCTCGACAAGAACCGGCTTTGCTCGACAAATTGCTACCATGCATTGCCTAGCGATCCGTGTCCTGCTCGCTCTATTTCTTCGTGATTTTGTCTTCTCCGAATTCGATTACAATTTTACACAAAATAAAATACATCGAATTTACAGCAAAATAACACGTTGATCTACCCATGGATTTTCTCACGGGAAAAACCATTACATGCCTCCAAACCAGGTCAAACCAACAATTGCATAAAAATAATAAAATTAACCATTCACATAACCATGATAATTGGATCATATTTCGTGCAAGAACACATCTAGCAAAATATTCCAACATCAAATTATATGAATATTTTAATTGTTGAAAATAAAACGCAGCCGAACTGAAGTTGGAGAAAATATTTGATAAAAGCGTTTTACGCATCCACGAGCACAAAACCTGTTTAGGCATGCTAATTAATTAACTACTAAGATTAATAAGTAATTTAAATATTATTTATTATTTATTAAATAAACTTGTTGGTAAATTCAATATCCTAATCCAAATCGAAGATCATATGATATTTAGCTTTTGAAGCATAGTGGTTGCTTTTTTGATCTCTTCCACAAAATCTTATAGAGTATGATCCCGCATTAATTCGGACGTTGTGTGCGCAACGAGCTACCGAGTCTTGCTTGGACTTCAAATTGAATCGGCCGAAACATTATTGTTCTTATGTGACACTCGATTTTTGTTGTTTTCTAGTATTATGTAAACACTCTTAGAAAATTGATGTGTTATCTAAATTGTAGAATCAAGGACACAAGTCAAGATCTCAATTAACTACAAGAAGAAAAAATCGAATTCTCCCTCACACAAAATATGTCACTCGCCGAAATTCCCTCTTAGAAGTCCTTTTTTTATAGGTTTTGGACTACTTAGGGGTCTTAAGGAGAATTAGGGTTAAGACTCATAGTGCAACTCAACTTTCCGTATTAAGTCCTTCCTAATATGGTTGAGTTCACTAATATCAATTCAATCCACTAAAGAATTAATATTGCATTTCCAACCCAAATCCCAATTTACAAAATCGGGCTCCTTATTTAAATATATTATTTTTCGTGTTTAAGATATCGAATGTTCATTAATTAATTTAAGCTACTGACAGCTTTAATTAATTAATTTTTTATCAAAGAGTAGTACCACTCGAACCTTATTATTATAGCGGAATTAAATCCACCTGCAAGGTTTAATATAATAATTATTATCGAGCTCCTCAAGAGGACATCATCAACCAACACGAGTCGGGACACGATTTCTAGATATAATAATAATTGTCATATAAATAATATTATTCCCCAAGATACGTAGCATGTTGAGTCAATCAATGTGACTCTCACCTATGGTAAATCAAAGCAATAAATATTATAAATACACATTTATATTATATACTTAAAATTAAGAAATAATAATTATTCGAGATTTACGTTCTTCTTACAGTTAGTACAAAAAAAACTATCTCACTTCGATCTAATTCAACGTATGTACATACCCTAATGCATGCTAATAGTCAAGACCAACTAATTTCAACCATACATTACAACCATTCACATAATTTGTCTAGAATTATATAGGTTGTGAAATATTATATTATTTTATAACGCACCAATAATGTGTCTTTCATGTGATAGCAACACACCACATTATCTACAATATAAAATAATTAGATATTTCATTTACATAACCAATAACGTGAATAAATATGCAAAACATGTGATTAAATGTAATTAATATTCTCATAGGTAGTTACATGGAAATAACACAAGCATAAAGTATGATTTGCAGTATACAACCATAACACTCAATATGGAGACGCTGGGCTACGTCTTGGAGGCGGACATCCCACCGGCTCCTGCAAGGACCAGGGCTAATCAGGAAGAAGTTGATGCCTATGAGAAATGGGTTAAAGATGATGTCAGGGTTTGAGGTTTCATGATGGCCTCAATGAGCACTGAGCTTGAGAGGGCCCATGAGAACATGCCCTCTTCAAGGGCGATTCTGGCACATCTTACTGAGCTCTATCGGGAGCACAGTTGAACTGCTCGGTATGAGATATCGAAGTAGTTATTTGGTACTCAGATGAAGAAAGGTGAGAAAGTTGGGGATCACGTTCTCAAAATGATATCCATGATTGAGAGATGGGAGGCTCATGGTTTTAAGACGCATGCTTCTCTCCAGACCGACTTATGCTGCAGTCACTTCCTGACTCCTTCTCTCACTTTGTAATGAACTTCAACTACAAAGAGAATGCTTATAACTTGGTTGGCTGATTAACAAACTGAGTACGATACAGTCTCAAATGAAGACTAGGCCGAAGGAGGCTGCACTTGTAATTTCTTCTGGGCCTTGGAGGTCCAAGAATAAGAAAAATTGCAAGAAGCAGTTCAAACCCAAATGTGGGGTACAGAAAGATAAGGGCAAGACCCCATATTTCCAAAGAGTAAGGTATCCAAGAAGACATATGCATACCTCAACTGTGGTGAGCTAGGCCACTGAAGGAGGCATTATCCAAAACTTGACCCCAATGCGCTTTCAGGTATGAAACTACTAGATTCGAAAATGTAATACCCGAAATCTTCGTTCCAGTTTTGTTGAGTTTTCTGTGGATTATCGAATTGGCGTTGTCCATGTCTTTAGAATGTTGTGCCACGTATGGTTGTGTCATGAGTTGACACGTGTTTGATTTCCATTCCAGATCATTTCATGAGTTTTTGACTCATGTTAGTGTAGCGCATGCTACCGCTTGTGGTGTAGCGCGCGCTACTACGCTATTGTTAGCGCACGCTACCGGGCATGTAGTGCACGCTAACTGGCAGTCCAGAGACAGTCCATGAGCTACTAGAGTGGGACTGGAGTCTCGTTAGCGCACGCTAAGGTTGGTAGCTAACGTACGCTATCGACTGCTTAGCTCACGCTAACTCTTCTTTCTAGCGCACGCTACCTGTTAGGTGCAGATCAGTCCAGGAGCCACTGGACTGGATTCGTGACCCGTTAGTGCACGCTACACATATTAGCTAGCACACGCTAACTGTGTTTTAGGCGGTATATTCTGGGGCGTTGACACCGTTAGCGCTAATGTAGGGTGTTTAGCGCACGCTAATAAACTGTCCAGTATAAATACTGGACAACAGCGTTTAATCGACATTTCTCACCCTTATTCATCCATTTCTGATGGGAGTGAGCTCCAGAAGCGATTTTGAGCGACCTTCTTCCTCAAGCTTCATCTTTGGGTGGATTTATGCATATCTAGCATCATCTAACCATCTTCTTGCTCCAAATCAAGGTAATCTCTTCTTAGAACCCTAGTTCTTGAATTTGGGGGTTTCTCCTTGGTTATTCGATTTAATCCGAGGATGATGAATCGATTATGTAATTCTTTTTGTCTTGACCATTATCTTTGGATTTTTGAACCCATTCATGATTTTATATCACTCGGAACATAGTTCTTGGTTTTTTTGAGAAACCCTTGGATCCTTGTTGTTCTTAGTGTTGATTAGGATTTTGATTAGTGTTATTGATTCGTGTTGATGTTATCCTCGTAGTATTCGTGGGTTTTCGGATTCTTGGTTGTTTTTGGAAGCTCGAGGGATGCTCAACCTCATCGGTTCGTTGTTCGGTTGCTCATACTTTCGAGGCAAGTATCTTGCCCATACATTTCGTGTTTCATAGACGTGATAGTTGGCAATGGATTATATGTGGCATTTGAATGCTTAAATAAACTTTAAAAGAATCGGCATACTCTAGATACAAGCTTTCACAAAGATCTACTCGTGTGTTTGTGAACGAATGTGTTGTTCCAAGAATGTGTATTTGTGTCGTGCATTGGAATGCCTTGTTTGCGTATGGTACCGTTGTGTGTGATTACATCTTTAGTGGACTTAAAGATCATGACTTCTTGGCAAGAGGTGTGTGCGTGGATATGTGTGTCTATTCATGAGTATGTATTATTGTGTAATATTGGTTGTGAGTATGTGTCGGGTATAGTGGCCATTTCTAACAAGTATCTTGATTTACGTTTGATGTACTTCGGGAGAATGTGTTTTTGATGATTGTGATTTGTGCCATGTGGTTTTTGAGATTGTGTGTGAACCGAGTAAACCAGTGAGGGTCCCCTGGGATTTGTTTAGACTTCGAGTTCGGCAGATCACTCGGTTGGGCTATACACCAAGGAGGGCCTGACGAGGTGTCCCTTGGGTGTGTATCTTGCTCGAGAGGTACAGGGCCAGTATAGCTCGGGAGGTTGTTTTCTGATGATTATAGCACGTTGTTATTTCGATAATTGTGATATGTCCGGAATATCATAACACCTTCATTCTCGGTGTGAGATATGTCATACGTAAGGTCTTAGTACTGTAATATTCGGGAATTTTAAATCGTACATTTGGTGGATATTTTTTATTATTATTATTATTTTAATAAGTGGTTTAATTACGGATCAGAGCGACTTATGTGAAACTATACATAGATATTGATAATCTTGGACAATAGTGTTCTCCGTCTCAGTGGAAGTAAATAAATGAAGTGTATAATGAGTGAGATATTTATATATGGGCCAAACATTGAAATTGACTTTTGGGCCAATGGACAAATTAATTGGTTTAGCCCATTTTTAAAAGGTATACTCAAAGCCCAAATCTTCACCCCTCGTTTATATGCCAAGAGGGTTTTCTGCTTCCTTATTTTTTTCACCCGTTGAAAATAGCTACCGCCTCCCTCATCTCTTCAGCGCGGCCGACAACTCCATAACCACCACAACTTCGGCGAATGGAATAACGTCAGGGGGCGTAGGAGGTTTGGCGGGGCTCCGGGCAGCAAATGACGGACGGTAACGTCCGGGTTCCGGGCTCGGATGAGAGACGAGCCGACTGGAGCACGACGGTCCAGGTGGTTCCAGCGACGCAGGAAGTCGGCGATGCGGCGGGGATCGAAGGGGGCCAGATTCTGGGTTTGAGTCGGAATTCTTTTGATGGATGAGGCAATGGCTATGGGTAACGAATCAGATTTGGATTTTCGAGTAGCAGATCTCGATTTCCAACGGTTTTGGGGATGGTTTCCGTCGAGTACAACAAGGACTAGGCGGCCGAAAGTGGCCGACAGTGGATTGCCGGAGTCAAGTGACCGGAAGTCGACTCCGGCAGTGAGATTCATGGTGTATGTTTTGATCAAGTGAATTATCTCGGGAAGTATATTCACGATTTCTATGTTCTTGGAGTATGATATGTATGGCTTGCCTTTGTATTTATACTTGCACTAGCAAAACAGTGGAGTTTTGCTAACCCCCGAGTATTCGGGGGGTGGATGTCTGTATTGCGTCCAGGTATTTGCAGGTTGCTGAGGAGCAATTCACAGGATCGTTATGAAGGATGATGAAAGACGACGATACTAATCACATGAAGACTGGTGTTGAGTATTTTGGCGATGTCTTGTTGTTTTGTCCTTCCGTTGTGTCTATTATTCCCGTTTTGCGGGAATGTTGATTTATGTTAGCCCATGCGTGGGTATGAGTTGCGAGAAAGAGTAATGTATGGTTGATGTGTATGTTGTGGTAAAAGACCAAATCGGTCTAATGGTTCGTTATTTAGCCATGTCGGCATGTATTGTGTTGTTGTGTTTTCTGTATTTAGCCTGGTAGATCCTCACGAAGAGGGTCTGCGGCGCTGTAATATTCCCAAACGGTTTGGGGGTGTTACAGGTACTTGGCTAGAATGGCATCAATATAAGTGTCGTATGTGACTCGTTTTCTGATTGTGAGGTTTTTGGCATAAGGATGCGGGCCCTGTGATTGCTTCTGTGCATTGTGGTTTGGTGTGTATCGAGTTTGACCTTTGGGTTATTCACTCGAGTATGTAATGTTGATGTTTGGGTCGTAGACCCGTGTTTTGTGACTGTATTTGCATCTTTTGAAAAGCAATACTTGAGGACGTGTCCCTATGTGAGTTTTGATAAATTGAGGATTCATTAGTCCAAAATGTCTTTCCAAAAACTCCCGAGAATTTTAAAATGATTTTCAAAGCGTCTACACGTCTCATTCCAGCTTTTTACGGTTAGAATTATTTTATCTAACTTAATATCTCGGAAAGTATTTCATTGGGTTAAATTGTGGAATTAATTAAATTTTTATACTCGTGGAATATGTTGTGTATGGCTTGTATTTGTACTTTATACTTGCACTAACAAAACAGTGGAGTTTTGCTAACCCCCGAGTATTCGGGGGTGGATGTTTGTATGCGTCCAGGTACTTGCAGGTTGTTGGGGAGTAAATCACAGGATCGACGAAGGATGATGGAAGACGACGATACTAATTGCATGTAAACCAGTCGTTGAGTATTTTGGTAGAGTCTCAGTGTTTGGCTCTCCGCTGTGTAGTCTTCCTGCTTTATTGGAACGTTGATGTATTCCAACCCCTGCGTGGGGATGAGTTATGAGTTCGAGTTATGTATGTTTATTGTGTTGTATTGTTGTAAAAGACCAAATCGGCCTAGTGATTCGTTATTATCCATGTTGGTATGTATCGTGTTTTTCTGTATTTAGCTTGGTAGATCCTCACGGAGAGGGTCTGCGGCGCTGTAATAATCCCAAATGGTTTGGGGGTGTTACAGAATATGGTATCAGAGCTTAGGTTGTGGAAACCTAGGCAGTCGGGTCGAGTTGTGTGTTGTCGAGTCTTGTCTTGTCAGACTTTATCTGACTGAGACGTGTTGCGGCGCGTCGTCTGAGATGTCGATCGTAATTAGTATCAAGGTGCAACTATCATCTTCGTGCGATCTGTGAATGTAAGTCTCCTCACTTTATATTGTGCCTTGTGTTACACGAGCTTGTGTGATATTTGTGTTATGATGAGGAGTTAAATGTGAATTGGGAATAAGTACTCCATGCTTGTTTGATTTTTGTAATGTGCCGGTGTATATGTATATATGTATATATATGTATCCTTGTATAAATCGTTTTTACAAGAGTAATGTTTTGGGTGTGGTCACACTAAGAAGGTTTATCAACTCGATACTTTAAAGTTTTGAATGTTTTGAGAAGTCACGTAAAATTTTATTTTAAAACATCATTCAAGAAGGAAAAAGGGTTTGATTTTCGTATAATGACCTCGAGATCGAAAATTTTGAGAATTCAAACTACATATATTTTATGTTCATCTTGCATTGCAATTTTTTTCAATTTTGATTTTAAAAACTCAACAAGGTCTATCAAAAATTTACTCGAGATGTGACTTCCGCTTTCACTTTTTCGGTTTCATGAACTTCGGTTAAAAGATATGTATCGAGGATGTTGTTATTTTAGCTATCATGCTTAGAGTTGCGATTAAAGTGATGGTGTGAACGTTGGGACGTTCGGTATGCACTCATCGAGATAGTTCTCTTGATCGAGAGATGGAGACTCGGTTTGGAACGTTGTTAACTTCTGATGGTTAATTGTGTGATGTTATAATTATGTGAACTTTTGGCGTTTGAATTTGTACGCTGTGATTTATTTGAAACCTCTGGTCTAGAATCGTTAGGAGGTGAGTATGTATGTGTTGCAACTTGCATAGTTAGCACACGCCGTCTTTTGTTGTGGAGTGCACTTTCTAGCCGAGCAAAAGTTTGGGACTGCATTTTTGCTGTCGGGCCTAACTTTTGCAGTCGATCATCTGTGAGTGGATTCCACGTGTGTTGTATTAGTTGTTGTGTGTGATTATGAGATTATGTGACGTTCGTTGCATTAGGTTGTTGCCTGTTAGTATGCCGAGGGGCAGAGGTCATGGTCGTAACCGTGATACTGATGGCCACGGGGATCAGATGCTGAATCGAGAGAATATTGCTGGGAATGATATTGATATTGGTGTTGCTACTATATTGCAACAAGTAGCAGCACATATGACTCAGTTGACCCAGACTGTTCAACTTAGCATTGGTGCGAATCAGAATATCGACATTAATCAATGGCTTCGAGAGGTAGTTCGTATGAATCCCCCTCGATTCGCTGGTGCTGCGGATGTATTGGGCTGGTACGGTTGGCTTTTCCAGTTGGGAAAGATATTTGAGACCTTCGATTGTCTAGAGGAGCGGAAGGTACCTATCGCTCAGTACCTTCTTGACAGAGATGCCGCTTATTGGTGGGAAGCTGTTAAACCTTGTGATTGTGATGTCGCATGGGTGGAGTTCCATGCATTTATGGAAGCTGAGTTCTGTCCGAAACCGACTAGAGGTCAGTGAATTCGTGAATTTTATTTGGCTGAACCGCTAGATATATCGGATCACAGACCATCATCGACTACAGCAAGCAACTCAGTTATGTACGAGACCAGGTGAGGACCGAAGAAGTGAAGATCCTTCATTTTGACAGACGGATGAAGCCAGAGATTTGCCTGCAAATGTCGGAACTTACTTGCACTTCGCTGAGAGATTACCAGGATCGAGCCTTGGCTTAGGAACTAGCTTCGTTATCGTCGGAGCATGTGCTCGAGTCGAAGAAATGGAAGATGTCTGTTGACCTTGCGGACAATACAGGAGTTGGCGTTTCTGGATTGCAGCATCATAGTCTTTCTGCTGTGAAGCTCCGTCGCTCGATGCATGGGACTGAGAATTCCAAGTCGTCTGCCTTGACTCCTGGTAAGGCCAGGAGGTGTTTCAACTGCAATGTGTCGTGGCATGTTTGTGCACATTGTCCTTCTCCGCCAGTAACGTGCTACATGAACGGACTTGTGGGACACCGGGTTGAGTTTTGCGAGTTATTCACCGAGTCTTCCGAGGCACGGACGTGAGCACTAATGTCAGGATTGATTCCGAGAAGTCCCTAAGAGTGTAATCTACCAGTTGTATGTTGTGTTATCTCCTTGCCTTGTTGTTTCAAATTTTGGGGATAAACTTCTTTTATTAGAAGTGGTTCGGATCTTTGAACTTCTGTATTTTCAACTCCATCGACTCGTTTGTGTTTGTTAATATTTTCTGAACTTGTCCTATCTTTTGTTTTATTAATCGAATGAGTTGTGGTAATGTTTTGGATTAATCCGTTTGTCGTTGTGACTTGTTCCGAATTTGGCTCCATCTCTATGAATCTTATATAAATGCATATCTTGTTGTCTTTACCACACCACCTATTGTCTCGAGTCGTGGTGCGAACTTTTGAGTTGCTATTTGATTTTTGATTGTTCGACCGTTATTGTCTCGATCGTTGTGGTTCGATCGTTTGTTATCTGATTTTTGTTGCTCCCGTATCATGATGTTCGAGCGTTCAGATCACTTCGTAATTTCCTTAAGTTTGGGAAATTAGCTTCGTTGTCGATCTTCCAACCCTAGGGGGTAGACTTTTGTATTTGCTCGGCGTTTAGCTTGCGTTCTGACTGACGTACTGTTCGAGTTGGTCAACCATATTGATTTTCATTCGTTGCGTTTTCTTATCGTTCTGATTTTTGCTGTCGGAGATTGTTTTGCGCTGATCATTTTATGTTTTAAGTTTCGGGTCCGAAACTTCTTTTTAAGAAGGGTAGAATGTAATACCCGAAATCTTCGTTCCAGTTTCGTTGAGTTTTCTGTGGATTATCGGATTGGCGTTGTCCATGTATTTGGAATGTTGTGCCACGTATGGTCGTGTCATGAGTTGACACGTGTTTGATTTCCGTTCCAAATCATTTCATGAGTTTTTGACTCATGTCAGTGTAGCGCACACTACCGCTTGTGCTGTAGCACGCGCTACTGCGCTATTGTTAGTGCACGCTACCGGGCATGTAGTGCACTCTAACTGGCAGTCCAGAGACAGTCCAGGAGCTACTGGACTGGGACTGGAGTCTCGTTAGTGCACGCTAATGTTGGTAGCTAGTGTACGCTATCGACTGCTTAGCGCACGCTAACTCTTCTTTCTAGTGCACGCTACCTGTTAGGTGCAGACCAGTCCAGGAGCCACTGGACTGGATTCGTGACCCGTTAGCGCACGCTACGCATATTAGCTAGCGCACGCTAACTGTGTTTTAGGCGGTATATTCTGGGGCATTGACCCCGTTAGCGCGCGCTAATGCAGGGTGTTTAGCGCACGCTAATAAACTGTCTGGTATAAATACTGGACAACAGCGTTTAATCGTCATTTCTCACCCTTCTTCATCCCTTTCCGATGGGAATGAGCTCCAGAGGCGATTTTGAGCAACCTTCTTCCTCAAGCTTAATCTTTGGGTGGATTTATGCATATCTAGCATCATTTAACCATCTTCTTGCTCCAAATCAAGGTTATCTCTTCTTAGAACCCTATTCTTGAATTTTGGGGGTTTCTCCTTGGGTATTCGATTTAATCCAAGGATGATGAATCGATTATATAATTCTTGTTGTCTTGACCATGATCTTCGGATTTTTGAACTCGTTCATGATTTTATATCACTCGGAACATAGTTCTTGATTTCTTTGAGAAACCCTTGGATCCTTGTTGTTCTTAGTGTTAATTCGGATATCGATTAGTGTTATTGATTTGTGTTGGTGCTATCCTCGTAGTATTCGTGGGTTTCCGAATTCTTGGTCGTTTTTGGAAGCTCGAGGGCTGCTCAACCTCATCCATTCGTTGTTTAGTTGCTCGTACTTTCGAGGCAAGTATCTTGCCCATACACTCCGTGTTTCATAGACGTGATAGTTGGCAATGGATTATATGTGGCATTTGAATGCTATAATAAACTTTAAAAGAATTGGCATACTCTAAATACAAGCTTTCACAAAGATCTACTCATGTGTTTGTGAACGAATGTGTTGTTCCAAGAATGTGTATTTGTGTCGTGCATTGGAATGCCTTGTTTGCGTATGGTACCGTTGTGTGTGATTACATCTTTAGTGGACTTAAAGATCATGAATTCTTAGCAAGAGGTGTGTGCGTAGATATGTGTGTCTATTGATGAGTATGTATTGTTGTGTAATATTGGTTGTGAGTATGTGTCGGGTATATTGGCCATTTCTAACAAATGCCTTGATTTACGTTTGATGTACTTCGGGAGAATGTGTTTTTGATGATTGTGATTTGTGCCATGTGGTTTTTGAGATTCTGTGTGAACCGAGTAAAACTAGCGAGGGTCCCCTAGGATTTATTTAGACTTCGAGTTCGGCAGATCATTCGGTTGGGCTATACACTAGGGAGGGCCTGACGAGGTGTCCCTGGGGTGTGTATCTTGCTCGAGAGGTACAGGGCCAGTATAGCTCGGGAGGTTGTTTTGTGATGATTATGGCACGTTGTTGTTTCGATAATTGTGATATGTCCGGAATATCATAATGCCTTCATTCTCGGTGTGAGATATGTCATACGTAAGGTCTTGGTACAAGGCTAGAATGGCATCAATATAAGTGTCGTATGTGACTCGTTTCTTGATTGTGAGGTTTTTGGCATAAGGACGCGGGCCCTGTGATTGTTTCCGTGCATTGGGGTTTGGTTGTGTATCGAGTTTGACCTTTGGGTTATACACTCGAGTATGTGATGTCGATGTTTGGGTCGTAGACCCGTGTTTTGACCGGATTTGCATCTTTTGAAAAGCAATACTTGAGGCCGTGTCCCTATGTGGGTTTTGATAAATTGAGGATTCATTAGTCCAAAATGTCTTTCCAAAAACTCCCGAGAATTTTAAAATGCTTTTCAAAGCGTCTACATGTCTCATTCCAGCTTTTTACGGTTTGAATTATTTTATCTAACTTAATATCTCGGGAATTATTTCATTGGGTCAAATTGTGGAATTAATTAAATTTTTATACTCGTGGAATATGTTGTGTATGGCTTGTATTTGTATTTTATACTTGCACTAGCAAAATAGTGGAGTTTTGCTAACCCCCGAGTATTCGGGGGGTGGATGTCTCAGACAAGGCCTAGGTACTTGCGGAGTTCTTGGGGAGTAAATCACAGGACCGATACGAAGGATGATGGAAGACGACGATACTAATCGCATGTAAACCAGTCGTTGAGTATTTTGGTAGAGCCTCAGTGTTTGGCTCTCCGTTGTGTAGTCTTCCTGCTTTATGGGAACGTTGATGTATTCCAACCCCTGCGTGGGGATGAGTTATGAGTTCGAGTTATGTATGTTTATTGTGTTGTATTGTTGTAAAAGACCAAATCGGTCTAGTGATTCGTTATTAGCCATGTTGGTATGTATAGTGTTTTTCTGTATTTAGCCTGGTAGATCCTCACGGAGAGGGTCTGCGGCGCTGTAATAATCCCAAATGGTTTGGGGGTGTTACAGGAAACACATTGTTCTGTAACTATTTATTCTACTCCTTGGATACTTGATTCTGGTACAAGTTCGCACATATGTACAATGAATCAGGATTTGGAATGAAGTAGGAAGCTCGAAGCTGGATAAGTGATTATGACAGTCGACAGTAGGGCATAATGTAGAGGGTACTGACATCGGATCACTATGTTGGTTTTAGAATCCAAATTTATTATTACTTTGGATGATGTACTTGTATTGCCCGAGGGGCACAAAATATTGTATCAATTCGGGTCGTGGGCCATAAGGAATTTCATTTTTTTTATTGGAGATGGGTCCTGTCGTATTTATTTTAGAAATAAATTGGTTGGTACTGCTACATTATTAAATTATTTATACTATTTGAATCTAAAAACTAAAACAACTGTGAGCACTATAACTAGAAAACACGGTAGGGATGAAACAAAACAAGCACTTAAGTGACATCTTAGACTTGATCATGTTGGTCAGACCAAGGTTCATAAAATGAAAAAGATGGCTTACGGGTCCATTAGGATCGGATCCCTATCCAACTTGTGAATATTGCCTCCAAGTAAAAATAACTAAGTTACCCTTCACAGGGACTTTTGAAAGAGCTGCTGAAAAACTTGGATTGATCCATACCTACGTATGTGGCCCTTTTGAAGTTTCACGAGACGGTTTTCAGTATTTCATTACATTCGATGATGACCATACTAGGTATGGATTCGTGTACTTAATAAAACATAAATCCTAACTTTTGATAAATTAAAGGAATTTAAGGCCCTAATTGAAAACCAAATAGGTCATCATATTAAAGCCCTTTGATCGGACCGAGGTGGCGAGTATATGAGTACTGAATTTGATGAGTTCTTAAAAGAACTAGGAATAGTGCCATATTTACTCCTCCACCTACTCCGGAATTAAATGGTGTTCCAGAAAGAAGGAACAGGACCTTGTTGGACATGGTTCGCTCCATGCTTAACTATATTGATCTACCAATTAACCTGTGGGGTTACGCGCTTCTTACTGCTGCAGATATCGTGAACAAATGTCCTACTAAATCTATTCCTAAGACTCCACATGAGATGTGAAAGGTAGGAAGTCAAGTCTTAATCATATTAGGATTTGAGGATGTCCTCTTTATGTCAAGAAGACTAAAGTAGAGAAGTTGAAAGCTAGGTCTTTGAAGGTTTGTTTCATAGGATATCCAGGGGATTCCATGGGATATCTATTCTACATGCACGAAGATCATAGGATCATCGTTGCTTTACAGGCACTTTCTTGAAGATGACTTCATCCAGGATGGAGGCGCATGTAGAAATATTTCTCTAGAAGAAATAAAAGAAACACCAATTGAGACACATGTACAAGATATTGGAACAGAACCTTTTGAAATACAAACACAACCTCGCAGGTCTACTGGAGCTTCTCATTTACCTAAGAGGTATGGCTATCTGCATCAAGAGGAACTGGATCCTTATGAGATGACAGAAAGTAGCCAAGAGAATGATCTCTCTATATATGACCAAGCGATGGAAGATGCAGACTCCACGAAATGGCGAGAGGCTATGGAAGCTGAGAGAGACTCTATGCATGCTAGTTAGGTCTGGACTTTGTAGATCATCCTAAAGGCATAGTGCCTATTGGGAGTAAATGAATCTACAAGAGAAAGACTGATGGAGATGCAAGGTTGATACCTATAGGGCCGGGCTTGTGGCAAAGGGTTATTCCCAAAAATAGGGTATCGATTACTTTAAGACCTTCTCACCTGTAGCTATGATTAAGTCTATTCGCATGATGTTTGCCATAGCAGACCACTTAGATTATGAAATATCACAAATGGATGTGAAAACGGCATTCTTAAATGGATTCCTCGATGAGGAAATCTATATTGAATAGCCTAAGGGATTCATATCTCAAATCTATATTCATAAAGTGTGCAAGATTCAGCATGCCATTTATCGACTGAAGCAAGTTTCGCGAAGTTGGAATCTTGATTTTGACGAGACAGTCAAAGAGTTGATTTTATCCCAAACGAAGAGGACCCATGTATTTACAAGAAGGTTAATGGAAGCAAAATGGTGTTCTTAATACTATATGTGGATGACATTCAACTTACAAAAAACGATGTAGGAATGCTCAGTTCTGTGAAAGCTTGGCTTTCTAGTGAGTTCTCAATGAAAGAATTGGGAGAAGCTACCTATATTCTGGGTATTCGTCCTACCGAGATAGAGTAAAGGGAATATTAGGTCTGCCCCAAGCCCTCTATATAGAAAAGATTCTGAAACAATTTAGGATGGTGGATTCTATTAGATACGTGTTCTCAAAATGAGGAAAAAAGAAAGGAAATGAGTAAGGTGCCCCATGCTTCGGCAGTGGGTAGCCTCACGTATGATATGATTTACACTAGACTGGACATTACCTATGCTATGAGCGGAGTAAGTTGGTTTCTGTAAAATCCAGGACATGAACATTGGACTGTTGTATAGAACATTCTTAAGTACCTGAAGAGGACTAAAGACTTGGTTCTTACATATGGTGGTGGAGAATTTAAACTGGAGGATTACACAGACTCATATTTTTCGGGAGAAATGGATGTGAAGATGTCCACACCAGGGTATATGTTTACTCCAAATGGTGGAGCAGTATCTCGGAGAAGTGTCAAGCAAAGCACGACTGTAATTTCCATATGTCAAGCCAAATATCAGGCTGCTAAATAAGTATTTTGGATTAAGAAGTTTACAGAGGAACTTCAAGTGGTCCCTGACTCAGATCAACCTGTGGCGCTGTTTCGCGACAATGACAGAGCTGTTGCACAGGCTAAGGAGCCTAGGGCTCACCACAACACCAAACATAAGAGAAAATATAAATATGTTAGAAAAATGGTTAATAAAGGGAATGTTATACTGCAGAGAGTAGATACAGCAAATAATGTTGCTAATCCACTGACCAAACCACTGCCTCAGATGGTCTTAGAGCGACATCTGGAGAATATGGGTATTAGATACCATAGTTTGTGGCATTGAGTGTAAGTGGGAGGTTTTGAGGAATATGCTCTCGAATGCCACTCAAAGGATGAGTGAGTGAGAGAATTGTATTGTAATTATAAACATCAATTGAATAAGGCATTTATTATTGCTATATTGTTGTATATCATTGCCGTCGTGATTTGGTATATAGAATAATAATCCTGGAATTTGAGAGAAAACATTCCACTCCTTATGAAAATAAGGATATAAACACTTAAAGTGTTTAGGGCTAGAACGCTTAACTGGTTCGCAAGTTGATAAAACTTAACTGGTATTAAGTTTAGACAAGACTTTTATAATGTGTACTTTGACATGAAGAGTGCCTGGCTTCACTAAGGCTCAGTGGGAGCACGCATTATAAGTATACTATGGGATTAGTATATGTTGCTACCCGAAATATTATCCGGAGATAGATATTGCTGGAATGGATAGATAGCAAACAAGGTGTGAGAACACTTCCGTGAGAAAAATAAATAACACAAGATTTGCCGGGGTTGTTAGTCCCGGGCTTGAATGCTCTCGCGAGATGTTATTAATACGAATATTCGTGGATACAAGTATTAATGTTAGAATACTATTACAATGAGTGTAACAATTCTAGTTATCTTAGCTAGTGAGCGTGTAGATTGCCGGAAGAACCAGATATGATGCCCTGTGAGTTCTTGTAACAACGTTGATGAACTGAGACGGACGTGAGATATCGACAGTCTCTCACGGCATGTAGTTGCTATATATCTGAGCTCCGGGGCTTGCGAATCTGAACTGTGGAGACTTTTTGCCTCTGCCGACCGTCTTCTGGTTAAGAGGTACTGAGAGAGAAATCCTGAAGTAGATTCCAGTGAGGAAGCCGGGAGCCTGAGTATATGTATGTTTGTATGTGTTTTGGAATGATTTTCCGACTGAGAATTCTTTCTGTGTAGAATCGGGAGCAGAAATGTGAACCTTTTTCCAGTTGCTGGATGTTCTCTATTTATAGGACTGGGACACGCTGGGCGATCGCCTCCGCTGTATTATAATAAGCGGGTGATCGTCTTTTAGCACATGGGCTGGTCCCCTTAAAGTCCACAGGAGTTGCTGGCAGCCGGCTGTGCGGTCTAATGAGATGCCTGCATGCGTCCGAGTCGTTGTCATGGGCGGTCCCATCTTTTACCTTTCGGCGGGCTTGTCGGTAGGCGAAAAGATGGTGACAGGCTGTGGTCAACATCCATGAAATGCGGATCCTGTCGCGGATCTGCACATGGGCGCTGCTTTGAGATCCAGTCTTCGTGGACTTTGATGGACGATGGTCTCTGTCTGAGGTATAGGACGGTCGTCCTAAGTCGGGTACCAGAGTCGATTGCTAGGTGCCAAAGGGCAATCGTCTTTGGAGTCGATCGCCAGATACCCGAAGGTGATCTGGTATTTCCGCTTTAGGCGAGTTCGCCGTAGCTTGATTGGTTGTGGGCTGGGTCGCTCGGCCTTGAAGTCGATCGCCTGTCGAGGTGAATAAATCTCGACACAACAATTGCCCCCCAGCTCGCTCCTATGTTGGAAACGTGGGGTGAGGTGGTTCTGCTGGCGATCGCTGAGTTATGACGAGTGACTCTGTATTTTACTGATCTGGCGATCGTCTTTGAGCTGATGGATTCTGAATTTGGATGACCTTGTAGGTCGCTGAAATGAGCGGGAAATGGCAGTGGATGCGGAAAAGTCTCCGGGACATGCGTCGGGTTCCTGTTGGGGGAGACCGACGGTCATTTATGACACCTCGTCTGACGCGTCCTTGAAAAGACGCGTACGCGGGTTTCAAGGGGGTCAATTAATGCGACGGTTGCACTTCAACCCCTGAGATTCTCCTTAATTGCATACGGGCCCCTGCCACCTCCTATAAAAAGGCGCAGTGTTGCAGTGTTCATTCTTGCGCGCATTTATCGGAGAAAGAAGGATTTGCTGAAGATTTTTCTGGAGACTTTGCTTCCGATCGTCGATCGATTCAATCTTGGGTAAGAAGAACACTCTTTTTTTCCTCTTTTAAATTCGAGAATGGCTGGAACATCTTCTTCGTCGGAAATGGGCACTTCCTCCGCCGCTGGGACTTCCAATATCCATGGAGGATCCTCCGCAGATTTCCATCTGGAGACGGCCGCTGAGGCTATTCGAGCCGGTATCGACCCTGCAGAAGTTGAAGCATTGTTCAACAAAGCTGACGTGGCTAAGGAGGCGGACGTTGAGCACAGACGCTCGCAGACGGAGAGAGATCTGGTGGTGAGAGCCTATTGGGAGCGGCATAGCGCCTTTGGCGAGGCCTATGTGACCTTCGCTGAGATTATGGAGAGGTTGGCCGGTCCGTCTCCAAGATTCGATTTCCGGGAGTATTTGATCGCTCACCCTTACCAGCTTGCTAAATGGGCGCAGTTTCGGGCTGTGCAGCGGTCTCTTGGCCAAATCAGGAGTTCGGCGACCAGGAAAGACCTGGTCGTTTGGAGGACGAGGTACCACGTTCCTTCAGATGTGGATCTATTTGCGCCGGCGGAGAATGAGCGAGCCGACCAACCCCCAATGGGTATGGTCGCCGTGAACGAGGCGATTATGGAGGCCGGGCTGCGTTTCCCTCTATCTTTTGCTGTCTCCCATCTGCTGGCCGCTTGGAACGTGGCGCCTCTCCAGTTGACGCCGAATGCTTGGCTCCAGATAATTTATACTCTAACCTTGTTCGGCGGTCACCGCTTGTATCGCCTTCCTTCGCAGTCGGAGATGAACCACCTGTTCAAATTGACGTCTCAAAAAGGGTCGGTCGGAGGCTATCATATTCAAGGCCGATCCGGTCGGGTGATCCTTGGAGTCCCGAACAAGGTGCGGGGCGACCCGGCGAAGTGGTTCTGGTGCGTGGAGGGCTTCTGCGAGCGACAAGCCTATGGGCGAGCTGGAGATCCCCACTAGCTTTCGGGAGAGGAATCCCGGTAAGGGTTCAGACTCTCCCTTTGTTTGGATATGTTCTGAACTGATCTAATTTGATTTCGTTTTTGCAGGTTTCCATATTCCGGCGATCGAGGAGCTGCCTTTTGATTTCCTGGTTGTCTGGGAGCGGATACGAAGTTTGTCGGACGACGACTTGGATGCTAGCCGGATCAACAAGGAGAGTCGTTGGTTGTCGGCTCGGCTATTCTGTTTCCCGAGACATCTCTCGGTATCAGGTATGAGTTTCTGCGATCTTCAATTACTTGGCGATCGTCCCGCTTGAGGAAAATGTCTAACTGTTGTTCGACTGTCTTTATTGTAGAGGTCCGCTTTCCTCGCTTTTTGGAGCCCCCACCGGAGATCGCCATGTCGAATCCTGGAGTTTTGGGCCGTCTCCGCCACAAGAAGTAATCTCGGGCTCCACCTGTTGCGTTGCCTATCATTCCGGAGGTGGAGCCTTGCGTGGAGCCGATCGTGGCTGAGGAGGAAGTTCCTGAGGAGGGGCTTCGAACGAACCGCAAGCGGCCGAGGTCGGAAGAAACTCCGGTTTCTGCCCCTGCCAGTGAGGTGCCGATCGCCGCGCCTCCGATCACCGTTCTTCCTCCGGAGAGTGAGCCTACTCCCTCCGCGACTTTCTTATGGGAGATGGCGATCGCCGATGTTGAGACCCCTCGAGGGAAACCGTATTTCGGTCGCGACCCCGAGAGGGCTGAGAGGTAGACACTGCTTGTTGAGTTGAAACTTGTCATTCGCGTAGGAGGTATGTTAATTTTTGTTGTTTTGATACAGGGTCCGTAGAGCTGATCCAACTTGCCCGCCGATGGTGGTGGACTTCTTAGCGAGCCGATCTCCTCGCCAAACCTGTGACATCCCATTATACGTCAACCGGGCCATCTCCGCTCTGCTGAAGGCCTGGATGACGGATTTGGATGTGATCGCTCGTCAGCGATCTGGGAGCTCGATGCATGCTGCTTTCGCTCTTTCTCTCCAGGTGGCGACAATGCTGCCCAGGCTGTGCAGGAGTTTGAGGGTCGTCCTTCCACTATTCGCCTGCAGGCCGATCTCGAGGCGGCTCGGAAACAGAACGCCGAGTTCGCTGACAAGATAGTGACAATGGAGAAGGATTCCCTGGCCGCAGCTAATCGGGCAAGCCAAGAACTTGAGCTGGCGAGAAAGGATGCTGAGCTATCCCGGGTGACGGTCGATCGCTTCCGGGACCGGATAACAAATGCCGGGCGCAGAAGGCGGCTGAGACGGAGGCCGATCATCTGAAGGTGACTATCGCTCGTCTTACTAGTGAGTTGGCGGATTCGAGGGGGGAGACGGCTGCAAGGGAGGCCGAGCTCCAGGGCGTGCAACAGGCGATGGCGGAGCTGAAGGGAAAGCAAGAGGCGACCGAGGCCGATCCCTTTCGTAAAGTGGAGTTTGTCAGTGAGTTTGCCTATTATATGGTGTTCGCTGACTCGCTCCGAGTTGCTATGAAAGGAGGGTTGGAGGTCGGCCCTCTAGCCGAAAATTTCAAAGCGTACGCGCTGGAGCACCCTCTTCACCCTGACTTCTCCGTGCCTATCTTGGATCTCGCGGACATCGGTGTGGACCTGAGCTGGTACCCGACCCCGGCGAACCTTATCCACCCTGACGCTCTAGAGGACGGGGAGGCTGCTCTGCAGGCTGGCGAAGGGTCACGGACAGATCCGGGGGCCGAGGGCGAAGGCCAGGCAGGGGCCTGAGGCTCTCCTCTTTTATTGTTTTCTTAGCTTATTGCCTTGTAATTCGTTGCTTTCCTTTTGTAGTACTTAGGCCTTCGGGAGACCATGTATGTACTTCCGGACTTCAAGTAATGAAATGACTATTTGGTTCTTCGATTTATCACTTGAATGATTGCTATTTTGAGTCTTTTGCTTGACTTTGTACAAATGTGTGAGGAGAGATTGTTGCAAGTGTAGGTCTAAGTGAATTGTTAAACTCATATAGATAACTTTTACAACAAATTCAATCACTGCACAAACATCTTACTAATGTCGATCGCCGTATGTAATTGAGTAGGGACGATCGTCGAGTATATATCTCCGCACTCTTTTCCCCCTTGTTTTTGTCCACTTAGTGAAAGTAAGGGGACGAAAATAAATCGTTGAGTGAGCGGTCTTCAAGTTTGTTGAATCCTCGAAATGAGCCGTCCATCTCGGTCTTGAGGAGCCGTGCACGATCGCGGAGTTTGATGGACCGACCTCCACGATCGTGTCTTATGCACGAGCGACATTCCGTCTGATGGCTAAGTTCTCATAACTCACTTAATTGGTAGGGTCCTCCGAAGGCTGCGCCTCGCCTCGTATTTAAACGAAGGGCGTGCGGTCTCGGTCTGGAAGATTTCTTGCGCGGGACGTCGTCGGATTAATCAACTCCACTTCCGCGGCTTGTTAGCTCTGCTTCCACCTTGGGCCGCCATGAAGATGGCGACCCTCGACGGTGTACGTTGAGACGGGGGTAGGGACGCGTCGCATTGTCCAGGTCCACCAAGTTAGATGATGAACCTTTGAGGGCGAGCGTGTCCACTGATTAGTTTTGGAGGGCCCTCAGACTACGCCGACCTCGTATTTAAACGAAGGGCGGGCGATCGTAGCCCAAAGGGACCTTACATGGCCGAAACAGTCGGTTCCATCGACTACCAGGACCATGGCTGCACTCTTCTACCTCGGATCGTCATGTAGATGCCGACCTTCGACAGTGTACGTTATGTGGGGGAGGCGATCTCATGCCTGTACACCATGTTAGATGAAGAACTGTAGATGGCGAATGATTCCTCCTGTTTTTCGAAGCGTTTGTCCAGGCAGTAGCCCTTGGTTTTACGAGGTGGGAAATCGGGGAGAGACGTCCGAAGTTCCCTTCTCTTGATTGAAGAATACGTTCGCCGAGGGTGATCGAGGGGTCGGCTCGTATGAGCCTTCCAGCCTATTCGCGTTCGACTCGAGCGACCGTGTTGGGATGTAGGAGGGGCTCCGGCTAAGCCAATAAGCTGTCCAACTTACCTTCCTCGAACAATTTCCAGAGTTGTTTGAGGAGGTCGCGGCATTGGTTGGTGCTGTGGCCGGGACTCTTATGGTAGGCACAATATTGATTGTGGTCCAAATGACCGTGGTACCTTATTGCTTTTGGCTTGTTCAGCGGTTCGCACCCTTTGACGGCGTAGTAAATGCGGGCCAGAGTTCGGTTGAACGTATGGAGGAGATGGGATTTCATGTCCTCGAAAGTCTTGCGATCTCCGGGTGGCTTGGCGACCGCCTTCTTGGTTTTGGCGATCGCCGTCTTTCAGACAGTAGGTGGCGTTTCCTCGCCTAGGCGGAGGGTGAGCAGTTTCTGCCTGGCCAGAAAGTCGGCAGTCTTAGCGCGGAAGATCGTGTAAGTTGGGGGGATGTCCTTCGTCAGGTGTCTAAACATGGGTGAGTGACCGCAGAATCCCCCCAGGACTGAATAGAGAGCGAGATCGTCGCTGATGGGCTCGCCGGTGAGGACGATTTCGTCCACTCGATCGATGTAATCTATGTCGGATTCGTCTTCCCCCTGCCTAATTTTCATCATGCGGTGGGGGCCTTCTGGTCTGGCGAGCTTGGCGGCGAAGTACGACGTAAAGTCGTTCGCCAGTTCCTCAAAGGAGATAATCGATCGTGGTGGTAGCGAGACGTACCACCTATGGGCCATCTCGCCCAATGTTAATGGGAAGATTCGGCATTTAGTTGCATCTGATGCCCCACACCCAGTCATGTAGATCCGGAACTTACTTAGATGGGTTTCGGGGTCCGATCTCCCCTCATATAGAGGTGTTTTGGGAGGAGCGATCCTTGGTTGCACGGGGGCGAGCTCGATGTGGGCCGCGAGTGGCTCGGTCGGCCCGATGATCTTTCTGCTGGTGCTTGCCCCAGTGTCCAAGAGTGCTTTCATCTCGTCGAGCTGACATTGCATAGCGGCCATCGCCGTGGCCTGGCTGCTCGCGGCTAGGCACTCGGAGCGGGAGCTGAGGCGATATAGTACTGACCCCTTGGCGTTCGGAATGGGAGCCAAGAGGCTGATCTGCCTTCGGCTGGGAGTTGGGTAGGCCGAACTCCTGGTGACGGACTCGAAATCCATCATCTCGCGGTTGGGGCCAGAATTCCCCAGTCGCCATGATGGATCGCTCCCCAGGCGACTGAATATGGAACCGTCCGACCTTGCGAGAGCCTTTTCTCGCGACTTGGGGCTTTCTAACGATCGCTCGCCTAGTAGCCCCTTGAACTTCCGTTTGCCCACGCGGCGGATGGCCGAGGGAGTTATGGCGGGCGTCGCGCATGCTCTCCGTCGCTCCTTTAGGATGGCCATAACCTTCTCGATCTGTTCCGTAGTTCGGATCTGATCGAGTGAGAGGCTGGGGCCACCCCTCAGGTGCGGGATCGAGAGTCTCGCGTTCCTGCGACTTCCATCTGCCGTCGGCTGGGGATCGGATTGAGCCGGGATTTGGTGTCCGGCGGTTTGGAGAGTGGCTCTCTTCGATGTAGTGGCGGACGTCATGATTCTGAAGGTTTTCTTTGAAGTGCAGTGAGTGTCACTTCAAGTATATGCCCCGAGAATAGTGAGTGTTCTTGTGGGCGGTAGGAATAAAAATGAAGGTTTATATGCCCTTCCTCTAGCGCCAATTGTTGCTACCCGAAATATTATCTGGAGATAGATATTGCTGGAATGGATGGATAGCAAACAAAGTGCGAGAACACTTCCGTGGGAAAAATAAATAACACAAGATTTGCCGGGGTTGTTAGTCCCGGGCTTGAATGCTCTCGCGAGATGTTATTAATACGAATATTCGTGGATACAAGTATTAATGTTAGAATACTATTACAATGAGTGTAACGATTCTAGTTATCTTAGCTGTTAGGAATACTTGTTAGATTTTGATGATGTCATCAGTATAAATTCAAATGTTTATTACTTGGCAAAATGTAAGGAAGAACCAAATGAGTATCTTCCATTGGCCAAATGATGTTAAGTATAAAACTTGGCAAAATATAAGGAAGAACCAAATGAGTATCTTCTATAGGCCAAAAATAAGTTAGGCTAAAAATCGGCTAAGTACTAAGTACAACTAAGTTCATCAGAGAGGATCAGCCGAGTCGAGTCAGAGTAGTTCTGGTCAACAATAATTTATCAGAGATGTTTGACCAGACTGCAGCCAAGGTACCTCAGACAAGTCACCTGATCAGTGAAGTCATAAACAGTGAACATCAGAGAGGTCCAAACTGCAGAGATGTTAACTGCTCATCAGCCTAGTCGAGATCAGCCAAGTACTCCAAGTCCACGTCAGCATGCGTTGAAAAGTCAAGTATTACGGAAAGTCACATGCAACGTGAAGAGACAAATTGGAGAGATTCCCGCAAAAGATATGATTTAAAAAAATCATCCAGACCCACCTTGAAGACTTTAATCGTTTTATATTCAAAAGATTCGGCGCATCACATGCAGAGTCTTCACAATGGTCGGAAGATAGATTAAAATATGGGAATTCAACCTTGCAACGTTCAGAAAGAAAACAATGAAGTCTACGTCCCCAACGGACGGATTTGTTCAAAAGATTTGCAACGGCTATAAGGAAAAGCTCAGAGATCGTGACCTATATATATCCGAAGATTTGAAGCTGAGCAAAAATCTTACCTTACGATAATTGGTGCTAACATAATTTCAAGAGATCAAAGCATTCAAGCTATCAAAAAGCGAAATACAGCATCGAGAAAAGAGCGGTTCTAAAAGTTCATACTGCTCTTAGTTGGAGAAGACAAAAACTCTTGTCTATAATCCTGAGTTCGGGGTACTTCACTGGTTGAAGTTAAGATACTGTAAAGGCATCCAAGGATCGAGGATCAAGAGGTGCAAGGCAGTCAAGTGTGGTACAACGGCACGGATTTCCACTGGTTGGAAGCTGTTGTTTGAATCACTGTAATATTTATCACTGGTTGAGAATTATAGTGAATTCATCTCCAACTGGTTTGGAGAAAAGTGGATTAGTAGAGGATTACCCCACCTCTGAGACCACTATAATCGCCTACGTTCTTTACTGTTTTATTGCATCATACTTTAACTGCTGCATTCATTTTTAAGTGTTTCATTAGTTGCTTTTCATTCGTCATCAGCTGACTTCCGCATATATTGAAGAACAGACGACTCCAAGTCATTTGTTTACCTACCAGCTGAAGAAACTCACTCTTTGTGAAAAAGAGTTTAAGAGTTTCAACAAGTCTATTCACCCCCCCTCTAGACTTGTTCCTGGACGACTTGTGACCTACAAGTGGTATCAGAGAGGTTGGTTCATTTATTTCACGAACCAGATCTATATTAAAGATATATCTTTACTCTCATTCTATAATGGAACACATGCATTCTAGACTCCTTGTGTTTTCAGTTGACGAGTATGATCTTTGGAAGATAAGGATGCAGGCACACTTATCTTCGATCCATGATGACATGTGGTGCATCATCGAGGACGGTCCATTCATCTTCGAGAAGGACAACACTGCAGAGGAGATTGCAGCAGGGAAGCCAGAGAAGATTCCAAAGAAGAGGACAGAGCTGACTCCCGAAGAAAGAAAGCTGGCCAATCTTGATAACCGGGCCAGAGATGTGTTATATCAAACTCTTGACAAATACACCATGGTCAAGATAAAGAACTGCAAGAATGCCAAGGAAATCTGGGACACATTAGCTTTAATGTGTGAGGGAACGGAGCTAATCAAAGAAAATAAATTGTCAATCGCTATTCAAAAGTTTGACAATTTCAAAATGAAGAACGGCGAATCCATAGATCAAGTGGACACAAGGTTCACTGAGATTATCAATGAAATCAACTCCCTCGGCAAAACCTATGGCAACAGGGAAATGGCACTGAAGGTTCTCAGATCTCTCAACCCTGAATGGAGCATGAAGGCTGTGGCCATGAGAGAGTCCAAGGACCTAAATAAAATAAAAATTCAAGAGCTGTTCTCTGATCTGAAGGCCTATGAGTTCGAGCTTCCAAGTTCATCCTCAACTGAGCCTGCAGAGAAGGGAATAGCATTTGCAGCCGAGTCCCCCGCCAAGAGCCTATCTGATGTCAAGCCTCCAAATCCATTAGATTTTGAGGAAGAAATGGCGTTTATAATGCAAAGGTTCAACAACTTTAGAAAGAACTACTCCAAATACAAGAAAAATTATAAGGAGAATCCAAGAAGGAACCAGAAAGTTGGAAGCTGGAAAGTAGAGTGCTACAATTGTCACAAGACAGGACACATCCAAATGGACTGTCCTGATCTCAAGAAGGACGAAAGCAAGAAAGAGGTGGGCAGAAAAGAAGATAGAAGAAAGGCCCTCATCGGAGAAGACCAGGAGCATGTAGAATCAAGCAGCGGATTCTTCTCTGATGATGATCAAGAGTATGACTGCCTGATGGCAAACCTAGATGATGAAGAGGTAACATCTAAACCCTCCGATTCAAATAATAGTTCAGCCATGTCACAAGATATGGATCTGCACGAATTGGTAAATCAGTTATTTAAAGATTTTGAAACACTCAAATCTGCACACCAAACTGTATCAGCAGAGAAGACTCAGCTGCAAGATGAGAATAGACAGCTGAAAAACGATTTTGAAAAACTCAGCCTAGAACTGAACAAGGTTGAAATAACTGTAGCTGACTTTAAAAATCAGGCTGATGTTAATACAGCTGAGATAAATTGACTAACTATTTTACTTAAAGAAAAATCAGCTGCACTTGCTCATGCCAAAACCGAGTTTACTAAGCTGACACAGGTAAATAAGACTCAGGCGCAGGAAATAACCTCCCTGAAGGCGTCCTCAACTCTGGAAGAATTGTGTACCAATAAAAGGCCACTATATTCCAAATCAGGCCTTGGATATGATCCTCACACTCCCTCTAGTTCTAAAAGAAAGTTTATCAAGGGAGAAACAATTGTCTCAACTGTTGAGCCTACATATAAACCGATATTTAAAAACAGGCAACAGCCAAGTCACGTGTCTAGGCTGCAGTCAGGTTACACAAGGCAGCCACCTAGACAGGTGACTAGGCAATGGCCCAGGCAAAAGCAGCAGCCCAAACAACATGCCCACTATTACCAACAACTCCCTAAAAACAGATTTCAAAATGGGAGGGGCAGATGGAAACCTCAAGGTTATCCCAATTTCCAAAATGAACAAGTGTGGAGACCTCAAAGATTTAATAAATGGTCTCAGCCAAGATTCAGAAATGGCCCACACTATCAAAATTTTGAGGAATATCCAGTATACAATCCCAACAGGAGATTCAGACCTCGAACTTACACACCTTATGAGGGTTATAATAATAATAACAATGTTTACAATCTATGGAGAAATCAATTCTCCAGGAAACCAGCTAACCCCAAAGGACCCACACAGATTTGGGTACCTAAATCTCTGCTTGTCTGATTGCAGAAGAGGTGGAAGGACTACAACCACATCTCCACAAGCTCAAATTTTGGAGGTGAAGAATGGTTTGTAGATTCTGGATGCTCGAGGCACATGACCGGGAACAAGAAGATGCTGTCCAAATATACCAAAGAAAGAGGTCCTGATGTAACTTTTAGAGATAGCTCTAGAGGACAAACAAAGGGCTTTGGAGAGCTGCACCGAGGAAATATTGTGATATCCAAAGTTCATTATGTCAAAGGGCTCAAGTACAACCTCCTGAGCATAAGCCAGTTCTGTGATGAGAAGAACCTAGTAGTCTTTACCATCTGGAAATGTATGGTGATAGATATCCTGTCTGGAGAAGTGAAGCTCCAAGGTTTCAGAAGGAGAGATGTCTATATGATTAATTGGAACACAGGAACACCTAACTCCTGTTTTCTATCCAAGACAGTAGCTGAGAACGGATGGCTGTGGCACAAAAGACTATGTCACCTAAACTTCAAAGCCATCAACAAGATTAGTTCTCAGAAGCTGGTCAGAGGACTTCCAAATGAAGCATTCAAGAAGGAAGCGCTTTGTGATGCTTGTCAGAAAGGAAAGCAGACCACAGCATCATTCAAGCCAGTCCAGCCTACAACTCTCACCACAAGGATATTAGATCTACTCCACATGGATCTATTTGGTCCTATCAAGCCAAGGATTCTGAGCGGCCGAAAGCATGCACTTGTTATAGTAGATGATTATTCAAGGTACACTTGGATTATCTTCCTATATAAGAAAAGTGAAACCTTGACCAAGCTACCTGAGCTGCTGAGAAGGATCCAGAATGAGAAATCCCTATCCATCATTAAGATCAGATCAGATAGAGGAGGAGAGTTTCTCAACAAGGCGATAACTGATTATAGAGATCAGAATGGAATCCAGCATGAGCTCTCTGCATCCAGGACTCCCCAGCAGAATGGCATTGCTGAAAGAAGAAACACAACCCTGAAGGAAGCAGCAAGGTCCATGATTGCGTAAGGCATCGCCCAAGAGGTTCGGGTCAAGTCACAACACTTGCCATAAATGTAACAGAGTATGATAGTAGGGAGACATGGCAAAACTCCCTATGAGGTTTAGAATAATAGAACTCCTACTGTTGCTTATTTTCATGTTTTTGGTTGTAAGTGTTTCATCCACAACAACGGTAAAACACAACTAAATGCCTTTGATGCTAAAACTGATGACGGTCTCTTTATGGGATACTCACAAAGAAGCAAGCCATATAGAGTATTTAACAAAAGGACCTTAGTTGTGGAGGAAACACCCCATGTTGTTTTTGATGAATCTACTATTGAGTACAGAAAGCAAGTTGAGCTAATAGAGAACAAGCTCAAATCAGCGACCCTTGAAGAAGTCATTATACATGACACTGGAATGGTGGACTCACTGCACTCACTGATGATCCAACCGCTGGCCAAGACCCAACTGCAGATGAGACAGGATCACCGAACCTATCTGATCCAGTTGCCGCTGATGAAGACCCAGCTGTAGCTGACAAAGACTCATCTGCAGATCAGAACCAACCTGCAGATGACAAGACGGTAGCTGATCCAGTTGCAGACCAGAACCCAGCTGATGCAGAAATCCACCCGAGCAATCCAACAGGGGGAACAAACCCAGAAGAGGACGATATCCCCAAGTGGCTCAATGACCATCCAATCCAGCAAATCATTGGGAAGCTGACTGATGGAGTTAAGACAAGACAGTCAACCCTACCAGCAGGAATGGCTATGTTCTCATGCTTTATGTCACAGATAGAACCTAAAATGACAGAACAAGCCCTAGAAGATTACTTTTGGATAAATGCCATGCAAGAAGAACTTGAGCAGATGGAAAGAAACAAAGTTTGGGAACTAACAGACAGACCTGATCACAAGAAGGTTATTGGCACCAAATGGGTGTACAAAAATAAGAGTGATGAAGATGGAGCTGTTGTATGGAATAAGGCCAGACTTGTAGCAAAAGGGTATGCACAGTGTGAAGGAATAGATTTTGATGAAACCTATGCACCTGTTGCAAGATTAGAGGCTATCAGACTATTCCTCGCATATGCTGCATTCAAAAATTTTGAAGTATATCAGATGGATGTAAAGAGTGCTTTTCTAAATGGAATCCTAGAAGAAGAAGCCTATGTAGAGCAACCCCCAGGTTTTGTCAAAGGAGACAAAATTTATAAGCTGTTAAAGGCTCTCTATGGACTTAAGCAAGCACCTAGAGCGTGGTATGAAACATTGTCTATGTTTCTTGAGAAAAATGGTTTTTGCAAAGGGAAGGTGGACAAGACCCTATTCAGAGTGGAGCACGAAGGCCACATATTAATAGTCCAGATATATGTGGATGACATCATATTCGGTTCAACCAATCCAGAGTTATGCGAAAAATTCTCCAATCTCATGCAAGGAGAATTTGAGATGAGTATGATGGGAAAGCTTAACTTCTTTCTCGAACTACAAGTTAAGCAGATGGAAAAAGGAATTTTCATCAACCAAGCTAAGTATACCAAAGACCTTATCAAGAGATATGGAATAGAATCAGCCAAGCCAGCAAGAATTCCTATGAGCACAAGTTCTCATCTGGATGCAGACGAGGCATATATCAAATGGACTCAACCCACTACGCAGGACTCATTGGATCTCTTCGTACCTCACCGCAAGGTGCCGCATATATCCTATGCCGTAGGAGTTTGTGCACGATTCCAGTCCAAGCCGAAGCAATCACACCTAGATGCAGCCAAGAGGATAATAAAATACCTTAAGTCTACAATCAATGTTGGACTATGGTATCCCAAGGATGATAACTTCGAGCTGTCAGGATACTCAGATGCAGATTTCACAAGATGCAAAATCAATAGGAAGAGCACTAGTGGAACGTGCCAATTCCTAGGAACCAGACTGATATCCTGGTTTAGCAAGAAGCAGGTTTCTAACTCTATCTCCACCACAAAGTCAGAATACCTAGCTGCAGTGTTGTTGTGCATGATTTTATGGATCGCAGACAGCTAAGGGATTATAATATCATTGCCAATGAAGTCCCTATCTGGTGTGACAACAATAGTGCTATTGCAATAACCAACAATCCGGTTTTGCATTCAAGGACGAAGCACATTGATGTTAAGCACCACTTCATCAGGGACCATGTGCTTAACAAAAGAGTTAGAGTTGAAAGAGTCAGCACAGACTATCAGATAGCTGACATCTTTACCAAACCCTTGCCAGAAGAAAGATTTTTGGAGCTGAGCAGAGATCTTGGGTTACTAGATTGGGAATCTAGTAATGAAGCAAGCTGAAGCATTTCATAGGAAGGACGGACCCAGTTGATTAAGGAAATCAGATCCTAGCTAATGCAGACAAGAGGACGGAAGACGGACAAAGGAACCTAGCTGATCAGAATCCCAGGCGAGAAGACAATGGAGTCAACTTACCGGATGCAGAGCGGTCAACAGTCAACAGTCAAACCAGCTAAGTTTTCTAAACTCAACCGACCTCTGAATATTTAATTATTATCTGCCATATTTATAATATTATTATATTAATTTTGGTTCACAAATGGTATTTAAATATATTAATGTTTGATTCACAAGTGGCAATTTCAATACACGCGTCAATCGCTTATTAAATCGACCTCCACGGTGGCCAATCAAAACAAACCGTCAAATATTAAAATGGACCACCGATTCAAATTTTAAATTCAAAAGAATCTCAAAAGGCGTACCACCGTTTCAATTATATAATAATTTAATCCATACGTCTTTTCATCTTCTTTATAAGGAAAGAAACCCCTTCACTTTACCTTTTACGCTTACCCTAGATCTACAGAGCAAAAAATTCTTGAACTCCAAATACACTAAAAATCCTTTATTTGCAGAAATGTAATCGTACATCGAAGGCGTCAACCTGAAGGCGGTCAAGGACCAGATTATTTTCTCGCTGGTCGTCGATTTCGAAGGCTTATTGGAAGCAAATCTGGAGGATTACGACGTGCTTAACCTAATCCGCGCGATGAAGCTCAATGGGATCTACCCATTCCTGGACATCAACCCTCAACATCTGTACAAGGAGGATGTTATCGCGTTCTTTCGCGAAGCTTGTATAATTCAAGATGGAATTCGGAGCACAGTTGGCGGAAAACAAGTCGACATATCTCGAGAGTCGATTCGTACAGTTTTCGGAATGAAGCACCGCGGCATAGCCGTCGAGGCACTCAAACAGTCTGCTGCCGAAACTTGGAAGAAGATCAAGACAGAGATTCAGCCGGAAAAGCTGAAACTCACTGCCAAGAGGAGTGAAATTAAGAGAGTTTATCATTTTGCGTTGGACATAACTAACAAAATCATCATGGGGATGGCCGGCAGTTATGATCAACTGTCGTCAGCAAAGTTCATGGTGCTGGGAGCACTAATTCAAGATGAAGAAATTGACTGGGCAGATTACATATTCAGGCAACTCGTTCGAGAGGTCAACAAAGCCGAGTGGCTTGTTGATGAGAAGAGATTCAAGACAAAGCTGGCGTTTGGAACGCAGCTGAGTTGGATGCTGGAAAAGACAGGAATGGCGAAGGGAAGTACTGACCCCTTCCACCCCAACAAAAGACTTGGTCATCTGGACCAAGAGATGCTGAGAAAATTGGGAGGCACAAGGAGAGCATCCCAGATGTTGAAGGATCTACCTGACACAAGACCATACCCAAGATACTATTCGTCAGGCGAGTCGGACCGACCTGCAGCCGACAACCCAACTGCCGTCGAGTCAGACTCCGAGTCCGACAACACCCCCATAGCAGTCCGATTTAAGAGAAGGGGACCAGCCCCTGAAGGACCTTCTATCATGCAGTCATCACCAGAACCCTCTCCCAAGAGGCCCAGAAGACTGCAGTTTAGTGAGGAAGAGCGAATGATCATCTTGCTGACCCCATGTGTCACCAACTCACTGGAAGACCGGCTGCCCAGCACTGGAGACTCAGATTGTGGCTGTCCTCACTCCAGCTTACATTCCTGAAGAAGAAGAAGCAGGTCTAATAATCTCAATTCCTGAAGCCAACTATATCTTTAACCTCTTAGAAAACAATATTTTCAATTTATACATCGAACAACTACAGCTTGTCAAGCCACAAGCATTAAAACACTCTTTTATCAATATTTTCGAAGAGTGGAAGTTTTTCAAAACCCTGTCATTTACTGATCTTCAAGCTTACATTGAAACTAGTGGTTGGGGATATCCCCAAGCCACAGAGGATGTTCTGATTCATTTTTGCAAAGAATCAGACTTAGTTTTAATCCTCCAGGATAATTGGTTCATGTCTCATTTTAAAAACAACATGGACTAATTCATCCATTCCATAATGCTTAGTATTTTTGATGGTTCCTTTGGAGAAGAGGAGGAGGAGGAAGAAGAGAAAGAGATTAGGATTGAAGAGGTAGATGAAGATGAAGAAGTTGTTGTTTTAGTCGATGAAGGAGAAGAGCAGGAAGAGGGAAGACAAGAAGAAAAGAATTTAGTTGAAAAACATTCTGAAGAAGCTGAGAAAACAGAAGAGTTGCTTGATGAAGAAGAAGAAGAAGGAGAAGAAGTCGAAAAGGAAGATGATGAAGGAGAGAAGGAGAATGATGAAGGTGACGATGATGATGCGGATGAAGGAGAAAAGGATGGGAAAGCTGATGATAATGATGATGATGAGGATGATGATAAAGATGAAGGAGGAGATAAAGGAGCTGAAAAAGAGAAAGAAAAAGATGAAGAAACGGAAAAAGAAAATATTGAAGAAGAAAAGGAGGAAGAGCAGGAGAAAGAGCAAGAGAAGGCAGAAGGAGAAAGGGAGCCGGAGCCAGAGCCGACACAAGAGGCTGCAGATAGGACTGGGGCACCTGCTCGATACACCAGCCTAGACGCGGAGTTAACTGAGGACTCCAGATCAGGGACCCCAGAGAAGACCCCATCTGGAGTACCAACTGCAGATAGAAGCTTGCAGTCCAGTGCTTCAATTGCAGAAGGTTCAGACGAGCACTCTCCACCAGCTCAGATCTCACCTGCCGTGACTGAGCTGATCAGGCAGATAGTGAAAGATACGATTGGAGAGCTGCTGGCATCTCAGGTCACTCCTGACCTCCAAACCATCAATGCAAAGCTTGACACTTTGCTGCAGAGAGAAGTTCCTCAGCCTCCTCCCCCTACTAACAACAGAATGCCTTTTGGCATGTCTGACTGGATGAGCAGAATGGAGCAGCAATTAACTACCCTAGTTGATGCTGGCAAAAAGGGGGAAGATAGAATTCAGGGGGAAGGAAGTAATCAAGGAGAGATAAGGGCAGAGCTAAGAACAAAGAAGAGGCAAGATGTTCTTCAAATTGGAGAAGGACCATGAAGTCTGAAAAGAAAGGAGATATCTGCCCCCAGCCATCCTGAAGAGCAGTCCATGGAGAAGAAGAGAAGAAAGAAAGAAGAGCTTCAAAGATTCGAATGGGAAGGCAAACAGTTGTGGTTTGTTGAAGAATTCTTGCCAACAGAATTCATGACTCGTTGGGCGGATGCCAAGAAACAATTCATAGAGCAGTTCTACCTCTGGGAGATACTCGATGATAAAGAATGCTCGCCCCAACAGTCATTCATCAACTACATGGATACTAGATGGCCTACTCTGTGGAAGTTAATGCTTAAAATATGCAGCCAAATGGCAGGCTTATCCTATGATTCCTTCATTCAGAGCAGAGGAAGCGCCGACCCGTTTGGACAATGAGCTTAACGAGCTAGAGCTTCAAAGAGAAATTAGGAAGCTATGTGAAGAGCACAAGTTCTCTTCAAAAGAAGACCAAGACTTTGCTGCCCTAGTCATAAGGAGGAAATATGGTCTTGCACCCATCAAAAATAGACCAATCGGTGCAAAACCATTTAGACCTCCCAAGCAAACTGTTCGAAGAGGTAGGGGCAGATAGTTTTTGGATATAATTGTAAATTTTTGTAATTGATTAAATTTTCTGTATTTACTCTATTCAAGCCATGTACCTGTAATCAACAGAAAATTAATATATAACAGTAATTTGAATGACAACTCCCAGTTGTCTCAAAACAAGACTGAGTTTGATTTTGTGTCTTGCACCTAAGTGCAGACTTCTGCATTTGATTACTTATTTAAAGTTTTGCCATCATCAAAATAGGGGGAATTTGTTAGGAATACTTGTTAGATTTTGATGATGTCATCAGTATAAATTCAAATGTTTATTACTTGGCAAAATGTAAGGAAGAACCAAATGAGTATCTTCCATAGGCCAAATGATGTTAAGTATAAAACTTGGCAAAATATAAGGAAGAACCAAATGAGTATCTTCTATAGGCCAAAAATAAGTTAGGCTAAAAATCGGCTAAGTACTAAGTACAGCTAAGTTTATTAGAGAGGATCAGCCGAGTCGAGTCAGAGTAGTTCTGGTCAACAAAAATTTATGAGAGATGTTTGACCAGACTGCAGCCAAGGTACCTCAGACAAGTCACCTGATCAGTGAAGTCATAAACAGTGAACATCAGAGAGGTCCAAACTGCAGAGATGTTAACTGCTCATCAGCCTAGTCGAGATCATCCAAGTACTCCAAGTCCACGTCAGCATGCGTTGAAAAGTCAAGTATTACGGAAAGTCACATGCAACGTGAAGAGACAAATTGGAGAGATTCCCGCAAAAGATATGATTTAAAAAAATCATCCAGACCCAACTTGAAGACTTTAATCGTTTTATATTCAAAAGATTCGGCGCATCACATGCAGAGTCTTCACAACGGTCAGAAGATAGATTAAAATATAGGAATCCAGCCTTGCAACATTCAGAAAGAAAACAATGAAGTCTACCTCTCCAACGGACGGATTTGTTCAAAAGATTTGCAATGGCTATAAGGAAAAGCTCAGAGATCGTGACCTATATATATCCGAAGATTTGAAGCTGAGCAAAAATCTTACCTTACGATAATCGGTTCTATCACACTTTCAAGCGATCAAAGCATTCAAGCTATCAAAAAGCGAAATACAGCATCGAGAAAAGAGCGGTTCTAAAAGTTTATACTTAAAGAAGCTCTTAGTTGGAGAAGACAAAAACTCTTGTCTATAATCCTGAGTTCGGGGTACTTCACTGGTTGAAGTTAAGAGACTGTAAAGGCATCCAAGGATCGAGGATCAAGAGGTGCAAGGCAGTCAAGTGTGGTACAACGGCACGGATTTCCACTGGTTGGAAGCTGTTGTAGTTTTGTTTGAATCACTGTAATATTTATCACTGGTTGAGAATTATAGTGAATTCATCTCCAACTGGTTTGGAGAAAAGTGGATTAGTAGAGGATTACCCCACCTCTGAGACCACTATAATCGCCTGCGTTCTTTACTATTTTATTGCATCATACTTTAACTGCTGCATTCATTGTTAAGTGTTTCATTAGTTGCTTTTCATTCGTCATCAGCTGACTTCCGCATATATCGATGAACAAACGACTCCAAGTCATTTGTTTACCTATCAGCTGAAGAAACTCACTCTTTGTGAAAAAGAGTTTAAGAGTTTCAACAAGTCTATTCACCCCCCCTCTAGACTTGTTCCTGGATGACTTGTGACCTACATTAGCTAGTGAGCGTGTAGATTGCCGGAAGAACCAGATATGATGCCCTGTGAGTTCTTGTAACAACGTTGATGAACTGAGACGGACGTGAGATATCGACAGTCTCTCACGGTGTGTGGTTTCTATATATCTAAGCTCCGGGGCTTGCGAATCTGAACTGTGGAGACTTCTTGCCTCTGCCGACCGTCTTCTGGTTGAGAGGTACTGAGAGAGAAATCCTGAAGTAGATTCCGGTGAGGAAGCCGGGAGCCTGAGTATATGTATGTTTGTATGTGTTTTGGAATGATTTTCCGACTGAGAATTCTTTCTGTGTAGAATCGGGAGCAGAAATGTGAACCTTTTTCCAATTGCTGGATGTTCTCTTTTTATAGGACTGGGACACGCTGGGCGATCGCCTCCGCTGTATTATAATAAGTGGGCAATCGTGTTTTAGCACATGGACTGGTCCCCTTAAAGTCCACAGGAGTTGCTGGAAGCCAGCTGTGCGGTCCAATGAGATGTCTCTGTCACGGGCAGTCCCACCTTGTACCTTTCGGCAGGCTTGTCGGTAGGCGGAAAGGTGGTGACAGGCTTTGGTCAACGATCCATGAAATGCGGAGCCTGTCTCGGATCTGCACATGGGCGCTGCTTTGAGATCCAGTCTTCGTGGACTTTGACGGACGATGGTCTTTGTCTGAGGTATAGGACGGTCGTCCTAAGTCGGGCACCAGAGTCGATCGCTAGGTGCCAAAGGGCGGTCGCCTTTGGAGTCGATCGCTAGATACCCGAAGGTGATCTGGTATTTCCGCTTTAGGCGAGTTCGCCGTAGCTTGATTGGTTGTGGGCTCGGTCGCTCGGCCTTGAAGTCGATCGCCTGTCGAGGTGAATAAATCTCGACACAACAGTATACTCGGACTCGACTCACCTCGATTCGGTCACATAGATTTCGCTCTAGGATAGTCAATAAGAGATGTGCTTGTGACATTAAGTTCGTCACTAGAGTAGTTCCATCTAATTACGGGTTGGTGGGGTCAACCTCGAAGTGCAACTTAGTGGGAAAGTAGCAGTCTCTACTGAATACCAAGATAGGATTCTTTCTCCTCTAAGTGAGCAGGTAAATATCTTATGTGGTTAGTGACAAATTAGATCATAAGTCAATGGCCAAAACATTTAGAGCTAGTTGTATTCCATACACGAGGGCTCGTTGATCGCAATTTGCACTAACATATGTATAGAGTCAAGTTACAATAGGGTTTGATATCTCTAATACTTGATCGGGACATATGATTGAAGAGTTTATACATGTATGGTATTCACGACATAATGACTTTGGAATGATCCTATCGTTCGTTCTCAGTTGAATTATGGTGCGGGCCACTAGGCTGGCTAAGTGATACCCGCACTCCTTGGTTCTTCCCATTACCGACTCAGATGGACCTATGGATTCGCGTACAGGGATATGTGATAGATAAATGTGAATTTATTATCGCTTCATTAATATTGAGTATTGGATATCTAATTTGACTTATTGGATAAATCATTGTGGTCTTTTGAATTGAAGTTAATTACTGGGTGATTAATTTAATACATTAATTAATTATTTCTTGGAAAATATAATTATAATAATATATTTGATATAATTAATTAGTTGGATTAAATAGTTAAGTCTAAATATATTTGAGATAAAATGAAGTGTACCTTACGAAATTGACGCACAAATGTCCGGGACACGAACCGAGTGGCTAGACTCGTTTTCTTCACACCTGACATGGCCGCCACTCTCCCTTTTTTGTCTTGGTGTCGCCTTTGTTTTGATGTGGTGTGAGATTTGGCCGGATTCGTCTACACTTTATGATAAAAGAAGATAAGATAAAGTCTTATCTAATCTATTCTCCAAATGAGTGATTTTAAGATATGAAATCAAATCTCCCACAGTTGAAAGATTAACATGAGCCGTGAGCCAAAGAAGAGAGGAGAGATAATTCTTTGATCATTTTCTTCATCTTAGAGAGGAGAAAAATTAAGAATGAACAAAGAGAAACTTCCTATAACAATTTCTAGCCGTGTTTTTAAAGAACGAATTGTTATCAAATTATTTCAAATTATTATCCGACGTGTGGTGATGTAGAGACAATCGGCACTTTCGGTGTTAGATTTTCCACAAGCTCCTGTGAATTGGATTCGTTCGTGTTCGTGATTAAAATTATTAAAAGACTGCGAGGATATGATTTCTTTAAACTCATACTTTGTAACTTTATATTCGTATATACGCTGCTTGATTGGTCTTGTTCAGGGGTTCGATTAATTGATTGGATCAATATAATTATTTCATTGCGCCTTCGATTTTTGCCACGAACCCCAACATAAGTTAGTACATAACTCTGTAAAATTGAAAAGACTTTGTGGGTATATACCATTATACTATGAAAATTTATAAAATGGTCTAGCCACGTGGCGGCCAGGCGGCACTGCCTCCGGCAGCACGCAATGATAATAGCTGTCAATACTTTGACCTATAACGTTATTCCTTGATAATGATTATTCTTTTGGTTGACATATTGGACGAACCAGCTCTAGTAAAAGCAGTTAATTATTTTGCAATTTTATTTCCATCTTTTATTTATATATTTATAAGAACTCTCATGTGATGAGTTCAATTATCACAAGGAGGATAATTTTATATATTTATGCAATTTAAATATTATATATCACTATCGTGGTTGGTTATACCACATGAATGGTTCATAAATCCTGCTCCTGAAAAAGCAGTTCAAAGAAATAAATCATACTCTGAAGAAGTAGTTGATAGTGATGCAAATCCTGCTCTCGAAGAAGCAGTTGGTGGAAATAATATCCGATCTCCTTGATTATTAAATACAAAAGGGAAAAATTGAGCATGTGATACCAGAAGCTATCACGGATTAATTAAAAAAAATCTCATGTAAATTACACTACATGATGGGGTCATATGACAAGCGATACGAAAAATTATCACTGGAAAATAATTGCTCAATGAATTCTATTTTGATCATCACATGGTGGGATCATATGAAATCATATTGACATGAGAATAAAATGCTCATGGAGAAGTATATACCACATATATAATCGTGGGAATTCTGTATTTGCATAAAGGCAAAAAAAAAAATCTTATTATCGCTCTGGAAGAAGCACGAGACAGTCGAAGTGAAAAATATTGAAACTAGCCAAAAAGGCAGTAAACACTCGACAATATGAAACGCGAAAAGAAAATACATATGAAACCCATAAACAAGGGGTGCGTCTCGAGAGTATAAAACTCTGTAACTCTCCCACCACTAGAATCAGGCTTTATAATAAAATATCTAAGGGATCTAAATTTCTTTTTCGCTGGCGCCAATATTCTGCGGCCGATGAGTTTTGATTTCCAAATTCTAAACTGAAATATATGCTTGAAACTTTATAAGTAGATCGGTAACTGTATTAGCACATATAAGTATTCTCTCGCTGACTGAGAGGTAAACTTATGATCTACTCCTTGATCTAAAAAGGCAAGCAAACTATTGAAGAAATTATTAATATTCAGCAAACATATAGGTTTGATGTGAAGGTCCCGCTCAGCCGATACAAGGATATTAAATATCTCACTGAGTGTAGGGCTATAAACGAGACGAACTATACCAAACCTTTACTGGGTTCGGTCTGGCTCGAAATTATTCGAACCTTAGGTTCGATTGGGCTCGAAAATTTCAAAGAATTTGAGGTTCGATTCGGCTCGAAGGCTAATTTTTTTTTTATAGTTTGATTCGATTCGGATAGAATTTTTGAACCGTTTGAATATAGTTAGATTCGGCTCGAGTTAAAGTCCAGTATAACTCCATAAGTCTAGTATAGTTCGAAGATAGTTCGGTCCGATTCGTCGAAGCCGAATGGTTCGACCTGGGATGGGAGGGGTTTATGTCTTGGGCCAAAGCCCCTCGAATTGAGCCGAACCATTCGGTCCGATTCCCGAATCCTATTTTATAGGGTTCGGATCTACGTTTGGGAATCGAGCTTTTTCGAGCCGAATCTTTCGAACCGAATCGAACTTTTAGGTTTGTTCACAGCCCTAACTGAGTGTGTCATAGCCACCTGGAAGAACAATAAATGCATCACTATTATTCACCATATACATCTCATGTATAGCTTGTGCTTGTAGTATCAATCTAGTTGAACACGTTATAATACTTGTTCTAACTGCGGGGATGTGTATAGCACTTGTTACTTTTATTCCCATATTTTGTGCAGCCTTTAAAAGATAATCCAAAAATATATGATTACTCCCTCCAGACAGTATATTATTTTTTGTTTCTCCCCACTCTTTTACTAGCTGATATGTCATATCTGTACACTGGACATGACCTATCAGTTTGGATCCACCCAAAATATATATGGTTTTAATTAGATGAGATCTATATGAAGATTCTAAAAACTCTATCTCTCTAGTCTAAACTTTCAAAATATATTTATGAGAGATACATTTTATAATTTGTGGATCCCAAATTCAAAAAATAAATTTTTTGCTAGAAGACAAATGACTAATATTTTCATTGAAAAGGGGTGGCAAATAAGTTATTACTTCTACTATTTTTTTGACAAAATTACAAAATAAAACGACAGATATCGTATTATATTTTTCAATGAAAATGACATTATCGATCGGCAGTTGAAAATTTTGAATATTTGAAAATAATATTTATTAAAATAAAAATAAAAGTATTAACTTGCATTATTTTGCTATTTACCTTATACCAACTTTGACAGAACGAACTTACGAACCGGTCTTTTGATATCAAAATTTTCATGACTAAAGCATTTCCGCATCCTTAAATTGTGTCTAAAGAGTCATAGGTCCACGATGAACGTATCCACTGAGATGTGTATCAAGAATTTGTTGGATATCATGATCCATAGATTCCTTACTAAATTAAATGCTATTTTATCTTCTCGATTTTTGGACACAAATCCCACAGATTTGCATCGTGTGTCACAGGTCCACCGAGCATATTTATAGCATCCACCTAATCTTTTTGCTGTTTATTTGCAAAACTACTCCTACCTGTACCAGGCATGTACTTCAATGAATTTGAAAATTCGCCAGATAAGCGAACTTGTGCTTCAATCAACCATCGAATATATTCTGGCTGCCATTTCTCATTAGCACCCTCAATCTTTTGATTCGAGCTCGATAAATTCTTTTTATGGTATTCACTGGAAGAGATGGGTAATATTTAAGAAGACCCGAGAGCACTGAATCCATTATGATATTCGAACCCTCAGTATTGGTGAATTTTGTGAATACAATGATAATCTATTTATAGAATGGAATTACACGTATGAGATTTGACTACGCGTTTGAATAGTTCACATCCTGAAGCGTGTGAACCATGGTGACTCATGTTGATAATGATCTGCAATAATGGCACCAGATGTGATGTGTCAATATAATATCTACGTGGTGATATAAACACATCATGTCTTCAGATGTTTGTTCTCGATTAATAATATCACTACTAGTCAATATTGGGAATGAATCCCTAATAAATTTGAAATATATTACGGGGAAGTATGAGCCCACTCCATCTACATATGAACTACTAGGTATTATCGATACACTAGATAATCACATGTGTATATGTGTTGTAATCGGAAATTTATGAGATGATCTGCTCATGGTTTGAGCATGTTTCCAGATCACGTAAAGCTAGTAATTTATCCCAAATAAACTTGACCAGATCCATGAACGATCATATATGCGCATACAAGTGGGATATTATTTTGGCAAACTATTTAAAGTCATCAATCCAGTATCGAGAACATAATATATAAACTCCCATGACTGACGATGAATGCTGAGATACCGGCCAATGGATTTGGTGCTTCGAAACTCTTAGCATGAGTGTGAGTATTATTAGTTGGAAGTATATGAAATGAATCACATTATATCCTCATAACTGAAATATGAACTTTAAATTCAAAAATGCATGATAGATTATTAATCTTTGATACCAACTACAACTGTTTTGATAAACAAATAATGATTCCCCAAATATAAATCAAAACAAATGATAAAGGAGCCATATACTTTTGAGAAGTATATAGACAACTATAATGTGTAATCCTAATAGATAATTTAAAATGAGATATCTCGATAAGTTATCTCACTACAGGAAAATAATAATCTCTAAGTTAATAATTTCACCGGTCCCAACTTAGGTCTCTTTTAAAAATTAATAATGTTGATAAATTAAGAAGATAATTCTGAATACTTTATATGAATACATGGTCACATCGACATCAAAACCCAAAAATGCTAAAAAAAAATACAAAGATAACTACGATTGTTCAGTAAAACATAAATTTACTGTTCTTTAATTTATATTTAAAATTTAATTCAAAAAATTTTAGCCTATTTTCTTGGGCTGTATGTTTTGGATAGGGATGACAATAGGGTGGGTCGGGGTCCGGTATTTCCTACCCAGATCCAGACTCACAGTTAAAAAACTGGCCCCAGACCCGCCCTAGACCCGTCAAATTTACGGACCCGCCCCACTCGGTTCTGGGTACCCAGCGGGTACCCGCGGATTAATAGTTTTTTTCTCAGATTAATATTATGGATATATAATATTACTAATTGTAATTTATTACTAATTTAATATATATATATATATATATATATAATATTACTAATTTAATTACTAATATATATTTAATTTATTAAGTATATATATATATATATCGGGGCGGGTTCGGGGTGGTATCTCATACCCCGGAATCGAATCGGACCCGAATTTATTTTTCTCTACCCGCCCCAGACCCGGACTCAGACCCAAATTTTATTACCCGAATTGGACTCATTCGGATAAAAACTCACGGGTACCCGGACTCAATGATTTTTTTTGCCATCCCTAGTTTTGAATCTTAGTAGCGATAAAATCAAATTAATTGAACTTTTGATTTAAAGTGTAGTTTTTGGGACTTTTTGACTTTTTTTTTCTCCTACAGAAAATAAACAAGCCTAAGCGGCTGTAAAATCAGTGAAGCCTGGAGCTCCTATATCAGTCTGAATAAATGGAATGAGATCTGGTGGCATATCCACCCAGAAGTGGAGGCCCTCCAAAGTCTGTCCCATCTTCGCAAATTTGTCCGCACATCCATTTCCCTCTCGTTTAACATGACTCCATGTAAAATTCCAGGGTAGCCGTTCAAAACGCCTACACTCTTCCAATAAGCAGTGCCAAGGATGATAATCGGTATCATAGGCACCCAACAGATTAAAAATAATTTCGGAGTTTATTTCAACCACAATACTCCTGTATCTCCTCTCCCACGCCAGCTCAACACCAGTGCGAATGGCTTGTAATTCTGCCAAGTGTGAATTTCCCCCATCAAGCTTCTGCGAAAACCCTCACTCCCAATGACCGTGGCAATCGCGTAAAATACCGCCAGCCGCCGCGCTTGCCTGTTCCTCAAACCAGCTCCCATCTGTGTTCAATTTCACCCAATTCTCCTTAGGTTTCAACCGTTTGGTCCCATTTTGAGGCTTCCGCGGTCGAACAGCCATGGGAAAAGCCTCACACACCTCTGCAATATGGTGTTTTATTCGGCGTACAACAAACTGAGTTGGCAGCCGTACCCCATTGAAGGTAAACTCATTCCTTGCTTTCCACAGGTGCCAACATATGACCTGAAAAGCGAGCTGCCAAGGACAAAGCGTGTCAACAGAGCAACGAAAATTCATCTTTCTCAAGTTATCATACAACCAACATTGTGGCGGAACAGCCATAAAATCTCTACATTGCTTCGGGTCAACACAGCATTTCCACGTTGCTACAGCACTTGGACATTTCCTAATCACATGAAAACTGTCTCCATCTTCCTCTCCACACACTTGACAAAGGCCATTAGTAATAATATTTCGCTGCCTAAGAAGTGAACGTGTGGCCAACCTATCCTTGGCACACAACCACATGAAAAAGCATAATTTAGCCGGGCCTTTCACCTTCCAAATCCATGCAAAAGTTTTCCCCTACTAACCGAAGCCATCGCAACTTCCTGTTCCAAAAGTCTTCGAAATGGACCAAGTTGTGTCCCTCCTTTTTTTATTTCTATTTTTAATTCTATTATCAATGAATTAGTGCCACCCTAAATTATTAAGGCCCTGTTCTCTTTGCTGTTTTGAGGTCATTTTCTGTTTTTATTTTCGAAAACACTAAAAACGTGTTCTTTTTATCATTTTCGAAAATGCATTTTGGAAAACAAAAAAATATTTGTAGACAAAACGCAAAATGCCCAAAAACCTCGTTTTGAGCGTTTTGTGTGTATTTCAACAAAAAATCTTCAAAATGCTCAAAATGCATTTTGAGTTTTTATTTTTATTTTTTTTGGATTATCCTAATTTGAAACTAAGTCTAAAATAAAGATTTATGAATTCAATATTAATATTACAAAAAAATATTTTGCAAAATAAATTTAACAGAACGCGTTTTCAACAACTTTGAAAATAAAAATAAAAATAGAAAACATAAAACATTTTGCGAAATGAAAGTACAAAACAAAAAACAAACAGAACGCCCCCTAAAATTCCACCTTCCTAACATTATAAAATTATAGAAGTCTTACTTAGGGCTGTAAATAAAATGAACATTCTTGAAAAGTTCCCGAAAAAGTTCGATCAACACTCGGTTCGTGTTTCAGTTTGACCGAACCGAACAGTTCGCAAATATGTTTGTTAAGTACATGAACCGAACACGAATATATACATTATTGTTCGGTGGTCCGCAAACGGTTCGCGAACAAATAGTAAATACGTATAAATTTGGTAAAACTACGTGTGGATTTTAGTGTTCAATACTCCAACATGAACCGAGTTGATTGGCGACTTCACAGTTAAAATGTTTAGGGTGGATTTGATAACTACGTGTAGATTTTTACAATTGGTAAGATATATGTGTTACCCACAAACTAACTATTAAAATATAGCATAATAGATAATTACAGTAATATTTAAAGTTAAATTTGATAGTTTGTATCAAATGCTATTTTTTTAAAACTAATTTTATTAGTTTTGTTAAGCACTGTTGTACTACCTCAAGAGTTAAAAGGCGGAGACAGTCCAGACACTTTCTAGGCCTAGGGCGAAAGAGGAAACTAGTCCCCACTCATAAAAGTGAGTTTAAGTGACAGAAGTAACGAACCTTCATAATATACAAAAGTAAATTGCACTGAAGTATATAGAAATATTTAAAATGACACATTCGGGCCTTTGCCTACACAAATTCATCAATATCCTCGTAATCGATTTGTTCCAACATATTTTTTCAGTATATAAAGTCGCTAATTCATTTAGCCTTTCTTGTAACATCGTTGACCATGAGTAATTCTTCAGTAATTTTAACTTTGAGAAACTTATCTTGGCAGTCAATGGTATAATCAAAAATATTTTATGAGCTCAAAGTATTTGGATCACAACCAATGGTATTTACAAATTATAAATATATCAAATGCTTTTTTTATACCGGTAAAGTCACTTATAACACTTCATTTCAAAATTAAATTATATGGTTTAGTTAAACTTGTTAAATACGAAATTCTTGATTGAATTGATGATTGATGATTGTTTAGGACATATAAGTGTTGGTAATGTTCTTGGGAGATGATAATGATAAACGATGATATTGTCATAATAGGATGATTAATTGGATGTTATTCTTGATAGTCTTGTAGAATGGATTATCATAAATGTTGAAGAACACTAAAAACATGTTATTTTGATCATATAGATGAATTAGGGAGGTTGGGATTCATAATTTAGGACTTTGATATTCAGTTGAATAACTTGAAACTATTGATGTTGAATCGAGGATACCAATTTCCATGAATTCGATATAGGTATTGTGAAGTTGTGTTATTGAATGAATTATAATTCATTCAAGTTGCTTGCTCGAGTGAGTGTTGTTTGTCGAAGGATGTCGTTCGTTCCATTGAGGGAAAACTACTTTCAGCCTTTGAAAATGAAGCAAATTATCTTGCTTGGTTATAATGATAAATGATTATTGTTAATGTTTTATATTTCATGTACGTCTAATGCTTTATGAATCTATGATTCATATTGAGGTTTTGTTGGTTGATTATGTCGACCGTTTCACGGTGGGATTGTAATCACAAGTTTACTATCGGTAGTACTGTTGATCTCATTGATCGTTGTTTGCCACTTGTCCTTTGGTTCTTGTTGGATATGTTGTGTAACATCCTCAAGATATTCGGGGTATATTACAGCGACGTGGATCCCTACATGGGACCCACCAGGCTAGGTGACCAAACACACTCAACGACTCGCGGATTCAACATAACCACACCTCGTCATAAAGACGCAAAGCAAAAATATACTACTCGGTTCAACCGGTCAAACAACATCACAACCACTCAATACAAATATAATAGACGAAACACTTCAATCCGAACAAACAAAAGCTCTTAAGTACTCGAGTACAAATTAGTTTACAAGTTGACACACGATCAAAAGATAGAATATAATAAGACACTACTCATGCACAATCATCACGCATGGCCGTCATCCGCATACTGGTCCAGCGCCCGCTCGTCCCGATGAACCTGACCTGAAATTCATAAAACGAATTTCCCCAAACGGGTCCCCAAAAGGGGTTAGTAATTACGCTAGCACAAGTAGGACAAATGAACAACTTACAGCTTACACATATAGTCAAAGCATGCAATTCAGAAAACATCAGTTGAAACACACATTTCCGGAAACGCCATAATTCAAAACACATTTATAAAAATGCACCACAATTAACCGTCGATCCACCCCTCGGTGGACCCCTACCGAGACCCCGTCGGATCTAAACCGTAGTGGTTAAAAGCAAAGCTCGTCGATCCACCCCTCCGTGGACTCCTACCGAGACCCCGTCGGATCTAACCCATAGTGAGCATACACACACACACACACAATTTCTCATGCAAAACTATCATGTTAAGAGTGTAAGTTCATTAAGGAATACTTGCCTCGATCAGTAAACGGTGACACGAACGGAAAAGAAGAATCAAACACGACTGCTAGGAACCAGCGGAACCGAACCTAATGATTCGAAGAATATAATCACAACCATTTCTAAACAAATACGGAAATGGAATACACCCGAAAACCCGCCTACGATTCATATATACTCGTACAAGAACAACAACGAGGGTGGACCACAACCAAACCCTCTCGATTACACAATTACCACGAAATATACCATGAATCCGTAGGGAAACCAAGAATACCAACAAGATTAATAATATTCATCATGAATTAATCAACAACACGGAACGAATCGAACAATAAAATCGAAAACCCCCAAATTATCCAAAAGTAGGGTTCTAAGAGATTACCTTGGATTAGGATGAAGGATTCAAGTAGAAGTCGATAATCTACAACAAAAACTCGAGGTGGATGATCTCTCCAAGTTTGAAGATGCCAAAATCGCCCAAAAATCGCCCCTTGAGTCGCCCAAATCGTGAGGAAGAAGAAGAAGGGGGAGGAAATGAAATCCTCTCCCAGAAACTCGCTAATATACAGCTGACTGACCCGTGCGCCGCGTCCCAGGTTGAGTGTGCCGCGGCCCGCGGCTCAAAATGGGGAGCAGATTTTTGACTGGGGCGCGGACCGAACTGTTGTGTGCTGCGGCACACAGTACAACCGGCCTAGGCAGAAATCTTGCTTAGGCCGTACCGTGGCGCACAGTCCCCTGTGCCGCGGAACACCCTGTTCGAGCCCAAAATTGATGAAAAACGACCCCCAAACATGATATAATCGATCGACGCATAATCCCAACCATTTAAAGGCCTAAAAGGACTATCACGAACCCTCTTATGGTGACTTTACGTCAAACACAGTCAGTCCAAACACGACGGTAACATTAAATGATCCGAAAAGAGAACAATCGCAATGGGAACCCAAACTTCGGGATATTACAAAACGGCCCAAAACATCCGAAATACACGATACATGATCGAAACAACAAACGAAAGCTCACAACAGGCATAATAACATGAGACAGACCTGTGGCAACCCCGAAACGACGGTTCCGAACAACGGTTACGGGAATCGAACGAAATAGCGACGAAATGACATTAAACACAGAATTGAGTAAAACAAGTCCGAAACAAATTCGGATGACAAAAAGTCCGGTATTAAATATTCTCGGAATATCGATACGGTTACAAGAGAGTTGCTAAAAATAAAAAGTACACCAAAAAAAAAATACCAGGAAAGGAAAAAAATGCTGATATTACATTCTACCCCTCTAAAAATAAGTTTCGTCTCGAAACTTAAGAAACAAACAACTCGGGGTACCTAGCACGCATGCTATCCTCGGTTTCCCAAGTTGCCTCCTCGACACCATACCTCGACCACTGCACCTTGACCAAGGGTATGGTCTTATGCCTTAGTCGCTTCTCACAGTGTTCCAAAATCTTCAAGGGACGCTCCTCGAATGTAATATCCTCAGCGATATCAATCTCACCATAATCAATGACGTAACTAGGATCTGGGACATATCTCATTAATTGGGAAACATGGAAAACACTGTGAACGTGACTCAAGGCCGGAGACAACGCCAACTGGTATGCCAACTCACCGACTCTCTCGAGAATCTCAAAGGCCCCAATAAATCTCGGGCTCAACTTTCCCTTCTTCCCGAAGCATAAAACTCCCCTCGTCGGCGACACCTTTAGCAAAATGTGGTCTCTCACTTCGAATTCCAAAGGTTGACGACGGACGTTAGCATATGACTTTTGTCGGCTCTGAGCAGTTAACATTCTCTCCCGAATCAATTCCACCTTCCGCCTCGTCTCTGTAACGATATCCGGTTCAGTCCCGACCAAATCGGATGCCTCGTTCCAACAAATCGGCGATCGACTTCGCCGCCCATAAAGCGCCTCATATGGTGCCACACGAATCGACGCGTGTCAACTATTGTTGTACATGAATTCGATCAACGGTAAATGCTCCTCCCAGTCACTGCTCCAATCGAGAGCACAAGCGCGCAACATATCCTCAAATGTCTAGATAGTGCGCTCCGACTGCCTGTCCGACTGAGGATGAAAAGAAGTGCTCAGACGCAAACGAGTAGCCAATGCCTTATGCACCACCTGCCAAAAGTGCGATACGAAACGGCTGTCCCGATCCGAAACAATAGACTTCGGAGTACCGTGAAGCCTCACAATCTGCGCAATAAACACACGAGCCAATTTCTACAGACTCCAAGTATCCTTGATGCCCATAAAATGTGCCGAATTGGTCAGATGGTCGGCAATCACCCAAACCATGTTCATGCCCGATCTCAATCTCGGCAAACTCGTGATGAAGTCCATCGAAATATGCTCTAATTTCCATTCCGGAATGGGAAGCGACTGCAATAATCCAGCCAGTCGCTGATGCTCGATTTTGACCTGCTGACAGGTCAAACATCTCGCTATAAACCGTGCGACATCCTCCTTCATATCATTCCACCAAAAATTCCTCCTCAGGTCCTTGTACATCTTACTCGAACCAGGATGAACGGAGTAAGGCGTAGCATGGGCCTCACACAAAATACCTTGCCTCAATTTCGAGTCGTTCGGCACACACAGCCGACCCTGGAATCTCAACACACCATCTTCATGAATCAAAAACCCGGTAGACTTTCCCTTAAGAACATTCTCTCGGATTTGAGTAATCATCGGATCCTCCAACTGTTTCAGTTTAATTTTATCGATCAGCAACGACAAAATCTCTAAAGCGCAAAGTTGCCCGACAGCTCCCGACAACGAAATCTCAACACCTAACTCGATCAAAACCCACTGAAGCTCAGATTGAGACATAAGGATCTCAAGCGTCCGTAACTAGGCATGGCAATTTGACCCACCCCGCCCCGAAACCCGCTCCACTCGACCCGACCGGGGCCGGGGATTCCCCGGCAAACCGGGTACCGGGGCCGGGGCCGGGGATTCTCCATTTAAAAAAATCGGGGATGGGTCCGGGGCCGGGGATGAGGGTCCCCGACCCGCCCCGAACCCGATATATATATATATATATATTAAAAAAATTATATATTTTACTAAATATATATATATTAAAAAAACTATATATTTATTAAATATATATATATATTAAAAAAAATTATATATTTTATATTAAATCGAGCGTTGACCGGGGTTTGATCGGGGTTTGACTGGGGTTTGACCGGGGCCGGGGGAGGGTATCACAAACCGGGGCGAGGCCGGGAATGGCGATCCCCGCCCCATCCCCGCCCCATTGCCATGCCTATCCGTAACGCAACCAGTTTCCGACTCAAGGCTTCGGCCACGAAGTTCGCCTTGCCCGGATGATACAGGATTTCGAGATCATAATCCTTAATCAGCTCCAACCACCTCCTCTGCCTCATATTCAACTCCCGCTGAGTGAATATGTACTTCAGACTTTTATGATCGGTAAAAATCTGACATGTGGAGCCAAACAAATAGTGACGCCAAATCTTGAGTGCGAAAACAACTGCCGCTAACTCCAAATCGTGAGTAGGGTAGTTAAGCTCATACGGTCTCAATACGCAATGGTCTTACCGTGCTGCATCAATACGCACCCAAGACCCTGACCCGAAGCATCGCTGTAAATGGCAAAACCCTCGTTGCCACACGGCAATGCTAAAATTGGGCCTGAAGTTAAACGCCTCTTCAGATCCTCAAAACTCACCTGCCCCTCGTCATTCCAAACGAACGTCTCAAACTTCTGAAGCAACTGTGTAAGTGGCCGAGCTAGTTTCGAGAAACCCTCGATGAACCTACGGTAGTAGCCAGCCAAACCCAAGAAACTACAGACCTCCTTCACATTCTTAGGTGGTGCCCAGTCCAACACTGCCTCAACCTTCTGCGGATCCACGCGGACCCCCTCGGCTGAAATCACGTGACCTAGAAACATCACTTCCTTCAGCCAGAACTCGCATTTCGAGAAATTCTCATGGAGTCGCTTGGTCCTCAAAATGTCTAACACCCCGCGCAAATGATGTGCATGCTCCTCCTCGTTCCTCGAATAAATAAGGATATCGTCAATGAAGACGATGACACACTTATCCAAATACTCGATAAAGACCTTGTTCATCAACTGCATGAACACTGCCGGCGTGTTAGTTAACCCGAAAGGCATAACTACAAACTCATAATGTCCGTATCTCGTCCGAAAGGCTATTTTCGGAACATCAGACTCCTTCACCCGAAGCTGATAGTACGCCGATCTCAAATTGATCTTCGAGAATACCGCAACTCCCTGCAACTGATCAAACAAGTCATCAATTCTCGGCAGGGAATACTTGTTCTTGATGGTCACCTTGTTTAGCTCACGGTAGTCGATACACAAATGCAGTGAACCATCCTTCTTCCGCACAAACAGAACCGGTGCGCCCCAAGGCGAAGCGCTCGGTCGAATATACCCCGACTCAAGAAGCTCACTCAACTGCTTCTTAAACTCAGCCATCTCTGAAGGTGCCATGCGATACGAAGCCTTCGAAATTGGAGCCGCACTCGGCTCTAACTCGATAGCGAACTCAACCTCATGGTTCAGTGGCAACCCCGGTAACTCGTCGGGAAAGACGTCAGGAAACTCACTAACAACTGGAATCGATGAAATCTAGACTCCACTACTCTCCGCCTTCAAGGCGTAGCACCAATAACCAGTATATCCCTTCCGTAGGAGTCTCATCGCCTTCGAAGTGTTGATAACGAACTTCTGGTTTCTCTTTCGCCCCGCAAAAGAGTGCTCGGTGCCGTCCTTGGCTAGCATGGTGATGATTCTCGTGCGGCAGTTCATGATCGCACCATGCCGCTCGATCCAATCATCCCCGAGAATCAAATCCTCACCTTCAATCCCCACAACAATAAGATTAGAGAGCCAAGCCCTCTCACAAATATGTTGGAATATTTATTCCACACATTATTTAATTTGTGTTTTGATGATTAAAGTTGCTAAACTACAAAACAACATCGAGGCGAAGCAAAACGGCGAAGCAGACGAAGACGCAAAAATTGCAATCTGGACTGCATTAGCGCACGCTAAGGGACATATGTTAGCGCACGCTAACGAGGAGTCAGCTGCATTCCAGCCTAGTATCGAAGTAAGCTGCAGTGAAGTCAGCAGATGGATAGCGCACGCTACACTCTATTATTAGCGCACGCTACCCTCTATTATTAGCGCACGCTACAAAGGATGATTAGCGCACGCTAAGATGTTTGAATCTAGTCAATCCGAACGTTGGGAAAAGCAGGTCAAAGTCAGCATATCAAACGGTCACTTTGACAATCCATGCAACGGATATATTGGATTAGCGCACGCTACAAAGGAAGTGGTAGCGCACGCTAACTGTTAAGGGCAGTAGCTACTGGACTGAAATATAAAGTGATTAACGCACGCTACATGAAAGCCTTTACGTACGCTAGAGCAAAAATGTGCGATAGCGCACGCTAAGAAGGAAGGCTAGCGCACGCTAGCTAGTCAACTGGCAGCAACGGCTAGTAAGGAGGAAGAAGGCTATAAATACCAAGGAGTTGGTATTATTCCATACAACAACATTGAGCAAAGCATACATACGTGTTATATCATTGTAAACATTATAGTTGTTGTTCTTGAGCTTAATTAAGAGTGATTGAGTGTTATACACAAGATCATACACGAGCGAGAAAAAGAAAAGATACGATTTGATTCGGTGTTATTAGGATCAAGGATCCGGCATTGTTAGAATCACAATCGCTATCTTAGTGAGGTTTATCTAGTACCCATAGAAAGCTAGAGTGGTTGATTCCTTATCCAATAGAAAAGGAAAAACGGTTTTACTCGGACCGATAGAAGACGAGCTTGTAACGGTAATCTCTCGACCGATAGAAGAGAGGCGTAGAGGTTTTGATCTTAAGCCTAAGGAAAAAGATACATCGAGAGAGGACGTAGGCTTCGTTAATAGCCGAACCTCTATAAATCCTTGTGTGATTTATTTTCCGCAATTTATTTTCGCTTCCGCATAAAACGGCGCAAATATCCGATTTGGTACCCAACAATTGGTATCGGGCGGTACTCAATCTGCGGCTTAACATCCGAGGAGAAAAGATCCAATGGCGTTTCAAATGGCTCCAGTCGAAGGTCTTGCTCTCAACCGACCACCATTCTTTGATGGCGCAAACTTCATGACTTGGAAGAAGAAGATGTCGATATTCATTCGAGCTTACGATATCGAATTATGGAAGGTAATATGCCTTGGTCCGAAAATTCCGACACATTCCAACGGTACGCTCAAAACCTTCGAAGAATATGACGATTCCGATTGGAAAAACGACCACTACAACTGTAAGGCAACTCAACTTCTCTATTGTGCCTTAAATCCGGAAGAACACAACCGGATATCATCGTGTGATAGTGCCAAAGAAATCTGGAAAATGCTTGAGGTAACACACGAAGGTACGTCTCAAGTTAAAGAGACGAAGATAAACATGCTCCTTCACGATTATGAATTATTTCAAATGAAGGACGACGAATCCATCTCGATTATGCTTGACCGATTTTCGGTTATCACAAATGGATTAGCATGTTACGGAAAACCACTATCGAGTAGTGAGAAAGTAAAGAAAATTCTCCGATCACTACCTCGAGAATGGGACGGTACGGTTACGGCAATAATGGAATCAAAAGATTTAAATACTCTCGATTTTAGTGCTCTCGTTGGTTCTCTTATCAACTACGAGATTGTTCTAAAATCTCGGAATGCCAAACCGAAACCGAAGGAGAGGTCGATAGCCTTCAAGGCTAAAATGTCGAAAAAGAAAGAAGAAACCCCGTGGACGAAAGCGAAGAAATGGCATATTATGCCAAAAATATTAATAAGTTCCAACACTTATTAAACCGGAGAAAGAAGGACATTCAAGCGGGCGAACCTAAGAAATTCGACAACACTTGTCGATTATGTGGTAAACTGTGCCACTTTGCTAAGAAGCGCCGAGTAAAGCAAAAGGAGGTTCTAATCGCAACATGGAGCGGCGAAGATCCCGATGAAGATTTTCTTGAACAAAATAATCTCGCGCTCATGGCGGAGTTCATTCGACGATAGCGACGTCGAAAGCCAAGTAAGTAATTCCTACGAACTTTTTGAAGCATTCGAGTTACTACATACGGACTATCAAAATGCTTTAAATGAAATTAAGTCCCTCAAGTCTAAATATAAAACTTTGGAAATTGAAAATTCCAAAATACTTGAAAAAGGGAAATTTGTCGAAAATGATCATTCGAAATGCCTTGAAAATGAAAATATTTTAAAAAATGATCTTTTAAAAGTTCAAGATGAACTAAAAATTTTGACAAAGAAATTCTCGTGCGGCAACGATAAATTTGAACAAATGTTATGTGTTCAAAAATATACTCTAAATAAAGAGGGGTTAGGATTCAAATCACGTTCGAAAAACGAATCCGTTAATTTCAATATACCCCATTGCGAAAAGTGTTTAAAAATCGGGCATCACATTTCAAATTGCAAAAGCCCAAAACGGACGATAAAAATTAAAAAGATTTGGGTTCCTAAAGGAACAAACGTTTCAAACATCGTCTATGTTTCAAAAGAAAAACCAACTATCGGTTGGATCCCCAAAAATAAATTTTGACAAATGATATTTTACAAAGGGGGAGAAGGAAATAATATTTTCAAGGGGAGTTTATACCCTTATGCATAAATTCGTATCATGCATATTTCATTTGGTATCCTTAATATTATTTTACTTTTTGATGAAAACAAAAAGGGGGAGAAAGATATGAATTGAGATTAAAATGATAAAAATGAGAAGGAGATGAAGAGGAGATAAAAATGAGAAAAATCGAAGAAGTCGAAAAGAAAAGAAAAGCATACAAATAGGGGGAGTTGAAAAAAAATTGAAAAACGAAAAACGACGGAGTTGAAAAATAAAGGAGATGTCGAGAAGAAAAGAGAATTGGAGAAACTAACGAAACGATCAAAGCCGAAAACTTTGATTCGTATAAATATACATATATTATTTTTTACAGATTATCCAATTCAAGAGTTGTTTTGTAATCATCAAAAAGGGGGAGATTGTTGGAATATTTATTCCACACATTATTTAATTTGTGTTTTGATGATTAAAGTTGCTAAACTACAAAACAACATCGAGGCGAAGCAAAACGACGAAGCAGACGAAGACGCAAAAATTGCAATCTGGACTGCATTAGCGCACGCTAAGGGACATATGTTAGCGCACGCTAATGAGGAGTCAGCTGCATTCCAGCCTAGTATCGAAGTAAGCTGCAGTGAAGTCAGCAGATGGATAGCGCACGCTACACTCTATTATTAGCGCACGCTACCCTCTATTATTAGCGCACGCTACAAAGGATGATTAGCGCACGCTAAGATGTTTGAATCTAGTCAATCCGAACGTTGGGAAAAGCAGGTCAAAGTCAGCATATCAAACGGTCACTTTGACAATCCATGCAACGGATATATTGGATTAGCGCACGCTACAAAGGAAGTGGTAGCGCACGCTAATCATTAGAAGCGATAGCTCTTTGGTGAAATATAAAGTGATTAACGACGCTACATGAAAGCCTTTACGTACGCTAGAGAAAAATGTGCGATAGCGCACGCTAAGAAGGAAGGCTAGCGCACGCTAGCTAGTCATTGCGACAACGGCTAGTAAGGAGGAAGAAGGCTATAAATACCAAGGAGTTGGTATTATTCCATACAACAACATTGAGCAAAGCATACATACGTGTTATATCATTGTAAACATTATAGTTGTTGTTCTTGAGCTTAATTAAGAGTGATTGAGTGTTATACACAAGATCATACACGAGCGAGAAAAAGAAAAGATACGATTTGATTCGGTGTTATTAGGATCAAGGATCCGGCATTGTTAGAATCACAATCGCTATCTTAGTGAGGTTTATCTAGTACCCATAGAAAGCTAGAGTGGTTGATTCCTTATCCAATAGAAAAGGAAAAACGGTTTTACTCGGACCGATAGAAGACGAGCTTGTAACGGTAATCTCTCGACCGATAGAAGAGAGGCGTAGAGGTTTTGATCTTAAGCCTAAGGAAAAAGATACATCGAGAGAGGACGTAGGCTTCGTTAATAGCCGAACCTCTATAAATCCTTGTGTGATTTATTTTCCGCAATTTATTTTCGCTTCCGCATAAAACGGCGCAAATATCCGATTTGGTACCCAACAAAATAATCACAGAACAATCTCGGATCTCCCGATCACCAACGATCCTATCACCGCTAGGAAGTTTAACGATGAAAGGCTCGCAAGGCGACAAACAATCAATACTCAAATGACGTACACACTCCAGAGATATGAATGAATGCGTAGCACCCGAATCAAAAAGCACACTGACAGGATGAGAATGGATGTGAACGGTACCTGTAGCCACGGTAGCTGCTGGATCATCGACCCTCCTCATCTCATAAACACGCGGATGGGCAGAGCCGACACTGGAAGCTCCTCTTCTAGCGGGATGACCCCGACCTCTCCCTCGACTGGCACTCGGCGGAGACTGAGAAGAAAACGATCCTTGATTCACACTTGGTTCTCTAGGCGCTGGGAAGGAAGCCTGGCCACCAAGAGTTCTCTCTCTATCAGCACAGAAAGCAGCCTTGTGGCCCAGCTGGCCACACCGATTACACGTCATTAAAGGGCTCAAACAATTACGACTGATGTGGCCCAGTCAGCCACAATTAAAACACCACATCATGAGAAGGAGTACTGGCAGTCCCGTGGAAACCTCAGTAGAACGAGCTGGGCCACCACCAGTGGAAAAGTTAGCAGACTGAGATTTCTGCTGACCTGCACTCTTGTGGCCCGAAAAATTTCCGGCGGACTTCTATTTCTTACTCTCACGAGCCGCCTCACTGGCCGTCACAGACATATCATAAGCAAGGGCTCTACTTTGGTAATTCTTCAAGGTGGTGCAGACGATCCCAGACATGTAGTCACGAATCGACAATTTCATTTGCCTGGAGAAGTGGAAAATCTTGTCGCTCTCCTCTCTAACCTGGTCCTTCATGAAGCCCAACTCCCGGTTGAAATAAGCAATAGCCTGAGAAACAGGAATATCCCGAGGCTTAGGGTCAAAGAAGGCATGGACTCGAGCCTGTTTGACTCGCCACGGGCAATATTCGATATCCATCAGATCTTTGAACTCCTCCCATGAAGCAGCATGGTCCTTAGGCTCAAGAGCCTCCCACCAATCAGTAGCGTCCCCAGTGAGAAAGTACTATGCAATAGGGACCTTGCGGTCCTCAGGATAGTTGGTGTCGAAGAAAACTTTGGATATCTCCTTGGTCTACCCCTCTCAGCCAATCGGGTCTGGAGCTCCCGAAAATTGAGGAGGATGCATCTTGATGACATCCCGAATCCAACGATCCGCTCCGCCCCGAGCAGCATGGGCCGGATTCGGGTTCTGAACCGCCTGAGCTATTACCGCCATTTGGTTCACCATTTGTTGCATAACAGCCGCAACACCAAGGTCGGCTCCATGTTGAGTATAAGCATGGTTATAACGGTCACCGGTACTGTCAGCTCCAGAAGAATACGACGTAGCCGCCTCACCGGCTGCCCCACGTCCCTGTCCGCGTCTACGACCATGACCACGACCTCTTACAGTATCCATACTGATGTTAAATAGGTAGCAAAAGCAACTCGATGATAAGTAAGAGAGGAAAAACATCCACAGTTCAAGAATTGAAAGTACGATACAAGGAAACAAGGAACAGAGCCGTGGATTCACCAGGTTAGGTGACCAAACACACTCAACGACTCGTGGATTCAACATAACCACACCTCGTCATAAAGACGCAAAGCAAAAATATACTACCCGGTTCAACCGGTCAAACAACATCACAACCACCTAATACAAATATAATAGACGAAACATTTCAAACCGAACAAACAAAAGCTCCTAAGTACTCGAGTACTTCTATTAGTTTACAAGTTGACACACGATCAAAAGATAGAAAACAATAAGACACTACTCATGCACAATCATCACGCACGACCGTCATCCGCGTACTGGTCCAGCGCCCGCTCGTCCGGATGAACCTGACCTGAAATTCATAAAATGAATTTCCCCAAACGGGTCCACAAAAGGGTTATCAATTACGCTAGTACAAGTAGGCCAAATGAAGAACTTACATCGAACACATATAGTCAAAGCATGCAATTTAGAAAACATCAGTTGAAACACATATTTCTGGAAACGCCATAATTCAAAACACATTTGTAAAAATGCACCACAGTTAACCGTCGATCCATCCCTCCATGGACCCCTACCGAGACCCCGTCGGATCTAACCCGTAGTGGTTAAAAGCAAAGCTCGTCGATCCACCCCTCGGTGGACCCCTACCGAGACCCTGTCGGATCTAACCCATAGTGAGCATACACACACACAATTTCTCATGCAAAACTACCATGTTAAGAGTGTAAGTTCATTAAGGAATACTTGCCTCGATCAATAGACGGTGACACGAATGTAAAGGAAGAATCAAACACGACCGCTAGGAACCGGCGGAACCGAACCTAACGATTCGAAGAATACAATCACAACCATTTCTAAATGAATACAGAAATAGAATACACCCAAAAACCTGCCTACGATTCATGTATACTCGTACAAGAACAACAACGAGGGTGGACCACAACCAAAACCTCTCGATTACGCAATCACCACGAAATATACCATGAATCCGTAGGGAAACCAAGAATACCAACAAGATTAATCACATCATGAATTAATCAACAACACGGAACGAATTGAACAATAAAATTGAAAACCCCCAAATTACCCAAAAGTAGGGTTCTAAGAGATTACCTGGGATTAGGATGAATGATTCAAGTAGAAGTCGATAATCTACAACAAAATCTCAAGGTGGATGATCTCTACAAGTTTGAAGATGCCAAAATCGCCCAAAAATCGCCCCTTGAGTCACCCAAATCGTGAGGAAGAAGAAGAAGGGGGAGGAAATGAAATCCTCTCCCAGAAACCCGCTAATATACTGACTCAACGGCCAGCGCGCGTCCAGGTTGAAGTGTGCGGCCATTGAAAATGGGAGCAGATTTTTGGTAGGGTGCGGCCGTCTTGTTGTGTGCCGCAAAGACACAAGTCTGATCGACCAGCAGAAATCTTGCTAAGGCCGTGCTGCGATGCACAGTCCCCTGTGCCGCAGAACACCCTGTTCGAGCCCAAAATTGATGAAAAATGTCCCCCAAACATGATATAATCGATCGATGCATAATCCCAACCATTTAAAGGCCTGAAAAGACTATCAGGGACCCTCTTATGGTGACTTTACGTCAAACACGGTCGGTCCAAACACGACGGTAACATCAAATGATCCGAAAAGATAACAAACGCAATGGTAACCCAAACTTTGGGATATTACAAAATGGCCCAAAACATCCGAAACACACGATACATGATCGAAACAACAAACGAAAGCTCACAACAGGCATAATAACATGAGACAGACCTATGGAAACCCCGAAACGGCCATTCCGAACAACGGTTACGGGAATCGAACGAAAGAGCGGCGGAATGACATTAAACACAGAATTGAGTAAAACAAGTCCGAAACAAATTCGGATGACAAAAAGTCCGGTATTAAATATTCTCGAAATATCGATATGGTTACAAAAAAGTTGCTAAAAATGAAAAATACACCAAAAATGAAAATACTGGGAAAGCAAAAAATGCGGATATTACATTCTACCCCTCTAAAAATAAGTTTCGTCTCGAAACTTAAGAAACAAACAACTCGGGGTACCTAGCACGCATGCTATTCTCGGTTTCCCAAGTTGCCTTCTCGACACCATGCCTCGACCACTGCACCTTGACCAAGGGAATGGTCTTATGCCTTAGTCGCTTCTCACGGTGTTCCAAAATCTTCAAGGGACGCTCCTCGAATGTAATATCCTCAGCGATATCAATCTCACCATAATCAATGATGTGACTAGGAGCAGGGACATATCTCCTTAATTGGGAAACATGGAAAACACTATGAACGTGACTCAAGGCCGGAGGCAACGCCAACCGGTATTGAAGCAAATTATCTTGCTTGGTTATGATGATAAATGATTATTGTTAATATTTTATATTTCATGTACGTGTAATGCTTTATGAATCTGTGATTCATATTGAGGTTTTGTTGGTTGATTATGTCGACCGTTTCACTATGAGATTGTAATCACAAGTTTACTATCGTTAATACTGTCGATCTCGTTGATCGTTGTTTGCCACTTGTCCTTTGGTCCTTGTTGGATATGTTGACTATTTGGGTTTCGTTGTCATGTTGAATCATGATATTTGTGGAATCATATCAAAGTGCTGATTGGTTATGTGTAGGATTTTAAGTCGGGCACACATGATGGTGTGTTGATGTTTTTACATTAGACCGTGCACGCTATAAGGCCCCATAGTTTTAATTTTCTAAATTTAATGATAATGTGAACTCTTGTTGTCACGATAATCTGCATAACAAAATTTTATGTCGCGTTTATAACCATGCTTAATTCATAGACTCGCCAAGAAATAATTGCAATTATATCAATAGAGATTGATCCGAAACAATACCTCTTAAACAACCATGAATAACAGTGAGGAAATACAGAGTTAAACATGACCTCAAGACCCCGCCATGACCCCAAGGGTTTGCATGCCATGATCACGACAAGAACAATATGACTGCAATTGGAGAAACACTACGGCCGTGAGAAAAGGAAGATTACGGCCGTAATAATGGGTGGGTTACGGCCGCTATGAGGTCTAGATTACGGCTGCTAGAAGTAGAGTATTACGGCCGCTAAGAAGTCGGTTGGAAATGTCCAAAGAATTTAAGTCGGTCACGAGAAGTGTCGAGAAAACTCTTCCTAAAATGCTGCCATGATAGCGGCCGTTAATTGCCTTTGGTAGCGGTCGCTATGCCCTGTCGACTTGAGGGTGGGGTTTCGTATATATAGGCCTGCATGGGGCCTTCTTCCTCAAAATTTCCAAGAGTTTTCTCGGCCAGTTCATCCTTCTCACTATAAACCTTGGTCATGTTTTGAGATGCTAAACATCTGTCTAATGCGAGAGGGTCATTCCCCGAAGGTCGTTTTAATCGGGTTCACTAGTTTTATCCCGAATTGAAGGTATGGATAGAGAGGCCTGAAGCTTTGTTCATAGATCATCGTGCTTTCCTGGTTCCTTATCATGTCAGGTAAGTTTTGCGATTACATTTCTTGTACTTTACTTCAGTTACATTGATAGTATACTATATACGTAGAATACGAGTTTATAGAAAATCAGTGATATAGTAAGTGCGAGTTACATGGTTGTAATTCCACTAACCCCGAGGATATGAATAATCATATATGACTAAGAGACTTTCCAGTATTAGGGTCATTCCTGTGCTGACGCATCAGGAAATATGGGCATGATATGCAATGCCTTAAATAAGGTACATATGTATTATATTGACATGGTATTATATGGTACCTAGTTGTATTTATATTGATTGAGTATTGTGAATGGATGACTTATGTGAATTATGTGAATTACGTTACTTGTGCGAATTATGTGCTTCTATGGAGTGGTGTTCGAAGTCGGCGAAGGTGGGAGCATCGCCGTGCCGGTTTATGCTGCCATGCGTGGCTCCTGTTGGTGGTGTACATCCAGTGCCACCAATCAAGCGCGGGAATGCACAGTGGACATGTGCAAGGGACGGCTTCTGGCTAGTAGTGAACGCCCTTTTCACGGTCACCAAGCAATCTGCTCTGGTTAGCTTCCCGACTGATGATACTTATTATGTGCTAAGTCACTAATATCAACCGTATGTTTATGATACGTTTAAAAAAGACCCTTATTCTTTAAAGGGTTGGTATCATGACAGTTGGAGCCAAGAATAATTACTAGGTGAGATCGGCTGAGGCCTGGCGGTCTCCTGGATGTAAAGTATGTTTTATTTATTCGTTTTACTTGCACCAAAAGTTTCTGACCCGTTCGGGGTGGATATATTTGGTATGTACAGGTATCTACAAATGAAGGAGCAATCACAGGGCCGACGCAGGACAAAAAATCGCAGCAGAATCAATCCAAGAGTAAGGGGATTTGACCCCAGTGGCCGGGCAGTAAGGTCCCGTATGAGGGCCAAGTCAGTGTGTTGCATGTTTCATTGATCTTGTAAATAGTCATCATGTTATGTATTCAACCTCTTAGGTCGATTCATATATGTCAGACTAAGTGTCCGATCTTGTTGGTTAGTATTTTGTTTATATTACATAGGTTTTTTGTTGTAACCTTTTACGTAAAGAGGGATATGTGCAAGTGTTTTGTAATATAGCTGGTAAATCCTTGCAGAAGGATTTACGTTGTAATATGCCTCTAAGATCTCGTAGGTGTTACAGAATATGATATCAGAGCTTAGGTTGATAAAACCCAGGCTTCAGGTACATATGGGTCTTATGTCATTCAGTTTGGGTCAACGTCAGTAGAAATGGTTAGTATCGCTGAGCAGTTGCTGTTCTTGTCAGACCCGTGAATGTAAAGTCTCCTCTACTCGATCATATATAGTTTAAAGATAATACATTATCCTATCAGTATGAACTTATGGTCCTATCAAGATAGTGATAGGCTTAAGAAGAAACATTTGGGTGCTTCAGTCGCACTTTGTTGACACTTACGTAAGCAGTAGTATGTGGAGAGATTAGCTACAACTATAGCCAGAGTCGTAATTACCTAGTTCGTTTTCAGTAAATGTGGGCCAACCTAACCACGATAACAATCAATACCCAACCCCTCACGACGAGTGTATGAACAAAAATAACCTTATTGACGCCCTAAATAGTGCAAGCCATGCAGCAACTAGAGTCGATGATGGTGTTATAGATGAAAAGTGCAAAGGGCCCACGCGTGGCTCCAAAAAGTGAAAAACTTATATCCTCCTCAGTTAGATGATCTTTTCGGTACACCCAAATGGGAGTATTGGCTGCCCTAGCGAAAGGGAAGTCACCATCGGCCAATATTTCTTGCTAATATTGTTAGTAGATGGTGGGAGACCATTAAACCTAATAATAACGAGTTAACGTGGAAGGATCTTGAAGGCCTCGTAAAGGCAAGGTATTGTCCTATAAGGGATATAGTGATTCATCCAACATAGAAGAGACAGAGGCAGTAGCATTCGATGAAGCCGGATCCTCGTAATGCGATAAGGCAAAGAAGTTGAAAACTTCCACTAGCCCTACGAAAGGCAAAAGGTCGCGGGAGTACTAACACTATGCCTAGATATTATGCTCGGGTCACATTCGTAACAATTGTCGATCGCTACCAGTTACACGTTGCACCTATGGATAGGATGGACATCGAGCGATGTACAGCGGAGCAGTTGCCAATCTCGTTCGAGCTCAAGTAGAGACCCTCAACGACCAGTGAAGATTCCGTCTGGCCCCGTTTGCTTCTATTATTGCACGATCATCATATACTTCCGCTTACAAGACACCCACCCCGTGTTTCTAATCTCACGTCATTTCCAAATCCGATTTTTCTGTGTGATTTTGTTTCTTTAACCCCGATTTCGTCCCATATTTACATTACTTATTTATATGTCTCACCTTGACGTGACCTAGGAAGGTACCACACAATCAATACATGATAATAGCATGGGCTATCGTTATAATGCCAATCCGATGACATTTATCCCAAGTGTTAAGGGGTTAATCTTTTAATATCAGTAATCCACCATCGGCCTTCAACCTTCCGGGGCCAAATCAAACATAATAACTGGAAGAACCTTGTGATAGGAAGGCCGTAGAGTTGTGGGCATCTGGGAGTCTTTAGGGAGAGCATTCAAAACGTACAAGAACACTCAGCGGCTGTAACGATCTTCACCGATGTAAGGTTTGAAGTGAGATTTTAGCCGCCAAACTGCTATGATACCGGCCGTCAAGAAGATTGATCATGGCCGTAATAGCTGACTGACTTTGGGCCACATAACCGCCATAATAGCGGCCGGTAATAAGCCCTTGTATCGCCCGCTAGGACCACCGACTTAAAGTCGGATCAACATGTATATAAGACCCCGAAGGGTACTTTTTCAGCGAAACCTAAAACGTGAGCTGAAAAGAAAGAGTTGAATAACCTTACAAGAATGTATCCTACCATACATACCCGTTGCTATGAACATATCAGCTCTTTAGAAGCATTAGCACAATTTCATCAGGATGCAGGCCAGGCTGCACAAGAGAGAGTTGCACGAGAATACGAGTGTGTTGTGAAGCTAGGAGCCCAACTGGCTACAGTGCAACACACTCTTCAAGAAAGAGAGGCCCAATACAATTAAGTAAGAGAGGCCTTCCAAGATCAGATCTATCAAGAGAGGGCAATGATACGAGCCAGCACGGAAGAAATTCTTGTTGTCCTCCCAGTGGCCCCAGTTCCGAACGAGAGTTGCAGAAGTTGAAGAGGATCCCGAGGAAGATCCCAAAGAGGACCCCGAAGAATAGATCGAGGAAGACCACGTCGTCACTAACCCATAAAGTATGTCTAGCAAGGCATGCCATGGGTACAACAGACATAGATGTAAATATTTTTCATAAGTATGACACTACTAATGTATCAATTTTCCTTGCATCTATGTACCAATGTGATATCTACTTAAGAAGAAGATTATTTGTGGGGACTACGGTTATAGTGCACTAGCTAATAGCCGGCGAGTGCCTGATGAGTTATAATCCTAATATATTTCAACATTCTTCTTTCTGCTCCAAGTTTCAAGGACGAAACTATTTTCAGGGGGGAAGGATGTAAGGCCCCATAGTTTTAAGTTTCTAAATTTAACGATAAAGTGAATTCTCTCTATCCCGATAATCCGCATAACATTATGACGCGTTTATAATCACGCTTAGTTCATAGACTCGCCATGAAACAATTGTAACTATACTGACAGAGATTGATCCCAAACAATACGTCTTAAACAATCGCGAAGAAAAAAATCAGATAGTGGGGAAATACAGAATTAAACAAGACCTCAGGACCCCGCCATAACCCCAAGGGTTTGCATGCCATGATCACAACAAGAACAATGCTACGGCCATAACCGGAGAACCACTACAGCCACGAGAAAAGGAATATTCTGTCCATAATAATGGGTAGGTTACAGCCGCTGTGAGGTTCAAATTACGGCCACTAGAAGTAGTGTATTACGGCCGCTAAGAAGTCGGCTGGAAATGTCCAGAGAATTGAAGTCGTCCGTGTTGTGCGGAGATTAATACGCCTCGAAGGCGATCGGCATAACGATCAGAGAGTCTACCATTGAAGACATACTCTGGGCAAACACCCAGCAGTCGGCACCCATGGCGACCGTCTTTCGGTATCCGGCGATCGTCTTTTGTTAATTGGCGATCGTCTATGACGTCCAACCAGAGACGATCGTCTCGTGCCACGTATGGATCCAACATCCGTCAAAGTCGTCGAAGACCGAATCTTAGATGATGGCCCACGTGCGGATCCGCAAAGGGCGCCGGCAGATAAGACATTTGACCCCAGCCTATCACCTACCTCACCTACCGACAGGGCCGCCGAAATGTACAAAGTGGGTCCTCCCCGGACAGCGACTCAGGACGCGTGCAGGCTTCCCATTGGCTCGCACAGCTGGCCGCCAGCAGCAGCCCCAGACTTTAAGGGAACAGCCTCACGTGACGGGACGATCGACCATCTTATTATAATGTAGAAAACGGCGGTCGCCCGCGATCGCCGGAGAGGTCCCAGCAACATTGTCTCCTATAAATAGGAGGCTCACTACAGTGGCTAAGAAAGGCTGTCATTACCGTGAATACAAGTGCAAAACACACAGAGAGAGAATCATAGACTCATCTGGAAATTACTTACATGTTCATAGTGATATTCATACATACTTATAATACATCCCAAGCAAGAACTCACAGATCTTCATATCTGGTTCTTCCGGCAATCTACACGCTCTACAGCTTAGATAACTAGAAGTCTTTACACTCATTGTAATAGATTCTAACATTAATATTTGTACTCCACAGTATATTTATTAATAACATCTCGCGAGAGCATTCAAGCCCAGGATTAACAACCCCGGCAAATCTTGTGTTATTTATTTTCCCGCGGAAGTGTTCTCGCATTTGTTTGTTACTTGATCATTCCAGCAATACTATCTTCGGATAATATTTTGGGTAACAACAATTGGCGCTAGAGGAAGGGACGGAAAATCCTCATTTTTATTCCCACCGTCTCGAAGAACACTCACTGTTCTCCGGACATATACTTGAAGAAACACTCACTGTTCTTCAAAAGGAAAGCCTTCAGAAAAATGACATCTGCAACGACCTCCAAGAGAGCCACCCTCCGATCTGCCGGAAACCTCATTCCGGCCCGGACCGAATCCCAGCCCACGGCGGAAGGTGACCACGGCGACGCAAGGCTCTCACTCCCGCCCTCGAGGGATGGTCCTACCCTCTCACTTGATCAGTTCCAGACCGCGGAACAGATTGAGGAGGTTATACCCATCCTCAGGGAGCGACGGAGGGCATGTGACTCGCCCACCATCACTCCGTCAGCCATCCGCCGGGCAGGCAAGCGGAAGCTCAAGGGGATCTATATTGAGAAATCGACTGAAAGCCCCGAGCCACAGGAGAAGGCTCTCGTCAGGCAGGATGACTCCGTCTTCAGCCGCCTGGGAAGCGATCCCTCATGGCGACCCGGGCACTCAGGCCCCAGCCGGGAGACATCGGTATCCGAATCCTTTACCAGGAGTTCGGCATATCCGACTCCCAGAAAACAAGCCGGTCAGCGAGCCCCCGCTCGCCCAAGAAATGAGGCCACTGGCGGAGAACTCATCGTCCACCATGGGGCCAGAGGATCTGTGCACGATCATCTCGGCTCGCGCTCCGGGAGCCAATCAGCGAGCAGTCAGGCGACGGCGATGGCCGCCATGCAGCGCCAACTCGACGACATGAAGGCGCTCCTGGAAACTGGGGCAGGCGCCAAGAGATCGATCGCTGGACCAAGTGAACTACTTGCGGTCCAGATCGAGCTCGCCCCGGTACAACCGAAGATCGCTCCGCCACAAACACCTCTGTATGAGGGGAGATCAGATCCGGAGACCCATTTGAGCAAATTTCGGATCTACATGACCGGATGCAGAGCATCAGATACGACGAAGTGTCGAATGTTCCCATTAACTCTGGGCGACCTCGCCCACAGGTGGTACATCTCACTGCCACCTCGCTCAATCAACTGCTTTGAGAAGCTGGCAAACGACTTCACGTCGTACTTCGCCGCTAAAGTCGCTCGCCCGGAGGGCCCCCACCGCATGATGAAAATCAAGCAGGGGAAGGACGAATCAGATGAAGATTACATCGACCGGGTAGACGAGATAGTCCTCACCGGCGAGCCCATCAGCGACGAGCTCGCCCTCTACTCAGTCCTGGGGGGATTCTGCGGCCACTCACCCATGTTCAGGCATCTCACTAAATACATCCCCCCGACCTACTCGGTCTTCCGCGTCAGAGCCGCCGATTTTCTGGTTAGGCAGAGGATGCTCTCCCTCCGCTTAGGCGAGCGACCCTCCGGAGAAGGGAAGACGCCATCCCATGTCCAGAAGAAGGCGGTCGCGAAGCCCAGAAAAGCAGTCGCAAAGCCGCCTGGTGAGTTCAAAGCCTTCGAGGATGTGGAGGTCCACCTTCTCCACAACCTCAACTTATCTCCGGCCCACATCTTCAACGCGATCAAGGGGCGCGAATGGCTTTCCAAACCAAATCCGTAAGGGACCACGGTCATCTAGACCGTAGCAAATTCTGTGCCTACCACAAGAGTCCCGGCCACAACACCAGCCAATGCCGCGACCTCCTCAGACAACTCTAGCGACTGTTTACGGAAGGCAAATTGGACAACTTGGTCACCAAGCCAGAACCGAGGACAGAGAGGACCGGAGGGCACGAGCGCCGACAAAATGAAAGAACCCCTCCCAATCTGGTCGCCAGGATCGAGCATGAGCCGGAGTACTCTGATGAATTGATTCCTCCGATCAATCGTGGCGGTCGGATCAATATGCTTCAAGCAGGAGGTGGAAACCTCGGGGGCCTTTCCCCGGTTTCCACCATGTCAAATAGGAAACGAAAGGCCGAACTAAGGGCGTTCTCCGGGGTCTATGTCGTGGTACCTCCAGAGCCGACCATCTCTAAAGACGCGCTCATCACCTTCTCCAACAAGGACAGGGAGGGAGTACAATGCCCCAAATAGGATGTATTGGTGATATCTGCTTGTATCCTTGGGAAGATGGCCGACCGCGTGCTGGTTGACAATGGGAGCTTCTGCAACATCATATTCAAGTCCACTCTTGACCAGCTCGGCAATCTAACCAAGTTCATCAAGCCGTTCGACACCGTGCTTCAAGGGTTCGGCGACAACACAGTGCAAGCCTACGGTAGGATCAAGCTCTCTGTCGAGCTAATATGCTTTTACGATCCCAAGGTTAGGATTACTAGGAACCTAAATTTTGTAATCATAGATAGGCCCAACATCTATAATGGGTTCCTAGGTCGTCCGTTTCTAGAAACCTTTGAGGCGGTCGCCTCGTCTTTCTTTTACTGTATCAAATTCTCCACTGCCGATGGGACGGTCGGTACTGTAAAAGGAGATCAGCTAATGGAAAAGAAATGTTTCAACTACTCCTATGTCGTAACTTCTTTCAATACTTCCCATGCTATGTGTAACATTGAAACAATCGACGATCAATCCATGGAGATCGATGAGCCAAGCACATCGTACCAACTCGAGTCAGAGGACGCCATCTCACATCGATTAACGGACGACATCGAGCCAAGGATCGGTTTCGAGCAAAGTATCGACATTGATCTGAGAATCGAGTCTGGAAATCGTTCCAAACGAGAGGCGACCGTCCCCGTTGAAGAGTTGGAAAATATAACGATAGATCCGGTTCGCCTGGAGCGGGAAGTACAGATCGGCGCAAGCATCGATCGCGAATTAAAAGAGGGACTGATCAATTTACTACGTAAGAACATCGGAGTCTTTGCCTGGTCGCATCAAGATATGGTTGGCATAAGTCCTGAACACGCTTGCCACTATCTAAAAATCGACCCGGCAAGGAAGCCTGTTCACCAGAAATGTAGGAAATTCGGTCCTGAGAAGTACGCGGCGCTCGACATGGAGGTCAAAAAGCTACTCAATAACAAACTAATCGGAGTAGCTACAGACGAACCACAGTGGGTCGCCAACGCGGTGCTCGTCAAAAAGCCAAACGGCTCCTGGAGGTTATGCATCGACTTCACCGACCTCAACGCGGCATGTCCAAAAGATCACTTTCCGATGCCTCATATTGATCACTTGGTCGATAGTACTGCAGGCTGCAAAATGATGTCGTTCATGGATGCCTTCACCGGATACCATCAAATCCCAATGGCGGAGAAAGACATTAAACACACATCTTTCCACATGAAAAAGGACATATACTTTTAGGTCCGGATGCCGTTCGGCTTGAAGAATGCGGGAGCAACCTACCAGTGTCTAGTCTATGGAATGTTCGCCAATCAGATCGGCAAGACCATGGAGGTCTACATTGATGATATCGTGGTCAAAAGCCTCAAGAAGAAAGACCACCTCAATGACCTCGCCGAGACATTCGCCATCCTCGAGAAGTTCAACATGAAATTGAACCCCAAGAAATGCAACTTTGGAGTGGGCTCCGGAAAATTCCTGGGGTACGTCGTGAGCAAAAGAGGGATCAAGGTGAACCCCACCAAGATTCAGGCGATCCTCGACATGCAGGAGCCACGGAATGTTAAGCAGGTGCAACGACTCACAGGTTGTCTAGCCGCCCTCAACCGTTTCATATCTCGGCTCGGCGATAAAAGCAAGCCTTTCTTCACGACCATCAAGAACAAGAAGTTCGCATGGATGAAGGAGAGTCAAGTAGCATTCGCCAAAATCAAGGAATATCTATCTAACCCCCAGATCCTAGCAAAGCCGATCCCCGGTGAGAAATTATTCCTTTACCTAGCGGCCTCAGAGGTCGCACTGAGTGCCGTTTTGGTAAGGGCGGAGGGACAAGTCCATTTTCCGATTTACTTCGCTAGTCAAGCGCTCCACGACGCGGAAACGCGTTACACACCTCTGGAGAAGATCGCCTATGCTCTAGTCATGAGTGTTCGCAAGCTAAGAGCCTACTTCTTCGAACATCAAGTGGAGGTTCTGACAACTCTCCCTCTAAGGCAAGTTCTACACCGACCGGACACCAACGGGCGACTCCTCAAGTGGTCACTGGAGATCGCCCTATACGGTATCACCTACGCTCCCCGCACGGCGATCAAAGGCCAGGCTCTTGCGGACTTCGTGGTGGAATTAACATTCCCTCACAGTCCGTCCCAGGTCGGTCGCCCTGCCTGGAAGCTGTATGTGGATGGATCAGCGACCAACTCGCGAGCAGGGGCAGGGATTGTCCTCATTAGCCCCGACGGCCAAAGTTTCACAAATGCCATGCGTTTTGGGTTTCGTGCGACCAACAATGAAGCCGAATACGAAGCATTGGTAGGCGGGCTCGATCTAGCCCTCGCCCTAGATGTTCATCGCCTCCATATCTTCATAGACACCCTCTTGGTCGTGAACCAAGTCAAAGGAGATTATGAGGCGCGCGACGAACAGATGGTCAAATACCAAGAGCTGGTCGCCGAAATGTGCACGAAATTTGAGGAAGTGCTAATCGAACAAGTCCCGAGAGAGCACAACTCCCAGGCTGATGCCCTATCCAAGCTAGCGTCGTCATATGGGGCAGCCGACTTCTCTAATATCCAAATTACAAAATCAGCAAGGCCGGCGATCGACAGAAACCTGGTTACCACAGTCGCCGTTTCCGAGAAGAACTGGATGACTCCGTTCATCAAATACTTAAAAGATGGAACAGTCCCTGACGACCGTATCAAAGCTCGCCAACTCCATCTCCGTACGACCAGATACACCCTATTGGACGACCGGATTTACAAGCGAGCTTTCAGCCTTCCCCTCCTTAAGTGTATTACACCGGAGGAAGGTCGGCTCGTTTTAGCCGAAATCCATGATGGGATCTGTGGAAACCATGCTGGCGGACGAGATCTCATCCATAAAACAACCAGGCAAGGTTTTTTCTGGCCGTCGCTTCAGAAGGATGCGATCGCCTATGCCAGATCGTGTCATAGGTGTCAAGTAATGGGCCCAAACATAAAACTATCCCCCGAGCAACTCACTTCAATGTACAACCCTTGGTCTTTCGTCCAATCGGGCATCGACCTTATAGGTCCCTTGCCGACGGCACCAGGGGGCTGTAAGTTTGCCATCGTAGGGGTCGACTATTTCACCAAATGGGCTGAGGCCGAACCGCTAAACAAGATCGTCCAAGAGCAAGTAATCAAGTTCATCTGGAAAAACATCATATGCCGATTCGGTCTACCCCAGGCCATCATCTCCGACAACGGAAAGCAGTTCGACGGCTTAGAAGTCATGCAATTCTGCGAGAAGTGGGGAATCAAGAGATTGTTCTCAACCCCCTACCACCCGCAGACGAACGGGCAGGTAGAAGCCGTGAACAAAATCCTCAAACACATGATTAAAGCGCGACTAGAGTCCAGGCAAGGACGATGGGCGAACGAACTCCCAGACATTTTGTGTTCTTATCGAACGATGACCCGTAATTCAACCGGCGAAACCCCATTCGCCCTCACCTTCGGAACAGAAGCGGTAATCCCCTCGGAGATCGCCGTCCTCAGCCATCGAACCGAACAAGAGATGATGACCGAAAATGATGTGGCCCGACGGAATGACCTCGACATGCTCAAAGAATGACGACTGACCTCAGAAATGAAGAACATTATCCGCAAAAGGAGATCCGAGAAGTTCTTCAATTCGAAGGTCAAGGAAAGACGTTTTCAAGTGGGCGATCTCGTCCTCAAGAAGATCCAAACCCACACAAGTGTCTTTGGTCCGAACTGGGAAGGCCCCTTCAGGATATCTAAATGGCTAACTAAGGGAGCCTACGAACTTGAACACCACGACGGTACTCCGGACCAATATCCTTGGAACGCCGTACATCTGAAGAAGTACTACCAGTGAAAACTTTGTATTCAGTTTCTACTACCCTATGTACAAGGAATATAATGAGATTTCTTCCTATCCCATCTAACATGACGATCCGAGGTATATCGTATACCATCTAACGATCACCCCACCAGGCATATCGTATACCGTCGAGGGTCGCCATCTAACATGACGATCCGAGGTAGAAGTGTGCAGCCCTGGTCCTGGTAGTCGATGGAACCGACTGCTTTGGCCATGCAAGGTCCCTTTGGGCCAAGATCGCCCGCCCGTCATTTAAATACGAGGCCGGCGTAGTCTGAGGGCCCTCCAAAACTAATCAGTGGACACGATCGCCCGCCCTCAAAGGTTCATCATCTAATGTGGTGAACCCGGACAATGCGACGTGCCACTACCCCCGTCTCAACGTACACCATCGAGGGTCGCCATCTTCATGGTGGGCCGAGGTGGAAGCAGAGCTAACAAGCCACGGACGTGGAGTCGAATAAACCGACGACGCCCCGTTCAAGGACTCCTCCAGACCAAGACCGCCCACCTTTCGTTTACAAGGCGGGCGCATCCTAACGGAGGACCCTCACAATAAAGTGAGTCGCGGGAATATCCCTCACACACAAAGACACAGTTGTGGAGATCGGTCCATCGAACTCCGCGACCGTGTACGATTCCTCAGAGTCGGCAAAACTGAAAATAGCTCACCAAACATACTATTTTTGTTCCCTTACTTACAATAAGTAAACAAAAACAAGGGGGCACAGAAGGGGAGCTAATCCTAAATGCGATCAGACAGAAGGAACCGTACTCGATCGGCTTCGTTCAGACACACGGAAGATGATCGGAATTGTTCAACAATATTTACAAGTAAGAATTTCCAAAACATGTCGATACATTCAAACAATCGGTCTGATGAACAAGACATCGGAAGCAATCATACACATACTTGAAAAATTTGCATGCAAACATTCAAAGGCGATCGTACATGTAAAGACACAGATACAATAAGGGAGTATTTTATTCATGACAAGGAGTTCATACAATACGAAGCCCGAAGGCAATACAAAGAAAGAGCAAAAATTACAAGTGAAAGAAAACAAAGAAGTCACTCAGGGTCCCTCCGGCTAGTCTTCACCCCCAGGAGGCGGATCGGCATGCGCTCCCCCTTCGGCCTCAGGATGAATGAGTTTATCCGAAAAAAGATACCAACTCAAGTCGATCCCCAAGTCGACGAGGTCAAGGATCGGCAGGGAAAACTCCGGATGCAAAGGGTGCTCGAATGCATAGGCCTTAAAGCTCTCCATCAAAGGACCGATCTCGATCCCTGCCTTTTTGGCGGCTCGTGCAGCGTCGGCATAGGCCACATAATAGGCGAACTCGCCGACGAGTGCCACACTGAGCTAGGGATCGGTCTCGATCGCCTTCAGCTGCCCTCTCAACTCAGTGGTCGTCTTCTCAGCTTCTGCCAGTTCGATCACCTTAGCAGTCGTTTCCCCCTTAGCCTTCTCTAGCTCTCCCTTCACCGCCTCCAGCTCGCGGTTGAGCCGATCCACCGTCGCCTTCAGCCCGGCCTCCTCCTCCTGCGAGGCCACGTGCATCCGGCGAGCCTCCTTCTCCTGATCACGGAGCCAATCGACCACTTCCTTGGAGCGGCTCAGCTCCTGCTTCATCCGATCGTTGTCCTGTTTAGCTCGTTTGGCCGTCTCTATGTACTCCTTCTCCATAGCCTGGATCCGGTTAGCAAATTCCACGTTTTTGTTCCAGGCAGCCTCGAGGTCGCTATGGAGACGAGCATTAGAGGGTCGCCCCTCGTAATCCCTTGCAGCTTGGACGGCCATCGTCGCCGTCTGGAGAGCCAGGGCAAGGGTCGCCTGCATGGCATCTCCAGATCGCCGACGAGCGATCGCATCGAGATCGGTCGTCCAAGCCTTGGGCAGAGAGGTGATGGCCTTCTGGACGTAAGTAGGGACGTCAAGGGACTTCTGCGGAGACTTGCTCGCCAGGAAGTCCAGCACCATCGGTGAGACGTATGGATCAGCAAGACGGACCCTGCAACACAGGCAAAAGAGACAAAGGAGTTAGAAGATACCTAACTAAATTTTCCAACTCGGAAAGATCAACCCGATCTTACCTGTTGACCAGTTAGGGATCGCGGCCAAAATATGGCTTGCCCCGAGAAGTTTCAGCTTCAGAGATCGCCACCTTTTTCAAGAAGCTGGCCGATGGCCTGGAGCTGGACACCGAGGGCCTAGGATCAGACCCCTCCGCCATCGGAACAGAAGAAACCGGGGGAGCGGCGATCGGTGGCTCCAAGATAGCTAAGTCCGCCTCAGCTGTCGGCAGAGACCCCTCCGGTCTCCGCCTCTTGCGGTTGCGCTGAAGTTGTTCCTCCTCTTGAATTTCCGGCTCGGCGACTGGCACCACAGCGGGCCTCACAAAAGGGACAGGGCGAGACAACGTCGCAGCAATGCGACCCATCTTCTTTCCCAGGTGAAGACGACCGATGAGACCAGGATTAGACATGACGATCTCTTGTGGTGGCTCGATGAAGCGGGGAAAATGAATCTCTGCCAAAGAACAAATTCGAACAAGTTAAACACCACCTTCAATCAGACGATCGTCAAGCAAGGAAGAAGTAAAATTTATACCTGGGACTTTCAGATGACGAGGGAAGCGAAACAACCGAACCCCCAGCCAATGAAGTTCACCACTGAGTGAGCGAACGTCTATATAGGAATCCGGCAAGGCACGATTTTGCTCCCAAACGATCAGGAAATCGAAGGGGAGATCGCCGCTAGCTGGAACAAGGGATCCTGCAAAAAGGCAACGAAATTAGATCAGTCCAAGACATGTCCGATCAAAGGGAGAGTTAAAACCCTTACTCGGATTCCTCTCCCGAAAATTGGTGGGAATCTCCAACTCTTCCTCTGGCCTTTCACTCGACGCCGACCTCCACGCTCCGCCAACCCAGCACCATTTTGCCAGATCGCCCCGAGACTTGTTCGGCACCCCAAGGACCACTCTTCCCATTCGGCCTTGAATGTGATTACCGCCGACCGACCCTTTCTGCGCAGCCAGTTTGAAGAGATAGTTCATTTCCATCGCAAAAAGGAGACGGAACAACCGATGACCGCGAAAAGTGTCTGAGTGCAGATGATCTGTAGCCAGGCGTTCGGCGTCAGTTGGAGCGGCGCCAAATTCCAGGCGATCAACAAATAGGATACGGCGAACGGCAAGGGGAACCGCAGGCCGGCCTCCATAATCATCTCATTGACGGCGACCAGACCCTCGGGAGGTTGATCGGCACGCTCGTTTTCCGAGGGCACGTGCAGGGAAACATCAGAAGGAATGTGATATTTCGCCCTCCAGCGTTTCATGTATTTCCGGGTCGCCGAACTCCGGATCTGACCAAGGGTCCACTGAGACAGGTCGGAGGCCCGAAATGCCGTCCGCTTCACATGTTCATAAGGATGAGCGGCGGAGTAAGCATCGAAATCGAATTCTGGACAGGGTCCGGCGATCCCCTCCATAAGCTTAGCGAAGCCATATAGGCGGGGCCGAATACACTGTCCCGCTCCAAAGACAGCCGCACCAGTTCGTCCTCATCCGCCGGCGAGCCCCCCTGCTCCACCACCGCCTCCGTTCTCGCCACCTCGGCCTCGTTGAAGAGCTGCTCGAGTTCCGCAGGCGCAATCCCCGCACGGATGGCTTCAACGGCCGTTTCCATGTGAAGTCCCGTGGGAATTTCCTCCCGGTCAGGCGAAGCTACGGCGGCGGAGGTGCTTCCGGTCTCGAAGGTCTTAGATCCTCCAGACATATTATAAAAAATAAAGGGAGAAAGAAGATTGGTTTTCTTACCTAAAAAGAAAAAGGAGGACGATCGGCACAAGAAGCTTCGGAAATTTATGCAGAGTTTCGGCAAGAAGGCAAGGATGTGTGAAGAGTAAAAATGAAATAGCCCTAGCCCCTTTTATAGGTGGGAGCAGGGGTCTCCGTGCAAATAGGCAAAATTCCGAGGGCTGAAGTGCGACCGTCGGAAGGGGGACACATTAAATGCAGCCCTCGAATCCCACGTACGCGTCTTTTCGAGGGCACGCCAGGCGACAAGTCTGACAAACCGTTGGACTCCCCCAATGGTGGCGCGACGCATGTCCTTGCAACGTTTCGAGAGCCTGCCTTCATTTCCCGCTGCTTCCAGCGCAAAGGAGATCGTCCAAATTTGAAATCAGATCGCCTGATCGTCTAAACACTGGCGATCGCCAACAGTGCCACCTCACCCCGTGTTTTCAACATCGAAGCGAGCTGGGGGGGCAATTGTTGTGCGGCGATTAATATGCCTCGAAGGCGATCGACATAACGATCAGAGAGTCTACCATAGAAGACATACTCTGGGCAAACACCCAGCAGTCGGCACCCATGGCGACCGTCTTTCAGTATCCGGCGATCGTCTTTTGTTAATTGGCGATCGTCTATGACGTCCAACCAGAGACGATCGTCTCGTGCCACGTATGAATCTAACATCCGTCAAAGTCATTGAAGACCGAATCTTAGACAATGGCCCACGTGCGGATCCACAAAGGGCGCCGACAGATAAGACATTTGACCCCAGCCTGTCACCTACCTCACCTACCGATAGGGCCGTCGAAAGGTACAAAGTGGGTCCTCCCCGGACAGCGACTCAGGACGTGTGCAGGCTTCCCATTGGCTCGCACAGCTGGCCGCCAGCAGCAGCCCCATACTTTAAGGGAATAGCCTCACATGACGGGACGATCGGCCATCTTATTATAATGTAGAAAACGGCGGTTGCCCGCGATCGCCGGAGAGGTCCCAGTAACCTTGTCTCCTATAAATAGGAGGCTCACTACAGTGGATAAGAGAGGCTGTCATTACCGTGAATACAAGTGCAAAACACACAGAGAGAGAATCATAGACTCATCTGGCAATTACTTACACGTTCATAGTGATATTCATACATACTTATAATACATCCCAAGCAAGAACTCACAGATCTTCATATCTGGTTCTTCCGGCAATCTACACGCTCTACAGCTTAGATAACTAGAAGTCTTTACACTCATTGTAATAGATTCTAACATTAATATTTGTACTCCACAGTATATTTATTAATAACATCTCGTGAGAGCATTCAAGCCCGGGATTAACAACCCCGGCAAATCTTGTGTTATTTATTTTCCCGTAAAAGTGTTCTCGCACTTGTTTGTTACTCGATTATTCCAGCAATACTATCTCCGGATAATATTTTGGGTAACAACAGTCCGCAAGATGTGTCGAGAAAATTCTCCCCAAAATGCCGCCATGAGAGCGGCCGCTAAGGGCCTTTCATAGCGGCCACTATGCCATACCGACTTGAGGGCGGGGTTTCATATATATAAGCCTGTATGAGGCCTTCTTCCTCAGATTTTCCCAGAGTTTTCTAGGACAGTTCATCCTTATCACTTTAAACCTGAACTTGATCCTATTTTGGGATGCTAAATATCTGTCTAATGCGAGGAAGTCATTTCACGAAAGTCATTTCAATCGGGTTCACTAGTTTTCTCTAATTTTGAAGGTCTGGATCGAGAGGCCTGAAGCTTTGTTCATGGATCGTCGCGCTTTCCTGGTTCCTTATCGTGTCAGGATAGTTTGCGATTATATATCTTATACTTGATTTAGTTACATTGATTATATACTATATACGTAGAATACGAGTTTATAGAAATCAGCGATATAGTAAGTGCGAGTTAGATGGTTGTAATTCCACTAACCCTGAGGATATGAATAATCGTATATAACTAAGATATTTACAAGTATTAGTATTATTCCTGTGCTGACGCGTCAGGAAATATAAGCATGATATGTACTGCCTTAAATAAGGTATGCATGTATTATAATAAGATGGTATTATATGGTACCTAGTTGTATTTATATTGATTGAGTATTTTGAATGGATGACTCCTGTGAATTATGTGAATTACGTGACTTGTGTGAACTATGTGCTTCTGTGGAGTGGTGTGCGAAGTTGGCGAGGGCGGGCATGTTGTCGGGCCGTGTTACGCTGCAATGTGCTGTTCCTGTTGGGAGTGTACGCCCGGTGCCACCAGTCAGGCGCGGGAATGCACGGTGGACATTTGCAAGGGACGGCTTATGGCTTGTAGTGAACGCCGGTTTCCCGGTGACCAAGTGAGCTGCTCTGGTTATCTTACCGATTGAGGATACTTATTATCTGCTAAGTCACTGATACCAACCGTATGTGTATGATGCACTTAACAAAAACCCATATTCTTGAAAGGGTTGGTATGACAGTTGGAACCAAGAATCATCCTACCAAGTGAGATCCGTTGAGGCCTGGCATTCTCTGGGATACCTTGAACCCTGAGGTGCGATGTCTTGAACCAATGGCGCGGTTGATGGATGACCTTGGGACCAATTATGGACCCTCCTTTTTAATGAAAGCCTTGAGTTGGGCACGGGCCCTGTTGATTGGTTAAGCAATGGATTTTGGTGGACCGTGGGTCCCAATGGTTTTCTTAACGGAGCTTAGTTGAGACTGAATCTCCTTATCAATTTCTGACAAAAATTATGAGGCCGCGAACCCTAAACGGATTTGGAAACATTTTGATAAAGATTTTGAAAAGATAAGGTTTTTATAAAAATTCTCGGGGTGGTTAAATGTGTTTTTTCGGAATCCAGTAAATTTCATTGCTACAAAAGTGTTTCGAAAACCCTCGGACAAGTTCTAAAATGTTTTGTAACTAATGTGTGATCTTATGTGTTACCTCGATTGTTTCACGACGTATGAGTGTCAATGTTAATGATGTAAAATATGTTTTATGTATTCGTTTTACTTGCACCGACAGTTGTTGACCCCTTCAGGAATGGATACATTTGGTGTGTCCAGGTACCTACAAATGGAGGAGAAATTATAGGGCCGGTGCAGGACAAAGAATCACAAAGATGCTAATTAATCCAAGAGTCAGGGGATTTGACCCCAGCGGCCACGCAGTAAGGTCTATGTCAAGTTATGTGGAGCCCATATGAGGGTCAAGTCAGTGTGTTGTATATTTCATTGCTCTTGTAAATAGTCGTCATGTTATATATTCGACCTCTTCGGTCGATCCATGTATGTAAAACTAAGTGCCCGATCTTGTTGGTCAGTATTTTATTTATATTACATAGATTTTTATATGTAATCTTTTATGTAAAGAGAGATTTGTGCAAGTGTTTTGTAATATAGCCTGGTAAATCCTTCCAGAAGTATTTACGGCGCTAATATGCCTCGAATATCTCGGGGGTGTTATACACATGAGACGATTATTTCGTGAGATTAATTATTTACATTGTCCTACATATATCCTGAAAATTCCGTATACACGATGGACATATGCACGGACACATTTCCGGGTCGGGAACACTGTGATGTCCGTCTTTGAGCCATATTTGATTAGATGTCCATACTCCATGTGTGATTGTGTATGTCCAATGGTTTGTGATTGGTTGTTCATACGCCCGAGGAGTATGTTCGACAGTCGGGGTTGTCTCATTGAGATATGTTGTATGTGATTTGTATAACATCTTGAGATTTATTTGTTGGGAATGCTTTGCATCCAGCGTCCTCACCTTCGACTCGGGAGAACGTCACTGGCCGGGCTTAACACCCCGACCCGCGGCACCCTAGTGGTGCAGCCCCTCATGTACGCCTGTTGCTTAGTACGGGGCTCTACGCTGACACTAGAAAGTGCTTAAATGAATTGATTTGGACTACTCATACCAACAAGATGCATCTTCTTTTCTGGTATCCATCTCATATAAACTCCAAAGTTAAGCGTGCTTGGCCTGGAGTAGTTATGGGATGGGTGACCCCCTGGGAAGTTTTTCAGGTGCGCGTGAGTGAGGACAAAGCGTGCTAGAAAAGACTCGTGTTGGTACAGTAAGGACAATCTTCATCATTTCAGGGACCAAAAATTGGTATCAGAGCGAGGCGTAGGTTTGAGTCTTATGGCATACGCTGGGGGGGATTGTTGGGAATATTTTGCATCCAGCGTCCTCACCTTCGACTCGGGAGAACGTCACTGGCCGGGCTTAACACCCCGACCCGCGCCTTCATCTCATTTAGAATGGAACACATGCATTCTATACTACCCGTGTTTTCAGTTGACGAGTATGATCTTTGGAAGATAAGGATGCAGGCACACTTATCTTCTATCCATGACGACATGTGGTGCATTATTGAAGATGGTCCTTTCATCTTTGAGAAGGACACCACACCTGAGGAGATTGCAGCCGGGAAGCCAGAAAAATCCCCAAAAAGAGGACGGAGCTGACAATTGAAGAAGGAAAGCTGGCCAACCTTGACAACCGGGCCAGAGATGTGCTACAAGTCAACCATGGTCAAGATCAAGAATTGCCAAAATGCCAAAGAAATTTGGGATACCCTTGCTGTGATGTGTGAAGGTACAGAGCTGATAAAAGAAAACAAGTTGTCAATCGCTACCCAGAAGTTTGACAACTTCAAGATGAAGACCGGCGAATCAATAGACCAGGTGGACACAAGGTTCACAGAGATCATCAACGAAATAAACTCCCTTGTAAAACTTATGGCAACAGGGAGATGGCCTTGAAGGTGTTAAGATCACTTAGCGCCGAATGGAGCATGAAGGCGGTGGCCATGAGGGAATCCAAAGACCTCAATAAAATAAAGATTCAAGAACTATTCTCTGACTTGAAGGCTTATGAATTCGAACTTCCAAGTTCATCATCAAACGAGCCTGCAGAGAAGGGAATAGCATTTACAGCCGAGTCCCCCGCCAAGAACTTGTCTGATGTCAAACCTCCAAATCCACTCGATTTCAAGGAAGAGATGGCGTTTATAATGCAAAGATTCAGCAATTTCCGAAAGAATTACTCCAAATATAAGAAGAATTATAAGGAGAATCCAAGGAGAAATCAAAAAGCCGGAAGCTGGAAGGTGGAATGCTATAACTATCATAAGACATGACACATTGAAATCGACTGTCCTGATCTTAAGAAGAACGAGAGCAAGAAGGAGGTGAGCAGAAAAGAAGACCGAAGGAAAGCCCTCATTGGAGAAGACCAAGAGAAAGTGGAATCAAGTAGAGGATTCTTCTCTGATGACGATGAGGAATATGACTATCTGATGGCCAACCTAGCTGATGAAGAGGTAACATCTAAACCCTCTAATTCAAATAATAGTTCAGACATGTCACAAGATATGGACTTGCACGAATCTATAAATCAGCTTCTCAAGGATTTTGAGAAATTAAAATCTGCACACCTATCTGTATCAGCCGAGAAGACCCAGCTACAAGATGAGAATAGGCAGCTGAAAAATGATTTTGAAAAACTCAGCCTAGAGTTGAATAAAACCAAATCTGATCTTGAAAAACAGGCTGTAGACAACCTTAAAAACCAGGCTGATATCACTACAGCTGGGATAAAACGATTAACTGTTTTGAATAGTGAAAAATCAGCTGCACTTGCTCATGTCAAAGATGAGTTTACTAAACTGACTCAGCTAAGTAAAACTCAGGCGAAGGAAATAACCTCCCTGAAGGCGTATCTAACTTTGGACGAATTATGTATTAACAAAAGGCCACTATATTCCAGATCAGGCCTTAGATATGACCCGAACACTCCATCTGGTTCTAAAACCACTTTCATCAAGGGAGAAACACTTATCGTGTCTGCTGAGCATAATTACAAACCAGTGTTTCAAAATTGGCAGCAGTCAAGTCATAAGTCTAGGCTGCAGCCAAGGTATACAAGGCAGCCACCTAGACTGAGACTAGGCAATGGCCAAGGCAGAAGCAGCAGCCCAGACAACATGCCCATTATTATCAAAGACTCCCCAAAAACAGATTTCAAAATGGGAGGGGCAAATGGAAACCTCAAGGTTATCCAAATTATCAAAATGAACAGATGTGGAGACCCCAAAGATTTTATAAATGGTCTCAGCCATGATTTAGAAATGGCCCACATCAATTTTATGAGGCATATCCAGTACACAATCCTAACAGAGGATACGGGCCCAGACAATACACATCTTTTAGGGGCAATAACAACTTTCACAATCCCAGGAAAATCAGTTCTCCAGGAAACCAACTAACCCCCGAGGACCCACACAGATTTGGGTACCTAAATCTCTGCTTGTTTGATTGCAGAAAAGGTGGAAAGACCACTACCACATTTCCACAAATTCAAATATTAGAGGTGAAGAATGGTTTGTAGATTCTGGATGCTCAAGGCACATGACCGGGAACAAGAAGGTGCTATCAAATTATATCAAAGAAAGAGGTCCAGATGTAAATTAAAGGCTTTGGAGAGCTTCACAGAGGAAACATCACTATATCAAAAGTTCATTATGTCAAAGGGCTCAAATACAACCTTTTGAGCATAAGCCAATTTTGTGATGAGAAGAATCTAGTAGTCTTCACCATTTGGAAATGTATGGTGATAGATATTCTATCTGGAGAAATGAAGCTACAAGGATTCAGAAGGAGAGATGTCTATATGATAGATTGGAAAACAGGAACTCACAACACCTGCTTTCTATCCAAGAGAACAGCAAAAAATGGATGGCTGTGACACAAGAGACCATGTCACCTAAACTTCAAAGCCATCAACAAGATTAGTTCTCAGAAGCTGGTCAGAGGACTTCCATAAGAAGTTTTCAGAAAGGAAGCTCTCTGTGATGCATGTCAGAAAGGGAAGCAGACCAGAGCATCATTCAAGCCAGTCCAACCTACCACTCTTACATCAAGGATCTTAGATCTACTTCACATGGATCTTTTTGGTCCTATCAAGACAAGGACCCTAAGTGGCAGAAAGCATACTCTAGTAGTAGTAGATGACTATTCAAGGTACACATGGATTGTTTTTCTGTATAAGAAGAGTGAAACCTTGACAAAGCTGTCTGAGCTACTGAGAATGATCCAGAATGAGAAATCCCTCTCAGTCATCAAGATCAGATCAGATAGAAGAGGAGAGTTTCTCAACAGAGAAATCACTGAGTACAGTGATCAGAATGGGATCCATCACGAGCTCTCTGCAGCCAAGACTCCACAGCAGAATGGTGTTGCCGAAAGAAGAAACAGAACCTTGAAGGAAGCAGCCAGGTCTATGATTGCAGAAGCAGACCTGCCCAAGAGGTTCTGGGCTGAAGCTGTCAACACAGCATGTCACACTCAAAATAGGAGTATTATTGTAGGGAGACATGGCAAAACTCCCTATGAGGTTTGGAATGGCAGAACACCTACAGTCGCTTATTTCTATATTTTTGGTTGTAAGTGTTTCATCCACAACAATGGTAAAACCCAACTAAATGCCTTTGATGCTAAAACTGATGATGGTATCTTTATGGGATATTCACAAAGAAGCAAGGTATATAGAGTTTTTAACAAAAGAACCTTAGTTGTGTAGGAAACACCTCATGTGGTATTTGATGAATCTACTGCTGAGTACAGGAAACAGGTGGAATTAATTGAGAATAAACTCAAATCTGCAACCCTAGAAGAAGTCATCATCCTTGATACAGGAATGGTGGACTCACCTGTAGACCAGCCTGAAGACCCAACTGCAGATCATATAGGACCTCAAAACCTACCTGATCCAGTTGCTGCTGATGACCCATCTGCAGATCAAACAGGACCCCCACCTGTAGATGACAAGACCAGAGCTGATCCAGTGGCAGACCAAGGAGACCAGAACTAAGCCGAAGCAGAAAGAGAAGGAGTTCACCAAAGCAACTCTACAGGGGGAACAGACCCTAAAGAAGAAGACATTCCTAAGTGGCTTAAAGATCATCCCATCCAACAAATTATTGGGAAGCTAATTGATGGAGTCAAGACCAGACAGTCTACTCTACCAGTAGGAATGGCAATGTTTTCATGCTTTATGTCTCAAATAGAACCCAAGACTACATAACAAGCCTTGGAAGACTACTCATGGACAATGCAATGCAAGAAGAGCTCAACCAGATGGAAAAGAACAATGTTTAGGAATTAACAGACAGACCAAATCACAAGAAGGTTATTGGCACCAAATGGGTGTGCAAGAACAAATGTGATGAAGATGGAGCTGTTGTTAGGAATAAAGCCAGACTTGTTGCTAAAGGCTATGCACAATGTCAAGGAATAGATTTTGATGAAACCTATGCACCTGCTGCAAGATTAGAAGCCATCAGACTATTCCTTGCAAATGCAGCATTCAAGGATTTTGAAGTCTACCAAATGGATGTGAAGAGTGCCTTTCTAAATGGAATTTTAGAAGAAGAAGTCTATATGGAGCAACCCCCTGGATTTGTCAAAGGAGACACAGTCTACAAGCTTTAAAAGCCCTATATGGACTCAAGCATGCACCAAAAGCATGGTATGAAACATTAACTGTATTTCTTGAGAAGAACAGTTTCAGCAAAGGAAAGCTGGACAAGACCCTATTCAGAGTGGAGCATGAAGACCACATATTATTAGTTCCAATATATGTGGATGATATCATATTTGGCTCAACCAACCCGGAGCTGTGTGAGAAATTCTCAAATCTCATGCAAGGAGAGTTTGAGATGAGTATGATGGGCAAACATAATTTCTTTCTAGGTTTGCAAGTCAAACCGATGGAAAATGGAATTTTCATCAATCAAGCCAAATATACCAGAGATTTAATCAAGAGATTTGGAATGGAATCAGCCAAACCAACAAGAATACCTATGAGCACAAGCACTCATCTAGATACAGATGAAGGAGGCATATCATGTAATATCCGCATTTTTCTTCCCCTTGTATTTTTCTTTTTCGGCGTATTTCTCGATAGTAGTGACCCTCGTGTATCTTTCAGTGTATCTTTTCTATTATCTATGGATTTTATCCCCGTTATTGTTGTGCGGAACCGCCGTTTCGGGGTTGCCGTGGATCCATTCTATGTTATGATGCCCGTTGAGATGTTCCGTTGGATGTTTCGTTCACCTTCCGGTGTTTTAAACCGTTCATATTTCATACCTAGCGCACGCTATTTTTTCTACATAGCGCACGCTAGGGGTCCCTTAGTAGCGCACGCTACGTTTGTTTCGTAGCGCGCGCTAGCGAGTAGACCTGGGAGTGGCAGTGCTGTTTTTCCAGCCTTCTGGACTAGTGTATTAGCGTACGCTACGTATACTAGCGCACGCTAATGTCGAGAGGCTAGCGCACGCTGATGATGCCCGGTAGCGTGCGCTAGCGTGGGTGTCCAAGATCTTTGGACGCTTTATTTCAGAATCGGTCAGTGCCGAAGCGCACGCTACGCTCGTATGGTAGCGCACGCTAACGGGTCAGGTGAGTTTTGGGCGGTTAGCTTCTGGACTCAGCTGATGTCCAGGTAGCGCACGCTATTGGTCGATAGCACGCGCTACCGATAGGTTGTTAGCGCACGCTACGCTTGGAGTAGCGCACGCTAACGGCCAGAAGTCCGCTCTTTGGACCGACGCTAACTATTTTGGCCTACAATTTTATCCCGTTAGCGCACGCTAACCTTGAGGATTAGCGTGCGCTAACACTCCCTGGCTATATAAACCAGGGAGTTGACCCAGTTGAGCAAATTAGTTCATTTCATTTCCTCTCCGCGACGCAGAGCTCTTCCGGGCGATTTCCGAGCGATTCTTCCCTTCGATTTTCTCAGGCATTCTCTACCTTGAGTTTTTGAAGTAGATTAACAACACCTACTTGTGTTCTTCATCATCAATCCAAGGTAAATCTCTTAGAACCCTACTTTTCGATAATTTGGGGGTTTTGGGATTTTCTTCCGATCCGTTCCGTTTTGTTGATGGATTCATGATGAATATGATTAATCTTGTTGGTATTCTTAGTTTCCCTACGGATTCATGGTATATTTCGTGATTTTTACGGAATCGAGAGGGTTTGGTTGTGGTCCGCCCTCGTTGTTGTTTATATGCGAATATACATGAATCGTAGGCGGGTTTTCGGGTGTATTCCAATTCCGTATTCATTTAGAAGTGGTTGTGATTGTATTCTTCGAATCGTTAGGTTTGGTTTCATTGGTTCCTAGCGTTCGTCGGTGACTTTCCTTTCCGTTCTTCGCGTCGTCATTAATTCAAGGCAAGTAATTCTTGGAAACCCTTATGCTTAACGTGAAATGGTAATGTATATTGTGTGTGCTTTACTCACCTCGGGAGGGTCCGACGGGGCCTCGGGGGAATCTATGACTTCACTCTGGATTCATGAGTTTGTTTCGCTAGCCAGCTCGGGAGGGTCCTTAGAGGCCTCGGGTGGGATTCGTGGCTTCGTCCCGGTCCTAGGCGATGCCTGTGCGTGATTTGTTTTATGAAATGGCCAGCTCGTGAGGGTCCTTAGAGGCCTCGGGTGGGATTCGTGGCTTCGTCCCGGTCCTAGGAAAATTGTTTGACTGTTTGTTTCCGGAAAAGACATGTCTGGTTTTGGTTTTGAAAATGATATTGGTGCATGTGCTATGAAATGTGTAAGCGATTGGTTTGCCTTGATTACTTGTACTAGCGTAATTGCTAACCCCTTTGGGGACCCGTTATGGGGAAATTCTTGTTATGGATTTCAGGTTATGATCATCCGGACGAGCGAGCTCTGGGACAGTACGAGGATGCTGGCCAGGGTCGTTGACATGTGCACTTGGGTCTACTTATTTCTTTTGTCCACTTCGACATGGTTGTTCTCCATACTTATAAACTGATAGACTGTACTCGCGAGTACTTAGGCTTTTCAAACTCAAACTCCGTGTTGTACTATTTTAAATTGCTATACTGTCGATTTTTATTCATTTAATCGGTTGCTCCGAGTGTATTTTCTTGTGATGTATTATTTGATTGTGTTTCCTCGATAACCGAGATGGTTAGTCGAGGGGTATTCGATGTTGTAGCCTGGTGGGTCCCATGTAGGGGTTCACGGCGCTGTAATATACTCCGAATATCTTGGGGTGTTACAGAAATGGTATCAAAGATCTAGGTTTATGGATACCTAGGCTTGTTTGTTATTTGGGTCTAGTCGTGTTCTGTTTTGCACATTGTCACACCGCCGCCAGCATCCCGGTACTTCCAGTGCTCGTAAGTTTTCTTATTCGGCTCTTTTGTTTCTTGCATTGTATTTCTACTTTTGAATCGTAATTGCTTTTCCCCCTTACTCATCATCGATATACTTCTGTTATCTCTCAACATCAGTATGGATGCCGGAGGAAACCGTGGTCGTGGTCGTGGGCGCGGCCGAGGACGTGGGGCAACCGGTGGGGCGGCCACGTCGCATTCTTCGGGAGCCGGCAGCACCGGTGACCGTCACAGTCATGCTTCTTCTCAGCAGCGCGCCGATCTTGGTATTTCGGCTGTTATGCAGCAAATGGTTAACCAGATGGCAGCTATAGCTCAGGTGGTCCAGAACCCCGATCAGGCCCACGCTAATCGGGGCGGAGCGGATCGCTGGCTTCAGGATGTCATCAAGATGCATCCTCCTCAGTTTTCGGGAGCTTCGGACCCGATCGGCTGGGAAGGGTGGATCAAGGAGATATCCAAAGTCTTCACTGCTACCAACTGTCCCGAGGACCGTAAGGTCCCTATTGCTCAATACTTTCTCACGGGAGATGCTACAGATTGGTGGGAGGCCGTTGGTCCCAAAGATCATGTTGCTTTGTGGGCCGAGTTTCAGGAGTTGATGGAGACCGAGTATTGTCCGTGGCCGGTCAGACAGGCTCGAGTGCATGCTTTCTACGATGCTCAACCTCGGGATATTCCCGTATCCCAAGCTATTGCTGATTTCAACAAAGAGCTGGGCTATGTGAAAACCCAAGTTGTCGCTGAGAGCGACAAAATTTTCCATTTTTCCAGGAGGATGAAACTGTCCATTCGGGACTATATGTCTGGACTTGTCTGTACTACCCTGAAGGATTATCAGAGTCGAGCTCTTGCCTACGACATGTCGGTGACAGCCAGTGCGGCGGTTCGGGAGAGTAAGAAGCAGAAATCCGCCGGAAATTTTTCGGGTCACAGAGGTGGAGGCCAGCAGAAGTCTCAGTCTGTGAATATTCCTAGAGGTAATTCGGCTCGTTTCTCTGGGGGCCATCGGGGTAGTGCCGGTGCCTTCGTTCGGGATGCCAAATGCTTTAACTGCGGCGAGCCGTGCCATCGGAACCGGGAGTGTCCTCGTCCGCCTCTAACTTGTCACACTTGTGGTCAGTCGGGCCACAAGGCCTTCTTTTGCGAGCGGGTAAGAAAGCTTCTTGGTGCTCAGGCTTCTTTTCCAGCACCTTTAGAGCCGAGTGTGAATCAGGGGTCCTTTGCTCCGCCGCCACCTTCGAGTGCCGGTCGAGGTAGGGGTCGGGGTCAGTCCGCTAGAGGAGGAGCTTCCAGTGTCGGCTCTGCCCAGCCGCGTATCTACGAGATGAGGAGGGCCGATGACCCGAACATCGTGGCGGCAGTGCCGTTCATATCCATTCTCATCCCGCAGTGTGCTTTTCGATTCCGTGCTACACATTCGTTCATATCATTGGGTGTGTGCGCCGTTTGAGTCTCGACTGCTTGTCGCCTTGCGATTCTTTCATCGTTAAACTTCCTAGCGGTGATCGGATCGTTGGCGATCGAGAGGTCCGAGAAGCATCTGTGTTTATTTGTGAGAGGGCCTGGCTCTCTAATCTTATCGTTGTTGATATTGAGGGTGAGGATTTGATTCTCGGGGATGATTGGCTCGAGCGGCATGGCGCAATCATGAACTACTGCACGAGAATCATCACAATGTTAGCCGGGGACGGCACCGAGCACTCTTTCGCGGGGCGAAAGAGGGGAAACCAGAAGTTCGTTATTAATGCCTTGAAGGCGATGAGTCTCCTGCGAAAGGGGTGTACTGGTTATTGGTGCTATGCCTTGAAGGCAGAGAATGGTGGAGTCGAGCTTTCGTCGATTCTAGTCGTTAGTGAGTTTCCTGATGTTTTTCCTGACGAGTTACCGGGATTGCCACCGGATCGTGAGGTTGAGTTTGCTATAGAGTTAGAGCCGGGTGCGGCTCCGATTTTGAAGGCGCCGTATCGCATGGCACCTTCAGAGATGTCAGAGTTGAAGAAGCAGTTGAGTGAGCTTCTTGAGTCGGGGTATGTTCGACCGAGCACCTCGCCTTGGGGCGCACCGGTCCTGTTTGTGCGGAAGAAGGATGATTCACTACGTTTGTGTATCGACTATCGCGAACTAAACAAGGTAACCATCAAGAACAAGTATCCTTTGCCGAGGATTGATGACTTGTTCGATCAGTTGCAGGGAGCTGCGGTATTCTCGAAGATTGATTTGAAATCGGGGTACTATCAGCTTCGGGTGAGAGAGTCCGACGTGCCGAAAAAAGCTTTTCGGACGAGATACGGACATTATGAATTCGTAGTTATGCCTTTCGGGTTAACTAATACGCCGGCGGTGTTCATGCAGTTGATGAACAAAGTCTTTATCGAGTATTTGGACAAGTGTGTCGTCGTCTTCATTGACGATATTCTTATCTATTCGAGGAGTGTGGATGAGCATGCCCATCATTTGCGGATAGTGTTAGACATTTTGAGGACCGAGCAACTCTATGCGAAGTTCTCGAAATGTGAGTTCTGGCTGAGGGAAGTGATGTTTTTGGGTCACGTAATTTCAGCCGAGGGAGTTCGCGTGGATCCGCAGAAAATTGAGGCAGTATTGGATAGGGCACCGCCCACAAACGTGAAGGAGGTTCGTAGTTTCTTGGGTTTGGCTGGCTACTACCGTAGGTTCGTCGAGGGTTTCTCAAAACTAGCTCGGCCACTTATGCAGTTGCTCCAGAAATCCGAGAAGTTCGTTTGGGATGACGAGAGGCAGTCGAGTTTTGAGGAATTGAAGAAGCGTTTGACTTCAGCTCCGGTTTTGGCATTGCCATGTGGCAACGAGGGATTCGCCGTTTATAGCGATGCTTCGGGTCAGGGTCTTGGGTGCGTATTGATGCAGCACGGCAAGACCATTGCCTTTGCGTCGAGGCAGTTGAGGCCGTATGAGCTAAACTACCCTACTCATGATTTGGAGTTAGCGGCAGTTGTTTTTGCGCTCAAGATTTGGCGTCACTATCTTTTCGGCTCTACATGTCAGATTTTTACCGATCATAAAAGTCTGAAATACATATTTACTCAGCGGGAGTTGAATATGAGGCAGAGGAGGTGGTTAGAGTTGATTAAGTATTATGACCTCGAAATCCTTTATCATCCGGGCAAGGCGAACGTCGTGGCCGACGCCTTGAGTCGGAAACCGATTGCGTTGCGAATGCTCGAGGTCCTTACGCCTCAGTCTGAGCTTCGGCGGGCTTTGATCGGGTTAGATGTTGAGATTTTGTTGCCTGGAGCTGACGTGCAACTTTGTGCTTTAGAAATTTCGTCGTCTTTGATCGATGAAATTAAGCTGAAGCAATTAGAGGATCCGATGATTACTCAAATCCGAGAGAATGTTCTTAAGGGGAAGTCTCCTGGGTTTGTGATTCACGAAGATGGTGTTTTAAGATTTCGGAGTCGACTTTGCGTGCGAGCGACTCGAGTTGAGACAGTATTTTGCGTGAGGCACATGCTACACCTTATTCCGTTCATCTGGTTCGAGTAAGATGTACAAGGACACGAGGAGGAATTTACAGTGGAATGATATGAAGGGGAGGTCGCACGGTTTGTAGCGAGATGTTTGACTTGTCGTGAGTCAAAATCGAGCATCGGCGGCCGGGTTATTGCAGTCACTTCCCGTTCCAGAATGGAAATGGGAAGATATATCGATGGATTTCGTTACGAGTTTGCCGAGATCGAGGTCGGGCATGAACATGGTATGGGTGATTGTTGATCGCCTGACCAAGTCGGCACATTTTCTGGGCATCAAGGACACTTGGGGTCCAGAAAAGTTGGCTCGTGTGTTTATCACGCAGATTGTGAGACTTCACGGTACTCCGAAGTCTATTGTTTTGGATCGTGATGGCCGTTTCGTATCGCACTTTTGGCAGGCGGTGCATAAGGCGTTAGGTACCCGTTTGCATTTGAGTACCTCTTTTCATCCCCAGTCAGATGGACAGTCGGAACGCACTATCCAGACATTCAAGGACATGTTGTGTGCTTGTGCTCTCGACTGGAGTAGTGACTGGGAGGAGCATTTGCCATTGATCGAATTCACGTACAACAATAGTTGGCACGCATCGATTCGGATGGCACCGTATGAGGCACTTTATGGGCGACGATGTCGATCGCCGATCTCTTGGAATGAGGCGTCCGATTTGGTTGGGACCGAACCGGATGTCGTTTTAGAGACGATACAGAAGATAGAATTAATTCGAGAACAGATGTTGACTGCCAAGAGTCGACAGAAGTCATATGCCGATGTCCGTTGTCGACCTTTAGAATTCGAGGTGGGAGACCACGTTTTGCTGAAGGTGTCGCCGACGAGAGGAGTTTTCCGTTTCGGGAGGAAGGGGAAGTTGAGTCCGAGATTTATTGGACCCTTCGAGATTCTCGAGCGAGTCGGTGGGTTAGCATACCGCTTGGTGTTACCCCCGGCCCTGAGTCATGTTCATAGCGTTTTTCATGTTTCCCAGCTGAGGAAATATGTCCCGGATCCTAGTCACATCATCGACTATGGGGAGATTGACGTTGCCGAGGATATTACTTTTGAGGAGCGTCCTTTGAAGATTTTAGAGCATCGGGAGAAACGACTGAGGCATAAGACCATTCCTTTGGTCAATGTGCAGTGGTCGAGACACGGTGTCGAGGAGGCAACTTGGGAAACCGAGGAGAGCATGCGTGCTAGGTACCCTGAGTTGTTTGTATCTTAAGTTTCGGGACGAAACTTGTTTTTAGAGGGGTAGAATGTAATATCCGCATTTTTCTTCCCCTTGTATTTTTCTTTTTCGGCGTATTTCCCGATAGTAGTGACCCTCGTGTATCTTTCAGTGTATCTTTTCTATTATCTATGGATTTTATCCCCGTTATTGTTGTGCGGAACCGCCATTTCGGGGTTGCCGTGGATCCATTCTATGTTATGATGCCCGTTGAGATGGTCCGTTGGATGTTTCGTTCACCTTCCGGTGTTTTAAACCGTTCATATTTCATACCTAGAGCACGCTATTTTTTCTACATAGCGCTTGCTAGGGGTCCCTTAGTAGCGCACGCTACGTTTGTTTCATAGCGCGCGCTAGCGAGTAGCCCTGGGAGTGGCAGTGCTGTTTTTCCAGCCTTCTGGACTAGTGTATTAGCGTACGCTACGTATACTAGCGCACGCTAATGTCGAGAGGCTAGCGCACGCTGATGATGCCCGGTAGCGTGCGCTAGCGTGGGTGTCCAGTACTGGACAGTTTATTTCTGGAATCGGTCAGGTGCCAGTTAGCGCATGCTACGCTCGTATGGTAGCGCACGCTAACGGGTCAGGTGAGTTTTGGGCGGTTAGCTTCTGGACTCGGCTGATGTCCAGGTAGCGCACTCTATTGGTCGATAGCGCGCGCTACCGATAGGTTGTTAGTGCACGCTACGCTTGGAGTAGCGCACGCTAACGGCCAGAAGTCTGGCTACTGGACTGGACGCTAACTATTTTGGCCTACAATTTTATCCCGTTAGCGCACGCTAACCTTGAGGATTAGCGCGCGCTAACACTCCCTGGCTATATAAACCAGGGAGTTGACCCGATTAAGCGATTAGTTCATTTCATTTCCTCTTGCGGCGAGCTCTTAGGCGATTTCGGCGATTCTTCCCTTCGATTTTCTCAGGCATTCTCTACCTTGAGTTTTTGAAGTAGATTAACAACACCTACTTGTGTTCTTCATCATCAATCCAAGGTATATCTCTTAGAACCCTACTTTTCGATAAATTGGGGGTTTTGGGATTTTCTTCCGATCCGTTCCGTTTTGTTGATGGATTCATGATGAATATGATTAATCTTGTTGGTATTCTTAGTTTCCCTACGGATTCATGGTATATTTCGTGATTTTTATGGAATCGAGAGGGTTTGGTTGTGGTCCGCCCTCGTTGTTGTTTATATACGAATATACATGAATCGTAGGCGGGTTTTCGGGTGTATTCCAATTCCGTATTCATTTAGAAGTGGTTGTGATTGTATTCTTCGAATCGTTAGGTTTGGTTTCATTGGTTCCTAGCGTTCGTCGGTGACTTTCCTTTCCGTTCTTCGCGTCGTCATTAATTCAAGGCAAGTAATTGTAACACCCCCAATCCGCTCAGGGATATTACACGCCGTAGAACCTTTCCTCAAGGATCTACCAGGCTGGTAACGACATATAGCAACTCAACCATGCCTTTCAGGCTAAAATGACTCAGTAGACCGATTTGGTCTTTCCACAAGTACATACAACTCAAATACAACTCAATGCCCACGCAGGGGACAAAATACAACCACACCCGTACAACGGGAACAATATAGCAGCGGAAAATAAAGTACAACTGAACCAACACACGATGTACGGTTCCTCATGTGATTAGTATCGATCATCTTTCATCATCCTTCGTGCCGACCCTGTGTTATGCTCCAAAACCTGAATGCAAAAACAGACATCCACCCCCCGAATACTCGGGGGTTAGCAAAACTCCACTGTTTTGCTAGTGCAAGAACAAAGTGCAAATACGAGCCATACAATTCACATTCCACGAATAACAATAACCAGGAATCCTCAAGGTTCCAAACGAAACGAAAAGCACTTCTCGAGGCAAGAATTTGAGAAAACATTTCAAAATCGAAATATCATAAATCAATGGAAGTAATTTATAAAACAGTTTAGAATGCCATCGAGAGTTTTAATAGAAAACAATTTAGGATTATCAAATCCTAATTTTCAAAATCCAAAAGACAAAAGGGGTCACCGCCCCAAAGGTTTACTTTCCGAAAAATGACATTTACCAAACCGTTGGGATTTTAGCCCCGAATCCGTAAAACGACTTTTATAAAACCCTTGGGATTTTAGCCACAAATCTCATCAACTCACAGTACACAAGAACGACCACAAGGTTCGTCTTCCAACACCAAAATCCACAAATAAAGGATTTAAAACAAACAACAAAATACTCTAGTGCCATCCTAGCCAAGTAGGCCAAACGAACAACTTACCTCTTACACACTTAGTCAATGCATGCAATCATGAAAACCGTTCAAAAGCGCTCATTTCCGGAAATGCCATAATCAAATCACATTTGTAAAAATGCACCACAATTAACCATGGATCCACCCCTCCGTGGACCCCTACCGAGACCCCGTCGGATCTAACCCGTAGTGGTTAAAAGCAAGCTCGCGGATCCACCCCTCCGTGGACCCCTACCGAGACCCCGTCGGATCTAACCCGTAGTGAGCATACACACACACACACGTTACTCATGCAATACTAATATGCTAAGAATGTAAGTTCATTAAGAATACTCACTAGAGATGGCCATTAACTCGACACCATTATCAAACTCTTCAAAATACCATAACAAGATTAAATACGGAATACACGATTCCATAACTTTAAACAATAGGAGTATCATCATCAAATTCTTCAACGCTCAAAATAACCAAATCATAATCAATCCCCAAAACACACCATTCACAAAACACACACGCCATTTGAAAGAAAGCCTTTAACGAGGCCAAACCGAAATCTTTTAAAATTTCATTTCAAACAACCAAACAAACACACCAAGACGATCACCGATCATCATATCCATAAAATAAGAAAAGTATGGGCAAGGTACTTGCCTCGAATAACCACAACGCGGAGAATCGGCCGAAGTAGGTTGGCACGAACCGACTACGAACTCGCCGACTCCACCGAACGACAATCCACAACAACGAACTACGAACGAAAACAATAACAACGAAAATGAATTCCAAAGTATGACCCAAAGCCGCTGAATTCAAAGAACAAATGACGAAAGTTCAAGGATTTCCCCCAAAACGGCCAAGAACACGATTCGTTCCGTCAAAACCCGAAAACGGAATTCCAAGTTGAAATATGGATATACAATCCATAGAATATGTTTAACAATATCATTTAACCATAATCGATCCATCGAAAACGGATGAAAAACGAGATCGGGGACAAATCCCCCAAAAAGTCAATTTGAAGGAAATCGAGAAATATACTTCGATTCGACGAAGAACAATGGATTAAATGATGTTAAACACAAGAATACTATCAAGATTAATCATACCCATCATGAATTAATCAACAGCACGGAACGAATCGGACAAAAATGCAAAAATCCCCAAATTCACGAAATTAGGGTTCTAAGGAAGATTACCTTGATTCGTTGGATCAAAGGATGATAACGGACGATTGATTGATGTTATGGACTCAAGAACTTCATGGATTTGTTGTTAAACAACATGGCTTCGTCACCCATGAATCGCCATTCGCGGACGGGGAAGGAAGGAAGTGAAAAACGAAATGAAATGTGACTGCTCAGCCACATTTATACTGGGCCAGACTAGCGTGCGCTAGCCTTCCCGGACTAGCGTGCGCTATCGGCCGGTATCGGATGAGTACCCTCGGCCAGGTCCCACACGACCCGGCATCACCGACCAACCCTGCCGACCAAACCTGTCGACCCGACTCCCGCTAGCGTGCGCTACGGCCGGAAGCCTGCGCGCGCTAGCCGACTTGTCCAATAGCCACTGGACTAATAAACTTACCCAGGTAACGTACGCTAGTCGGCCGGCAGCGTGCGCTACCCCTGCCGGTTAGCGTCTTTCGACCGGCGGCGTGCGCTACTGCCGATCTGGCCGAGTCGAACCTCGAAACCCCTGTCCGGCCCGATGGCGTCGTTGGTCGACCGGCTAGCGTCGCTACACTGCCGGTTAGCGCGCGCGCCTTCCGGCGATAGCGTGCGCTCGCCGGTTCTGCCGCATCTGTCCGGGTGCCGCAATCGTCGGCGATCCATAACCGTCCGGCGATCCGCAAGCGCCGGGCTCGGCGACCCGATTTCAGCGTGCAGGAACGAACACGACGAAAAGTTCGCGGACAACATCAACGGCCCGAAATGAAAACATAATACCATAATTAGTCATACGCGACCAAGAAACGGGTCGAGGCAACAATTACAGACACGGATACCCGTAACTTTCAAGAAATTACAAAATGGCCCAAAATGCCTGGAAATCACGATACGTGATCGAATAACCAAACCGAAGTTCACAACACGTCTAACAAAGTTAAACGGACTTACGGGAAACTCGAAACAGCAGTTTCGAACGAGATTCGCAAGAACCGAACTCAAGTGCGGAAAAGTCGTTAAAAAGCACGGAACTCAACAAAACGACTCCGAGACGAACTCGGATGACAAAAGGTGTAGAATTAATCATTCTCAGAATGACGAAATGGTCATGAGCGAGTCGTCTAAACAGACTTCCGCCGAAAAAAAAAAGAAATTACCGGAAATCAAAATTACGGGTATTACATTCTACCCTCCTTAAAAGAAGTTTCGTCCCGAAACTTAAAACAAGTAGGGGGGAGAAATATTCCGCCAGGAAAAACTCAACGAGATACACAAGAATGCGTAACTAACGCCCAACGGCGAAATGTTACAAACAACGCAAAGGAATATACGGCGTGTAAACACGCTCCACGGCGACCAACACGACGTCGCCGTTAGGGATATAATAAAACCAACAAATGACAAGCATCATCAAACGGATAATATAGCCAAGTCAATTATCCGACAATCACAAAACACAACAAACGAAAATCAATATGATTGACCAACCCAACGGTACATCAATCAAAACGCGAGCCAATCGCTGAACAAAATACGGAATTCCACCGCCCAAGGGTTGAAGATCGAAAACGAGACTAATTTCCCGAACTTAAGGGAATTACAAAGGAGCCCGAACGCTCAACAATGAAGAAAAGAGAACAAAAACCGAACAAACAAACGATCGAGACAACAAAAATCGAACAATCATGTCCGAAACACGAAGGATAATAAAATTTCAACCAACAACTCCAAGGTTCACATCTCGACTCGAGACAATATATGATCCGGTGAAAACAACAGGATGTGCATTCACATAAGATCCACAGGAAAGGGAATAGTGATAAGTGTCATTTTTGTACACTTATCCATGGTTTGTATCGATAAAATTCACCCATAATTGAGCCAGTCTACTCGTTTTTTGCTTTTAATTTATTAGTTTTAATAATTTTATTTTTATCGGATGATGATCGGATTAAATAACTGAATTACTCAAGAAACAACATGTTTAATAAATATTCTCTTTATTGAATTTTGATATATTCATGTTGTAGGGCTTTCAGAGGCAATTCGGCGGTGTTTCGGATTCAAAATCGAGTTATATATCAAAAGTTATCATCAGAAGAAGATGCGGGGCAAAAACGCCAAGTCCGAGGAATTCTGGGCTAAAACGTAACTATCAAAGCTTCAAATGAGCAAATTTACGAAGCCACGTTACGGCCGTAACATTCAGGAGTTACGGCCGTAAGTCACCTCGATTCTGGCCGTAACTCACAGATGTTACAGTAGTAACTCTTGACAGTGCTATGATTTGTCTAATTTTTATACTTTTGTGTATTATTGAGGGGATGGTGGCATTGATCCGATATAATGGAATAATGCTGTAGTTTTGGAGCTATTAGATGACTTTAGGTGTATAAATAGACCCCTTAGATCCTTCATCATTCACCATTCATCATATAATTTTCCATTTTCTTGTAAACTTTTCTTTTTGTGTGAAGAACACACTTGTGTTCTTGAGTGATCTTTGTAAGTGTGGTGTAGTATATGTTGTTCGAGAGAGTTTATTGCTTCTATCTCCTTTATCTACTAAGGAGTTAGGATCAATTCTTTCTCTTGATTCAACTAAGAATGACCACCAAAGCTTGTAATATGTGTAATAAACCCTTTATGGGCTAAGTTTCTTAAGTTGGGATTATAAACAAGGTTAGTCATGTTATTTATGTTTGTATAAAGATATATTATGAATTACTTATTATTGTGTGTGATTTTCATTGTTTTAACAATCTTTATTTATTTGGCCAATTAATGAAGATATTTATGATCTTCATATGTTTCGAAAGAAAATATGTTTGATTAGATCAAATGATCTTCACTCTAAGTTGTTCTAGGGGATAGAAATATACCCCTAGTCCTTAGATGATTCATTGAGTTATTTTCACAAATCCTAATGCTATGTATTGAAGCCAATCAACATAGAAATATAGTGGATTGATTGAATATGTAAGGGGCGTTTTATAGTTCGAAAGAGAAACCGTCTTTTTAAGGAAAATCGAATCTACACAACATAATAAGTAAATTCATCTTATGATCTCCAATACATCTTTTATAACTAATGACGAACTAAGTTTGTAATCCCAACTATTTCATTTATCAATAATCAATCTATTATTATTGATATCTTTTTATTTCCTTTTAATATTAGAACTATTATTGCAATTTCTTTGCAATTATTAAACCAAACTTTTTAAATTGTGTGTTTCACTCATCTTAAGTATCTATAAAAATAGACTAATAGTGTATAATTCAAATTATAACATAACTTCCTTGTGGGATCGATAAACCGGACTCAAAAAGTCCACTTTACTACTTGATACGATATCATGCACTTGCGATAGTTACACAAAAAGCGTGTCAAGTTTTTGGCGCCGTTGCCGGGGAAGTATAAGTTATATTTGAAATCTTACATTATAAACTATTTTTGTAGGTACAAATTTCTCGACGTTGTAACTTAGTACTAAATTGTGTTTGTCCGGTCAAGTGGCGGATAACGGTACTCCGTGACTATTAAAGTCGGATTTTTCAGTTTCCCACAACAACTGATATTTGTATATATTTTTTTTAATTATTTTCATTGTCTTTTTATTTTTGTTTTTTTATCATGGATGAAACATTGTTTAAAATTGAAAAAAGATTTCCCTTTCTAAGCAAAAATGCAATTTTAAAAATTTATAAGACAAGGCTTGAAAGGATGAGGTTGCTTACGAATAAAAGCATACCTTTTGACATAAGATTCATTATCGAAGCCAAAGTAAGAATAGAAGGTGAATTCACGAAACACCAACTAGATTTTTACCGGGCTTGGAAAAGTTCATATGCCAAGAAACGACGAGCAAAGATTCTAGCCGTTTGCTATAAATGTGCTAGATGGAACTGTAATGCAAAATGTCGATCTTTAGGAATTCCATCTACAAACAGAGAAGATAAAATTCGGTTCATTAATGATGGTCCGAATAAGGAGAATTTAGATAACATCGAAATTTCTCTTGACACGCATCCTAGTGGACTTGTGTATTACGGAATTCAATGTTTGTGGAATAAATTCAAACCAGAATATGAACAACGTCTTGGGAATCGACGTTAAAAGACCACTGTTTGCCAATTTGTAAGAAAATTGGATGGGAAGCTTCTCCCGACTCATAGAAGGCGTTTAGGCCGTTTCGAACGTAAAATCAGAGGAAGATGTGAGCCACAATCACAACTACTGTACATACGCGTAAGTATCTTTTATTTTTGTCGTGTGGTGAGATTTTACGAATAAAAAATGTGATACGCGATAAAAGCTTTCATTATTCTATTGAGTAGTTGAAGCACAATCAAACGCAATCACAAACTTGTTAAACAATTTTTACCTTCTTTTTCTTCTATAAATAAACTTTCTCTTGGTTTCTTTCATTCATCCCTCAAACTTGCACTTTTCTCTGTTTCTCTCTAAAAAAATTTTTTTCTTTTCAAAAATGGAGTCATCATCTTCAACAAAAATTTTACACATCTGCATTTTTGGTGGATCTAGTTACGGAAAAGAGGCATGCTTCTTGAAGCGACCCACAACAGGTCGTACCTTAGGAGAAAAATGCATTCATGTAGTTTACGGAGGAGGAAGTCTAGGATTAATGGGGCGAGTGCCGTACGCCTATATGGAAGGAGTAAGAGTGTTGGGAGTAATCCCAAAACCTCTTTGAAAGTAAAATTACCGGTCAACTATTGGAGATGAGTTTAGATCTGTGAATATGCAAGATCGCATAACTCACATGATAAATAATTGGCGCCTTTATCGCCCTTCCGGTGGTTTTGGCACACTTGAGGAACTTTTTCATGTGGTTACGAGCCCGACTAAATGTTCATCAAAAACCAATAGGAGTGCTTAATGTCAATGGTTTCTTTGATGGTTTACTGTCTTTCATCGACTACTCTGCTGAAAAGGGATTTATTTCCGAGCGTGCAAAGCGAATCATAGTCGTTGCAACAACACGAGAAGAACTAATCGAAAAACTCAATGAATTTGTTCCTCAACCAGATCCAGCTCTAGCTAAAATTATGCAGGTAGAAGATTTTACCGTGAGAAAGCGAAAAGTAGATTCATTCCTCTCCCTTTGATAACCCATGTCGGACCCCTTGTATTTTTACTTTTTGTCGTGTGTAATAATCGTGCTAAATGATGGCGGCTTAAGGAGTTTCTTTTTGATCTCTTGACGCGCATCTATTCACGATTTATGTATTTTTATTTCATTACTATAATGTTTATTTCGTGTTTTGCTTTTATAAAAACTTTGATGGCGGCGTAAGGCGACTCTTCGGACTTTCTTGATGCGCATCTAAAAATTATGTTATACTTACGAGTATATTTTATTTTCTTTTGTGTGCCTCGTATATTTATTCTCTTGCATTCTAAAAGGCGTTAGGCTCGGACATCAACTTTCTTAACAGGAGTATTCTCGCTTTTACGCATTGATTTTTATTTTATTTTTAAAGCGAGGACAGTTTATTTTCAAGTTTGGGGGTGGTTTGTTTTAGTATTTTGGTGTGTTGTAATTTTGGTGTGGTTTGTTTAATAATTTTGGTGTGTTTTGATTGATTTGGTTATTTGCCTTAATTTTTTTTTTATATATATATATATATATATTTTTATATATATATATCTATAGTATTTTGATTTTTGAGATTTTTAGATCTGGCCATAACACCATAAATTAGCTATATACAAACTTCTAAAATCGTTTTAACCGGTAAAAAATTTGTATATTCCAAAATTTTTTTTTGAGCCTTAATCTCTCTTTCCAAGCCTTGTAATTATCATATAAAATCGAGTCATTCGTTACCTTGAGAAAAGAAGAATCAATTGGTTGATGAAAAATAAAACTGAAATTTACTTAATTTGTGGAGTTTTTGATTTTTCATGCTTAACTAAAAAAATGATTTTCTGCAAAAATTCTATTCCCTAAAGAAAAAGGAGTCATTGGTGAAAAGAGCTACACGTTAGCAAATAACGGTGTGAAACCTATCACCTAAAAAAATAAATGACGAAAAGGAGAAGTGTTGAGCAGCAACAGCTGCCTAATTTTGGAAGTCTTAAATTTTGCGAAAAATAAAGGACTAACCATTGTTGGTGCGTAGTCGCCGTCTCGAGAAAAATTGGTGAAAAGAGCTACACGTTAGCAAATAACGGTGTGAAAGCTATCACCTTTTACGAAAAAAATGAGATAGAAATTGTGTTAGTGAAAAGAGCTACACGTTAGCAAATAACGGTGTGAAAGCTATCACTAAAAGAGATGTAGTTTATGAGCGATTTGAATTAATTAGCGGTGAATTTCAATACACTCAATTTTGTAAAAATCACAATATTTGATAGCCTAATGAAATTCTTCTTCATATTGAGTCGAAAAATAAACGAGTGATCGAGAGCAACCATTAAAGGGAGTCGTGTGTATCACGAGTGGGAAAGAAATAATCAACCTTTTGGGGAAAACCTTACATTTTGGAATTACAAAATAAAAACCGTGTTTTAACTTCAAAAATATTAGTAGATTTATTTTGAATCTTGATTCATTTCTATCTCTTGTATAAAGTGGTTGTTGTTTATTAATGGCATTTTGATCTCCTTTTCTCTTTTTATGTTTTAATTTATGTGTGTATTAATTTTCTTATTTTTTTATTTTTATTTTTATTTTTGGAGTGTGAATAATAAAGAGTCTTGCTCGGGACTAGCAAGAATTCAAGTTTGGGGGTGTGATAAGTGTCATTTTTGTACACTTATCCATAGTTTGTATCGATAAAATTCACCCATAATTGAGCTAGTCTACTCGTTTTTTGCTTTTAATTTATTAGTTTTAATAATTTTATTTTTATCGGATGATGATCGGATTAAATAACTGAATTACTCAAGAAACAACATGTTTAATAAATATTCTCTTTATTGAATTTTGATATATTCATGTTGTAGGGCTTTCAAGAGGCAATTCGGCGGTGTTTCGGATTCAAAATCGAGTTATATATCAAAAGTTATCATCAGAAGAAGATCTGGGGCAAAAACGCAAAGTCGAGGAATTCAGGCTAAAAACGTAACTATCAAAGCTTCAAATGAGCAAATTTACGAAGCCACGTTACGGCCGTAACATTCGGGAGTTACGGCCGTAAGTCACCTCGATTCTGGCCGTAACTCCCGAATGTTACGGCCGTAACTCTTGACAGATGCTATGATTTGTCTAATTTTTATACTTTTGTGTATTATTGAGGGGATGGTGGCATTGATCCGATATAATGTAATAATGCTGTAGTTTTGGAGCTATTAGATGACTTTAGGTGTATAAATAGACCCCTTAGATCCTTCATCATTCACCATTCATCATATAATTTTCCATTTTCTTGTAAACTTTTCTTTTTGTGTGAAGAACACACTTGTGTTCTTGAGTGATCTTTGTAAGTGTGGTGTAGTATATGTTGTTCGAGAGAGTTTATTGCTTCTATCTCCTTTATCTACTAAGGGAGTTAGGATCAATTCTTTCTCTTGATTCAACTAAGAATGACCACCAAAGCTTGTAATATGTGTAATAAACCCTTTATGGGCTAAGTTTCTTAAGTTGGGATTATAAACAAGGTTAGTCATGTTATTTATGTTTGTATAAAGATATATTATGAATTACTTATTATTGTGTGTGATTTTCATTGTTTTAACAATCTTTATTTATTTGGCCAATTAATGAAGATATTTATGATCTTCATATGTTTCGAAAGAAAATATGTTTGATTAGATCAAATGATCTTCACTCTAAGTTGTTCTAGGGGATAGAAATATACCCCTAGTCCTTAGATGATTCATTGAGTTATTTTCACAAATCCTAATGCTATGTATTGAAGCCAATCAACATAGAAATATAGTGGATTGATTGAATATGTAAGGGGCATTTTATAGTTCGAAAGAGAAACCGTCTTTTTAAGGAAAATCGAATCTACACAACATAATAAGTAAATTCATCTTATGATCTCCAATACATCTTTTATAACTAATGACGAACTAAGTTTGTAATCCCAACTATTTCATTTATCAATAATCAATCTATTATTATTGCTATCTTTTTATTTCCTTTTAATATTAGAACTATTATTGCAATTTCTTTGCAATTATTAAACCAAACTTTTTAAATTGTGTGTTTCACTCATCTTAAGTATCTATAAAAATAGACTAATAGTGTATAATTCAAATTATAACATAACTTCCTTGTGGGATCGATAAACCGGACTCAAAAAGTCCACTTTACTACTTGATACGATATCGTGCACTTGCGATAGTTACACAAAAAGCGTGTCAAGTTTTTGGCGCCGTTCTTAGGGAAGTATAAGTTATATTTGAAATCTTACATTATAAACTATTTTTGTAGGTACAAATTTCTCGACGTTGTAACTTAGTACTAAATTGTGTTTGTCCGGTCAAGTGGCGGATAACGGTACTCGTGACTATTAAAGTCGGATTTTGATTTCCCACAACAAGCGATATTTGTATATATTTTTTTAATTATTTTCATTGTCTTTTTATTTTTGTTTTTTTATCATGGATGAAACATTGTTTAAAATTGAAAAAGATTTCCCTTTCTAAGCAAAAATGCAATTTTAAAAATTTATAAGACAAGGCTTGAAAGGATGAGGTTGCTTACGAATAAAAGCATACCTTTTGACATAAGATTCATTATCGAAGCCAAAGTAAGAATAGAAGGTGAATTCACGAAACACCAACTAGATTTTTACGGGGCTTGGAAAAGTTCATATGCCAAGAAGCGAGCAAAGATTCTAGCCGTTTGCTATAAATGTGCTAGATGGGCGTAATGCAAAATGTCGATCTTTAGGAATTCCATCTACAAACAGAGAAGATAAAATTCGGTTCATTAATGATGGTCCGAATAAGGAGAATTTAGATAACATCGAAATTTCTCTTGACACGCATCCTAGTGGACTTGTGTATTACGGAATTCAATGTTTGTGGAATAAATTCAAACGAGAATATGAACAACGTCTTGGGAATCGACGTTAAAAGACCTGTTTGCCAATTTGTAAGAAAATTGGATGGGAAGCTTCTCCCGACTCATAGAAGGCGTTTAGGCCGTTTCGACGTAAAATCGAGAGGAAGATGTGAGCCACAATCACAACTCTGTACATACGCGTAAGTATCTTTTATTTTTGTCGTGTGGTGAGATTTTACGAATAAAAAATGTGATACGCGATAAAAGCTTTCATTATTCTATTGAGTAGTTGAAGCACAATCAAACGCAATCACAAACTTGTTAAACAATTTTTACCTTCTTTTTCTTCTATAAATAAACTTTCTCTTGGTTTCTTTCATTCATCCCTCAAACTTGCACTTTTCTCTGTTTCTCTCTAAAAATTTTTTTTTCTTTTCAAAAATGGAGTCATCATCTTCAACAAAAAAATTTTACAGTCTGCATTTTGGTGGATCTAGTTACGGAAAAGAGGCATGCTTCATCAAGACCCACAACTTGGGTCGTACCTTAGGAGAAAAATGCATTCATGTAGTTTACGGAGGAGGAAGTCTAGGATTAATGGGGCGAGTGCATACGCCTATATGGAAGGAGTAAGAGTGTTGGGAGTAATCCCAAAACCTCATTTGAAAGTAAAATTACCGGGTCAACTATTGGAGATGAGTTTAGATCTGTGAATATGCAAGATCGCATAACTCACATGATAAATAATTCTGGCGCCTTTATCGCCCTTCCCGGTGGTTTTGGCACACTTGAGGAACTTTTTCATGTGGTTACCAGAGCCCAGCTAAATGTTCATCAAAAACCAATAGGAGTGCTTAATGTCAATGGTTTCTTTGATGGTTTACTGTCTTTCGCGAACATCATACATACATACCCAGCCCTCAAACGGGAATGGATAGGTTTTAAAAACGAAAACCTCATTTTGAAAATAATTTAGAAGAACACCGGTTGATCTTGAGTATCACCTTTCAAAAAGTACAAACGTGAAACATCGTTATCGAGACATTGGAGAACCATTTCGCATTTGATAAGAATGAAGACACTTTCTCTTAGTGAAAACTTTCAGAATATTCGACCCTCGGGTCTAAATAAAAATATTTCTAAAACATTGAAAATATCTCAAAGCATTTTGGTCCTCGAAGTAGAAAATTTTGAAATATATTGTGGCACCTTGGATGTACCACAAGAAAATAACTCATTTGAAAAGTATGTCTCGAAATTTATTTTTCTAAGATACTCAAGGTTTTCAAAAATCCAGTAGGCCAGAATGCCCAAAACTCACACATATCGACGTTCACTAAAACAACTCCTAGCACACGCATCAAAACGTTTAAAATCAAGACAATATATGTCTTTAAACGGAAATAAACGATAAAGTACCACATTCAGAACAAAACCACTGACCCCATTCGAGGCCTCTAAAGACCCTCCCGCACTGGCTAGTGAACAAGTCGAACGCGTATAAGCACAAAGCTTCCACAAGAGAACTTGTAAAACGTACAAATCGATTCGAAAATCATCAGCCACGGACAAAAACAACAATAAAAAGACATCACAAGCGACGACACTCCTCGTATAAATCAAATACGAAAGTCGACTAAATACATATCGTGAAATCAAAATTCACATAAGGATTCCACCACTTAACAAATAATCATAAAAATAGCTCGTGTCACACGAGGCACAACACAAAGAAGGGAGACTTACTTCCACAGGTCGCACGAAGATGATGATCGCCCCACGATACTAATCACGACCAACAAACTCAAACGACGCGTCGCGACACGACTCAGTCAGATAAAATCCGACGAAACAAGACTCAAACAACACGACTTGACCCGACAGCCTAGGTTTCCTCAACCTAAGCTCTGATACCATTTATGTAACACCCCCAATCCGCTCAGGGATATTACATGACGTAGAACCTTTCCTCAAGGATCTACCAGGCTGGTAACGACATATAGCAACTCAACCATGCCTTTCAGGCTAAAATGACTCAGTAGACCGATTTGGTCTTTCCACAAGTACATACAACTCAAATACAACTCAATGTCCACGCAGGGGACAAAATACAACCACACCCGTACAACGGGAACAATATAGCAGCGGAAAATAAAGTACAACTGAACCAACACACGATGTACGGTTCCTCATGTGATTAGTATCGATCATCTTTTATCATCCTTCGTTCCGACCCTGTGTTATGCTCCAAAACCTGAATGCAAAAACAGACATCCACCCCCCGAATACTCGGGGGTTAGCAAAACTCCACTGTTTTGCTAGTGCAAGAACAAAGTGCAAATACGAGCCATACAATTCACATTCCACGAATAACAATAACCAGGAATCCTCAAGGTTCCAAACGAAACGAAAAGCACTTCTCGAGGCAAGAATTTGAGAAAAAATTTCAAAATCGAAATATCATAAATCAATGGAAGTAATTTATAAAACGGTTTAGAATGCCATCGAGAGTTTTAATAGAAAACAATTTAGGATTATCAAATCCTAATTTTCAAAATCCAAAAGACAAAAGGGGTCACCGCCCCAAAGGTTTACTTTCCGAAAAATGACATTTACCAAACCGTTGGGATTTTAGCCCCGAAACCGTAAAACGACTTTTATAAAACCCTTGGGATTTTAGCCCCAAATCTCATCAACTCACAGTACACAAGAACGACCACAAGGTTTGTCTTCCAAAACCAAAATCCACAAATAAAGGATTTAAAACAAACAACAAAATACTCTAGTGCCATCCTAGCCAAGTAGGCCAAACGAACAACTTACCTCTTACACACTTAGTCAATGCATGCAATCATGAAAACCGTTCAAAAGCGCTCATTTCCGGAAATGCCATAATCAAATCACATTTGTAAAAATGCACCACAATTAACCATGGATCCACCCCTCCGTGGACCCCTACCAAGACCCCGTCGGATCTAACCCGTAGTGGTTAAAAGCAAGCTCGCGGATCCACCCCTCCGTGGACCCCTACCGAGACCCCGTCGGATCTAACCCGTAGTGAGCATACACACACACACGTTACTCATGCAATACTAATATGCTAAGAATGTAAGTTCATTAAGAATACTCACTAGAGATGGCCATTAACTCGACACCATTATCAAACTCTTCAAAATACCATAACAAGATTAAATACGGAATACACGATTCCATAACTTTAAACAATAGGAGTATCATCATCAAATTCTTCAACGCTCAAAATAACCAAATCATAATCAATCCCCAAAACACACCATTCACAAAACACACACGCCATTTGAAAGAAAGCCTTTAACGAGGCCAAATCGAAATCTTTTGAAATTTCATTTCAAACAACCAAACAAACACACCAAGACGATCACCGATCATCATATCCATAAAATAAGAAAAGTATGGGCAAGGTACTTGCCTCGAATAACCACAACGCGGAGAATCGGCCGAAGTAGGTTGGCACGAACCGACTACGAACTCGCCGACTCCACCGAACGACAATCCACAACAACGAACTACGAACGAAAACAATAACAACTAAAATGAATTCCAAAGTACGACCCAAAGCCGCTGAATTCAAAGAACAAATGACGAAAGTTCAAGGATTTCCCCCAAAACGGCCAAGAACACGATTCGTTCCGTCAAAACCCGAAAACGGAATTTCAAGTTGAAATATGGATATACAATCCATAGAATATGTTTAACAACATCATTTAACCATAATCGATCCATCGAAAACGGATGAAAAACGAGATCGGGGACAAATCCCCCAAAAAGTCAATTTGAAGGAACTCGAGAAATATACTTCGATTCGAAGAAGAACAATGGATTAAATGATGTTAAACACAAGAATACTATCAAGATTAATCATACCCATCATGAATTAATCAACAACACGGAACGAATCGGACAAAAATGCAAAAATCCCCAAATTCACGAAATTAGGGTTCTAAGGAAGATTACCTTGATTCGCTGGATCAAAGGATGATAACGGACGATTGATTGATGTTATGGACTCAAGAACTTCATGGATTTGTTGTTAAACAACATGGCTTCGTCACCCATGAATCGCCATTCGCGGACGGGGAAGGAAGGAAGTGAAAAACGAAATGAAATGTGACTGCTCAGCCACATTTATACTGGGCCAGACTAGCGTGCGCTAGCCTTCCCGGACTAGCGTGCGCTAATTGGCCGGTATCGGCCGAGTACCCTCGGCCAGGGCCCACACGACCCGGCATCACCGACCAACCCTGCCGACCAAACCTGTCGACTCGACTCCCGCTAGCGTGCGCTACGGCCGGAAGCCTGCGCGCTAGCGGCCCATCGGTAGCCACCGGACTAACAAACTTACCCGTGTAACGTCGCTAGTCGGCCGCGGCGTCGCTACCCTGCCGGTCGGCGTGCGCTACGACCGGCGGCGTGCGCTACTGCCGATCTGGCCGAGTCGAGAACCTCGAAACCCCATTGTCCGGCCCGATGGCGTGCGTTGGTCGACCAGCTAGCGTCGCTACACTGCCGGTTAGCGCGCGCGCCTTCCGGCGATAGTGTGCGCTACGCCGGTTCACCGCATCTGTCCGGCGGTGCCATGTCGTCCGGCGATCCATAACCGTCCGGCGATCCGCAACCGCTGAGCTCGGCGACCGATTTCCAAAAGCGTGCAGGCGAACACGACGAAAAGTTCGCGGACAACATCAACGGCCCAAAATGAAAACATAATACCATAATTAGTCATACGCGACCAAGAAACGGGTCGAGGCAACAATTACAGATACGGATACCCGTAACTTTCAAGAAATTACAAAATGGCCCAAAACGCCCGAAAATCACGATACGTGATCGAATAACCAAACCGAAGTTCACAACACGTCTAACAAAGTTAAACGGACTTACGGGAAACTCGAAACAGCAGTTTCGAACGAGATTCGCAAGAACCGAACTCAAGTGCGGAAAAGTCGTTAAAAAGCACGGAACTCAACAAAACGACTCCGAAACGAACTCGGATGACAAAAGGTGTAGAATTAATCATTCTTAGAATGACGAAACGGTCATGAGCGAGTCGTCTAAACAGACTTCCGCCGAAAAAAAAAGAAATTACCGGAAATCAAAATTACGGGTATTACAGTAATTCTTGAAAACCCTTATGCTTAACGTGAAATGGTAATGTATATTGTGTGTGCTTTACTCACCTCGGGAGGGTCCGACGGGGCCTCGGGGGAATCTATGACTTCACTCTGGATTCATGAGTTTGTTTCGCTTGCCAGCTCGGGAGGGTCCTTAGAGGCCTCGGGTGGGATTCGTGGCTTCGTACCGGTCCTAGGCGATGCCTGTGCGTGATTTGTTTTATGAAATGGCCAGCTCGGGAGGGTCCTTAGAGGCCTCGGGTGGGATTCTTGGCTTCGTCCCGGTCCTAGGCAAATTGTTTGACTGTTTGTTTCGGGAAAGACATGTCTGGTTTTGGTTTTGAAAATGATATTGGTGCATGTGCTATGAAATGTGTAAGCGATCGGTTTGCCTTGATTACTTGTACTAGCGTAATTGCTAACCCCTTTGGGGACCCGTTATGGGGAAATTCTTGTTATGGATTTCAGGTTATGATCATCCGGACGAGCGAGCTCTGGGACAGTACGAGGATGCTGGCCAGGGTCGTTGACATGTGCACTTGGGTCTACTTATTTCTTTTGTCCACTTCGACATGGTTGTTCTCCATACTTATAAACTGATAGACGGTACTCGCGAGTACTTAGTCTTTTCAAACTCAAACTCCGTGTTGTACTATTTTAAATTGCTATACTGTCTATTTTTATTCATTTAATCGGTTGCTCCGAGTGTATTTTCTTGTGATGTATTATTTGATTGTGTTTCCTCGATAACCGAGATGGTTAGTCGAGGGGTATTCGATGTTGTAGCCTGGTGGGTCCCATGTAGGGGTTCACGGCGCTGTAATATACTCCGAATATCTTGGGGTGTTACATATTAGTGGATCCAACCCACTATAGAGGACTTATTGGATCACTCCTTTATCTGACAGCAAGCAGACCAGACATATCTTATGCCGTGGGAGTATGTGCTAGATTTCAATCCAAGCCAAAGCAGTCTCACCAGGATGCAGCTAAGAGGATAATCAGATATCTTAAGTCAACAATCAATGTTGGACTATGGTATCCTAAGGATGATAATTTTGAGCTATCAGGATACTCAGATGCAAACTTCGCAGGATACCAAATTAATAGGAAGAGCACCAGTGGAACGTGCCAATTCCTAGGAACCAGACTGATATCCTGGTTTAGCAAGAAGCAGGTATCTAACTCTATATCAATAACAGAGTCAGAATACCTAGCTGCAGGTAGCTGTTGTGCCCAGATTTTATGGATCAGACAACAACTAAGGGACTACAACATCATTGCAAATGAAGTCCCAATTTGGTGTTACAACAATAGTGCAATTGCAATAACCAACAACCCAGTATTTGTTGTGAGGAAATCCCTCACACCACTACGCCATAAGTGCTCATAGGCAATGCTTTTAGCTAGTGTTGCCAGCAAAGCGTTTCAATAGATTGCTGATTTTTGATCTTTTGAAACACTACTAAAATAGTATTGCACTAGATATACATTTGGTGTTGCAAGATGAAAATGGTGTTGTGCGACGTGCAACACCTGTGATGGTGTTGCGTTATATCTAATTTTTAATAATTTTTTCAAGTTATTGTAAAAAACAAACACAATGAAATGAAATTTAAATTTTGATAATTTTTAACTCTTAAAGTTTGATATATAGCATATGATAAATTTGATTTAAATTATTTATATCTAATATAAATACTTATCATACTTTTTAATATTGTAATTAAAAATTATAATATTTTTTATAATTTTAAAGTTTAAAATATTATCAATATATATAATGAAATTGAAATTAATGTTTTGTTTTCAAAGTTTGATATATAATATAATATAAATTATAACATATATATATATTTAAATTATTTAATATAAATTTCAAAATTATAAATTACAAAAAATAATACAATCCTTTTTTAAAATACTTATATAGCGTTTAATTAGGAAGCGCTATGTAAGAGTACACTTACATAGTTTTTTTAGAAAATGCTGTGGTAGGTTCCGTATTTTAAGTAATACTCCCTCCGTCCACGATCAATATTCCCCAACTTTTTGGGTTTGGGTTTTAAGAAATGTTAGGTGAGTGTGATATGAGTGGAGTTTGGGTCCCACATTAAAAGTAATTTAATGTTAATTAAGTTGGTTAAATAATTTAATATGTGGGTTAGCCTGGTAAAATGTGTAAATATATAAAAATTATAAGGATATTTTAGTAAATTGTATTGTGGGGTAGTGTTTAAAAATAGAAAGGGAACATTTTTTGTAGACATAAAAAAATGGCAAAAAGGGAACATTGATTGTGGACGGAGGGAGTATTTCTTTAATTCTCGATCCGTCAATTAAAAAGGTATGTTGAACTTTTTATTTTGGATTTGATTTGAAAGATTAAATTCTTTTTTTGTTTAGATCTGAACGATTGCTCAAGGGTTTCATAATTTTTTTCCCTTGATTGATTGCTAAGTGTATTTTGCTCGTATGGTTATATTATATTATCTATTTTGTTATAATATTTTGTCTCAACCCAACCCGTTATAACATTTTTATTATCCCAGTCTGAATTGAGATTATTAGTCTCCCTTTATCAGGACCGTCCGATCTCCCCCTTGTCACCCCTAACCCTACTCCCTCTTCTCACCGCCTCCCTCATAATCTCCTCGTCTCTCTCTCTCTCTTTTGTTTCTTCTCTCTCAACCCCTCGACTCTCTCTTTTTTGTTTCTTCTCTCCCCAGATCCATCACTTCATCCGAATCCTGCCATTCTCCTTCCTCCGCGCCCCACGCCTCCCACTGAAGCTGCCCACCTTCACCCTTCCGTCGCCAATGACAGTCTACTCCCTCATCGGTAAACTAGCCATTGGAAATTGCAGGGCATTCTTGTCTCTGAACCTTCCTCATCCGACTGTGGTGACGTCGGCCGTCGATACATCCTTGAGCTATTACTCTCCGGCGAATTTATTGACCCCCCTTGGGTAACAGGTCGGTCACTTTCTCTTCTTCTTCTGTGTGTGTGTGTGTGTGTTTACAAATATGAATATCCCTTACTTGGTTTATCTGCGCGTGTGTTTCTTTTAGGGATGTATGTCATGGTGGTTGGAGCTTATGTTGTCCGCGTAGGCGATCTCCCAATGCTTAAGGTATAAACTGATTTATAAATTGATATTTATGATAACCACTGTTTTCAAATTCTTTATTTTTCGATTCTTTTCTACATTCATATGCTATCACTCTTGTCTGATTTAGTGGTTTTTTTTTGCCGAGTAACCTGTGTGATATATGTCGTTTAAGATTTCTTCACCAATTAATGATATTTCCACCTTTTGTAAGATGAATATGAATGTTGATGATGATCATGATGGATTCTAAAGCTCTTAGCTATACAGAATCTTTTGTGAATGGTTGTGAACTCTGATCAAGTAAATATAATATACGTAAGCTATTTTAATCAAGAAATAAAAAGGAAAAAACAAACAAGCAAATAAGAACATGGATTTTTTTTTTCTTTTTTGGTTTTTGTTTCTGTCATTAGTCATTGGCTCCTCGTCGAAAATCAGAAGTATGCCAAATCTGATATGGTCTACTTCACAGGTTCATAAACTTGTTGATCTTTCCCCTTTTCCCGATAGGGAGCCGATGTGGTATCTTGAAGTCATGGAAGCCTTCGAACTTTTTTACCAATTACCTCTACTTGAAGACTGATGCAGAGGAGAGACAGGTATGAAACTCCTTGCTTGCTACCTGTTGACCTTGGTTCTCAGGTTTTAGATACACCTTTCCGAAAATGCTGTAATTTCAGTGGTTGCACCGAATTACCTAGTGCCATTATGCCAATTTGAGAAAGAATTCTCTGCTGAAATATTTGTGCTAGAGTTCTCGATGTATCAATGATTTGTTCTACTGATTTAAGAATTTGTATAGGATCATTTAAGAGTTTATTTGATTTGTCGTATGATCTAGTCTGTTTTTTTTTTTGGCCGTAAGAGCTCTTATAGCTTGAATAGATCGAAATGATTCAAATCAGAACTGCATCCCATTATCCTGATGTTATGACTTAGTACATTCATATTATGCTTTATTGCAGTCTAGAACTAAAACTATGAGTTGTGTCATAAATATTTGTATCACAAACTAATCATCCTCGCTATTTTGCTGATCTAGTCAGGGTTTGTTCGACTTCATGTTGTAAATATTTGATGATGACAGAGTTGGTCTTTGTTGGTCTTGTGGTAATTCTGAACTCTTATTCACTTTCTTGCTTCGGTACCTATGCAATTGCCTTACCAATCTAAAGAAAGAAATTCGCAATGCACGCGTGAATGTCTTCATCTGCCGACTTAGTGAATTCCGTCTTCTTTTATCTGATGTCTTACCCTTTTCGCTCATTTAAGCAACTGTAGAGGCGAAAAAAATAATATAAAAGTAACTCAAAATGATTACTAATTCCCTTTATTGCTTTTCTGAAACTCTTTCCCTAATATGACATAAATCATCTACTCGGATCTTCTGATAATAACAAGCAAATGAGATGTGCCTTCCTGTAAGGGGGAAAATTTGGTAACGAAGGATGTTGTATTTGTGGGGTGGAATTGCAAATTTGCACAGGCAGTGAAACCGTATATGCATTTTTTTGTTTTTGTTTCTTTTCCTTGTGTCTTGCTTGAAATTGCTCTGCCACTACTTGTTTGAATGAAGCATGATTTTGGTTCACTTTGGGTCTTATGCAAATCAGGGTCACTTCTTTACGTGCTGAATAGCTATAACTCAGCCCTCAGTTATAGCTAAACTGGACCTCTTTTTCCCTGCACCTGGGTCATTAACAGTGTTTCTGGGTGGTCATGTCTTTCACCAGTTCAGACTAAACTTATTCCAACTGTAATCAACTTGTGTACATTGTCGCTTTCGTGATTTGTTTTATATGCTTAAATGCAGGTGATAGAAGGAAAAATACTTGCAATATTCCTACCATAATCATCTTGTTTTGCATTGCTTATTTTGTGATTAAATTTTATATGCTTAAATGCAGATGATGTCTGTTGAAGAAGATGACCTTGTTGGTCGGGAAGATGTGAGTTCCGATGGAGAAGATGATAACTATGATGATGAAGACTATAGGGTGATTCTGCTTATCTCTTGACCAGTATGATGAAGATAATTGATGAAGATAATTCTGCTTATTATGCTGATATTGGAGAATTTTGTGCAACAATATCAAGTGATCAAGATGATAATGGCACTCCTACGATTCAAGGCGGCACCACTTATCAGTTATTTCAATATGTAACTTTTGGTCACTTGTATTTAAACTTATTAATTTTGTACTTTTTAAGTTATATTGGTGTTGTTGCTTGGTTTTGGTACTTTTGAAGTTAAATTGGTGGTTTGTATTTTGTATTTTGTATTGGAATCCTTGTTGGTTTTTGGGTGCCATGGTTTATTTTGGATGGGTTGATGTAAAAATAAAATAATTATTTCAAATATTTGTATGAAGTGTTGCCTTTTATTTTCGCTGGTGTTGTATTTGTAAAAGTAGTATTACAAAACAAAAAGGTGGTACCCACTGATGATGTGGAACATGTGGACCCTATGTTCTGTTTTTTTTTTTAAATCTTAGGCAACATCATTTGTTGTTGCTTTACTTGGTTATGTTGTTGCATTATAGGCGTAATGCAATACTTTTCCGTTGTTGCAATAGAGACTAAAAGTGTTGCCTTAGGTGTCAAAGGCAACGGCCGTATTGGCAACAAGAGTTTGGTGTTGCCTTTGGCCTAAGGCAACACTTTTTCTGTCTTCTGCAACAATAAATAGGCATTGCCTATGAGCACTTATGGCGTAGTGCACTAATGCCGCAAGTGCACGGTGTCAACAAGTAAAGTGATAAGTAAGATATCGTTCCCTCGGGGACTGATTTCACTAAGTACCAAAATATAGTCAACTCGTAATTTTATTTGAAGAACAATTATATGAAATTTATATCTAAACTAATTGCAGAAAAATAAATAATAATAGTAATAATAAAAATAATAATAATAAGGGTGTAGGATTATGATTTTCACCTCAAACAATCAGGAATGATTCTCATTCAATTCAATTCACTTTTATTCAATTGATTGTAAGCCAGGAATTCCTAAATTATTCTAAAGCCTTTCCCAAGGTCGATAGAAAATACTACGAATTATTAACTCGATATATCCCTATTCGAATTAGATAATTAATAGCTAAAACAGTTCAAGAATTCCCACAATAAATAGGCTTCACAATTCCCATGAGTATATCCCTATCTCACGATAATCATGATTTTTCTCACAAGAACTATGCCTAAATTTCATCTCCCGAATCCAATAAGACATTCAAAACAAATCAACTGTTGGCCAGACAATTAAAAAGCATTACCAACAATGAGAAAAATCCAACTCAATATGAATAACGAGTAAATTGAAATAAAAATAAATAAATCAAACCATCATGTAATCGGTTACAATCACAATCCTACTCGAACGAATCTAGAAACTAAGATGCGGAAAAATTAAGAAAAATCGTAGGAAGTCGTGGTCTTGTCGTCGCCCACAAATCTCCTCCTTGTGTTCTTCGATCCCGCGATGTCTTCCTCCGAATTGATGATTCATGTCTTCAGCCCTTAAACCCCTATTTATAACTATCATCAGCCTCCAAAACGCGTCCGGGGATTTGGGTCGAAAACTGCTCCAAAAACGGCCCAGAACCGCGGCCAACACATCAAAACCGCCTCGTGGGCCGCGGATCACTTAATCTGTGCCGCGGCCCCTACTGCTCAGCGCCTGATGCCTGGGCGCATGTTTTCTTCCTGGGCCGCGGCTCACTCTACTTGTGCCGCGGCTCACAGTACAGTCTGCTCGGCTCTCTTTGTGTGTCGTGCGTGTGCCGCGGCTCACTCTCCTTGTGCCGCGGCTCATGACCAAAAATTGCTGTTTTCGCCTGTTTTTCGTCGTTTAGGCTTCCGGACTCCAATTTCCTGCAAAACATATAAGAATAGTGCATTAAAAGCTCAATTATGCATTTTTAGGCTCAAAATGGATATAAACTAATGATAAATAAGCGCATAAAAATACGCCTAACAAATACCCCCAAACTTGAGCCTTTGCTTGTCCTCAAGCAAAATCAATTTTAAACAAAAAGTATCGTGAATACTCGTGCAAGTCCATAGTGCTCAACTTAATCAATACTACCCTGAAAATCTCAAAGAATAGTACAAGTATCGTAATAGTGAGTCACATCCAGGACACTGATTCCACTAAGTAACCAATTTCAGTCCTAATCAATCGTTCATGAAGAAAATCAAGCTCAAAGATTAACAAGCGTGAATTTAACCGACCGCCAATATGAAGGGTTAAAATAAACGAGCCAACTCGCCCAGTCCCACAGTCTAGTGGCAAAAATTTAAGAGTTTCATTGTCAAAATTAATCCTCGGATAGTATTCCCTTATGTATGATCAATAATATGATTCGAGTTAACCACTAGGTTTCGGCTCTCGGGATATTTCATCGGGATGATCCTAGGGTGGATTTCCATTCTCATGTATCGGGGAACCGTTTGACGTAAAAGACACTCATGGGGCACATGGATGCTTCTAGTTACTAAGTCCCCCTCTACAGCAGAGAAAAAACTCGAATAGCAATTCCCGCATGTCAAGGTTGCTGTTTTACGCGAGAGTAAACAACGGGTCACGTGAATACCCCCGGTTACTAGGCTTCCCATCATCGGTAATGCTATATTTCTAAATTATTAATCTATTCAGGGTTGTCGTTTTACGAGAGTAAGCAATGGTCACGTGAATACCCGGTTACTAAACTTCCCATCATAGAACAAATATTATATCTTGACTTTTTCTTGGGAAAAACTGTCCGACTCTAAAATCACTTTAAGTGCCCACAAGACTCATGTTACTGGATGATTAGCTATGCGAAAAGTATAACCAAATGTATAGACGGTGGTTTGAAAACATGTATGTCTCCTTTCTTATCTGCTAAGATTTCTACAAAAACGAAAAAAATTTCGGACCTAAATGAATACTCAACAGAAACAGATATCGCTGACTGCAACTCGACTAAACTCAACCGTTTCTTCCAAGAGAAATCAGTATCGTAACATCAGTTTTACACACGGAAGCACGAAAAATTTACGAAAAGCAAAGCACTGATGAAATCTCAATTTATAACCCAGAAAATTAAGAAAATAACGCATGCTTCAATTTATTCCACTACACATAAAATCATCAACAATAAAACTCATGTGAAAATAAAAGAGATAAGGTAAAGTGAAACTTATTCCGAATGTCTTCTTGAACGCCAGCACATGTTTGAGTGGAAACGTCTGTCAATCCATGCTTCAAATAAAATGCCCAACATCATCAGGGACCCTCAAACTTAATCTCTAGTCATGAAATACTTGTAGACATTAAGTCAAGAAAGACTAGAATATGAAGGATAATAACTCATTGGGGTGAAACAAAATATTAGAGAAATCAGGGCCACAAGAATACACGAATCCAAACGAAATAACAAAACAAGAAAAGAAAATTATTACCGAAAAAAAAATCAAATAAAAACAACTAACTAGAAAGTAAATAAAAATGATGGGTTGCCTCCCATCAAGCGCTCTATTTTACGTCTTGAGCACGACGTGGCAAAAATTTAACGTGGCTTATTTCTAGGGAGATTGCCAAATGCCCCCTTCTTGCAATCTATAAGCCTCTTATTCCACAAGAGAGGCTTTGGTTCTTGCCTAGTTGCCAGAAATAATGAGTAAGAATAATTATGCGGAAAACCAAAAAATGATGGAAGAATATAATAATGATAAGGGATGAAAAAATAAGCAGAGTTCGAATGGGTAAATAATAAAGACTTATCATGAACAACCTCATTAGAACTCAAAGAATCAGCCTCAATAAAATCAAGAGTAATGGAATCAATCTCTCCCATTATGGATTCAGGAAAAATTATGCGCGGCATCGTTAATAAAATTTTTGGTACAACAGTGTTCACCTTATTAGTCGAAGTTTGATGACAATTTAATGAAATTTCTTCGGAAACATCAACAATGGTAACTTCTTCTACAAGCTCATCACACTTTATGTAATTATCAGGTGCTGGGGAATCGACCCTAAAACTCAGCATGTCTTTCTTGTCAACCTCCCCCTCAACTTCACTACTAAAGCACTGAGCTGGAAAATAACCGTAGTGAATCTCAAGACCACGACTTGCACATTCTCGCTCAAGAGGGGTACTATCAGGATTATTGAGAGCGTCTACACATTGTTCAAGAATGGTCTTTTGTTTTGGGGGAGGGGGCTGACTGGCCCTATTAGGCAAATTATTAAGATCATCGAAATTTATGAAATGCCAAGGGTCACGATAATCAAAGGAAAACATAATAAAAAAATAAAAATATAGAGACTAAAAAAACTTCAAATTAAAATTAGAGTCGCTTGGTATTGATATTAGCGAAAAATCAATCCCCGGCAACGGCGCCAAAAACTTGTTGTGAGGAAATCCCTCACACTATGCTGCAAGTGCACGGTGTCAACAAGTAATAAAGTGATAAGTAAGATATCATTCCCTCGAGAACTGATTTCACTAAGTACCAAAATATAGTCAACTCGTAATTTTATTTTAAGAACAATTATATGAAATTTATATCTAAACTAATTGCAGAAAAATAAATAATAATAGTAATAATAAAAATAATAAATAAGGGTGTAGGATTATGATTTTCACCTCAAACAATCAGGAATGATTCTTATTCAATTCAATTCACTTTTATTCAATTGATTGTAAGCCAGGAATTCCTAAATTATTCTAAAGCCTTTCCCAAGGTCGATAGAAAATACTACGAATTATTAACTCGATATATCCCTATTCGAATTAGATAATTAATAGCTAAAACAGTTCAAGAATTCCCACAATAAATAGGCTTCACAATTCCCATGAGTATATCCCTATCTCACGACAATCATGATTTTTCTCACAAGAACTATGCCTAAATTTCATCTCCCGAATCCAATAAGACATTCAAAACAATTCAACTGTTGGCCAGACAATTAAAAAGCATTACGAACAATGAGAAAAATCCAACTCAATATGAATAACGAGTAAATTGAAATAAAAATAAATAAATCAAACCATCATGTAATCGGTTACAATCACAATCCTACTCGAACGAATCTAGAAACTAAGATGCGGAAAAATTAAGAAAAATCGTAGGAAGTCGTGGTCTTGTCGTCGCCCACAAATCTCCTCCTTGTGTTCTTCGATCCCGCGATGTCTTCCTCCGAATTGATGATTCATGTCTTCAGCCCTTAAACCCCTATTTATAACTATCATCAGCCTCCAAAACGCGTCCGGGGATTTGGGTCGAAAACTGCTCCAAAATCGGCCCAGAACCGCGGCCAACACATCAAAACCGCCTCGTAGGCCGCGGATCACTTAATCTGTGCCGCGGCCCCTACTGCTCAGTGCCTGATGCCTGGGCGCATGTTTTCTTCCTAGGCCGCGGCTCACTCTACTTGTGCCGCGGCTCACAGTACAGTCTGCTCGGCTCTCTTTGTGTGCCGTGCGTGTGCCGCGGCTCACTCTCCTTGTGCCGCGGCTCATGACCAAAAATTGCTGTTTTCGCCTGTTTTTCGTCGTTTAGGCTTCCGGACTCCAATTTCCTGCAAAACATATAAGAATAGTGCATTAAAAGCTCAATTATGCATTTTTAGGCTCAAAATGGATATAAACTAATGATAAATAAGCGCAAAAAAATACGCCTAACAAATACCCCCAAACTTGAGCCTTTGCTTGTCCTCAAGCAAAATCAATTTTAAACAAAAAGTATCGTGAATACTCGTGCAAGTCCATAGTGCTCAACTTAATCAATACTACCCTGAAAATCTCAAAGAATAGTACAAGTATCGTAATAGTGAGTCACATCCAGGACACTGATTCCACTAAGTAACCAATTTCAGTCCTAATCAATCGTTCATGAAGAAAATCAAGCTCAAAGATTAACAAGCGTGAATTTAACCGACCGCCAATATGAAGGGTTAAAATAAACGAGCCAACTACTTGATCCCAATCTAGTGGCAAAAATTTAAGAGTTTCATTGTCAAAATTAATCCTCGGATAGTATTCCCTTATGTATGATCAATAATATGATTCGAGTTAACCACTAGGTTTCGGCTCTCGGGATATTTCATCGGGATGATCCTAGGGTGGATTTCCATTCTCATGTATCGGGGAACCATTTGACGTAAAAGACAGTCATGGGGCACATGGATGCTTCTAGTTACTAAGTCCCCCTCTACAGCAGAGAAAAAACTCGAATAGCAATTCCCGCATGTCAAGGTTGCTGTTTTACGCGAGAGTAAACAACGGGTCACGTGAATACCCCCGGTTACTAGGCTTCCCATCATCGGTAATGCTATATTTCTAAATTATTAATCTATTCAGGGTTGTCGTTTTACGCGAGAGTAAACAGCGGGTCACGTGAATACCCCCGGTTACTAAACTTCCCATCATAGAACAAATATTATATCTTGATTTTTTCTTGGGAAAAACTGTCCGACTCTAAAATCACTTTAAGTGCCCACAAGACTCATGTTACTGGATGATTAGCTATGCGAAAAGTATAACCAAATGTATAGACGGTGGTTTGAAAACATGTATGTCTCATTTCTTATCTGCTAAGATTTCTACAAAAACGAATAAAATTTCGGACCTAAATGAATACTCAACAGAAACAGATATCGCTGACTGCAACTCGACTAAACTCAACCGTTTCTTCCAAGAGAAATCAGTATCGTAACATCAGTTTTACACACGGAAGCACGAAAAATTTACGAAAAGCAAAGCACTGATGAAATCTCAATTTATAACCCAGAAAATTAAGAAAATAACGCATGCTTCAATTTATTCCACTACACATAAAATCATCAAGAATAAAACTCATGTGAAAATAAAAGAGATAAGGTAAAGTGAAACTTATTCCGAATGTCTTCTTGAACGCCAGCACATGTTTGAGTGGAAACGTCTGTCAATCCATGCTTCAAATAAAATGCCCAACATCATCAGGGACCCTCAAACTTAATCTCTAGTCATGAAATACTTGTAGACATTAAGTCAAGAAAGACTAGAATATGAAGGATAATAACTCATTGGGGTGAAACAAAATATTAGAGAAATCAGGGCCACAAGAATACACGAATCCAAACGAAATAACAAAACAAGAAAAGAAAATTATTACCGAAAAAAAAATCAAATAAAAACAACTAACTAGAAAGTAAATAAAAATGATGGGTTGCCTCCCATCAAGCGCTCTATTTTACGTCTTGAGCACGACGTGGCAAAAAATTTAACGTGGCTTATTTCTAGGGAGATTGCCAAATGCCCCCTTCTTGCAATCTATAAGCCTCTTATTCCACAAGAGAGGCTTTGGTTCTTGCCTAGTTGCCAGAAATAATGAGTAAGAATAATTATGCGGAAAACCAAAAAATGATGGAAGAATATAATAATGATAAGGGATGAAAAAATAAGCAGAGTTCGAATGGGTAAATAATAAAGACTTATCATGAACAACCTCATTAGAACTCAAAGAATCAGCCTCAATAAAATCAAGAGTAATGGCATCAATCTCTCCCATTATGGATTCAGGAAAAATTATGCGCGGCATCGTTAATAAAATTTTTGGTACAACAGTGTTCACCTTATTAGTCGAAGTTTGATGACAATTTAATGAAATTTCTTCGGAAACATCATCAATGGTAACTTCTTCTACAAGCTCATCACACTTTATGTAATTATCAGGTGCTGGGGAATCGACCCTAAAACTCAGCATGTCTTTCTTGTCAACCTCCCCCTCAACTTCACTACTAAAGCACTGAGCTGGAAAATAACCGTAGTGAATCTCAAGACCACGACTTGCACATTCTCGCTCAAGAGGGGTACTATCAGGATTATTGAGAGCGTCTACACATTGTTCAAGAATGGTCTTTTGTTTTGGGGGTGGGGATTGGCCCTATTAGGAAAATTATTAAGATCATCGAAATTTATGTAATGCCAAGGGTCACGATAATCAAAGGAAAACATAATAAAAAAATAAAAATATAGAGACTAAAAAAACTTCAAATTAAAATTAGAGTCGCTTGGTATTGATATTAGCGAAAAATCAATCCCCGGCAACGGCGCCAAAAACTTGTTGTGAGGAAATCCCTCACACTATGCTGCAAGTGCACGGTGTCAACAAGTAATAAAGTGATAAGTAAGATATCATTCCCTCGAGAGCTGATTTCACTAAGTACCAAAATATAGTCAACTCGTAATTTTATTTTAAGAACAATTATATGAAATTTATATCTAAACTAATTGCAGAAAAATAAATAATAATAGTAATAATAAAAATAATAAATAAGGGTGTAGGATTATGATTTTCACCTCAAACAATCAGGAATGATTCTTATTCAATTCAATTCACTTTTATTCAATTGATTGTAAGCCAGGAATTCCTAAATTATTCTAAAGCCTTTCCCAAGGTCGATAGAAAATACTACGAATTATTAACTCGATATATCCCTATTCGAATTAGATAATTAATAGCTAAAACAGTTCAAGAATTCCCACAATAAATAGGCTTCACAATTCTCATGAGTATATCCCTATCTCACGACAATCATGATTTTTCTCACAAGAACTATGCCTAAATTTCATCTCCCGAATCCAATAAGACATTCAAAACAATTCAACTGTTGGCCAAACAATTAAAAAGCATTACGAACAATGAGAAAAATCCAACTCAATACGAATAACGAGTAAATTGAAATAAAAATAAATAAATCAAACCGTCATGTAATCGGTTACAATCACAATCCTACTCGAACGAATCTAGAAACTAAGATGCGGAAAAATTAAGAAAAACCGTAGGAAGTCGTGGTCTTGTCGTCGCCCACAAATCTCCTCCTTGTGTTCTTCGATCCTGCGATGTCTTCCTCCGAATTGATGATTCATGTCTTCAGCCCTTAAACCCCTATTTATAACTATCATCAGCCTCCAAAACGCGTCCGGGGATTTGGGTCGAAAACTGCACCAAAAACGGCCCAGAACCGCGGCCAACACATCAAAACCGCCTCGTGGGCCGTGGCTCACTTAATCTGTGCCGCGGCCCCTACTGCTCAGCGCCGGATGCCTGGGCGCATGTTTTCTTCCTGGGCCGCGGCTCACTATACTTGTGCCGCGGCTCACAGTACAGTCTGCTCGGATCTCTTTGTGTGCCGTGCGTGTGTCGCGGCTCACTCTCCTTGTGCCGCGGCTCATGACCAAAAATTGCTGTTTTCGCCCGTTTTTCGTCGTTTAGGCTTCTGGACTCCAATTTACTGCAAAACATATAAGAATAGTACATTAAAAGCTCATTTATGCATTTTTAGGCCCAAAATGGATATAAACTAATGATAAATAAGCGCATAAAAATACGCCTAATAGTATTGCACTATAGGACGAAGCACATTGATGTTAAACATCATTTCATAAGAGACCATGCACTTAACAAGAGAGTCAGAGTAGAAAGAGTCGGCACAGAATACCAGATTGCTGACATATTCACCAAACCGTTACGAGAAGAAAGGTTTTTGGAGCTGAGCAGGGAACTTGGCTTACTAGATTGGGAATCTAGTATAGATGAGAAAGCTACTTGAAGACCAGATCAGATGAGCGAAGGAAGTTACCTGATTAGACCAGACGAAAAGACAAAGGACAAACAAAGCTGACAACAGGCATCAGATCCTACCTGAAGCAGACAAGGAAAGTTACCTGATGCAGATCAGTCAAACAGTCAACGATCAACCAGCTAAGTTCTCTACCCCTGACCGACTCTTGAATATTAAACTATTATTTATCGACACGTGGCAACTACACATTCACACGACCTCCACAATGACCAATTAAATCCAACCGCCATTTTTCAAATTTTCAAAAAGCAGGACCACTGATTAATTAATTTAAATTTTAAAATCACAAAAGGTGGACCACCGCTTAAATAAATAAATTTTAAATTCCAAGCATCGTTTCAATTTTCTATTTAAAGATGGGAAAATCATTTCAACTTTACCTTCTTCAAGCTTTCAAACCCTAGTTTTCAAAGCAGATATCCTTTCGAACTTTCAATACACTCAGAAATTTTTTCTTGCACAGAAATGGAATCGTATTTTGAAGGAGTGAATCTAAAGGCTGTGAAGGACTAGATTATTTTCAGTCTGGTGGTCAATTTAGAGGCGCTGCTCGAAACAAATCTGGATAAAGATGTGTACAACATCATCAGATTTATGAAGACGAATGGGATCTACCCATTCCTGAGCATCAGCCCCAAATTTCTCTACAAGGAGACTATCATCGCGTTTTTCAAGGAAGCTAGAGTTCTGGAATCGGGCATCAGGAGTGCAGTCTTTGGAGAGGAAGTGGAAATCACTCCGCAGACTATCGTAAAGGCTTTCATGATGAAATCTCACGGCGTAGCCGTAGAAGCTTTGAAGCAGAACGCAGCCGACCTCTGGTTGAAGATCAAGGCTGTTGACCAGCCGGCAAAATTGAAGCTGACTGCGAAGAGAAGCGAGCTGAGAAAACAATATCGCTATGCATTGGATATTACCAATAAAATAGTGATGGGTATGGCTGGCAGCTACGACCAGTTATCGTCGGCCAAGTTTACGGTTTTGGGAGCTCTAATTCAAGATGAGCCGATTGACTGGGCTGACTATATCTTCAGACAATTAGTGCGCGAAGTAAATAAAGTCCAATGGCTAGATGGTGAGAAGAGGTTCAAAACCAAGCTGGCCTTTGGGACTCAGATTAGTTGTATTCCGGAGCATTTGGGCATGGCGAAGGGAAATGCAGATCCCTTTCACGTCAACAAGAGGCTTGGTCTAAGAAGATTGGGAAGTGTGAGGAAAGCATCAAAAATTCTGGAGGAAATGCCCATAAAGCCTACACCTTACAAATACCCCTCTAGTTCAGACGAATCTGAAGACCAAGTTGTAGCCCAGAACTCACCTGCAGATCAGTCTGATTCAGACTCAGATAACACTCCAATAGCTCTTCATTTCAAGATAAGGGGACCAGCCCCAAGAGAGCCAGTTTTGATCCACTCCTCACCGGAACCCTCCCCCAATAAGCCAAGGTGTCTAATCTTTGAAGAGGAAGAGCAATCAGATCATCCATCTGCACCTGAACCTGCCCCTGCAGATCAGATGCAGATCATCCCTTCACCAGTACTTATTCCTGACCAATCAAACCTTATTGCTGAAGAGATCTCTCGGATCACCCTGCCAGACATGTCTGAAGAAGAAGAAGCAGGTTTAATTATCCACATCCCTGAAGTAGATTACTCATTCAACATGTTAGAGAACAATTCCTGAACCTATCTATAGAGCAGCTTCAAATGGTAAAACAACATGCTCTTAAAACTTCATATATCAATCTTTTCGAGGAATGGAACACTTTAAAATCCTTTCCATTTACTCAACTGCAATTGTGTGTTGAAATGATTAGCTGGGACTTTCCCCAAGCTATGGACCAAGTGCTCATGGGCTTTTGCCATGAGGCATATGCAATTTTAATGCTCCAGGAGAATTGGTTCATGTCCCATTTTAAAACCAACATGGACCAGCTCATCCATCTTATTATGGAAAGTGTTTTGGACGGTTCTATAGATGAGTATGGAGAAGTTGAAGAAAAAGAAATAAGAATAGAAGAGATAGTGGAGGAAGAGAAGATAGAAGTTGAAAAAGAAGAAAATATTATAATTGAAGAAAAAGGAGGGGAAGTGAGAGAAGAGGAAGAAGATGAAAAAGAGGAAGAAGTTGACAAAGAGGAAGAAAATATTGAAGTTGAAAAACAATCTGCTGAAGAAGAACAAGAAAAGACAGAAGAATTAGAGGAAGAAGAAGAAGATGATGAAGGAGAAGAAGTTTAGAAGGAAGAAAAAGATGATGAAGATGATGATGATAAGGAGGATGAAGAAAAGAAAAAAGAAGAAGAAGAGTAGGAAAAAGAGAAGGAAGAAGAAGAGGCAGAAGAAAAAGAAGACAGAGCAGATGAGGCTGGGGCACCTGCCCAAAACCCCAGCTCAGATGAGCAAGAAGACAGATCGTGGACTCCAGACAATACCCCATCTGATCAGCCGCATGCAGACAAGAGTCTGCAGACAGGTAGGTCAACTGCACACCTACCTGCAGAAATCTCAGGCGAGCACTCTCCTCAGGCATCACCGATCTCACCTGTTATGGCTGACCTGATCCGCAAAATTGTCAAAGAAACTGTTGGGGAGCTGCTAGCCACAGAAGTCAAGCCTGACCTGTAGATTGTTCACACCCTGAACTCCAAGCTGAACACCTTAATACAGAGAGGTGTACCTCCCCCTCCCACAAATTCCAGGATGCCCCTTGGCATGTCAGACTGGATGCACAGAGTTGAGCAGCAGTTAGCTATGCTAGTTGATGCTGGCAAAAAGGGGGATGAAGTAAGCAGGGGGAAGCAAGGGAAGGAACAGGTCAAGTACAGGCTGAGGAATCTATAAAGGAGCTCAGAACGAAAAACAGGCAGGATATTCCTTTACTTGAAGCTGGACCATCAAGCCTAAAGAGGAAGGAGGAAATATCTGCTCCTAATCTAACTGAAGATCAGCCTGCAGTCAAGAAGAGGAGTACCAGATTTGGGGAAGAGCCAAGATTTGTATGGGAAGGCAAAGAGCTTTAGTATGTTGAGGAATTCCTACCTGCTGAAGCTGATCCAATGTGGGGAGATACGAAGAAGCAGTTCATTGATAAATACTACATCTGGGAGTTACTCCAGGATAAAGACTGCTCCACACAGCATACATTTATCAACTTCATGGAAGCAACATGTCCAACTCTCTGGGCCATCTTAGTAAAACATGCAAAAGCATGGGATGCTTACCCCATGATTCCCCTCTTCATATCTGAAGATCCTCCCACTTTATTAAGCGATGAATTGGATGAGCTAGCATTGCAGAGAGAGATAAGGAAGCTATGTGAAGAGCACAAATTTTCATCCGAAGAAGAACAAGAGTTTTCCTCTCATGTTATCAGAAGGAAGTATGGCCTAGCACCTATCAAGAAGAGACCAATTGGTGCAAAGCCTATTAGGCCTTCCAAGCAGCCTATCAGAAGAGGCAGAGGCAGATAGATTTTTGTAATTTACTGTTATGTAACTTACCTGTAAAATTCTTATTTTGTAGAATTTCTCTGTATTTTGTTTGATCATTTAAAGCTATGTACTTGTAAACAATACAGAAAATTATATAACAGTCATTTGAACGACAACCTCTAGTTGTCTCAAAACAAGACTGATTTTAGTTTGTGTCTTGCACTTGACTATGTGCAGACCTGTTATTCATTTGAATAATTGCTTAAAGTTTTGTCATCATCAAAATATGAGGAATTTGTTAGGAATACTTGTTAGATTTTGATGATGTTATCATTGTACTTGTTTATTCAAATGTATGCTTATTACTTGGAAAATGTAAGGAAGAACCAAATGAGTATCTTTCATAGGCCAAATTGTGTTAAGTTAGATACTTGGCAAAATGTAAACAAGAACCAAATGAGTATCTTCTATAGGTCAGTTAAGTTAGGCTTAAAATCGGCTAAGCACAAAGTGCAGAAAAGTACATCAGAGAAGTTTCGGTCAGACAAGCAACATCAGAGAAGTTTAACCAAACACTGCAGAAAGCCGAGTCACAGTCTAGTGAAAATCAGAGAAGTTCTGGTCAACAATTTTATGAGAGAAGTTTGACCAGACTGCAGTCAAGTGATCAGACATAGCCCAAGTCATCTGAAGTCTGACCATCAGATCAGTCAGGTTCATCAGGTCAAAAGACTTCAGACAAGTCGTCAGATCAGAGAAGTCTCGACAGGACATTAGAGAAGTCATCGTTATAAAAGTCCGACGACAGAAAAGTTTGACTGCACATCAGACAGATTGACTTAAAGAGATCAGATAAGTCATGTCTGAGTAATCAGCTAAGTAAACCTATCCACGTCAGCATGAGTTGAAAAGTCAATATTTACGGAAAGTCACATGCGGGCGATAAGGGACAGATTGGAGAGATTCCCGGAAGGATATGAATTAAATAAATCATCCAGACCTACCTGTGAAGACTTTAATCATATTAAAATCAAAAGATTCGGCGCCATCACATGAAAGTCTTCACAATGGTCGGAAATGGATTAAAATAAGGGAATCCAGCCTTGCAGTGTTCAGAAAGAAAAACAAAGAAGTCTATTTCTCCAACGAACGGATTTGTTACAGACTTGCAAAAGCTATGAAGAAAAGCTCTAAGGATTGACAAGCTATAAATACCTGAAGATTTGAAAGAACAAAGTACGATGCGAACTATACTCTCAAGCAATTAAAGCAATCAAGCGATCAAGAAATCTATAACATCGTGAAGAGTAGTATTCTCATTTCATATACAAAGAAAGCTCTTAGTTGGAGAAGACAAAACACTCTTGTCTTAAAACCTGAGTACGGGGTACTTCACTGGTTGAAGTTGCACGACTGATAGGAATCCAAGGATTTGTAGATCGAGTGGTGCTAGGCAGTCAGAAAGGAGTTGCAACAACAGGATTTCCACTGGTTGGAAGTTGCTGTAGCTAAGTTGTAGAATCACTGTAATATTTATCACTGGTTGAAAATTATAGTGGATTCATCTCCAACTAGTTTGGAGAAAGTGGATTAGTAGAGGATTACCCCACCTCTGAGACCACTATAAATTGCCTGCATACTTTATTATTTTAGCATCATACTTAACTGCTGCATTCATACTTAGTGTTTCATTGTTTATATTCTGTATTCGTCATCAGCTGACTTCCGCACTGATATTGTCTACAGACGACTCTAAGTCATATGTACCATAAGCTGAGAAACTCCCTTATTCCTTCTTGGAAAAAGAGTTTCAATAAGTCTATTCACCCCCCCCCCCCCTAGACTTTTCTGACGACTTGTGACCTACATTATTATCATGTATATCTGATCATGTGGTTTTGGAAAAATATTTATTGTTCTATTTTAGGTTGAGGGAAGGCTAAGGCACATGAGGAGCATCATGACAGTGACGATTTTGAAGGATACTAGTTTTGGGGGCCCAAGTCTTTTTTCTACGGTTATTATTGATCCTTATATTTTTATTTACGCTTTATTGTATTTATCTTCAATTGTATTATCATGGGTATACTCCATCTTCATATGGTTTATATTTATATTTTGGATCATGTGTATTATGGCACTTATAGACATGTGTTGTATAAATTCCTCATCAGAGTGTTGGGTAATATTATGTTGTTTGGTACTGCAATTATATTACGGCTATTTGATGTGTTTGTATCGTCTGGTGGGTCCCCGTGTGGGGTCCACAGTATTTTCATAGCCACCTTTTTTGGGGTGTTACAAATAGAACTGGACAAAAATATCCTCCTAATGTGAAAGTGGTCGAAAATTATCGTCCCGAGGCGAAACGGTTCGACAACATCCTGAGGCAAAACGAGTCAAAAATAACACTCGTGAAGAAATGAGTCAAAATGGGACAAAAATGGTGTACCCGGAACATAACAATCGAAAATGACATACTTGGATGAAAACAGTAAAAAGGACTTTATGGCGAAACAGGACAAAAATGACTTCAGAGGGCGAAATGGGTCGAAAATAAAATCCCAGGGCGAAAAAGATAAAAAATAACATCCCGAGACGAGAATAGTCGAAAATAACGTTCCGGGAGAAACGAGTCGAAAAATCCATCCCAGAACGAAATGGGTAAAAAATAACGCCCCTTAACGAAACCGGTTGAAAATGTCATCAAGGGCGAAACTAGTCGAAAATATCATCCCATGCCAAAAATGGTCGAAAATGACATTCCGGGGCGATACAGCTCGAAAATAACATCATGCACGGACGGAGTAAAAGTATCGTCCTTGGCCGAAGCTGGCCGAAAATGATATCCCAGGATGAACCTGGTCAAGAATGGCACCCCCGGGCGAAACGGTCGAAAATAATGTCTAATGAGAAAACATGTTGAAAAAACATCACACGGGGGTAAAAAATGACGTCTCGAGATGAAAAACAGATCCAAAATGATATCCTAGAAGAAAATGATCGAAAATAACATCTCGGGTCGAAACATGCTGAAAATAATGTCCCTATGTGAATGAGTTGAAAATAACGTCCCATGACAAAATCTGTCGAAAATGTCGTCTTGGGCCAAAACGGGTCGAAAGTAACGTCCCGGTGTGAAACATATTGAAAAACGTCCCAGATCGAACCAAGTCAAAAGTAACATCTAGTGACGAAACTGACTGAAAATATCGCCCCAAGACGAAACATGTCAAAATAACGTCCCCATGGAAAAATAGTCGAAAATGATGTTATGTGGTGAAACATACTGAAATGACGTCACGGGGCGAAGCGGGTCGAAGATAACGTCATGTGTCGAGATGTTGACCTAGGGCAAAACTGTTGGGATAAACAATCGTGTACCTTGTTTTCATAATTGCCATCATACAGCAAGTCTAGCCATCATATAGCAAGTTGTCTAAAAAACACCGAAAGGATTCGAAATACCGCTATGTATGGAAACTCTGGGATATCCATGCAGCACCCTTCCATACAGCATTGGGAGATAGCCTACAGCGTTGGAGTCTACAGCTACAGCATTAAAGATGTAACATGTTGGATACAGCATACAGGCTGAAAGCGTTAGGAAAACAAACACTTATCCAACATGACTGAAGACCGTTGTGAAGGAATCTACTTTATTCACTAAAAGTCAAAACACCGTTTGAAAGAAGTATTTAAATACTGATCGGATAAAGTATTTAAATACCAACCGACGAGGATCTTCAGACAAGGAGCAAAATCCGGATCTAGCATCTTGAAAGTCAATCAACCAATCAGAATGGATCTTTGCTAACCAACCAGCCAACAGACATATTTATAATAGATCTATTCCGAAGTTATAAATAGTCCATGCAAGAGGACATTACAAACACTAATAAACATTCATATACACGAACAAATACGAAAAGATTGAATGGCAACTCTAAAGAGATTATTGTCAGTCAAGATTACAAAGAGCAAATATATTTCTTCGAGCTTATATCAATATCCGAGAGAAGAAATATACTCAGTTAATGTGAACAGCACATCATCAGCCTAAGATCATCGTGTTCAAGCTGCTGCTCAAACCAGTGATTTCACCATTTTTACTTTGAGTAAAACTTAGCCCTGTGTGGACTAAGGAAAAGATATTCTGACCTGTGTGGTAAGAATAGGACGAAGCTTCAATCTGTGTGAGAAGAAGCAAGTCAATGAAGCCTACAACCAATCTGTGTGAACGGTTGAAAGCTACAGTCTTTGTATCAATCTGTGTGAACAATACAAGGATAGGTTTGATTAAAGTCATGTAGTTGTGTACGTAGTAATTTTAATAAACATTTTACTCCTATGTGGAGGACAAGTTGAAGTAGAGGGGTTTACCTCGAACCACTTTATATTGTTGTTATTTACCTTCTGCCTTTAGTGTTTTCATAACTGTGATTATTTACAAGTGTACATTGCAAAACCCTGTATGCACCAAGCCAACATGAGAGTCTAGTTGCTGTATTTACAGCAACTCACTTAAACAAACTTCCGCTACGCACTCACATTCGAAAATCGTACAGCTTGTTGTACTAACACTTTTCCAAGCTATATTCTGTATACTTAGTATCCAACAAGTGGTATCGGAGAGGTTGGTCTAAAAAAGAATCAGTCGTATTTTTAACCAAATCAGATCCAAAAATCACACATTCTTTTTGAAAACAGTCTATCTTTCCTATTCTCTACATGGATACCTCAATGATAAACAAGGTTCATATGTTTTCTATTAACAAATTTTATGATTGGAGAATTAGGATGGAAACACATCTTGCCGCCATACAAGAAGAGATGATTTTTGTCATCCAAGATGGCCCCATCAAGATAATGAAGGTTAATCCCGCTGCAAGGATATAAGGACAACCTCATGCAGAGATGCTCGAGAAGGAGCGTGAGCAATGGACAACAGACGAGCGCAAGTGTGCTAACCTCGACAACGTTGCTAAGAATGCTCTATTTGTCACTCTCGACAAATGCACATTCTCGAAGGTAAAAAGCTGTAAGATAGCCAAGGAAATCTAGGATAAATTCAAGATGATTTGTGAGGGAACTGAGCTCTCAAAAGAACACAACATTTCAAAACTCACTCAGCAATTTGTTGAAATGAAATCATCTGAAACTCTTGAGGAACTTGACCTCAGATTCACTGGCATTGTCGGTGAACTTGAAGCATTGGGTAAAGTGTATACCCAAAAAGGAGAAAACTTTGAAAATTTTTGGATCACTCCCTGCCCGATGGGACATAAAAACCACATCTATGCATGTGTCATGTAATCTCAATGACATTTCTACTTTTGACCTCTTCTCTGACCTCAAAGCTTTCGAGTATAATATTGACAGGAGAGAGAAGGCCGAAGAGTCACATGCTAAGATTACAGCACTAGCTGCTGTATCTAACAGGAGACACAGCATGCCCAGCACATCTAAATCTGCCTATAAGAATGCTGACAGTGACGATGATATCCTGTCACAAGATGAAATGGCTCTGCTCATGCACAAATTCAAGAAATTCATCAAACAGTCTCGAAAGACTGCATACAGGCCCAAGCCTTTTCACAAGGTAAGTTCTGAATCTTCTCCATCTGGTGATTCTAATCTATGCTACAACTGTAGGAAACCAGGACATTATGCAAATAAGTGTCCGCATCCTAAAGTCCAAAAGTTGCCGGAAGCCGAGCAACAAGAAAAAGATGAAAGGAGGCGTGCTTGGAAGAACAAGCTCAAAGCCCTGATCGGCGAATCAGAAGCCTCGTATGCTCAAACCAAGACCGAGGAATATGTTCAGGCAGTTACTGACAGTGACCCGTCCGATGATGAGCTCGAAGATAAAGCATATATGTGCTTTATGGCGAAAGATATAGAGTACGATGAAGATAACGATGATGAGGTAAGCTCAACATCCAATGTTCCATATATGCATCTTGTACCTTCGAAAATATGATGAATAAATTTAAAAACATTCAATAGGCCCATGAGACGTTGAAACGAGAAAACATACAACTCGAAATTTCTAACTTAGAGCTGAAAGATGAAAATGATTTGCTGAGAAGTAATTACGAAAATATGTCCATCGATTGTGAATACAGCAAAGTCTTTCTTGAAAAACTCATGGAGAGCAATCATTAACTTGCCCACGATCCAAATGAGACCAAGTCTCATAATGAGAGCAAGACAAATGATTTCACTCTAAGCACCGGTCAACATGCTCATGATAAAAGTGGCTTATGATACAACTCATTCTCCAATAAAGGGAAAACTAGTACATTGTTCGTCAGGGGTGTGGAACCCATTCTTGTACCTGAAGAGACCCCGAATCCGGCCAAGGTTACAGCTGACCCGCGTACAGCAAAGGCTGCCATTCCGCCACCTAAGTCATATCACAGGAAGCAGAATCCTCAGCCTCAAAGACCTGTAAGGTGTAACCAACAACATGCTCCCCGAGCATATCAGAAGCGCCAACAGCCATTCAGAAAGAAGGTTGTATCTAAATATCAACGGTATGCACAGTAGTACTTCCAATAGTATAGTGCACCTAGATATTGGATACATGAGTCTCGTTATCCATCAAGAAAATAGGTCGATGCGCAATATCAGCAACAGCTTTGGGAATCCAACTGGAGAAACAGGAGCCAAGCTATAAAGCTAAAGAAAATGGCTCTACCTCCAAGACGGCATTCGTACTGGATTAATAATAATAACCCACGTTTTTACATGCATCATAATTACTAAGGTTACAGTGACTACGTGCCTGCCCCACGTAGACATTGCAGAACGGACCAAAAGTAACCTACATCAAGCCAATTGGTATCAGGCAAATATGGGTACCTAAAGGCACTAACATCCATGGACCCTGTTAGGAGTATGCCCTCGAATGCCACTCAGGGGATGTTTGAGTGAGGGCATTGTACTTGTCATTATGTAATTCATTATCATAAGGCAAATGTATGTTTCTTTATTTACTGGTAGTTAGTGGCACTCCTAACTCGTAAATACATATATAGAAACTAGTCCGTGTATTTGAGAGCAAAACATTCCACTCCTTATTGGATAAGGGGATCGGCACTGGAAAGATTTATAGCTCAAATACTTAATCGTTCGCAAGTCGATGAAACTTGACTGGGCGTTAAGTTTATGTGAAGACTTGTATGACGTGTTCTTTGATGTGGAGAGTGCCTGTCGAACACTAATGGTTGGTGGGAGCACACGTTATAGATATGCTAGTTGGATTAGTATACTCGAACTGACTCACCCTCGATTCGTCACACGGATTTCACTCCGGGACAGTCAATGACGGAATCGAAAGGTTGTGATAGGTATTCGTGAACCTTCGACTTGAGGATTTGGTAGGGATGTGCTTGAGACGTTAAGATTTTCATTAGAGTAGTTCGACCCAGAAAATCGGAAGGTGGGGGTCAACCTCGACGTGCATCTTTACGGGCAAGTAGCAGGTCCTACTGAATACCAAGATAGTGTAACACCCCAAACTAGGCGGCTAATACAGTGTCGTGGACCCCCAACTGGGACCCACTAGGCGAATAAAAAATTAATGAATTAACTAATATAACTGTAGTACCGAACCACATTATATTGTCAATCACTCTAATGAGAAGTTTCAAGTACAATACACCCAAGAATACAGAATACATATATATCTCATATGAAGATGAAATATACAACACTGAACACACCTAAACGGGAACTGCAGCGGAAGTACAAATGAAGAAACATAAATGAGTGAAAGGACTGGGGCCCCCTACTAGTATCACTGGGACTCTTCACCGTCAACATTCTCTCCCCATGCTTTTGCCTTGCCATGACCTGAAAACAACATCCCCAACGGGTTCAGTTACATAGAACAACAATCCTCAAGAGTTGAACAAGCACAATCATTACATATCTTAGTTAGGAAATCAAGCTGAAGAGGAGCATCATAGTACGCCCGTAATGGGACGTGCAAGTGCACAAGACGAGTGTCTGGACACACCCGCACTTGTACCTAATTAGTCTCACGGAGGCACGTTACCGTGTGCACAGTCCAGTGTGTCGGTGAACCCGCATCACATGACTATCGCGTGCCCGACTAAAAATTCCACACATAACCACCCGGCCATGCAATATGATCCCAGAAGGTCACAAGAACAAAAGTTACCATGGTGAATATTAATGAATAACAGTCCGACAAGGGTCAAGAATGACTCACCGAGATGAAATAATAATGAAATGAATGATAGCTCACTGAAATGTTTGGAACCGTCGTTCCTCGTGAATTGAATGATTATTTTGATAATTACAAGTCTCAACATGATTAATATACCATGAATGAATTATGAATATGAATGAACAACAACGAAAGGAATGAGTATCCTTTTAACCGAGTAAGAATTTACTTACACAAATACCGGTGAAGAAAAGTCCTTCCTCGAACAAACGTCCTAAGTGGAAATATCGGTCGCTCGAACAACCTTGAATAACACAATTACCAACAATCCGCTTAATATACGAATCAAGCATGATCACAACCAAATCAAAAGTCGATACCACAATATCCAAATTCATTGGGGTATTATAACAAACACGTTGTAACCAATCTTCAATTGTTTACAACCAATCTCAATTATATCGATACCAAATCTCCAAGGAGTGATTCAATCCAACAAAACATCTTCAACACAATTAATAATCCAATACGAATACACAATTCGAGATTGCAACAACATCTAATCGAAACCCCCAATTCCAAAATTCAACATTCAAAGTGTTCTTGAATAATTCTCCAACAATCCAATGATAATTCGAATAAACTCATAATCATATATATATATATCTCTTCACATATCATGATTATAACATCCAAAACATCATATTCCATCTCAAAATCAAATTCTAAGGGTTGGAGAAAAATTACCTTTGAAGATCCAAACTCTTCGATCCGTCGAAACTTGTGTTAATTGACTTCCCAAGCTCCATAACGAAGTAAAGATGATTAAACAAAAACACACAAGTGTTTGATGATGAAAAAACTCTCCCAAAATATCTCTCTCTCAGAACCAAAATGAAGAAGTGATGAAATGAGCACAAAAATCCCGTTCATGTCCTTAAATACTGTGCAGAGTTACGGCCGTAACTCTGCCACCTTACGGCCGTAACTTCCCAAGTCAATGGCCTTATGGCCGTAATCTCCATTACATACGGCCGTAACAAAACTTCGTCGAAAAAACAATAATGCCGGCACTGTCCGAGTTATGGCCGTACCAGAACTACCTTACGGCCGTAACAACAGTTCGTCGGAAAAATCTCCTGAACACCAACATCAACACTTACGGCCGTATCCTGCCAAACTTACGGCCGTAAGTTGTCTTCGTTGACAACAACTCCTGAACCAACGAATGCATGATACGACTGTAACCTTCAAGTCATACGGCCATACCTTCCTTCTTACGGCCGTATCTTGTATGACTTACGGTCGTACGACGTCTTCGTCCAGAGAATCTCAAATCCCACGAATGCATGTTACGGTCGTAATGCATGAAAAGTTACGGCCGTAACTCACTGTTGGAAATGATAACAATCCGGCAACTCCGTCTTCTCGTTACAATGATGAATGATCCGATATACGATACTTGCATGAATGTAGTTAAGTCTAATAACATTTAATAGATGATACTTCCAACACAAGACTACCAATCACGATGATTATGATAATATTCTCGTCTCGATTCTCAAACGGAGTTGAATGACGATCGATAATTGCTACACGGCTCAAAGAACGCCAACGATGAATACAAATGAATGAACGTGAATGATGAATGATTATTAATGAGTGAAAAATTACTGAGTGACAATTTACTGAATGATAATAAATGAATTTACAACCGGGTATTACATACTTCCCCCCTTAAAAAGAGTTCCGTCCTCGAAACTAAGGGTCGAACAATTCGGGTTAACTCTCCCGCATACTATCCTCGGTTTCCCAAGTAGCCTATTCGACTCCGTGTCTAGACCACTGAATTTTAACCAAAGGAATCGTCTTGTTCCTCAACTGTTTGATACGTCGCTCTAAGACTCGTACAGGACGCTCCTCGTACGAATGATCATCCGAGATCTCGATTTCATCGAACTGAAGTATGTGACTCGGGTCGGAAACATACTTCCGCAACTGAGAGACGTGAAACACATTATGAATTTGGCTCAACGCAGGAGGTAAAGCCAATCGATAAGCCAGACTGCCTACTCAATCCAAAATCTCAAACGGTCCAATGAATCTCGGACTCAACTTTCCCCGCTTCCCGAAATGGAAGATACCTCGACTCGGGAATACCTTGACCAAAACGTAGTCACCTGCCTCGAACTCTAATGGTCGATGACGATTATCTGCATATGATTTTTGTCGACTCTGAGTGGTCAACAAACGACTCCTGATCAAAGTTACCTTCTCGCAGACGGCTATAAGCATACCGGGATCGGTGCCTATTGATTCTGATAAGTCATCCCAACACAAGGGAGATCGACAACGACGACTGTATAAGGCCTCGTAAGGTGCCATCTTAATCGAAGCATGCCAAGTGTTATTGTACGTGAACTCAATCAACAGTAGTTGGGCTTCCCAATCGTCTTTCCAATCGAGAACACTTGCTCTCAACATGTCCTCCAACGTCTGAATGGTTCGCTCTGATTGTCCATCGGACTGAGGATGAAAAGATGTGTTGAAATTTAGATGAGTTCTCATGGCACGATGAACTGATTTCCAAAAATGTGACATGAATCGTCCGTCACGATCAGAAACGATACTCTTAGGAGTACCGTGCAATCTCACGATCTCTTTAATGAATAACTGGGCAAGTCTCTCAGGACCCCACGTATCCTTAATCTCAAGGAAATGAGCTGACTTAGTTAAATAGTCCACAATTACCCAAATTGCATTCATGCCACAACGACTCGTCGGAAAACTCGTGATGAAGTCCATTGAAATATCCTCCCACTTCCACTCTGGAATACGGAGCGGTTTCAGCATACCCACCGGTCGCTGATGTTCTATCTTGACTTGCTGACAGGTTAAACATCTCGAAACAAATTCGGTGACTTCTCGCTTCATATTACTCCACCAGTAATTTTGCTTCAAGTCTTTGTACATCTTGCTAGACCCCAGATGGATAGAATAAGGGGTAGCATGGGCCTCTCTCAAAATCGAGTTTTTTAACTCGTCATCCGCAGGAACGCATAACTGGTTCTTAAATCGCAAAAGTCCATCCTCATGGACCACGAATCCAGGGGCTTTCCCCTGAGCCACATCCTCTCAGATGCGCAACGAAAATGGGTCTGAGCCCTAATTCACTCTGATCGCCTCCTCAAGTGGCGATGAAATCTCTAACATGCAAAGCTGCCCTTGCACTCACTGTAACCAGACCTCGATCTCGGGTCTTAGGAATTCCTGTTGAAGCTCCTTCTGAAATGTTAAACGAGCAAGCATTTGCTCCTGAATGGACTTACGACTCAAGGTGTCAGCGACAACACTTGCCTTGCCCGGGAGGTATAGTATCTCAATATCGTAATCTTTGATTAGTTCCAACCACCGTCTCTGTCGCATATTTAACTCCTTCTGAGTAAATATATACTTCAAACTTTTATGATCGGTGAAAATCTGATAGGTGATGCCATAAAGATAATGACTCCAAATCTTCAACGCGAAAACCACGACTGCTAGCTCCAGGTCATGGGTCGGATAATTGACCTCGTAAGGTCTCAGTTGCCGCGAAGCATAGGCGATAACTTTCTCGTTCTGCATTAGTACACATTCGAGACCGTGTCCGGACGCGTCACTATAAACCACGAATCCTTCCATCCCTTGTGGTAAAGAAAGGACAGGCTCTGAAATTAAATGTCTCTTAAGCTCTTCAAAACTCGGTTGACACGCATCAGACCACGTGTATTTCTTATCCTTCCACAAAAGGTTCGTCATAGGCTGAGCGATTTTAGAAAATCCTTCCACAAATCGCCGATAATAGCCTGCTAATCTAAGAAAGCCTCGGATTTCCTTAACATTCTTTAGAGGTTGCCAATCTCGGATAGCCTCCGTCTTCTGAGGGTCGACGCATACTCCTTCTGATGAAATCACATGTCCGAGAAACGTCACCTCGGACATCCAGAACTCACATTTGGAAAATTTTCCATAGAGTTGCTCTCGTCTCAACACGTCGAGAACCTGATGAAGGTGAACTTCGTGCTCCTCTCGATCACGAGAATAAATCAAAATGTCGTCTATGAAAACAACCACGAACTGGTCTAAATAGTCGATGAAAACTCGGTTCATCAACTCCATGAATACAGCAGGTGCATTATTAACCCAAAACGGCATCACTACAAACTCGTAGTGCCCATAGCGTGTTCGAAATGCCGTCCTTGCGATATCCGACTCTCGAATTCGCAACTGATGATACCCAGATCTTAAATCGATCTTGGAAAATACTGAAGCTCCCTAAAGTTGATCTAAGAGATCATCAATACGGGGTAGGGGATATTTATTCTTGATCGTCACCCTGTTTAACTCTCGATAATCAATACACAAGCGAAATGAACCATCCTTCTTCTTGACAAATAACACTGGTGCTCCCCACGGGGACGCACTCGGTCGGATATAACCTTTCTCGGTTAATTCCTCCAGTTGATTCTTCAATTCCTGCATTTCGGTCGGGGCCATCTGATATGATGCCTTCGATAATGGGGATGTACCAGGCTCCAACTCTATCGTGAAGTCGGAAAGTCACATGATAATTATAGATCTTGCATGAGTACTGCATTATGATTACATTATGAAGTGATAATAATGAGCATACACACTCTAACACAATGATTACATGAAGGATCAACTGAGGCGACATGCTTATCTGATAAAATTATTGAAATGATTATCTTGAACAAGTTAACAAGATTGATAATACGATCCACAAGATCAACAACTGAGCAATGAAATAAACTGAGTGATTAATGAGTTAACATAATCGACATGATCAAAATGAAAATGATGATTGAGGATTTTTTACTGATGAATGATGAATGAGTGATCCTTACTGCCAGAAATTATACCATGGCGTCAGAAATCTTACAGTTCTTTCGGTCTGAGGGACTTGGCGCTTGCACAGGTCACACGTGACGCGAAATTCCAGTGATACTAGTCTGATGAACGATGATTTAAAATGAGACATGACTCGGAAGGTAGTATTCAAAACCACGCTCCGATACCAACTCTGTAACACTCCAAACTAGGCGGCTATTACAGAGCCGTGGACCCCCAACTGGGACCCACCAGGTGAATGAAAAATTAATGAATTAACTAATATAATTGTAGTACCGAACCACATTATATTGTCAATTATTCCGATGAGGAGTTTCAGGTACAATAGACCCAAGAGTACAGAATACATATATATCTTATATGAAGATGAAATATACAACACTGAACAAAATGAACACCCAAACGGAAACTGCAGTGGAAGTACAAATGAAGAAACATAAATGACTGAAAGGACTGGCCCCCCCTACTAGTATCACTGGGACTCCTCGCCGTCAATGTTCTCTCCCGTGCTTTTGCCTTGCCATGACCTAAAAACAACATCCCCAATGGGGTCAGTTACACAGAACAACAATCCTCAAGAGTTGAACAAGCACAATCATTACATATCTTAGTTATGAAATCAAGCTGAAGAGGAGCATCATAGTACACCCGTAATGGGACGTGCAAGTGCACAAGACGAGTGTCCGGACACACCCGCATTTGTACCTAATTAGTCTCACAGAGGCACGTTACCGTGTGCACAGTCCAGTGTGTTGGTGAACCCGCATCACATGACTATCGTGTGCCCGACTAATTCCACACATAACCACCCGGCCACGCAATATGATCCCAAAAGGTCACAAGAAAAAAAGTGACCATGATGAATATTAATGAATAACAATCCGATGACTCACCGAGATGAAATAATAATGAAATTAATGATAGCTCACTGAAATGATTGGAACCGTCGTTCCTCGTGAATTGAATGATTAGTTTGATAATTACAAGTCTCAACATGATTAATATACCATGAATGAATTATGAATATGAATGAACAACAACGAAAGGAATGAGTATCCTTTTAACCGAGTAAGAATTTACTTACACAAATACCGGTGAAGAAAAGTCCTTCCTCGAACAAACGTCCTAAGTGGAAATATCGGTCCCTCGAACAACCTTGAATAACACAATTACCAACAATCTGCTTAAATACGAATCAAGCATGCGCACAACCAACTCGAAAGTCGATACCACAATATCTAAATTCATTGGGGCATTATAACAAACACGTTGTAACCACAACCAATCTCAATTATATCGATACCAAATATCCAAGGAGTGATTCAATCCAACAAAATATCTTCAACACAATCAATAATCCAATATGAATACACAATTCGAGATTTCAACAACATCTAATCGAAACCCCCAATTCCAAAATTCAATATTCAAAGTGTTCTTGAATAATTCTCCAACAATCCAATGATAATTCGAAGAAACTCATAATCATATGTATATCTCTTTACATATCATGATTATAACATCCAAAACATCATATTCCATCTCAAAATCAAATTCTAAGGGTTGGAGAAAAATTACCTTTGAAGATCCAAACTCTTCTATCCGTCGAAACTTATGTTAATCGACTTCCCAAGCTCCACAACCAAGTAAAGATAATTAAACACAAACACAAAAGTGTTTGATGAAGAAGTGATGAAATGAGCACAAAAATCCCGTTCATGTCCTTAAATACTGCGCAGAGTTACGGCCGTAACTCTGCCACCTTACGGCCGTAACTTCCCAAGTCAATGGCCTTACGGCCGTAATCTCCATTACATACGGCCATAACAAAACTTCGTCAAAAAAACAATAATGCCCGCACTGTGCGAGTTACGGCTGTACTAGAACTACCTTACGGCCGTAATTACAGTTCGTCGAAAAAATCTCCTGAACACCAACACCAACACTTACGGCCGTATCCTGCCAAACTTACAACCGTATGTTGTCTTTGTTGACAACAACTCCTGAACCAACGAATGCATGCTACGGCCGTAACCTTCAAGTTATACGGTCGTACCTTCCTTCTTACGGCCGTATCTTGTATGACTTATAGCCATACGACATCTTCGTCCAGAAAATCTCAAATCCCACGAATGCATGTTACGTCTGTAATGTATGATAAGTTACGGCCGTAACTCACTGTTGGAAATGATAACAATCCGAAAACTCCGTCTTCTCGTTACAATGATGAATGATCCGACATACAATGCTTGTATGAATATAGTTAAGTCCAATAACATGCAATAGATGATACTTCCAACACAAGACTACCATTCACGATGATTATGATAATATTCTCGTCTCGATTCTCAAACAAAGTTGAATGACGATCGGTAATTTCTACACGGCTCAAACAATGCCAACGATGAATACAAATGAATGAACGTGAATGATGAATGATCATTAATGAGTGAAAAATTACTAAGTGACAATTTACTTAATGATAATGAATGAATTTACAACTGGGCATTACAGATAGAATTCTTTCTCCTGTTAGTGAATGGGTTATATGTCCTATGCGGTTATTGCCATATGAGATCATAAGTCTTTGGCCAAAGAATTGGAGCTAGTTGTATTGGATACACGAGAGCTCGATGATCTCAATTTGCATTAACTCATGCATAGCGTCAAGAACAGATAGGGTTTGACTGACCGTGACCCTATAACTTGATCGGGACATTTAAAAGAAGGGTTTATACGTATACTGGTATTCACGACAGAATGGTTCTTGAATGATCCCAATCATTCGTTCTCATTTGGGGTACAGTGTAGGCCGCCAGGCTGGCTAGGTGGTGCTACTACTCTTTGGTTCCTCCCTTTGCTGACTGAGATGGACCTACCGAGTTGCGCAATAGGATTGATGATGAATCGAGCTTATTCTCTCATTATGAATATTAGATATTGGATGTCTAAATTGATTTATTGGATAAATTAATTTATGGCCAAATGAATTAAATAAATTACTGGGTGATTAATTTAATTCATAGATATAATTATTTCTTGGAGAAACTAATTATATTATTTAGTATTTGATATGATCAATTAATTGGATTAATTAATTGATATAAATACATCCGAACAAAATTAGAGTTTATCTATTTGGACTCACTGAAGTCCGAAACGAACAGAACTCATCTGATTTCTTCATGATGGATGCCCCCCCACTTCATCCATGTGAGTTTTGTCTTGTTCCCATCATGATGAATGGAATCTCATGATTTGAGGGGACAAGTATCATTATCTTTATATGGTAGGGCCATCTCTCATGTGGGAGGAGTATTATATGAAGTGAAGACTAACTCTTCCAATCAGACTTGGAGCATTCATACGTAATTTCAAGAAAAAGAGAGAGAAATTTGTTTTCTCCTAGTCTTCATCTTATTCATTTCATATCTTGAGTTCTTCTTGGAGAAAATTCAACACATATTGAGAGATTGTGAGTTATACACTTGGAGTGTTATAATCACATTTTAGATTAGCTCCTATAACCTTGTTCTAGCCGTATCCTTGGAGGATAACGAGGTATAGTCTTTCCAGTCGTTTCTCCGGCGCGTGGCAAGTAGAGACGCGGTACTTTCGGCGTTGTATTATCCAAGAGCTTGGAGCGGATTGGATTCGTGGAAAGTATTTAAAGCTTGGGGAATCGCTCAAGACAATAATACCATTTTAATCAACGGACTACAAGGGTATGATTTCGAATCTTCCTTTGTTCTTTTAATATTCGTATATACGTAGCTTGATCGATCCTCGTAGGGATTCGGATCGAATTAATTTTCAGTTTACCGCTTTGGTTGGGCCTTCGTTTTAGGCACCGAATCCCAACAGTGGTATCGGAGCGAGGTCTTGCCATCGTATATACGATATTTAGCATTTTGAATGCTTATCTTGTGATTTAGAATCACTTTGACAATCGTAGATATTTTATTGTTCGTTATATTATCGTTTTTCCATGATTTTATGTTATGGTATAAATCAGGTTTTTATTGGTAATATGATTTATATTAATAATATATAGATCAGGAATAACAGGATTTATGAAATCTGCCCGAAAACGAGCTGTATGCAATCGTTGGACGATATATCATACAGCTGCCGAGTCACGGCCGAGCGCGTGCTGAATGCGGCCGAGTGCTTGTTGTATGCGGCCGAGCGCGTGCTGTATGTGGGCGAGCGCGTGCTGTATGCGGCCGAGCGTGTGTTCTTTGCGGCCGAGCGCGTGCTGTATGCGGGCGAGCGCGTGCTGTATGTGGCCAAGCGCGTGCTGTATGCGGTCAAGCGCTTGCTGTATGCGGCCGAGCGCTTCCTGTATGCGGCCGAGCGCGTGCTGTATGCGGTCGAGCGCTCATTGTATGCGTCCGAGCGCTTCCTGTATGCGGCCGAGCGCATCCTGTATGGGGCCGAGCGGGTCCTGTATACGGCCGAGCGCTTCCTGTATGGGGCCGAGCGCGTCCTGTATGCGGCTGAACGCTTCCTGTAGGCTGCCGAGCAGGGTGCCTGGTGCTGCTTGGCAGCTTCCAGACTGTCGGGCACTGGGTCTAATTTTTCGGTATATTTTCGATAATTGATTTTCCTAGTATTAAAATCATTAATTTGGAATTTCTGATGAGGGAAAATTCAAAGAAAATATTTTAAGGGTTCACTACGGACGAAAATTAAATTTTCAATTATTGTTGAATTGATTGAATCAATTCTATTTATTGTTGATTATATATATTGATTAGATCAATGTAATCTACATGCAACCCATCTATTTAGTATTTATTGGATGAATGCTTTTGAATGGGGATGTGGTTCATGGACCTAGTTTTGAATCGTTCGTTTTTATTCGATTGGGTTGTAAAGGCCGTTTTGAGCCTATTTATTTTACAAGAATTATTTGTATCTAGGGTGAAATTTTTCAATGTAAAATTTATATGTAATGACGAAGACAGGAGGAAGATACATTTGAGAAGATGAAGATTCAAGACCGAAGACTTGTAAATAGATTACGGAGTTTTTGATTCTAGGAACGGTCCATGAACTACATGTTGGTAGCAACTAGGTTGTGAATGTTTATTCATATGGTATGAATGCTCAAACGTGCTTAAATGAATTAATGTGCAAAGTGTAACATTAATCGCGAAAATTCTCCCACGACAAATTATTAAGTTTAAAAGGTTTCAAGGTTTTCCTTCCCTCCATCGAGCTTTCGGAAAATTTAAATTCAAACCGGATGTGCTAGCTTACGAGTTATCGGGGTAGTCGTTCGGGGGGGATGGATAAATTACCGAGAGCGGTTGGATGCCTTCGGTTGGAGCAAATTTTATCCCTAGAAACCTGTTCGGTTGCCAGATAAGATTTAATTGTGAAACTGATTTGTGTCGATGGTATAAACTTAACTTGTTCACGAACCATAGAAATCGTATAGGTTGAGGGGAGTGAACAAGGGGAAAAAGAATATCGAATCATCCATTATATGGGTTGGTGTTGGACATCACTTTATAAAAATTAATAGACTATAAACCTATTCAATTACCCTCTATTAAGATTTATAAAGAACTCGATCACCACTATGAAGTAGAGCGAACGATACTTCCGGATTTCACATGGGAGTATGTTATTCAATAAAAATAGTGGGAGCTGGGTTAAAGAATAGAAAAGACCATAATTCTATACTCAGATCATAATTGAACGAGTCACTAATTAATTTGTCGTACTTAATGCAGACGAACATAACTCTCAATATGACAATGAACCCGCTAGCAATTCTACTCGAAAAGAAAACCTTAATAGGACCTAACTTTGTGGATTGGCTCCGCAATCTGGCGATTGTCCTCAACATATAGGCACTAGGATACGTCTTGGAGACGGACATTCCAGTGCCTCTAGTGCGGACTAGAGCCAATCAGGAAGAGATTGAAAACCACAAAAAGTGGGTTAAGGATGACGTAAAAGTCCGTGCTTATATGATGGTTTCTATGTCTAATGAGCTTCAGAGATCTCATGAGAAAATGACTTCTGCTAGGCAATTTTATCTCACTTAATCGAGCTTTATGGTGAGCACAGTCGAACCGCTAGATATGAGATATCCAAGCAACTGTTCGGTGATAGGATGAAGGAAGGTGAGAAGGTTGGGGACCACGTCCTTAGAATGATATCTATGATCAAGATATTGGAGGCTCTTGATTTTAAGATGGATACTTCTCTTCAGACCGACCTTATCCTACAGTCTCTCCCTGATTCCTTCTCACAGTTTGTAATGAATTCCAACTGCAATAAGATTACGTGCAACTTAGCAGGGTTGATGAACAAACTGGTGACCACTTAGTCTCATATGAAGACTCCGCGGATGAAGGAGTCGGCCCTTGTGATTTCTTATGGACCTCGGAGGTCTAATAATAAGAAGAAAAAGACCAAGAAGCAGACGGGACCACAAGTCAAGGACCTTAAGGGCAAGGGCAAGGCCCCGTTGGTTCCCAAGAGCAAGAAGAAGAAGGACGCATGTCTCAAATGCGGTGAGCTGGGCCACTAGGCTAGAGACTGTCTGATTCTTCATGGTGCTTCAGGTACAGAACTTTTAGTTTTGGAAACAAATTGTTCTGCTACTGTAATTTCTACTTCTTCGATACTGGATTCTAGTGCTAGTTCTCATATTTGTACCGTGAATCAAGATCTGGAAGAAAGTAGGAAGCTTGGAGATGGGGAAATGATGATTACTGTCGAAAGCGGGCATAGTGTCGAAGCAACTGACATAGGATCACTTCTTTTGGATTTGGAATCCGGCTTTGTTTTAACTTTGGATGATGTACTCATTTTGCCCAAGGGGCATAAAAACATTGTATCCATTCCGGTCATGGATCGGAAAGGCTTTTCATTTTTCATTGGTGATGGTTCCTGCAAAATTTATTTTAGAAATAAACTAGTGGGCACTGCTACATTGTTAAATGGATTGTATAAACCTTAATAACAAAGTCGTCGTGAATACTATGACTAGGAAGTGTGGTAGGGATGAAACTAATCAAGTTTTGAAATGGCATCTTAGATTTGGTCATGTTGGTCAGACCAAGGTTTACAAAATGGAAAAGGATGGACTTATGGGTCCATTGGGATTGGATCACTTTCCTACTTGTGAATCTTGCCTTAAAGGCAAAATGACTAAGTCCCCCTTCACAGGGAAGAGCCGCTGATAAACTAGGATTATTCCATACCAACGTATGTGGTGTTTTGGAAGCAACACGTGATGGATATCAGTATTTCATTGTGTTTACAGATGATCATACTAGGTATGGTTATGTATACTTAATGAAACATAAATCCGAGGCCTTTGAGAAATTCCAGGAATTTAAGGCCCTAGTCGAGAAACAAACTGGAAATCATATCAAAGCACTTCGGTCGGACCGAGGTGGCGAGTATATGAGTACGGAGTTTGATGAGTTCCTAAAGGAACATGGAATAGTATCACAACTAACACCTCCAGGAACTCCTCAGTTAAATGGTGTGTCAGAAAGAAGGAACCGAACCTTGTTGAACATGGTCCGTTCTATGCTAGGCTATACTGACTTACCAGTTTACCTGTGGGGGTATACACTCCTGACTGTTGCTTATATCTTGAACCTATGTCCTTCCAAATCCATTCCTAAAACTCTACATGAGATGTGGGAGGGAAGGAAACCAAGTCTTAATCACATTAGGATTTGGGGATGTCCCGCCTATGTCAAGAAGACTAAGGTGGAAAAGTTGGAAGTGAGGTTCGTGAAGGGATGTTTCATTGGATTCCCATCTGGGATGATGGGTTATCTATTCTACATGCCCGAAGATCGAAAGATCCTTGTTGCTTTACAAGCACACTTCGTGGAAGATGAGTTCATTTAGGAAGGCGGAGCAGGTAGAAGTATTACTTTGGAAGAATACAATGAAACCCCTCAGGAGACACATGTACAAGAAGTTGGAACCAAACCTTCTGGAACACAAGTACAACCACCTTGTAGGTCTAGTAGGGTGTCTCAATTTCCTAAGAGGTATGGCCTTGTGCACCTGGAGGAGCTGGGTCTCCATGAGGTTCCAGGTGATAGCCAAGAGACCGACCCTGTGACCTATGACCAAGCGATGGTGGATGTAGACTCCATGATATGGACTGTAGCAGTCTTCACGTGGTTGGGACCTTCGTAGGTAGTCAAAAAGTTTGGCTTCGTACAAAATGAAGAGGAACCTTGTGTATACAATAGGGTTAGTGGGAGCAAGATCGCATTCTTAGTAATATTTGTAGATGACATTCTACTAATAGGAAATGATGTGTGAATGCTCAGTTCTGTAAAAGCTTGGATTTCGAGTAATTTCTCCATGAAAGACTTGGGAGAAGCTACCTATATTCTTGGTATTTGGCTCTACCGGGATAGAGCGAAGAGAACGATAGGTTTTCCCCAAGCCCTCTATATAGATAAAATCTTAAAGTGATTTAAGATGGATGATTCTAAAAGAGGGTTCCTATCGATGCTACATGGAATAAAACTCACCTTGAAGATGTGTCCTCATAGTGAGGAACAATGAAAGGGAATGAGTAATATACCATATGCTTCGGCAGTGGGTAGCCTTATATATGCTTTATTGTGTACAAGACCTGACATTGCGCATGCTGGGAGCGTGTAAGTAGGTTTCGGGATGACTCAGTTAGGGAACATTAGACCGCCGTAAAGAACGTTCTCAAGTACTTTAGAAGGACTAGAGATCTGGTTCTTAAATATGGTGGTGGAGAACTGAATGATGGGCTTCACTGATTCAGACTTCCAAGGATATAAGGACGACTCTATGTCTACTTCTGGCTACATTTTACTCTTAATGGAGGAGCAGTATCTTGGCATAGTGCCAAGTATAGTGCGACTGCTGATTCCACCTGTTAGGCTGAGTATAAAGCAGCCTCGAAGGCCTCCAAAGGAAGGGTTAAGAAGTTACTGGGTAAACTTCACGTGACACCATGTGTTGCACTGCCTGTTTTCATTTTTATACGATAATAATAGAGCGGTAGCACAGGCCTAGGAGTCGAGGTTTCATAATGGCACAAAACATATTGAGAGAGAGTATAATCTTGTGAGAGAATTTGTTCGCAAAGGGATACATTGTGCTGCATAGAGTAGACTCAGCCGACAACGTCGCTGATCCACTGACCAAGCCACTTTCTCAGATTAGATTAGAGCGTCATCTGGAGAACATGGGTATTAGATACCATAGTGTGTGGCATTTAGTGCAAGTGGGAGATTGTTAGGAGTATGCCCTCGAATGCCACTCAGGGGATGTTTGAGTGAGGGCATTGTACTTGTCATTATGTAATTCATTATCATAAGGCAAATGTATGTTTCTTTATTTACTGGTAGTTACTGACATTCCTGACTCGTAAATATACATATAAAAACTAGTCCGTGTATTTGAGAGCAAAACGTTCCACACCTTATTGGATAAGGGGGTCAGCACTGAAAAGGTTTATAGCTCAAATACTTAATCGTTTGCAAGTCGATGAAACTTAACTGGGCGTTAAGTTTATGTGAAGACTTGTATGACGTGTTCTTTGACATGGAGAGTGCCTGTCGAACACTAATGGTTAGTAGGAGAACACGTTATAGGTATGCTAATTGGATTAGTATACTCGAACCGACTCACCCTCGATTCGTCATACAGATTTCACTCCGGGACAGTCAATGACGGAATCGAAAGGTTGTGATAGGTATTCATGAACCTTCGACTTGAGGATTTGGTAGGGATGTGCTTGAGACGTTAAGATTTTCATTAGAGTAGTTCGACCCAGAAAATCGGAAGGTGGGGGTCAACCTCGACGTGGATCTTGACGGGCAAGTAGCAGGTCCTACTGAATACCAAGATAGAATTCTTTCTCCTGTTAGTGAACGGGTTATATGTCCTATGTAGTTATTGGCATATGAGATCATAAGTCTTTGGCCAAAGCATTGGAGCTAGTTGTATTGGATACACGAGAGCTCGATGATCTCGATTTGCATTAACTCATGCATAACATCAAGAACAGATAGGGTTTGACTGACCGTGACCCTATAACTTGATCGGAACATTTAAAAGAGGGGTTTATACGTATACTGGTATTCACGGCAGAATGGTTCTTGAATAATCCCAATCATTTGTTCTTAGTTGGGGTACAGTGTAGGCCGCCAGGCTGGCTAGGTGCTGCTACTACTCTTTGGTTCCTCCCATTGTTGACTGAGATGGACCTACTGAGTCACGTAATAGGATTAACGACGAAATGAATCGAGCTTATTCTCTCATTATGAATATTAGATATTGGATATCTGATTTTGGGGACATTGGATGTCTAAATTGATTTATTGGATAAATTAATTTACGGCCAAACGAATTAAATAAATTATTGGGTGATTAATTTAATTTATAGATATAATTATTTCTTGGAGAAATTAATTATATTATTTTGTATTTGATATGATTAATTAATTGGATTGATTAATTGATATAAATACATCGGAACGAAATTGGAGTTTATCTGTTTGGACTCACGGAAGTCCGAAACGAACCGAACTCGTCCTATTTCCTCATGATGGCTGCCCCCCACTTCATCCATGTGAGTTTTGTCTTGTTCCCATCATGATGAATGGAATCTCATGATTTGATGGAACAAGTATCATTATCTTTATATGGTAGGGCCATCTCTCATGTGGGAGGAGTATTATATGAAGTGAAGACTAACTCTTCCAATCAGACTTGGAGCATTCATACGTAAGTGCAAGAAAAAGAGAGAGAAAGTTGTTTTCTCCTAGTCTTCATCTTCTTCATTTCATATCTTGAGTTCTTCTTGGAGAAAATTTAACATGTATTGAGAGATTGTGAGTTATACACTTGGAGTGTTATAATCACATTTTAGATTAGCTCCTATAACCTTGTTCTATCCGTATCCATGAAGGATAACGAGGTATAGTCGTTCCAGTTGTTTCTCCGGTGCGTGGCAAGTAGAGACGCGGTACTTTCGGCGTTGGATCATCCAAGAGCTTGGAGCGGATTGGATTCGTGGACAACATTTAAAGCTTGGGGAATCGCTCAAGAGAAGAACACCATTTCAATCAACAGACTTCAAGGGTATGATTTCGAATCTTCCTTTATTCTTTTAATATTCGTATATACGTAGCTTGATCGATCCTCGTAGGGATTCGGATCGAATTAATTTTCGTTTTACCGCTTCCGTTGGGCCTTCGTTTTAGGCACTGAATCCCAACATACCCAACATACAAAGGGGACCTAAATCTACTTAATTTTCTTGCTTACAGGACATAAAAGATAAGGACATCTTGTACTTCGACAACGGATGTTCTCGGCACATGACAGGAGATAGAAGCAAGTTGTTAGATTATGTAGAAGGATGCGGTCCAAAAGAGCGCTTTGGTGATAAATCCAAAAGAAGAACAAGAGGGAAGGGAACCCTGCTTGTAGGAAAATTCAAAGTCACCGATGTAGCTTATGTTGAAGGCTTACAATATAATATACTTAGTATTAGCTAGTTTTGTGACAAACAGTTCTTGGTGAAATTCTATATAGATCACTGTAGAGTAAAGAACATTCTGACCAAAGAAGTTGTGCTCACAGGAAGCAGATCAGGTAATATGTATATTGTTGACTGGATGCCTACGAGCACCACAATCCCATGTTTTGTTGCCAAAGGCACTGCATATCAAAGTTGGCTATGGCACAAGAGGATGTCGCACGTCAACTTCAAGACGATCAACAAGATCGATAGATAGGGAATGGTTAGAGGTTTGCCCAATGTGTCATTCCAAAAAGACAGCGTCTGCGGACCCTGTCAGAAAGGCAAACAAGTCAAAACCACCATGAAAAGCAAATCATACCTGTTCACTCACATAGTTCTGGAAATGCTACATATGGATCTCTATGGTCCTGTCGACCTTGTAAGTTTGGGAGGTAAGAAATATTGTCACATTATTGTTGATGATTATTTCAGGTATGCTTGGACAATCTTCCTGAGTAAGAAGAAGGAAACCACATCAAAGCTGCCCGAGCACCTGAGAAAGCTTCAGAATGAGAAAGGGTTGAGTATCGTGTCCATTCGTTCTGACAGAGGTACTGAATTCACTAACCGCTTTATAGAGCAATAATTTTTGGACAATGAAATACAACACGAATACTCAGCTGCACAAACACCTCAACAAAATGGTGTTGCCGAGCGAAAGAACTATTGGATCAAGATCGGAATATGCGCCGTTGTGCGGAAGCGTAAATATAAAGGTGCGGAAACAAAATGACACAAGGATTTATAGAGGTTCGGCTATAATCGAGCCTGCATCCTCTCTCGGTATCTTTTTCAATAGGCTGAAGAAAAACCTCTGCACCTCTCTTCTATCGGTCGAGGGATAACCGTTACAATCACGTCTTCTATTGGTCCGTGATAAACCACTCGTACTTGTCTTTGTGTTGGTCCAAGTTAAACCGTTTTCCTTTTCTCTTGGACAAGGAATCAACCACTACAGCTTTCTATCGGTACTAGATAGACCTCACGAAGATATCAATTGTGATTCTAATAATGCCGGATCCTTGATCCTAATAACACTGAATCCAATCGTATGTTTTCTTTTACCTCTCGTGTATGATGTTGAATGTATAAACACTCAAACTAACAATATAAGCTCAATATCACAACAACAATAATATCAATATGAATATCTGATGAATATCAATACTCGAAGTTGTTGTGTGGATGAATACCAAGGATGTGGTATTTATAGGCTCCAAAGCCTCAACTAGCCGTTAGCCTTCTAACCCTTCATTACGGCCGTTATCTCTTCTTGCTTACGTACGTTAAACGTATTACGTACGTTATACATACGTTATCAATACTGCAGATCAGTCCAGTAGCATTCGTTTCTTTCCTTACGTCGTTATCAACGGTCCATTACGTACATTAAGTCTACGTCATTGCTGACGTCATATATCCGTTGCCGCCTTTTTGGCTTTGACTCTTCCCAACATTCATCTGGTTTGAACACCTTTACGTACGTTAAGTAACATCCATTACGTACGTAAATTTCCACGTTACGTAGGCTATGTATAAGCGATTACGTACGTTATCCGTGAATAATTCCAGCTTTTTGCACTTCGTTTTCTTCGATGCTTGGCTTCGTCTTTTTGTTGTTTTGTTTTGTGTAACAACTTAAATCATCAAAACATTGTTATAGCATGTATGGAACAAAATGTTCCAACAATCTCCCACTTTTTGATGATTACAAAATAACACTTCGTCAATGGGATTTACCTGCAAAAATACAAATATATGTATATGTGTACAGACCAAAGTTTTCGACTTTGTCCGTTTCGTTAGTTTTTTCTCGCATTTTTTTTCGACTCCTTCTTTCCTTTTTTTTATTCGAATTTTGAAATTTTCATCATCTTTTCGACGTCTCCTCATTTTTCTTTTCAAATTCTCTTTTTCGACTTTTCTTTCTCCTTTTCTCCTTTCAACTTCCATTTTTTTTTAATTTCATATTTTCGACTTTTCTTCGATTTTCTCCCCCTTTCAGGGTTAATCCCATTTTTCTCCTTCCTTCCCTTTTTTGTTTTCATCAAAAAGTGTAATAAATAATACGAGTAATAAATACCAAATTGATAAATATAACAATATGAATGAATAGGGTTTAAACTCCCCCTGAAAATATTATCTCCCCTTTAAAAAATTATACTCCCCCTGAGTAAAATATATTTTGATAAAAATTAATTTTTGGGGATCCAACCTATAGTTGGTTTTTGTTTTGAAACATAGACGATATTTGAAATATTTGTTTTTTTAGGAACCCAAATCTTTTTAATTTTAATCGTCCGGCGTGGGCTTTTACAGTTCGAAATATGATGCCCGATTTTCAAACATTTTTCGCAACGGGGTATTTTGAAATTTACGGATTCATTTTTATAACGAGGTGTGAACCTCAACCCCTGTTTATTTAAAGTAAACTTTTGAACCGAGAGCATATTTTCAAATTTCTGGTTTCCGAGAGAAAATTTCTTCGTTAAATTTTTGAGCTCGGTTTGCGTTTTAACAAGATCATTCTTTAAAATATTTTCGTTTTCAACACATTTCGAATGATCGGTTTCGATAAATTTCCCTTTTTCAAGAATTTTGGAAATCTCATTTTCCAAAGATTTATTTTTAGATTTAAGGGATTTGATTTCGGATAAAACATTTCGAAAATCGGTATGCAGTAATTCAAATGCTTCAAATAGCTCGTCACGAGAGGATGTACTTACTTGACTTTCGACGTCGCTATCGTCGAATGAACTTCGGGCCATGAGAGCGAGATTATTTTGATTGATAAAATCATCATCTTCGTCTTCATCGCTCCATGTTGCAACGAGGACCTCCTTCTTTGGTTTCGCTCGGCAGTGCTTAGCAAGTGGCCTGGTTTTCCACATAATCGACAAGAGTTGAATTTCTTAGATTCGCCCAAGATGTCTTTCTTTCTCCGATTTAATAAGGTTTGAAACTTATTAATATTCTTGGCATAATATTCTTCGTCGCTTTCGTCCACCGGGATTTCTCTTTTTGACATCTTAGCCTTCAAGGCTATCGATCGTTCCTTTGGTTTTGGCTTGACACTTCGTCATTTTAAAACAATCTCATAATTAATTAGTGAACCAACGAGGGCACTAAAATCAAGCGTATTGAGATCTTTAGATTCCATGATCGCAGTCACGGTGCCGTCCCATTCGCTAGGTAGTGATCGTAAAATTTTCTTGAATTTTTCACTACTAGATAATGGTTTTCCGAATGAAGCTAGTCCATTAGTGATGACCGAAAATCGGTCGAGCATGTTGGTGATGGACTCGTCACCCTTCATCATGAATAACTCGTAGTCATGGAGAAGCATATTGATCTTCGTCTCCTTGACTTGATTTGTCCCTTCGTGTGTGATTTCAAGAATTTTCCATATTTCTTTAGCACTTTCACACGATGAGATACGATTGACCTCTTCCGGATTTAAGGCACAATATAAGAGCTGGGTAGCCTTACAATTTAGATGGTCGTTCTTCCAATCCTCGTCATTATATTCTTCGAAACTCTTGAGAGATCCGTCGGATTTGATTGGAACTTTCGGGCTAAGACAAATGATCTTCTAAATCTCGATGTCATACGCTCGGATGAATATTGACATCTTTTTCTTCCATATCATGAAATTTGTGCCATCAAAAAATGGTGGTCGGTTAAGAGCAAGGCCTTCAACTGGAACAAATTGAAACGCCATTTGGATCGACTCCTCGAATGTTAAGCCGCGTATTGGAGGAACTGCTCCGATACTAATTGTTGGATCAAGATCGGAATATGCACCGTTGTGCGGAAGCGTAAATATAAAGGTGCGGAAATAAAATGACACAAGGATTTATAGAGGTTCGGCTATAATCGAGCCTACGTCCTCTCTCGGTATCTTTTTCAATAGGTTGAAGAAAAACATCTGCACCTCTATTCTATCGGTCGAGGGATAACCGTTACAATCACGTCTGCTATTGGTCCGTGATAAACCACTCGTACTTGTCTTTGTGTCGGTCCAAGTTAAACCGTTTTTCTTTTCTATTGGACAAGGAATCAACCACTCTAGCTTTCTATCGGTACTAGATAGACCTCACGAAGATATCGATTGCGATTCTAATAATGCCGGATCCTTGATCCTAATAACACCGAATCCAATCGTATCTTTTCTTTTACCTCTCGTGTATGATGTTGAATGTATAAACACTCAAACTAACAATATAAGATCAATATCACAACAACAATAATATCAATACGAATATCTGATGAATGAGTCATTTGATCGAAGTTGTTGTGTGGGTGAATACCAAAGATGTGGTATTTATAGGCTCCAAAGCCTCAACAAGCCGTTAGCCTTCTGACCCTTCATTACGGCCGTTATCTCTTCTTGCTTACGTACGTTGAACGTATTACGTACGTTAAGCCTCGCATGCTACGTACGTTATCAATAATACAGATCAATCTAGTAGCATTCGTTTCTTTCCTTACGTACGTTATCAACAGTCCATTACATATGTTAAGTCTACGTCATTGCTGACGTCATATATCCATTGCCGCCTTTTTGACTTTGACTCTTCCCAACGTTCATCTGGTTTGAACACCTTTACGTACGTTAAGTAACATCCATTATGTACGTAAATTTCCACATGTTATGTACGCTATGTATAAGCGATTACGTACGTTAGCCGTGAATAATTCCAGCTTTTTGCACTTCGTTTTCTTCGATGCTTGGCTTCGTCTTTTTGTTATTTTGTTTTGTGTAACAACTTAAACATCAAAACATTATTATAGCATGTATGGAACAAAATGTTCCAACAAGAACAGGACGCTCAAATAAGCAACAAGAACCATGATTGCCGCAAGCAAGTTGCCGCAGCGTTTCTGGGGTGAATCAACAAATACAGCATGTTATACACAAAACCGTTGTATCATCAACAAGCATCACAACAAAACAGCATACAAGGTATGGAACAATAAAACTCCATTAGTTTCATATTTTCACATATTTGGATACAGGTGTTATGTTCTGAACAACGGGAAAGACAAACTTAGAACCTTCGACAAATAGTCGGATGAAGGGATATTTGTAGGATATTCGTCTGTCAACAAAGCTTTCAGGATCTTTAACCAAAGGAACCTGACAGTCGAGGAATCGGTACATGTAGTGTTCGATGAACCTCACCATGACCCTATAGGAATAGAAGATCTTACTCAGAATATCCAACAACTCTCCATTAATGACCCTCCAACTCCAATAGAGCCTATCGTCGACTTAGAGATGAACCCCGCAGCTGTAAGAGCAGAGGTAGTTGAAGCTGATGCAGTACAAGCTGAAGATGCAACTACAACACCACAACATACAGTAGGGGACGCCGAACTAGAACCCGATAGAAGATGGTTAAGAGATCACCCACAGGAGCTAATCATAGGATACATTGATGCCGGAGTATCTACCCGTAGAAGAATACAGAGTACACAAGGAACTGTACTGTGTGTGCAAGAAGAACCCAAATCTGAGAAATCTCCATTTCCTATATAGAAATCTCAAGCAGAACTTAGAAGAATTGCCATGTGCACACTTGCTATATTCTTAGCTCAATCCGAACCTGTTTCTACCAAAGAATCTCTGAACAACTCTCATTGGATCACTTCTATGGAAGAAGAGCTTAATGGTTTCGAAAGAAACAATGTATGGTATCTAGTACCCAGGCCTGAGCATCAACCCGTAATTGGAACTAAATGGGTATTTAGAAACAAGAAGGATGAGAACGGACTTGTTATTAGGAACAAATCCCATCTAGTCGCACAAGGATACAAACAGGAAGAAGGCATAGACTACGATGAAACATTTGCCCCTAGACTAGAAGCCATCAGGATAATCTTAGCTTTTGCTGTCCATAAAAGCTTTGCTATATATCAAATGGATGCTAAGGGCGCATTCCTGAATTAAGACCTCGCCGAAGAAGTCTATGTTGAACAATCACCAGGGTTTGTCAACACAGAAGACGGAGACCTAGTATACAGGCTACGAAAAGCACTGTATATGTGGACTTAAGCAAGCACCTAGAGCGTGGTATGAAACCCTGTCCATGTACCTATCCAATAATGGATTCGAGAAAGGTTTTGTGGATAAGACTCTATTTAAGATACATGAAGGTGACGATCTGTTTATGGTTCAAATATACGTAGATGACATTATATTTGGTTCCGCTAAACTTGCTTTGTGTCAAAGGTTCTCTCATCTCATGCAAAGTAAATTTGAAATGAGTATGATGGGGGAACTTAGTAATTTCCTAGGATTGCAGGTAAAGTAGTTGCCTACAGGAATCTTCATTAACCAAGAGAAGTACAGCAAGGAGCTACTCAACAAGTTTGGGATGAATAACTCCAAACCCTCATCAACCCCCATGAACACTTCCATGCAAATTAGTGTTGATGAAGCTGGAAAGCCGGTTGATCAATCACTCTACAGGAAGCTAATTGGCTCACTCCTGTACCTAACAGCTAGTAGGCCCGATATCCAATTTGTTGTAGGAGTGTGTGCTCAGTATCAAGTAGCACCTAAAGAATCACACTTCACAACAACTAAATGAATCCTTAAGTACGTTAAAGGAACAGTCGATGCAGGACTCTAGTAAGGAAGGCAGATTCGATTTAGTTGGCTACAACGACTCGGATCTCGGAGGATGCAAGCTATATAGGAATAGTACAAGCGGTACTTGTCACTTTCTTGGACCTAGACTTGTGTCATGGTTCAGTAAGAAACAATTGGCAAACTCGCTTTCAACAGCTGAATCGGAATACTATGCTGCTGGAAGTTGCTGTTTACAGATTCTCTGGATGCAACAGCAGTTATCTGATTATGGAATCATTGCCAAGGAAACACCGATCATGTGCGATAGCACGAGTGTAATTGCAATAACGCACAATCCTGTATTGCACTCGCGAACTAAGCATATCGATATGAAGCATCACTTCATCCGGAATCATGTGAGAATAAAGATGTTCGGATCGAGAAAATTCATACAGACATTTAGTTAGTCAACATCTTTACCAAACCTCTCAGCACCACCAGATTCTGTATGCTTCAACAAGAATTAGGAATGCTACAGCCTGACTCCCTGCAAGTGTTTTATGCTTTTACTCATCAATTGAGGGGGAATGCTGTAAGACCCAAGAATACAGTATCCACCATTAATTAACTGTACACTCAGACAGTCGGACAGCACTGTAGGAAAAAGAAGGCATGGAACCTTCCTACAGCTGACGTTGCATTAATTAAGTGGGAGTACAGTACAACCCATGAATACAGTATTAATCCAAACATTGTTGTAAGAGTTGAATCCCGTATGTACCTTTTAAGGGGGAATGCTGTATTATTCGCGGATACAGTACATACACTATGGGACGTCAATTAATATTTTATTATTATTCTATTCGTATTATTAAATCATTTTAGCCCACGTGCCCTGTTTCAAAATTCAAACATGTTATCATTTAATGTTTAACATGACATGTGGACTTTATTATCTCAAATGCCGCGATTTTATTAATTCAAACCGCCATTTAGTGCAATGATGGAAGTCGAATTGTCAGAAGTGGGACCAGTTATCATTTCAAAAATGGATGAATAAGATATACAAGTTAAATCTCAGTTCATCCTGTTCGTTCTTTTCAAAGATGGATCCCATCCCTTAAATCTGACCGTTCACTATTTTGTAACCCTAATATTCCCTGCACACTATAAAAGGACTGTTTCTTCTTCCCTTCGACTATTTACGCCTTATGCATATTAAACAAGTTTCTGAGCAAACAACCTACATCGCTTACTGCATTTACTATTTTTTCTTTGCTTCCTCACTTCACTTTTTCTTCAGTAACCAATAGCATCATCTCAGACATCTTCTTTGTCCCTTAAGAAGAGAGACTCCATCATCGAAGGGCGAATCTTTGCCAGATCCGTCGTGCTTGAAAGAATCCACATTGAATCTGGGGATGCTGACGCCATGGAACTTATTATTTCCAGAATCCGGCAACAAGGCCTCTACCGCCTTGGAAGTCATCACGCTGAGCTCTATGATGAGCGTATAGTCGAAGAATTATATCTCAACGCTTCTGTTATATTCTTATCTCTGAAAAGAGAAGGAGGTGTTTCCGATATTTTTGTTACCGTCCGCAAAGTTTAGATCTGCGTTGACCGGGAGCTTTTGTCAAATATTTACAGGCTGCCGTCTGATGGCCTGACCATGGAAGAACTTGAGACCTTTGGGTCCCAAGAAATCCTCACTGCCTATTGGGGATTGTTCACTGGCGATGCATCGGACAAAAACGTCTATGCATCTTGCCATAAAAGGAGATTTTGCTTACCCTTTGTCTACTTACACGATTTCTGTTGTCGTGTTGTTGAGAATAGGACTAGCGTATTCGAGGTGTGCACAAACCTGCGGTTCAGAATGATGGTCGCCATCATGTCTGGTGAAAGATTAAACTGGTGCTAGATTGTCCTGGAGAGGCTACAGGAAGAGGCTTCCAAGCCTGCTACTCAGAAGAAGTCCTTCGGCCTCATCCTCAACAATATTCTCACCAAGAGTGATATGCCGCAATCAAAAGGAGACAAGAAGATTGGCCCTGGCAAATTCATAGGCGGAAGCAAGCCATCTGCGTACAACAGAGATGGACTCATTGCGACAAGACCCTTTGCGAGATATCTGCCCCTTTCTGATGATCCAAGGGATGTCACTCTGAAGTCCGGGAGTGAAGAGAAATCAAAGAAAAGAAAGAGAACATCTCACAGCAAATCACCGCATGTTGTCGAGAAGCCGAAGAAGAAGGTGAGGAAGGCTTCAAAATCCAAGGCTACAGAGGTTACAGCGATCTCTGTAGATATCCCTACATCGGTGCAACCTGCTGTACCACAACCCGAGGGCGCAACCCCTGTAGAAGAAATAATTGCTACACGTACTGCAGATCCCGAGCCTCTGGCGGCTATGACGGATGATCAATTATTTGCCAAGTTAGAAGGAACTGGAGAATCGGCTGCCTGTTCGGAGCCGAGTGAACCCACACTCGTACAGGATCCCTCTCCCATCAGGGTACCAACCCCTGTTCGGGATCCCTCTCCAAAACAGGCTCCCACACCTGTTGCGGATCCTATTCCTACAGTAAACCCACATACTGTACGGAGCCCCTCCCCCACTGCTATCATTAAGGAAACCCTTCTTCAAGTGCAGATTGAGCAAGCATTTGAATGTTTTGTACAATGGAAGTCTTATAGGGTTGCACCTTATGACGTCCTGTACAACTGGGAGGAGTGGAAAGAAGAAGAAGCTTTTGCTCTGGAAGTCTCGGACACTCAAGACATCCAAATCTTGATTCAATGGGATAACGACTTTTGCCGAGAGCTCATCTCAAATTACTATCTGGCAAAAGAATAGGCCCGATTGAAGGGAAAATCCAAGTCCGAAGACACAGTTCCTAACAACCCCGAATCTGATCCTGACTCAGACGACGATGACGACGCCCTACAGGCAGGTCTAAGAATGAGTCGAGAGGAAGCTCACGAACAGGAACTGTCCAGAATGCAAGACCAACAGGGTCAGGGGACCTCGGACAGACATCAGTCCCCTCCCCAACAACAACAAGAAGCTGCGAAGGACAACGTACAGGAGGAATCAGTCCCTTCCATATAGCACGAAGCTTCAGAACAGGAAGCTCAAGAAGAGGAAGCCTACGCCATCCCGCACGAGGAATTAGTCCCGCTGCCAGAGCCGGTGGAAGCTGAGAGTCAGCAGGAGGAATCAGTCCCTCCTATATGCATGACTACATAAACCCAACAGGAACAGGAGGAATCAGTCCCCCTGTCTCCAAGACTGACGATGCTGCCCACCCATCAGCCGAGCCCGCGCCTGATGCCCCTGCATCACCTATCTCTGTCAGCTCCAAATCCGATGAAGGATTCCTACCTGAAGAAAGACCACGACGTCCTCCTATGGCCATATATCAACTAAATGGAGCAGAGGATGAGATAATAGCGCACCCCAGCTCTCCGCGTACAGAGTCCCAGATAGAGCAACTCCAAGCCATCGACCGCCAAAAAGTGTTCATGCAGGATGCCATGAAGGCACTGTATGATGTTGGCAAAGAGCTTGATTAGATGAGAGAAACTGCAATTGATGAGATGACTGGCCTCAAGAGAGAAGTTACAAAAGTTGAAGAAGCATTTCGCATAGTGCCTAGTGCATTATGGCAAGCACTCGCTCAACTTCAACAATGCCAGGAACAAATTCTCAAGCAAGAGCAGGAAAAGCTCAGGATATCCGAAGCCAAGACTGTCGCCGCCCTACAGGAAACTGGCTCCAGGCTCACAGGACATGATAAAAAGATCGATGACATGTCTCTGGTGCTCAGTTCTCTGGTTGCCAAAATCTCGAGTATAGAGACCAAGCAGGGTAATATGATGAAGCTCCTGGAAAGCATTGATGCTAAGTTTACTTACCTTAATGATGCTAAAAAGGGGGAAGAAGCGAGAGAGGCTGGAAGGCAATGGAGGCTTGAGAGAGAAAAAGAGATTGATGCTGCATTAGAGGACAGCGTTGCTGCTGCAATAGGCCGCTTGGCCTCGCCTGCACAAGGATATAGGGCAACTGGTTCTCGCCCGTAGTTCCACGACCCTACCTATCCCTGGAGGAATAATGTGCAGAGACCATCGGAGACTCGTCTGCCTGCCAACCGTCAGCCTACAGCTGGTGAAGTGAAGAAACGGAGTAAGAACAAACTGATGAGATACTTTGTTAAGCTCATCAGGGAGTCCGCCATCTTCAATAAGTGTAAGACACAGGTAGAGGCTGCAGATGAATTTTCAAAAATGCTGGAAAAAAGGACTGCTCCCATGCAAATTTTGATGAAATCAAGGCACCGGAAAGGTGATCGTCTTACTCACCCCGACGATACTTGCCTTAGACAAATCAACTGAAGAAAGAGCAATCTATTTACATCGAGGCAAGGATTCCCTGAAGAACTGGTGGAGAGGAACTGATAATGATCCTGACATGAGGCCTTGGAGACACGCTCATTATAGGAGCTAGCATGGACGATCCTTACCATTATACTTAGCAGTATGAAATCTATGTATCTTTCTTCCTTAAATCATTGTAATCTTTTGATCCCAATCAATAAAATTCAATTTTTGCTTGAAAGATTACAGCTCGTAATCTACTCTTACTCTTACGAATTCAATTTATTTGCTTCAAACAACAAGTATAAAACTTGTTAAGTCCTAAGCTGTAAGAACTTGTCTGCGAACAGTTCATATATTAAGTTGTATTCAACCTAGATCACACTGTAAGATTGTGCCCGTGCGCCAATCATAAGTTTAAGTTGTAATACACATCCCTGTAGATGTTTATGAATTCTTAGAACTTGCCTACGAGCAGTTTACATTTTTAGACTAAGTGCTGAAGACCAGATCTTTCGACAGAATACCAAGAAGTCAGTCTCTCTCGATCAAGATGTTATCTTTAAGAGGTTTTGGCATTATCAAAAAGGAGGAAATTGTTGGGATAAACAATCTTGTACCTTGTTTTGATAATTGCTATCATACAGTAAGTCTAGCAATCATACAACAAGTTGTCTCAAAAAAACGGAAGGATTCGAAATACCGCTAAGTATGGAAACACTGGGATATCCATACAGCACCCTTCCATACAACATTTGAGATAGCCTACAGTGTTGGAGTCTACAGCTACAGCATTAAAGATGTAACATGTTGGATACAACATACAGGCGGAAAGTGTTAGAAAAACAAACACTTATCCAACAGGACTGAAGATCGTTGCAAAGGAATCTACTTTATTCACTAAAAGTCAAAATGCCGTTTGAAAGAAATATTTAAATACTGATCGGATAAAGTATTTAAATACCAACCGACAAGGATCTTCAGACAAGGAGCAAAATCCGAATCTAACATATTGAAAGTCAATCAACCAATCAGAATGGATCTTTGCTCACCAACCAGCCAATGGACATATTTATAATGGAGGGCGATTTACATCTGACTACCTTTTTAGATGGCCTAATTACAGTTTAGTCCCTATTGTTTCAGATATTACAATGAAGGACAAACTTTGCACTATCCAGAAACTATATTTACAATAAAGGATAAAAGTCAAACTTTCAGATGATGTCACTGGAGAGAGAGTATTGATATTCCGAATTTGCCCTTTTATTTTTGTTTTTCTTTTTTACCCATTTATTTTTCGCCTCACGTGGGTGGCACATGCTGGACCTCATTGTAATATATATAACATTTTTGGACTTCAGTGTAATAAATTTTCAAGGTTTCTAGAAAAAAATATTTTTTCCAAAAGAGAAAGTATTTTCTGGAAAAAATATATTATTTTTCGAAAAAATTAAAAAAATTATTTTCTGGGGAAAAAATTATATTTTTGAAAAAAAACATTATTTTATGGAATTTTTTTTTTTCGAAAAAATTAAAAAATATTTTCTGGGGAAAAAATTATTTTTTGGCAAAATAAAATTTATTTTTTGAAATAAAATTATTTTCTAGAAAAAAATAAAAAAAAATATTTTTTCGAAAAAATTAAAAAAAATTCTGGAGGAAAAAATATTTTTTGGCAAAATAATATTTTTTCGAAATAAAATTATTTTCTGGAAAAAATACTATTTTTTTTGAAAATATAATTATTTTCTGGGAAAAAAATAAAAAAATATTTTTCCGAAAAAAATAAAATATATTTTCTAAAAGTTATTTTTTGGCAAAACAATATGTTTTCGAAATAAAATTATTTTCTTGAAAAAATATTATTTTTTGGAAAAAATAAAATTATTTTCTGGAAAAAAAATAAAATAAGATATTTTTGCGGAAAATAAAAAAAATATATTTTCTGGAAAAAAATTTATTTCGAAAAAAAATTATTTTCTGAAAAAAAAAATATTTTTTAAAAGAAATGTATTAGTCAAACACTTTAATAACTTATAAGCTATTTGTTTCATATGAAATGTATTTTAAAAGAAATGTTTTATTCAAGTAAATAGAGGGGCATTTTCGTCTTTTTAATGGAAGTCAACACCAATTCATATTTTTGTCCTTCGCTGTAATTTATGAAACAATAGGGACTAAAGTGTAAAGAGGTCATCTAATAGGGTAGTTGGCTGTAATTTCCCCTTATAATGGATCTATTCCAAAGTTATAAATAGTCCATGTAAGAGGACATTACAAACACTGATAAACATTCATAAACACGAACGAATACGAAAAGATTGAACGAAAACTCTGAAGAGATTATTGTCAATCAAGCTTACAAAGAGCAAATATATTTCTTCGAGCTTATATCAATATCCGAGAGAAGAAATATACTCAGTCAACGTGAACAGCACATCATCAGCCTAAGATCATCATGTTCAAGCTGCTGTTCAGACCAGTGATTTCACCATTTTTACTTTGAGTAAAACTTAGCCCTGTATGGACTAAGGAAAAGATATTCTGACCTGTGTGGTAGGAATAGGACGAATCTTCAATATGTGTGAGAAGAAGCAAGACAACGAAGGCTACAACCAATCTGTGTGAACGGTTGAAAGCTACAGTCTTTGTATCAATCTGTGTGAACAATACAATGATATGTTTGATTAAAGTTGTTGGAATATTTATTCCACATATTCGTTAATAGAGTTTTGATGATTAAGTTGCTAAACAAAACAAAACTACAAAGAGGCGAAGCAAAACAACGAAGCAGACGAAGACACAAAAAGCTGGACAAAATCCAAAGCTAGCGCACACTAGACATATAAGTTAGCGCATGCTAACGGGTCCTGCCTGCAGATCAGACGAGTTCGAAGTTACCTGAAGACAATCTACCTGATGAAGATAGCGCACGCTACACATAAGGAATAACGCACGCTATCGAAGGTTTATTACCGTTGAAAAGACTTTCAATACAGAATGACGTATGTGCTGGCATAAGGCATATCGCACGCTATGAATGATTAATAGCGCACGCTAAAGTGTTCGAATTCAAACAGATGAACGTTGGGAAAAGCCGATCAAAGTCAGAAGCATCAAACGGATAGTTTGACAAAATCATGCAACGGATATATGGATTAACGCACGCTACGTGTAAGGATTAACATACGCTAAGAAGACAGATTAACGTACGTAATGAAAAGTAATAACGTACGTAAGGAAAGAAACGAAGCCACTGGACTGAAACTGCATAACGATAACATAGCTACATGGAGTGCATAACGTACGTAATGAGGCTTAACGTACGCTATGAAGATAAGCTAGCGCACGCTAGCAAGTCAAAAGATGCTAATGGCTAGTTGGAAGAGAAATGGCTATAAATACCACTTCAAATGGTATTCATCCAAAAACAACGCAAAGCATTCGATATATTGATCAGAGATTCATATACACATTCTAGTTGTTGTAATTGTGCTTATATTGATAGTTTGAGTGTTTATACATTCAACACATATACGAGAGGTAAAAGAAAAGATACGATTAGATTCGGTATTATTAGGATCAAGGATCCGGCATTATTAGAATCGCAATCGATATCTAAGTGAGGTTTATCTAGTACCGATAGAAAGCTAGAGTGGTTGATTCCTTGTCCAATAGAAAAGGAAAACGGTTTTGTAATATCCGACGGAAATTCTTACTTACTGTTGTATCATTCGGATAATTCAAATAGACACAATAATAACGATCACTCGCACTATAATTGGATTCTCAGCGTCGCATAGATTAATACATTTTTGAGCTACTAACCTGAGTATAACGTACGCTAATCCTTAATCATAACGTACGTTATGCTTAGTTCTTTACGTACGTAAAGGTGTACTTGTTACGTACGTAACCAGTGTAATCATATCTGATCTCAACTTTCGGCATGTAGGGCAGGACAGGATTCGAATATCTGATCTTTTGGAGGCAATCTAGTTGACCTACATTACGTACGTAATGCGTTGATAGGTAACGTACGTAACGATGTTCGTGTTTCAGTCCAGTAGCCTCTGGACTGAGCTTATGTACGTAACACTTCCCGGATAACGTACGTAACGAACTGTGCTGTTATAAAAAGACAACTTGTGTCTTTCATTTTGCACGACCAAACTCTGAGTTTTCACCAAGATAATCATCCTCCTGCATCCCTAGATCAAAATTACCTTCTTCCAACTTGTGTTTGAGCTTTACATTTGGATTTTGGAGCTTGTTGATTGGGAGTTGGAGTCATTCTTGAAGCTTAGATTGTGTTCTTGTGGTCTTGGTGTATTGTTCTTCAATTCTGAAGGTATGTCATACGTTTTAACCCTATAATCTCATAGTTATAATGGTAGTGATTAAGTATACTCCACCTAGTAATGATTTAATCAAGCTAAACATGTTCATAGTTAAGCTTCCAACAAACTTAATGATGAATATGATGGTTAAGGGTTTTGTAAGGTTATGTTCTTAGTATCTTAAATGATGATGATCATGTTTAGTTAAACCAAACTCTTATTCCTGGACTAATAACACCAATAGAATACTAATAATCTTTGTTTCATTATGATGTAAATAACTTCTTGGAATAATTACCATAAAATGTTTTGAGAAACCCTTGTTGATCATTAGAAGAATGGAAGCACCTTCTTGAACCTAAGCTAAATGAATCCAGAGGAGTAATGTTTGAACCTCCAAGTTAACTAGAAGATTATAAGGAAGGTGTTGAACTTGAAGTAGTCTTCTTGATCATAATATGGAATTGTAACTACTTAACTCAACATAAGTGATTGATTGAAGTGCAGATTTTAATTTTAATCAATTGAGATGTCCTGGATAAGTTTAAAGAGTAGGAGATTATTGTTTAACACATCTTAATCCAGCAAACATTTGGTAAACATCTTGTAATCAATTGTGAGAATAAAATGGTATTGAATAAGGTTCTTGGAGTAACCCCTCAACATCTTAAAAAGTTGAACTACTCAAATGAGAATTAGGATGTTGTCTCGTTGAAGTTTGGTATAGATGATCCTATGAACGTATTATTGAGTAAAATATACTTCATTCAAGGTTGATTGTCCGAGTAACCAATTTTGAATCGAGGGTCGGCTGTTCGTTCGACAAAGAAGGACTTTACACGCCTCCGTATTGAGGCAAGTTATCTTGCTTGGTTATAATGAGGTGTGGATTCTTATGATGATTATGCATTTCGTGTATATTAAAAACTTATAAACTTGTGTCTTGTGATTTGAGGTTGTTCTTAATGATGTCCCGTTTTCATCGTGGGATTGTATTCCCAAGTTCGTTACTTTTGGACCCTTGATATTGTTGATCTTGTTGTCATCTCGGTGAGTCCTCGATCCTTAATCGGATTTTGTGAATTATTGAATTCGTTGTCATGTTGCATCGTGACATATCCGGAGTCATATCTACGTTCCGATTGGATATTGTGTAGGATTTTTAGCCGGGCACATATATAGTCATGCGTGAATATTTTCCGTGAAAGGCTGTGCACACGAGACGTAGTTCGTTGAGGCTAATTAGGCACATTGTCCCACGTATATCCTAGATTCCGTATACGGGGTGGACATGTGCACTGACACATATTCGGATCGGGCGTACTGTAATACCCAGTTGTAATTCAGTAATTATCATTCAGTATTTATCATTCAGTAATTGATACTCAGTATTTTCATTCATTATTGATCATTTGTCACTCATTTTCAGTCATGGTATTCATCATTCAGAGTAATTGTATCGTGTATCAATCGTCATTCATCACTAATCTGATTGGAGTTTCGTGCCGTGTTTATCATCATAGTCATTTTCGCTATGAGTAAGGCGTGAGGAGTAGCGCACGCTACATACTCCTTTTAGCGTACGCTAATTGGGTATAAGTAGCGCACGCTACCACTCGGCTTTAGCGCACGCTAAGGTTACCTTCGGCCGATCCGTAAGGTACCGAATCGCAGTGAGTTATAAGCAGCGCACGCTACGAATGGTAAGTAGCGCGCTAGTGGGTTGAAGTAGCGCATGCTAATATGAGGTGTAGCGCGCTAAGGACGGATCGAGTTGAGTCCATGGCTACCGGATCGCACCGATTAATTCATAGCGCACGCTATGTGTTGTTGTTAGCGACGCAACCGATATATTAGCGCACGCTAAACAATGGTTGTACCCCACGCTATCGGGCCGATCGAGGTCGATGCGCTCGACTCAAAGGCCGGGCATCAATATTTCGTTAGCGCACACTAATAATGGGTCTTAGCGCACGCTAGTAGTATGGCCGTAGCGCACGCTACAAGAAGGTACGTAGCGCGCGCTACCGTGTTCGGACAGTGGGTACTGGACTTCCCAAATTACTCGTTAGCGCACGCTACGCACAAGGGCTAGCGCACGCTAACCTGGACTGACTATAAATTGGACAGTTTAGTCAGAGTTCGTCATTATTCATCTCATTTCATTCCTTCGGTAGTTTTGGGCGATTTCGAGCGATTCGGAGAGGATTCTTCGAGGTGTAATCATCAATCATCATCTTCAAGCTCATCTTTCGGATTAATCATCATTTCATCATCTTCATCTCATCGAATCAAAGGTATTAATCTCTTGGATCTAGAATTTCGGATTTTTGGGTTTTCCTTCCGATTTCTTCGTGTAAGCTTGGATTATCATTGGAATATGTTGGATATGGATTATCTACCTTGGATAAGTATATTCTTACGGATTTAATGGTTATTTTCGGAATTATTTCAAGAACCCTTGGGGTTGATTTCGGTTATTTTGGGGATTTCCGATTGTCGTTTTTATAAACTTGAATTGTGGACTTCTATGAGATTATTGATGTCATTGATAATGTTGTACTGGCTTGAATCAATCATTTTGGAGTTGGTTCGATAATTTGGGTTTGGTTTTAACCAACGGGTATCTCAACGTTTTCGTTAGAGTACATCTACGAGTTCGGATATTGTTGTATCAACGTTTGGGTCGGTTATGATCGTATTTGAGTCGTGTATTGATCGGTTGTTGGTAACTATTGATGTTCAAGGTTGTTCGAGCGACCGACTTTTCATTTAGGACGTTGTTCGTGGAAGGACATTCTTCATCGGTATTGTGTAAGTTAATTCTTACTCGGTTAAAAGGATATTCATTCCTTTTGTTGTTGTTCATTCATAATCGTAACTCATTCATCATTGTATTAACCGTATCAAAACTTGTCATTGTCAATTAATCACCTCAGTCATAAGGAACGACGGTTCCGATCATTTCATTGAGCTATCATTCATTTCACCATCATTTAATCTTGGTGAGTCATTATTCATTTTCGTTGTCACTTTTGTCATATTGTGGCATTCCGGGTCATACTGGCGTGCCGGTTGGTATGTGTAGGATTTTCATGTCGGGCACATTATAGTCGTGTGTTGGTTGGTGGCCTCACATTGGACTGTGCACACGAGTTGATGGCTTCGTGAGACTGATTAGGTACAAGACCACACGTGTATTCGATCGATACTCGTTGGTGGCTTGTGCACGGACACATTTCCATCCCGGACGTAGTGTGGCGCCATTCCTTTGAGCCGTACTGATAGTCGATTCATATAGCAGGTTTGATTGCGTATGTTTCGACAGGATAATTCATAATTTTAGATATATCATGATTGTGTATTTTCAACCCTTGAGGATTGTTGTTCTGTGTAACTGACCCCGTTGGGGGATGCTGCTTTTTCAGGTCATGGCAAGGCTAAGGCACGGGGAGAGCACGATGACGGCGAGGAGTCCCAGTGATACTAGTAGGGGCCCCCAGTCTTTTCAGTCATTATGTTTCTTTTATTTTATTCCGCTGCAGACATTCCGTTTGAATATTCATTTCACTCATTGTTGTATATTTTATCTCCATATAAAATATACTTGTATTGATATCATCACGGTGTATTGTATAAAACTCCTCATCGGAGTAATTGATGTTGTAATGTGGTTCGGTACTACATTTACTCGTGTAATTCATTCATTTTCATTAGCACAAAAGGTCCCAATGGGGTCCACAGACCGTAATATCCGCCTAGTTTGGGGTGTTACAGTTGGTATCGGAGAGTGGTTTTGAATACTACCCTCCAAGTCATGTCTCATTTGAAATCATCGTCATCGGACTAGTATCATTGGACTTTCGTGTCACGTGTGACTGTGCAAATGCCGAGCCAATCGGATCAAGAATCGTAAGATTTCTAATGCCATGGTATAATTTCTGGCATTAATCATTCATTCATAATTCATCAGTTAACAATCCTCAATCATCATTGTCATTTTGACCAAGACGGTCAGGTTAACTCATTAATCACTCAATTCATTTCGTTATTCAGTTGTTGATCAGGAAGATCAAATCATTAATCTTGTTAACTCATTCAAGATAATCATTTCAGTAACTTCATCAGATAATCATGTCACATCAACTAATCATTCATGTAATCGCTGTATTTGAGCGCGTATGCTCATTTTCATCATTTCATAATATAATCATAATGTGATACACATGCGAGATATATAATCATCATATGACTTTCCACTTCAGTATGGAGAGGGCTGGCAGAGGACGTGGAGGACGAGGCCGTGGAGCGGGCCGAATCCCGAGAACTCATGCGAATACACGTGCAAATGCCAGGAATAATGCTAATTCATCGAGCAGTGACGCTGCCACTCATTCACCTGGACGCGATCATTCACTATCGGGGAGTCATACCCGGGACACGGCTCAGTCAGAGGGTGTCCGGGTTGACCCACTCGCATTTATGCAGGGCATGATGGCCCAAATGACCCAGATGGCTCAGTTGATGGAGACGATGCATAACTCCGTCAATCAAAATCCGCAGGCTCCTCCGCCGCCACCTCAGAGGCAAGAGAGGGGTGTAAGCAATATCATTAGCGATATCTCTCGCCAGCGACCACCTACTTTTGAGGGCTCATCTGAGCCGGCGGATATTGTTCATTGGCTTGAGCATTTTGAGAAGTTATTTGCTATGGTGGATTGCCCTGAAGGGCATAAAGTTTCAGTTGCGGCTTACTATCTCGGTAAGAGCGCTCATTCATGGTGGTTATCGTTGAAGCCCACAGACGGAACATGTACTTGGGATCAGTTCAAGACTCTCATGATGGAGAGGTACTATCCGGCCCCACTCAGGGAGGCCAAGTTGTCGGAATTACTCACTCCCGACCTTTCGGCGGATGATGACGTTCTCGCCATCGCCGAAAAATTTCAGGAACTTCTTCCGTTCGCCTCATCTATCATTCACTCAGAAGCGGACAAGATCAAGTACTTCAGCAAGAGGCTGAAACCCCGTATGAGACTTCAGTTACTTAATCATAATTGTGCCACTCTGGCCGAGTTCATTGAGAAAGCTCTCACTTACGAGCTTACGGCTAAGGAAATTACTAAGCAGCAACCTTCGTCTGCTAGCAAGAAGTCCAAGAACCGTAATCAGTCTGACGGGAGTCAGGCCACTTTCAAGAAACCACGTGCGGGCTCCACTTTTTCTGAGCGACCTCCCACGGCGTCTAAACCCGCGGAATCTCAGTCGCGAGCGGCCAGTTCGGCCATCACCTGTTTCAACTGTGAGGAACAGGGTCATTTCAGCACCAAATGTCCGAAGCAGACTGTCACGTGCCACAACTGTGGGATTGCTGGGCATAGGGCCCGTTTTTGCCGTAGGGACTCTAAACCCACTCCGGCGTCATCTCAAGCTCCTGTGTCATTCGGCCGTGCGTAATCAAAGCCACTCGGGCTGCGTTCAAGACGACAGGAGCTAAAGGCGGAGCCAAGAGCTATCAGACGGGAGCGTCCGGTTCGGGGGCCGGCAAGCCCCGAATTTATGAGATGAAGAAGACCGATGATCCCGAGGCCCGGATGATCTCAGGTACACTCGATATTCTATCTCAACCTGTGTGTACCCTTTTTGATACTGGTGAATCTCATTCATTCATTTCCGAGTCATGTTTGAGTAGACTACGTCTGGGTAGTGCTACTAGTTGTGAGCCCTATGTCATTGGCCTACCTGATGGTAGACGAATTATCGGAAGTCGTGAGATTCAAAATTGTCCGATTCAGCTTCATGGTCGTGTATGGCCAGCGGACCTAATCGTAGTAGATTTGCCGAGGGACGACATCATCTTGGGTATTGATTGGATGGATCGTCATGATGCCATCATTAGTGTCCGAAAGCGTTTGGTCACTATCATTTCAGACGATGGAGTCGAATGTGTGTTTCAGGGAGGTAATCCCGGCTGTTCTGGTAAAGTCATTAATCTGATGAAAGCAGTAAGGTTACTCAATCAGGGATGCGTCGGTTATTGGTGCTATATGGCCAAAACCGAGAAATCATCAGTAATGTTAACGGATATTCCGGTGGTGAGGGAATATGCCGATGTTTTTCCAGACGAGTTACCTGGTTTGCCTCCACAGAGGGATGTGGAATTCACGATTGAGTTGGAGCCTGCACGCCCCCGATATCGAAGGCACCGCATCGGATGGCCCCGACCGAAATGCAGAATTAAAGAACCAACTTGAGGAGTTGTTCGAGAAAGGTTATATCCGACCGAAAAGCGCCCCGTGGGGAGCACCGGTGTTGTTTGTCAAGAAGAAGGATGGTTCATTCCGCTTATGTATTGATTATCGGAGTTGAACAGGTGACGATCAAGAATAAGTATCCCTTACCCCATATTGATGATCTCTTAGATCAACTTCGTGGAGCTTCGATTTTCCAAGATCGACTTAAGATCTGGATATCATCGATTCGCGGATTCGAGAGTCGGATATCGCGAGGACGGCGTTACGAACACGCTATGGTCATTATGAGTTTGTGGTTATGCCGTTCGGATTGACTAATGCACCTGCGGTATTCATGGAGTTAATGAATCGGGTCTTCATCGACTTTTTGGATCGGTTTGTTGTTGTCTTCATCGATGACATTTTGATTTATTCTCGTGACCGGGAGGAACACGAGTTTCACCTTCATCAAGTGCTCGACGTGTTGAGACGAGAACAACTTTATGGGAAGTTTTCCAAATGTGAGTTCTGGATGTCCGAAGTGACTTTTCTCGGACATGTAATTTCATCAGACGGAGTTCGTGTCGATCCTCAGAAGACGGAGGCTATTCGGGATTGGCTACCTCCGAAGAACGTTTAGAAATCCGAAGTTTTCTTGGATTAGCGGGTTATTATCGGCGGTTTGTGGAAGGATTTTCTAGAATCGCTCAACCCTTAACGAACCTTTTGCGGAAGGATAAGAAATACACGTGGTCCGACGCGTGTCAACAGAGTTTTGAGGAACTCAAGAGCCGGTTAATGTCAGCACCTGTACTTTCCTTGCCGCAGGGGACGGAAGGATTTGTGGTCTTTAGTGATGCGTCCGGACAGGGTCTCGGATGTGTGCTCATGCAGAACGGGAAGGTTATTGCCTATGCTTCACGGCAATTGAGACCTTACGAGGCTAATTATCCGACCCACGACCTGGAGCTAGCAGCCGTGGTGTTCGCTTTGAAAATTTGGCTTCATTATCTTTATGGCGTTACCTGTCAGATATTCACCGATCATAAGAGTTTAAAGTATATATTTACTCAGAAGGAGTTAAATATGCGCCAGAGACGGTGGTTGGAATTAATCAAAGATTATGATATCGAGATCCTCTACCACCCGGGCAAGGCGAACGTTGTCGCCGACGCCTTGAGTCGTAAGTCCGTTCAGGAGCAGATGCTTGCTCGTTTAATAGTTCAGAAGGAGCTTCAGCAGGAATTCCTTAGATCCGAGATCGAGGTCTGGCTTCAGCGAGTTCAGGGGCAGCTTTGTATGTTAGAGATTTCATCGTCACTCGAGGAGGAAATCCGAGAGAATCAGGGTTCGGACCCATCATTGTTGCGCATCCGAGAGGATGTGGCTCAGGGGAAAGCCCTGGATTTGTGGTCCACGAGGATGGACTTTTGAGGTTTAAGAATCGGTTGTGCGTACCGGCGAATGACGAGTTGAAAGACTCGATTTTGAAAGAAGCTCATGCTACCCCTTATTCTGTGCATCCGGGGTCTAGCAAGATGTACAAGGACTTGAAACAAAATTACCGGTGGAGTAATATGAAGCGAGAAGTCGCAGAATTTGTTTCGAGATGCTTAACTCACAACAAGTTAAGATTGAACATCGACGGCAGTATGTCAAACCCCTTCCTATTCCCGAGTGGAAGTGGGAAGACATTTCTATGGATTTCATCACGGGTTTGCCGACGAGTCGTCGTGGCATGAATACGATCTGGGTGATCGTGGACCGCTTAACCAAATCAGCTCATTTCCTTGAGATCAAGGAGACATGGGGTCCCGAGAGACTTGCTCAACTGTTCATCAAAGAGATAGTCAGACTGCACGGTACTCCTAAAAGTATCGTTTCCGATCATGACGGACGGTTTGTGTCGCATTTTTGGAAATCAGTTCATCGTGCTATGGGAACTCAGCTTAATCTCAGTACCGCTTTTCATCCTCAGTCCGACGGACAATCAGAGAGGACTATTCAGACCTTAGAGGACATGTTGAGGGCATGCGTCCTCGATTGGAAAGACGATTGGGAAGCCCAACTACCATTGATCGAGTTCACGTATAATAACAGTTGGCATGATTCGATCAAGATGGCACCTTACGAGGCCTTGTATGGTCGTCGTTGTCGATCTCCGTTGTGTTGGGACGACCTATCAGAATCATTGGGCACCGAGCCCGATATGCTTATAGCCGCCCGTGAGAAGGTAGCTTTGATCAGGAGTCGTTTGTTGACAGCTCAGAGTCGACAGAAATCATATGCGGATAACCGTCGTCGACCATTAGAGTTCGAGGCTGGCGACCATGTGTTGGTCAAGGTATCCCCGAGTCGTGGTATCTTCCATTTTGGGAAGAGGGGAAAGTTGAGTCCGAGATTCATTGGACCGTTTGAGATTTTGGATCGAGTAGGCGAGTTAGCTTATCGATTGGCTTTACCTCCGGCGTTGAGCCGAATTCATAATGTGTTTCACGTCTCTCAGTTGCGGAAGTATGTTGCCGACCCGAGTCACATACTTCAGTTCGACGAAATCGAGATCGCCGACGATCATTCATATGAGGAGCGTCCTATGCGAGTTTTAGAACGACGAATCAAGCAGTTGAGGAATAAGACGATTCCTTTGGTTAAAATTCAGTGGTCTAGACACGGAGTCGAAGAGGCTACTTGGGAAACCGAGGATAGTATGCGGGAGAGTTATCCCGAGTTGTTTGACGCTTAGTTTCGGGGACGAAACTCTTTTAAGGGGGGGTGTATGTAATACCCAGTTGTAATTCAGTAATTATCATTCAGTATTTATCATTCAGTAATTGATACTCAGTATTTTCATTCATTATTGATCATTTGTCACTCATTTTCAGTCATGGTATTCATCATTCGGAGTAATTGTATCGTGTATCAATCATCATTCATCACTAATCTGATTGGAGTTTCGTGCCGTGTTTATCATCATAGTCATTTTCGTTGCGAGCTGTGCGTGAGGAGTAGCGCACGCTACATACTCCTTTTAGCGTACGCTAATTGGGTATAAGTAGCTCACGCTACCACTCAGCTTTAGCGCACGCTAAGGTTACCCTGGCTGCAGTCCAGAAGGTACTGAAATGCAGGTGAGTTATAAGTAGCGCACGCTACGAATGGTAAGTAGCGTGCGCTAGTGGGTTGAAGTAGCGCACGCTAATATGAGGTGTAGCGCGCGCTAAGGACGGATCAGGTTGAGTCCAGTGGCTACTGGACTGCACTGGATTAATTCATAGCGCACGCTATGTGTTGTTGTTAGCGTACGCAACCGATATATTAGCGCACGCTAAACAATGGTTGTAGCGCACGCTATCGGGCCGATCGAGGTCGACAGTTTTACGGACTCGGTCCGGGCATCAATATTTCGTTAGCGCACACTAATAATGGGTCTTAGCGCACGCTAGTAGTATGGCCGTAGCGCACGCTACAAGAAGGTACGTAGCGCGCTACCGTGTTCGGACAAAGGTACCGGACTACCCAAATTACTCGTTAGCGCACGCTACGCATGGGCTAGCGACGCTAACCTCGACCGACTATAAATCGACGCTTTAGTCGAGTTCGTCATTATTCATCTCATTTCATTCCTTCGGTAGTTTTGGGCAATTTCGAGCGATTCGGAGAGGATTCTTCGAGGTGTAATCATCAATCATCATCTTCAAGCTCATCTTTCGGATTAATCATCATTTCATCATCTTCATCTCATCGAATCAAAGGTATTAATCTCTTGGATCTAGAATTTCGGATTTTGGGTTTTCCTTCCGATTTCTTCGTGTAAGCTTGGATTATCATTGGAATATGTTGGATATGGATTATCTACCTTGGATAAGTATATTCTTACGGATTTAATGGTTATTTTCGGAATTATTTCAAGAACCCTTGGGGTTGATTTCGGTTATTTTGGGGATTTCCGATTGTCGTTTTTATAAACTTGAATTGTGGACTTCTATGAGATTATTGATGTCATTGATAATGTTGTACTGGTTTGAATCAATCATTTTGGAGTTGGTTCGATAATTTGGGTTTGGTTTTAACCAACGGGTATCTCAACGTTTTCGTTAGAGTACATCTACGAGTTCGGATATTGTTGTATCGACGTTTGGGTCGGTTATGATCGTATTTGAGTCGTGTATTGATCGGTTGTTGGTAACTATTGATGTTCAAGGTTGTTCGAGCGACCGACTTTTCATTTAGGACGTTGTTCGTGGAAGGACATTCTTCATCGGTATTGTGTAAGTTAATTCTTACTCGGTTAAAAGGATATTCATTCCTTTTGTTGTTGTTCATTCATAATCGTAACTCATTCATCATTGTATTAACCGTATCAAAACTTGTCATTGTCAATTAATCACCTCAGTCATAAGGAACGACGGTTCCGATCATTTCATTGAGCTATCATTCATTTCACCATCATTTAATCTTGGTGAGTCATTATTCATTTTCGTTGTCACTTTTGTCATATTGTGGCATTCCGGGTCATACTGGCGTGCCGGTTGGTATGTGTAGGATTTTCATGTCGGGCACATTATAGTCGTGTGTTGGTTGGTGGCCTCACATTGGACTGTGCACACGAGTTGATGGCTTCGTGAGACTGATTAGGTATAAGACCACACGTGTATTCGATCGATACTCGTTGGTGGCTTGTGCACGGACACATTTCCATCCCGGACGTAGTGTGGTGCCATTCCTTTGAGCCGTACTGATTGTCGATTCATATAGCAGGTTTGATTGCGTATGTTTCGATAGGATAATTCATAATTTCAGATATATCATGATTGTGTATTTTCAACCCTTGAGGATTGTTGTTCAGAATCGACTTCGCTGGGGATGCTGCTGTGTCATGGCAAGGCTAAGGCACGGGGAGAGCACGATGACGGCGAGGAGTCCCAGTGATACTAGTAGGGGGCCCCAGTCTTTTCAGTCATTATGTTTCTTTTATTTTATTCCGCTGCAGACATTCCGTTTGAATATTCATTTCACTCATTGTTGTATATTTTATCTCCATATAAAATATACTTGTATTCAGTATCATCCTGGGTGTGTTGTATAAAACTCCTCATCGGAGTAATTGATGTTGTAATGTGGTTCGGTACTACATTTACCTGTGTAATTCATTCATTTTCATTAGCCTGGTGGGTCCCAGTCGGGGGTCCACGGCACTGTAATATCCGCCTAGTTTGGGGTGTTACACGTACTGTGATGTCCCTCTCGAGCCATACTATCTTAGTCGCTCACAGTCCATTTTTATACTTGGATGTGTTCGACGTTTTGTGACTGAGCGTTCATACGCCCGAGGGGTATGTTCGTTAGTCGGGGCGTTATTCTTGAAATCTTATATACGTGAATTGTATACTATCTTGAGAATCATTTATCATGTATATCTGACCCTGTGTTGGGCGAAATACTTGTGTTGTATTTTAGGTCGAGGAAAAGGCAAGGCACGGGAAGATCAAGGTGATGACGAAGGGTTCGAAGGATACTAGTTCGAGGGCCCCAAGTCTTTCTTGTCCGGTCATGTTCGTACCGTGTAATGTTATCTTTCCGCTTTATTTTAGGCTTGAACAAATGTATTGTTATTTAAGGTATAATTCATCTCCATATGGATTATACTTATGTTTGGATCCTGTGTAATAAGGCCGTAGGCCATACTGCTGTAAACTCCAGATCGGAGTAAGTACTATGTTTTGTGGTTCGGTATCACATGTATTGTGTATTTAATCTGTATTTTGGGTATCGCCTGGTGGATCTCAGTGTGGGGTCCACGGCACTGTAATGGCCACCTTATCGGGGTGTTACAGAAGATGGTATCAGAGAGGCATTTGCTAGAGGTCGTTTTCTTTCTTTTGAGTGTTTGTGTATTGAACTAGTATCAAGAGACCTTCGTGTCACGTGTGACCCGTGCAAGCGTCTGATCCTACGAGCCAAATGTGGTACGTACTTTATGAACCATGAATAAATTACTGACATGATATTGATCTCTGAATAGATCTCCTTGTTGATCTCGGCATTTTAAGGGTTTGTGGCAGGAATTATCTGATTGATGATTCAAATAAAATTCTGGATTGATTATATGATTGAAATCATTCGACTCAAACGTCGATATGATATTTTGTGTGACTCTCGTAGTGATGATAACTCATTACGAACTGTTTTCTTGAATATGTAATTTCTTACTGCCATTAACTTAGCATGAATTCTGATTGGTATCATGGACCGTACTTATCATTATCATTACAAATTGATTCTTTCAGTATGGAAAGAAATTTGAGAGGCCGTGGCAGAGGGGGACGAGGCCGCGGAAGGGGCCGAATCCCGATACCGCGAGCCAACAGACGTGCGAACGCAGAGCATAGTTCCGCAGGCAGTGATTCGCCTTCTAGGGACCAATCGCACCACAATGGACGCGAGGATGCTCGTGTCGATCCTTACACTGTAATGCAGGGCATGATGGCTCAGATGACCCAAATGGGTCACTTAATGGAAACTATGCAAAGAGCTGCTACCGACCAGCATCAGGGACCACCTCTTGTACATGGCGGGCCGGTGAATCGGATCATCAGCGACATCTCGCGCCAACGACCCCCGATTTTTGAAGGTTCCTCTGAGCCAGCTGATATCGTGCATTGGATCGAACACTTCGAGAAATTGTTCGATATGGTAGACTGTCCAGTAGAGAATCGCGTCTCCGTGGCAGCTTACTATTTGGGCAAGGGCGCCCACACTTGGTGGCTTTCGGTGAGGCCAGCTGATGGCGTATGTACTTGGGAAGAATTTAAAAATCTCATGCTAGATGATTACTATCCAGGACCTCTCCGCGAGGCCAAACTATCAGAATTGCTGAATCCGGAACCGTCCGAAGATGATGACGTACTATCTATCGCCAAGAAATTCCAGGCACTTCTCCCTTTTGCTGCGACGATTGTCCACACAGAAGCTGATAAGATCAAATACTTTCTCAAAAGGCTTAAACCCCGAATGAGGATGCAGCTGTTGAACCATCATTGTGTGACCCTACCGGAGTTCATCGAGAAAGCTCTGGAGTACGAATTGACCGTGAAGGAAATTTCCAAGAAGCAACCGCAGTCTAACAACAAGAAATTTAGGAACCATAACCCGACAAAGAATCGGGAACATTCAAGAGACCCCAACCAGTGCCAAATCCTTCTGAACGGCAACCTACGGCATCGAAGCCAACCGGATCGCAACCTCGAGCGGTCAGCCTATCTGTTGTGTGCTATAATTGTGGAGACCAGGGGCACATCAATTCGAAATGTCCTAGGCCAGCCGTGTCATGCCATACTTGTGGGAAGAACGGGCATCGTGCTCGTTATTGTAGGAGTGGACCAGTACGTATTCCCGCAGCACCTCATGCTCCAGTACAGTCTTCAGTTCAGGACCGAGCACCTCCATCCGCTTCTTATCAGACTACCGGGGCAAACAAGGGGATGGGACGTGGAAATCAAGCAGGTACATCTGGTGCAGGGGCTGCAAAACCTAGAGTTTACGAGATGAAGAGGGCTGAAGATCCCGAAGCCAGCATGATTGCAGGTACTCTCGAGATCCAATCTCAGCCTGTCTGTGTTCTTTTTGATACTGGTGCTTCACACTCCTTTTTATCTACTTCTTGTTTGAGTCGTTTGCAATTAGAGCATGTTATCAATTGTGAACCTTATATAATTGGTCTACCCGATGGTAGAAGAATTGTTGGGAATCGTGAAGTTCAGGACTGCTCGATTCGAATGAACGACCGTGAGTGGTTGTCAAATTTAATTGTGGTCGATTTACCTAAAGATGATGTGATCTTGGGTATCGATTGGATGGACCGTCATGATGCCATAATTAGTGTCCGCAGCTTAACAAAGGACCGTCACCTCTGACGATGGTATTGAGTGTACTTTCCATGGTGATAATCCCAGCCGTTCCGGGAGAATCATCAGCGCTATGAAAACGGTGAAACTGCTTAATCAAGGATATATTGGCTATTGGTGTTACATGACCAAGACAATGGATCGACCAGTTGAATTGATCGATATTCCGGTAGTCCGAGACTACCCAGACGTATTTCCAGATGAATTGCCAGGCTTACCTCCGCATCGTGATGTAGAGTTCAATATTGAGCTAGAGCCTGGTACGTCCCCACTTTCAAAAGCACCGTATCGTATGGCTCCGAATGAGATGCAGGAGCTGAAGAGCCAACTTGAGGATTTGACCGAGAAGGGCTACATTAGACCTAGCGCGTCCCCTTAGGGAGCACCAGTGCTATTTGTACGGAAGAAGGACGGATCCTTACGTCTGTGTATTGATTATCGTGAGTTGAACAGGGTAACCATTAAGAACAAATACCCATTGCCGCGTATTGATGATTTATTGGATCAGCTTCTAGGGGCTGCTGTGTTTTCTAAGATCAACCTGAGGTCTGGTTACCACCAGTTGAGTATTCGTGAGTCTGATATTTCGAAGACCGCTTTTCGTACTCGCTATGGGCAATATGAGTTCGTAGTGATGCCTTTTGGACTGACGAATGCACCGGCAGTATTCATGGAACTGATGAATCGAGTGTTTATTAATTATCTGGATCGCTTTGTAGTCGTTTTTATTGACGACATTCTGATCTATTCTCGTGACCATGAAGAGCACGAGCGTCATCTCCATCTAGTTCTCGAGGCGTTAAGGCGAGAGCAGCTTTATGGAAAATTTTCTAAATGTGAGTTCTGGATAAATGAAGTTACCTTTCTCGGGCATGTGATATCAGTTGATGGGGTGCGAGTAGACCCGCAGAAGACAGAAGCTATCCGAGACTGGTTACCACCAAAGAACGTTAAGGAAGTACGCAGTTTCTTGGGACTAGCAGGTTATTACCGACGGTTCGTGGAGGGTTTTTCCAAAATTGCCCAACCAATGACTAATTTGTTGAGGAAGGATAAGAAGTATTTTTGGTCAGAGGCGTGTCAGCAGAGCTTTGATGAATTTAAGAGTCGGTTGATTTCGGCGCCTATTTTAGTCCTACCGAAAGGAACGGAAGGTTATGTAGTGTATAGTGATGCATCTAAACAGGGCCTTGGGTGTGTACTAATGCAAAACGGGAAGGTGATCTCCTATGCATCGAGATAGCTACGACCTTACGAGGTCAACTACCCCACCCATGATTTAGAACTCGCAGCCGTGGTGTTTGCTTTAAAAATCTGGCGTCATTATCTCTATGGAGTAACCTGTCAGATTTTTACTGATCACAAGAGCCTGAAATACATTTTTACTCAGAAGGAGTTAAACATGAGGCAGAGAAGGTGGCTAGAACTCATCAAAGACTATGATATCGAGATCCTTTATCATCCGGGCAAAGCAAATGTAGTTGCTGACGCTTTGAGTCGTAAAACAGTACAGGAGCAGATGCTTGCCCGCCTAACAACTCAGAGGGAATTGCAGTTAGAATTGGTGAGGCCGGAGATTGAAGTCTGGTTACAGCGTATTCAAGGACAACTCTGTACACTCGAGATTTCATCGTCCCTTGAGGATATAATTAGATCGAAGCAAGTTACGGACCCATTCTTATCCCGAGTTCGCGATGAAATAACTCAAGGGAAAGCTCCTGGCTTTGTAATGCACGAGGATGGATTGATACGCTTCAGAAACTGAGTTTGTGTACCCGCTGATGATGAGTTAAGGAGTTCTATCCTGAGAGAAGCTCATGCTACCCCATACTCTATTCACCCGGGGTCTAGCAAAATGTATAAGGATTTGAAACAATATTATTGGTGGGGAGGTATGAAACGTGAAGTTGCAGAATTCGTTTCGAGGTGTTTAACCTGTCAACAAGTTAAGATTGAGCACCAGCGACCCGCAGGATTGCTGAAACCGCTTCCAATTCCCGAGTGGAAATGGGAGGACATATCGATGGATTTTATTACCATCCTGCCGACGAGTCGTCGAGGGATGAATACGATTTGGGTGATTGTGGATCGTTTGACCAAATCAGCCCACTTTCTGGAGATTAAAGATACTTGGGGACCCGAGAGATTGGCCCAACTATTTATCAAAGAAATTGTAAGGTTACATGGTACCCCTAAGAGTATTGTATCAGATCGTGACGGGCGATTCGTGTCACATTTTTGGAAAGCAGTTCATCGTGCGATGGGTACGTATTTGAACTTCAGCATAGCATTTCACCCGCAGACAGATGGTCAGACTGAGAGAACTATCCAAACTTTAGAGGATATGCTGAGGGCGTGCGTTCTCGATTGGAAGGATGATTGAGAGGCCCAACTACCCTTGGTGGAATTCACTTATAATAATAGCTGGCACACTTCGATTCAGATGGCACCTTATGAAGCATTGTATGGCCGCCGTTGTAGATCCCCTTTGTGTTGGGACGATCCATCTGAAACCTTGGGTACGGAACCCGATATGTTGTTAGCATCCCGTGAGAATATCGCTCTGATTAGGAGTCGTTTGTTGACGGCTCAAAGCCGACAGAAGTCCTACGCAGACAACCGTCGGCGACCGCTTGAGTTCGAGGTCGGCGACCATGTACTAATGAAGGTGTCCACTACTCGAGGAGTTTTTCGTTTTGGGAAGAGAGGCAAGCTGAGTCCGAGGTATATCGGGCCATTTGAGGTTATGGACCGAGTAGGCGATTTAGCCTATCGCCTGGCTTTACCACCAGCCCTGAGCCGAATTCATAACGTGTTCCATGTCTCCCAGTTAAGGAAATACATTGCTGATCCGAGTCATGTACTTCAGTTCGATGAGATCGATTTAGCGGAGGATCATTCGTATGAGGAGCGCCCCGTACGAATACTTGAGAGGAGGATCAAACGACTGCGTAATAAGACGATTCCCCTACTGAAGGTTCAGTGGTCACGACACGGGGTCGAGGAAGCCACATGGGAGACGTAGAGAAGCATTCAAGAGAGGTATCCTGAATTGTTTACCCCTTAGTTTCGAGGACGAAACCCCTTTTAAGGGGGGAGTATGTAATATCCGACGGAAATTCTTACTTACTATTGTATCATTCGGATAATTCAAATACTGTTGTACTCTTGTTGCATTTGTGTATTGTTATTGATATTGGAATATATCATAAATAGACATAATAATAACGATCACTCGCACTATAATTGGATTCTCAGCATCGCATAGATTAATACATTTTTGAGCTACTAACCTGAGTATAACGTACGCTAATCCTTAATCATAACGTACGTTATGCTTGGTTCTTTACGTACGTAAAGGTGTACTTGTTACGTACGTAACTAGTGTAATCGTATCCGATCTCAACTTTCGGCGTGTAGGGCCAGACATGATTCGAATATCTGATCTTTTGGAGGCAATCTAGTTGACCTACATTACGTACGTAATGCGTTGATCGGTAACGGCGTAACGATGTTCGTGTTTCAGTCCAGTAGCCTCTGTACTGAGCTTACGTACGTAACACTTCCCGGATAACGTACGTAGCGAACTGTGCTGTTATAAAAAGACAACTTGTGTCTTTCATTTTGCACGACCAAACTCTGAGTTTTCACCAAGATAATCATCCTCCTGCATCCCTAGATCAAAATTACCTTCTTCCAACTTGTGTTTGAGCTTTACATTTGGATTTTGGAGCTTGTTGATTGGGAGTTGGAGTCATTCTTGAAGCTTAGATTGTGTTCTTGTGGTCTTGGTGTATTGTTCTTCAATTCTGAAGGTATGTCATACGTTTTAACCCTATAATCTCATAGTTATAATGGTAGTGATTAAGTATACTCCACCTAGTGATGATTTAATCAAGCTAAACATGTTCATAGTTAAGCTTCCAACAAACTTAATGATGAATATGATGGTTAAGGGTTTTGTAAGGTTGTGTTCTTAGTATCTTAAATGATGATGATCATGTTTAGTTAAACCAAACTCTTATTCCTGGACTAATAACACCAATAGAATACTAATAATCTTTGTTTCATTATGATGTAAATAACTTCTTGGAATAATTACCATAAAATGTTTTGAGAAACCCTTGTTGATCATTAGAAGAATGGAATCACCTTCTTGAACCTAAGCTAAATGAATCCAGAGGAGTAATGTTTGAACCTCCAAGTTAACTAGAAGATTATAAGGAAGGTGTTGAACTTGAAGTAGTCTTCTTGATCATAATATGGAATTGTAACTACTTAACTCAACATAAGTGATTGATTGAAGTGCAGATTTTAATTTTAATCAATTGAGATGTCCTTGATAAGTTTAAAGAGTAGGAGATTATTGTTTAACACATCTTAATCCAGCAAACATTTGGTAAACATCTTGTAATCAATTGTGAGAATAAAATGGTATTGAATAAGGTTCTTGGAGTAACCCCTCAACATCTTAAAAAGTTGAACTACTCAAATGAGAATTAGGATGTTGTCTCGTTGAAGTTTGGTATAGATGATCATATGAACGTATTATTGAGTAAAATATACTTCATTCAAGGTTGATTGTCCGAGTAACCAATTTTGAATCGAGGGTCGGCTGTTCATTCGACAAAGAAGGACTTTACACGCCTCCGTATTGAGGCAAGTTATCTTGCTTGGTTATAATGATGTATGGATTCTTATGATGATTATGCATTTCGTGTATATTAAACACTTATAAACTTGTGTCTTGTGATTTGAGGTTGTTCTTAATGATGTCCCGTTTTCATCGTGGGATTGTATTCCCAAGTTCGTTACTTTTGGACCCTTGATATTGTTGATCTTGTTGTCATCTCGGTGAGTCCTCGATCCTTAATCGGATTTTGTGAATTATTGAATTCGTTGTCATGTTGCATCGTGACATATCCGGAGTCATATCTACGTTGCGATTGGATATTGTGTAGGATTTTTAGCCGGGCACATATATAGTCATGCGTGAATATTTTCCGTGAAAGGCTGTGCACACGAGACGTAGTTCGTTGAGGCTAATTAGGTACATTGTCCCACGTATGTCCTGGATTCCGTATACGGGGTGGACATGTGCACTGACACATATTCGGATCGGGCGTACTGTGATGTCCCTCTCGAGCCATACTATCTTAGTCGCTCACAGTCCATTTTTATACTTGGATGTGTTCGACGTTTTGTGACTGAGCGTTCATACGCCCGAGGGGTATGTTCGTTAGTCGGGGCGTTATTCTTGAAATCTTATATATGTGAATTGTATACTATCTTGAGAATCATTTATCATGTATATCTGACCCTGTGTTGGGCGAAATACTTATGTTGTATTTTAGGTCGAGGAAAAGGCAAGGCACGGGAAGATCAAGGTGATGACGAAGGGTTCGAAGGATACTAGTTCGGGGGCCCCAAGTCTCTCGTGTCCGGTCATGTTCGTACCGTGTAATGTTATCTTTCCGCTTTATTTTAGGCTTGAACAAATGTATTGTTATTTAAGGTATAATTCATCTCCATATGGATTATACTTATGTTTGGATCCTGTGTGTAATAAGGCCGTAGGCCATACTGCTGTAAACTCCAGATCGGAGTAAGTACTATGTTTTGTGGTTCGGTATCACATGTATTGTGTATTTAATCTGTATTTTGGGTATCGCCTGGTGGATCTCAGTGTGGGGTCCACGGCACTGTAATGGCCACCTTATCGGGGTGTTACAGGTTTAACTTGGACCGACACAAAGACAAGTACACACGGTAATATCTCGACCGATAGAAGAGAGATTGAACGGTTTACTCGGACCGATAGAAGACGAGCTTATAATGGTTATCTCTCGACCGATAGAAGAGAGGTGCAGAGGTTTATCTTTAACCTATAAAAAAAGATACCGAGAGAGGACGTAGGCACGTTTGGCCAAACCTCTATAAATCATTGTGTCGATTTATTTTCCGCACCTTTATTTAAATCGCTTCCGCAACGCAAAAGAGTTTCACAACTCTATCTCCAAACGGCGATACCGATTAATATTGCTCCAACAATTGGTATCGGAGCCAGGTTCTCCTATAAGCGGCTTAACATCCGAGGAGTCGATCTAAATGGCATTTTAAATTGCTCCAGTCGAAGGCCTTGCTCTAAATCGACCACCATTTTTTGATGGCTCGAACTTTATGACGTGGAAGAAAAAGATGTCAATATTCATCCGATCATATGACATTGAGCTTTGGAAAGTGATATGCCTTGGTCCGAAAATTCCAATCAAGTCCGACGGTACGATTAAATCTTTCGAAGAATATGACGATGCGGATTGGAAAAATGATCATTATAATTGCAAAGCCACGCAATTATCATATTGTGCATTAAATCCGGAAGAACATAACCGGATATCTTCTTGTGATAGTGCCAAAGAAATTTGGAAAATGTTAGAAATCACACACGAAGGCACAAATCAAGTCGAGGAGACGAAGATCAATATGCTTCTCCATGACTATGAATTATTCATGATGAAGAGTGATGAGTCCATCACCAACATGCTCGACCGATTTCGGTCATCTCCAATGGGCTAGCTTCATTCGGAAAACCATTATCTAGTAGTGAAAAAGTCAAGAAAATTTTACGATCACTACCTAGCTCATGGGACGGCACCGTGACTGTGATCATGAACGCTTGATTTTAGCGCCCTCGTTGGTTCGCTAATTAATTATGAGATAGTTTTAAAATTACGAAGTGTCAAGCCAAAGCCGAAGGAACGATCAATAGCCATGAAGGCTAAGATGTCAAAGAGAGAAGAAATTCCGGTGGATGATAGCGATGAAGAATCGGCATATTATGCCAAGAATATTAATAAGTTCCAACACTTATTAAATCGGAGAAAGAAGGACATCCAAGCAGGAGAATCTAAGAAATTCGACAATTCTTGTCGATTATGTGGAAAATCAGGCCACTTTGCGAAGAATTGCCGAGCGAAACCCAAGAAGGAGGTTCTAATTGCAACATGGAGCGATGAAGACGAAGATGATGGTTTTAACAATCAAAATAATCTCGCTCTCATGGTACGAAGCTCATTCGACGATAGTGACGTCGAAAGTCAAGTAAATAACTCCTACGATGAACTTTTTGAAACTTTTGAGTTATTACATATGGACTATCAAAATGCTTTATCCGAGATCAAATTCCTACAATCTAAAATTAAACTATTGGAAACCGAGATTTCCAAAATTCTTGAAAACGGAAAGTTTATTGAAACCGATCATTCAAAATGCGTTGAGAACGAAAATATTTTAAAGAATGATCTTTTGAAAAGTCAAACCGAGCTGAAATACTTAACAAAGAAATTCTCGTGTGGAAACGAGAAATTTGAACAAATACTCTCGGTGCAAAAATTTACGCTGAACAAACAGGGGATAGGATTCAAACCACATTCTAAAAATGAATTCGTAAATTTCAAAATACCCCATTGCGAAAAATATCTGAAAATTGGGCACCACATTTCAAATTGCAAAAGCCCAAGACGGGCGATAAAAGTTAAAAAGATTTGTATTTCCAAAGGAACTTTTATTCCGAATATCGTCTATGTCTCTAAAGAAAAACCAACTATAGGTTGGATCCCCAAAAATTATTGTTTAACAAATTGTATTTTCTCAGGGGAGTATATTTTTAAAACGAATATTGTTGTCAGGGGGGTTATACCCTTTTTATGCATATTTTTTATATACATCAATTGGTATTTATTACTCGTTTTTATTACATTTTTTGTTGAATACAAAAAGGGGGAGAAAGGAATTGAATTGATAAAAAGCGTCATGGAAGAATGACGAGAAAATTAAAATGCAAAAAGGAGGAGAAAAGAAAAGATGAAGGAGTCGAAAAATAATAAAAGAAGAAGTCGAAAATGAGACAAAAAGCGGGATAAACGAAGTAGTTGAAAAAATGAAAAGGAGAAGTCGAAAATGACAAGAAGAGAAATTGGAGAAACTAACGAAACGATCAAAGCCGGAAACTTTGATTCGCATAAATATACATATATTTATTTTTGCAGATTTTATCAAATTCAAGGGTTGTTTTGTAATCATCAAAAAGAGGGACATTGTTGGAATATTTATTCCACATATTCGTTAATAGAGTTTTGATGATTAAGTTGCTAAACAAAACAAAATAACAAAGAGGCGAAGCAAAACAACGAAGCAGACGAAGACACAAGAAGCTGGACAAAATGTAAAGCTAGCGCACGCTAGACATATAAGTTAGCGCACGCTAACGGGTCCTGCCTGCAGATCAGGCGAGTTCGAAGTTACCTGAAGACAACCTATCTGATGAAGATAGCGCACGCTACACATAAGGAATAATCCACGCTATCGAAGGTTTATTACCATTGAAAAGACTTTCAATACAGAATGACGTATGTGCTGACATAAGGCATAGCGCACGCTATGAATGATTAATAGCGCACGCTAAAGTGTTTGAATTCAAACAGATGAACGTTGGGAAAAGCGGGTCAAAGTCAGAAGCATCAAACGGATAGTTTGACAAAATCATGCAACGGATATATGGATTAACGCACGCTACGTGTAAGGATTAATGTACGCTAAGAAGACGGATTAACGTACGTAATGCAAAATAGTAACGTACGTAAGGAAAGAAACGAATCCACTGGACTGAAACTGCACAACGATAACGTACGCTACATGGAGTGCATAACGTACGTAATGAGGCTTAGCATACGCTATGAAGAAGAGCTAGTGCATGCTAGCAAGTGAAAAGATGCTAACGGCTAGTTGGAAGAGAAATGGCTATAAATACCACTTCAAATGGTATTCATCCAACAACAACGCAAAGCATTCGATATATTGATCATAGATTCATATACACATTCTAGTTGTTGTAATTGTGCTTATATTGATAGTTTGAGTGTTTATACATTCAACACATACACGAGAGGTAAAATAAAAGATACGATTGGATTCGGTATTATTAGGATCAAGGATCCGGCATTATTAGAATCGCAATCGATATCTAGGTGAGGTTTATCTTGTACCGATAGAAAGCTATAGTGGTTGATTCCTTGTCCAATAGAAAAGAATAACGGTTTAACTTGGACCGACACAAAGACAAGTACACATGGTAATATCTCGACCGATAGAAGAGAGATTGAACGGTTTACTCGGACCAATAGAAGACGAGCTTGTAACGGTTATCCCTCGACCGATAGAAGAGAGATGCATAGGTTTATCTTTAACCTATAGAAAAAGATACTGAGAGAGGACGTAGGCACGTTTGGCCGAACCTCTATAAATCCTTGTGTCGATTTATTTTCCGCACCTTTATTTAAATTGCTTCTGCAACGCAAAAGAGTTTCACAACTCTATCTCCAAATGGCGATACCGATCAATATTGCTCCAACAAAAGTCACGTAGTTATGTACGTAGTGATTTTAATAAATATTTTACTCCTTTGTGGAGGACCAGTGGACGTAGAGGGGTTTACCTCGAACCACTTTATATTACTGTTATTTACCTTCTGCCTTTAGTGTTTTCATAACTGTGATTATTTACAAGTGTACATTGCAAGCTCCCCAGACAAAATGGGTCGAAAAATATCTCCGTGCAAAAACCATCGAAAATGATACTTTCTCGGGCTTTTCTACGGTTCACCCTGTGTTGTACATGGTTAACGTTCATCCTATTCAATCATACTTATTAATAATCGTTAGATCAGTTGTATAATTAATTAAATCAATTGTACTAAATCCTGACCGTCCGTACAATATTATAATGTGTACAAGAGTATTTTGAAAATTCAATTAGAATAATGAAAATTACACTATAACCCTTTATTTAACTTAAACCCAATTAAAATAAATAAATCAATAAAATAAATTTTATATTACAAAAACTGAATTATAGTTCTCTCTGTCTCTCTCGTGTTTCTACTCCTCGCCTTCCTCAGTAAATTAGGTTTATATTACAGAAAACGAATCTGATTCCTTCTTATGAAAAGGCTAGTCTCTCTCCCTCTCATCGTCTTCTCTCCCCCTCACATCGCAAACGACCCAATCAATCTGCAGAAGGTAATCCGACGATAACGAAGCGGGTTGTATTAGGGGAGCTCAATAACATCTCGATCGATGTCTCGGGACAGACTCAAAACTCGGGCATGGGGAAAACCCGGAAATGCAAACCCGAATCCATATTTGAGAAGACATGAAATGGAGTGCATTTAGATTTGGTGGTTAGCCCGGGATCTGATGAGCCGCAAAAGGTTGGATATGCTTCTTCTATATTTCAGTATCTACACTGAGGTATCAATTTTTCTTGTTTTTTTCTAGGTTAAATTCTCAGCTATTATATTGATGTCAGACGTCTTTTCTTTTTCTTTTATGGAATTTCTTCTTCTTTAGAGAGGAAGAATATTGTAATAGCGCTGAGATTTGACTGTTACTATGCTAGATATTGTAGCACAGGTGATCCGAATAAAGACTGGTTAGGGCTTCGACTATTAATTTTTCCAGTTTGATATTTCTATTATGATATTTAGTTGTTTAATGAATTTGGATTAAGAAATTGCGAAATTCACACAGAAAGACCCATATTGATAATCATAAAGAGGCGACCTTCAACTGGTTTGGGGCTCCAAAAATACATGAAAATAATCCTCTAAATTTTGCAAGTCCAAAAACAAAGCCAAAAAACTGATTAAAGATTATCTATTGCTCAATTTCCTTGAGGTACTCACCAAAATGCAGAAATTAACCACAACACAATCTACGACCATCGGCCGAAAGCAGGTTTACATAAACAAGTTGGGCCTCGACGCCTTGTATGTAGTCTTGAGCTTCCTAGTTGGTGGTCTAACCTTCCTGAACACCAACGGGAATTTGATCTTCGAATCATGAAATTGCTTAGTGCTCTCCCTCTTGCAAAGCTTAGCAGGGATGGTGGCCGTCTTGATTATGGATGCAATGCTGACGGACCGTATGACGAGAAGCCATCTCAGTCTACATCTGCTCGACAGCACCGTTCAAGGTGGTATCTCGGTACTCCTTGTACATGTTGTGGTAACCAGTTCTACTTTGGTATCTCAGCCAGATTCCATAGTTCTTGATGGTTGTTGGGTTCTTCTCAAAAATCTCATTGATAGCAAGAATCTGGCCGTTGCTCTTTTTCACCTTTTTAAGCTTCCTCAAGAAATACCAGAATTTGGATTTGGCGCGGACTTCATTGTTGTGCTAAAGCTTCATCCTGTAGATCTTCGGATGCTCCTCTGTCTCCGTCCGGAGAGCTCTCCCCACTACCTGGAACTGACGGAACATGTAAGTCACCATTTCCGACACGAACTCTCTCTCTCTCTCTCTCTCTCTCTTCCAATTTGATAAAACGAATTTCATCTGGACTTGGCTAGATTCGAAATCCTCAATTCGATTTTACACGGTATTGTGATTTCATCTTCTTTTCTACTATGATATATAAACTGTTAACTAAATCTAAATGAGTCTATAGTACTCCATAAGAAGGCATATGGTACTCACTATGCAGTGCCAGCCATCTAATTCAAAAAAAAAAAAATTGATGAATGATTTGAGTGACTAACCTGAGTGAGTATTGCAAGCAGGTGATATTGTTGTAGTTTCAGTTTATATTCAAGCGAAATTTGTGTACCTGAATCATGTTTGTGGAATGATGAATTTAAGTTATATTGCTTTTGAGAATTACTTTTTTTTTTAAGTTGAAGATTACCTATTAATTTGAGAATCATTTTTACAAAGCTAAGAATAAAATTTTCAAGTATAAAATTACTTGCTTAAATTGAGAATCACTTTTGTAAGTTGAAGTTACTTTTCTAATTTGAGGATCATTTTTTTAAGCTTAGAATCACTTCTTAAGCCTAAATTTACTTTTAATCTCAAAACACTCCTTTTAAGTTTAGAATTATTTTTGTAGCTGCTAAGTTTCTTAAGTTAAGAAACAAATAATCAACTTTCGTCAATATTTTTTGGTCAAATTTATCTTTTGTTATATTTGTCAGACTGTGTTTTTCACTTTTTATTTTGCAACCAATGTGTTATGCAGTGAAAAGATGTGTCCTTTCCTTTCCTTGGGATCTAATTTTAGACAGTATTGTGTCAGACCACCGAATTCTCATATTGGATCTTGTTCTAATCCCACCATATTGATCAGGGCGTGTTGTGGGCTCATACAGTGATATCACTTATATGAACAATATTTGTTTATCCATCTTGGAGGAACTTGGTGGAGCAAGTTCTTTGTTTTCTTTAAAAGATCGGCTGAATCGTATTGTGTTGAATCTTTAACCACATCATAAGCGATCTAATCAATCAATGAGGATTGATTTGCAAGAGCGGACTAATCAGAGTGATTCAAGACACACCAGTATTAGCATGTCAGGTACCCTGCAATTGAGTTTAGAAATGTCATATTTTAATGACTTTCTCATTCTTTTCTCGATGCTGCCATTTGTAGCTATTAGCGTGAGTATGATAAATTATTTTGGCGATATAAGATATATAATTAAAAAGAAAATAATATATTTTCATTCAAATGCTTTATTTACAAAATAATGAAAGATAAGTCCCTTAAGGTTCATAAATAACACAATTATTTAAACTTATTCGCATTTGGATTTATTATTCATATCATTAAAATCATCTAAAGTAATAATAGGGAAGTATATCCAAATTTGAGCATAGTTATGTTTGAATTTCTCCATACCCACCCTATCGGGGGTCTTTAGAACGATAACATCCTCCAGTATGATTTTCATTAGGTTTTATCGGTACATTCGGGACTAATTCAACAAGATGCCGAGTGTGGTTCTGCCGCAAAGCCATCCTCTTGAGGAAGTGATTCAGTTGCAAGTTTGGCGATATATACTTCATAAAAGTAGTCTTCCCTTCCAACACCTTCGAGTTTCAAAATATTGGATGAGCCATCTCACAAAGGGAATGAAGTCAGAAAAAGAGCATGTGGAGCACCTAAGTAGTCGGTTGAACTGTCAAGAAGATGTGTAGTTGTAACACATATATACCTGCCTCACAAATTTGTAATGAACACTAGAAAAGGACTTGTAGTTGTAAATTTTGGGAGCTTGTTGGCATTCGATACAGACTTGTAGTTTTATCCCTTATGTTTTTCATTTGTGCGATTATCATCTAGCAAATTGATATGAGACCAAATTTAGCCGTATTAGAAAATCATACACAACTAGGTCAGTCATTTTGTTAAGGTAAAAATTTGAGGCCAAGTCGATTTGTTGGCCAAAGTTGATTACCTATTTATTGATTTTCATTTTTACTTATCTCGGCTATCATAGGTTATGCTGATTCTCAAACTGTTGTATTGTTTACTCCATTTGTTACCATTTAACGCATCTCTGATGATTAATATGTTGTATGTATGATGGTAAAAAATATTCTGAATTGGTATGGGTAGTCGACTGGATTGGTACAGGCATCAAAGCGCATTGTGTTCATTGTGAATTGCTAGTACGCGCCTTGTTTGCTTTCCGTCGAGAAGCAACAAAAAAATGGTCCATAATATGTCAAAATTATATTACAATAGTATATGATCAATTTTAAATTATATGTAACTGATCGAAAGTGTTTATAATTATTTGTAATTGTACATGATCGATTTGAAATTAAACATAATTGACCGACTAGTTTAACTTAAAATGTTAAAATCAAATGTTAAATCTGAAAAATTCATAATGGTGAGAACAATGATGGATCCTGCGCGTAGACTGCATTCGTATAGAAAACTCCTACATGATGAACCGACCATTGCATATCTCGAACTCTCGTGTATAATATCAACAATCCATTCCCTCTCACCGCAACATATCAATTTGAAATTATACACAAGTGGTTGAAATTATGCATAATTAATTTAAAATTATACATAATTATTTTGAAATTGTACATAATCGGTTGACATTATACATAATCAATTGAAATTGTACATAATTGATTGAAATTATGCATACTCGATTGAAATTATGCATAATCGGTTTGAAATTGTACACAATTTGATGATATTATGCATAATCAATTAGAAATTGTACATAATCAGTGGAACGTATAGTTAATCGATTTGAAATTATATATAATTGGTCAAAATTCTACACAATTGGTCAAAATTATAGATAATTGGTCTAATATGTATATATATATAGTTTGTAGAAATTATCGATTTGAAATGAAAATTGGTCTAATATATATATATATATAATATATATAATTTCAAAATAAAAATTATCGATTTGAAATTATGTATAATTAGTCAAAATTGTACATAATTAGGCGAAATTATATATAATGGGTCGAAATTGTACATATTTAGTTGAAATGATGTATAATCAATTAAAATATGTATAATCCATTTGAAATTGTACACAACTGGTTGAAATTATACATAATCAACTAAACATACTCGATTTGGAATTGTACATAATCGATTTAAAAATGTACATAATCAAATTAATTCTTACTTCGTGCTCTTTAATTTGACATCCATATAGTATTTATAAAGTAATATAAATATAATTATAACTGATACATAAAAGTTATAATTGTTTAAATTATTAAGTTAAAAATAAAATGAATAAACTGAGTGGAAGTTTTTAACTGGTAGATAGTATATAATGGAATAATCCTCTAACCCTCTCCCAAATTAAACGTCCATTTTTCTTAAGATTTTTAAAAAGAGGATTAACGTGGAGATGACACATGTTTCTTTAGATTTTTTTGCGACTCTCTTTTAATATTAAGTATAGATGTGTAAAAATTCGATTATAAAATATATAAACATGACAGGAATCTATATGATCATTGTATATTTGTAATATTTATATTAATATACTAATATAATTACATATCAGTATACAGGTGAAAGAACGTCATATAGTTTTGATAAATATTTAGATTAAAGTCACACATTTTATTCTTAATAATGATATTAATTCATTAGGCATAGTTATTGTACGTACTTAATAAAAATATAATCAACTTATTATATTTGTTTATATAATTTTTCTTTTCATAATAAAGAAGAATCGATCAAAAAATTGTTTTAACTAATAATATATTTTTCTACTAGGAATTGTAAGTCTAACATGTCTATAATTCTTTTCCCAAATATTTTTAAAATAAAATAACTCAGTAATCTAAAATTATTGTAAGACGGTGAAAACTGAAGTAAAAATATCGATCTTGTAAAAAGATAGATTTACTTCAATAAAATTATTTGCAAATTATCTGATTTTTATATTTTATATAAAAATAATTTAAAATCAAGATATAATATATTATTCAAAAACAACTTATATTCAAAAAGAAATATTTAAATTATATATATGCCTAATGAATGTTAATCAAATATCGTAAAAAGAAGATTAATTTAAAATATTAATAATAAAAATAGAGTTGAGACGATAAAACTATTAACTTCTAAACATTGAGAGAAAAACAAAAAGAAAAAAGAAAAAAAATTGGTTCCCATTAACTCTCATTCAAATGGTAGGAGTTTGTAACACCCCCAATCCACTCAAGGATATTACACGCAGTAGACCCTCTCCTCGAGGATCTACCGGGCTGATAACTAAAATCAAACATCTAAACATCGCCTTTAAGGCTAAAATGACTCAGTAGACCGATTTGGTCTTTCAATAATAACATACAACTCAATTCCAAACACATACCCACGCAGGGGTCCAAATACAATAAACTCCCGTACAATGGGGAAAAGATATTGCAGCGGAAAAGAAAAATACGACTAGACCAATACGAAATCAACGGATCCTCGTGTGATTAGTATCGTTCATCTTTCATCATCCTTCGTGCCGACCCTGTGCTATGCTCCAAAACCTGACTGCAAAAATAGACATCCACCCCCCGAATACTCGGGGGTTAGCAAAACTCCACTGTTTTGCTAGTGCAAGAACAAAGTGCAAATACTGTAACACCCCCAGATCAAACCGGGAATATTACACGCCGCAGACCCTCTCCGTGAGGATCCACCAGGCTAGACATCCAAACAACACATTACATTACATACCGACGAATCAAAATAACGGACCAATAGACCGATTTGGTCTTTCGTCACAGACTTACAAATCAAGATACATAAACTCATCCAGACTCATACCCACACAAGGGTAAAATACTTGCAACAACGAACAATAAGACAGCGGAAAAGACAATACAATGGACTCCGACTAACTGAACCCAAAATTGGCCTTCGTGTGATTAGTATCATTCGTCTTTCATCATCCCTCGTGCCGATCCTGTGTCTTGCTCCCGAAAACCTGCATGTACCTGGACACAATACAGATATCCACCCCCCGATTACTCGGGGGTTAGCAAAACTCCACTGTTTCGCTAGTGCAAGTATAAAGTGCAAATACGAGCCATACACAACACATTCCGGAAATATAACGAAAGACTTCCCGAGATATATTTAGTTAAAAATAGTTCAAGTCTTGAAAGCAGAAACGAAGCAAGTAAGCATTTTGAAAACATTTCCAAATCTCGGGAGTTTTGAAAACATCAAAAATTGAAAATGTTCTTAATTCCTCGAAAGCCATTTAGGGTCACAGCCCCAAAGTTCATTTTTTCAAAATACAAATCCGTTTAACAAAACACGGGGTCCACGACCCAACCATTCCGGTCACAAAACACAGGGTCCACGACCCGATCATCCACTTCAATTTACTTACAAGGACACATTACACATAACACATTAATCTTATGCCATTCTAGCCAAGCACCAAGACTCGATATATAATGTCTCGACCCCAAGCACAAAGCATTGTGATACTCCTGGACAATATCACAATTAACGAAAACATCAACGTCATCCTCAAGATGAAAACCACAATGGTAACCCGCGGCCGTACCCCTTAGTATCGACCCCGACATCCCGTCGACACTCCGGGTGGAAACCACTTCGCGGCCGTACCCCTTAGTATCGACCCCGGACATCCCGTCGGACACTCCGGGTGGAAGTTCATCCACACACGCACCCAAGTCCACTTCCGTGGCCGTACCCCTTAGTATCGACCCCCAGACATCCCGTCGGACACTCCGGGTGGAAGGAACAACACACACACACGTTCCAAAATCACAGTTGCAAACCACAAGCCTCGAAGGTCAATCACAGTATATATAGTCGAGGTACCTTACTAGAATGGCCAGTTCATCCAACTTATACTCACGACCAAGTAATGATACGATTCACAAGGAAGCACAAGATTTCAACAACACCGAACGACACAACTAATATCACACAAACTCACATATTCATCCATAAACACGTGACTCCAAGCACATAATTTGACAAAAGAATTACACTTTACATTTACCAACGACATAATCATACGCAATGACATCACAAGGAAGTAAGGTGATTCTATACTCAACACTAGCTCACATATTCAACTAAGCACATTAATTCCCGACACACACGGGTCACCTTTACAAAAAGCATGATGGTAAATATTCTGATTCTTTTGAAAATGGTTATTAATATTTATTTAGCACGTATCGACGATTAAGAACCATAATATCCACAAAACACGTAATGTATGGGCAAGATACTTGCCTCGATAATCGATGCCGACACTCCCACAATCACGGATCGGTCGGGACACCTCGAACACCTACGATTCTCCGTGAAGACAACGAATACACCCACGATCGAAAAGCTTGAAGAAAACGATTTAACGGAAGGGTTCCGACTCGAATTCTTTGCGAAATCTGACCCTAACATCATACCATCAATAAATTAACGAACGAACGAGGAAGAATAATCGTAGAGCGCTCGAATCCTCTTTGCGACATTTTATCGAACACCTTCAAGGCGTCGATAAGATACTCAATAAAACGACGAATCCTCGGCGATTCAGCCGAGGAACATCAAGGAATTCGACATAATAATGTTTAACAATCATAAATACAACACTATTACGAGTTAAAACGAATTAAACGGACAAATCGAGCAAAATCCCCAAAACTAGATTTTAAGAAAACTTGCCTTGATTATTGATCAAGGATGATACGTGATGATCAATTGATGTTATGAACCTCAAAACTTCATGGATTCATTGTATAACAACATGCCTCCATGATTGAGCAAGTTCCACCATGGAAGGGAAGAAAACGAGTGATAAAATGGGTGAAAAACCCTGCCTGTTTCGCCATATTTATAGGCTCACGGACACGCGCAAAGAAACGCCCAGATAGCCCGTGTGTCTCGGCCGTGTCTCGGCAGCTGCCCTAGCCGACCCGGCAGACACGGCGCACAGCAGGCTGCCAGGCCGTGTTGCACGAGCCTGGCAGCCCTCCGACGGCCAAAATTACGTCCGAACGACCCCGAAACCCGAACCCGAATACGAATCGGGTTACGGTTACGAAGTACTCGCAAAGACGAATCTAAGAGCTAATAGAACACACGATTCACCACCCAAGGCTCGAATTCGACAATGTAATTACCCAAATCTTTGGGAAATTACGAATATGGCCCATAACGTCCGAAAATAACGATACGTGATCGAAACACCAAACCAAAGCTCGCAACATGAATAATAACATTAAATGAACTTACGAGAAACTCGAAACAACAGCTTTGACGAGATTCGCAAGAATCGAACTCAAGTGCGGAAAAGTCGCTAAAAGCTCTAACTCAACAAAACGATACCAAACGAACTCGGATGACAAAAGTGCAGAATTAATCATTCTCGAAATGACGAACGGGTCATGAGCGAGTCGTCAAAACGGACTCGGCGAAAATGAAATTTACCAAAAATGAAAATTGCGGATATTACATTCTACCCTCCTTAAAAGAAGTTTCGTCCGAAATTTAAAACAAGTAGGAGAAGCAATATCGCGCCAGAAAACTCAACGAGATACGCAAGGAAACGCGTAACTTACGCCCATCGGCGAAACGTTACAAGCAACGCAAAGGAATATACGGCGTGAAAACACGCTCCCGACGACCAACACAACGCCGTTAGGATATAACAAAACCAACAAGTGACAAGCGTCATCAAATGGATAATACAATCAAGTCAATTATCCGAACAAACACAAAACACAACGGACGAAAATCAATACGATTGACCAACCCCACGGTACATCAATCAAAACGCGAGCCAATCGCTGAACAAATACGGAATTCCACCGCCCAAGGGTTGGAAGATCGAAAACGAGACTAATTTTCCGAACTTGAAAAGGTCACAACGATATATAGCTCAATTTGGGACAATATCGTAACTCGCTCGAATGACAAAGGTGAGAAACAACACTGTGTCGAAGCATCAACGAACACAAATGAGTCGATACGATTGGACGAAACAAGAGAAAGAAAGAAAATGCGGGTATTACATCATATCACCTTTAAAAGAGGTTTCGTCCGAAACCTAAACAACGAGAACGAAGTGCTGGAATAGCAACCTTCCCGACCATATCATCTTGGTCCACATCCGATCTTCATGGCCATTAGTATCGTGGTCACGACTGCATCCTCTGTCCCTCGGCATACTAAGCGGATTCTCACTCGATACGATGCCACAACTTCGCAAAAATAACATGCTAAAGTATCAACTCAAGACGACAATATCACATAAGGTAACTACTAACAACTCGATAAGAAAATCCACGAGGTATTCTTTTAAATGATATCATTTGAAAATCCTTGGATTTGTGTGCTCTTCAAAGTAAAACTTTAAAGTATTTTTTGTACCTCAGGTTGCTTCATCAAAACTTTTAAACAACAGACTTTAACCGTCTCATTTTGAAATCACTGGCTAAATAATATTTTCTGTGCAACCGGCATTGTCAAAATCACCACGCCACTACACACCAGCATTACGTTAATAACAACAAGGTAGCCACGCAAGGTCATCAAACCATTCGTACATACTTTAATCAATACACTAAACTTACTAAAATTCGAGTTTGAATTTTAAATAGAGTGAGATTTTAATATCTTTCAATATATATTTTTGAATATAAAAATCGTATTGGTTTTTGAAATAAAATATTTTTATGATGTGAAAGATTTTTGAAAATCATGTACTCGAATTATCTGAAAATACAACAATACGTTAAAAATCATTTTGGAAAATCCCCCCCAACACTACATGAAAATCAACGATGGTAACATTTTACAAAATATCTACATGTACTTTAAAACAACTCTTTCAAATACCATCGAGGTTTTATTTGAGAATCTAAGGCCGGCTCGCCAATTCCAAATAATTTTCAAAGTATACAGGGGGCCGCCGATTAATCCAACCGTCAAAACTTGTGAAGTTTCCAGGAAAGTGTTTTTGAACACACACACAGCAGACATAATTTATCAATTCATCAAACACAATCAAATATCACCTAGCAATACGAAAAGTCTTAACACACATTCATGCACAACAGTTGTTATCACTAGACACCACGTAGAGAATACAACTACAAGTGATTGGCCGCAAAAGTTAGACTTAACGGCTATAATGCGGTTCCATAGACTCTGCCCAGGTTGATTAGCGCGCGTTACAACAAAGGTTAACGTGTGCTAAACACGCCACGTTAGCGCGCGTTAGGCTCGTATTAAGCCTGTGCTAACTGCTTTCATCACCAACACGATTGCAAACATATACGAGGTAATACTAAACTCGAAGGTTACAAATAAGCAACAACATACGAGTCTAAATGTCATCGATTCACATAATTATAACATCTCACAAGCAACCATCAAAAGAAAATCATCTTACAAAAACGAAAATTTTACTTCTCAATAAGGAGGACTATCTCAACACATACATACCGATGGACTCAACATTCACGTTACTATTTTTAATCATAAAACGGGCACCACTGCTCAACAACGAGAGCATCATCAATACGCATCTTCTGACCAACATCATGAAACCGAAAAGTTACAAACGAGAGTCACGTCTTGAGTATATTTTGAAGACCTTATTTGAGTTAAAAACTCGAGTTTTGAAAACTTATAGTATGAGATGAGAATGAAATATCGGTAGTTTGAAGTCTAAAAATTTTCGACCTTGAGGTCATCATACAAAAATCGAAATTTTTCCTCCCTTGGAGAACATTAAAAATTTACGTGGCTCCCCGGAAGCCCTCGAAACTAAAAATTCCAAGGTTGTTGCTCTTGCAAGAAAAACAGTTCATACAAGGATACATTTGGCCATATCATTCTTCATTCTAGCACAATACGGGAATTAACAAATATATGTCACTTACTCACGATGCGCCATCAAATACTACTACATAACACAGAATCATACAGGCTCGTATAGCTCGTGGTACAACATGTAGTAGGGAGACTTACATCCACAGATCGCACGAAGATGATGGCTGCACCTTGATACTAATTACGGCCGACATCCCAGACGACGCGTCGCGACACGACATCGATCGGACTCAATCGACAAGACAAGACCCAACAATACACGATCGACCCGACACCAGGTTTCCGCAACCTAAGCTCCGATACCATAAATGTAACACCCCGCATCAAACCGGAATATTACACGCCGCACCCTCTCCGTGAGGATCCACCAGCTAGACATCCAAACAACACATTACATTACATACCGACGAATCAAAATAACGGACCAATAGACCGATTTGGTCTTTCGTCACGACTTACAAATCAAGATACATAAACTCATCCACTCATACCCACACAAGGGTAATATACTTGCAACAACGAACAATAAGACAATGAAAAGACAATACAATGGACTCACTAATCGAACCCAAAATCGCCTTCGTGGTGATTAGTATCATTCGTCTTTCATCATCCCTCGTGCCGATCCCGTGTCTTGCTCCCGAAAACCCGCATGTACCGACACAATATGATATCCACCCCCGACACTGGGGTTAGCAAAACTCCACTGTTTCGCTAGTGCAAGTATAAAGTGCAAATACGAGCCATACACAACACATTAGGAAATATAACGAAAGACTTCGAGATATATTTAGTTAAAAATAGTTCAAGTCTTGAAAGGTAAACGAAGCAAGTAAGCATTTTGAAAACATTTCCAAATCTCGAGTTTTGAAAACATCAAAAATTGAAAATGTTCTTAATTCCTCGAAAGCCATTTAGGGTCACAGCCCCAAAGTTCATTTTTTCAAAATACAAATCCGTTTAACAAAACACGGGGTCCACGACCCAACCATTCCGGTCACAAAACACAGGGTCCACGACCCGATCATCCACTTCAATTTACTTACAAGGACACATTACACATAACACATTAATCTTATGCCATTCTAGCCAAGCACCAAGACTCGATATATAATGTCTCTCGACCCCAAGCACAAAGCATTGTGATACTCCGGACAATATCACAATTAACGAAAACATCAACGTCATCCTCAAGATGAAAACCACAACTGGTAACCGCGGCCGTACCCCTTAGTATCGACCCCGGACATCCGTCGGACACTCCGGGTGGAAACCACTTCGCGGCCGTACCCCTTAGTATCGACCCCGGACATCCCGTCGGACACTCCGGTGGAAGTTCATCCACACACGCACCCAAGTCCACTTCGTGGCCGTACCCCTTAGTATCGACCCCGGACATCCCGTCGGACACTCCGGGTGGAAGGAACAACACACACACACGTTCCAAAATCACGGTTGCAAACCACAAGCCTCGAAGGTCAATCACGGTATATATAGTCGAGGTACCTTACTAGAATGGCAGTTCATCCAACTTATACTCACGACCAAGTAATGATACGATTCACAAGGAAGCACAAGATTTCAACAACACCGAACGACACAACTAATATCACACAAACTCACATATTCATCCATAAACACGTGACTCCAAGCACATAATTTGACAAAAGAATTACACTTTACATTTACCAACGACATAATCATACGCAATGACATCACAAGGAAGTAAGGTGATTCTATACTCAACACTAGCTCACATATTCAACTAAGCACATTAATTCCCGACACACACGGGTCACCTTTACAAAAAGCATGATGGTAAATATTCTGATTCTTTTGAAAAATGGTTATTAATATTTATTTAGCACATATCGACGATTAACAACCATAATATCCACAAAACACGTAATGTATGGGCAAGATACTTGCCTCGATAATCGATGCCGGACACTCCCACAATCACGGATCAGTCGGGACACCTCGAACACCTACGATTCTCCGGCGAAGACAACGAATACACCCACGATCGAAAAGCTTGAAGAAAACGACGAACGGAAGGGTTCCGACTCGAATTCTTTGCGAGAAATCTGACCCTAACATCATACCATTAATAAATTAACGAACGAACGAGGAAGAATAATCGTAGAGCGCTCGAATCCTCTTTGCGACATTTTATCGAACACCTTCAAGGCGTCGATAAGATACTCAATAAAACGACGAATCCTCGGCGATTCAGCCGAGGAACATCAAGGAATTCGACATAATAATGTTTAACAATCATAAATACATCACTATTCTGAGTTAAAACGAATTAAACGGATAAATCGAGCAAAATCCCCAAAACTAGATTTTAAGAAAACTTGCCTTGATTATTTGGTTGAAGGATGATACGTGATGATCAATTGATGTTATGAACCTCAAAACTTCATGGATTCATTGTATAACAACATGCCTCCATGATTGAGCAAGTTCCACCATGGAAGGAAGAAAACGAGTGATAAAATGGGTGAAAAACCCGTCATTACGCCATATTTATAGGCTGCCGGACACGGCGCAAGCGGCAGAACGGCGCCGTGTGTCTCGGCCGTGTCTCGGCAGTGCCCGATCTGGCCGCCGACCGGCGCAGGACACGGCGCACGAGGCCGTTTGGGGCCGTGTTGCACGAGCACTGGCAGTTCCCTCCCGACCGAAAATTACGTCCGAACGACCCAAACCCGAACCCGAATACGAATCGGGTTACGGTTACGAAGTACTCGCAAAGACGAATCTAAGAGCTAATAGAACACACGATTCCGACCACCCGAAGGCTCGGAATTCGACAACAGAAGTAATTACCCAAATCTTTGGGAAATTACGAAAATGGCCCAAAACGTCCGAAAATCACGATACGTGATCGAAACACCAAACCAAAGCTCGCAACATGAATAATAACATTAAATGAACTTACGAGAAACTCGAAACAACGATTTGACGAGATTCGCAAGAATCGAACTCAAGTGCGGAAAAGTCGCTAAAAAGCTCGGAACTCAACAAAACGATACCGAAACGAACTCGGATGACAAAAAGTGCAGAATTAATCATTCTCGAAATGACGAAACGGTCATGAGCGAGTCGTCAAAACGGACTCTGGCCGAAAATGAAATTTACCAAAAATCGAAAATTGCGGATATTACATTCTACCCTCCTTAAAAGAAGTTTCGTCCCGAAATTTAAAACAAGTAGGGAGAAGCAATATCGCGCCAGGAAAACTCAACGAGATACGCAAGGAAACGCGTAACTTACGCCCATCGGCGAAACGTTACAAGCAACGCAAAGGAATATACGGCGTGAAAACACGCTCCCCGACGACCAACACAACGTCGCCGTTAGGGATATAACAAAACCAACAAGTGACAAGCGTCATCAAATGGATAATACAATCAAGTCAATTATCCGAACAAACACAAAACACAACGGACGAAAATCAATACGATTGACCAACCCCACGGTACATCAATCAAAACGCGAGCCAATCGCTGAACAAATACGGAATTCCACCGCCCAAGGGTTGGAAGATCGAAAACGAGACTAATTTTCCGAACTTGAAAAGGTCACAACGATATATAGCTCAATTTGGGACAATATCAGAACTCGCTCGAATGACAAAGGTGAGAAACAACACCAGGTCAGAAGCATCAACGAACACAGTCGAGTCGATACGATTGGACGAAACAGAAGAGAAAGAAAGAAAAATGCGGGTATTACAAATACGAGCCATATAATTCACATTCCACGAATAGCAATAACCAGGAATCCTCAAAGTTCCAAACGTAACGAAAAGCACTTCCCGAGGCATGAGTTTGGTAAAACATTTCAAAACCCAAAGATCACAAATCAAGGGAAATAATTTATAAAACAGTTTAAAATGCCATCGAGAGTTTTAATAGAAAACAATTTAGGATTTCCGAATCCTTCTCTTTCCAAAAATCAACAGGGGTCACAGCCCAAAAGTTTTGTTTTCGCAAATAGAAAACCGATAACAATTCACAGGGCCAGAGCCCAACATCACGTGTCCTCGACGGACATAAAAATCAACAAAACATAATCGCGCACGCGCATCGCCTTGGGAACAGGGTAATATCATTGATCCCGCCCGAGGCCTCGAAGGACCCTCCCGAGCTGGCTAGCTAAACAAATCGCAACACATGCATCGCCTTGGGAACAGGATAATACCATTGATCCCGCCCGAGGCCTCGAAGGACCCTCCCGAGCTGGCTAGCTAAACAAATCACAACACATGCATCGCCTTGGGAACAGGGTAATACCATTGATCCCGCCCGAGGCCTCGAAGGACCCTCCCGAGCTAAACAAATCAACAAATCACACACATATCACAACCATAAGTTATCCCGGCATCGGGCTAACAAGCCACGAACCTCGGAGTCCCCGCAAGACATGCCCGATGATAACCCCACTAGTTATCCCGGCATCGGGCTAACAAGCCACGAACCTCGGAGTCCCCACAAGACATACCCGGATTGGATAACCCTACGGTCTCGCCCGACCCATACTATCAAGTATGGATCCCGGAGATTCAACAATCCTACCCGGAGGCACATCACGTATAACAAGCACACAATAATAATCGATTATGAAACGAAACAACATTAAGCATCGCAACCTCCTTTCAAAGGAGTAACAACTAACATCACATCATGTCAAAACCGCAATACACTGCAATGAAGCCATATACGTACACACGCATTATCAAGCACCACATCAACTCCAAACATATCCAAAGGATACACGTAGTCACTTACAACCCACACACTTACAAAACACACGCGTTTTGAAAGAGAGCCTTTAACAAGGCTAATCGAATCTTTTGAAAATAATTTTCAAACGACCAAACAAACACATTTAGACGATCACCAATTATCATATCCACAAGACAAGAATAGTATGGGCAAGGTACTTGCCTCGAATAAGAACAACACGGAGAATCGACCGAAGTAGGTTGACACGAACCGACTACGAACCTGCCGACTCCACCGATCGCCAACTCGCAATAATAAACTACGAACGAAGACAATAACAACGAAAATGAATTCCAAAGTACGACCCAAAGCCGCTGAATTCAAAGAACAAATGACGAAAGTTCAAGGATTTCCCCCAAAACGGCCAAGAACACGATTCGTCCCGACAAAACACGAAAACGGAATTCCAAGTTGAAATATGGATATACAATCCATAGAATGTGTTTAACAACATCATTAACCACAATCGATCCATCAAAAATGGATGAAAAACGAGATTGAGAACAAATCCCCTAAAAAGTCGATTTGAAGGAAATCAAGAAATATACTTCGATTCGACGAAGAACAATGGATTAAATGATGTTAAACACAAGAATACTACCAAGATTAATCATACCCATCATGAATTAATCAACAACACGGAACGAATCGGACAAAAATGCAAAAACCGCTAAATTCACGAAATTAGGGTTCTAAGGAAGATTACCTTGATTCGCTGGATCAAAGGATGATAACGGATGATTGATTGATGTTATGAACTCAAGAACTTCATAGATTTGTTGTTAAACAACATGGCTCCATGCTAAGCACACCCTCAGCCGCGGAAGAGAAGGAGAAGAAGGAGAAAAATGGCCAAAAACCCGTCTGCAGGGCCTTAAATAAGTGCCACGGTGTGCCGCGGCCCGGGAGTGTGCCACGGCACGAGGCCAAATCTGCAGCGATGACTCGGCGGTGTGCAGCGGCCACTGCCCGGCATGTGCCGCGGCACAAGGTACAGAGTGCTCGGCCAAAAACTGGGAATGAGAGTGACTTAGCTATTTCGACCATAACTCCCTCGTCCGGAATCCGATTGACTCACCGTTTGAACCATTGGAAAGCTCACTCGATGATTTATAACATTGCAAAGATTCAGAATTTTTGGAATTTTCAAAAATTAATGGCGATCTAACAAAGTCGAACTCATACGTGGAAAAGTCGCTAAAGAACACGGAATTCAACAGAACGACACCGAAACGAAATCGAATGACAAAAAGTGTAGAATTAATCATTCTCAGAATGACGAAACGGTCATGAGCGAGTCGTCAAAACGGATTTCCGCCGAAAAAAAGAAATGACTAGAAATCGAAATTACGGGTATTACATTCTACCCTCCTTAAAAGAAGTTTCGTCCCGAAACTTAAAATAAGTAGGGAGAAGCAATATCCCCTGCCAGGAAAACTCGACGAGATACACAAAAATCGAAAACTTGCGCCCGACGGCGAAACGTTGCAAGAAACGCAAAGAGACATACGATGTGAAAACACGCTCCATGACGACCAACACAACGCCACCGATAGAGACACAATAAAACAAACAAGTGACAAGCGTCATCAAACAGATAATACAATCACGTCGATTATCCGAACAATCGCAAAACACAACGAACGAAAATCAACACGATTGACCAACCTAATGGTACATCAATCAACACGATAGCTGATTGCTGAACAAATACGGAATTCCACCGCCCAAGGGTTGGAAGATCGAAAATGAGATCAACAAAAACCGAACAATAAAACGATCGAACCACAACGATCGAGACAACAAAAATCGAACACTCATGTTCGAATCACGAAGAACAATAAAATTCAAACAACAATTCCAAGGTTCGCATCTCGACTCGAGACAATATATGATCCGGTGAAAACAACAAGATGTGCTTTCACATAAGATCCACAGGAAAGGGAATAGCAATTGAAAAATCACAACGACAAACGAGTTATTCCAAAACAATACCACACTCGTTCGATCAACAAAAGCAAGGGCCAGGACAAGCTCACAAAATGTCAATGAACATAAACGAGTCGATAGAGTCGTAAATACAGAAGTTCAAAATCCGATCCACTTCGAATAAAAGAACTAGTAGAACCAAAGGATGTTACTTCCGAACAAGGTTCACAAGAATCGAACCGAACTCGGAAAACTTACAGCGATAACCAGATCGACTCAAAACAAGATCACATCTCGTCCGAACGATGAAATTGAAATACAGAACAAGTTCAGAAAGTATCAATGAACACGAGCGAGTCGATAGAATTGAGAAAGAGAATGCAGAAGCCAAAAATAATACGGGTATTATATTCGACCTCTTCTAAAAGAAGTGTCGTCCCCGAAACTCACAACAACGAAATCAAGGAGACGACACAACAAGCAACCGACAGAAACATCCTTCGAAGGCCTCTCAAAGCCGATTCTGATAACTGTGCTGAAGCGCGAACTCCGAAAGTCTCGGTAGCCAATTCGCAAAACTGAATTTGGTGTCCCTCGAGTCCACACTTGAAATGTGTTACCGATGAGAAGGACAATTTACACGTGCATGCCCCGGCACATCACGGTTGAAACGTCTCGGCTCGGCATACCGAAAATACAAATGCTAGATATAATGGGGCATAACGTCGCAAAACAACATAGCGGAGATGCCAACTCAGCACAACAAAGAATCATAACACATATCATATACAACGATTACTATCGTAAAGTAATACACAAACAAACAATACATCAACGACGGTATCATTCGGCAACCTTAACGGCCCGAACAATAACCAACACATAATTACAAACATCATGAAACAATCACACATGTACACAAACGTACAAACCCAAGTTTTAACAGCTCACACAAGTGCGATAACACGCAAGTCACCACAAAATGAAAACATTAAAGATCGTCATCACACCTCCCACAAAGGGTTAACAAAACATATGCGTGGCGAACGACTCAACGTTCACACCACCAATTCAATCACAATTTGGGGTTAACACCGTAACGAAAGTTCGAAAACCATACATGCATTTCCAGTCCGCAAACAGGAATAATAGGTTTTAAAAACAAAAACGACCTTTTGAAAACAGTTTGGAAACACCAGTTGATCTTGAGTATCATTTTTCAAAAAGTTGAACAAACATCATTTTCGAGATTTTGAAAATCATCTTGCGTTTAAACAAAAAATGAGGACACTTTCTCTTAGTGAAAAACTTTCAGAATATTCGACCCTCGGGTCTAAGTAAAAGTGTTTATAAAACATTGAAAATATCTCAAAACATTTTGGGTCCTCGAGGTAGAAAAATTTTGAAACATATTGTGGCACTTTGGACGTACCACGAGAAAATAATTCATTTTAAAAGTACGTCTCGAAATTTATTTTCTAAGATACTCAAGGTTTTCAAAGATAATTCAATGGGCTAGAATGCCCAAAATTTTCAGGTAATTACACAAAACATCATAGCGCCGTGGGTCCCGCGCCGGAACCCACCAGGCTAAAAACCATTTACAAAAACGCCAAAAAGGCCGATGACGGTAATATTTCAAAAACTCACAAAAGCCATTTACAAAATACTAAATACCGTCATAAGAATTTTGCCAAAACGATCAAGGCCATAATGCCAAAAACTCGGTTAAGGAATCGGTTTTCGAAATAAAACTCAGTCGGTAAAATACCGAAAGCCATTACAAAAGAACTCACGCAGCGGATAAAAGAAATAAAGTCAGACATGCACAATCCAGCAACACTACTCCTCATATGAACGAAATATGAGGGTCAATAATCCGTATATCAAGAAATTAAAATCCATAAGAGGATTCCGTCACTTAACAAATAATCATAAAAATAGCTCGCATCAGACGAGGCACAAACACAAAGAAGGGAGACTTACATCCACAGGTCGCACGAAGATGATGATCGCCCCACGATACTAATCACGACCAACAAACTCAGACGACGCGTCGCGACACGACTCAGTCAGACAAAATCCGACGAGACAAAACTCAATAGACACCACTGACCCGACAGTCTAGGTTTCCACAACCAAAGCTCTGGTACCATTTATGTAACACCCCCAATCCACTCAGGGATATTACAAGCCGTAGACCCTCTCCTAGAGGATCTACCAGGCTGATAACTAAAATCAAACATCTAAACATCGCCTTTAAGGCTAAAATGACTCAGTAGACCGATTTGGTCTTTCAATAATAACATACAACTCAATTCCAAACACATATCCATGCAGGGGTCCAAATACAATAAACTCCCGTACAACGGTGAAAAGATACTGCAGCGGAAAAGAAAAATACGACTAGACCAATACGACATCAACGGATCCTCATGTGATTAGTATCGTTCATATTTCATCATCCTTCGTGCCGACCCTGTGCTATGCTCCAAAACCTGACTACAAAAATAGACATCCACCCCCCGAATACTCGGGGGTTAGCAAAACTCCACTGTTTTGCTAGTGCAAGAACAAAGTGCAAATACGAGCCATACAATTCACATTCCACGAATAGTAATAACCATGAATCCTCAAAGTTCCAAACATAACGAAAAGCACTTCCCGAGGCATGAGTTTGGTAAAACATTCCAAAACACAAAGATCACAAATCAAGGGAAATAATTTATAAAACAGTTTAAAATGCCATCGAGAGTTTTAATAGAAAACAATTTAGGATTTCCGAATCCTTCTCTTTCCAAAAATCAACAGGGGTCACAACCCAAAGGTTTTGTTTTCGCAAATAGAAAACCGATAACAATTCACAGGGCCAGAGCCCAACATCACGTGTCCTCGACGGACATAAAAATCAACAAAACATAATCGCGCACGCGTATCGCCTTGGGAACAGGGTAATACCATTGATCCCGCCCGAGGCCTCGAAGGACCCTCCCGAGATGGCTAGCTAAACAAATCACAACACATGCATCGCCTTGGGAACAGGGTAATACCATTGATCCCACCCGAGGCCTCGAAGGACCCTCCCGAGCTGGCTAGCTAAACAAATCACAACACATGCATCGCCTTGGGAACAGGGTAATACCATTGATCCCGCCCGAGGCCTCGAAGGACCCTCCCGAGCTGGCTAGCTAAACAAATCACACACATATCACAACCATAAGTTATCCCGGCATCGGGCTAACAAGCCATGAACCTCGGAGTCCCCGCAAGACATACCCGATGATAACCCCACTAGTTATCCCGGCATCGGGCTAACAAGCCACGAACCTCGAAGTCCCCACAAGACATACCCGGATTGGATAACCCTACGGTCTCGCCCGACCCATACTAGCAAGTATGGATCCCGGAGATTCAACAATCCTACCCGGAGGCACATCACGTATAACTAGCACACAACAATAATCGATTATGAAACGAAACAACATTAAGCATCGCAACCTCCTTTCAAAGGAGTAACAACTAACATCACATCATGTCAAAACCGCAATACACTGCAATGAAGCCATATACGTACACACGCATTATCAAGCACCACATCAACTCCAAACATATCCAAAGGATACACGTAGTCACTTACAACCCACACACTTACAAAACATACGCGTTTTGAAAGAGAGCCTTTAACAAGGCTAATCGAATCTTTTGAAAATAATTTTCAAACGACCAAACAAACGCATTTAGACGATCACCAATTATCATATCCAGAAGACAAGAATAGTATGGGCAAGGTACTTGCCTCGAATAAGAACAACACGGAGAATCGACCGAAGTAGGTTGACACGAACCGACTACGAACTCGCCGACTCCACCGATCGCCAACTCGCAATAATGAACTACGAACGAAGACAATAACAACGAAAATGAATTCCAAAGTACGACCCAAAGCCGCTGAATTCAAAGAACAAATGACGAAAGTTCAAGGATTTCCTCCAAAACGGCCAAGAACACGATTCGTCCTGACAAAACACGAAAACAGAATTCCAAGTTGAAATATGGATATACAATCCATAGAATGTGTTTAACAACATCATTTAACCACAATCGATCCATCAAAAATGGATGAAAAACGAGATCGAGAACAAATCCCCCAAAAAGTCGATTTGAAGGAAATCAAGAAATATACTTCGATTCGACGAAGAACAATAGATTAAATGATGTTAAACACAAGAATACTACCAAGATTAATCATACCCATCATGGATTAATCAACAACACGGAACGAATCGAACAAAAATGCAAAAACCCCCCAAATTCACGAAATTAGGGTTCTAAGGAAGATTATCTTGATTCGTTGGATCAAAGGATGATAACGGATGATTGATTGATGTTATGAACTCAAGAACTTCATAGATTTGTTGTTAAACAACATGGCTCCATGCTAAGCACACCCTCAGCCGCGGAAGAGAAGGAGAAGAAGGAGAAAAATGGCCAAAAACCCGTCTGCAGGGCCTTAAATAGGCTGCACAGTGTGCCGCGGCCCAGCGGGAGTGTGCCGCGGCACAGGGCCAAATCTGCCGGCAGTGACTCGGCAGTGTGCCGCGGCCCTGCCGGCATGTGCCGCGGCACAAGGTACAGAGTGCTCGGCCAAAAACTGGGAATGAGAGTGACTTAGCTATTTCGACCATAACTCCCTCGTCCGGACTCCGATTGACTCACCGTTTGAACCATTGGAAATCTAACTCGATGATTTATAATATTGCAAAGATTTAGAATTTTTGGAGTTTCCAAAAATTAATGGCGATCTAACAAAGTCGAACTCATACGTGGAAAAGTAGCTAAAGAACACGAAATTCAACAGAACGACACCGAAACGAACTCGGATGACAAAAAGTGTAGAATTAATCATTCTCAGAATGACAAAACGGTCATGAGCGAGTCGTCAAAACGGATTTCCGCCGAAAAAAAAAATGAAATTACCGGAAATCGAAATTACGGGTATTACAGAGTTAGTGTATTTTTACAAAAAAAAAAATAATTCAAAAAATTCACATAAAGACACATATTTTGTTCAACTCTCTTTTAATAGTAAAGTAGATTTCAAATCAATCATGTACTATTAAAACTTAGTGTAGATAATTTCGACCTAGTATGTACCATTTCGACCAATTATGTATAATTTCATATCAATCATGTACTATTACAACTTAGTGTATGTAATTTCGACTAAATATGTACGATTTCGACCCATTATGTATAATTTCAAATCGATTATGTTCAATTTCGACCAATTATGTATAATTTCAAATCGATTATGTTCAATTCCGTGTATAATTTCAAATCGGCTTATGTATAATTACAAAACGATTATGTATAATTTCAACAAATTGTGTAGAATTCCAAATCGATCATGTACAATTACAACTAATTATAAATAATTACGATCGATATGTACAATTGCAAGCGATCATGTACTATTACAACTTAGTGTATATAATTTCGACCTCTTATGTACCATTTTGACCAATTATGTGTAATTTTAACTCGATCATGTACATTTTCAAAGCGATTATGTGCAATTTCAAGTAGAGTATGTTTAATTTCGGCCTATGTTTATTCTCGACCAATTATGTTCAGTCTCAACCAATTATGTATAATTTCAAATCGATTATGCTCAATTTCGACTAATTATATATAATTTCAAATCGATTATGTTCAATTTCGATCAAATATTTATAATTTCAAATCGATTATGTATAATTGTAAATCCATTGTGTATAATTTTAACAAATTATGTACAATTTCAAATCGATACAATTACAACTAATTATAAATAGTTTCAACCAATAATGTTCAATTTCAGATCGATCATGTACTATTACAACTTAGTGTATATATTATTTCGACCTATTATGTACCATTTCGACCAATTTATGTTTAATTTTAAATCAATAATGTGCATTTTTAAATCGATTATGTGCAACATCGAATCGAGCATATTCAATTTTGGCTAATTATATTTACCCTCGACCAATTATGTTCAATCTAAACCAATTATGATAATTTAGAATCGATCATGTACTATTTACAACCTATTGTATATAATTTCGACCTATTATGTACCATCTCGATCAATTATGTTTAGTTTCAAATAGATCATGTACTGTAACACCCCCAGATCCGAACGGAAATATTACAGCGTCGTGGGCCCCGAGATGGAACCCATAAGGCAGAAGGAAATTTTCGCAAACATTTACAAACGCCCAAGAGGCTAACGACGGTATTATCTATTAAAAACATTCGAAGATTTATAAAACTCGTTTATCAAACCGTCGTAAAAACTCATTTGAAACCACAAGGCCCAAAATGCCAAAACTCAACAGTTTAAAAACACATACGTTAAGCTATCGCTTACACATACCGACAGAATAGATTTAGAAAATTATTGCCAAAGTAACCTAAGTTACCAGATACCAAAAAGGTCATTTAAAAATACTCACGCAGCGGATAAAGACAAATAATTAAAATACTCTAGCAGCGGAATACAACAACTGATCAGAAACTCAAAACACAAATACATGCCCTTGCCAGTATCCTCCGGGAAGTTCATCTCTCCACGACCGCTACAAGCTTGATAATCCAAGAACCTAAAAAGAAAGCCCACGACGGGGTCAGCCATAATATCCAACAATGATAACCATCACATCTCATCAATAATTACATATCAATGGAAATACTAAGTAAGAATACGACCAATATAATCTTACCGTCGTAACTTTATGAGAATCCACGATTCGTATCCTTAACAACACATTAAAATAATACCGAAATATTTGTACGGTATCTCAACAATACTCAACGTTCTCAAAACATTATTATAACTCGCGATACGGAAATTATACCTGTAACACCCCCAGAATACGACCGGGAATGTCACACGCCGTAGACCCTTATCACAAGGATCCACCAGGCTAAACTCCAAAAGACTACTCAAAGATTGACCGGCCGGGGTCAAAATTTAATACAAAGCAGACCAACAAGGTCATAAACCAATTCAGAAACTAACGACATTCATATTACAATGACAACAATAAACTTGAACACAGAAAGGAATGACAACTCAATTTAATAAATGATAATTACACCCATGCAAGGGTGAATACTCGAACGACAGAGAAATACCGACCAAAATGATACAAAAGAAAAGACTCTGACTCTGGTGTGATTAGCATCGTCGTCTTCCATCTCCTTCCAAGCCAATCCCGTGACTGCTCCCGAACTGCCAAAACCTGAGCGCATAACAGGCACCCACCCCCCGAAAACTCGGGGGTTAGCAAACTGGAATTTTGCTAGTGCAAGTACATAATATACAAGATATACGAACAGTAACAACACAAAATTCAACCGCCGTGAAGCCTTAACACAAACCATACATTCCCACAGTCAGCACAGAATAACACTCGCATACACGAGGTGAAAGGTAATCACATAGTCATATTCTCCTTACGGGAAATAACATTCATGAAACTTTAAACGAGCCCAAGGAGTCAGGAAGATCCCTTTTGTAAAAGGAAAAGTATTTTGATAAGATAGTTTGCAATCATTATTATTGACTCGGGCCGTTTAGGGGGTTTTAAAATCGAATGGGAATACTTTTGGAAATAATTTCAAAAACTCTCGGGTCCTTGACCCAACGTATGGAAAACGATTACACAAAAACCAAGTCAACTTATTTGGGGTTCTCGACCCAATTTATAGAACACCGTCACAAACGAAATCATTACAACATCTCACAGGGTTCTCAACCCATTTCAAATAACATCATCACGGAACCAATCATCTCAACATTCCAGAGGGTCCTCGACCCAATACACAGAATAGCACCACAATACAATCAAAGGTACAAAACTCTCATTCGACATATCCTGCTCAAGACCCCCGATTAATTAACCCTCGGAGATTTCGTCAAACCTCCGTGGTTAACTAACCCTGATACCAACGCTTTAAAAACAATTTGAAACAAGCTTTCAAAAACATGAATTGCGGTCTGTATCAAGACAAATATTAAAAGTGAGTTGAAAGAATTTGAGATACGAACATCGTTCGGTAACGGGGTCTTAGCTATCACTCGAATACCCGTAACCAATAAGCCTGCCAGGCGCCTCCACTGCACACCTGTGCACCGGCGTTCACTCCACTATGTCGGCCGCTCCTTGAACATGTCACCGCACCGGCGTCACTCCCGCAAGAGCTGCCCCTTGCACGCGCATTAGGTGACACCGGCGTTCACCACCCATATGGAGCCGCACATTGCAGCGTACACCAGGCCGGAGTACACCGCCCCGCCTCTATGGTGCCCGGATATGACGTTTCTCACAACAAGTATCCACATTGTTCAAACATCAAGCACACGGACAATTGTCACAACAATTTTCAACTCGGTACATCAAGTCACACAATTTCTCCGCCAGTCCATATCCACACAAATAAACAATAACACGCACGTTATCAATCAAACTCAATCAACACCGCACATATATCTCTATGTTGCGACTCAACCGAATATATACACATTTATATATATAGATATATATGTATATATAAATATATAACCTCACTATATTATATGAATAACTATAGTTCGCCCATCAATCCAAGTTGAGTACGTCAACTAATGGTAGAATTCAACACTCGTCGATCACCGACATAAACATATATATTAATATACGTATATACATACATATATTTAACATGTAACTATATATATAAACACATATATATATATATATACACATACATATATATACCTCCATATAAACTCATACACTTCGACAACAATGATTTCACGCAGTTACAATTCGTATATCGAGGTACTTGCCTTGGTAATACGGCGCGAAGGAGACGACGAAGGAATAGGTTCCGGTCCGAACAATCCTCTCAAATCCGACCCTAACACAATAATGATATACAATCAATCTCACATCATGAATACGAAGAAATCCCTCCTAGTTCTACCCGTTGGGACAATGTATCGAACACCAAGAGTGCGTAGGAAATTGAAATCGGTTAAAGGTGAACTAACGGGATTTCATCCCAACCAAAAACCAGAAAACCAAGGGTCACGAGAGTACTATCAAAATCTAACAACAACATCGGTTAATTCGGATTAAAACACAAGATCACCACCAAACCCTCCCCAAAAATCATACTAGGGTATAAGAGATCTTACCTCTTGAAGATACAAACCCTATAATCCGAAGAACACGTGCTAGATCCACAATCCGAGCTACACGATCGAAGGAAGATGAAGAAAAACACACAATCAAAAGGGTGGATGGAGAAGAAATCCCCCTCTCACCCCTCTCTCACAAGATCACCACCAAACCCTCCCCAAAAATCATACTAGGGTATAAGAGATCTTACCTCTTGAAGATACAAACCCTATAATCCGAAGAACACGTGCTAGATCCACAATCCGAGCTACACGATCGAAGGAAGATGAAGAAAAACACACAATCAAAAGGGTGGATGGAGAAGAAATCCCCCTCTCACCCCTCTCTCTCTCGCGCACGGTTGGAGAAAAAGAGCAAATGGGCGAATCTCGCTGAAAACGCCTTGATTATAGCGGCGGCCGCATCGTGTGCGCGGCTCGAATAAAGCGTGCCGCGGCACGGGGCAAGTGCGCCTGGTGGTGACCGCTCGTTGTGCCGCGGCTCATTCGGAGTGTGCCGCGGCTCAGACTCGACATGTGTCGCGGCACTGCCGGACTGTGCCGGGGCACGCGGTACAGGAGGTTTTAGCCGGCAGGTGCCACAGGGGTGTGCCGCGGCCCACACAAGTGTGCCGCGGCACTGACTCGGCTGTGTGCCGCGGCGCACAATCCTTGTGCCGCGGCACACGGTACAGCCTGCTCGGCCAACAACTGGGTAGTATGTGTGCCGCGGCGCACAATCCTTGTGTCGCGGCTCACACCCCCCCTCGGGTCCCAAAATGACGAAAAAAGATCCGGAAAGAGAATAAAAGCAATAGGAATCGATATTTGGGCAACAATAACACGAAATGGAAGTACGGAACCCCAAAACGATCTGAGGTACACAACCAAGGTCGAACAAGGAACAAATTCCCTAAATTTCTAGGAAGTTACAAAAACGGCCCAAACATCCGAAAATCACGATACAACGTCGGATTAACAATCCGAAACTCACAACATGTTCTACTCAATCATACGAACCCCTGGAAGTAAGAAAATGACGAAATCGAGCAGTTTAACGAGAATCAAATGCACATGAGACAAAATATAACACAAGACGAAATTACGTAAAAACATCATCGAGACCCGTCTAAGCGGAGAAACTCCAAGAACAAAATAGGTTGAATTCCAAAAGCAGTGTCAAGCGAGTTGTCGAAACGGACCTCCGCGGAAAATGAAAATTACCGAAAATCGAATTTGCGGGTATTACATTCTACCCTCCTTAAAAGAAGTTTCGTCCGAAACTTAAAATAGAGAGCGGCGGAACAATCAAGGAAATAACTACTTGCTCATTTCCCAATTCATCACGAGCAAAGCGCGAATGCAAGGTTCCGAAATACGATGGGACCTAGCGAGCATCCGTGCGTGAGTCGAGGCGATAAAAAAGTATGGGAACACGATAAGTTGAGGTGGAGGAGTATGAATTTGGATACCAAAACTCCCAGAGGGAAGAAAATCACAAAATAGTTCAGACGTCCTGAAAATCATGTTTCGAGCTCAACCAACCGCATCCAAGTTCATAATACATTCGGAAATGTTAATTGCTCGCGAGGGAATATTAGCTTCGAACAAAAATTTCTGCAAGAATCAAGCTCAGATGTGGAAAGACCACAATAATTCACGGAGTCTAACCACACGGTTCTGAAATTCGTTTGGAGAACGGTAGGCTAAGTACAACAGGGTAGTTTAAAAAATTTATCGAGAGGGTCATAGATGAAGTACCAGCAATGAAAGTCACCCAACACTGAAAATACTATGAAGAGTACGGGTAGTACATTTCCCCATACTAAGAAAACATTTCGATCCCGAACTTAGAACAGCAAGAGTTGGTAACATAGAGCAATGAAATGAAGAACGATCAAAGTCACGATTGTCCAAAACAGCAACGATTAGGGCATAATACAAAATATTCATCCTCCCATGTTAGGTTTTTCAGAAGGAGACATAGGGTTTCGGGACATTCTCCAGTCACTTACTCTGTTCGCCAATAGGGTAGCATTCTTTGCCAGTTCGGAAATTATCTCACAATGGTTCTCCCGATGACCTTCACACCCGCACCGGTAACAAGTCAAGAGTGGAAAGGGACAATTTGCACGAACATGTCCCTGACGATTGCAGTTGAAGCACCCTCCCTTCTTACCGAGAGTCACCGATGCTGGCTTGGGATTCCAAGCGCTCACTCCTGATCGCGAAGACGACGCGTTCGAACGACGTGGGGGTTTGGGAGCCTTAGGCTCTTCACCGCCCAAAAACTTCCCAGATATCCTCGATCTCTTGGCTTCGGTCGTGGGCTCGACCACTGAGGAGATTTCATAGGATATCGATTGATCTAGATACTCCTTCACCGTAGCATGGATCGTAGTCGTACGAACCACCTTGCCGCTTCCATTTCCATCATCACGTCCACGTCCGCCGAGGCTTGACATACTAATACGGATAACACCGATCAACGGTATTAGTTTATCACCGTACAATATACCACAATTATCAACCCGAGTTTTAGTTAGCATCCTTAGAATAACGGTACTATCGTAAAGCATAAAGTTTTATGAAGTCAATTTCGAGTTCCTCGACGAGGACGGTCATTATATGTATGCACTTAATGAAAACAAATTTTTGAAAAAGAGGGCTAGTCACGTTGCGCCCAAGACTTGTAAACACTGTCTTTTATTTCGGAAGAGGAAGTTTATATAACGACTCTAAAAATTATTTTCGAGTGATGTATAAAAGAAAAAAAAATTGAAAATAATTTCGTAACTAATTTGAAATATTTCAAGAATGTTGAGTCCCAAATACCACAATTTTGAAAATCTTTCCTCTTCTTCCAAAATGTTTATTTGAGAGAATTTTCCACCGAGATACGTGACCATTTAACATGACGATATTAAATCATGGCTTCACACAATGTTAGGAAATTTCAAAGCATCACTTTAAAATATTCGAGATACTACAGCGCCGTGGGCCCCGTGCCGGAACCTACCAGGCTAAAAATCATTTAAAAAAAATGTTCAAAATGCCAAAAAGGCCGATGTCGGTAATATTCTCAAATACTCACAAAAGTCATTTATAAAACATCAAATACCGTCATAAGAATACTATCAAAACATGCAAGACCAAAATATCAAAACTCGGTTTGCAAGATAATAAAAGCCATCTTAAAATACTCATGCGGTGGATAAAATTGTCATTCGTAAATTCATTCTAATAAAGTACCGAAACAGATAAACATGTTCGACTTCCATGTAATATCCTAAAACGATAATATCACCAACAAGTTCCAATTCCTAGTTCACATTAAGCATATTAGCACAATGTAATCAAATACGTGTATAAGGGGACTTACGATCGGGAGGCTTACCATCACGGATTGCGGAAGATGATGTCGGAACCACGATACTAATCACGACTCTGATGCGCGCGACTTACACAAGACATGGACTTGACCCAACGGCCTAGGTTTTTCGCAAACCTAAGCTCCGATACCATAAATGTAACACCCCCAGAATACGACCGGGAATGTCACACGCCGTAGACCCTTATCACAAGGATCCACCAGGCTAAACTCCAAAAGACTACTCAAAGATTGACCGGCCGGGGTCAAAATTTAATACAAAGCAGACCAACAAGGTCATAAACCAATTCAGAAACTAACGACATTCATATTACAATGACAACAATAAACTTGAACACAGAAAGGAATGACAACTCAATTTAATAAATGATAATTACACCCATGCAAGGGTGAATACTCGAACGACAGAGAAATACCGACCAAAATGATACAAAAGAAAAGACTCTGACTCTGGTGTGATTAGCATCGTCGTCTTCCATCTCCTTCCAAGCCAATCCCGTGACTGCTCCCGAATCGCAAAACTCGAGCGCATAACAGGCACCCCCGAAAACTCGGGGTTAGCAACCGGAATTTTGCTAGTGCAAGTACATAATATACAAGATATACGAACAGTAACAACACAAAATTCAACCGCCGTGAAGCCTTAACACAAACCATACATTCCCACAGTCAGCACAGAATAACACTCGCATACACGAGGTGAAAGGTAATCACATAGTCATATTCTCCTTACGGGAAATAACATTCATAAAACTTTAAACGAGCCCAAGGAGTCAGGAAGATCCCTTTTGTAAAAGGAAAAGTATTTTGATAAGATAGTTTGCAATCATTATTATTGACTCGGGCCGTTTAGGGGTTTTTAAAATCGAATGGGAATACTTTTGGAAATAATTTCAAAAACTCTCGGGTCCTTGACCCAACGTATGGAAAACGATTACACAAAAACCAAGTCAACTTATTTGGGGTTCTCGACCCAATTTATAGAACACCATCACAAACGAAATCATTACAACATCTCACAGGGTTCTCAACCCATTCCAAATAACATCATCACGGAACCAATCATCTCAACATTCCACAGGGTCCTCGACCCAATACACAGAATAGCACCACAATACAATCAAAGGTACAAAACTCTCATTCGACATATCCTGCTCAAGACCCCCGATTAATTAACCCTCGGAGATTTCGTCAAACCTCCGTGGTTAACTAACCCTGATACCAACGCTTTAAAAACAATTTGAAACAAGCTTTCAAAAACATGAATTGCGGTCTGTATCAAGACAAATATTAAAAGTGAGTTGAAAGAATTTGAGATACGAACATCGTTCGGTAACGGGGTCTTAGCTATCACTCGAATACCCGTAACCAATAAGCCTGCCAGGCGCCTCCACTGCACACCTGTGCACCGGCGTTCACTCCACTATGTCGGCCGCTCCTTGAACATGTCACCGCACCGGCGTCACTCCCGCAAGAGCCTCCCCTTGCACGCGCATTAGGTGACACCGGCGTTCACCACCCATATGGAGCCGCACATTGCAGCGTACACCAGGCCGGAGTACACCGCCCCGCCCTCAGAGGTTCCCGGATATGACGTTTCTCACAACAAGTATCCACATTGTTCAAACATCAAGCACACGGACAATTGTCACAACAATTTTCAACTCGGTACATCAAGTCACACAATTTCTCCGCCAGTCCATATCCACACAAATAAACAATAACACGCACGTTATCAATCAAACTCAATCAACACCGCACATATATCTCTATGTTGCGACTCAACCGAATATATACACATTTATATATATATATATAGATATATATGTATATATAAATATATAACCTCACTATATTATATGAATAACTATAGTTCGCCCATCAATCCATGTTGAGTACGTCAACCAATGGTAGAATTCAACACTCGTCGATCACCGACATAAACATATATATTAATATACGTATATACATACATATATTTAACATGTAACTATATATATAAACACACATATATATATATATACACATACATATATATACCTCCATATAAACTCATACACTTCGACAACAATGATTTCACGCGATTCTGATTCGTATATCGAGGTACTTGCCTTGGTAATACGGCGCGAAGGAGACGACGAAGGAATAGGTTCCGGTCCGAACAATCCTCTCAAATCCGACCCTAACACAATAATGATATACAATCAATCTCACATCATGAATACGAAGAAATCCCTCCTAGTTCTACCCGTTGGGACAATGTATCGAACACCAAGAGTGCGTAGGGAATTGAAATCGGTTAACGGTGAACTAACGGGATTTCATCCCAACCAAAAACAAGAAAACCAAGGGTCACGAGAGTACTATCAAAATCTAACAACAACATTGGTTAATTCGGATTAAAACACAAGATCACCACCAAACCCTCCCCAAAAATCACACTAGGGTATAAGAGATCTTACCTCTTGAAGATACAAACCCTGTAATCCGAAGAACACGTGCTAGATCCACAATCCGAGCTACACGATCGAAGGAAGATGAAGAAAAACACACAATCAAAAGGGTGGATGGAGAAGAAATCCCCCTCTCACCCCTCTCTCACAAGATCACCACCAAACCCTCCCCAAAAATCATACTAGGGTATAAGAGATCTTACCTCTTGAAGATACAAACCCTATAATCCGAAGAACACGTGCTAGATCCACAATCCGAGCTACACGATCGAAGGAAGATGAAGAAAAACACACAATCAAAAGGGTGGATGGAGAAGAAATCCCCCTCTCACCCCTCTCTCTCTCGCGCACGGTTGGAGAAAAAGAGCAAATGGGCGAATCTCGAAAACGCCTGATTATAGCGGCCGCATCGTGTGCCGCGGCTCGAATAAAGCGTGTGCGGCACGGGACAATTGCGCCCGGTGGTGGTGACCGCTCGTTGTGCCGCGGCTCATTCGGAGTGTGCCGCGGCTCAGCTCGACATGTGCAGCGGCCTTTGCCGGGTCTTAGGGGCACGCTGATCTGAGAGGTTTTAGCCGGCAGTGCCACAGGGTGTGCCGCGGCCGGACAAGTGTGTCGCGGCATCGACTCGGCTGTGTGCCGCGGCGCACAATCCTTGTGCCGCGGCACAGTACACCTGCTCGGCCAACAATGGGTAGTATGTGTGCCGCGGCGCACAATCCTTGTGCCGCGGCTCACACCCCCTCGGGTCCCAAAATGACGAAAAAAGATCCGGAAAGAGAATAAAAGCAATAGGAATCGATATTTGGGCAACAATAACACGAAATGGAAGTACGGAACCCCAAAACGATCTGAGGTACACAACCAAGGTCGAACAAGGAACAAATTCCCTAAATTTCTAGGAAGTTACAAAAACGGCCCAAACATCCGAAAATCACGATACAACGTCGGATTAACAATCCGAAACTCACAACATATTCTACTCAATCATACGAACTCATGGAAGTAAGAAAATGACGAAATCGAACGAGTTTAACGAGAATCAAATGCACATGAGACAAAATATAACACAAGACGAAATTACGTAAAAACATCATCGAGACCCGTCTAAGCGGAGAAACTCCAAGAACAAAATAGGTTCAGAATTCCAAAACAGTGTCAAGCGAGTTGTCGAAACGGACCTCCGCCGAAAAATGAAAATTACCGGAAATCGAATTTGCGGGTATTACAATACCAACTCTGGCCAATTCAATCCATCGGATAACATCGACAATTCCAATACGATAATCGATTGTCCATCAAAGACAAGTACCAAGGAAATACGGAACATACCTCAAGATACGAAATACCATTACCATCACGTCAGTCTAATCCGAGATCAGATCAACACAACATACGGACATGGTCCTAACACAAGACCTACAAATTCATACTCATATGACAACGTCAATATGATCACAACAATAACGACAATGTATACTTATGGCCACCCATAATATACATATGCACAATAACAACAATATATGGTAATCCAACGATCCAGCGCACACAGCTATAGATTCCCATGATGATCCCATCGGACCAACGCATGGTGGCATTACCTGTCCAGCGATCCAGCGCACACAGCTATAGATTCCCATGATGATCCCGTCGGACCAACGCATGGTGGACATATGACAACAATGCACAAGCGCCTGCACAACGCACAATACACGACAACAACAATGCACAAATGCATGACAACAACGATACACGAATGTATCACAACATGATCGACTCAAATGATAAAAATGATTAGAGTACTTTCCCCGAGTCCTTCAAGAACGATCTCAATGCCTAAACCATCACGAACCATTATCCTCAATACTCGACGGTCCAAAGTATCACGGATTGCAGATAATTCATATCTCCGTTTTTATCACGATATATCCTCGATATACAAGTATACCAATAACAAAAGCAAATCATATACATTATGATTTAGATTCCCAAAACTCGAATATGATTTATAATCTCAAGTCTCCTGTGATTACGATTATAAACATTGTTATACGAATTATAAACGAATGAAACGGAAACCATTCATTAAATACTATAAACTGAGTAAGTAATAACTTACTTCGATACCGATACAATGACGAGGAAGCTGCTACCAAATCGATTGTCGTCATCTACAAGTTCCTCGGTCCTGACCATAGCAATCAACGAACATTCTCGAGCTTGACCGCAACACACGGTTGTAATCACTGATCAATATTCTCAACCTATTACAGTAATCGATAGACAACAAGTTCGACAACAATTAACAATCGATAAAACCAATTTACAAACCCAACGGCTCGACAATATCTCGATTAAACACTAGTCGGATCAATCCTACTCAAACCAGCACAAATTTACAACCACAACACGAAAATACTGCACTTTCTGCCTTCTTAGCGCACGTTAATCACCTAACGTATTGTGCGCTAAGTTGCTCCCGTTAGCGCGCGCTAGGCAGTAAACGTAGCGTGCGCTAATGCTGTACAAATGTATGTTTTTCAGATACCGATCAACTTATGGCGATTTCAAGAACACCAAGTGATTCTGAATCATGTTCAAAGCTATCAAAACAACGAAATCCGATATCCTTTAACATATAAACAATCATCCAACTTATAATCCAAGTTCTATATCCATATATCATCTTCCTCAATATCAACATCATGAAACATTAAGAACGTAACAACACTTTCATAATCTATCATTACAGGGAGTAATCATCGACAATAACATCAACATCCGAGCGAGGAGAAGGATTAATCCACTTATCTCAAGAAAACGAACAACACTATTCAAACCACAAGAATCATATCAATATCTTCATGTCAACAATAACATCATCATAATCCGGTAATCCATCTCATAATCATGCTTATCAACTTGTTTATGTAATAATCATCAACTCAAGAACATCAACATTCAATCCAAAACGAAATCCAAAGATGAAGAGTAATTACCTCTTTGAAGGAATGGATTGAATCCCAAGGTTGAATCCGTTTTCAATCACTTCCAAGTTTCAAATGTTGTTAGGAATGATCAACTCAAGTGTTTGGGACATCAACTTCTCTCTAAGACCTCTCTCTATCGTCTGAAGGTGAAAGAATGGACGAAATGCTTCATAATACCCGTTTGTCCCTTATATAGAATACATTACTAGCGTGCGCTAAACCTTATGTTTAGCGTGCGCTACGGCCTTAGCGTGCGCTAATCGACCTTTGTTAGCGTGCGCTATCGCGATCGCAGGCAAGCTGTCTTCGCATGAAGTGATTTACGACGCAATTCCCATGCAATAGCGTACATAAATGCCTCTATTTAGCGTACGCAAGTGTCTTACCTTAGCGTGCGCTACTCATAGTTGACTCGTTTGTCTGTATGCTCAAGACCGGTCCACACGCCGAAAGTGCCGACGAGGATAAGATTCCTTTTTGTCCGATATACGATTAGCGGCGCTAATCAACATGCATTAGCGTGCGCTAACACTACATTACAACATCCGTTGACTTATCGTAACGTGCGCGAAAGTGGCTCGGTCCACACGCAGATTCCTTCCGATCATCGCATTAGCGTGCGTTATCTTATATCCGTAGCGTGCGCTAAACACGCGATAGCGTGCGCTACTCGATTATTAGCGTGCGCTAATAATGTTACACTTAGCCATTTTCAGCTATTCTTGTCCAATCGTCTCAACATACGAATACGAACATACGGCATCTTGAATACATATACTTCTTACATCCAATTGTCGACCAAGTCGACAATTATACCAATCTGAGATGTCTTGGTCCTTCAATTATTTTACCCATCTGCATGCAGATTCCACGCTGTACAACATAACTCGGATAAAATAATCTTAAACAACGATGATGGAAATTAGGATATTACATACTACACCACTTAAAATAAGTTTCGTCCTCGAAACTTGCAATCCGTCATAAAAACAAACAAATCGTTCAACCAAAATATCCCGAAACCATCACGACAACGATCAATCATCATTATTACCGAATAACCAAAATAGCATACTTACATATGCGCCAACTCGACGCTCTCCTGAGATGCTAGCAAGTGACTTCACTGTAAAGCTTCAACACGCTTACGATCACAATTCCATGGATCTCAACAAAAATATAACATCTTCGGAAGAAATAATCTATCCGTTTCAAATCTTGTCTGCTTGATTACACAATCAAGTCCAAATCCTGATACAAATCAATAATACATGATACATCTGTGAAACAACTGCCCAACACAATGGCAACGAATCCCGAAATATCAACACAAAATCTGAACGCTCAGATGATCACCAGCAATGATCAACTCATAAATTAATCGAGAATATCATTGACATGATGAACTCTAATATGACCAATCCAAAGGTAGAAACGCAATCGAGAATATCATCACCATGATAAACTCCAACACGGTCAACACATAACCACGGAAACCGATATAGAGTTCTCAAAACGACACACCAATCACATACAGTGGATCTCAACGAAACATAACCGACTGGTGAACATTCCCCTCGGCATACGAACAACGAATCGCAAATCGACGAACATACCAATTCATACAAGGAGTGGGAACGACCACTCAATATCCAAAACAACCAGCATGGGGCACCATCCCCAAATTTACACTTACAAAGAAATCAATCAAAGATCACTATGTTAAAATTGCGCTACTACCGCACCAATGGAATCACATAGCACATATGTTCCGGTTTCACAATATCCCGAGTTTCCAAAATAATATTATGTGCATGAATCTACAACACGCAACATATTTCTCTTATCCGATAACTCAACCGATCATCACCGGATAATCAAACTGCCATACTAAAGTTCGAATCTCTTTTCCACGTACCATACTGATGTCTTATCCAGTTCGTGAATCTCATTCAGAACTTCACCACGATATGCATTATGCATTAAATGCGTATGTACATCAATCACATTTTCAAAACCAGTTTGAAATCATATAATCTTGTCAAGGAGACAAATTTTGAAAGTTCTTTCAAAAATTTCAAAACTCAAAACATAAATTTTGGTAAGACCACCAAATCAATTCTCGAAAAATAAACGGCTCATTTGGTGCCAAGTATTTGATATGATTTCCTTCGAATCCACACGATTTCGTAGTTTTCAAATGAAAACTATGCAAATGATTGACCACATCCGTACTCCTATATACCAATCGCTCGTCACAAATCCCACCGATATTCCATCGTAAAACTACACGATAGAATCCAAAATCTCAATGTATAAACTTGACAAAAACTCCTTTTCCACATATGACTCACAATGTCAATCATTTTCCATCTGGATCACCTCAATTATGCTATGACAATGCATTGAAACAAATCAACACGTGAAAGACTTCCCGAGAAGTTTCTTTTGAACAAGTAATCGAGAACCCGAAGGCGAGAACGACATAGATAAGCGATTGATAAAGTGTTTTACAAGTCTCGGGAGTTTTTAAGAAAGCAGAAAAGTCTTTTGAAATATTAGGGTCTCGGCCGTTTCTCGTTCCGCATTACAAGAAGTTTAAAAGTAGGAAACTCTTTTCGGACCCCAAGTCTGAGTTATAAAACAATTTCAAAAATCTATTGGGTCTCGCCCAAAATCGTTCTGTAAAACATCTCAGAAACATTCATTTTGAAAAGTATCATTTTCAAATGCTCAAAAAGCGATTCATATATCTCAAGATGAACTAACATGATTACATGTTCTCCTGAACAATCCACAATATTTCTCTCAAATGCAAAACTCCGTTCCAAAACTTAATCGACATATTGATTTCCAAAATCATAACTTCTCAAGATCATCAATCCTGTCCCAACTCTGTCATCTTATACTGTAACGCATAATATCTTTCTGAACCTCAGAACATATCAACTTAGAACGACAATAAATCTCAATGCAATTCAAAAATCCAATACTTACAGATCGTGAAGCCGACGATTCCCCGTGATACTGGCACATGTTTCGACTCAAGAAAATACTCGACACAGATATTTTCAAAACACACTTTTTGCAAACTCAGTTCAACTCGAGAAAACAACACAGCTCTATCTGAAGAAACACGTTAATACTATTTGGAAAAGTATATAACAAGACTAGTACTACACTGGCAAATCGCACAACGCATAAGCCCGAGTGAACAACAAAACTCACGGCTCCAATATTTTTCAATCGACAACTCAAATGACGCGACAGAAACACGACCCAACTCAACCCGACTGCCTAGGTTTTCTCAACCTAAGGCTCCGATACCATATTCTGTAACACCCCCAGATCCGAACGGGAATATTACAGCGCCGTGGGCCCTGAGATGGAACCCACAAGGCACAAGGAAATTTTCGCAAACATTTACAAACGCCCAAGAGGCTAACGACGGTATTATCTATTAAAAACATTCGAAGATTTATAAAACTCATTTATCAAACCGTCGTAAAAACTCATTTGAAACCACAAGGCCCAAAATGCCAAAACTCAACAGTTTAAAAACACATACGTTAAGCTATCGCTACACGCATCGGCTGAATAGATTTAGAAAATGATTGCCAAAGTAACCTAAGTTACCGATACCAAAAAGGTCATTTAAAAATACTCACGCGTGAGATAAAGACAAACAATTAAAATACTCTAGCAATGAATACAACAACCGATCGAAACTCAAAACACAAATACATGCCCTTGCGGTATCCTCCGGAAGTTCATCTCTCCACGACCGCTACAAGCTTGATAATCCAAGAACCTAAAAAGAAAGCCCACGACGGGGTCAGCCATAATATCCAACAATGATAACCATCACATCTCATCAATAATTACATATCAATGGAAATACTAAGTAAGAATACGACCAATGTAATCTTACCGTCGTAACTTTACGAGAATCCACGATTCGTATCCTTAACAACACATTAAAATAATACCGAAATATTTGTACGGTATCTCAACAATACTCAACGTTCTCAAAACATTATCATAACTCGCGATACGGAAATTATACCAACTCTGGCCAATTCAATCCATCAGATATCGACAATTCCAATACGATAATCGATTGTCCATCAAAGACAAGTACCAAGGAAATACGGAACATACCTCAAGATACGAAATACCATTACCATCACGTCAGTCTAATCCGAGATCAGATCAACACAACATACGGACATGGTCCTAACACAAGACCTACAAATTCATACTCATATGACAACGTCAATATGATCACAACAATAACGACAATGTATACTTATGGCCACCCATAATATACATATGCACAATAACAACAATATATGGTAATCCAACGATCCAGCGCACACAGCTATAGATTCCCATGATGATCCCATCGGACCAACGCATGGTGGCATTACCTGTCCAGCGATCCAGCGCACACAGCTATAGATTCCCATGATGATCCCGTCGGACCAACGCATGGTGGACATATGACAACAATGCACAACTGCACAAAACAACAGTGCACAATACACGACAACAACAATGCACAAATGCATGACAACAACGATACGAATGTATCACAACATGATCGACTCAAATGATAAAAATGATTAGAGTACTTTCCCCGAGTCCTTCAAGAACGATCTCAATGCCTAAACCATCACGAACCATTATCCTCAATACTCGACGGTCCAAAGTATCACGGATTGCAGATAATTCATATCTCCGTTTTATCACGATATATCCTCGATATACAAGTATACCAATAACAAAAGCAAATCATATACATTATGATTTAGATTCCCAAAACTCGAATATGATTTATAATCTCAAGTCTCCTGTGATTACGATTATAAACATTGTTATACGAATTATAAACGAATGAAACGGAAACCATTCATTAAATACTATAAACTGAGTAAGTAATAACTTACGTCGATACCGATATAATGACGAGGAAGTCATTGCAAATCGATTGTCGTCATCTACAAGTTCCTCGGTCGACCATAGCAATCAACGAACATTCTCGAGCTTGACCGCAACACACGGTTGTAATCACGATCAATATTCTCAACCTATTACGATGTCGATAGACAACAAGTTAGACCACAATTAACAATCGATAAAACATATTTACAACCCCAATGGATCGACAATATCTAGATTAAACACTAGTCGGATCAATCCTACTCAAACCAAAGACAAATTTACAACCACAACACGAAAATCGCACTTTACGCCTTCTTAGCGCACGTTAATCACCTAACGATTGTGCGCTAAGTTGCTCCGATAGCGCGCGCTAAGCGATAAGCGTGGCGTGCGCTAATCTTTGTACAAATGTATGTTTTTGAATACCGATCAACTTATGGCGATTTCAAGAACACCAAGTGATTGATTCATGTTCAAAGCTATCAAAACAACGAAATCCGATATCCTTTAACATATAAACAATCATCCAACTTATAATCCAAGTTCTATATCCATATATCATCTTCCTCAATATCAACATCATGAAACATTAAGAACGTAACAACACTTTCATAATCTATCATTACAGGAGTAATCATCGACAATAACATCAACATCCGGCGAGGAGACGGATTAATCCACTTATCTCAAGAAAACGAACAACACTATTCAAACCACAAGAATCATATCAATATCTTCATGTCAACAATAACATCATCATAATCCGGTAATCTATCTCATAATCATGCTTATCAACTTGTTTATGTAATAATCATCAACTCAAGAACATCAACATTCAATCCAAAACGAAATACAAAGATGAAGAGTAATTACCTCTTTGAAGGAATGGATTGAATCCCAAGGTTGAATCCGTTTTCAAGCACTTCCAAGTTTCAAATGTTGTTAGGAATGATCAACTCAAGTGTTTGGGACCTCAACTTCTCTCTCAGACCTCTCTCTATCGTCTGAAGGTGAAAGAATGGACGAAATGCTTCATAATACCCGTTTGTCCCTTATATAGAATACATTACTAGCGTGCGCTAAACCTTATGTTTAGTGTGCGCTACTGCCTTAGCGTGCGCTAACTGACCTTTGTTAGCGTGCGCTATCGCAGTCCAGAGGCAACTGTCTTACTGCATGAAGTGATTTACGTACGCAATGCCCATGCAATAGCATACATAAATGCCTCTATTTAGCGTACGCAAGTATCTTACCTTAGCGTGCGCTACTCATAGTTGACTCGTTTGTCTGTATGCTGCGAAGACTGGTCCACACGCCGAAAGTGCTGACGAGGATAAGATTCCTTTTTGTCCGATATACAGTTAGCGTGCGCTAATCAACATGCATTAGCGTGCGCTAACACTACATTACAACATCCGTTGACTTATCAGAACGTGCGCCGAAAGTGGCCTGGTCCACACGCAGATTCCTTCCGATCTGACTGCATTAGCGTGCGTTATCTTATATCCGTAGCGTGCGCTAACCTGCACGATAGCGTGCGCTACTCCTGATTATTAGCGTGCGCTAATAATGTTACACTTAGCCATTTTTAGCTATTCTTGTCCAATCGTCTCAACATACAGAATACGAACATATGGCATACTGAATACATATACTTCTTACATCCAATTGTCGACCAAGTACGACAATTATACCAATACAGATGTCTTGGTCCTTCAATTATTTTACCCATACTGTACAGATTCCACGTTGTACAACATAACTCGGATAAAATAATCTTAAACAACAGTAGTGGAAATTCCGGATATTACATGTACAATCATAACTAATTATAAATATTGTTGACCAATTATGTATAATTTCAAATCGATCATGTATAATTACAACTCATTATAAATAATTGCGGTCAATTATGTATAATTTCAAATCGATCATGTTATGTACTGCTACAACTTAGTGTATATAATTTCGACCTACTGTATATCATTTCCACTAATTATTTTTAATTCAAATCAATTATGCACAATCACATCTCTAACCTTATTATTCCGATCCACTACCACTCGTCATGGTAAACCACACCGGGTGACTGAACCCTAGATAAATATTAATTATTTTATTTTATTTATACTTATAAAATATAACATAGTATGATTTTTCTTCGAATTTCGACGGGTTGGACAATAGTTTTGTACAATTTCGAATCGATTATGTACAATTTCAAATTGACCATGTACAATTTCAACTAATTATTCATAATTGTGACGAAATATGTTCAATTTCGACCAATTATGCACAAATTTGAATCGATTATGTATATTTTCAAATCGATTACGTACATTTGCAAATCGATTATGTATAATTTCAACAAATTATATACAATTTCAAGCCGGTCATGTAAAGTTTCAATTCGATTATGTATAATTCAAATCAATTATGTTGAATTTCGACCGATTATGTACACATTCAAATCAATTATGTGTAATTTCAACTCGATCGTCTATAATTTCAAATATAATTTCAATAAATTATATGCAATCTGTTGAAATTGTACAATTTCAACCCATTATGTAAAATTTCAAATCGATCATGTATATTTTCAAACCGATTATGTACAATTTAAAATTGAATATTTTCAATTTCAACTAATTATGTAAAATTTCAAATTGATTATGTATATTTTCAAACCGATTAAAGCATAGTTATGATTATGTACATAATTGGTCGAAAATGTTTTTAATTGGTTATGGTTGTACATGATCTATTTGAAATTAAATATAATTGGTCGAAATGGTACATAATAGGTCAAAATTATATAATTGGTCGAAAATATAAATAATCGATTTGAATTTACGACGTAGGTCGAAATTGTCTACACTAAGTTGTAATAGTACCTGATCGATTTGAAATTATACATAACTGGTTGAGATTGAACATAATTGGTCGATGGTAAATAGAATTGGTCAAAATTGAACATACTCAATTCGATGTTGCACATAATCGATTTGAAAATGTACATGATTGATTTGAAATTAAACGTAATTGGTCGAAAAGGTACATAATAGGTCGAAATAATATATACACTAAGTTGTGATAGTACATGATCGAAAGTTTGAAATTTCCTAGAGAGAGAGATTTATCAGGAAGTGTAGAGGTTTTTATTTGGTAAATTTATCTCTTATGTTTTTCATTTGTGCGATTATCATCTGGCAAATTGATATGTGTTCAAATTTAGCCGCATTGGAAAATCATACACTACTTGGTTAGTCATTTTGTTTGGGTAAAAATTGAGGCCAAGTCGATTTGTTGGCCAATGTTGATTACCTATTTGTTAAATTTTATTTTTACTTAATTATGCATAATTGGTCAAAATTATATATAATATGTTGAAATTGAACATGATCGATTTGAAATGTACATAATTGGTCGTAATTGAGCATAATCGATTGAAATTATAGTTAATCGGTTTGAAAATATACTTGATCAATTTGAAATTGTACATAATTGGTCAAAATTGAAAATACACGATTTTAAATTGTACATAATCAATTTAAAAATGTAAATAATCAATTTCAAATCGTACAATCTCAAGAGACTGTATATAATTTGTTGAGATTATATTTGAAATTATACACGATCGAGTTGAAATTACACATAATTGATCGAAATGGTACATAAGAGGTCGAAATTATATACACTAAGTTGTAATAGTACATGATCGATTTGAAATTATACACAATTGATAACAATTATTTATAATTAGTTCTAATTACACATGATCGATATGAAATTGCACATAATTTGTTGAAAATATACGTAATCGATTTAAAATTATAAATAATTGGTCAAAATTGAACATAATCGATTTGGAATTACACATATTGGTCGAAAATGAACATAATCGATTTGGAATTACACAATAGTTCATTTTCACCTTTTGTCAATACCGCGAGAATAGGAAAAAAATATAATAAATCCCAAAAGAATAAACACGCGAATAAATCCCAAAAGAATCGGGTAACTTTTATAATTCCATTTCTGTTGTAAATCTTCTTGAATCTAAATCTTCTATAATACCCCCATCACTTTCGCTTCTCTCTCACACTATTTATTTTCTTAGGATGTGATCCAAAGTTGCTTAGATTATAAAAGACGTTTAAAACCAAAATTGATAAAGCATTCAAAATATCAGAGTTGAATAAATACTACAATGAGTCTAAATATATATTACAAAACACTTCAGTCTAATATAAATTCAATCCATAGACAATCTGAAAATAATATTGGTATTAGGCCTCTCATCATACATAATTAGATGATGATGATGATGATGATGATGATGATGATGATGATTGTCAAGTACAGACAATCTGAAAATTCTTTTGCATCATCGGCTCGCTGTAATTTTTCGATCACCTCACCAACTTGGTTCACCAATACAAGCTGCTGGAATTGAGACACGGAAACATTAATCAAGGTTTTTGATTAATAAAAAGCAATGACATGGTCGAATGAAAATAATCCCCCGTGTTTATATACAAAATTGCACGAAATTTCTTTACATTTTTTAAATTACATGAAATCCCTAGTATTTAAATTTAAACTTTGTAGGACTTCTCTTCTCTTTAGTGTATTTCAAGTTCAAGACATTTGCAAATCATCCTCATACTTTTCAAAATGAGCAATTCACTCCGGAGGCATTTGGAAAACGCATTTTACACCCCCTTAAAACACAATCATATTTTAAGAGACGTGGTCCATGTAATATCCGGATTAATTACCGAGTATTTCACCTGTATTTGAACCCTGTATTAGTTGGAATTGTGATATCAATAAGTGGAATATGGTATTTACCATATTTGTATTTTCGTGCATGAGTATGGCAGCATATTACTTGTCCCATACAAATACTCAATAATACAAATTATTGAGTATGGCCGCATATTATAAGTAAAGTAATCAATTATGGAGTTGGGTGGAGGCCAGCATATGGTCCTGGACAGTTTTTAATTATTAAGTCTGGACATCTTTGGAATCTAGCGTAGGAAATTATTGAGCACAGGGGTCCAGAAACATTTTATAAAGGACAACACCTCATTTCATTTGGTTTTCATCTTCCTTCACCTGTTCTTAGTTCCCTGAAAGTCCAGAGGGTTTTCCCTACCTCTTAAACACATTTAGACCACCCCTTTTGTGAACTTTGAAGATTGGGTGTCACTGGTGATTGATCATTGAAGTGGAGAAACATCTTGATCTGGCAAGCGAGCAACCGGAGTTGGATTCTACTTATTGCCTCGGTGTTTTCTTCATCTTAAGGTATGTTAATACTAATTCCTACTTGGATTCGTGTTATCAAGGATATGATAGAAGTATGCTGTCAAGATATTGAGTTCCACTGATAAAATCATCCAAGCATCATCATGTTTTAGAAATTGGGATGTTTATACTTATGAATAAATCATCAGAGGTTATATCCTTCCATATAAGTTGGATTTGTTAGATGTTTTCTGGATATAATGATGATATTGGAATCTAACACATCAATCTTGGATCACCCAACTTCACCTGAGAATTTCGTATCTTCAGTTTTCTACCCAGTACCCTACAGTCATCAACTAGGCGAGTCAAGTAGGCTGATCAGCGAGGTTGACTTCTGACTCGGCTGATCAACGAGGTTGACTCGGCTGATCAGCGAGGTTGACTCGGCTGATCAGCGAGGTTGACTCGGCTGATCAACGAGGTTGACTCGGCTGATCAGCGAGGTTGACTCGGCTGATCAGCGAGGTTGACTCGGCTGATCAGCGAGGTTGAATTTCCGGTCCAATCGGGTGTTGACACGTGGCACAATATAATCCATCTATTTAATTGTCCTTCGAACGGTCATAACTTCTTCATACTAACTCGGATTCGGATGAATTTTTTTTAAAACGATCATCTCGACGGGACAAATAGACTCGGCTGATCAACGAGGTTGACTTTTGACTCGACTGATCAGCGAGGTTGACTTTTGACTCGGCTGATCAGCGAGGTGACTTTTGAGTCATAACTTCTTCATACGAACTCGGATTCGGATGAATTTTTTTGAAAAACGATCGTCTCGACGGGACTCGGTTGATCAGCGAGGTTGACTTTTGACTCGGCTGATCAGCGAGGTTGACTTTTGACTCGGCTGATCAGCGATGTTGACTTTTGACTCGGCTGATCAGCGATGTTGACTTTTGACTCGACTGATTAGGTTACATTTTATGAACTTCCGACTGTGATTTGGATTGTTAGATGTTCGTACGACTGTAAATGAAATCTATATTACTTATTTTGTTAAGGTCCGAGCTTAGCAACGTGATTGATTGAAGGGGCGACCTTCGAGTGTTTCGTTTTCGTGGAAGTTTCGTTCTTGTCTTCGAATCGAGGCAAGTACCTTATTTGTTTTATGTATTGTTGTTATACATATTGTCGTGCATGTATATCATTATTTTATGTCCACCTCGTGTTGGTCCAACGGGATCATCGGGGGATCTATGCTAGCGTACGCTGGATCATCGGACGGGTTTTTCCACCACGGGTTGGTCTGACGGGATCATCGTGGGTTCTAGGCAGTGAACGCTGGATCGTCGGAATTACCATGTGTATGTCATGATATCATGTTGTGATTATCAGTTGTATATGTTATTTATTGAGTTTCTCGTAGGAGAAGACTCGTTGGTATTTTTGTCAATTACGTATTATTATTCTGCGTGAGATGTTGAATAATACGTTGTGGTACTTGTACTAGCATCGTTGTGCTAACCCCTTCGGGGTGAACATTTTGTTTATGTTCAGGATCCAGGAGAGCGGGGAAACAACCACTGGAGCTGCATGACGACGGGTGCGAGTGATGTTCGGCGGGTTTACTTGTCTGTTGTTTGTTAGTTATTACAATAAGTACTCGAGTACGTAGTCGTTTTTGATTAATTTGAATTTGGTGATGTATTAATAATTTCTGTTGAACATTTGTATTTTCAGTATTTGGTCAGAACTGTTGTATCTTAATTTCATTATTTTCATTCGTTGGTACCTATTAATGCCTTTTCAACTCTTTAGCCTTGTAAATCCTGATGTAAAGGATTTACGGCGCTGTAATATTCCTGAATATATCAGGGGTGTTACAGAATATGGTATCGGAGCTAAGATTATGGATATCTTGGTCGTTGGGTTAAAATAAGGGTCGTTTATGTCTTTTGAGGTAACCGGCCGCGAATAACATCACTGTACTGCCTACGTCGTCGTGCGGGCGGTGGTAGTAAGTTCCTAAACTCTATCTCGTCCTTTGCATGTTACATTTCCTTATACTTGAGCATTTGAACGATATTGTTTCCTGTATATTGAGTAATTATGCTTACAGTATGTTGAGAGGCGGACGTGGACGTGGTCGCGGTCGTGGACGCGGACGAAGGAATGCTGAAAGGGAGGCGTCACCTTCTAATCATGCCAGTCATAGCTCAAGCGAGCCGCAACGATCCATCAATAACGAACCGGAACCTGCTGTACCATAAATCCTTCGTCAGGTGGTGATCCAGATGACTCAGTTCGCCCAGGTCGTGGACCAAATGCAAGTGGCGGTGGGACTACAGCAGGGAGAGAGACAGCAAGGAATCCCGGACATGGGAAATCGAGGTGACCGGTGGCTGCAAGAGATGGCGAAGATGCAACCACCCAAATTCGACGGTATTTCTGAGACTCCCACCTGGGACCATTGGTTGAAGGAACTGGAGAAAATCTTTGCCGGAATTAATCGCCGGATGATGGGAGAGCCTCTATCGCTCAATACTTTACGATAGGGAAGCGTCCGAATGGTGGGAAGCCATCCGCCTATAGACCATGATGCCGATTGGACAGAGTTTAAATTGATGATGGAAGCTCGATCGCCTCGTCTGTGAAGGAAGCTAAGGTTCGGGAGTTTTCTCGCTCGGCCTTGAGATGTGCGGTATCTCGGCCCAATTAAGACGTTTAACCAGCAGCTAGCATTTGTTCGACATCTGGTCAGAACAGATGCAGAAATGATGATCCATTTTGATATGAGGATGAAACCAGAAATCCAGAGGTACATGTCCGGTTTTGAATGTACCACACTCCGTCAATACCAGGATACGGCATTAGCGTATGAGATCAAGGAAGCAGCTATGGAGAAATTTACGGAATCCAAGAAGCAGAAAGTCTCTGGTACTTTTATAGAGCACAAGAACAGCGGGCCCCGCAAGGCCCAGTCATCTTTTCATTCTTTCAAGAAACCTCCGCACCCAGGTAAGAGTGGAAAGAACTTCGGAGCGACATCAACTATGACTGATGTTATCAGGAAATGCTTTAACTGCGCCCAGACGGGACACTATCGACGGAATTTCCCCCTACCTGCCGTGACTTGTTTTGATTGTGGTCAGGATGGACATCGTGCGGTGTTATGTGAAGAGGCTTCAAAGTCTTTTAGAGCCCGTACACCACATCCAGTCCAGAAGGAAGCCAGTATCCAACAAACGCAGCAAAGTGTTCAGATGCCTCAGAATTTTGGCCGCGGGCGAGGCAGAGGACAGTGGGACGGAAAGGGTACATCGAGTGCCGGATATATTCCCCACGTGCATGCGAGATGAGGAGAATAGACGATCAGATCTTTCTTTGTTGCATCAGTCTTGTCGAGATCCTTTCCCGGCCAGTTAGCGTTTTATTCGATACAGGAGCTACGCATTCTTTTATATCCTTGTCTTGTGTAAATCGTTTGAATGTTTCTGGTTTTCATAATTGTGAACCTTATGTTGTTGGTTTACCGAGTGGAGAGAGGATTGTTGGAAACTTAGAAACTAGAGATTTCCCTGTATCATTTGGAGGCAGAGAGTGGCTCTCAAATCTGATTGTAATAGAAATGCAAGGGGACGATCTGATACTCGGAGACGATTGGCTTAATCGATATGGAGCTATTGTAAACTACCGAAGTAGGAATATCTCGCTGATCGCTGACGATGGTTCCGAAATACTATTTGAGGGATGGAAACCGGGAAGCTCAGGAAAGTTGATCAAAGCGATGAAAGCTGTCAAATTGTTGAAACAGGGTTGTACCGGATACTGGTGTTATGCAATGAAGAAAGAAGACGAAATTGTGGAATTTTCATCCATTCCTGTTGTGAACGAATTTCCAGATGTATTTCCTGATGAGTTACCTGGACTACCTCCACGAAGGGATGTAGAATTTACCATTGAACTGGAACCCGGAGCTACACCAATTTCTAAGGCGCCATATCGTATGGCACCTACTGAGATGTATGAACTGAAAAAGCAACTGGAGGAGTTACTGGACAAAGGCTATATTCAGCCAGCGTTTCATGCAGGGAGCGCCGGTTCTTTTTGTCCGAAAGAAGGATGGATCACTTCTACTGTGTATCGACTATCGTGAGCTGAACAAGATGACGATTAAGAAAAAATATCCGTTGCCACGGATTGATGATTTATTTGACCAGTTGCAAGGAGCAACAGTATTCTGTAAAATTGATTTGAGATCAGGATATCATCATCTAAGGATTAAAGAATCAGATGTTCCGAAATCAACGTTTAGAACTCGCTACGGACACTATGAGTTTGTAGTGATGCCGTTTGGTCTCACTAATGCACTTGCTGTATTTATGCAGTTGATGAACCGAGTGTTCATCGAATATTTGGATAAATTTATGGTCGTGTTCATTGATGACATTCTAGTGTATTCTAAGAACCCGGAAGAGCATGCACAGCATTTGCGGATTGTATTAGAACTTTTAAGAAGCGAGCAACTGTACGCCAAACTCTCTAAGTGTGAATTCTGGCTAAAGGAAGTAATGTTCCTCGGTCATGTGGTATCAGTTAAAGGAGTCCGAGTAGATCCTCAGAATATTGAAGCGGTTTTGGATTGGAAGCCTCCTAAGAACGTGAAAGAAGTCCGAAGTTTCTTAGGACTTGCTGGGTATTATCGTCGGTTCCTGGAAGGGTTTTCCAAAATTTCCCGCCCACTTACTCGACTCCTCCAGAAAACTCAAAAGTTTGAGTGGAATGAGTTGTGTCACGTTAGCTTTGATGAATTGAAGAAGAGATTGACGACGGCACCGATTCTATCACTTCCACAGGGAACATGAGGATTTATAGTTTACAGTGATGCTTCGAACCAAGGACTCGGATGCGTATTAATGCAGAATGACAAGGTGATCGCTTATGCGTCGCGACAGCTGAAACCTTATGAAGTGAATTACCCAACACATGATTTGGAGCTAGCGGCAGTAGTTTTTGCTTTGAAGATCTGGAGGCATTATCTGTACGGGACTCACTGTCAGATCTTTACGGATCACAAGAGTCTCAAATACTTCTTCAGTCAGAAAGAGTTGAACATGCGGCAAAGGAGATGGTTAGAGCTGATTAAGGACTATGACTTGGAGATTTTGTATCATCCAGGCAAAGTGAATGTAGTGGCCGACGCACTCAGCCGCAAGCCTGTTTCTATTCAGATGCTGGAGACTCTGACCTCCCAACTTAGCCTTCAATGAGAGATTATTCGAGAAGGAATTGAAGTATGGTTACAAAGAGTCCAAGGACAACTGGGCATGATGGAAATAACTTCATCATTAACCGAAGAAATCAAATCTAGATAGGAAGATGATCCTCTGATGATTCGGTTACGTGATGAAGTGATCAAGGGGAAAGCCCCCGGATTTGTAATTCATGATGATGGAGTTTTGAGATTTCAGAACCGACTCTGCGTTCCCGATGTCGATGTTCTGAAACAGTTGATTCTGAAGGAAGCTCACAGTTTGCCCTATTCTATCCACCCGGGCACCAGTAAGATGTATAAGGACTTGAAGCAGAATTTCTGGTGGGGCAATATGAAGAAAGATGTAGCGGACTACGTTTCGAAATGCTTGACTTGTCAGCAGGTTAAAATCGAGCATCAACGACCTGCCGGAATGTTGAAACCATTCCCGATTCCTGAATGGAAGTGGGAGGACATATCGATGGACTTTATCACTAGTATGCCGAGAACCAAGACAGGAATGAACATGATTTGGGTGATAGTTGATCGTTTAACCAAATCAGCTCATTTTCTAAGCATTAAGGACACGTGGGGACCAGAAAGATTGGCACGAGTATTTATTTCGGAGATAGTTCGATTGCATGGAACGCCGAAGACCATTATTTCTGATCGAGACGGCCGTTTTGTGTCTCATTTTTGGAAAGCAGTTCATAAGGCCTTGGGGACAGAATTGAACTTCAGTACAGCTTATCACCCGCAGACTGACGGACAATCCGAGAGGACCATTCAAATAGTGGAAGACATGCTAAGGGCCTGTGCCTTAGATTGGTCAAACGATTGGGAAATTCATCTACCGTTGATTGAATTTACCTACAACAATAGTTGGCATGCTTCCATTAAGATGGCACCGTTTGAGGCATTATACGGGAGGAGATGTAGATCGCCCCTGTGTTGGGACGATTCATCAGACTTAATCGGGACAGAACCAGAGTTGATCGTACAGACTAGAGAGAAGATAGCATTGATTCGTGAAAGGCTGTTGACCGCCCAGAGTCGCCAGAAATCTTACGCAGACATACGTCGTCGCCCTTTGGAGTTCAGTACTGGAGACCACGTACTTTTAAAGGTTTCTCCTACTCGGGGAATTTTCCGTTTTGGAAGAAGGGGAAAACTGAGTCCGAGATATATCGGACCGTTCGAAATCCTTGAGAGAGTTGGAGAGTTGGCATACAGATTGGCATTACCGCCGTCATTGAGCCATGTTCATAACGTGTTCCACGTATCCCAATTACGGAAGTATATACCATATCCTAGTCTTGTCATTGATTTCGGCGAGATCGAAGTCGCTCAAGATGGCACGTTTGAAGAGAAACCGATCAGGATACTCGAGAGTCGAGTTAAACAGTTGAGAAACAAACCGATCGCATTGGTCAAGGTTCAGTGGTCGCGCCACGGAGTGGAAGAAGCCACTTGGGAAACAGAAGAAAGTATGAAGTCCATATATCCAGGATTATTTTTGTCTTGAGTTTCGGGACGAAACTCCTTTTTAGTAGGAGAGTATGTAATATCCAGATTAATTACCGAGCATTTCACCTGTATTTGAACCCTGTATTAGTTGGAATTATGATATCAATAAGTGGAATATGGTATTTACCGTATTTGTATTTTCGTGCATGAGTATGGCAGCATATTACTTGTCCCATACAAATACTCAATAATACAAATTATTGAGTATGGTCGCATATTATAAGTAAAGTAATCAATTATAGAGTTGGGTGGAGGCCAGCACATGGTCCTGGACAGTTTTTAATTATTAAGCCTGGACATCTTTGGAATCTAGCGTAGGAAATTATTGAGCACAGGGGTCCAGAAACATTTTATAAAGGACAACACCTCATTTCATTTGGTTTTCATCTTCATTCACCTGTTCTTAGTTCCCTGAAAGTCCAGAGGGTTTTCCCTACCTCTTAAACACATTTAGACCACCCCTTTTGTGAACTTTGAAGATTGGGTGTCACTGGTGATTGATCATTGAAGTGGAGAAACATCTTGATCTGGCAAGCGAGCAACCGGAGTTGGATTCTACTTATTGCCTCGGTGTTTTCTTCATCTTAAGGTATGTTAATACTAATTCCTACTTGGATTCGTGTTATCAAGGATATGATAGAAGTATGCTGTCAAGATATTGAGTTCCACTGATAAAATCATCCAAGCATCATCATGTTTTAGAAATTGGGATGTTTATACTTATGAATAAATCATCAGAGGTTATATCCTTCCATATAAGTTGGATTTGTTAGATGTTTTCTGGATATAATGATGATATTGGAATCTAACACATCAATCTTGGATCACCCAACTTCACCTGAGAATTTCGTATGTTCAGTTTTCTACCCAGTACCCTACAGTCATCAACTAGGCGAGTCAAGTAGGCTGATCAGCGAGGTTGACTTCTGACTCGGCTGATCAACGAGGTTGACTCGGCTGATCAGCGAGGTTGACTCGGCTGATCAGCGAGGTTGACTCGGCTGATCAGCGAGGTTGACTCGGCTGATCAGCGAGGTTGACTCGGCTGATCAGCGGGGTTGAATTTCCGGTCCAATCGGGTGTTGACACGTGGCACAATATGATCCGTCTATTTAATTGTCCTTCGAACGGTCATAACTTCTTCATACTAACTCGGATTCGGATGAATTTTTTTTTAAAACGATTGTCTCGACGGGACAAATAGACTCGGCTGATCTGCGAGGTTGACTTTTGACTCGGCTGATCAGCGAGGTGACTTTTGAGTCATAACTTCTTCATACGAACTCGGATTCGGATGAATTTTTTTTTAAAAACGATCATCTCGACGGGACTCGGCTGATTAGCGAGGTTGACTTTTGACTCGGCTGATCAGCGAGGTTGACTTTTTACTCGGCTGATCAGCGATGTTGACTTTTGACTCGGCTAATCAGCGAGGTGACTTTTGACTCGACTGATTAGGTTACATTTTATGAACTTCCGACCGTGATTTGGATTGTTAGATGTTAAATGCATTGTAAATGAAATCTATATTACTTATTTTGTTAAGGTCCGAGCTTAGCAACGTGATTGATTGAAGGCGACCTTGAGTGTTTCGTTTTCGTGGAAGTTTCGTTCTTGTCTTGAATCGAGGCAAGTACCTTATTTATTTTATGTATTGTTGTTATACATATTGTCGTGCATGTATGTCGTTATTGTATGTCCACCTCGTGTTGGTCAAGCGGGATCATCGGGGGATCTATGCTAGCGTCATGTTTGGATCATCGGACGGGTTTTCCACCACGGGTTGGTCTGACGGGATCATCGTGGGTTCTAGGCAGTGAACGCTGGATCGTCGGAATTACCATGTGTATGTCATGATATCATGTTGTGATTATCAGTTGTATATGTTATTTATTGAGTTTCTCGTAGGAGAAGACTCGTTGGTATTTTTGTCAATTACGTATTATTATTCTGCGTGAGATGTTGAATAATACGTTGTGGTACTTGTACTAGCATCGTTGTGCTAACCCCTTCGGGGGTGAACATTTTGTTTATGTTCAGGATCCAGGAGAGCGGGGAAACAACCACTGGAGCTGCATGACGACGGGGGTGCAGAGTGATGTTCTGGACGGGTTTACTTGTCTGTTGTTTGTTAGTTATTACAATAAGTACTCGAGTACGTAGTCGTTTTTGATGAATTTGAATTTGGTGATGTATTAATAATTTCTGTTGAACATTTGTATTTTCAGTATTTGGTCAGAACTATTGTATCTTAATTTCGTTATTTTCATTCGTTGGTACCTGTTAATGCCTTTTCAACTCTTTAGCCTTGTAAATCCTGATGTAAAGGATTTACGGCGCTGTAATATTCCTGAATATATCAGGGGTGTTACAATCCATCGAGTATTTTTTACGTGATAAATCCCCTTATTATTTATAGAATCAATGTTATCAATCTAAACTTAAAATACACTAGAGGAGATTATGTGTAGGGGTGTTTCATGCAATTTAGAAAATACAGGGGGATATGGTGCAATTTCATATAAACAGAGGGGATTATTTGTAGTTTACCCGGCAATGACAAGTTGCAAAACCGGCACCATTAGTTTCACATTTCTGAGAATAGAATGGATGGAATTGCCAAACATCAAAGTAGAGTTTAACTGATCATTACCAGATGATTAACACGACGAATCACTCAGTAAATGAAAACAGCAAGAGCATCGAGAGAATATGGATTTGATTCAGTCCCTCGCTATTTCACAAGTAAAGTATTAAACCAAAAATAAAAAATATACATTTGCAAGAAAATGGAAAACTTAGACTAACAGTTTATATCATTGATATCAACATTTCTCAACCTTCTGAAACTAGATAGATGCAATAATGTTTGAATATGAATACATGCACAATGCCGTTCTAATAAATACGAGAGACTTGTGACATGTATAGTGTTTTTAATCAGAAAATAAGGTGTGGAGAAACACATAGAAAGCATCTAATTCATTGTTTATGAAAAAGTCACAAAATATAAGCAGAATTGAAACTGAGAATCATTGTCAAAATTTTGAGAAAGTTTATTAAACACCCAAGAAAAAACAAAACAACCTTCTGAAGCAGGTACAACTGGTATTGCAATTGCCTTTGTACTGAGGCACATGTCCTCAATCTACATATATTTCCATGACTGACCGTAAACATCTCATCAAATGAAGGAACCCCCCCCCCCCCCCCCCCCCGTTCCTATTGACATTCTTTGAGTGGAGAAGACCAACTCCTTTTACATGGAGAATAACCCCCTTTTCAAACATCAGGAACATTATGCAGATTTCATTACACCATACACTTAATGGTGATAGGAATAGATAAACTAAAGTGTACTCTAGGAAAAACTATAGACAAGTAAATTAGCTTTTAAGTAGTATTTGAATTTGATATTATTTAATTTCCTTATCCTATTTTAGTTGGGACTATTAGACTAGATATATAAAGGTTGAGGGCTGCGTTTTATTCATCTTATTATTATTATTGACATTGAAATATTGATTATTAAAGTTCTTTCTGAATTGTTGTTCTTCGTTACAAAAAGTTATCTCTAAGTTTATCATGTTTTCCATCAAAAGGAGTCTTCTTTAGCTTAAGAAGACAACAATAAATACATTACATGCCTCCATACTTCTTCATTGGGAGCATTTTTGTCAGCAAGCAGAATCGAATTCGGTTTCTTGCGACGCTCTTCAGCAACCTTCCTCTAATATTTTTCTGTCAGATTGGAAAAAAGAAAGTTCAACAAAAAACAAGAATCTATTCAAGAAAATGAGGTAACAAATAATGCCTGTAAACTCTTTTTTAACCCAAAAAAATGTTATTTTCAGCTTCTACATGAAAATTTAAATAATAGTTATTGAGTGTTTGCAAGACTCGTTTTTTTCTGGCTAGAAGCTGAGAATCACTTTTCTGGTGTGTGTGTGTGTGTGTGTGTGTGTGTGTGTGTGTGTGTTTTGTCAATATGACTTGCCTCCAAATTCTTCTTTTCCAATGCCATCTTAAAATCTTTGAAAAACGCGACTCCATTCGTATCAGTTGCACTTACAGCTGAAAAAAGGTTGAGAATAATTTCTTATTTCTATGACTTGAAAACAACCATATTGTCAATACTTAAATATTCTCTTGCATTTTTTTGCTTTTGAGTAACTCACCAGACAAATCAAGAACCAAATCTAAGTTCAGACTTCCTTTTACCATTTTCATCCTCTGATGATTAGAGGTGCCCAAAACGACCCAACCCGCCGACCCGGACCCGGCTGACCCGTGCAGGACCCGGACCCGGCTGACCCGTGCGACCCGCCGACCCGGACCCATGGTATACACGGGTGGGGTCCGGGTCGAGCTTCTCCCTACCCGGCGACCCGCCGGGTCCGACCCGTCGACCGGGCGGAAATATAAAAAAAAAAAAAATCAAAAAATGGCCGCCGGACCCGGCGGGTCGGACCCAGACCCGGACCCGGCGGGTCTAACGGCTAGTCCAGTTTTTTTAAAAAAAAAATTCCTATCTATAAATACCCCCCTCCCCAACACAATTTTTCCACACCTTCAATACTATCTATCTCTCAAACTTTCATTGCTAATTGCTATACTACTTAATCTCTCTCTTTTTTTTCGCATTTTATCATTATGTCGAGTTCTGACAAGGGAAAGGGTATTGCTACATCTCCCAAAAAATCCAAAATGTCCAAGTTCGAGCGAATGGGTCTTTGGGGCAAATCGAAGAAACCATCTGGAATAATTATTCGGGAGCCCCAAAACCAAACTCCACCCGGTTTTAAAAATGAAAGTCAAGAAGCTGAATATGATGCTATACATGAAAATATCTATTACGGTAGTACAACAACTACCAGTGAAGAAGAAGTTGATCTCCGGGGATTTCGACGTGTCCCGAATCGTCAACAACTGCAAAACATCGACGAAGAAATGGACCATGAAATCGATGAAGCTATGTTAAATCAAACATATGCAACATTCGAGCACACTCTTCATGGCGTACTAACTCCGACGCAAAAATCAAAGTCGAAACGTCCTGCGGCAAGCCAAGCTGAAGAAGAACCTCCTTATGTTGAGGAGTTATCGTCCGAGTAGGAAGAAAATGTGAAAGGCAGAGGAAGCAAGAAAACTAAAGCAAGAAACAAGCCTGCCCCTGTTGCAGAAAGGAGACCGGTATCCGTACTTTTTTCAAAACACTTTAACAAGAAAAAAATGTCGGATGGTTCGATGAAGGTATCTTGCAACTACTGCTCGAAAGAGTATCCGTATAAAGCCGGGGATGGATATGGAAATTTTAAAAGGCATTTTGAGAATAACCATGCCTCGGTCCACGGAGAACAAAAGTCACAAAGTCAACTCAACTTCCAACCTTCTACTGGAGTCGGGCCAGTCGGCAATCAAGATATGTCTGAATCTCAACTTTATAAATATAATGAAAAAATTGCTAGAGAACAAATGGCAAAATTATGTGCGCAAGAATCTTAACCTTTTAATTTTGTGGATAGTACGGGTTGGGAATACAGGATGCAAAATGCCTATAATCCTGCTATTAAAAGAATTCCACGTACCACAATGACTAGACAAGTAGTATACTTAGCCAAACAACATAAACTTGCACTACGAGCTTATTTTAGATCTATAAATCATAGAGTTTCTTTAGCTGCAGATACTTGGGCAGATTTTAAACAAAAAAAATTATTATATGGGAATAATTATATACTGGATTGATGAAAATTGGAACTTAAACAAAAGATTACTTGCGTTTAAAAAATTTAATTGTACACATAGTGCAGATAATATAGCTAGAGTAATTATTAAAATTTTAACTTTTTATTGCTTAAAAGATAAAATTTTCACAATTGGTTTTGATAATGATAGTTACATCGCAAGTGTACCAGCTTTAATACAAGCTTGCAATCCTGTTTTAGCGGGTCGATTATTTCATACTAGATGTATATGTCATATTCTAAATTTATGTGTACAAGATGCATTAAAATTTGTAGATGAGGCAATTGTAACACCCTCAGGATATCCGAGGTATATTACAGCGCCGTGAATCCCTATATGGGACCCACCAGGCTGAACAAGCATCATACTCATCGACTCACAGAAACAACAGAAAAAAATACCTCGTCATAAAGACGCCCAACAAAATAATCCACCCGGTTCAACCGGTCTAACATAACACCATAATCCGACACAACCATAATAAATAACAATACAATCCCGACAAGTAAAAATTCTTAAGTACTCAAGTACTTCTATTAGTTTAAAGACCACAAAAGGTAAAAGATAGAAGCAATAAGACACCACTCGTGCACAATCATCACGCACGGCCATCATCCGCATATCGTCCAAAGACCATTGCCTCTGATGAACGTGACCTGAAATTCATAAAACGAATTTCCCCAAAACGGATCCCCAGAGGGGTTAGCAATTACGCTAGTACAAGTAACCAAATGAACGACTTACATCTTACACATAGTAATGCATGCAATTAAGAAAACATAGTTCCAAAACACTCATTTCCGGAAATGCCATAATCAAATCACATTTGTAAAATGCACCACAATTAACCGTCGATCCACGTCTCTGTGGACCCCTACCGAGACCCCGTCGGATCTAACACGTAGTGGTTAAAAGCAAGCTCGTCGATCCACGTCTCTGGGGACCCCTACCGAGACCCCGTCGAATCTAACCCGTAGTGAGCATACACACACACACACACACCATTTCTCACACAATACTATTATGTCAAGAATGTAAGTTCATAAGGGTACTTGCCTCGGTTAATAGACGGTGATACGAACGGAAAGGAAGAATCGAACACGACCGTGAGGAACCGGCAGAAATGAACCTAACGATTCGAATAACACAATCACAACCAACTCTAGACGAATACAGAAATTGAATACACCCGAAAACCCGCCTACGATTCATGTATATTCGTACCAAAAATAACAACGAGGGCGGACCACAACCAAACCCTCTCGATTCCGTAAAAACCCACAAAATATCCATGAATCCGTAGGAAAGCTAAAGATACTAACAATATTAATCGTATTCATCATGAATCCACCAACAAAACGGAACGAATCGGAAGAAAATCCCAAAACCCCCAAATTATTCGAAAATAGGGTTCTAAGAGATATTACCTTTGGAGATTCAAGTACTATGATTCGTAGAACACGCGTTAGGTTGATTATCCGGGCCTCACAACCGAAGGAGAATGATGAAAATCAACCCCCAATTGATGAATGATTGAGAAGTTCTCCCCCTTAATCCTCTCTCTCGCGCAGTGAAGAAATGAGGGAAATGGCCGATATCGTCTAATAAGAACGAGATTATACGATTGACCGCATGGTAAAGCGCATAAAGTGTGCCGCGGCACAAGCCCAAAATCGCTCCCGTGGATTCGCGAAGGTGCCGCAGATGGCGGCGTGTGCCGCGGCACCCGCTGATCGGGTTTTGGTCGAAGATGCCACACGAGTGTGCCGCGGCCGGATGGGTGTGCCGCGGACCGACTCGGCAGTGTGCCGCGGCCCAGACGGGTGTGCCGCGCACACAAGACACCGCTCGCCAAAATCGGAAAATGTGTGTGCCGCGGCGCGCACTCCTTGTGCCGCGGCCCACACCCCCCTTAGGGTCCAAAAATGATGAAAAATGATCCGGGAAGAGAATGAAAGCAATATGAATCAATATCGGGGAAACAATAACACGAGATGGACCCACGACAACCCCGAAACGGCGGTTCCGCACAACAATAACGAGAATCAGATCGATAGATGACAGGAAAAATACACTGAAAGATACACGAGGGTTACTATAATCGAAAAATACACCGGAAATGAAAATACAAGGGAAAGAAAAATGCGGATATTACATTCTACCCCTCTAAAAATAAGTTTCGTCCCGAAACTTAAGAAACAACCAACTCAGGATACCTAGCACGCATGCTATCCTCGGTTTCCCAAGTTTCTTCCTCGACACCGTGTATCGACCACTGCACTTTGACCAAAGGGATGGTCTTATGCCTTAGTCGTTTCTCACGATGCTCCAAAATCTTCAAAGGACACTCCTCAAAAGTAATATCTTCAGCGAAATCAATCTCGCCATAATCGATGACGTGACTAGGATCCGGGACATATTTCCTCAGCTGGGAAACATGAAAAACGCTATGAACATGACTCAAGGCCGGAGGTAACGCCAGATGGTATGCCAACCCACCGACTCGCTCGAGGATCTCAAAGGGTCCAATAAATCTCGGACTCAACTTTCCTTTCTTCCCGAAACGAAAAACTCCCTTCGTCGGCGACACCTTTAGTAGAACGTGGTCTCCCACCTCGAATTCCAAAGGTCGACGACGGACGTCGGCATACGACTTTTGTCGACTCTGGGCAATCAACATCCATTCCCGAATTAATTCTATCTTCCGTCTCGTCTCTAAAACAACATCCGGCTCAGTCCCGACCAAATCGGACGCCTCATTCCAACAAATCGGTGATCGACATCGCCGCCCATAAAGTGCCTCATACGGTGCCATCCGAATCGACGCGTGCCAACTGTTATTGTATGTGAATTCGATCAACGGCAAATGCTCATCCCAGTTACTGCTCCAATCGAGAGCACAAGCACGCAACAAATCCTCGAACGTCTGGATAGTGCGTTCGACGCCCATCCGATCGGGATGAAAAGAGGTACTCAAACGCAAATGGGTACCCAACGCCTTATGCACCGCCTGCCAGAAGCGCGATACAAAACGGCCATCACGATCCGAAACAATAGACTTCGGAGTACCGTGAAGCCTCACAATCTGCGCGATAAACACACGGGCTAACTTCTTCGGGCCCCAAGTGTCCTTGATGCCCAGAAAATGTGCCGACTTAGTTAGACGATCAACAATCACCCATACCATATTCATGCCCGACCTCGATCTCGGCAAACTCGTAATGAAATCCATCGATATATCTTCCCATTTCCATTCCGGAACGGGAAGTGACTGCAACAACCCATGATTCTCGATGCTCGATTTTGACCTGCTGACAAGTCAAACATCTCGCTACAAACTGTGCGACCTCCTTCTTCATATCATTCCACCAGAAGTTCCTTCTCAAGTCCTTGTACATCTTACTCGAACCAGGATGAACGGAGTAAGGTGTAGCATGGGCCTCCCGCAAAATACTCTGTCTCAACTCTGATTCGTTCGGCACACAAAGCCGACTCTGGAATCTCAAAATACCATCCTCGTGAATCACAAACCCAGGAGACTTTCCCTTAAGAACGTTCTCTCGGATTTGAGTAATCATCGGATCCTCTAATCGCTTGACTTAATTTCATCGATTAAAGATGACGAAATCTCTAAAGCACAAAGTTGCCCGACAGCTCCAGGCAACAAAACCTCAACATCTAACTCGATCAAACCCCGCCGAAGCTCAGACTGAGATGTAAGGATCTCAAGCGTTCGCAAAGCCACCGGTTTCCGACTCAAGGCGTCGGCCACGACGTTCGCCTTGCCCGGATGATAAAGGATTTCGAGGTCATAATCCTTAATCAGCTCTAACCACCTCCGCTGTCTCATATTTAACTCCCGCTGAGTAAATATGTATTTCAGACTTTTATGATGGGTAAAAATCTGACATGCAGAGCCGAAAAGATAGTGACGCCAAATCTTTAGCGCAAAAACGACCGTCGCTAACTCCAAATCATGAGTAGGGTAATTCAGCTCATACGGCCTCAACTGTCTCAACGCATAGGCAATGGTCTTGCCGTGCTGCATCAATACGCACCCAAGAGCCTGACTCGAAGCATCACTATAAACGGCAAAACCCTCGTTGCCACATGGCAACGTCAAAACTGGGGCTGAAGTCAAATGCTTCTTCAGTTCCTCAAAACTCGACTGTCTTTCGTCATTCCGCATTTAACTTCTGATTACGGAGCAACTGCGTGAGTGGCCGAGCTAGTTTCGAGAATCCCTCGACGAACCTACGATAGTAGCCAGCCAAACCCAAGAAACTACGGAGTTCTCTCACATTCTTGGGCGGTGCCCAATCCAACACCGCCTCGATCTTCTGCGGATCTACACGAACCCCCTCGGCTGAAATCACGTGACCTAGAAACATCACTTCCTTCAGCCAGAATTCACATTTTGAGAACTTCGCATAGAGTTGCTCGGCCCTCAAAATGTCTAACACTACCCGCAAATGATGGGCATGCTCTTCCTCGTTCCTTGAATAAATAAGAATATCGTCAATGAAGACGACGACACACTTATCCAAATACTCGATAAAGACTTTGTTCATCAACTGCATGAACACCGCCGGCGCATTAGTTAACCCGAACGGCATAACTATAAACTCATAATGTCCGTATCTCGTCCGAAAAGCTGTTTTCGGCACATCGGACTCTCTCACTCGGAGCTGATAGTACCCCGATTTAAAATCTATCTTCGAGAATACCGCAACTCCCTGCAACTGATCGAACAAGTCATCAATTCTCGGCAAAGGATACTTGTTCTTGATGGTTACCTTGTTTAGTTCGCGATAGTCGATACACAAACACAGTGAACCATCCTTCTTCCGCACAAACAGGACCGGTGCGCCCCAAGGCGAGGCGCTCGGTCGAACATACCCCGACTCAAGAAGCTCACTCAACTGCTTCTTCAACTCGGACATCTCTGAAGGTGATATGCGATAGGGCGCCTTCGAAATAGTAGCCGCACCCGGCTCTAACTCTATATCAAACTCGACCTCACGATCCAGTGGCAATCCCGGTAACTCGTCAGGAAATACATCAGGAAACTCACTAATGATTGGAATCGATGAAAGCTCGACTCCACCACTCTCCGCCTTCAAGGCGTAGCACCAATAGCCAGTACACCCCTTTCGCAGGAGTCTCATCGCCTTCAAGGCGTTAATAACGAATTTCTGGTTACCCCTCTTTCGCCCGGCGAAAGAGTGCTCTATGCCGTCCTCGGCTAACATAGTGATGATTCTCGTGCGGTAGTTCATGATTGCACCATGCCGCTCGAGCCAATCATCCCTGAGAATTAAGTCCTCACCCTCAATACCCACAACAATAAGATTAGAGGGCCAAGCCCTCTCACAAATAAATACAGAACAGTCTCGAACCTCCTGATCACCAACGATCCGATCACCACTAGGAAGCTTAACGATGAAGGGCTCACAAGGCATCAAACAGTCGAGACTCAAACGGCGCATACAATCCAGAGATATGAACGAATGCGTAGCACCAGAATCGAAAAGCACACTGACAGGATGAGAAAGAATATGAACGGTACCTGTCGCCACGGTAGCCGCTGGATCATCGGCTCTCCGCATCTCATAGATACGCGGGTGGGCTGAGACGACGCTGGAATCTCCCCCCTTAGAGGGCTGACCCTGACCTCTCCCCCGACTAGCACTCGGCGGAGATTGAGGAGCAAACGATCCTTGATTCACACTTGGTTCCCTAGGCGCTGGAATGGAAGCCCGGGCACCAAGGATTTTCTCCCTCTCAGCACAGAAAGCAGCCTTGTGACCCGGCTGGCCACACTGATTACACGTCAGCAAAGGGCTCAAACAAGTACGACTGACGTGGCCTATACGGCCACAATTGAAACACTTCACATCACGGAAAGGAGCACTGGTAGTTCCACGAGGACCCCCAGCGGAACGAGCTGGACCACCGCCGGCGGGGATGTTAGCAGATTGGGATTTCTGCTGACCCCCTCCCTTGTAGCCCGAAAAGTTCCCGGCGGACTTCTGCTTCTTGCTCTCGCGGGCCGCCTCGCTAGCTGTCACTGACATATCGTAAGCAAGGGCCCTACTCTGATAATCCTTTAAGGTAGTACAGATGAGCCCCGACATGTAGTCCCGAATCGACAATTTCATCCGTCTGGAAAAATGGAAAATTTTGTCGCTCTCCTCGACAACTTGGGTCTTCACATAACCCAACTCCTTATTAAAATCGGCAATAGCCTGAGATACGGGGATATCCCGTGGTTGAGCATCATAGAAAGCATGTACTCGAGCCTGTCTGACCGGCCACGGGCAATATTCAGTCTCCATTAGTCCTTGGAATTCGGTCCACGAAGCAACATGGTCTTTGGGCCCAACGGCCTCCCACCAATCCGTAGCGTCCCCTGTGAGAAAGTATTGAGCAATAAGGACTTTACGGTCCTCGGGACAGTTGGTAGCAGTGAAGACTTTAGATATCTCCTTGATCCACCCTTCCCAGCCGATCGGGTCTGAAGCTCCCGAAAACTGAGGAGGATGCATCTTGATGACATCCTGAAGCCAACGATCCGCTCTGCCCCGATTAGCATGGGCCGGATCTGGGTTCTGAACCGCCTGAGCTATTGCCGCCATTTGATTCACCATTTGTTGCATAACAGCCGCAATACCAAGGTCGGCGCGCTCCTGAGAAGAAGCATGACTGTGACGGTCTCCGATACTGCCGGCTCTCGAAGACTGCGACGTGGCCGCCCCACCGGCTGCCCCACGTCCCCGGCCGCGTCCACGACCACGACCGCGACCACGACCTCTTCCAGCATCCATACTGGAGTTAAATAAGTAGCAAAAGCCATATAATGGTAAGTACAAGAAAAGAACGATCACAAATCGAGAATCAAAGGTACAATACAAGAGTATAAGGGATAGAGGAAAGAAAACTTACGGGCACTGATAGTACCGGAATCATGGCAGCGTGATGATGATATGCAAAACAAAATACAACAAGACCCAATAAACCGACATGCCTAGGTATCCATAAACCTAGTGCTCTGATACCATTTTCTGTAACACCCTCACGATATCCGAGGTATATTACAGCGCCGTGAATCCCTATATGGGACCCACCAGGCTGAACAAGCATCATACTCATCGACTCACAGAAACAACAGAAAAAAATACCTCGTCATAAAGACGCCCAACAAAATAATCCACCCGGTTCAACCGGTCTAACATAACACCATAATCCGACACAACCATAATAAATAACAATACAATCCCGACAAGTAAAAATTCTTAAGTACTCGAGTACTTCTATTAGTTTAAAGACCACAAAAGGTAAAAAGATAGAAGCAATAAGACACCACTTGTGCACAATCATCACGCACGGCCATCATCCGCATACTGGTCCAGCACCCGCTCGTCTGGATGAACCTGACCTGAAATTCATAAAACGAATTTCCCCAAAACGGGTTCCCAGAGGGGTTAACAATTACGCTAGTACAAGTAACCAAATGAACGACTTACATCTTACACATAGTAATGCATGCAATTAAGAAAACATAGTTCCAAAACACTCATTTCCGGAAATGCCATAATCAAATCACATTTGTAAAATGCACCACAATTAACCGTCGATCCACGTCTCTGTGGACCCCTACCGAGACCCCGTCGGATCTAACCCGTAGTGGTTAAAAGCAAGCTCGTCGATCCACGTCTCTGTGGACCCCTACCGAGACCCCGTCGGATCTAACCCGTAGTGAGCATACACACACACACCATTTCTCACACAATACTATTATGTCAAGAATGTAGTTTCATAAGGGTACTTGCCTCGGTTAATAGGCGGTGATACGAACGGAAAGGAAGAATCGAACACGACCGCGAGGAACCGGCGGAAATGAACCTAACGATTCGAATAACACAATCACAACCAACTCTAGACGAATACAGAAATTGAATACACCCGAAAACCTGCCTACGATTCATGTATATTCGTACCAAAAATAACAATGAGGGCGGACCACAACCAAACCCTCTCGATTCCGTAAAAACCCACAAAATATCCATGAATCCATAGGAAAGCTAAAGATACTAACAATATTAATCGTATTCATCATGAATCCACCAACAAAACAGAACGAATCGGAAGAAAATCCCAAAACCCCCAAATTATTCGAAAATAGGGTTCTAAGAGATATTACCTTTGGAGATTCAAGTACTATGATCCGTAGAACACGCGTTAGGTTGATTATCCGGGCCTCACAACCGAAGGAAAATGATAAAAATCAACCCCCAATTGATGAATGATTGAGAAGTTCTCCCCCTTAATCCTCTCTCTCTCGTGCGCAGGTGAAGAAATGAGGGAAATGGCCGATCTCGTCTAATAAGAACGAGATTATACAGTTGACCGCATGGTGTGCCGCGGCGCAGCCAAAGTGTGCCACGGCACAAGCCCAAAAACTGCTCCCAGGATTCGGCAGTGTGCCGCGGCACGGCCAGCGTGTGCCGCGGCACCCGGTACAGTCGGGTTTTGGTCGAAGATGCCACACGAGTGTGCCGCGGCCCGGATGGGTGTGCCGCGCAGATCGACTCAGCAGGTGCCGCGGCCCCAGACGGTGTGCCGCGGCACAAGATCCGCTCACCAAAAACGGAAAAATGTGTGTGCCGCGGCGCACACTCCTTGTGCCGCGGCCCACACCCCCTTAGGGTCCAAAAATGATGAAAAATGATCCGGGAAGAGAATGAAAGCAATATGAATCAATATCGGGGAAACAATAACACGAGATGGACCCACGGCAACCCCGAAACGGCGGTTCCGCACAACAATAACGAGAATCAGATCGATAGATGACAGGAAAAATACACTGAAAGATACACGAGGGTTACTATAATCGAAAAATACACCGGAAATAAAAATACAAGGGAAAGAAAAATGCGGATATTACAGCAATAGAACCAATTAGAAAATGTGTCTTGTTTTTACATAATCGCACTAAGTTAGCTAGACAATGGGTAAAATTTTTAAAGTCAAAACAAATGCAACCCAAATTTTTTACTCCATACGTAAAACATAGATGGAACTCAACTTATGAGATGTTAAATTCAACTAATGAATATAAAGAATTATTGTGTGAATTTTTTGATACGTATTTTCGCGTAGAAGGATTTTATTTATTGCCAACGTATTGGGATGAAACTAAAGATTTAATAAAACTATTAAGGGTTTTTGAAAATGCAACTAAAGATTTAAGTGATTGTTATTATCCCACATCTCCTAAAGTTTTATTTCATTGTTGTTTTATTGTATCTGAAATGGATGCTTGTAGTAAATCCGAAAGATTATCGAATGCTATTTACAATATGTGTTTAAAATGGTTAAAATACTTTAATCGTATTCATGATATTTTCTTGATTAGTGCTGTTTTATCTCCCGATTTGAATTTAGCTCAAGTAGAACAATTACTTGAAATATATTATAATATTCTTAAAAATTTGGGTTTTCCTAATATTGTGGATAGTGTTGAAAGTCAAACTTTATTTGAAAATATTCCTGACGTTGAACAAGTAAAAATTGATTTGAAAAATAGTTTAGAAACTGTTTTTTCTGAATATTCTTCTAAATATGGTGATAAGATTCAAACTCAAAAAACAAGAACTAAGACTACAAATACATTTAACATGGAATTCGAGAGAACTCCCACTAACCCATTTCAACAACAACTCTATAATATAGCAAGAAATAGGGGTGGTAGTAACGTCGGTCAAAGAAATGACCTTAGTAGATATTATGCAACTAGTTTTGTGCCGGATGATGACAATGCAGGTACCTTTGATCTGTTGGATTGGTGGAAGAGAAGGGGAACCGAATTCCCCATACTTTCTATTATGGCACAAGAAATTCTTGCAGTGCCCGCATCCACAGTCCCCGTTGAGAGTGCTTTTAGTGAAGGAGGCTATATGTTGGACGAGCGGAGATCCCGAATGACGCCAAAAAATCTCGAGGCTCAAATGATACTTAAAGACGCAACAAAAGCCGAGTTACGAGATCAAGAAAATAAATGGGATGACCTATTAGCGGACCAATATGCCTATCAAGAAGGCACTACTGAAGGAGAGTCTAGTCAAATGAGTCAAACCGATGATCAAGACGACGACGACATCGACTTCGACTAAAGGTAAGTAAGGTAAGTCAGGTAAGTAAAGAACTACGTAGGGCTTTGATTCCTCACGAGGATACGTAGGCAATTTAATTTTAAGTGAAAACTTAAAATTAAATACAAGCCCATTTTTTTTTAACTCTTCTCAAGTAAAAGAACTATGTGGAGCTTTGATTCCTCACGGGGATACGTAGGCAATTTAATTTTAAGTAAAAACTTAAAATTAAATACAAGCTAATTTTTTCAAATGATTTCCTTTTTCACTTATAGTTATTTTTCGTGTATAAAATGATAACAAATAAAAGTTTTATATACATAAAAAAAAAATTGAGACGGGTCGGACCCGTGACCCGGAAGGTCGAACCCGGACCCGGACCCGTGGCCGACCCGTCGACCCGCCAACCCGTACATTTCATATGTACGGGTGGGGTCCGGGTCCTGTCCTGCCGACCCGGACCCGGACCCGGACCCGTGGTTGGGCACCTCTACTGATGATGATTCATATTATTCTATCCATCTTGTAATCCTGACAAAAAAAACAACGAAAGAGGAGAAAACATATCAAAGTGAACTAATAACATAAATTGTGGACTAAATAAAGAAAAACCAACCTTGCTTTAAGATAAGTGGTATTTACAAAGTTAATCGGAGCTTCAATTCTTAGAATAATGAATCCAGGGACACCGACAGTTTCTTTGTACCGATCAAGTCGATAAATCGCCTCAACAGATTTGCATTTTAAGATCATATTAAATAAGTCACTTGGCAAAGGACAACAGGCATTCCAAGCTAGACAAGAACATCTCTGATTTCCTTACTTCCGTATATTTCCACATCACAAGGAAATCTCAGGTGAAATCCACTTTCCACCTTCAAAATCTGAATATAAGACGGGTGAGTCCCAGATGCTCCTATAAATATGCTCAACTAACAAATTCCAGGGTTCTTCAAATGAACCGATAAACCACAATGAATAATAAGCTTTTGTTGAACATAGAAGTTGGTGTACGCTAAGCAGTAATTTAGCAAAAGCAGGTGCCACAACATCTTCCAAAGATGGCTGTTCTGCATAACGAATTTTTCGATTCATCCATGTCATCACCATACCATATGCCACGACGATTTGAAGACACCTCAAAGTATCCATTAATTTGAACTCGGAAACCAGTTTTTAATGGCAATGGGAGAAAACAGAATGCACGCCCAAGCTTCAGAACATCATCGTGGCGTGATTAGCATGAAAATTATATTCCATTAGTATACCAAGGAACTCCATAAGATAGGAAGTGAAATGCACTATCTTACTTTCCCCTTTGATCCAGGGGAAGAAAAAAAAAGGTTTTAGTGCACAAATTAGCAGCATAGGCAGAGCAAAATGTTACATCTTAAAGGCAGCTAATTTCAACTCAACAAAACCAAGTAAACGGTAAAAGAAGTAACAATTCGACTCGTAAACGGTCCAAAAACAAACGAGAAGCAAGCAAGATCATCCTTTCGACCGTAAAAGATAAATTTAAAAAGGAAAAAAGAAAAAAGATGCAGCTCCAAGATAAAATTCACTTGAATTAGATTTTTAGTTAAAATTCACAAAAGGGTTCTTTTTTTTACATGACCAGTATCTTTCTAGACCGCATTTTCCATCAAAATAGAATCCTTAAACTCCTCAGACCCGATGATGGGATGAAGGGTTAATAAACATACGCAAGAAAAAAAAAAAGTAAACATGGGATGAATGGTCGAACCGATGATGGGGAAGAAGAAACAAGTGACGACCGGCACCAATGACGGGGAAGAAAAAATGAGTGACAGCCGGAAGAAGACACAGATGATGGCTGCGGCGGGCCTCCCTCTGATGCAGCACCCTAATCGAATTTCAAAATAAAACCTTTATTATAGCCGTAATCTTTTCTCTCAAACATAATCTTTGATAATTTTGAGGTTGGCAAGTGGCGATGATAAAGAAGAAAGGGGTTGGAAGTGGCGATGGCTGGACTCTGGAGTTCTTCGTGAATATGATTTGAGAAAAGTAAATCTATAATTAAAAAATTATTATTTTGTTTTCTCTTGTTTATTTTACAAGGAGATATCAGTAATTACATACATATTTTTTTAAAAATTCTAAATTATATTGTACATACTTATTTTTGATTGTATATATATTAACGGTCATGATGTAGTACAATATATTATATTATGATGTACAATTAATCTAACGATTAATAATTAGTACATCTTAATCTAATGTATATTCACTAGGTACAACTGTGGTGGACCGTAGAACTACCCTAGTTTCTCTCGAAATGGATCGGAGATAACATTGTGTGAAAAACCGTAAAAAGTAGTAGTAGTGTTGTACTTCTTATAATTTACGTACAAATGAGTCTTATTTTTGGAAACGGAAGAAAGTTAAAACTCCCACTTGGCTGGGAAGGACGAAATATTATTTATCTCAATAAAGGTAAGATAAGATTCGGACCGGAGTTTTCGTTTCGCCTCCACGCCAGATTCATGCTAATCTATCAGTTTTTTACACGGTGTTCTTTTCTGCCCGCGTAAATGGAGTCAGAAAGCACGCGTAATTGTGACGTGACCGACGCCACCCCTTTGCTTCCGAGGATAAGTCCGGAAGTTGGCGGCGGGCAGGGGCGGAGCAATTCTGGTTCCGCCACCGCTGTTCTTGTTCTGAGCACCTTCGTGGCCGTCTCAGGTTCCTTTGTTTTTGGTTCTGCAGTAAATTCCCATAAATATGATGGTTTCGCTTATTAAATCCAGGACACATATTGTTACCACTTCACAGAAACTTGTACGAGATCGTGAGACACTGATTGCCTAAAATAATAAAAGATATTAAATTTATATGAAAAGAGTTTCATGATTGAACAGAAAAGTTCTTCAGTCTCGCGCCCGCTCTCGTGACTTAGTGATCTTACCTTTTCTTCTCTGAATATGTGCTAATTTGATGGATTCTTAGACCTCCAAATAATGGCTAGGTTAGCTTCCTTTTGTCTTTAATTATACAAAGTGGTTATGTTTACTCGCAAATTCGTGACATGTATATATATGATGATGCAGGTGGGATATTCGTCACCTGCCCAGTGTGGAATTTTGGATGATCTTGGCCTAACACTAGCAGAGGTGAGTCTTTGCTGTTATTGTTCTTGAATCTGTTAGAAAGTTTACTTCTATGAGGGCCTTGCAGTCTCTGTTTGGAGGAATTTCAGTTGAAAGTTAAAATGAGAAAATAAGTAGATGCAAATATTTTTTAATAAATTTGAAGGGAAGCCACCAATGATCAACTCCATACCGAATGTGGTTAGGGAGCCTTCCAGAGACTTAGAGGTCCTGGGTTCGATTCTCATTGTAAGGGAAGGGGGTGGGAGGATTCAAAAAAAAAAAAAAAAAAACTCCATACCGAATGAATATATTTTAACATGATTAAAGGAACTTCATGGGCTGTTTTGACAATTGCAGATTAAGTTTGTTATTTGATATTTCTGCAACTCATACATTGTTTTCATACAATAAATTTGTTTTCTCCACCCAATTGATTTGGATTCGGTTTCGTAGTATTCGTTGTTTGGGTCAATATCAACTCTTGGAGCTATGATTGGAGCAGTAGTGAGTGGGAAGGTTGCAGATCTCTTAGGAAGAAGAGGAGTAAGACCTCGTTTATTTCCATTTTCTGCTTATGTTCTTCTCTTACAAGATCTCAGCTTCATAAATCTTATGTTCCTTTGTCGTTATGCAACAATTGATCAAATAATACAGGCAATGGGGTTTGCGGAGTTGTTTAATATTGTTGGATGGATTGCAATAGCCTTTGCTAAGGTATTATTTACCTCTGAGCGTTTGCTCATGCATTTTTGCTGCGTGAATGATAAGACGCCTTTTTTGCATTTAATACAATCCTTTAATATGTTGTAAGATTATCAAAAAGATATGCAACCACATAATCTTTACGAGCATAGGTTATGGAAATTTCTCTCTCATAGTAAATCTCAATAGGTAATGCGTACATTTTGTAGAAGTTTATTGCATAGATATAATTCAGCGACAGTCAGCCCGGCCTTGAGAGTGGATATCAGTGTTTTCAATAACGCTTTTCATGTGCGTAGCGTTTTTATTCCACCATTGCGTAGCGTAAATAGCGTAGCGCATAGCGTAAGCTATTCGAGCATGTCAATTAATTATTTAAAATAATATATATATATATATATATATATATATAATATTTATATTAGCAAATAAATAAGATAAATAACCATACAACCATAATAGATAATCATTACATTCCAAAATAACTTAATTATCCAAAAACACCAATATGAAAGGTTTTATATCATAACTAGAGGTGATCATTATCTTCCAATATTATATCACTATCATCATCATCATCAATAGTATCAATAATTGGAAAATTCCCGCTATGAAAGTTTGTTGGAGCTTTGAAAATTTGATCAAAATCACGAGTCTCCTCTTCCTCATCAACATGATTCAGTCGACATCTTTTCTCTTTGCATTTGGCTCCACCTAATTTTACAAGACAATTGATAGTTAAAAATGCATGATATGTGAAATAAATACAGACAAAAACTTCCATATACTTGAACTTTCACCCTCTGTTTTTTGAAATAAGATAGTCATCCTCGATCTCATTTTAAACAATTTCGACTCGTTTATCCGAATCCAAAAGACTTTCAAACTCATCCACATACACACTATTGATTGGATCACTCTCAAATAACTCATCATTTTCAAGCCATTTTGTGCCTTCGGGGAGGACATGGTCTTCTTTTTCAGTAATCCATTCGTCATCCACTTCAATTTCGTCAACTATTATGGGATCAACCTTGTTTCTTCTCCTTATACTTCTCTCTCGAAGCTTCAAGTTATACTTCACAAACACCAATGCATTCAACTTGGCATGTTCGAATCTGTTCCTTTTTTTTTATATGAATCTAATATTATAGAAAATAGTTGCATATAAATAAAAAATTAATGTGCAAAGCATTAAAAATATTTATATGCATAGTTACGATTCAAAGGTGCTCCAATTTCTTTCACATCCTGAAGCACTACATGTGAGACTTAGCACTCGAATGGCAAAACTAGTAAGCTCGGGCGTCTTGCTTCCAAATCGTTTCCACCACATGGCTAGTAACATAAAACATAAGGAATATAAATATAGTAGACATGGATATAACTATGAATAAAGTAAAAAAAGTTAACTACTACCCGGAGTCCGTAACATTCTTGTTTTTTTGCCATTGGGGTCCTAAATTCTCCTTGGGCTTTGTTATACAAGTCCAATTGGATGTCCGCTTTACGACGATCTTCGGAAGACATCATCTTGTCCATGCAACCATACAACCCGTCTCTCACTTAATCACAATCCGAATAAGTTTCCCTATAACGTAATTGTGGGTTCAAAGAATAACCGGCCGCATGTAGAGGATGATGAAGTTGTGGAGTCCAACGTGCATCAATTTTCCTCCAAATTGGCCTATACTTTCTTTCAACGCCCCTACAATTGAATTTGATTGTCTCCTTTGCCTTGTCCATAATTTCATAAATATATCCCATTGCCGGTCTCTCCTCCGAAGCAACTTCTCTCAAGATACAAACAAGAGAAACAACACTCTTGACACAAAATGCAACGTGTGGCCAAAAGTTGGGATCGTTGATGACAATCCTCTTTACAACTTTTTCGTGGATTGTTTGAGATAAACGACAATTAACCCACTCATCCGAAGAGAACATTTGTTCGAATTGCCTTTTGACCTTATACATGCTTTGAAGAGTGAGGAAACATGTAGCAAATCGAGTAACCGCCGGACGAAGAATTTCTTTATCATTTGTATATTTTCTCATTAAAGAGAGTATAGTCTCATGGCCATAGATGAACTTCACAACTGCCTTAGCAAGCTCTATAGTGTCCGCAAAAATCTTCAACTTTGCAATATCTTCCAATATTAAATCTATGCAATATGCCGTACATGGTGTCCACCAAATTCTCTTTTGTTTCTATTCAATTCTTTTCCCCACATTAACACAATTTGAAGCATTATCTGTGATAATTTGAATCACATTTTCCCCTCCTACCTGATCAACAACATCATCCAGATAATTTAAAAAGCAACTCACCATTTTTGATAGACGGCTATATCAATAAATTTCAAAAAGAAAGTACCGGCGGGACTATTAATTAAAAAATTGATCAAACTTCTACTTTTTCCATCGGTCCAACCATCGGACATAATCGTACATCCATGTGTATTCCACACCTTCTTGTGTTCTTCAAGTATAACACTAATTTCATCAACCTCGGCCTTCAAATTCCAAGTACGCAATTCGTGCATAGAATGAGGTTTGAACCCTTCCCCATACTCGGCAATCCCCTCAACCATAGGCAACCAATGAGGATCATTTACAACATTGAAAGGAAGTGCAGCGGAAAAAATAAACCGACCGACTCTTCGCTTAACATCAACAAGCAAATCTTTTTTAAATGCGATATTAAGGGTCCCTAGGTTTGGAGCTAATAAAGCTATCAAGAGTGCCTCTAGGTTTGCTACAATCACCGAAGCCAATTGAACTACCCCCCTCACTTATAAATTTTGATGATTGCATATTACCCCGGGGTCCTTCACCAACCTCTTTCAACAATTCATTTCTCTTGTTTTTTTGTATCTTTAGTGTTGTTCAATGATTCTTCAATCTCTTTCTTGACATCATCCGGTGCACTAACACAAGGAGAAACACCTAGGCCTGGGACTTTTCAGTTCCAGGGAGCAAAATACAGGAACCGGAACCGAACCGCATAGTTTTTTCGCGGTTCGGTTTTGCCAGTTTTTTTGTCCGAACCGACTCGGAACCGAACCGCACAGGAACCGAACCGGAACCGATTTTGTATGGTTTGGACGAAATATACTATATTTTATTAAGAATATATTATATTATATTATATTATATTATATTATATTATATTATATTATATTAATTATGTTTAATAAGAATATATTATATTATATTATATTCAGAGGGTCGGTTTCCCTGTTCGGTGCGGTTCGGACGGTTCCTTGCGGTTCAAATCGGTTCCTCTTTAAAACGGACAAGAACCGCGAACCGAACCGAATACTAACAGTACGAACCGAACCAAAAAAAATTTGTTGCTAGGAACCGAATCGAACCGTCGGTTCCGATACGGTTAGGATCGGTTCCGCGGTTTCCGGTTTGAAAAGTCCCAGCCCTAGAAACACCTATCCGGGTTCGAACTAAGTGATGCTTCAAATGAGTTATACCTCCATTGTTTACATGTTGACAAAATTTACACACAATAAACTTTTCTCCTTTATTTTGTGATCGATACTTCCAAGCAATATCTTTTTTGGATGAAGTTTTCGACATTTGAACCTAATAAAAACTCCCCAGATTTTTCAAAAAAAAAAAATGCTCAAAAAATGCATTACAGTAAATATCAAACACAGTACAATCAATTCTTGAGCAATAAACTTCGAAGAGTTGAAAATTAGATCAGTACCTAAGGGATTCGGCTTGTGGTGGTTACTGGAGGCGACTGGTGAATGCGAGGGTGGCTGCTGGGTGGTGTCTCTCGGTGGCAGACGTGGAGCCGGATGTGATTTATAGAAGGGATTCGGCGGAGACGAGGGATTCGGTGGAGACGGGATACGGGAGACGGGGGACGAATGTCGGACTTCTGAAGAAGTGTCGCGAGGAGTTCTGAATTATTGCGAGGGTTTTATTGAGGCTGCTGGGTTTCTGAAGTTGGGGTTTTACCATTTTGCCCTCCAAAATTTCAGCAGGTTTTCTTTTGAACATATAGCATACGCTATATGTTATTTAGCGTAATAGCGTACACTATTTACGCTACTATGTGCGCTACGGTAATAAAGCGTGCGCAAATCGAGCATTGAGTTAAAAAAGCAGTGCTACGTAGCGCTTCAGCCATGTAGCGCGTGATAGCGCGCTACGACTCGCGAGAAAGCGCGAGTGTGAAAACACCGACAAGTGTAGCATGTACTTTCTTTTTGAAATCTATTGATGCATCGGCGTCTATAAAAAATGGTGAGTTGCTTTTTAAATATCTCGATGATGTTGATGAGGTAGAAGAGGAAAATGTGATTCAAATTATCACATATAATGCTTCAAATTGTGTTAATGAGGGAAAAGAATTGAAGAGAAATGAAAGAGAATTTGGTGGACACCATGTGCGGCACATTGCATAGATTTAATGTTGGAAGACATTGCAAAGTTGAAGATTTTTGCGAACACTATAGAGCTTGCTAGGGCGGTTGTGAAGTTCATCTATGGCCATGGGACTATACTATCTTTAATGAAAAAATATACAAATGATAAAGAAATTCGTCGTCGGGCGGTTACTCGATTTGCTACACGTTTCCTCACTCTTCAAAGTATGTATAAGGTCAAAAGGAAACTCGAACAAATGTTCTATTCGGATGAGTCGGTTAATTCTCGTTTATCTAAAACAATCCTAGGAAAAGTTGTAAAGAGGATTGCTATCAACGATCCCAACTTTTGGCCACACATTGCATTTTGTGTCAAGAGTGTTGTTTCTCTTGTTTGTGTCTTGAGAGAAGTTGATTCGGAGGAGAGACCGACAATGGGATATATTTATGAACTTATGGACAAAGCAAAGGAGACAATCAAATTCAATTTTGGGGGCGTTGAAAGAAAGTATAGGCCAATTTGGAGGAAAATTGATGCACGTTGGACTCCACAACTTCATCATCCTCTACATGCGGCCGGTTATTCTTTGAACCCACAATTACGTTATAGGGAAACTTATTCGGATTGTGATGAAGTGAGAGACGAGTTGTATGGTTGCATGGACAAGATGATGTCTTCCGAAGATCGTCATAAAGCGGACATCCAATTGGACTTGTATAACAAAGCCCAAGGAGAATTTGGGACCCCAATGGCAAAAAAACAAGAATGTTACGGACTCCGGGTAATAGTTAACTTTTTTTACTTTATTCATAGCTATATCCGTGTCTACTATATTTATATTCCTTATGTTTTATGTTACTAGCCATGTGGTGAAACGATTTGGAAGCAAGACGCCCGAGCTTACTAGTTTTGCCATTCGAGTGCTAAGTCTCACATGTAGTGCTTCAGGATGTGAAAGAAATTGGAGCACCTTTGAATCGGTAATTATGCATATAAATATTTTTAATGCTTTGCACATTAATTTTTTATTTATATGTAACTATGTTCTATAATATTAGATTCATATAGAAAAAAAAAAGGAATGGACTCGAACATGCCAAGTTGAATGCATTGGTGTTTATGAAGTATAACTTGAAGCTTCGAGAGAGAAGTATAAGGAGAAGAAACAAGGTTGATCCCATAATAGTTGACGAAATTGAAGCGGATGACGAATGGATTACTGAATAAGAAGACCATGTCCTCCCCGAAGGCACAAAATGGCTTGAAAATGATGAGTTATTTGAGAGTGATCCAATCAATAGTGTGTATGTGGATGAGTTTGAAAGTCTTTTGGATTCGGATAAACGAGTCGAAATTGTTGAAAATGTGATCGAGGATGACTATCTTATTTCAAAAAAGAGAGGGTGATAGTTCAAGTAAGTATATGGAAATTTTAGTTTGTATTTATTTCACATATCATGCGTTTTTAACTATCAATTGTCTTGTAAAATTAGGTAGAGCAAAGGCAAAGAGAAAAGATGTCGATTGAATCTTGTTGATGAGGAAGAGGCGACTCGTGATTTTGATCAAATTTTCAAAGCTCCAACAAACTTTGATAGCGGGAAATTTCCAATTATTGATACTATTGATGATGATGACAGTGATATAATATTGGCAAATCATGATTACCTCTAGTTATGATGTAAAACCTTTCATATTGGTGTTTTTGGATAATTAGATTGAGTTATTTTGGAATGTAATGATTAACTATTATGGTTGTATGGTTATTTATCTCATTTATTTGCTAATATAAATATATATTATTTTAAATAATTAATTGATATGCTTGAATAGCTTACGCTATGCGCTACGGCATTTACGCTACGCTATGATGGACTAAAAACGTTACGCACATGAAAAGCGCTATTGAAAACACTGGACTGCATTAATCGTCCTATTATCAATGAGTTCAACTGTTCAACCCGCTGAGCGTATACTTCATCATCTAGAGAGACAACCTTTTCGAACCGCTACGAACTCGGAGCTTTGAACATCTGCCAAGAATCGATTAGGATCTTTAATATTGTTTTTACCCGTAAGAACATTTTTGTATGAGGTTTGAAGGGCTGGCAGAACGTTGAGATGCCGGTCGTCTCGGGTATTCTGGTTGAGATGACGGTTGTCGTGAGTTCTCGGATCTGGCATGGGATCTGCGTGTGTATGCCGATCAGTGTTTTAAATAATGCGTTATAGCTCGATTTGTAGCGCATATAGCTGTAGCGCGGCCCAGATAGCGTTTGGCACAAATAGGGTGCGCCTTTTGCTCATGTAGCGCGCTATCTATATTGTAGCGTGCTATCTATATTATAGCGTACACTATTGCGTTATTTGGGCAAAAACTTGCGCTATTTGTGCAAAAAACTGTGAAGGATAACATGATTTTTCAAGGCAAATAGTCTCTTGATAATCCGCTCAAACAAATTAGTTTATTTTTACATTGATCGGCTTAAACAAATAAAACATCCACATGCCAAAAAAATGGGAATGAAACCCCAGGAGAATGTTAGCGCGTTGAAGATTTGAGACTGAGATGTGCGATTTTTGGGTGCTGTCTCTGAACTCAAAGAGCTGCACCTCTCTTGATATTGCATTATTTTACTAGTATAAGTATATTTTTATTTCTTTATAGTTTTTATGATTAAGTATCTCGTTGATTTATCAATATAAATATATTTTTATTTTGTAAAAGTAATAATTGACATGCTCGAATAACTTACTCTATGTGCGACGCTATTTACGCTTAGAGGTGGGCAAAAAAACCGAAACCGAAAAAAAAACTGAAACCGAAACCGGTCAAAACCGGTTTTTGACCCAAACCGGTTCGGGTTGTATAAAAACCGGCGGTTTCTACCCGGTTTTACATTTTCCCGTTAGAAACCGGTTCGGGTCGGGTTTGGGGGAACCGGTTTCGGAAACCGGGTTGGAAAAAACGGTTAGAAACCGTTTTTTTTCAGTGTACCGTTAGGCTTCGTTTTTTTAAAAAATATGACCATTTTGTGCCTTTTTTTTAACATTTTGCCATCCCTAATCAACTATAAATAGTTGATGTTGTAATGGATTTATTTAATAAAAGTTTATGTTTTAAATTCTAAATGTTTGAATAAAAGTTGATGTTGTAATGAGTTTATTTAATAAAAGTTTGTGTTTTAAATTCTAAATGTTTGAATAAAAGTTGATGTTGTAATGAGTTTATTTAATAAAAGTTTATGTTTTAAATTCTAAATGTTTGAATAAAAGTTGATGTTGTAATGAGTTTATTTAATAAAAGTTTATGTTTTAAATTCTAAATGTTTGAATAAAAATTGATGTTGTAATGAGTTTATTTAATAAAATTTTATATTTAAATTCTAAAGGTTTGAATAAAAGTTGATGTTGTAATGAGTTTATTTAATAAAAGTTTATATTTAATGTATAATGGGTTTATTTAATAAGAATATATTACTTTCTTAAGTTTTTTTTTTTTTTAAAAAAACCCGGTTATAACCGGTTTTTCCTACCCGAACCGGTCTCAACCCGATCCAAACCGGTTAGTATAGGGTCGAATTTTTACAGTCCCCAACCCAACCCGACCCGAACCGATTTGGTCAAAAGACCGATTCCCAAAATACGACCAAAAACCAATTCGGTTTTAAAACCCGAACCGGTTTAAAAAACCCCCGATTTGTTGTACATCCCTATTTACGCTAACAAAAATTACACATGTAAAAAGTGTTATTTAAAACATTGATGCCGATTAGGGCTAGAGTTTTCAGCCGCCATGATTACCGAGGACTTAGCTGTAGGTGCGCTGATTTGGGGTTCTGTCGCTTTAATAGGTATCGCCATCGCCGAAGCCTTAATGACGTCGATCAAGTGTTGGAGGATGGACCTGACCGCGTCCGCGGGGATGAGATTGGATGGCGAATTCGTACCCACGGCGGTAGGTGTTTGCTTCTGTTGAATATAGTGTGGGCAGTATATTAGGGTTTAATTGGCCGCCGTTGCCAGCGATGACGTTAATTCTTGTATTACGTGCTTGTTGCTAGGGTCGTCTCCATTGATTTACCTTAAAAATTGAAAAGTCAATTGCTTTCTCTACTTCTACATCTGCTTCATCCAGCCTGCTACATGAGGGTTTTTGTTAATTTAGTCAGAAATACATTTCTCTTATTCGGCTTTGTCTTACTATTTCTGTCAACAGAACGTTTGGTGGCTTGATATCGGGAGACTTTCAACTGGATTTGGAATCGGACTTCTATCGTACGTGGTACACACAGTACCTGGCTCCATTTTTTATGTTATATTTTAAAGTTCTTAGCTTGGTACATCAATAGGTACCTGTATATATAGCTGAAATCACGCCTAAGAATATCCGAGGAGCATTTACAGCAGCCAACCAGGTAAATGGATCACACCTGTTTACTTTTGAGTAAATAATTCATTTTACATATATATACATATATATAAATATATATATATGTGTGGATGTGTGTGTGTATATATATATATATATATATGTGTGTGTGTGTGTGTGTGTGTGTGTGTGTGTGTGTGTGTGTGTGTGTGTGTGCGTGTGTGTGCGTGCTGAGAATAAAGTGCTTTTTGTTTAGTTGATGATATGCTGTGGTGCCTCCGTCATGTATCTTGTTGGCAATGTCATATCTTGGCGCCTCTTGGCTTTAATAGGTAATTGTGTTCTTGTGAGCTCTTTATTTGGTATATCCGTGAGACTGTTAAAAAACAATGCTGTTGATTTTGTTTCAGGAGTTATTCCTTGTCTATTACAGCTTCTGGGCCTCTTTGTCATACCAGAGTCTCCTAGATGGATGGTAAACTCATAAAGAATTCAGAGGGTGTTATTTAAAAGATCTTATAAGCTTTACGTGCTGCATCGTATAAAATGTTTTTAGCGCTTATAAGATGTCAGATGTTATTTAGAAACAGGTTGTTGTAATTAAAGTAGTCAGAATTAGTGTAGTTCTTGAAAGAACTTTTTTTTATTAAAATGGAAAAATGTAGGAATTCACCTTTTTTTTAAACATCTATGAGCTCTTATAGAAATGATTTACCAAACCAACTTTTCAGATCTATAAATTCTCAAACAGCTTATAAGATGTTTTTAAGAGCTTATAAGCTCTGCTAAAACCCTCTTGGTTGAAATTCAGTAAGAGGGATGGTCTTATAGTGCTTTTGTTTTTTACTCGTTTTTTTATTTTTTGTACAGGCTATGATTGGTCGGTGGGATGGGAGTGATGCATCTTTGGTCCGCCTTAGGGGGAAGAACTCCAATATTTCTGCGGAAGCAGCCGAAATTAGAGTTAATAATTTTGTGGATAAATTTCTATGATCTTTTTTTTTTATTAAAGTTATTTGACTCGGTAGTTGTATCAAATGCTGCAAATCTGCAGGATTATACAAGGGCTCTAGAACAACTCAAGGACTCGAGAATAATAGACTTGTTCCAAAGAAAATATGCTCACTCACTTATAGTAAGGTTTTACTTGTTTCTGTTTAGATCTCATGTACACATTTTTTTTCTTTTTCTTTTCTTTTCTTTTCTTTTTCTTTTCTTTTCTTTTTCTTTCTTTGTGTGACTTGAATATGTATGCTGGACATATTTACAATTCATTCAGGTTGGACTAGGGTTGATGGTGTTGCAACAATTTGGAGGTGTTAATGCAATTGCTTACTATGCAAGTGCAATATTTTCATCAGCGGGTAAACTAGTTCTTTCCAAGTGCGTTTCGGATGACGAAAGATCACTTACGGATAGGTGGTATAAAATATGCTAATGGATGTGACAGGTTTTTCATATAGAGTTGGAACAACTGCAATGGTTATTGTTCAGGGAATAAGTTTTCATTTTTTATTTATTTATTCTTGTTTTTTTTTTTTTCATTCTTAGGCGCGTCATACTTGCAAGACTTCCTATTTTGCAGGTCCCAGTGTCTGTTCTAGGAACGCTCTTGATGGATAAATCGGGAAGACGTCCACTGCTACTGGTAGATACTTTTAAATTGTAATTACCCACCACCCACCCCACCCCCAACTCCAACCGACGCTCAGGTTAATTACCAGAAAAAATAAGAGGTTCTAGAAAATTACAAAATACCCCTTCAAGTTTGTCTGTTTTGCATTTAAGGGGGTTATTTGTATCAATGCTGTATGTGTCAGCGGGTTTTTGAAAGAAATTCTTATATGGAGGGGGCAAATAAAATATAAGATGGAATCATGCCCGAAGGTTTTTTTTGGTAAGTTTCAGGGTCTACTGTTTTTCTTATTATAATTAGACCAAAATTCGGGGAATTTTTATAGTTATGTGTTGCTTCCCCCCTTATAAATATGTTTGGCCCTATAAACATCGCATAGTCTTGTGCTGCTGCAGGTTTCTGTCGCGGGAACTTGCCTTGGTTGCTTTCTTATTGGACTCTCATTCTTATTACAGGTTAATTATGCTTATATACACAATTCTGTTTCTACTCTCGATAATGTTGATTTTGGCATTTAACTAGTACCATCTTCCTAGTCGTGCAGGACCATAAGCTATCGGATTTTAGCCCCTCTCTAGCATTTGGCGGTATCTTGGTAACACAATGTTACTTTTTGTAAAAATATTTACAATGCTTATGAACTTTTAGCACATTCGAGAGTAGTGCTGGCCAGTAGGCCGCCCAGGCCCGGCCATTTTTATTTGTTCAGCCGGCCGCCCCAGCCCACTATGAAGGTGGGCCGGTTCCGGTTTAGATTTTTCCAAACTGAGCCAAGCCCACGACCCAGCCCCAGCCCGAACCGGTCCAGCTCGACTCAGCCTGATACTTTGTATTTTGTAATATATTTTAAATATCTAATGTATTAAAGAGAAATGCTAAATGGACACACTATGTTCAGCCACACACTATGTTAAAATTGAAAATTATGACAATAATAATTCTTAAAATTGCATAATTCCATTGTAGTCACAAATTTTAATATGATTTCTAATTAATTAACGAAATTGCAACACTTAATTCCTCTAGTTCTCTTTTTCCTTCACTTTGAAATAGTTTCATTCCCAAATTGCCATACATAATTAAGCCATCTACCTATTTTTCTTCTACACTTCGAAATACGGGTATTATTGAAAGTGAATATTATGTGCTTGATTTACTTATTCAATCAAATCGAAAAGGGCAAAAACCGACTCATTTTTTTGAAAAAATGGTCGTGTGTGGCCGGACATAGTGTCCAAATAGCACTACTCTATATTAAAATATATTATAATAATATATTATTTTTATTTTGGGATTAAGGCTCGGATGTTGTATAAAAAGTATTATTTTCTTAATATAATTTCAAAAATATTTTTTTTAAATAAAATGGACCTGTCTAATCCGGCCCAGACCTGCACAGGACTGGCCCAGCGAAGTAGTATACTACTGGGCTGATCCCATTTCAATATTCTCAACCCGGCTCGGCCCAGCCCAATGGCCAGCTCTATCCGAGAGTATAATATGATTCTTTTTACCATAATGTAATAAACCGTAGCAACCCTTGGCTTGAGAATGGTATTCCCTTTTGGTTGAAGCATTTTTTTTTTCTGGATGGACATGTCTACTCGTCTGAATTTTTTTGAATAAAATGCTATTTAACCCTAAAAAAAAGCTAATACAAATACTTTTTCCTCTTGTAATTCCATAAGATATTTACAGGATCTTTCTCCTTAGGCGTGGGAGGCATTCCTTGGGTTATAATGTCAGAGGTACATGACGTCTAGAACTTCTCTGTGCAATTGAAAATTTAAAAACTGCTGAGATATATTTTAGACTCAACTCATATGTCATTCTGTTGTTTATTTCAGATATTTCCGGTAAATGTGAAAGGTTTAGCTGGAAGCCTGGTCACCGTGGTCAACTGGTTCGGTTCTTGGATTATTACGTATTCGTTCAACTTTCTAGCACAGTGGAGCTCTGCAGGTGTGGAATTAATGGCCCGTGATTGTCTTTTATTTATATGATTTTTGGTCATCCGACGGGTAACCTTGGAAGAGAAAAACCTGAGCGGAGAGGGTGTTTTTGTCCAATTTATTTCAGGCACTTTCTTCATCTTTGCAACTGTAAGTGGTTTCACTGTCATCTTTATTACAAAGCTGGTTCCAGAAACCATGGGACGCACATTAGAGGAAATACAAGCATCCATGGTCTTGTTTGGTGCAGCAGAATAGTCTTTTTACTTCTATGCAAAAACTGGCGAACTTGTTAGAGTTAGAGGCCGTGTGTCTGTCACGATACATTGTGTAAATTTTAGATTTGACCTAATTATCGAGAAAGTCGTATTATATTCCGAAACTGCAAAACTTCCTTGTGCTTGTTCTGATGTGTCCAGACTCGCACACCACCGTAGTTCTATGACAGTACACGCGGCGTGGAGCTGAACGCCAACAATATAAGTTATGGGGTCCCGACCTCCCGGCTACTACCTGATAAATTCATCATGAATGCAGTTTTAAGGCTCCGACCTGTCATCCCCGCCCGAGAACACAGTCGGTAGCATCGGTTGGGATACGAAGCTTACTCAAGAAGGTATGCATAAAGTCCAAGGGATGTCTGGAGTGCAGATATGGCACGGACATGGCGCGCGAACAGGTGTCGTGCTGATGTCGTAACATCTGTCTAAAAGATTAGAAAGCTCAAACCTCTTCCACTCTATTATCCACTTCTAATATACGTGATTGACCCAATTTTGGATACTACCTTCTGGAATCGTATAATTGTCCAAAGTGAATCAATAGTTATTATTTATTTGTTTGGTCCATCCGTTTTGCTCGGTTGGATATCTGTTGATTGGCAAGGACGCATTCTCTTGTTTGACACATTAGGATAACTCCTAATTATTCTCCGTTCTCTTCGTTGAAATTCAACTAAATTTGGCCCAATCTTTTACTAAAACGATTGCACCAAATAGAAAGAACTTATTGCATGTATTTTGGATAAAGATCCGAACCTTGTATCAACATTAGAGACTTTAAATAAGCTAGTCCTAGCGGTTCCGGGCTAATTCTAGCGGGCTTCAGGCTGATCGGTCCGGTCTAAAAAAGCTCAGATTTAAATGGGTCGATAATTTATGGATCTAATCCTAACCCTAGCGGGCTTTGGGCTTAATGGGATTTGGATTTAAGAAGTCTAACTTTTTTAAAATAACCAACAATGGCTATCAAACTAATATTTCCAAGAATAGATCCTAAAACATAAATCTGAAAATCAAGTTGATAAATTATTGATGCTATTATTCAAGCATTATGCAGAAGCCTGCAAAACCTTAAACCCTAAACACAAAACAACATGAAGCACGTTACAAATTGAACTAAACTGTATAGGAATGTCTTAGTTTTACTCTACCTTTAAAAACCATTTCTCTAAGAAAATGATATTTCCTCTCAATTGGTGTTGTGGTGAGCCCTAGGCTCCTTAGCCTGTGTAACAGCTCCGTCTTTGTCGCAAAACAACGTCACGACTTCTGTGTGTCAGGGATCAAAAGAAGTTTCTCACTGAACCTCTTAATGCAAAAAGCTTCTTTAGTAGCCTCAATGGATGCCTGATATTCGGCTTGACATGTATAGATTGCAGTCGTGCTTTACTTGGCACTTGTCTAAGATACTGCTCCACCATTCAGCCTCAATGGCATCTTCACATTCATGTCTCTCGAAAAATCTAAATCTGTGTAACCCTACACTTTTAGTTCTCCACCACCATACGTAAGAACCAAGTCCTTAGTCCTCTTTAGGTACTTAATAATGTTCTTTACAACAGTCCAATATTCTTGTCCTCGATTTGACTGAAATCGACTTACTACGCTCACACCATAGGCAATATCCGGTATGGTGCAGTCATAGCGTACATGAGGCTACCTACTGCCGAAGCATAGGGCATCTTACTCATTTCCCTTTTGTTTTCCTCACTTTGAGAAGACACCTCTAAGGAAAGTTTTATGCCATGCCGCATAGGTAGGAACCCTCTCTTAGAATCTTCCATCCTAAATTGCTTCAGGATCTTCTCTATATAGGGGGCTTGAGAAAGACCTAAAATTCTTTTTGCTCTATCCCGGTAGAGACGAATACCCAGAATATAGGTAGCTTCTCCCAAGTCTTTCATTGAGAACTCATTAGAAAGCTAAGCTTTCACATAACTGAGAATTCCTACGTTGTTTTCTATAAGTAGAATTTCATTCACATATAGTATTAAGAACACAATTTTGCTCCCACCAACCTTCTTGTAAATACAGGGCTCCTCTTCATTTTGGACAAAATCAAACTCTTTGATTATCTCATTAAAATAAAGATTCCAACTTCGTGATATTTCTCCCCACCTCACCTTAGTGGGCCGCCCATATCTCCCCACCTGGCATTCCATGATATTTCTTTTCCTTGTCATGTCATTGTGTGAGGTGTGATTTGATTTATTTTTAACATGGTGACAAAAGAGATCAAGATTGTTGATATCTTGAAATCTTATCATATGATGATATAAAACAACATCAAATACACCCCACTGTGAAGGTCTTGGTCCTAGCATTAGGGAGAGGAGTGAGAAAATTTTTCTTGTTCATCTTAGACATAAAGAAAAGAAGAAAAGAAGAGAAGAAAAATACTATATAAATTTTTAGCCGTGTTCTTAAAGATTGAATTGATATAGAATTTTTCGATTAATATTCGCCGCATGATAACATAGAGACATCCGGCATCTTCGGTGTTGAATCATTCATCAAGCCTAAACGAATTGGATACCTAGTAGTGTTCGTGATACGAAGAGGAACAGAGCTTTGGTGCTCGGGCACCTTACAAAGCTTGGCTCGAATTTTTCCTTTAAGATAAAATTATCAAAGGACTATGCAGGTATGACTTTTTTAATTTTATCTTCATCTATTTATATTCGACATACGATGCTTAAGTGATCTTTTAGGGGTTCAGTTTTTATCTGATTAGCCCAATTTTAAGATTTTCTGCTGTGTAACTCGACTTTCGTTACTGAATCCCAACAATGGTATCGGAGAGTAGGTATATGCAATCTTTTATTTGACATTTGCATTTAGAATGCTCGGTTGTATGTTTTTATGATTTAGAATCATAATTGTTTTAATTATTAATGTTTAATTGCTCATATAAAATTTTATTTTTCATGATTTTATGTTATAATATAAATCTATTTTTATTTTGAAAAACTGATTTACATGTGTAATATAAAAATTAAAAAAAATATTATTTTTGGATTCGGGACGTAAAGACGGTTCGGAGTTGCCAGGATGCGGCCGGCAGCATAGTGCCGAGACACTACCGGCACCAACCGGCAGTGTGCTGCTTGCACTCGGCAGGCAGCAGGCTAAGAGGCCTGACCCTCTCAGCCCAGGCCCGGTAGCTTGTGTCGGGCCGCGGGCTTGACTCGGGCATATTTTTCCGACTCCGTTTTTATTTCATGTTTGATAAATTAATTTCCCACAAATTAAATTGAATTTAATTTGACTAAAAATATAAGTGTGGTATTTTTATTCTTAAGGAATTTAATATAATAAAATATATATATTTTCGAAACAAGTTAAAATTAACGATTGCGTGAATTAATTGGATTTATTCTTACGGATGGATTAATTTTATATTGATTGGATAAATATTTACATTAATTGTATATGCCATTAATTTTAATGTAATTGTTGCATTATTATTTGAATGGTGATTATTGAATCTTTATCCGATGGGTTGTAATGGCCGTTTTGAGCCAATTTATTTTTTTTAGTAAATTTGTATAGGATGCAAATTTTATAAATGTAATAAATTAGCTAAGACAAAGAGCCGAGGACAAGCCGCCATGAAGACAAAGATTCCAGACTTGTAATTTGATTACTTGTAATTTTCTTTTTATCGATTCGATGATGACTCGGTACTTAGGAACGGTCCATGAACTACATGTTGGTAGATTTAGGATGTGTATGTTTTTCATATTGTATGACAAAACAAACAAACTGACAAACCGCAATTATAAAATGATTAATGTGCAAAGTGTAACGTATAATTGCGTAATTCTCCCACTTACAAACACTAAGTTATAATGGTTACGAGGTTTTCTACCCTCCGTCAAACTCATAGAAAATTGAAATCCAAACCAAAATGTTATTCTTCCGAGTATGTCGGGGTAATATTTTTGTGGAAGGTTGATAAATTCGTAGAGTGCATTAGATGTCTTCAGTTGTGACAAATCAAATCCCTAGAAGCCGTATGAGTTGTCGAGTGAGATTCAATTGTCAGACTGATAGAAGTTGACATTAGATAGTTCAGTGAGCCATAAAAACCGTATGGGTTGAGGGCAAGTAAACTAGGGGTAAAATAAGATCGAATCATCCATTAGATAGTTGGTGTTAGACACCACTTTATAAAGAATAATAGAATAGAAACTGTATGTGTTGCCCTCTATTAAACTTTGTAAGTAAATCGATCACCACTATGAAGTTAGCCATGACTTCCGAATTTCACTGGGGAGAGTGTAATGTCAATAAAAATAGTGGAAGCTGAGTTTTAAATATAGTAAGTCTTTACTCAGATCATAATTAAACAATCACTAAAGAATCTCAAAATTATTCACTGTAGTTAGCAAACGAAAAATCTCTCAAAAATGACAATGAACCCACTCACGATTCTACTTAAAAAGAACACTCTTACTGGATCCAACTCTGTGGACTGGTTCCGCAATCTAAGGATAGTCCTCAGTATGGAGATGCTGGGTTACGTCTTGGAGGCGGACATCCCACCGGCTCATGCACGGACCAGGGCTAGTCAGAAAGATGTCGAAGCCCGTGAGAAATGGGTCAAATATGATGTCAGGGTTCGAGATTTCATGATGGCCTCAATAAAACAATGAGCTTCAAGGGCCCCATGAAAACATGCCCTCTGCAAGGGCAATTATGGAACATCTTACTGAGCTCTATGGGGAGCACAACCGAATTGCTCAGTATGAAATATCGAAGCCATTTTTTGGTGCTCGGCGGGGATCATGTCCTCAAAATGACATCTATGAGCGATAGATTAGAGGCCCTTGATTTTAGAATGCATGTTTCTCTACAGACTGACCTTATCCTGCAATCACTTTATGACTCCTTTTCTCACTTTGTAATGAACTTCAAGTGCAATGAGATTGCTTGCAACTTAGCTGGGCTAATGAACAAACTGAGTATGGCATAGTCTCAAATGAAAGCCAGGCCGAAAGAGGCTGCACTTGTAATTTCTTTTGCGCCTCGGAGGTCAAAGAACAATAAGAAAAAGGGCAAGAAATAGTTCAAGCCCAAAGGAGGGGTACAGAAAGAAAAGGGCAAGGCCACAATGTTTCCAAAGAGTAAGGTGGCAACGAAGACAGATGATTACCTGGCCACTGGAGGAGGCACTGTCCAAAACGTAACCACAATGCGCCTTCAGGTACAGAACTACTATTTTTGAAAACGAGTTGTTCTGTAACTGTTTATTCTACTTCTTGGGTACTTGATTCTGGTGCAAGTTCTCATATATGTACAATGAATCAGGATCTGGAACGAAGTAGAAAGCTTGGAGATGGAGAAGTGATGGTGACAGTCGACAGCGGGCATAGTGTCGAGGCTACTGACATCGGATCACTTATGTTGGATTTATAATCCGGTTTTATTATCACTTTAGATGATGTACTTGTTTTGCCCATGGGGCACAAAAATATTGTATCAATTCCGGTCATGGACCGTAAGGGATCTCATTTTTCTATAGGAGATAGATCCTATCGCATTTATTTTAAAAATAAATTGGTTGGTACAGCTACATGACTAAATGGTTTACACCATTTGAATCTAAAGAATAAAGCCACTGTGAACACTATAACAAGAAAGCGTGGTAGGGATGAAACAAACCAAGCACTTAAGTGGCATATTAGACTTGGTCATGTTGGTCAGACCATGATTCGTAAAATGGAGAAAGCTGGACTTATGGGTACATTGGGATCGGATCCCTATCCAACTTGTGAATCTTGCCTTCAAGGCAAAATGACAAAGTCACCCTTCACGGGGACTTTTGAAAGAGCTGCTGAAAAACTTAGATTAATACATACTGACGTGTGTGGCCCTTTTGAAGTTTCCAAGATGGATTTTAGTATTTCATTACATTCACTGATGGCCATACTAGGTATGAATTCGTGTACTTAATGAAATATAAATCCGAAGCCTTAGAAAAATTCAAGGAATTTAAGGCCCTAGTTGAAAATCAAATAGGTCATCATATCAAATCACTTAGGTTGGACCGAGGTGGCGAATATATGAGTATCGAGTTTGATGAGTTCCTAAAAGAATTAGGAATAATGTCACAGTTCAATCGTCCATCTACTCCACAATTAAATGGTATGTCAGAAAGAAAGAATCGAACCTTGTTCGACATGGTTCGCTCCATGCTTAACTACACTGATCTACCGATTTACTTGTGGGGTTATGCGCTCCTTACTGCTGTACATATCTTCAACATATGTCCTTCCAAATCCATTTCTAAGACTCCACATGAGATGTGGAAAGGTACGAAACTAAGTCTTAATCATATTAGCATCTGGGGATGCCCTGCTTATGTCAAGAAGACTAAAGCAGAGAAATTGGAAGCTGGGCCTGTGAAGGGTCATTTCATAGGATATCCAGGGTATTTCATGGGATATTCATTCTACATGCCTGAAGATCATATGATCATTGTTGCTTTACAAGCACACGTCCTTGAAGATGAGTTCATTCAGGAAGGAGGCACATGTAGAAATATTTCTTTAGAAGAAATAAAAGAAACACCTAATGAGACACCTGTACAACATATCGGAACAAAACCTTATGAAATACAAACACAATCTCGTAGGTCTAATAGAGATTCTTATTTACCTGAGAGGTATGGCTACCTGCATCAAGAGGAACTGGGTCCTCGTGGGATGACATAAAGTAGCCAAGAGAATGATCCCTCTACTTATGACCAGACGATGGTGGATGTGGACTCCGAGAAGTGGCAAGAGGCTATGAAAGGTGAGATAGACTCTATGCATGCTAATCAGGTCTGGACTCTAGTGGATTGTCCTAAAGGCATAGTGCCTATTGGAAATAAATGGATCTACAAGAGAAAGACTAATGGAGATGGCAAGGTTGATACCTATAATGCTAGGCTTGTGGCGAAGGGTTATTCCCAAAGAGAGAGAATCGATTCTTTTGAGACCTTTCACCTGTAGCCATGATAAAGTCTATTGGCATGATGCTTGCCACACCAGTCCATTTTGGTTATGAAATATGGCAAATGGATATGAAAAAAGCATTCCTAAATGGATTCCTCGAAGAGATCTATATGGAACAGCCTAAGAATTCAAATCTGAGACTAATATTCATAAAATATGCAAGCTTCAGTGTGCCATCTATGGAATGAAGCAGGCTTCGCGAAGTTGGAATATTCGTTTTGATGAGACAGTTAAAGAGTTTGATTTTGTCAAAAATGAAGAGGAGCTATGCATTTACAAGAAGATTAGTGGGAGCAAAATTGCGTTCTTAGTACTATATGTGGATGACATTCTACTTATAGGAAATGACGAAGGAATGCTCAGTTCTGTGAAAGCTTCGCTTTCTAATAAGTTGTCAATGAAAGACTTGGGAGAAGCCATCTATATTCTAGGTATTCGTCTCTAACGGGATAGAGCAAAGAGAATGATAGGTATTTCCCAAGCCCTCTACATAGAAAAGATCCTGAAGCGATTTAGGATGGAAAATTCAAAAGGAGGGTTCCTACTTATGCAACATAGCGTAAACCTTTCCTTATAAATGTGTCCTCAAAGTGAAAAAGACAGAAAGGAAATGAGCAAAGTACCCTATGCTTCGGCAGTGGGTAGCCTCATGTACGCTATGATTTACACTAGACCGGACATTGCCTATGCTGTAAGCGTAGTAAGTCGGTTTCAGTCAATTCCAGGGCATGAACATTGGACTACTGTAAAGAACATTCTTAAGTATTTTAAGAGGACTAAAGACTTGGTTCTTACATACGGTGGTGGAGAACTTAAAGTGATGGGTTATACGGACTCAGATTTTTTGGGATATATGGATGCGCAGCTGTCCACATCAGTGTATATCTTTACTCTGAATGGTGAAGCGGTATCTTGGAGAAGTGCAAAGCAAAGTGCTATTTTGATTTCCACATGTCAAGCCGAATATCAGGCAGCCGCAGAGGTTGCTAAAGAGGCGTTTTTGATTAAGTTCACTGAGGAACTTTAAGTGGTACCTGACTCAGATCAACCCGTGGTGCTGTTTTGTGACAACACCAAACACGTTGAGAGAAAGTATCATTTTGTTAGAGAAATTTTCAGAAAGGGAACATTACACTGTAGAGAATAGACACAGCAAATAATGTTGTTGATCCGCTGACTAAGCCACTATCTGAGAGAGTATCATCAATACACATCTCCTGACTAACATTCATGAAACCGGAAAGTTACAAACGAGAGTCACGTCTTGAGTATATTTTGTAGACCTTATTTGAGTTAAAAACTCGTGTTTTGAAAACTTATAGTATGAGATGAAAATGAAATATCGGTAGTTGAAGTCTCAAAAATTTTGACCTTGAGGTCATCATACAAAAATCAAAATTTTTCCTCCCTTGGAGAACAATTTAAAAAAAATTTACGACTCCCCGAAAGCCTTTCGAAAACTTAAAATTCCAAGGTTGTTACTCTTGCAAGAAAAACAGTTCATACAAGGATAGCAATATCACTCTTCATTCTAGCACAAAACGAGAATCGACAAATATATGTCACTTACTCACGATGCACCTTCAAATACTACTACATAACACATAATCACACAGGCTCGTATAGCTCGTGGTACAACATGTAGTAGGGAGACTTACATACACAGATCGCACGAAGATGATGGTTGCACCATGATACTAATCACGACCGACATCCCAGACGACGCGTCGCGACACGACATCAGTCAGACTCAATCTGACAAGACAAGACCCAACAATACACGACTGGACCCGACAGCCTAGGTTTCCGCAACCTAAGCTCTGATACCATAAATGTAACACCCCCAGAATCTAACCGGGAATATTACACGCCGCAGACCCTCTCCGTGAGGATCCGCCAGGCTAAACATCGAAACAACATAATACATTACATGCCGACACGGCAAAATCACAAACCATTAGACCGATTTGATCTTTTGTCACTGTCTTAAAAATCAAGAATACATAACCCTATCCAGACTCATAGCCACGCAAGGGTAAAATACTTCAAAACATAGACAATACGGCAGCGAAAAAGACAATACAATGGACTTCGACTAACTGAACCCAAAACTGGCCTTCGTGTGATTATTATCATTCGTCTTTCATCATTCCTCGTACCGATCATGTGTCTTGCTCCCGAAAACCTGCATGTACCTGGACACAATACAGATATCCACCCCCCGATTACTCGGGGGTTAGCAAAACTCCACTATTTCGCTAGTGCAAGTATAAAGTGCAAATACGAGCCATACACAACACATTCCGAGAATACAACGAAAGACTTCCCGAGATATATCATTTAAATAAAATAGTTCAAGTCTTGAAAGTAGAAATGAAACAAGTAAGCACTTTGAAAACAATTCCAAATCTTGGGAGTTTTGAAAACATTAGAAATTGAAAAGTTCTTAATTCCTCGAAATCCACTTAGGGTCACAGCCCCAAAGTTCATTTTCCAAAATACAAATCCATTAACAAAACACGGGGTCCACGGCCCGACCATTTCGATCACAAAACACAGGGCCCACGACCCGATCATCCACTGCAATACACTTACAAGGACACATTACACATAACACATTATTCTTATGCCATTCTAGCCAAACACCAAGACTCGATATATAATGTATCTCGACCCCGAGAATAAAACATTGTAGTACTCGAGACATATCACAGTACTTATCAAAACATCAACATCAACATCACCAAAAACCACACCTGGTAACCCGTGGCCGTACCCATTAGTATCGGCCCCCAGAGGTCCCGTCGAACCGTCCCCAGGTGGAAGAACACCAACACACGCACCCAAGTCCACTTCCGTGGCCGTACCCATTAGTATCGGCCCCCAGAGGCCTCATGCCATCCCCGGGTGGAAGAACGACAACACATCCATGGAAAAACACAACTCTCAAAGGTCAAACACACAAAATATATAGTCAAGGTACCTTGCTAGAATGGCCATATTGTCCATCACGTACTCACGACCCAAAACTATAACAATTCACAAGGAAGCACAAGATCTCAACAGCACCGAACGACACAACCAATATCACACAAACTCACATATTCATCCATAACCACGTGACTCCACGCACATAATGTGACAAAAGAATTACACTTTACATTTACCGACGACATAATCATACATAATGACATCACACAAAAGTAAGGTGATCCTATACTCGACACTAGCACACATATTCAACTAAGCATATTTTGAAAAATGGTTATAAATATTTATTTAGCACATATCGACGATTAGCAACCATTATATCCACAAAACACGTAATGTATGGGCAAGATACTTGCCTCGAAATCAATTTGTGAATACTCCGACGAAAGCGGCTCGGCCGAAACAGCCCCAAAACAGTCCCGAAACAGCTCGGCCGAAACAGCCCCGAAACAGCTCGGCCGAAAGAGCCCCAAAACAGCCCCGAAACAGCCCCAAAAACCGACCACCTTCGCGAGAAATCAATAACAACACAATCACCACGAGAATAACACCGCTACGAATCAACAACACTAAACGAAATCTCAATCGACACTAAGAAACTACAAGGGTTCAAGGGTTCGTTCCAAGAAAGCCAAAATCATGTTCCGGGTGAGACAAAATCGATAAACGAGTTACTAATCCATAGATTACAACCAATACAACAAGAATTACATGACTAATTCATCATAATCGGCCCAGAATTGAAATCAAAAGGAAAACTCCAAAATAGTTGAAAAAGGATTTTTTTGAAGAATTACCTCAATCCGACGAATAATAATGGACTAGATGTTGTTAAACATGATCAAGACTTCAAGAATAGGATGATAATCTACTCAGGGATTGAAATCCCCATCAAATCGCCCAAAAACCGAGAGAGAGAAGTGAAAATGGCCTGAAAAACGCGAGTGTCCTATTTATACAACTGGACAAAACAGCTCAGAACATGGCCCAAATTAGAGCCGTATTCCAGCTCCGTGTTATAAACGACTCAGCAAAAACGGTGCAAACAGCGTCGTATTCCAGGGCCGTATTCTGACAGTGTATACTTTGTCATTATGACCATAACTTCTCCGTCCGGACTCCGATTGACTTTCCGTTTGAACCATTGGAAAGCTAATTTGATGCTCTATCACATTGTAAAGTTTCAGAATTTTTAGACTTTATAAGCGCCGGTGGTGATCTTACAAAGTCGACCAAATGCACAAAAACGATACTCCTCGACAAAACAATAATTATTCAACATGCAACGAAACACTAACGGACAACACCAACGATCCAAATCGAAAACGAACACATAACAAAGCAAGACATACTATTAGCTCGACTTACGCAGCGATAAGTCGTACCCGACGAACACCACAACACGGTACATCGTGCCGTACCCAACATAGGGGAAAATCTCATGAAATCGCCAACAGAACAAAATGAACGGCGCAATCGACAAAAATTCGAAAATAACCGGAACCGAGAATCTCAGGTATTACAACGATATGCCCGCGAATGCCACTCAAATGATGAGAGAGTGAGAGCATTGTATTGTAATTATGAATACTAAATTTAATAATGTATTTATTATTTCTATATTATTGTATCTCATTGGCATTGTGATTTGGTATATAGAATAATAGTCCTTGCATTTGAGATCAAGAATTGTACTCATTATGGAGATAATGAGATAGGCAGTGGAAGTGTTTAGAGCTTGAATGCTTAACTGGTTCGCAAGTCGATAAAACTTAATTGGGCATTAAGTTTAGACATGACTTGTATAACGTATACTTTTACAGGTAGAGTTCCTTTCTTCACTAAGGGTTAGTGAGGACACACATTATTGGTACGCTAATTGGATTAGTATATTCGAACACGAGTCACCTTGATTCGTTTACATGGATTTCACTCTGGGATTGTCAATGACTGAATCGAAGTTGTGATAGGTATACATGAACTTTTGACTTGAGGTTTCAGTAGGAGATGTGCTTGTGACGTTAGGTTAGTCACTAGAGTACTTTGATCCAATCACCGGTTGGTAGGGTCAACCCCGAAGTGCAACTTAGTGGGCAAGTAGCAGTCTCTACTGAATACTAATATAGGATTCTTTCTTCTGTAAGTGAGCAGGTAAATGCCATATGCGGTTAATGGCAAATGAGATCATAAGTCTTTGGCCAACGCATTTAGAGCTAGTTGTATTTGATACACGAGAGCTTGGTGATCTCAGTTTGCATTAACAAAATGCATAAAGTCAAGTTGCAATAGGGTTTGACATTACCGTGACCTAATACTTGACCGGGATATATGATTGAAGGGTTTATACATATACAGTATTCACGATATAATGATTTTAGAATGATTCTATCATTCATTCTCAGTTGGGTTACGGTGCGGGCCACTAGGCTGGCTAAGTGTTACCCACACTCCTTGGTTTCTACCATTACCAACTGAGATGGACCTATGGAGTCGCGCACAAGGATATTTGACGGAAAAATGTGTATTTAGTATCTCTTCATTAATACTAGATCTTAGATATCTAATTTAATTTATTGAATAAATCGATGCGGTCTTGTGAATTGAAATTAATTACTCGGTAATTAATTTAATTGATAAATTATTTCCTGGAAATATATTATTATAATTTGGTATTTGATATAGTTAATTAATTAATTAAGTATAAATACATTTGAGATAAAATAAAGTGTACTTAACGGACTTTTCACGAACCGAGTCGCTCGACTCGTTTCTTCTCATAAATTCCTAGTGGGCCGCCCCTCTCTCCCCATCTCACCTTCCATGATATTTCTTTTCCTTGTCATGGCATGGTGTGTGGGTGTGATTTTATTTATTTTTAACATGGTGACAAAGGAGATCAAGATTGTTGATATCTTGAAATCTTATCACATCTTGAAATAACAAACATCAAATACACACCATTGTGAAGGTATTTGAAGTAGCAATAGGGAGAGGAGTGAGAAAATTTTTCTTGTTCAACTTAGAGAGAAATAAAAGAAAAAAAGAAGAGAAAAAAATACTATATCAATTCCTAGCCGTGTTCTTAGAGAACAAATTGATATAGAATTTTCTGATCAATATCCACCGCGTGATAGGTAGAGACACCCGACATCTTCGGTGTTAAATTGTTCATCAAGCCTAAACAAATTGGATTCGTATTAGTGTTCGTGATACAAAGATGAACATATATTTTTGGTGCTCGGGAACTTTACAAAGCTTGGTTCGTTTTTTTTTCCTTCAAGATAAAATTATCAAAGGACTACGAGGGTATGACTTTTAAATTTTACGTTCATCTATTTATATTCAATATACGATGCTTGATTGATCCTCTAGGGGTTCGGGTTTTTTTATCCAGTTAGACCGATTTTATTTTTTTCCGCTGTGTAACTCGATTTTAATTACCGAATCCCAACAGCATCAAGTTTAGACAAGACTTGTATAGCGTGTACTTTGACATGTAGAATGACTGCTTCACTAAGGGTTAATGGGAGCACATGTTATAAGTATACTAATGGGATTAGTATACTCGGACTCGACTCACCTCGATTTCATCACATGGATTTCACTCTAGGATAGTCAATGACTGAATCGAAAGGTTGTGACAGGTATACGTGAACCTTTGACTTGAGGATTCAGTAGGAGATGTGCTTGTGTCATTAAGTTCGTCACTAGAGTAGTTCGATCCAATTATCGGTTGGTGGGGTCAACGTCGAAGTATAAGTTAGTGGACAAGTAGAAGTCCCTACTGAATACCAAGATAAGATTCTTTCTCCCCAAGTGAGCAGGTAAATGTCCTATGCAGTGGCAAATGAAGTTATAAGTCTTTGGCCAAAGCATTTAGAGCTGGTTGTACTTGATACACGAGAGCTCGGTGATCTCGGTTTGCATTAACAAATGCATAGATTCAAGTTATAATTGGGTTTGACATTATCGTGACCCTAATACTTGATTAGAACATATGATTTAAGGGTTTATACGTATACCGTATTCATAACATAATGATTTTTGGAATGATACTTATCATTCGTTCTCAGTTAGGTTACGGTGTAGGCTACGGGACTAGCTAGGTGGTTCTCACACTCATTGTATCGTCCCAATGCTAACTGAGATGAACCTACAAAGTCATGGCACACGAATTGACGATGACGTAGGAATGCTCAGTTCTGTGTAAATTTGGCTTTCTAGTGAGTTCTCAATGAAAAACTTGGAAGAACTACCTATTTTATGGGTCCTAGGATAGAGCGAAGAGAATGTTAGGTCTCTCCCAAGCCCTCTATATCGAAAAGCTCCTAAAGCTATTTAGGATGGAAGACTCTAAAAGAGGGTTCCTGCCTATGCGACGTGGCATAAACTTTTCTTAGAAATGTGTCCTCAAAGTGAAGAAAACATAAATGAATGAGTAAGACGCCCTATGTTTCGGCAGTGGGTAGCCTCATGTAGGCTATGATTTGCACTAGACTGGACATTTCCTATGTTGTGAACATGGTAAGTCGGTTTCAGTCAAATATAGGGCAGGATCATTGGACTACTGTAAAGAATATTCTTAAGTACCTGAAGAGGACTAAAGACTTGGTTCTGACACACGGAGATGGAGAACTTAAAGTTGAGGGTTATACAGACTCGGATTTTTTGGGAGACATGGATGTGAAGATGTCCACACCAGGGTATATCTTTACTCTAAATGGTGGAGTAGTATCTTGGAAAAGTGCCAATCAAAGCGCGACTGTGATTTCCATATGTCAAGCCGAATATCAGGCAGCCACGGAGGCTGCTAAAGAAGATTTTTGGATTAAGAAGTTTACTGAGGATCTTCAAGTGGTCCCTAACTCAGATCATCTCATGGCGCTGTTTTGCGACAACGACGGAGCTGTAGTACAGGCTAAGGAGCCTAGGTCTCACTACAACACCAAACATATTGAGAGAAAATATCATCTTGTTAGAAAAATGGTTCAGAAGGGGAATGTTACACTGCAGAGAGTAGACATATCAAATAACGTTGCTGATCTACTGACTAAGCCACTATCTCATATGGTCTTAGAGCGATATCTGGAGAGTATGGGTATTAGATACCATATTTCGTGGCATTAATGCAAGTGGGAGATTGTTAGGAATATGCCCTTGAATGCCACTCAGAGAATGAGAGAGTGAGAGCATTGTATTATAATTATGAACATCGTGAATAAGGCATTTATTATTGCTAAGTTATTGTATATAATTGCCATTGTGATTTGGTATATAGAATAATAGTTCTCACATTTGAGAGCAAATGTTCCACTCCTTATGAAGATAAGGAGATAGGCAATGAAAGTGTTTAGGACTTAAACACTTAACTGGTTTGCAAGTTGATAAAACTAAATTGGTTATTAAGTTTAGACAAGACTTGTATAACGTGTACTTTGACATGTAGAACGCATGCCTTCACTAAGGGTTAGTGGGAGCACACAACATAGGTATACTAATGAGATTAGTCCACTCGAACTCGACACACCTCGATACGGTCACATGAATTTCGCTCTGGGATAGTCAATGACTGAACCGAAAGGTTGTGATAGGTATACATGAATGTTTGACTTGAGGATTCAGTAAGAGATGTGTTTGTGACATTAAGTTCATCATAGAGTAGTTTGATCCAATCACTGGTTAGTGGGGTCAACCTCGAAGTGCAGGTTAGTGGGCAAGTAGTAGTCTTTACTGAATACCAAAATATGATTCTTTCTCCTGTAAGTGAGCAGGTAAGTATTCTTTACGGTTAGTGGCAAATGAGATCATAACTCTTTGGCCAAAGAATTAAGAGTTGGTTGTATGTGATACATGAGAGGTTGGTGATATCGGTTTGTATTAACAAATGCATAGAGTCAAGTTATAATAGGGTTTGATATTACCGTGATCCTAATACTTGATCGGGACATATGATTGAAGGGTTTAAACGTACACGGTATTCAAAACGCAATGGTTTTTGGAATGATCCCTATCATTCGTTCTCAATTAGGTTACAGTGTAGGCCACGTGACTGGCTAGGTGGCGCTAACACTCATTGGACCCTCCCAATGCTAACTCAGACGAACCTACAGAGTCACAAAGCACATGAATTTACGATGGATTATATTTAGTTTATACTCTCTTGGTTAATATTGGACAATTGATGTCTAACTTAATTTACTCCCTCTGTCCACAAAAAACTTGCCCCAGTTGGGATGGCACGGGTTTTAAGAAAAGCTGGTATAAAGTGATTTTAGTGGAGAAAAGCCCCACTTTTGAGAAAAAAGAAAAGAAAAACTTTCCTTTTATAACTGGGGCAAGTTTTTGGCGGACACCCCAATAAGGAAATTGGGGCAAATTTTTAGCGGGCGGAGGGAGTATTAGATAAATTAAATAGGTCTCATGAATTAAATAAATTACTGGATAATAAATTTTATTCATATTATTTTGTAGAGAATTCATTTTTAATATAATTAATTAACTAGATTAGTTAATTGTATTAATGATGAAATGTATCAAGGTTTATCTATCGCACTAGATATACAATGGTCCGTTTCATGGACCGAAACGAACTCTTGATAATTATGCCTTGTCCGCCCCCTCTTTTTAACATGGTGACTTGTCACCATGTTTTCGCATGATGCTAACTTGATAAGAGTGGAGATTTAATAAAACACTTGGTGTATTATTTATCTTAAGCTTTTGGTATGTGATGGAGGTGGAATGATTTATATGTATCAACATTATCATTATTCTCACAACTTGAACAACATCACATTTGAGTGCTTGAGCCGTGAGGTTAAGGAAGGGAGAGAACTTTTTTTCCAAGTTTCATACACTTGTATTTTAAGTGTATTTTGAGAGGAAAATATTATTTATAAAATACTTAGAGTATTTATAAAATTAATACAAGCTAATTCTATCTGCTTCTAGCCGTATTTTTCGAGAATAAGTTGATAAAAAATTTCCGGTCATTTTCCGACGCATGATACATAGGGGCACGGTGCTTTTAGTACTCGGGCTTTTGCAAAAGCTTGGATCGTTTTTCTTCAACATTTAATCAAAGGACTTCAAGGGTATGATTTCTAATTCATCCTTTTATTTATTATATTCGTATATATGATGCTTAATCAATCTTGTTTCAAGGGTTCAGTTTATTGATTAAATTAATATTATTATTCCGCTGTGCCTTCATTATTAGGCCCCAAATCCCAACAGCAATTCCGTACCTGAAGGCGCATTGCGGTTAATTTTTAGACAGTGCCTCCTCCAGTGGCCTATCTCACCGCAGTTGAGGCATGCATCCATCTTCTTGTCCCCTTACTCTTAGGAAATATAGGTGCTTTACCCTTATCTTTCTGTGCCCCTCCTTTGGGCTTGAGCTGCTTCTTGCCCTTTTTCTTATTATTCTTAGACCTCCAAAGCCCAGAAGAAATGACAAGAGCAGCCTCATTTGGCCTAGTCTCATCGGAGACTGTGTCGTACTCAGTTTGTTCATTATCCCAGCTATGTTGCAAGCAATCTCATTGCAGTTAAAGTTCATAACAAACTGGGAGAAGGAGTCAGGAAGTGATTGTAGGACAAGGTCAGTCTGGAGAGAAGCATGAATCCTAAAATCAAGAGCCTCCAATCTCCCGATCATAGATATCATTTTGAGGTCGTGGTTTCCAACTTTCTATCCTTCCTTCATCCGAGCACCAAACAACTGCTTCGATATCTCATACCGAGCAATTCGACTGTGCTCTCCATAGAGCTTAATTAATGTGCCGGAATCGCCCTTGAAGAGGGCATTTTCTCATGGGCCCACTGAAGCTCATTGTTCATAGAGGCCGTCATGAAACCACGGGCCCTGACATCATCTTTGACCCATTTTTCATGGGAATCAACCTCTTCTTGATTACTCCTGGTCCTTGTAGGAGCCGGCGGAATGTCCTGTCGGAAATAAAACACAGCGGAAGGGAAGTCGATAACATTTGAGTAAAGCATTTTACGCATCCACGAGAACAAAATTTATTTAGGCATGCTAATTAATTAATTTAAATACTAATTATTATTTATTAAATAATTGTTTGTGAATTCAATATCCTAATCTAGATCAAAAGATCATATGATATTTACCTCTTGAAGCATAGTGATTTCTACTTTGATTTCTTCCTCAAAACTTTCTAGAGTATGATCCCGCCTTAATTCGGATGTTGTGTGGGCAACAAGCTACCGAATCTTGCTTGACTATGGAGATGGTAGGCCGAGCATATTCCTCACAACTTATGATATTTCTTTTCTTCACGTAATTCTGATTATTAGCAAGAATTAAAGTGCTATCTCAATTGTGGAATCAAAGACACAAGTCAAGATCCACAATAAAATACTTTGAAGAAAAAATTGAAATCCCTTGTGTAGGAAGTGATGTTGCGGCCGAACCCCTCCTACTATTTATCGGCTTTGCCCTACTCTAGGGATCTTAAGAAAGATTAGGGTTAGGACTTCCAATGTAACCCAACCTTCCACATTAAGCCCTTCATAATATGGTTAAGTTTACTAATATCAATTCAATCCACTAAAGAATTATATTGCACTTCCAGCCTAAATCTCAATTTACAAAATTTGGTACCTTATTTAAATACATTATTTCTCGTATTTAAAATATCAAATTTTCATTAATTAATTTAAGCTACTGACAACTTTAATTAATTAATTCTTAGCCAAGAGTAGTACCACTCAAACCTTATTATTATATCGGAATTAATTCCACCTACAGTGTTTAATATAATAATCATTATCGTGCTCCGCAAGAGAACATCATCAACCAGCACGAGTCGGGACATGATTTCTGGTATAATAATTGTCATATAAATAATATTATTGCCTAAGATATGAAGTATATTGAGTCAATCACTGTGACTCTCACATATGGTAAATCAAATCAATAAATATTATAAATACACAATTAAATATTATATACTTAGAATTAATAAATAATAATTATTTGAGATTTACGTTCTTATACTATCTCACTGTGATCCAGTTCAACGTATGCAAATACGCCAATGCATGCTAATAGTCAAGACCAACTAATCTCAAGCATATACAACCTTTCATATAATTTGTCTAGTAATTATATAGGTTGTGAACTATTATATTATTTTATAAGGCACCGATAATGTGATCTTTCGTGTGACACCAACACACCACATTATCTACAATATAAAATAAATAGAAAATATATTTGTATAACCATAAAGTAAATAAATATATAAAATATGTGATTAAATATAATTAATATTCTCATAGGTAGTTTAGAGGGAAATAAGGTAATACAAGCATAAAGTATGCTTTGCAGTATACAACCTTAACAATCTCCACTTATACTCAAAGCATGATTTTAAGTATACTACTCTATTACATAATCTATCATATCTCCCACTTATACTCAAATCAAAGCTGTTATACACCGTAATCCCATTCCTTCTACATGTCCTTCAAAAACTTTTGAGGGTAAGCCTTTCGTGAAAGGATCAGCAAGATTATATTCCGATGCAACCCTATCTACAATACTAAGTGTCGTATGATGTGGTACTTGCGGTTGATATATTTACTTGTCTTATGGAATCATGGTTCCCTCGAATTTGCTACTGCACCAGTATTATCATAATAAAGTGTAATACCTTTTGGCGAATCATAAATCACATATAAGTCCTACAGGAAGTAGTTGAGCCATACCGCCTCTTTAGCTGCCTCAGAGGCTGCAACGTACTCGACTTCCATGGTAGAGTCCTCAAACTAATGGCTCCCCCTCCCATAGTAAACACATAACCTAAAGTATACTTGGACTTTTGTTTGTCTGATGAAAATCTGAGTCTTGCAATGTGGTATGATATGGTACTTGCGGTTTATATGTTTACTTGCCTTATGAGCTTGTGGTTCCCTTGAATTTGCGATTGCACCGGTATTATCACAGTAAAGTGTAATACTCTTTGGCAAATCGAGAATCACATCTAAGTCCTGCAGGAAGTACTTGAGCCATATCGCCTCTTTAGCTTCCACAGAGGCTGCCACATACTCTGTTTCCATGGTAGAGTCTGAGATGCATTTCTTCTTCACACTCCTCCAACTAATGGCTCCACCGCCCAAAGTAAACACATAACCTGAAGTAGACTTGGACTTTTTGTTGGCTGATCAAAAATCCGAGTCAGTATAACCCACTGGACATAGGTCATCTAATTGATGTACTAACATGTACTCCCTAGTCCTTCTCAGGTATTCATCTGATTGATGTACTAACATGTACTCCCTAGTCCTTTTCAGGTACTTGAGTATGTGCTTGACAGCAATCTAATGTCCTGGTCGAGGGTTTGACTGATATCTAGTAGTCATGCCTACAGCATGACAAATATCTGGTCTAGTGAATAGCATAGCATATACGAGGCTTCCCACTGTTGAAGCATAAGGGACCAGCTTCATGCCATCTATCTCCTTTTTTGTTTTATGACATGTATACTTAGATGAATTCCATGTCTGTAAGGTAGAAAACCACTTTAGCACTGTATCGATATAGGATGCCTGGGATAAGCACAACATTCGTTTCTTCCAATCACGAAAGATCCTGAATCCAAGTACGTAATACCCGAGAATTTCGTTTACAGTTATTTTGAATTATTTGTCTTTTAGGCCGAATATTTTTCTGTTTCGAGTGGTTGGTATTATTTTCCATTGACTGATTTTGAGTTTATGTGGTCGTATGTGGTAGTTTGTTATATGTTGTGTTCATTTTGGATCGATGATGTTGTCTGCGAGCGTTTTGTCGTGTTTGTTCCATACATTTTCTGAAAATCGAGTCCTCCACTGTCCGGCCAGGTGCGGCGAGAACCAGCTAGGTGCGGCAGGAACCGGCCAGGTGCGCACGAGCAGCCCACATGGGTGGGTGCTCGTGTGGTGCTCGTGCGGAGCAGGCAGAGTATGGGACTGTGCCTGCCGTCCGCACACGAGCAGGGCACACGAGCCAGGCGCACGACACGGTGCTCATGCGACACTGACTGCCTGGAGCAGGCGCGCACGAGCAGGTGCTCATGTGCGGTGCGGCGGAGTCCAGACAGTATGCGCGCATGACCCAGCGCACGTATCGAACGCCCGAGCATCATGCTCGTACATGTCTGGAAGCTTCTCGGTAGGTTCTTGGTGCACGAGTCCAGCACGACTGCCCGACCGTGTCTACTCATGCGTCGTGAGGGTGTTATAAATGATCGGGCAGGTGCCCAACTCATCCCTTCCACGGACAGGACTTGGAGAACGCGAAGACATGGTGTAAAACTATCAATCCACGAAGTTCCTGAGTTCCTATCATCTATTAATCATTCTGTAATCTCCTCCGATCGACTGAATTAGAGTAATTTTCTCAAAAATCTTAATTTTGGAAAATTTAGGGATTTTGAATGATTTTGTCCGTTTATTCTGGATTAGTTTAGATTATTGAAGTATTATCAATAATCTATTTATATTCTACCAATTTAATTGTTTTTCCACGGTTTAATTGCTAGCGATTCGGCATTTTATTGAGTTCTAAATTGACGCCTTCAAGGTGTCCGATAAAATGTCGTAGAGGGAATTCGGGTGTTCTACGATGTTTTTCCTCATGTGATTGTTGTTTGATTGATATGATAGTAGGATTGAGTTCCTTGTGAAGAGCCGGTGCTTAACGCTTCCGTTCGTCGTTTTCATCGAGGTTCCGGAGTTTTCCGATCAACGTGTTCTCCAGAGTATTCGCGAGAGAGTACCGAGGCAAGTATCTTGATATACGATTTATATCTATGCAAAATCATAGTTGTACGAAGCGTGTGTGTTGTTTTATATCAATATATGTATGTTTTATTTTTTTTATATATATATATATGTGATGCTTGTGAGCTTTAAATGATTGAAGTTAATATCAATTAAGTGTACGTGAATTGTATGAAGGTATAAGCTATAATTATAGGGAAATTATAGTCGGTTGTGTGTATTTTGTTAAATTACGATTGATGGGTATATGTGGAGTTGGTTTGATTATGCCTTAGAGGCGTTTTATGCCGAGTTTTGATTAATGGTATGTGTGGTGTCGGTTATTGATACATTTGGGTATGTATTGTGTTAATTATTGATTGATAGACAACTTGTGCGACAATTGTGTATTAATTGTGTTATTCCTCGGTTTCGAGTATGTGTTAGATAAAATGGTCATTTCTAGTAAGTGCCTTGACTAAATATATTGTGACTAACAATCGAGACATGCAGTATTGAAAACGTAAGTGTGTGTGAGTTGTTCTTCCACCTGGGGATGGATCGACGGGAGCTCTGGGGGTCGATACTTATGGGTACGACGACGGAAGTGGTGTAAAATCCGACTGTAATTTTCTTATTTACTACTACTCGGATAATTTGAGTATCGTTGAATCATCTTGCATCTAGTATAATGATTATTGATGTTGTGGTGTATCAGGATCGGATTAATTATTATTGTCATTCGTTCGGTGCTCGATGGCTAGTCGTGTTGTAGATTATTGCATTTTTTGTCTAGGACTTTAGTTCCTAATGTAAGCTACACTCCAGCTTAGCGTACGTGATTTCCTTGGCATTACGTACGTAAAGTGCTTAGGCTTACGTACGAAATGTAAAGAATATGATCCGATCTCACTTTCGGCATGGGGGGCCATGCAGGATCCGGATATTTGGCCTTTCGAGGCAGCTAAGTCAACGTACATTATGTACGTTATGCTTATGCTATAATGTACGTAATGATGGAGAGCCTACGTATGCTTTTCTGGCAACGTACGTAAGGATGTAGGTGTTTTGAGACAGTAGCCTCTGGAGGCTTACTACATACGTTACAAACTATGTGTCAGCGTACGTAAATGAGGCTACTGTACATAATGGAAGTCCAGTTTATAAAAAGACAGGTCTTGTCTTTCATTTTGCACGATCCAAACATGATATTTTCTTCAAGTTATCATCCTTCTGCCTCCCTAGATCGATACTTTTCTCTTCCATCTTGTCTTTGAGCCTTGCATCTTGGATTAGAGCTTATTGATTGGAAGTTTGGAGTGTGTTCTTGGAGTTTTGGTGCTGTTCTTCATTTTCTTGAGGCTGGTTATCTAAACTCATGTTGTTTCTATACTCTTGATGATGTTAATAAGGAGTAATTCATATAGTGTTAGATTAATCAAGTATAACATGATAGTTATTGGAATTATGAACAAACTAAGTGAAGAACATGATAATGTTGTTAGTATTATTTCTTGAATGGTTGAAGAGGTCGTAAGATAACATAGTTGTGGTTGCTTATGTCCAGAACCTGATTATGAACATGAAAATAGAACTTATAAGGTAAGAATGTTCTTGATGCTTAGGGATTTTTGATTATAATCATGTCTTGAAAAGATTTAGTTAATCCCTTAGGAGATGACAATGGACTATGAAGTAACACTCATGATTTTGATACATTCATAATGAACTTGATGAATTGATGAAGTGGACTGTCTAAAACATTATGTTCGAATGTTGGTAATATTCTAAAAAGGATTATTATAATATATGATGATATTAATATATTGAAATGATTAATTGGAGTTGTTTTGATGAATATTCGTGTTCAAAGTAATAACAAGAGTTGTAAAGGACATTTTAGTACGATAATCCTTGTATATTCTATATATGTTGAAGAATCTTAAGAACATGATAATCCAACTGTTAAAGATGAATTAGGTGTATTGAAGTTCATTAATAGTCGATAGAATGTTCATTGGGATAGGATGAACTATTCGGGTAAAATTACGGGTGTCGTTTCCTATGAATTGATATCATTATAATATGAGTGTGTTTTTGAATGAGTTACGTTTCATTCAAGGTTGCTTGTTCGAGTGAGTATTATTAGTTGAGGATACCGTCCGTTCGTTCGTTCAAAGAAGGACTATTCGTCTACGGAATTGAGGCAAGTTATCTTGATTGGTTATAATGATGATTGAATTCTTGTAAACGATATACGTTTCATGTATATGAAATGCCTTATGAATCTATGATTCATAACGTAATATTGTTCTTGATCGTAGTACCGTTTCATTGTGGGGTTCCAAGTTCACCACCTTTGTATCGTTGGTCTCGTTGATCATTATTGTCACTTCGGTGAGTTTCTCGATTCTTGATTGAATGTGTAATTTATTGAGTTTCGTTGTCATGTTGTATCGTGACATATCTGGAATCATATCTGCGTGCCGATTGGTTATGTGTAGGGTTTTTAGCCTGACACATATGGTCATACGTTGATGTTTCCGTATTGGACTGTGCACACGAGACATAGTTCGTGAGGCTAATTAGGTACATTGCCTCACGTATATTCTGGATTCCGTATACGGGGTGGACATATGCACAGACACATTTCCGGATCGGGCTTACTGTGATGTCCGTCTTGAGCCATGTTGATTGGTCGTTCATATTCCATGTATGATTAGGTATGTCCGACGGTTTGTGACTAGTTGTTCATACGCTTGAGGGGTATGTTCAATAGTCGGGTTGTTTCTTTGAGATCCTATATATATGAATTGTATAATGTCTTGATAATTATTATCATGTATATCTGACCCTGTAGTTTTGGGCGAAATACTTGTGTTGTATTTTAGGTCGAGGCAAAGGCAAGGCACGGGAAGAGCATGGTGACGGAAAAGAGTTTGAAGGATACTAGTTCGGGGGCTCCAAGTCTTTTGTTGTCCGGTTATGCTTAAAACGTGTAATGTTACTTTCCGCTTCATTTAAACTATTGTCGATTGTACTATTATTTTAAGTATATTCCATCTTCATATGGTTTATACTAGTATTTAGATCCTGTGTATTCTGAGGCTAACAGCCGTACTATTCGTAGACTCTTTTATGATTCGGTATCGCAATAATGTTATGTTTAATTTATGTTTTGGTATCGCCTGTGTAATATCCGCATTTTTTTCCCCTTGTATTTTCATTTCCGGTGTATTTTTCGATTGTAGTGACCCTCGTATATCTTTCAGTATATCTTTTCCATCATCTATTGATCTGATTCTCGTTATTGTTGTGCAGAACCACCGTTTCGGGGTTGCCGTACTTCCATCTCGTGTTATTGTTTCCCCAATATTGATCCCTATTGCTTTTATTCTCTTCCCGGGTCATTTTTCTTCATTTTAGGACCCAAGGGGGGTGTGGGCCGCGGTACAAGGATTGTGCGCCACGGCACACACATTTTCCAGCTTTTGGCCGAGCGGCCTATACTGTGTGCCGCGGCACATCTCGGCCGGGCCGCAGCACACAACCGAGTCAGTGCCGCGGCACACCCGTCCGGGCCGCGGCACACTTGTGTTACATTTTCGGCCATAACCTTCTGTACCTTGTGCCGCGGCACATGTCGGCCGGGCCGCGGCACCGCCGAGCCATCGGCGCGATTTGGCCTGTGCCGCGGCACACTTCTGCTGGGCCACGGCACACAGAGTAGTCTGCCGATCACTGGGCGCGATTTTTGGCCCTGTTCCGCGGCACACTTCGGCTGAGCCGCGGCACACAGGGCGGTCAACCCTTATAATTGTGTTTTTGAGCGTGAGTAGCTCATTTTCTTCCTTTTCCTTCACCTGCACGAGAGAGAGAGAGAGAGAGAGAGAGAGAGAGCTGAGGGGAGAACTTCCCATCTTTCATCACTTGAGGGTTTGAGTTTCATCATTTCCTTTCGGTTGTGAAGCTCGGATTGTCGATCTAACGCAATTTCATCGGATTAAAGTACTTGGATCTTCAAAGGTAATATCTCTTGGAACCCTACCTTTTGGATAATTTGGGGTTTTTGGGGTTTTTGTCCGATTCTTTCCGTTTTGTTGGTGGATTCTTGATGAATACGATTAATATTGTTAGTATCATTAGCTTTCCTACGGATTCATGGTATATTTTGTGGTTTTTACGGAATCGAGAGGGCTTGGTTGTGGTCCGCCCTCGTTGTTATTTTTGTACGAATATACATGAATCGTAGGCGGGTTTTCAGGTGTATTCCATTTCCGTATTCGTCTAGAGTTGGTTGTAATTATGTTCTTCGAATCGTTAGGTTCGGTTCCGTTGGTTCTTAGCGTTCGTCGGTGATTATCCTTTCCGTTCGTTGCGTCATCAATTACTCAAGGCAAGTATTTTTTGGAAACCTTTATGCTTAGCATGGAATGGTAATGTATTTTGTGTGTGATTTGCTCACCTCGGGTTAGTCCGACGGGATCATGGAGGGAGTCCAAAGGGTTGAGTCCTGGATTCATGAGTTTGTATAGCTAGCCAGCTCGGGAGGGTCCTTAGAGGCCTCGGGCGGGATCAATGATATTACTCTGTTCCCAAGGCGATGCATGTGCGTGTTTTGTTTTATAATATGGCCATCTCGGGAGGGTCCTTAGAGGCCTCGGGCGGGATCTATGATATTACTCTGTTCCCAAGGCAAATTGTTTGACTGTTTGTTTCCGGAAAAGACATGTCTGGTTTTGTTTTTTTTTGAAATGATATTGGTGCATGTACTATGAAATGTGTAAGCGATTGGTTTGCCTTGATTACTTGTACTAGCATAATTGCTAACCCCTTTGGGGACCCATTTTGGGGAAATTCTTGTTATGGATTTCAGGTTATGATTATCCGGACGAGCGAGCACCGGGACAGTACGAGGATGTTGGCTAGGGTCGTTGACATGTGCATTTGGGTCTTCTTATTTTCTTTCGTTTAATTCGATTTGGTTGTTTCCCATTTTTTATAAACTTATAGATTGTGCTCGCGAGTACTTAGGCTTTTCATTTTAAACTCCGTTTTGTATTATTTTAAATTGTTACATTGTTGGATGATGCTTATTTCGCCGGTTGCTCCAGGCGTATCTTTATATGTCATATTATTAAAATGTGTGTCCTCGCTAACCGAGATGGTTAGTCGAGTGGGGTTTTTCTTGTTGTAGCCTGGTGGGTCCCATGTAGGGTTCCACGGCGCTATAATATACTCCGAATATCTCGGGGTGTTACAGAAAATGGTATCAGATCCAGGTTTATGGATACCTAGGCTTGTTGGTTAATTGGATCTAGTCGTGTTTTGTTTTGCACATTGTCACACCGCTGCCAGCATCTCGGTACTTCCAGTGCTCGTAAGTTTTCTTATTCGGTCTTTTGTTTTCTTGCATAGTATTTTCGCTTTTCGAATCGTAGTTGCTTATTACTCCCTTACTCATCATCAATATACTTCTGTTATCCCTTAACACCAGTATGGATGCCGGAGGAAACCGTGGTCGTGGTCGTGGTTGTGGTCGTGGACGTGGCCGAGGACGTGGGGCAGCCGGTGGGGCGGCCACGTCGCATTCTTCGGGAGCCGGCAGTACCGGTGACCGTCACAGTCATGCTTCTTCTCAGGAGCGCGCCGATCTTGGTATTGCGGCTGTTACGCAGCAAATGGTTAACCAGATGGCGGCGATAGCTCAGGTGGTTCAGAATTTGGATCCGGCCCATGCTAATCGGGGCGGAGCGGATCGTTGGCTTCAGGACGTCATCAAGATGCATCCTCCTCAGTTTTCGGGAGCTTCGGACCCGATCAGCTGGGAGGGGTGGATCAAGGAGATATCTAAAGTCTTCATTGCCACCAACTGTCCCGAGGATCGTAAGGTCCCTATTGCCCAGTACTTTCTCACTGGGGATGCTACGGATTGGTGGGAGGCCGTTGGGCCCAAAGACCATGTTGCTTCGTGGGCCGAATTTCAGGAATTGATGGAGACCGAATATTGCCCGTGGCCGGTCAGACAAGCTAGAGTGCATGCCTTCTATGATGCTCAACCTCGGGATATTCCCGTGTTCCAAGCCATTGCCGATTTTAACAAGGAGTTGGGCTATGTGAAGACCCAAGTTGTCGAAGAGAGCGACAAAATTTTCCATTTTTCCAGGAGGATGAAGCTGTCCATTCGGGACTATATGTCTGGACTCGTCTGCACTACCTTGAAGGATTATCAGAGTAGGGCCCTCACTTATGATATGTCGGTGACGGCTAGTGATTTGGCTCGTGAGAGCAAGAAGCAGAAGTCGGTCGGAAATTTTTCTGGTCCCAAGAGTGGAGGCCAGTAGAAATCTCAGTCTGCAAATATTTCTATGGGTGGTTCGGCTCGTTTCTATGGGATCTTTCGGGGTGCCGCCGGAACCTCCGCTCGTGAACCCACATGCTTTAACTGTGGTGTACAGGGCCATAGGAGCCGGCAATGTCCTCGTCTGAAGTTTACTTGTCATACTTGTGGACAGTTGGGCCACAAGGCCCTCTTTTATGAACAGATCAGACAGCTTCGCGGCGCCCGTTCTTCTCAACCAGTACCTATGGAGCCGAGTGTGAACCAGGGCTCATTTGCTCCGCCGCCTCCACCGAGTGCCAGCCGAGGTAGGGGTCGAGGTCAAACATCTAGAGGAGGAGCTTCCAATGTCGGCTCTGCCCAGCCGCGTATCTACGAGATGAGGAGGGCCGATGATCCAGCAGCTACTGTGGCGACAGGTACCGTCCATATCCATTCTCATCCTGTCAGTGTGCTTTTTGATTCGGGTGCTACGCATTCATTCATTTCTATAGGGTGTGTACGCCGTTTGAGTCTCGACTGCTAGTCACCTTGCGAGCCTTTCATCGTTAAACTTCCTAGCGGTGATAGAATTGTCGGTGATCGAGAAGTCCGGGACTGTTCTGTGTTTATTTGTGAGAGGGCTTGGCTCTCTAATCTTATTGTCGTGGGTATCGAGGGTGAAGATTTAATTCTCGGGGATGATTGGCTCGAACGGCATGGTGCAATCATGAACTACCGCACGGGGATCATTACCATGCTAGCCGAGGACGGCACCGAACATTCTTTCGCAGGGCGAAAGAGAAACCAGAAGTTCGTTATTAATGCCTTGAAGGCGATGAGTCTCCTGCGAAAGGGGTGTACTGGTTATTGGTACTATGCCTTGAAGGCAGAGGATGGTGGAGTCGAGCTTTCGTCGATTCCAGTCATTAGTGAGTTTCCTGATGTATTTCCTGACGAGTTACCGGGACTGCCACCGGATCGTGAGGTTGAGTTTGCTGTAGAGTTAGAGCCGGGTGCGCCTCCGATTTCGAAGGCGCCGTATCGCATGGCACCTTCAGAGATGGCCGAGCTTAAGAAGCAGTTGAGTGAGCTTCTTGAGTCGGGTTATATTCGACCGAGCGCTTCGCCTTGGGGCGCGCTGGTCCTGTTTGTACGAAAGAAGGATGGTTCGCTACGTTTGTGTATCGACTATCGCGAACTAAACAAGGTGACCATCAAGAACAAGTATCCTTTGCCGAGAATTGATGACTTGTTCGATCAGTTGCAGGGAGCCGCGGTATTCTCGAAGATTGATTTGAGATCGGGGTACTATCAGCTCCGGGTGAGGGAGTCCGACGTGCTGAAAACAGCTTTTCGGACGAGATACGGACATTATGAGTTTGTAGTTATGCCACTCGGGTTAACTAATGCGCCGGTAGTGTTCATGCAATTGATGAACAAAGTCTTTATCGAGTATTTGGATAAGTGTGTCGTCGTCTTCATTGACGATATTCTTATTTATTTGAGGAGCGAGGAAGAGCATGCCCATCATTTGCGAGTAGTGTTAGACATTTTGAGGACCGAGCAACTCTATGCAAAGTTCTCGAAATGTGAGTTCTGGCTGAAGGAAGTGATGTTTTTAGGTCACGTGATTTCAGCCGAGGGAGTTCGTGTGGATCCGCAGAAAATTGAGGTAGTGTTAGATTGGGCACCGCCCACGAATGTGAAGGAGGTCCGTAGTTTCTTGGGATTGGCTGGCTACTACCGTAGGTTCGTCGAGGGTTTCTCGAAACTAGCTCGGCCACTTACACAGTTGCTCCAGAAATTCGAGAAGTTCGTCTGGAATGACGAAAGGCAATCGAGTTTTGAGGAACTGAAGAGGCGTTTGACCTCAGCCCCGGTTTTGGCGTTGCCATGTGGCAACGAGGGTTTTGCCGTTTATGGTGATGCTTCGGGTCAGGGTCTTGGGTGCGTATTGTTGCAGCACGGCAAGACCATTTCCTATGAGTCGAGACAGTTGAGGCCGTACGAGCTGAACTACCCTACTCATGATTTGGAGTTAGCGGCAGTCATTTTTGCGCTTAAGATTTTGCGTCACTATCTTTTCGGCTCTGCATGTCGGATTTTTACCGATCATAAAAGTCTGAAATACATATTTACTCAGCGGGAGTTGAATATGAGGCAGAGGATGTGGTTAGAACTGATTAAGGATTATGACCTCGAAATCCTTTATCATCCGGGCAAGACGAACGTCGTGGCCGACACCTTGAGTCGGAAACTGATTGCGTTGCGAACGCTTGAGGTCCTTACGTCCCAGTCTGAGCTTCGACGGGCTTTGATTGAGTTTGATGTTGAGGTTTTGTTGCCTGGGGCTGTCGGGCAACTTTGTGCTTTAGAGGTTTCGTCGTCTTTGATCGATGAAATTAAGCTGAAGCAGTTAGAGGATTCGATGATTACTCAAATCCGAGAGAACGTTCTTAAGGGAAAGTCTCCTGGGTTTGTGATTCATGAGGATGGTGTTTTGAGATTCCAGAGTCGGCTTTGTGTACCGAACGACTTAGAGTTGAGACAGAGTATTCTGCGCGAGACCCATGCTACACCTTACTCCATTCATCCTGATTCGAGTAAGATGTACAAGGACCTGAGGAGGAATTTCTGGTGGAATGATATGAAGGAAGAGGTCGCGCAGTTTGTGGCGAGATGTTTGACTTGTCAGCAGGTCAAAATCGAGCATCAACGACCGGCTGGGTTATTACAGTCACTTCCCGTTCCGGAATGGAAATGGGAAGATATATCGATGGACTTCGTTACGAGTTTGCCGAGGACGAGGTCGGGTATGAATATGGTATGGGTGATTGTGGATCGTCTAACCAAGTCGGCACATTTTCTGGGCATCAAGGACACTTGGGGCCCGGAGAAGTTGGCTCGTGTATTTATAGCGTAGGTTGTGAGGCTTCACGGTACTCCGAGGTCTATGGTTTCGGATCGTGACGGCCGTTTTGTATCGCACTTTTGGCAGGCTGTGCATAAGGCGTTGGGTACTCGTTTGCGTTTGAGTACCTCTTTTCATCCTCAGTCGGATGGACATTCGGAACGCACTATCCAGACGTTCGAGGATATGTTGCGTGCGTGCGCTCTCGATTGGAGCAGCGATTGGGAGGAGTATTTGCCATTAATCGAATTCACGTACAACAATAGTTGGCACCCGTCGATTCGGATGGCACCGTATGAGGCACTTTATGGGCGGCTATGCCGATCACCGATTTGTTGGAATGAGGCGTCCGATTTGATCGGGACCGAGCCGGATGTCGTTTTAGAGACGAGGCGAAAGATAGAATTGATTCGGGAATGGATGTTAACTGCCCAGAGTCGACAGAAGTCATATGCCGATGTCCGTCGTCGACCTTTAGAATTCGAGGTGGGAGACCATGTTTTGCTGAAGGTGTCGCCGACGAGAGGAGTTTTCCATTTCGGGAAGAAGGGAAAGTTGAGTCCGAGATTTATTGGACCCTTCGAGATTCTCGAGCGAGTCGGTGGGTTGGCATACCATTTGGCGTTACCCCCGGCCCTGAGTCGTGTTCATAACGTTTTTCATGTTTCCCAGCTGAGGAAATATGTCCCGGATCCTAGTCACATCATCGACTATGGGGAGATTGATGTTGCCGAGGATATTACTTTTGAGGAACGTCCCTTGAAGATTTTAGGGCATCGTGAGAAACGATTGAGGCATAAGACCATCCCTTTGGTCAAAGTGCAGTGGTCTAAACATGGTGTCTAGGAGGCAACTTGGGAGACCGAGGATAGCATGCGTGCTAGATACCCCGAGTTGTTTGTCTCTTAAGTTTCGGGACGAAACTTGTTTTTAGAGGGGTAGAATGTAATATCCGCATTTTTTTCCCTTGTATTTTCATTTCCGGTGTATTTTTCGATTGTAGTGACCCTCATATATCTTTCAGTATATCTTTTCCGTTATCTATTGATCTGATTCTCGTTATTGTTGTGCGGAACCACCGTTTCGGGGTTGCCGTACTTCCATCTCGTGTTATTGTTTCCCCAATATTGATCCCTATTGCTTTTATTCTCTTCCCGGGTCATTTTTCTTCATTTTAGGACCCAAGGGGGGTGTGGGCCGCGGTACAAGGATTGTGCGCCACGGCACACACATTTTCCAGCTTTTGGCCGAGCGGCCTATACCGTGTGCCGCGGCACATCTCGGCCGGGCCGCAGCACACAACCGAGTCAGTGCCGCGGCACACCCGTCCGGGCCGCGGCACACTTGTGTTACATTTTCGGCCATAACCTTCTGTACCTTGTGCCGCGGCACATGTCGGCTGGGCCGCGGCACACTGCCGAGCCACTGGGCGCAGTTTTGGCCCTGTGCCGCGGCACACTTCTGCTGGGCCACGGCACACAGAGTAGTCTGCCGATCACTGGGCGCGATTTTTGGCCCTGTTCCGCGGCACACTTCGGCTGAGCCGCGGCACACAGGGCGGCCAACCCTTATAATTGTGTTTTTGAGCGTGAGTAGCTCATTTTCTTCCTTTTCCTTCACCTGCACGAGAGAGAGAGAGAGAGAGAGAGAGAGAGCTGAGGGGAGAACTTCCCATCTTTCATCACTTGAGGGTTTGAGTTTCATCATTTCCTTTCGGTTGTGAAGCTCGGATTGTCGATCTAACGCGATTTCATCGGATTAAAGTACTTGGATCTTCAAAGGTAATATCTCTTGGAACCCTACCTTTTGGATAATTTGGGGTTTTTGGGGTTTTTGTCCGATTCTTTCCGTTTTGTTGGTGGATTCTTGATGAATACGATTAATATTGTTAGTATCATTAGCTTTCCTATGGATTCATGGTATATTTTGTGGTTTTTACAGAATCGAGAGGGTTTGGTTGTGGTCCGCCCTCGTTGTTATTTTTGTACGAATATACATGAATCGTAGGTGGGTTTTCGGGTGTATTCCATTTCCGTATTCGTCTAGAGTTGGTTGTAATTATGTTCTTCGAATCGTTAGGTTCGGTTCCGTTGGTTCTTAGCGTTCGTCGGTGATTATCCTTTCCGTTCGTTGCGTCATCAATTACTCAAGGCAAGTATTTTTTGGAAACCTTTATGCTTAGCATGGAATGGTAATGTATTTTGTGTGTGATTTGCTCACCTCGGGTTGGTCCGACGGGATCACGGATGGAGTCCAAAGGGTTGAGTCCTGGATTCATGAGTTTGTATAGCTAGCCAGCTCGGGAGGGTCCTTAGAGGCCTCGGGCGGGATCAATGATATTACTCTGTTCACAAGGCGATGCATGTGTGTGTTTTGTTTTATAATATGGCCAGCACGGGAGGGTCCTTAGAGGCCTCGGGCGGGATCTATGATATTACTCTGTTCCCAAGGCAAATTGTTTGACTGTTTGTTTCCGGAAAAGACATGTCTAGTTTTGTTTTTTTTAAATGATATTGGTGCATGTACTATGAAATGTGTAAGCGATTGGTTTGCCTTGATTACTTGTACTAGCGTAATTGCTAACCCCTTTGGGGACCCGTTTTGGGGAAATTCTTGTTATGGATTTCAGGTTATGATTATCCGGACGAGCGAGCACCGGGACAGTATGAGGATGTTGGCCAGGGTCGTTGACATGTGCATTTGGGTCTTCTTATTTTCTTTCGTTTAATTCGATTTGGTTGTTTCCCATTTTTTATAAACTTATAGATTGTGCTCGCGAGTGCTTAGGCTTTTCATTTTAAACTCCGTTTTGTATTATTTTAAATTGTTACATTGTTGGATGATGCTTATTTCGCCGGTTGCTCCGGGCATATCTTTATATGTCATATTATTAAAATGTGTGTCCTCGCTAATCGAGATGGTTAGTCGAGTGGGGTTTTTCTTGTTGTAGCCTGGTGGGTCCCATGTAGGGTTCTACGGCGCTGTAATATACTCCGAATATCTTGGGGTGTTACAACCTGGTGGGTCCCAGTATGGAGTTCACAGCACTGTAATGGCCGCCGTATTCGGGGTGTTACAAAAGAGGGTATCAGAGAGTCATTTCTCTTTAAGAGTCATTGTGGATTGAACTAGTATCAAGAAACCTTCACGTCATGTGTGACATGTGCAAGCGTCTGACCCGAAGAGCCAAATACGGTATGTTATTTATGTGCCATGATTTAATTACGGGCAAGATGTTAATGGCGGAATTGATCTTTTTGTTGATCTTGATATTCCGAGTGATTAAGGAACATGACCTCGAAATCCTTTATCATCCGGGCAAGGCGAACGTCGTGGCGGACGCCTTGAGTCAGAAATCAATTGCGTTGCGGACGCTTGAGATCCTTACGTCTCAATCCGAGCTTCAGCGGGATTTGATCGAGTTGAGTGTTGAGATTTTGTTGCCAGGAGCAGTCGGGCAACTTTGCGCTTTGGAGATTTCGTCGTCGTTGATCGATGAAATTAAACTGAAGCAGCTAGAGGATCCGATGATTACTCAAATCCGAAAGAATGTTATTAAGGAAAAGTCTCCTGTGTTTGTGATTCACGAGGATGGTGTGTTGAGATTTCAGAGTCGGCTTTGCATACCGAACGACTTGGAATTGAGGCGGAGTATTTTGCGTGAGGCCCATGCTACGCCTAACTCAGTTCATCCTGGTTCAAGTAAGATGTACAAGGACCTAAGGAGAAACTTTTGGTGGAACGACATAAAGGAATAGGTCGCATAGTTTGTAGCGAGATGTTTGACTTGTCAGCAGGTCAAAATCGAGCATCACCGACCAGCTGGGTTATTACAGTCGCTTCCCATTCCAGAATGGAAATGGGAAGATATTTTGATGGACTTCGTCACGAGCTTGCCAAGATCGTAGTCTAGCATGAATATGGTTTGGGTGATTGTGGATTGCCTGATCAAGTCGGCACATTTTCTGGGCATCAAGGATACTTGGTGTCCGGAGAGGTTGGCTCGTGTATTTATTGCGCAGATTGTGAGGCTTCACGGTACTCCGAAGTCTATTGTTTCAGATCGGGATGGCCATTTTGTATCGCACTTTTGGCAGGCGGTACATAAGGCATTGGGTACTTGTTTGCGTATGAGTACTTCCTTTCATCCTCAGTCGGATAGGCAGTCAGAACGCACTATCCAGACATTTGAGGATATGTTGCGTGCTTGTGCTCTCGATTGGAGTAGTGACTGGGAGGAGCATTTGCCGTTGATCGAGTTCACATAAAACAATAGTTGGCACGCATCGATCAAGATGGCACCGTATGAGGCGCTTTATGGACGGCGATGTCGATCGCCGATTTGCTGGAATGAGGCGTCCGATTTGTCGGGACGGAACCAGATATCACTATCGAGACGAGACGAAAGGTGGAATTAATTCAAGAGAGGATGTTGACTGCTCAGAGTCGACAGAAATCCTATGCTGATGTTTATAGTTGACCTTTGGAATTCGAGGTGGGAGACCATATGTTGCTAAAGGTGTCGCCGACAAGGGGAGTTTTCCATTTCAGGAAGAAGGGAAAGTTGAGCCCGAGATTTATTGGGCCCTTCGAGATTTTCGAGAGAGTCAGCGAGTTGTCATACCGTTTGGCATTGCCTCCGGACTTGAGTCACGTTCATAATGTTTTCCATGTTTCCCAGCTGAGGAAATATGTTCCGGATCCTAGTCACATCATCAACTATGGTGAGATTGATATCGCTGAGGATATTACCTTCGAGGAGCGTCCCTTGAAGATCTTGGAGCACAGTGAGAAGCAATTGAGGCATAAGAGCATTCCTTTGGTCAAGGTGCAGTTGTTGAGGCATGGTGTCGAGGAGGCAACTTAGGAAACCGAGGATAGCATGCGTGCTAGGTACCCCGAGTTGTTTGTTTCTTAAGTTTCGGGACGAAACTTGCTTTTAGAGGGGGAGAATCTAATATCCGCATTTTTCTTTTTCCGGTATTTTTCATTTTGGTGTATTTTTTTCGTTTTTAGTGACTCGCTTGTAACCGTATTGATATTTTGAGAATATTTAATACTAGACTTTTTGTTATCCGAGCATGTTTCGGACCTGTTTTACTCAATTCCGCGTTTAATGTCGTTTACGTCGCTATTTGGTTCGATTCTCGTAATCGTTGATCGAAACCACCGTTTCAGGGTTGCCGCAAATCCATCTTATGTTATTATGCATGTTGTGAGTTTTTGTTTGGCTTTCGACCAGGTACCGTGCATTTCAGATGTTTTGGGCCGTTTTGTAATTTCCCAAAGTTATGGGGTAATTACGTTTGCTGTTGTTTCCGAACCTTCGGATAGTCAGAAATGTGTTTTCTTTCAACACTTAGGTTCGTCGTCTCAAACCCTATGCGTTCGTATCCTCGTGAATTTCCCCAAAATTGGTCCCCAAAGGGGTTAGCAATTACGCTAGTACAAGTAATCAAGACAAACCATTCACTTACACATTTCATAGTATATGCATCAAGTCATTTCAAAATCCAAAACCAGACATTTCTTTTCCAGAAACAAACAGTCAACAATCATCTTGCCTAGGACCGGGGTGAAGCCACTAGTCCTACTCGAGGCCTCCAAGGACCCTCCCGAGCTGGCCATATCATAAAACAAATCACGAACAGGCACCACCTAGGACCGGGGTGAAGCCACTGATCCCACTCGAGGCCCCTAAGGACCCTCCCCAACTGGCTAGCGAATCAAGCTCGTGAATCTGGAGTGAAGTCATGGATTCCCCCGAGGCCTCGTCATACCCTCCCGGAGTGAGCAAAGCACACACAAATACATCACCATTTCATGTTACAGATAGAATTTTCCAAGAGTACTTGTCTTGAATAATTGACGACGACACGAACGGAAAGGAAAATCAACCACAATCGCTAGGAACCGATAAACCCGAACCTAACGATTCGAAGAACACAATCACAACCATTTATAAGCGAGTACGGAAATGGAATACACCCGAAAACCCACCTACGATTCATATAAGTTCGTATAAAACAACGACAAGGACGGATCGCAACCGAACCCTCTCGATTTCACAAATATCACGAAACTTACCATGAACTCATAGGGAAAACAAGAATACCACCAAGATTAATCATATACATCATGGATTAATCAAAAATACGGAACGAATCGGACAAAAACTCAAAACCCCCAAATTTGCCAAAAATAGGGTTCTAGGAGATTACCTCGGATTAAAGACGAAGAACACGAGTAAATGTTGTTAATACACTCCGAAAACTCAAGGAATATGATGACTTGAAGTTACAAGGCTTCAAATTGCCCAGACGTTGCTCAGGAATCGCCTGGGATCGGAGGGGAAGAAGGAGAAGTGAAAATGGCCGAAATCGATCAACTCGTGGGTATATAAACCCAGGACACGTTACGTACGTTAGCCATGGGTAGCTAACGTACGTTAGCTGCTTAACGTACGTAAGGCTTAAGGACTTACATACGTAATGTATCGACAGAACCTAATGCCCGATTTCTGAACATCATTACGTACGTAACTCGCTGAGCTTAATGGACGTAAGGTGCCACCTTAACGTACGTAACAAAATCTCATAGCGTACGTAAGGGTCCGGTAGAGCCTACTGCCCAAAATCCTAAACATCATTATGTACGTAACAGCAACGTGGTTAACGTACGTAATGTTGGGATAACAATACCCGGTATCAAAACAGTTAGGATAAACAATCCATGTATCGAATAGTGGTGATAAGATGTTTTGACAATATGCCAATCCAGCATACAGTAAGCAAACTGTATCGAAAAGCTGATCAAAAGTGTCAACCTATCCAGCATACAGTGGAACCTATCATACAGCAAAGAAGTCTCATAAAGACTAAGTATGGAAGTTGTCTCGAATCGAAAATACAGTGATCCTTCCATACAGCTCTCAACAGGATAAGAAGGAATCTTCAGTATTCGCTAGAAGTCAAGTCCCGTTGATAAAGAAGTATTTAAATACTAAAGGATAAAGTATATAAATACTGTAAGTAAGAAGATCTTCAAAATCCCTCAATATCCGTATCTCAGTCAAATATTAGTTGTCGCAGAATCTTGCCTCAACGGATAGATTTCAAACGGATATATTTCAGATGGCTATATATATCTCCAGAGTTTGAAGATCATCATACCACTGAATAACTGAATTACTGAACGACTTACAAACGATCAAGCTTACAAGAAATACTCAGAGCAAAACATATCTTCCAAGCTTTTTGCTATTCAGATAAAAGAGATATACAGTGCTCAAACCTTGAACAACACATCATCAGCTTATAGCCCAGAAAGTCATAGTTGTTGTTCAGCCCTGTTCTATCTTTGAACAAACTTATATCAGCCATGTGTGGACTGAGGAATCTTTGCTTCTCCCGAACTGTGTGTGAAGGACTTGCATCGAAGAAGATGAAGCTTCAGAACTGTGTGTGAAGAAGCCAGTCAAAGTGTTAGCTCAAACCAATCTGTGTGAACGATTGAAAGCTAAGATTTTTATATCAATCTATGTGAACGATATATTGATTAAGTGTTGTTATAATTACGTAGTTGTGTACGCAGTAATTATAATAAACTTTTTACTCCTGTGTGGAGGACCAGTGGACGTAGAGGGGTTTACCTCGAACCACTTTAAATACTGTGTTATTTACCTTCTGCTTTTACTGTTTTAATCAACTGTGATTATTTATGAATTTCAGGTTATGTTTAGCCGGACGAGTGGGCATTAGGACAGTACAAGGATGCTGGCCAGGGTTGTTGACGTGTGAAAATGAGTTTCTTTATTTCCGTTGTCCATTTCGATGTGGTTGTTTTTAAACTTGTGAACTTATAGATAGTACTCGTGAGTACTTAGGCATTTTCACTGGGATTATGATTTGTATTATTTAATGTTATTTATGATTGTCAGGTGAGGTTTGTTTCGCCGGTTATGTCGGGCGTTTTATTTAATTTTTGTCTTGATGATGTGTGTTTCTTGTTAACCGAGATAGTTAGATGAGTGATATTTCTTATGTTAGCCTGGTGAGTCCCATGTAAGGATCCACGACGCTGTAATATACCCTGAATATCTTAGGGGTGTTACAGTCAGAGGCCGCCTGTTTTTGAGGGTTCATCGGAACCAGCTGATATTGTTCATTGGCTTGAACATTTTGATAAAATCTTCGACATGGTTCAGTGTCCGAAAGAGAGTAAGGTGGCAGTAGCGGCTTACTATTTGAGTAAGGCTGCTTATTCTTGGTGGCTTTCTGTGAAGCCCACCGATCGTGATTGTGTTTGGAGCGAGTTCAAGACCCTCATGTTAGAGAGGTATTATCCGGCTCCACTTCGTGAAGCCAAGCTGTCAGAGGTTTTGAACCCCGAATTCGTCGAGTACGAGGGTGTTATTGTTATTTCCGAGAAGTTTCATGGACTTCTTCAGTTTTTTTCGTCTGTTATCCATACTGAGATGGATAAGATCAAGTATTTTAGCAAGAGGCTGAACCCGCAGTTGAGGATGTAGTTGTTCAATCATAATTGTAACTCACGGGGTGAATTCATCGAGAACGCTCTTGGAGCAGAGCTTTTGATCAAGGAGCTTACTCGGAAGAACCCTTTAGTTTCTTCTGGTTAGAGGACTAGGATGGCGGTTCGTTCAGAGGGTCGTTTTCTAGTCGCCTTCATGCTGGGAAAGCATCTTCGTCTCAGACGACTAGTTCGACCGTTATTTGCTTTAACTGTGATATAATAAGACATTGTAGTACCCGCTGTTTGATGCAGACTATTACTTGTTTTCTGTGTGGGAGGCAGGGACACCTTCAGAAATACTGCAGGAGTTCTAGTGCCAGTAGGTCTCGAGAGAGCTCACGGTCCTCGAGAGATTTTGTTACTCCAGTCCGTACTTCATCCAAGGGATCCTATCAGGCTTCTGAAGCCAGAGGTAAGGACAGTCGAGGAGGAGCAGCGAGTTCAGATTTGGGTCTTCCTCGAGTCATTGAGATCAAGGAGATAGATGATTTGGAGGATATCGATGTTGGGTGCACTTGATAAGTAGCCTCGATTTATGTATTCCTTTCTTTGACTTTTGGATTAATGTTTAACTTAATTTGTATTATGGTATTGTGATTGTGAACCATATGTTTTTGATCTATCTTGTTGTAGGTCACAAGTCGTCCAGGAATAAGTCTAGAGGGGGGGTGAATAGACGTATTGAAACTCTTAAACTCTTTTTCACAAAGAGTAAGTTTCTTCAGCTGATAGATATGCAAATGACTTAGAGTCGTTTGTTCTCAATATGTGTGGAAGTCAGCTGATGACGAATACAAAATAACTAATGAAACACTTAATAATGAATGCAGCAGTTAAGGTATGATGCTATAAAACAGTAAAGTATGCAGGAAATTATAGTGGTCTCAGAGGTGGGGTAATCCTCTACTAGTCCACTTTTCCCCAAACCAGTTGGAGATGAATTCACTATAATTTTCAACCAGTGATAAATATTACAGTGATTCAACCAAGTTACAACAGCTTCCAACCAGTGGAAATCCTTGCTGTTGTAACACACTTGACTGCCTTGAACCTCTTGATCCGCGATCCTTGGATGCCTTTACAGTCTCGAACTTCAACCAGTGAAGTACCCCGAACTCAGGATTAAAGACACGAGTTTTTGTCTTCTCCAACTAAGAGCTTCTTCAAGTATGAACTTTTGAGAACCGCTCTTTTCACGATGCTATATTTCGCTTTTAGATTGCTTGAATGCTTTGATTGCTTGAGAGTATGTTCGCACCGGTAGTGCTCAACTTCAAATCTTCTGATATATATAGGTGTTGATCCTTGAGCATTTCTTCATAGCCGTTGCAAATCTGTAACAAATCAGTCCGTTGGAGAGAGACTTCTTTGTTTATTCTTTTCTGAACGTTGCAAGGCTGGATTCCCATATTTTAATCCATTGATCGACCGTTGTGAAGACTTTGCATGTGAGGCGCCAAATCTTTTGAATATAGTAAGATTAAAGTCTTCAAGGTAGGCCTGGATGAATTATTTAATTCATATCCTTTGCGGGAATCTCTCCAATTTGTCTCTTCACGTTGCATGTGACTTTTCGTAATTTTTGACTTTTCAACGCATGCTGACGTGGACTTGGAGTACTTGGGTGATCTTAAGTAGGCTGATGTACCGTGATCCTCTCTGCAGTCTGGACCTCTCTGATGGTGACTGTTCGGGACTCGCCTGATCAGATGACTTGTCTGAGGTTACTTGACTGCAGTCTGGTCAAACATCTCTGATGATTTTTGTTGACCAGAGCTTCTCTGATTGACTCGGATGTACCTCTCTGATGGACTCAGCTGTACTTTTGTACTTAGTCGTTTTTGAGCCTAAGTTAATTTGGCCTATGAAAGATACTCACTTGGTTCTTCCTTACATTTTGACAAGTATTAAACTTAACATAATTTGGCCTATGGAAGATACTCATTTGGTTCTTCCTTACATTTTTGCCAGGTAATAAGTATTTGAATTTATATTAATGACATCATCAAAATCTAACAAGTATTCCTAACAAATTCCTCCTATTTTGATGATGGCAAAACTTAAGCAAATATTCAAATAAACAAGTCTGCACTTGAGTGCAAGACACAAACTAAAATCAGTCTAGTTTTGAGACAACTGGGAATTGTCATTCAAAAGACTGTTATAAAATTTTTCTGAATTGATTACAAATACATGTCCTAAATTTACAAGAAAATTTTACAAGTACAAAAATAAAGATCATCTGCCTCTGCCTCTGCCTCTTCGGATAGGCTGCTTGGCAGGTCTGAAAGGTTTAGCTCCAATTGGTCTTGTCTTGACAGGGGCAAGACCATACTTCCTCCTTACAACAAGAGCTGCAAAATCTTGATCTTCTTGAGATGAGAACTTATTCTCAACATACAGTTTCTTGATCTTTCTTTGGAGTGCAAGTTCATTCAAAGCATTACCTTTCTCCAAAGTGGGAGGTTCTTTGGCCCTGAAAGGAGGGATCATGGGATATGCATTGCGTGCCTCTTCATGTTTTAGAAGGATGGTCCAGAGTTGTGGATGAGCTTCTTCCATGAAATTGATGAAGATCTGCTGTGGGGAGCAATTATTATCTTGGAGTATTTCCCAGATATAGTAGTCTCTGATGAACCTTTTCTTTGCAGATCCCGGCATGGGTAGAGCTTCGATAGGTATAAAATCTTTAACGTACCACAACTCTTTGCCTTCCAACTCTAGAGTAGGCTCGAATCCTCCTCTGGTCCTCCTCTTTTTGCCTGCAGGCTGATCATCAGCCTGTTCTGATTCTGTAGCTTCTCCCTTCCTTTTAGCTGAGGATGTCCCAGCAGTGATCAACTGGACATCCTGCCTTTTCTTAGTTCTCAGCTCTTCCCTTATTTCTCCTTGAATGCTGCCTTCCCCCTGAATCCTATCTTCCCCCTTTTTGCCAGCATCAACCAAAGTGGTCAACTACTGCTCCATTCGATGCATCCAGTCAGACATGCCAAATGGCATTCTGTTGTTTGTAGGAGGAGGAGGTTGAGGGACTTCCCGCTGCAGCAAGGTGTCGATCTTTGCATTGATGGATTGGAGATCAGGGGTGACCTCAGATGCAAGCAACTCTCCAATAGTATCCTTTACTATTTGTCTTATCAGCTTGGTCATCGCAGGTGAGATATGCGATGGTGGAGAGTGCTCACCTGAGCCTTCTGCGAACGATTCACTTGACTGCAGGCTCCTATCTGTAGCTGGCACTCCAGATGGGGTCTGTTCAGGTGTCCCCGATCTGGAGTCTTCAGCCAACTCTGCGTCTCGGCTGGTATACCGGGCAGGCGCCCCAGCCTTGTCTGCAGCCTCTAATTTTGGCTCTTTCTCCGGCTCCTTCTCTTTCTCTTCTTCTTCCTTTTATAACTCCTTTTCTTGTTCTTCCTCCTTTTCTTCTTCGTCAACATTCTCTTCCTCAGCCACTTGTTCTCCTCCTTCATCCTTATCATCATCGTCATCAGCATCATAATCATCATCATCATTCTTATCATTTTTTTCATTATATTTTCCATCATTCTCGTCATCTTTTCCATCTTTCTCATCATCCTCCTTTCCTTCATCATCCTCCTGATCGACCTCTTCCCCTTCTTCTTCTTCTTCATCTACTAATTCCTCTGTTTTTTCAACTTCTTCTTCCGTTTCTTTTTCAACTAAAATATTTTTCCTCCTTCTCTTTCTTCCTGCTCCTCTTCTTCATCATCTATGACAATAACTTCCTCTTCTACTTCTTCTCCATTCACTTCTTCAATCCTTATTTCCTTTTCTTCTTCCTCCTCATCTTCTTTCCCAAAAGATCCATCAAAAATACTGTACATTATAGAGTGGATGAATTGGTCCATGTTGGTTTTGAAATTGGACATGAACCAATTCTCCTGAAGGATCAAAATTGTGTCTGATACTTTGCAAAAGTGTATCAGCACATCCTCTGTGGCTTGGGGATATTCCCAACCACTAGTTTCAACAAAGGCTTGAAGTTTAGCAAATGACAGTGATTTAAAAAATTTCCACTCTTCAAAAATATGAACAAAAGAGTGTTTTAGAGCTTGTGGTTTAACTAACTGTAATTGCTCTAAGGACAGGTTGAAAAGATTGTTGTCCAGCAGGTGAAAGGTGTAGTTTGCTTCAGGGGTGGAGATAATTAAACCTGCTTCTTCCTCTTCTAAAATGAATGCGGGAGTGAGGAGAGGAACGATCTGAGTCTCCAGGCTGCCTGGAGCAGGCTGGTCCTCCAGGTGGATAGGCGACCTGGCTGCAGGACTGGAAAAATGTTCTGGCTGCTCCTCCTGGCTGAACTGCAGTCGCCTGGGCCTTTTCAGTGAAGGTTCCGGTGAGGAATGCATGAATGATGGCTCGCCAGGGGCTGGTTCCCTTCTCTTAAACCGAACAGCAATCGGCGTGTTGTCTGACTCTGAGTCCGACTTGGCTGCAGTTGGGTTGTCGCCTGCAGGTTGGTCGGACTTGTCTGGTGAGGGTCTGTAGTAAGTCCTTGTATCAGACAACTCCTTTATCATTTGGGCTACTCTTCTGTTGCCTCCAAACTTCCTCAATGTCTCTTGGTCTAGGTGACCAAGTCTCTTGTTGATGTGAAAGGGATCAGTATTACCCTTAACTACACCCATCTTCTCCAAGATCCAACTCAGCTGCGTTCCAAATGCCAGCTTGGATCTGAATTTCTTCTCATCAACAAGCCATTCGGCCTTGTTGACCTCGCGAACTAATTGTCTGAAGATGTAGTCAGACCAATCAATCGGGTCGTCCTGAATCAGTGCTCCCAACACCATGAATTTTGCTGACGACAGTTGGTCGTAACTGCTGGCCATACCCATAATAATTTTGTTGGTGATATCCAACACATATCGATATACCCTTTTGATATCGCTCCTTTTGGCGGTGAGCTTCACCTTCGCCGGCTGATCGTCTGCCTTGATCTTCATCCAGGTGTCGGCTGCTGTCTGCTTGAGGGCTTCGACGGCTATGCCACGATGTTTCATACCTAAAATTGTACGAATCGTCTCCGGCGATATGTCAACTTGAATTCTGCCGACAGTGCTCCTGATTCCTGCCTAAATCACATGAGCTTCGCGGTAGAAAGCGATGACGTCCTCCTTGTATAGGTGTTTGGGACTGATATCCAGAAATGGGTAGATCCCATTAAGCTTCATCGAACGAATGAGGCCAAGGACGTCATAGTTTTCCAGATTTGATTCCAATAGACCTTCGAAATCAACGACCAGAGAAAAGATGATCTGGTCTTTGACAGCCTTCATGTTTACGCCTTGAAAATAAGCTTCCATTTCTGCAAATAGGAGATTTTTCTTAGTGTATTTGAAGTTCAAAGGATTTTTGCTCTGTAAATTAGGGTTTTGAAAGACTGGTAAAGGTAAAGGTAAAGTGAAGGATTTTTTTCGTCCTTAAAAAGAGATGAAACGACGTTGGGATTAAATTATTATTTATTTTAAAATGGTGGTCCGCCTTTTGAAATTCTTTTTTAAATTTCAAATTCTAATCGGTGGTCCAAGTTTTTGAGTTTAAAATTGGACGGTTAGATTATAATTGGTCACAGTGGAGGTCGATTTAACCTATGATTGCCACGTGTATTTTTATGCCACTTGTGAACCAAAAAATAATATGATATTTATACATATAGCAGATAATAATAAAATATTCAGAGGTCGGTTAAGATTAGAAAACTTAGCTGGTTGACTGTTGACTGTTGACTGCTCTGCATCAGGTGAGTTGACTCCTTGGACTTCTCGCCTGAGATTTGATCAGCTAGGTTTCTTTGTCCGTCCTTCGTCTTCTTGTCTGCATCAGCTAGGATCTGATTCCTATAATCAACTGGGTCTATCCTTCCTCTGATCTGCTTCAGCTTGCTTTTTCTTCTGTACTAGATTCCCAATCTAGTAGACCAAGTTCTCTGCTCAACTCCAAAAATCTTTCTTCTAGCAAAGGTTTGGTAAAGATGTCAGCTATCTGATAGTCTGTGCTGACTCTTTCAACTCTGAATCTCTTGTTAAGCACGTGGTCTCTAATGAAGTGGTGCTTAACATCAATGTGCTTGGTCCTTGAATGCAAAACCAGGTTGTTGGTTATTGCAATAGCACTATTGTTATCATACCAGATAGGGACTTCATTGGCAATGATATTGTAGTCCCTCAGCTGTTGTCTGATCCATAAGATCTGGGCACAACAACTACCTACAGCTAGGTATTCTGACTCTGTGGTGGAGATAGAGTTAGAAACCTGCTTCTTGCTAAACCAGGATATCAGTCTGGTTCCTAGGAATTGGCACGTTCCACTAGTGCTTTTCCTATTAATTTTGCATCCTGCAAAATATGCATCCGAATATCCTGACAGCTCGAAATTATCGTCCTTAGGATACCATAGTCCAACATTGACTGTAGACTTAAGGTATTTAATTATTCTCTTGGCTGCATCTTGGTGCGACTGCTTTGGCTTGGATTGAAATCGCGCACATACTCCTACGGCATAAGATATGTCTGGTCTGCTTGTAGTGAGGTATAGTAGTGATCCAATAAGTCCTCTGTAGTGGGTTGATCCACTGATATGCCTGCCTCGTCTGCATCTAGGTGAGTACTTGTACTCATAGGAATTCTTGCTGGTTTGGCTGATTCCATTCCAAATCTCTTGATTAGATCTCGGGTATACTTGGCTTGATTGATGAAAATTCCATTTTCCATCTGCTTAACTTGTAATCCGAGAAAGAAGTTAAGCTTTCCCATCATACTTATCTCAAACTCTCCTTGCATGAGGTTTGAGAATTTCTCACACAGCTATGGGTTGGTTGAGCCAAATATGATGTCATCCATATATATCTGAACTATCAATATGTGGCCTTCGTGCTCCACTCTGAGTAAGGTCTTGTCCACCTTCCCTTTGCAGAAACCATTCTGTTGGGTTTTCTATGTATCGAATACAAAATAATCGGAGTAAAAACGCAGCGGAACAATAAAAGTGAAAACCCAATTTAGGATCGCATGCAGTAATTTAATTGTTTAATTAAAGAGTTAATCGAATTACCTTAATCCGATTGAACAAATCTAGATCCGGACTAGAAGCAGATGAATATCTCCTTCCTCTTCTGGTGATCCACACACGAACAATTCCACAAGCCGGATTGCTAGATCCTTACGAATAATATTGAATAGTACAACACAAATTTCTTACTAGAAGGATTGTACTATTGATCAAGATCAACTAAGGGAAGAGGAACGACCGACTCCGTTCTCCTACAGTATAATGTAGATGGCCGATTTTTCTTCTTCTTGAAGGGCCGATTTTAGGTCTTATTTTCTGGTTACAACTCCTTGTCCAAGACCTTATATTTATACTAAGTAAACCCTAGATTCAATAATCTAGTATTTGCTTAGTTGCCCCTCAACTTATTAAATAATATAATATATATAATGTCCAATATTATATATATTATTTATTATTTAATCTCCTTATAAATATAATATCCAATATTATATTTACTATTCCCAGTTGATATTTATTCCTACTTGTCTATAATTGTCGTATGTGCGACCCAAAAGGCTTATATTATGTTGGCAATTATTTAATACCTTATTAAATAATAAATCATAAGCGGCCTCTAGCAAGACATTATGATTACCCAAATAATATAAGTTAATAGTCCATTAAACCATTTAACGTGTCAAATCCCTTTGTCACGCGATATCATATTTGAACTAAGTCATGGAGTCTGTCATACTTATTTATGTTCAAATGCTTTCTCGATCTTAAGTAGAGTGATTGAATCAAATGACTCTTCATTTGAGCATGGCCATGCATTTCCTTCAGTCCTGCTTATCGAGGGGCCCAGCAGATATCTCTCTCACTTAAGAGAGGGACAAATCCCCATCTTGATTATTCATTGCCCTCTACATGACTCCCACTAATCCCGATCACTAACCTTTATGATCACCATGTTTCAGATGACGTTGGATTACGTCAAGGCATAGCAGTTATCATGTTGGACTCTATGATAATCTAAGGTTCAAGGATTTATTGACATACTGTATTGAGATTCACTTATGACATTTCCATGCAGTGATCTCAATACGGGTCGGTCCAGTATTAGTTCTCCAACCAATACCCATAAGATTGATCCGTACCATACGCATAATCATCCGATGATTATCAATCAAACTTATACTAGTATATTAATCACTTGAGTCTCTACTCAACGCGATTTTACCAGGGACATTTGAATAATCTTATTATTCGTGAATAACTATTATTCGATTATTATAATATTAAAACATGCACACATTATAATAATCAACGAGAAATAAATGATATCAAATAACTTTATTTAAATGTGACAATTACAAATCTAGGCACATCGAATGTCCTAGGGCACTATTCCCAACAATCTCCCACTTGCACTAGGACCATTCATTCATGACTTTTAGTCCTATCGCTCTAGCATGCTCAACATGCTTTCCTTGTGAGAGAGGCTTGGTAAGTGGATCTCGCAACATTCTCTTCCGTTGCTACTTTGCATATTGTAATATCTCCTCGTCTGACGATCTCTCGACTAGGTGATATTTTACGAGTATATGTTTGGAATTATGATGGGACCTAGGCTCTTTAGCTTGTGCAATAGCACCATTATTGTCACAATAAAGGCTTATGGGACCACGGATGGTTGGCACCACTCCTAGTTCGAACGAACTTCTTGATCCATACGGCTTCCTTAGCCGCATCCGATGCCGCTGTGTACTCACTTCAGAACAAAATCAGCAACCGTGCTTTGCTTGGAACTCTTCCAACTCACAGCACCTCCATTCAATACAAACACATAACCAGTTTGCGATTTGAAATCGTCTCTGTCGGTTTCGAAACTTGCATCGGCGTAACCTCTTACAACTAGCTCGTTTCCCACCCCTCCATAAACTAGGAAATCATCCTTAGTTCTTCTCAAGTACTTTAGGATGGTTTTCACTGCTGTCCAGTGACTTTCACCTGGATTCGATTGGTATCGACTTGTCATACTAAGAGCAAACGATACATCTGGTCGAGTACAAATCATGGCATACATGATCGATCCAATAGCCGAAGCGTATGGTATCTTGCTCATACGGGCTCGCTCATCAGGAGTCTTAGGACTCTGAGTCTCACTCAGATGAATGCCATGTGACATTGGCAAGAATCCTCTCTTGGAGTCTTGCATATTGAACCTCTTCAATATTTTATTAATGTATGTACTTTGACTCAGACCAATCAATCTCTTTGATCTATCTCTATAGATCTTTATCCCAAGAATGTAAGCGGCTTCTCCTAAGTCTTTCATTGAGAAACAACTTCCCAACCAAGTCTTGACTGTCTGCAAGGTGGGAATGTCATTTCCAATGAGTAATATGTCATCTACATATAAGACTAAGAAAACAACTATTCTCCCACTAACCTTCTTGTACACACAAGGTTCATCTTCATTTTGAATGAACCCAAACTCTTTGACAGTTTCATCAAAACGAAGATTCCAGCTCCGAGAAGCTTGCTTCAACCCATAAATGGATCTTTGAAGCTTGCAAACCTTTTTAGAATTTTCTGGATGAACAAAACCTTCAGGTTGTGTCATGTACACATCCTCGAGTAAAGTTTACATTAAGGAATGCTGTTTTGACATCCATTTGCCATATTTCATAATCATAGTATGCGGCAATGGCAAATAAAATTCTAATTGATTTAAGAAAGACTAAAGGCGAAAAGGTCTCATCATAGTCAACACCATGAATCTGTCTATAACCTTTTGCCACTAGTCTAGCTTTATAGGCTTGCAGATTATCATCCATGTCTTTCTTCTTTTTATAGACCCATTTGCACCCAATGGTTTTAACACCCTCAGGTGGATCTATCAAGTTCCAAACTTGATTGTCATACATGGATTGCATCTCAGACTTCATGGCTTCTAGCCATTCCTCGGACTCTGTTCCTGAACCAGCTTCTGTATAGGTACTAGGCTCATCATCTATGAGCGATGCATCATCATCCTCCGTTACGAGATAACCATATCTCTCAGGTTCATGTCGCATCCTATCAGATCTGCGTGGGACTTGTGTACTTTGAATGGGCTCTTCAACTGTTTGTTGAGCTTGTTCGGTTTCCATCGGTGAAGCGATGTCTTCTTGTGGTTCTCGATTTTCCTCGAGAATTACTCTTCTCCCACTGTCTCTTTTGGAAATAAATTCCCTTTCTAAGAATACAGCATTTCGAGCAACAAACACTTTGTTCTCTGCGGGCTTGTAAAAGTAATATCCTTTAGTTTCCTTAGGATATCCCACAAATAAACATCTTTCAGATCTGGCTGCCACTTTGTCAAACACTTGGCGCCTTACGAACGCTTCGCAACCCCAGATCTTTAGAAAAGACAAGTTTGGTCTTTTACTACCCATTTCTCAAATGGTGTCTTTTCAACCGCTTTAGATGGAACACGGTTAAGGGTGAATGTCTTGCTTTCTAAGGCGTGGCCCCAAAATGATAATGGAAGCTCGTTTCGACTCATCATGGATCGAACCATATCTAATAAAGTTCGATTCCTCCTCTCGGACACTCCGTTATGCCGAGGTGTGCCGGGAGGAGTAAGTTGCGAAACAATTCCACAACTCCTAAGATGATCATCGAATTCTTGGCTCAAGTATTCCCCACCTCGATCCGATCGAAGAGCTTTAATTGTCTTGCCAAGTTGATTCTCAGACTTCATTCGGAATATTTTGAACATTTCAAAAGATTCATGTTTATACTTCATAAGATAAACATATCCATATCGGCTAAAATCATCGGTGAATGTAATGAAGTATTGGTATCCGCCTCGGCATGAGTGCTAAGAGGTCCGCACACATCGCATGTATTAGGCCTAATAGATCACTAGCCCTTTCTCCATGACCGGTGAAAGGATTCTTCGTCATCTTGCCCAATAAACAAGATTCGCATGTCCCATATGATTCATAGTCAAAAGAGTCTAAAAGTCCATCATTATGGAGTTTAGAAATGCGTTTCGTTTATGTGACCAAGTCGACAATGCCATAAGTAAGTCGGATTAGAATCATTGAGCTTAGGTTTCTTGGATGCAATGTTATAGACTTCCAAAGTGTCGGACTCATCTAGATCAATATTGTAAAGGCGGTATATAACTTTGGCACACCATAAAGCAAGTCATCAAAGAAAATACGAATGATCTTATTCTTAATAAGAAAATCGTAACCTTCACAATCTAATGTAGAAACTGAAATAATATTCCTATTCATAGCGGGAACATAATAGCAATTGTTCAAAACTAACAAAAGCCCATTGGGCAAAACTAGATCATAAGTTCCTACGGCTAGTGCGGCAACTCTTGCTCCATTGCCGACTCTTAGATCTACTTCCCTTTCTTGATTCTCTCTCGCTTCAACCCCCGCACATTTGTACAAATGTGAGATCCACATCCAAGATCTAATACCCGGAGTTAGAGGTAGATAAGTTAACTTCTATAACAAATATACGTGGCGGGCCTCACCGCCCTTGGTACGCTTTAGCTCTTCCAAGTAAATCTTGCAATTTCTTTTCCAGTGTCCTGGTTTATTGCAATGATGGCAATTTCCATCTTTGGGAGCTTTAGCCTTGAAACCCGGCCTAGTAGGGTCTTTAGATTTGGCAACTTTTGCCTTACCCTTGCCCTTGCCTTTGTTCTTAAAGGATTTCCCTTTCTTGACCATCAACACATGGCTTGGTTTCTTCTTAATATTCGCTCACTGCTTTAAGCATCCCATGCGGCTCAAAGAATGGACTTGTCCATCTCATTCATATTATAGTTCATAATGAATGACCAAAACTTTCGGGCAATGAGTTTAGGATCACATCCGTGGAGTGCTCCTTAGAAAGTGGAAAACCAAGTCTTTCAAGATGATCAATATATCCTTTCATCTTGAGCACGTGAGCGCTGACAGATGTCCCTCAACCATCTTGCAAGCATACAAGGCTTGAAAGGTCTCATACCTCTCTTGCCTAGCATGCTTCGAGAAAGTTTCCTTGAGGTGAGCATTTAGCTCATAAGCTTCCATTTCCTCAGATTCTTCTCAAGTTACGACAAATGGTGGCCAACATAAGACAACCGACATCAATGGAATCATCACAATGTTTCTTCCATTTGTCTTTTGTTGCTTTATTTGCATTGTCACTGGCTCATCGGGAATTTCTTCCTCAAGAACATCTGACTTTCTTTCTTGCTTGAGAACTATTCTCAAGCTCGGATCCAATCCAGATAGTTCTTTGCCATTTTCTTTCACTTGTCCTTCTCAAGGACGGATCGCGATGAAATGGTGGATGTGTTGTTTGATGCCATTCTACAAAATTCAATATGCAAAATATTTAGTCACATTATTTTATTTCTCGAAAAATACTCCCACTAAAACAAAGTACCCTCAATTTACAACATTTGTAATTTTAGTGGGCTAAGATCCCATTTTGCACAATCCTAAACTCAGCTTTGGCATGACGCCTAGAATTGAACTACTTTAGGTGGATAACTCTTTATCGATTACATCATATGTAACTCTTAGATTATATTATGGGATCTGGCATCGTATGCCCAAGCATGTTATAATCCCATCTTATGCCTTAAGGTTCAAAACTATTTTGATTTCCAAATTCATTAAACGTATAGGTATCACCATTACCTATCCTACCTTACTAAGATAATCCGAGTGCCCAGCTTTGGCATGACCCACTCATGATGATCGAAGTCTTGATAGGTGTTTTTCAAATGAACGGCATTAAAATTTTAACGAGGGATTTTTATCCTATGTTAATGTCTATGTTTGCTAACATACATCTAAACATACATAGCATCACATACATGCATAAATTTAAACATACATCGCATCACATGACAATAAAGCATAGGACCGTGTATAGCATGACCATAATCCTAACGTGATTTTCATGAGCCAACATGAAAATCACAAAGGTCATCTAAAGGGTTAAATATGGTCTTCATTGATCTTCCAACTCCTTGAAACGTCATACGCGATCAATTTGCTCCTCGAGTCCGTCTTTCTCGTCCTTCTTGTCTTCATTACATTAATGAAATTTAATACTACACTAATAAATTAAATTACAAGAAGTACAAACGACACGCAGGCCGTAAAATAATAAACAATTTAAACAGACGACTCGCAGGCCGTAAAACCAATTATAATTAAACGACACGCAGGCCGTAAAACCAATCCATAAGAAATTAAATTATCCAATCACATTGGTCAATTTATGGTCATGCCATACAACACACATACCATAAATAATTATCAAATAATTAATAAAGCATGTAATATACTAAATAATCAATATATCTGACAATCAGACAATAATTAAAATTTGAGTCATCATATGAACAAAACTGGACTCGGCGAGATGGTGCCACATTGCGATCTGTGCACGGGTTTGCCCGGGTTCGAAACCTGGCGGGTGCAGTTGCAACATTTTGCAACTATTATTTCCAAATTTACTTTTATAAGAAAAGGACTTATAAAAAGAACTACTGAAAAGTTACCAAAACAAGATCCAGCCGAGATGGTAAGTGGTGCTGCAGGGTAGCCGAGTGGCGCGGGATCGAATCCCAGTTTTTGCGGAAGTATTTTTGCAATATTTAAAACAGATTTATTTGCCTTTAATAAAACCTTCCGTGTATTATTTCCAAAACAAAATCGCAGCGCACATGGAAAGTTGGCGGAAAGGTGCCCGATAACTGTGGTTGAAACCCTTCAATTGCAAAAACATTTTTGCTAATAAAATTAGCCCGCGGGTCCAGCCCGACCCGACCGGACCTGACCCGACCCGTCTCGGAACAGATCATTCGAGCGATTCTGGAGGCGAAGAAATTGCAGTCCAGAAAATTTATTTTTGACGATCCGATTTAATCAAATTAAACCAGAAAAATTATTTTATAAAATCTATATTTTATAAACATAATCACGAACATAATTTACACATAAATATGTTCTACACAAACAATTAAATTACATACAAGTTGGCTCCGATACCACTGTTGGGTTTTCTATGTATCGAATACAAAATAATCGGAGTAAAAACGCAGCGGAACAATAAAAGTGAAAAACCAATTTAGGATCGCATGCAGTAATTTAATTGTTTAATTAAAGAGTTAATCGAATTACCTTAATCCGATTGAACAAATCTAGATCCGGACTAGAAGCAGATGAATATCTCCTTCCTCTTCTGGTGATCCACACACGAACAATTCCACAAGCCGGATTGCTAGATCTTTACGAATAATATTGATAAATAGTACAACACAAATTTCTTACTAGAAGGATTGTACTATTGATCAAGATCAACTAAGGGAAGAGGAACGACCGACTCGTTCTCCTACGGTATAATGTAGATGGCCGATTTTCTTCTTCTTGAAGGGCCGATTTTAGGTCTTATTTTACGGTTACAACTCCTTGTCCAAGACCTTATATTTATACTAAGTAAACCTAGATTCAATAATCTAGTATTTGCTTAGTTGCCCCTCAACTTATTAAATAATACAATATATATAATATCGATATTATATATTATTTATTATTTAATCTCCTTATAAATATAATATCCAATATTATATTTACTATTCCCGATTGATATTTATTCCTACTTGTCTATAATTGTCGTATGTGCGACCCAAAGGCTTATATTATGTTGGCAATTATTTAATACCTTATTAAATAATAAATCATAAGCGGCCTCTAGCAAGACATTATGATTACCCAAATAATATAAGTTAATAGTCCATTAAACCTTTTAACGTGTCAAATCCCTTTGTCACGCGATATCATATTTGAACTAAGTCATGGAGTCTGTCATACTTATTTATGTTCAAATGCTTTCTCGAACTTAAGTAGTGATTGAATCAAATGACTCTTCATTTGAGCATGGCCATGCATTTCCTTGATCCACCTTATCGAGGGGCCCAATGAGATATCTCTCTCACTTAAGAGAGGGACAAATCCCCATCTTGATTATTCATTGCCCTCTACATGACTCCCACTAATCCCGATCGCTAACCTTTATGATCACCATGTTTCAGTTGAGGTTGGATTACGTCAAGGCATATGATTATCATGTTGGACTCTATGATAATCTCGGGTTCAAGGATTTATTGACATCGTATTGAGATTCACTTATGACATTTTCATGCAGTGATCTCAATGCGGGTCGGTCCAGTATTAGTTCTCCAACCAATACCCATAAGATTGATCCGTACCATACGCATAATCATCCGATGATTATCAATCAAACTTATACTAGTATATTAATCACTTGAGTCTCTACTCAACGCGATTTTACCAGGGACATTTGAATAATCTTATTATTCGTGAATAACTATTATTCGATTATTATAATATTAAAACATGCACACATTATAATAATCAACGAGAAATAAATGATATCAAATAACTTTATTTAAATGTGACAATTACAAATCTAGGCACATCGAATGTCCTAGGGCACTATTCCCAACACATTCTTCTCAAGAAATATAGATAGTGTTTCATACCATGATCTTGGTCCTTGCTTAAGTCCATAGAGAGCCTTTAACTCCTTTTCTTCTTCTGCCTTCTCTTCCTCTTTCTCCTGTTCCTCCACCTTTTCTTCTTCTTCTTTCTCCTTTTCTTCTTCAATATTTTCCTTTTCTTTTTCCTCATCCTTTTGTGTTTCATTTTCTTTTCCATCTCCTTCATCTCCTCCATCATCATCATCATTATTGTCATCATCCTTCCCATCTTTTTCTCCTTCATCATTCTCCTTCTCATCATCATCATCCTCCTTCTCTCCTTCATCTTGTTCTACTTCTCCTTCTTCTTCTTCTTCTTCATTCAACTCTTCTGTCTTCTCTACTTCATCAGGTTTATTTTCAACTAAAATATTTTCTTCCTCTCTGCTCTCCTCCTGCTCTTCTTCTTCATCGTCCAAAACAACAACTTCTTTATTTTCTTCTCCATCTACCTCCTCAATCCTAATTTCCTTTTCAACTACCTCCTCAACAACTTTCTCATAAGATACATCAAAGATACTAAGCATAATGCAGTGGATGAACTGGTCCATGTTGGTTTTAAAATTGGACATGAACTAGTCCTCCTGAAGGATCAAAATTGTGTCTGATGTTTTACAAAAATCTATCAGCACATCCTCCGTGGCTTGGGGATAATCCCAACCACAAGTGTCAATAAAAGATTGAAGTTTGACAAAAGATAGGGATTTCAAAATTTTCCATTCTTCAAAAACTTCAAGGAACGATTGTTTTAAGGCTAGAGGCTTAACAAGTTGTAGTTGTTCGATGGATAGATTGAAAGTATTATTTTCTAAGAGGTTAAAGATATAGTTGGCTTCAGGGATAGAAATTATTAGACCTGCTTCTTCTTCCTTAGAGATGTAGGCTGGGGTGAGTACTGACCACAACTGAGTCTCGTGGGTGCACAGGCGGGCTGGTCTTCCAGGTGAGTTGGTGACCTGGCTGAGGGGCTGGCAAGATGATCAGACTGCTCTTCCTCACTAAACTGCAGTCTCCTTGGCCTCTTGGGAGAGGGTTCTGGTGATGATTGCATGATAGAAGGTCCTTCAGGGGCTGGTCCCCTTCTCTTAAATCGGACTGCTATGGGTGTGTCGTCGGACTCGGTGTCTGACTCGACTGTAGTTGGGATGTCGGCTGCAGGTCGGTCCGACTCTCCTGACGAATAATATCTCGGATATGGCCTAGTGTCAGGTAGGTCCTTCAGCATCTGGGCTGCTCTCCTTGTGCCTCCCAATTTTCTCAGCTTCTCTTGGTCCAGATGACCAAGTCTTTTGTTGGGATGGAAGGGGTCAGTGCTTCCCTTCGCCATGCCTGTCTTTTCCAGCATCCAACTCAGCTGCGTTCCAAACGCCAACTTTGTTTTAAATATCTTCTCATCAACAAGCCATTCGGCTTTGTTGACCTCTCGAACGAGTTGCTTGAATATGTAATATGCCCAGTCAATTTCTTCTTCCTGAATTAGTGCTCCCAGCACCATAAATTTTGCCGACGACAGTTGATCATAACTGTCGGCCATCCCCATGATTATTTTGTTGGTTATGTCCAACGCAAAATGATAAACTCTCTTAATCTCATTCCTCTTGGCAGTGAGTTTCAGTTTTTCCGGCAAATTCTCCTCTTTAATCTTCTTCCAGATTTCGGCAGAAGACTGTTTGAGTGCTTCGACGACTATGCCGCGGTGCTTCATACCGAAAACAGTACGGATCGACTCTCGAGATATGTCGACCTGATTTCCTCCGATTGTGCTCCGAATTCCGTCTTGAATTATACAGGCTTCGCAATAGAAGGCGATAACATCCTCCTTGTACAGATGTTGAGGATTGATGTCTAGGAATGGGTAGATCCCATTGAGTTTTATCGCGCGGATTAGGTTAAACACGTCCTAATCCTCCAGATTAGCTTCCAATAAACCTTCAAAATCGACGACCAGCGAGAAAATAATCTGGTCCTTGACCGCCTTCAGATTGACGACTTCGAAGTAGGATGCCATTTCTGCAAACAAAATATTTTAGTGTATTTGGTGTTCAAGGAATTTTTGCTCTGAAAGATCTAGGGTTTCTGGTAAGTGTAAAAGGGTAAAGTAAAGTGTTTTCTTTCCTTATAAAGAAGATGAAAAGACGTATGGATTAATTTATAATATATTTGAAACGATGGTATGCCTTTTGAGATTCTTTTGAATTTCAAATTTGAATCGGTGGTCCATTTAAAATTTGACGGTTGGTTTTGATTGGCCACCGTGGAGGTCGATTTAATAAGCGATTGACGCGTGTATTAAAAATGCCACTTGTGAATCGAACATTAATATATTTATATGCCATTTGTGAACCAAAATTAATATAATAATATTATAAATATGGTAGATAATAATTAAATATTCAGAGGTCGGTTTAGAAAACTTAGCTGGTCTGATTTGTTGACTGTTGACCGCTCTGCATCAGGTGAGTTGACTTCTCGCCTGATATTCTGATCAGCTAGGTTGCTTTGTCCGTCCTTCGTCTTCTTGCCTGCATCAGCTAGGATCTGATTCTTCAGCTGGATCCGTCCTTCCTATGAAATGCTTCAGCTTGCTTCAGTACTAGATTCTCAATCTAGTAATCCAAGATCTCTGCTCAGCTCCAAAAATCTTTCTTCTGGCAAGGGTTTGGTAAAGATGTCAGCTATTTGATAGTCTGTGCTGACTCTTTCAACTCTAACCCTTTTGTTAAGCACATGGTCTCTGATGAAGTGGTGCTTAACATCAATGTGCTTCGTCCTTGAGTGCAAAACCGGATTGTTGGTTATTGCAATAGCACTATTGTTGTCACACCAGATAGGAACTTCATTGGCAATAATATTATAATCCCTTAGCTGTTGTCTAATCCATAAAATCTGTGCACAACAGCTACCTGCAGCTAGGTATTCTGACTCTGTAGTGGAGATAGAGTTAGAAACCTGTTTCTTGCTAAACCAGGATATCAGTCTGGTTCCTAGGAATTGACACGTTCCACTAGCGCTCTTCCTGTTGATTTTGCATCCTACGAAATCTGCATCTGAGTATCCTGACAGCTCGAAATTATCATCCTTAGGATACCATAGTCCAACATTGATTGTATACTTAAGGTATTTTATTATCCTCTTGGCTGCATCTAGGTGTGATTGCTTCGGATTGGACTGGAATCGCGCACAAACTCCTATGGCATAGGATATGCGGCTGCTTGCGGTGAGTGCGAAGAGATCCAATGAGTCCTCTGTAGTGGGTTGAGTCCAGCGATATGCATGCCTCGTCTGCATCCGGATGAGTACTTGTGCTCATAGGAATTCTTCCGGCTTGGTGATTCCATTCCATATCTCTTGATCGATCTTTGGTATACTTAGCTTGGTTGATGAAAATTCCTTTTTCCATCTGCTTAACTTGTAGTCCGAGAAAGAAGTTAAGCTTTCCCATCATACTCATCTCAAATTCTCCTTGCATGAGATTGGAGAATTTCTCGCATAGCTCTGGATTGGTTGATCCGAATATGATGTCATCTACATATATCTGGACTATTAATATGTGGCCTTCGTGCTCTACTCTGAATAGGGTTTTGTCCACTTTCCCTTTGCAAAAACCATTTTTCTCAAGAAACACAGACAATGTTTCATACCACGCTCTAGGTGCTTGCTTAAGTCCATAGAGAGCTTTCAACAGCTTATAGACTTTGTCTCCTTTGACAAAACCTAGAGGTTGCTCTACATAGACTTCTTCTTCTAGGATTACATTTAGAAAAGCACTCTTTACATCCATCTGATATACTTCAAAATCCTTGAATGCAGTATATGCGAGGAATAGTCTGATGGCCTCTAGTCTTGCAACATGTGCATAGGTTTCATCAAAATCTATTCCTTCACACTGTGCATAACCTTTTGCTACAAGTCTGGCCTTATTCCTAACAACAGTTCCGTCTTCATCACTCTTATTTTTGTACACCCATTTGGTGCCAATAACCTTCTTGTGATCAGGTCTGTCTGTTAGTTCCCAAACTTTGTTTCTCTCCATCTGCTCCAATTCCTCTTGCATGGCATTTATCCAAGAGTAATCTTCTAGGGCTTGTTCTGTAGTTTTAGGTTCTATTTGTGACATAAAGCATGAGAACATAGCCATTCCTGCTGGTAGGGTTGACTGTCTTGTCTTAACTCCATCGATCGACTTTAGATGATTTCTTTGGATTGGGTGATCTTTGAGCCACTTGGGGATGTTGTCCTCTTCTCGGGTTTGTTCCCCTGTTGGATTGCCACTGGTGGATTTACGCATCGGTGGGTTCAGTGCCTGAATGGATCGGCTACCGTCTTGTCATCTGCGAGTTGGTTACGATCTGCAGATGAGTCTTTGTCGGCTCTGGTGGGTCTTCATCGGCGCAAGCTGGATCGAGATAGGTTCGGTCATCCTATCGATTTGCGATTGGGTCTTCGGCTTCTGATTGGGTCATCAGTGGTCTTGGTGAGTCCACCATTCCAGTGTCATGTACAATGACTTCTTCAAGGTCGGCGATTTGAGCTTGTTCTCAATTAGCTCAACTTGCTTCTGTACTCAGCGGTAGATTCATCAAAAACAACATGGGGTGTTTCCTCCACAACTAAGGTTCTTTTATTAAAAACTCTATATGCCTTGCTTCTTTGTGAATATCCCATAAAGAGACCGTCATCGCTTTTAGCATCAAAGGCATTTATTTGTGTTTTACCGTTGTTGTGGATGAAACACTTACAACCAAAAACATGAAAGTAAGCAACAGTAGGAGTTCTATTATTCCAAACCTCATAGGGAGTTTTGACATGTCTCCCTACTATCATACTCTGTGCAGGTGTGACAGTGTGTTGATGACTTGACCCAAAACCTTTTGGCGAGTCCGCTTCGCAATCATGGACCTTCTTTGCTTCCTTGAGGTTACATTTCTTCTTTCGGCAACACCATTCTTTGGGAGTCACGGCCGCAGAGAGCTCATGCTGGATCCCATTCTGATCGCTGTAATCAGTTATCGCCTTGTTGAGAAACTCTCCTCCTCTATCTGATCTGATCTTGATGATGGATAGGGATTTCTCATTCTGGATCCTTCTCAGTAGCTCAGGTAGCTTGGTCAAGGTTTAACTTTTCTTATATAAGAAGATAATCCAAGTGTACCTTGAATAATCATCTACTATTACAAGTGCATGCTTTCGGCCGCTCAGAGTCCGTGGCTTGATAGGACCAAATAGATCTATGTGGAGTAGATCTAATATCCTTGTTGTGAGAGTTGTAGGCTGGACTGGCTTGAACGATGCTCTGGTCTGTTTTCCATTCTGACATGCATCACAAAACGCTTCCTTCTTGAATGCTTTATTTGGAAGTCCTCTGACCAGTTTCTGAGAAGTGATCTTGTTGATGGCTTTGAAGTTCAGGTGACATAGTCTTTTGTGCCACAGCCATCCGTTCTCAGCTACTGTCTTGGATAGAAAACAGGAGTTAGGTGTTCCTGTGTTCCAGTCAATCGTATAGACATCTCTCCTTCTGAAACCTTGTAGCTTTACTTCTCCAGATAAGATATCTATCACCATACATTTCCAGAAGGTGAAGACTACTAGGTTCTTCTCGTCACAAAACTGGCTTATGCTCAGGAGGTTGTACTTGAGCCCTTTGGCATAATGAACTTTGGATATCACAATATTTCCTCGGTGCAGCTCTCCAAAGCCTTTTGTTTGTCCTCGAGAGCTATCTCCAAAGGTTACATCGGGACCTCTTTCTTTGGTGTATTTGGGACATCTTCTTGTTCCGTCATATGCCTCGAGCATCCAGAATCTACAAACCATTCTTCACCTCTAAAATTTGAGCTTGTGGAGATGTGGTTGTAGTCCTTCCACCTTTTACGCAATCGAGACAAGCAGAGATTTAGGTACCCAAATCTGTGTGGGTCCTTTGGGGTTAGCTGGTTTCCTGGAGAATAGATTTCTCCTTGGATTGTGAAAGTAGTTATTATTATTATGACCCTCATAAGGTGTGTAAGGTCGAGGTCTGAATCTCCTGTTGGGATTGTATACTGGATATTCCTCAAAATTTTGATAGTGTGGGCCATTTCTAAATCTTGGCTGAGACCATTTATTGAATCTTTGAGGTCTCCACACTTGTTCATTTTGGAAATTGGGATAACCTTGAGGTTTCCATCTGCCCCTCCCATTTTGAAATCTGTTTTTAGGGAGTTGTTGGTAATAGTGGGCATGTTGTCTGGGCTGCTACTTTTGCCTGGGCCATTGCCTAGTCGCCTGTCTAGGTGGTTGCCTTGTGCAGCCTAGACATGTGACTTGGCTATTGCCTGTTTTTAAATATCGGTTTATATGTAGGCTCAACAGTCGAGACAATTGTTTCTCCCTTGATAAACTTTCTTTTAGAACTAGAGGGAGTGTGAGGATCATATCCAAGGCCTGATTTGGAATATAGTGGCCTTTTATTGGTACACAATTCTTCGGGGTTGAAGACGCCTTCGGGGAGGTTATTTCTGCGCTGAGTCTTATTTACTGTGTCGGCTTAGTAAACTCGGCTTTAGCATGAGCAAGTGCGGTGATTTTCTTTAAGTAAAATGGTTAGTCTGTTTATCTCAATTTGTATTAACATCACCACAGTTTTAAAGTCACCGCAGTTATCTCAACCTTATTCGAGATCTAGTGAGTTTTGAAATCATTTTTCAGCTGCCTATTCTCATCTTGCAGCTGAGTCTTCTCTGCTGATACAGTTTGGTGTGCAGATTTGAGTGTTTCAAAATCTTTAAATAACTGATTTAATGATTCGTGCAGATCTATATCTTGTGACATGGCTGAACTGTTATTTGAACCGGTGGGTTTAGAAGTTACCTCTTCATCAGCTAGGTTTGCCATCAGGCAGTCATACTCTTCATCTTCATCAGAAAAGAATACGCTGCTTGATTCGACATGCTCCTAGTCTTCTCCGATGAGGGCCTTTCTTCTATCTTCTTTTCTGCCCACCTCCTTCTTGCTTTCGTCCTTCTTGAACTCAGGACAGTCCATTTGGATGTGTTCGGTCTTGTGACAATTGTAGCACTCTGCTTTCCGACTTCGACTTTACGGTTCCTTCTTGGATTCTCCTTATAATTTTTCTTGTATTTGGAGTAGTTCTTTCTAAAGTTTCTGAATCTTTGCATTATAAAAGCCATTTCTTCCTCAAAATCTAGTGGTTTTGGAGGCTTTACATCAGATAGGCTCTTGGCAGGGGACTCATTGCAAATGCTATTCCCTTCTCTGAGCTCGATTGAGGATGAACTTGGAAGCTCGAACTCATAAGCCTTCGGATCGGAGAACAGCTCTTGGATCTTTATCTTATTCAGTCCTTGGACTCTCTCATGGACACGGCCTTCATGCTCCATTCGGGGTTGAGAGATCGAGAACCTTGATTGCCATTTCCTGTTGCCATAAGTTTTGCCGAGGAGTGATCTCATTAATAATCTCGGTGAACCTTGTGTCCACTTGATCTATGGATTCGCCGTTCTTCATTTTGAAATTGTCAAACTTTTGAATGGCGATTGACAATTTATTTTCTCTGATTAGCTCCGTTCCTTCACACATTAAAGCTAATGTGTCCCAGATTTCCTTGGCATTCTTGCAGTTCTTGATCTTGACCATGGTGGATTTGTCAAGAGTCTGATATAATACATATCTGGCCCGGTTATCAAGATTGGCCAGTTTTCTTTCTTCGGGAGTCAGCTCTGTCCTCTTCTTAGGAATCTTCTCTGGCTTCCCTGCTGCGATCTCCTCTGCTGTGTTTTCCTTCTCGAAGATGAATGGACCATCCTCTATGATGCACCACATGTCGTCATGAATCGAAGATAAGTGTGCCTGCATCCTTATCTTCCACAGATCATACTCGTCAACTGAAAACACAGGGAGTCTAGAATGCATGTGTTCCATTATAAAATGAGAGTAAAGATATATCTTTGATATAGATCTAGTTCGTGAAATAAATGAACCAACCTCTCTGATACCACTTGTAGGTCACAAGTCGTCTAGGTACAAGTCTAGAGGGGGGGTGAATAGACTTGTAGAAACTCTTAAACTCTTTTTTGCGAAGAGTGAGTTTCTTCAGCTGATAGGTAAACAAATGACTTGGAGTCGTTTGTTCTTTAATATATGCGGAAGTCAGCTGATGACGAATAGAAAGCAACTAATGAAACACTTAACAATGAATGCAGCAGTTAAAGTATGATGCAATAAAATAGTAAAGAACGCAGGTGATTATAGTGGTCTCAGAGGTGGGGTAATCCTCTACTAATCCAATTTTCTCCAAACCAGTTGGAGATGAATTCACTATAATTTTCAACCAGTGATAAATATTATAGTGATTCAAACAAAACTACAACAGCTTCCAACCAGTGGAAATCCGTTCCGTTGTACCACACTTGACTGCCTTGCACCTCTTAATCCTCGATCCTTGGATGCCTTTACAGTCTCGAACTTCAACCAGTGAAGTACCCCGAACTCAGGATTAAAGACATGAGTTTTTGTCTTCTCCAACTAAGAGCTTCTTCAAGTATGAACTTTTGAGAACCGCTCTTTTCACGATGCTATATTTCGCTTTTAGATTGCTTGAATGCTTTGATTGCTTGAGAGTATGTTCGCACCGGTAGTGCTCAACTTCAAATCTTCGGATATATATAGGTGTTGATCCTTGAGAATTTCTTCATAGCCGTTGCAAATCTGTAACAAATCAGTCTGTTGGAGAGAGACTTCTTTGTTTATTCTTTTCTGAACGTTGCAAGGCTGGATTCCCATATTTTAATCCATCGATCGACCATTGTGAAGACTTTGCATGTGAGGAGCCGAATCTTTTGAATATAGTAAGATTAAAGTCTTCAAGGTAGGCCTGGATGAATTATTTAATTCATATTCTTTGCGGGAACCTCTCCAATTTGTCTCTTCACGTTGCATGTGGCTTTCCGTAATTTTTGACTTTTCAACGCATGCTGACGTGGACTTGGAGTACTTGGCTGATCTTAAGTAGGCTGATGTACCGTCATCCTCTCTGCAGTCTGGACCTCTCTGATGGTGACTGTTCGGGACTCGCCTGATCAGATGACTTGTCTGAGGTTACTTGACTGCAGTCTGGTCAAACATCTCTGATGATTTTTGTTGACCAGAACTTCTCTGATTGACTCGGCTGTACCTCTCTGATGAACTCAGTTGTACTTTTGCACTTAGCCATTTTTTAGCCTAACTTAATTTGGCCTATGGAAGATACTCACTTGGTTCTTCCTTACATTTTGCCAAGTATTAAACTTAACATAATTTGGCCTATGGAAGATATTCATTTGGTTCTTCCTTACATTTTTGCCAAGTAATAAGTATTTGAATTTATATTAATGACATCATCAAAATCTAACAAGTATTCCTAACACTTGTAACGATGGTATTTGATAATCTTGAGATTTGAGGTCGTTTGATGCGTTTTTCTTTCCTTTTGGTGTCGTACCCGATATTTCGTGATAATCTGGGTAAACCTTGTGGTGATTTGAGACGTCAAGTTGTGAGGACTTGTGCGCGCGATTGATATGGTCCCGAGGACTATGTCTGTGTTTTTATTATCTTTGTGTGGCATGAGTCAGTGTTTGCATGGGTGTCCGATGCCGATGAGAACGGGGAAGTGTACACCGATGATTGTATACATGTACAATGAGCGGCTCCCGTGGGGTGTGTATGACGGTGTTACGAGTCATGCGGTTGGTACGACTTTCTGGCTGGCCTCTAGCGGAGGAGTCATGATTCGAATGATCTCGCATTTGGTTGAGTGTTTTTATCACTTGATTTTTTCCGTGTTCGGGTAGGGTATACGCGGGGACCCGAGGGGTTGGCACAGATACTCAGACGGAGTTGTTCGTATTGAGGAGTATTCATGGGGATGTTGTTTTCAGATCCCAATGGATAGTTCATATCCCGAGTTGTGTACCCTTAGTTTCGGGGACAAAACTCTTTTTAAGGGGGGGGTATGTAATATCCGGGGGTAATATTTTTTTTTCGTTTCACTGTTGTGTTGTACGTATTCATTTAGAATTGTACAAGTGTTGTTGTATTTGATTGATAATGTATATTGTATTGGGATTTTTCGGAATCGAAATATTTATACTTGTCGTCGGTTTTGTTTCATTGTTTGGATGTTGCTTGGTGAGTTTGAAATTTTGGCTAAGTATACTAGCCATAACATACACTATATGTTTAACATTATGTACGCTATGAACTGAGGTTTACGTACGTTAAACTTAGAGGATTGCGTACGTAACGATGGGTATCAGATCGCATCTGACTTTCGGCATGTGGGACCGAGCTAGCTGGATTCGTGGAGTTCGATTGGGACAGGCAGGTCAACGCACATTATGTACGCTATAACTTGAGGTTAACGTATGTAATGGTTAGGTTTGTTACGTACGTAATTTAGTTAACGTACGTAATGGGTACTCCATTATGAGGTAGTGAATTTTAGACTACGTAGCGTACGGTACGTAGAGGCGATAACGTACGTTAAGGGGCATAACGTACGTTAAGGTGGTGCTATAGCGGCCGTAATGAGCTTGTCAGATTATATATCTTGGTTTCGTATTTCATTTCTTCACGAACCAAAACTGATTTTCTCTCCCTAGAATCGTCCCTCTGGACTTGTTCTTGATACTTAGACTCTTCCAACTTGATTTGGAGCTTCATAACTTGGATTGAAGCTTAGGAACTTGAAGATTGGAGTGGATTCTTGATGGTTTCAGGTTGTTCATTTTTCTATAGGTATGTTGGTTAATCTTGTGTTTAACTCGAGATTATGTTGATGTTGTTGTCGTGTAGTTCGTGTAATGATGATTTGTTGAGGATAGTATGGTTCTTCATAGTTGTGATGGACTTATGATGAAGAAGATGATGATATAGATTGAGTTTGATTGTGTTCTTGATGTTTAAGAATACTTGGAGGTTATAATCATGTCTAAGAAGAGTTATGTTAAGATTTTTAGATGATTAACATAGCCTTGAGATGATTATTGTTGTTGGTTGTGTTCTTGAGAGATTGTAACAACTTTAGTAAGGATTTATGATGAATTAGGAGGTGATTATCATAATTTTTGAAATGGTTAAGTTAATCTTTTTGATTAATCCAAAATTCTTGAGGAATTGGTAATTGATTTTGGTGGAGACATCATGTTTGTTGTGACGATGATGTTCTTGAGGTATTGATGATGATATTGGTGATATTATCATTTTGAGATGATCGATTTGATGTTGTTCTTGATAATCCTTCTTGAATTGTTTTTCACAAGTTTTAAGAACATAATGATCATGTTAATTGACCATGAGGTGTTTGGAGGATGTTAGAATTCATAGTTGGAGACTATGATATTCGTTTATATGGTTTGATCGATTCGTGTTGAATCGGGGTTGTCTTTTGTGCTGTTTTCGATTTCTATCGTGTTATTGAATGAATTGTATTTTATTCAAGGTTTTTCGAGTGCTTGTGATTGTTGGAGGACGCCGTTCGTCTTTCGTTGGAGGATTTCGTCGCCTTTGGTTTGAGGCAAGTTTTATACTTGTACTAGTTAATGAGATTAATGTTATCATGTATATGTATGAATGTGTGTATCATTTCAAGACTTGGTCTCTTTATGATTTTGTTGATATCAGGGGATTGTTTGACACGATACCCTTCGGCAAATTATGGAAAATGTTATTGTTGTTCGGAAAAAGCCGTTCAAGGCATTGAGATACTCTTTGTTGATGTTATTGTCAAAAGCCGATTCGCGATATCGATGTATCAATTGTTGTTGTTGGTATTTATGTCGATTTAAGACGTTGTGATCATTGTTATTAATGTTGGTGTTTTGCTATTGATGTTGTGTTGGACTATTGAAGGCATTGACGTGTTCGATTATCATCTCCGTCATCGGTAACCTATTATAGGTGCCGAGGCATCCATTGTATCATTGTTATCGATTGGCCGTTCTAAGATAATCGATGTATTGAATTGGGACTGTCGAAGACATTTCCCATCCGTTGTATCGTTGTTATCGATTGGTCATTTTAAGGTAATCGATGTATTGAATTGGGACCGTCGAAGACATTTTCCATCCTTTGTATCGTTGTTATCGATTGGCCGTTCTAAGGTAATCTATGTATTGAATTGGGACTACGAAGACAATTCCCATCCGTTGTATTGTTGTTATCGATTGGCCGTTCTAAGGTGATCGATGTATTGAATTGGGACTGTCGAAGACATTTCCCATCCATTGAATCGTTGTTATCGATTGGTCGTTCTAAGACAATCGATGTATTGAATTGGGACTGTCGAGGGTAGTTCCCATCCGTTGAGTTGTTGTGATCGATTGGCCATTCCAAGGCAGTCGATGTATTTAAATGGGGACTGCCGAGGACAGTGCCCATCTGTGAGTCATTGTTGTCGTGTTGGCCGACTCAAGGCAGCACCCTATTATTCTTGTGAATTCGGTAATCTTGGGATCGTTGCCGTTTGTGATTAATTGTGTTTTGGAGGCTAGTCTTCTCTAGTGCTAGATGGGTAAGTTTGGGGCTTGAACCTTCGCGGTTGGTTTCCCAACACCTACAGTTCAGTAGGTCACGGTCACTGGGTGATATCATTATGGGCAACTCTGGGGCTTGAACCTTCGCGGTTGGTTTTCGAGCACCTACAATTCAGCAGGTCACGGTCATGTCGATGATCTCATTATGGGTAAGTTTGGGGCTTGAACCTTCGCGGTTGGTTTCCCAACACCTACAGTTCAGTAGGTCACTGTCATGTTGACGATCTCATTATGGGTATGTTTGGAGCTTGAACCTTCGCGGTTGGTTTCCCAACACCTACAGTTCAGTATGTCATGGTCATGTTGATGATCTCATTATGGGTAAGTTTGGGGCTTGATCCTTCGCGGTTGATTTCCCAACACCTACAGTTCAGTAGGTCACGGTCACTGGGTGATCTCATTATGGGTAAGTCTGGGGCTTGAAGCTTCGCGGTTGGTTTCCCATCACCTGCAATTCAGCAAGTCACGGTCATGTTGATGATCTCATTATGGGTAAGTTTGGGGCTTGGAACCTTTGCGGTTGGTTTCCCAACACCTACAGTTCAGTAGGTCACGGTCATGTTGATGATCTCATTATGGGTAAGTTTGGAGTGTAATATCCGCAATTTCGATTTTTCGGTAATTTTCTTTTTTCGGCGGAAGTCCGTTTTGACGACTCTCTCATGACCGTTTCGTCATTTCGAGAATAATTAATTCTGTACTTTTTGTCATCCGAGTTCGTTTCGGTGTCGTTTTGTTGAGTTCCATGCTTTTTAGCGACTTTTCCGCACTGGAGCTCGATTCTTGCGAATCTCGTCCAGCTGTTGTTTGAGTTTCGGCAAGTTCATTTAATGTTATTATTCATGTTGCGAGCTTTGGTTCGGTGTTTCGATCACGTATCGTGATTTTGGACGTTTTGGGCCGTTTTTGTAATTTCCCAAAGTCAGTGATAAATATTTCCGATGTCGAATTCCGACACGTCGGCAGGTCGGAATCGTTTGTTCTCTAAGTGCTTGGATTCGTCTTTGCGAGTACTTCGTAAACGTATCTTCGATTTTTACTCGAGTTCGGGTTTCGGGTCGTCCGGGCCGTCGGAGTGGCTACGGCCGAGTCACGGCCGTAGCGAGCACTGCTTTGCCGAGTTACGGCCGTAAGGTGCGATTACGGCCGTAAGGTGTCGAGTTACGGCCGTAAGCGTGATCGGGTACGGCCGTCTGCGCCGGGCGGATTTTGTGAAGGCCGATTACGGCCGTAAGGTGGGAGTTACGGCCGTAAGTGTCCCAGGCCGGGCGATTTTGACGAATGCGATTCTGGCCGTAAGGCTGCCAGTACGGCCGTAAGGTGTCCGAGTTACGGCCGTAAGGCCTTCCGATTCTGGCCGTAACCTGTAGGCTATATATAGCTGGCTCGGCGATTTCATTTCAACGCGATTTTTCTTCCTTTTTCGGCGTCCGCGACGGAGGCTCGAAATCGAGTTCTTGGCCAATTCTAATCATTTCCAAGGCATCTTGGAAGATCCTTGTTGATTATATCATCATCTAATCCGAGTATTTCGTCGAATCAAGGTATATTTCTTGATTTTCTTTCAAGTTGACTTTTTGGAGAATTGTTCTTGATTTCGTTTCTAATCCGATTTTGATGAATCGGTTGATGTTAGTAAACATTATTAATCATGTTCTATGGATTGTATATCCATATTTTCGATTCGTTCAACCCGATTGATGATTTTTAGGGTCTTGAGGAACTTTGAACATTTAGTGTTCGATTAAATGCCTCAAAGAGTTTCTTTCGGTCGTTATGTTGATTTCGATTGATATTGTGTTATTGAATGAATTGTATTTCATTCAAGGTGGTTCGAGTACTTGTGTTTACCGGAGGACGCCGTTCGTTGTTCGTGGAGGGATTCCATCGCCTTCGGTTGAGGCAAGTTTTATACTTGTACTAGTCAATGAGATTAATGTTATCATATATGTGTATGAATGTGCTGTATCATTCCGAGACTTAGTCTCTTCATGAATTCATTGATATTAAGATATCGTTCGATACGATAACTTTCGGCAATTATGCCAAATATTTCATTGTTCGTTAATGGCCGGTTCAAGGCATTGTGATACTCATTATTAATGTCATTGTCGGTAGCCGGTTCGCGGTATCGATGTATCGATTGTTGTTATTATAGATGTCAATTAAAGACATCGTTGAGATCATTGTTATTCCTGTTTGGATTGTCATTAAAACTGTACAGGCCGATTAAAGGCATTGGTTTATTCATTTCTCGCCTTCGTAAATGCGTAATCGATTAAAGGTGCCGGGGCATCCTTCATATCATTGTTATCGAATTGCCGTTCTCAAGCAAATCGAAATGTTCAATCATTCACTAAATCATTGTTATCGATTGACCTTTCTAAGGCAATCGAGGTATTCACTCATTCATCGTGTCATTGTTATCGATTGGCGTTCTCGCAAATCAAGTGTTCAATCATTTATGGTATCATTGTTTTCGATTGACCGCTTTAGGCAATCGAGGTATTGAATCATCCTTTGCATTATTGTTGTCGGTTGGCGTTCTAAGGCAATCGAGGTGTTAATTTGGGACCTTCAAGGACGGTGTCTATCCGTGTGTTACTATCATCGTGTTGGCCGACTCAAGGCGGCACACTATCATTCATTGTGATACGGCTTCGTGCGTGGCTTCGCCCTAATTGTGATACGGCTTTCATGCGTGGCCCGGCCCTAATTGTGATACGGCTTTCATGCCGTGGCTTCGGCCCTAATTGTGATACGGCTTTCATGCCGTGGCTTCGGCCCTAATTGTGATACGGCTTTCATGCCGTGGCTTCGGCCCTAATTGTGATACGGCTTTCATGCTGTGGCTTCGGCCCTAATTGTGATACGGCTTTCATGCCGTGGCTTCGGCCCTAATTGTGATACGGTTTTCATGCCGTGGCTTCGGCCCTAATCAATAACAGCTTCGGGCTGTTTCGACTTCATGTGATTGTGATATTTGACAGCTTCGGCTGAGTGTCTTTAAGGCCTTTGTGATTGTCTTGGTAACTTCATTGGAGTCTTCGGGCATTGTGATTCATAATTAATTCAGTTCTGGTTTGGTTCATGTCGTGTAATTCATTGTGGTACTCTGTGATTATGATTCGTCGTTGGGCACTTATGTTCTAACCTATTGAACAGGTATTAATAGTATGCCGTGGGCATAGTATTTCACGAATGCTCGGTTCTTACATTGGTTTGTGAGCATCTCGTATTATTATTATCATTGTACCGTTTCATTCTGCCTTTGGATGCATATCATGTTATACATGTATTTGATATTCATTATCTGGATGACTGACCCCGTGGGGGCGGAACATGTTTTCATGTTTTAGGTGCTTGCGAGGAGAGAGTTGAGACACAGGGGCATGATGATGGCGACGAGGCATTCGAGCGATACTAGTCCGAGTTGTTCATTGTTGGTCGATCGTTGGAGTGTACTCCGGTCTTGTCGATTGTTGTCGTGTTGTATTAGAGCAATGATGTTCGTGGAATCTTTGTTGTATTTCATTTTGGCCATGGCGGCCACTTTGGTCGTTGCAAGTCCCTATCGGAAGATGGTGTTGGATATCATGGTAGGGACTATGATGTTCCCTTGTTGTTTAATTTAACGTATTTTAGTCATGTTCGCTTTGGTGGATCTCTGGCGTGGGGTCCACGACCGTAATAACTTGATAGGATTTGGGGTGTTACAGAAATGGTATCAGAGCGTTGGGTTGTGAAATACCCTGAGATGTGAGTTATGTGGTCCTACCGACGCGGTAGTAGTGGGATTGTCAGGTTATGACAATCTAGTCAGTCAGGTTTTGTGAGTCGTAATATTAGTGCGACTGCACAAGTCATTCATTCATCGAGTCGTCGTCAGTGAAGACTAGTATCGCGAGACCTCGAAGCTTCGTATGACCTGTGTAAGGACTCGATTCTCTTTGTGTTCATACATCCATCATGTCATTAATCATTCATGCTTTGCTGAAACCTATATGTGATATTAGTGCTATGATTGATTCATGATTAATTGTTTTGGAGCACGTGTGACTTGTGTAAGCATTAAGGATCAACTCATTTATCAGTTAATAATTTTCAATCATCATTTTGATCTCATCACTCAGTTAATTCATTCATCACTCAGTCAATATCATCACTCAGATAATTCATCTATCACTCAGTTAATTCATTCCTCACTCAGTCAATATCATCACTCAGATAATTCATTCATCAGTCAGTTAATTCCTTCATCACTCAGTCAATATCATTCATCACTCGGTTAATTCATTCATCACTCGATTAATTCATTCATCACTCAGTTAATTCCTTCATCACTTAGTCAATCTCATTGTTCATATTAATTCATTAATCACTCAGTCAATCTCATTGTTCCGTCAATTCATTCATTACTCAGTCAATCTCATTATTCAGTTAATTAATTCATCACTCAGATAATTCATTCATCACTCAGCCAATATCATTAGTCAGTTAATTCATCACTTAGTTAACTCATTCATCACTCAGTTAATTCATTCATCATTCAGTCAATATCATGGCTCAGTTGCTTCGTTCATCACTCAATTAACCTCATCGTTCAGCTAATTCATTCATCACTCAATTAATCTCATCGTTTAGCTAATTCACTCGTCACTCGACCAATCTCATGGTTGATTAATTCATTAATCGTTCAGCCCATCTCACGGTTCAGTTGTTGATCTTGAGGATCGAATTTTCAACCTTGTTAACTTGTTCAAGGTAATCATTTCAGGAATTTCATCAGGCAATCATGTTACCTCATTTGATGTCTCATACGATCTTATCATATTCTGACATAATTTCGACGATCATTTCATTAAATCATTAATGCATTCATTGTGCGAGGGCGTGTATGCTCATTATTGTCACTCTGTAATGTAATCATAATGCGATATTCATGCGGAATCTATAATCATCATGTGACTTTCCTACTTCAGTATGGATAGAGCTGTCAGAGGACGCAAGGGAAGAGGCCGCGGTGCAGGCCAGAAACCGGGATCTCGTGTGCATGCCCACACGAACGCGAGGGATATCATTAATTCATCAAATAGCGAGGCTACTCATTCATCAGCAGATAATCATTCACTGTCAGGGAGTCGTCCCCGAGAGGCATCTCACTCGGAAGGTGTTCGGGTTGATCCATTCATATTTATACAGGGCATGATGGCCCAGATGACTCAGATGACGCGGATAGTGGAGACCATGCAGACCTCGATAGTTCGTGGTCCACCGCAACAGGGATGCCAGGTGCCATTTCATGGACAGACTGGAGGAGTGAATCAGATTGTGGGCGATATCTCTCGTCAGATGCCACCTACTTTTGAGGGTTCGTTGGAACCAGTTGATATTGTTCATTGGCTCGAGCATTTTGATAAACTCTTCGACATGGTTCAGTGTCCGGAAGAGAGTAAAGTGGCAGTAGCGGCTTATTACTTGAGTAAGGGCGCTTATTCGTGGTGGCTTTCTGTGAAACCCTTCGATCGTGATTGTATTTGGAGCGAGTTCAAGACTCTCATGTTAGAGAGGTATTATCCGGCTCCACTTCGTGAAGCCAAGTTGTCAGAAGTTTTGAACCCCGAATCCGTCAAGGACGAGGGTGTTATTGTCATTGCTGAGAAGTTTCAGGGACTACTTCAGTTTGCTTCGTCAATTATCCGTACTGAGGCGGATAAAATTAAGTATTTTTGCAAGAGGTTAAATCCGCAGTTGAGGATGCAGTTGTTAAATCACAATTGTAATTCACTTAGCGAGTTCATCGAGAAGGCTCTTAGAGCAGAGTTTTTGATCAAGGAGCTTACTAAGAAGCATCCTTCAGCTTCTTCGGGTGAGAGGACTAGGATGCCGGTTCGTTCTGAGGGACATCGGGCTACGACGTCCAAAAGGTCGTTTTCGGTCGTCTTCGTCCGAAAGCATCTTCCTCTCGAGGCAGCGAGTTCGACCGTTGTTTGCTTTAATCGTGATTCGGCAGGCACGTGAATACTCGGTGTACGGTGCCGGCTATTATGCATTTTACGTGTGGGAACCCGGGACACCTACGGAAATATTGCGGGGTCCTAGTTAGTAGATCTCGAGAGAGCTCAAGGGCCTCGGGGACTTTGTTACTCCAGCTCGTGCTTCATCCAAGGGGTCCTACCAGGCTTCGAGAGCCATAGGTAAGGACATTCATCACCGGTTTTGAACAAGTTAATTCTTGCTCGGTAATAGTATAATCATTCATTTCATTTGTCGTTCATTCATTCAAATAATTCATTCATCATATATCAATCACGTTGAGACTTATAATTATCAAACTAATCATTCACTTCACGGAAACTATGTTTCCAATCATTTCATTTGAGCTATCACTCATTACGTTATCATTTCACCCAGGTGAGCCATTCTTGATCCTTGTTAGATTTCGATTCATTATCATTCATTGTGATCATTCTTGTTCGTGTGTATTTCGTTGATTTTTCATGGCGGGATATTGCTTCTCCTACTTGTTTTAAGTTTCGGAATGAAACTTCTTTTAAGGGTAGTATGTAATATCCGCAATTTGATTTTCGGTAATTTTCTTTTTTAGCGGAAGTCCGTTTTGACTCGTTCATGACCGTTTCGCCATTTCGAGAATAATTAATTCTGTACTTTTTGTCATCCGAGTTCGTTTCGGTGTCGTTTTGTTGAGTTCCATGCTTTTAGCGACTTTTCAAGATGGAGCTCGATTCTTGCGAATCTCGTCCGAGCTGTTGTTTGAGTTTCTCGCAAGTTCATTTAATGTTATTATTCATGTTGCGAGCTTTGGTTCGGTGTTTCGATCACGTATCGTGATTTTGAGACGTTTTGGGCCATTTTTGTAATTTCCCAAAGTCCAGGGTAATTATTTCCGTTGTCGAATTCCGACACTTCGGATGGTCGGAATCGTGTGTTCTCTTAGTGCTTGGATTCGTCTTTGCGAGTACTTCGTAACCGTATCTTCGATTTTTACTCAGTTCGGGTTTCGGTCGTCCGGCCGTCGGAGTAGCCACGAGTCACGGCCGGAGCGAGGCATGGCTCGCCGAGTTACGGCCGTAAGGTGCGATTACGGCCGTAAGGTGTCCGATTACGGCCGTAAGCGTGATCGGGTACGGCCGTCTGAGCGCCGGGCGGATTTTGACGAAGGCCGATTCTGGCCGTAAGGTGGGAGTTACGGTAGTAAGTGTCATTTGGTCTTGGCGATTTTGACGAATGCGGTTACGGCCGTAAGGCTGCCGAGTACGGCCGTAAGGTGTCCGAGTTACGGCCGTAAGGCTCGCCGATTCTGGCCGTAACCTGCCGGCTATATATAGCTGGCTCGGCGATTTCATTTCAACGCGATTTTTCTTCCTTTTTCGGCGGCGGCGACGGAGGCTCGAAATCGAGTTCTTGGCCGATTCTAATCATTTCCAAGGCATCTTGGAAGATCCTTGTTGATTATATCATCATCTAATCCGAGTATTTCGTCGTATCAAGGTATATTTCTTGATTTTCTTTCAAGTTGACTTTTTGGAGAATTGTTCTTGATTTCGTTTCTAATCCGATTTTGATGAATCGGTTGATGTTAGTAAACATTATTAATCATGTTCTATGGATTGTATATCCATATTTTCGATTCGTTCAACCCGATTGATGATTTTTAGGGTCTTGAGGAACTTTGAACATTTAGTGTTCGATTAAATGCCTCAAAGAGTTTCTTTCGGTCGTTATGTTGATTTCGATTGATATTGTGTTATTGAATGAATTGTATTTCATTCAAGGTGGTTCGAGTACTTGTGTTTACCGGAGGACGCCGTTCGTTGTTCGTGGAGGGATTCCATCGCCTTCGGTTGAGGCAAGTTTTATACTTGTACTAGTCAATGAGATTAATGTTATCATATATGTGTATGAATGTGTTGTATCATTCCGAGACTTAGTCTCTTCATGAATTCATTGATATTAAGAGATCGTTCGATACGATACCTTTCGGCAATTATGCCAAATATTTCATTGTTCGTTAATGGCCTGTTCAAGGCATTGTGATACTCATTATTAATGTCATTGTCGGTAGCCGGTTCGCGGTATCGATGTATCGATTGTTGTTATTATAGATGTCAATTAAAGACATCGTTGAGATCATTGTTATTCCTGTTTGGATTGTCACTAAAACTGTACAGGCCGATTAAAGGCATTGGTTTATTCATTTCTCGCCTTAAGTAAGTGGTAACCGATTAAAGGTGCCGGGGCATCCTTCATATCATTGTTATCGAATTGCCGTTCTCAAGCAAATCGAAATGTTCAATCATTCACTAAATTATTGTTATCGATTGACCTTTCTAAGGCAATCGAGGTATTCACTCATTCATCGTGTCATTGTTATCGATTGGCCGTTCTCGGGCAAATCGAAGTGTTCAATCATTTATGGTATCATTGTTGTCGATTGACCGTTTTAGGCAATCGAGGTATTGAATCATCATTTGCATTATTGTTGTCGGTTGGCGTTCTAAGGCAATCGAGGTGTTAATTTGGGACCTTCAAGGACGGTGTCTATCCGTGTGTTACTATCATCGTGTTGGCCGACTCAAGGCGGCACACTATCATTCATTGTGATACGGCTTCGTGCGTGGCCGCCCTAATTGTGATATGGCTTTCATGCCGTGGCCGGCCCTAATTGTGATACGACTTTCATGCGTGGCTTGGCCCTAATTGTGATACGGCTTTCATGCGTGGCTTGGCCCTAATTGTGATACGGCTTTCATGCCGTGGCTTCGCCCTAATTGTGATACGGCTTTCATGCGTGGCCGGCCCTAATTGTGATACGGTTTTCATGCCGTGGCCGGCCCTAATCAATAACTTGACCGGTGTTTTCGACTTCATGTGATTGTGATATTTGAGCCTTGGGCCGAGTGTCTTTAAGGCCTTTGTGATTGTCTTGGTAACTTCATTGGAGTCTTCGGGCATTGTGATTCATAATTAATTGATTGGTTTGGTTCATGTCGTGTAATTCATTGTGGTACTGTGATTATGATTCGTCGTTGGGCACTTATGTTCTAACTTTGTTGAACAATTATTAATAGTATGCCGTGGGCATAGTATTTCACGAATGCTCGGTTCTTACATTGGTTTGTGAGCATCTCGTATTATTATTATCATTGTACCGTTTCATTCTGCCTTTGGATGCATATCATGTTATACATGTATTTGATATTCATTATCTGGATGACTGACCCCGTGGGGGCGGAACATGTTTTCATGTTTTAGGTGCTTGCGAGGAGAGAGTTGAGACACAGGGGCATGATGATGGCGACGAGGCATTCGAGCGATACTAGTCCGAGTTGTTCATTGTTGGTCAGTCAGTTGGAGTGTACTCCAGTCTTGTCAGTTGTTGTCGTGTTGTATTACCCGAACAGATGTTCGTGGATGCTGTTGTATTTCATTTTGGCCATGTAGGCCACTTTTGTCGTTGAAATTCCCTATCGGAATATTGTGTTGGATATCATGGTAGGGACTATGATTTTCCCTTGTTGTTTAATTTAACGTATTTTAGTCATGTTCGCCTGGTGGATCTTCTGGCGTGGGGTCCACGGCACTGTAATAACCCAATAGGATTTGGGGGTGTTACATGGAGCTTGAACCTTCGCGGTTGTTTTCCCAACACCTACAGTTCAGTAGGTCACGGTCATGTTGATGATCTCATTATGGGTAAGTTTGGGGCTTGAACCTTCGTGGTTGATTTCCAATTTTACAGCGGAAATACATTTCAAAAAGACAAACTTAATAATCACAAGTAATATTCTCGAGATATCGTTAAAACAAAACATACTTTGACGTGAAAATAAAAGAAATCTAACACTTGTTCATAAAGCATAGCTTGAGAAAAATAACAGTAAATAAATAATAACTATTCATGAAGCTTGATCATTCCACACTCAAACGCATGCCACATTGAGCTCCTCAACCTGAAAGAGTTATAAAAATGGGGTGAGATTTCAACTCGCTCAGTGTGGAGGGTACACAATATGTCTAAGTTAATTTTTAAATATATTAGCAGCTATAAACAACATGACTGATAAATTCTGAAGCTCGTCGGCTAGCCCGAAGGGTTTATGCACAATTAAGTGCTTCTGACTGGTTTGCACATTTAAGTGCTTCTGACTGATTTGCACATTTAAGTGCTTCTGACTGAATTTCCCACACCTGGATAAAATGCAGTTCTTGAAATTGAATGTGATGAAGATGGTTGATTCGACAATCCTAGGCCCGTAAACCTTGATTATTGTGATAATAATAGTTCATTGCTATAATATGGCTGAATATTAAATAATAGAATTAAATTATAAGTGAATAATAATAGTAATTGAAAAGGTCACAGTAGTCAAGTGTCGGGAATCATTGGAAACATGCTGGGGGTCGAATTAAAAGGATTGGGAAAACTGAGGAACTCAAATTGAATACACTGAAAAGTTGATTTGGGGTCAAATCGAATGGTCTCGAAGATGGGGGACTCAATTGGAATACTCAAAAAAGAGGACTAGGTATAAAATTGAAGGAACCAAAAACTAAGGGATGAAATTAAAAGTTTAGCTAAAGTATTGGGAAAAGAAATCCACCACACAGCGAAAGAAAGGGGTCAGATCGTTTTCTTTTTTTCCTCTCAACTCGTCGGTCTCTCTCTCTAACTACTGGAAAATTTTCTCCCTCTGACGATTCCCCGCTCACTGAAAAATTCCGTCTCTCACTGATGAACACATAAAGAAAAATCGACAGACACATAAACACAAGGAATCGACAAATACCCCCAGAGCTGTAACACTCCAAACTAGGCGGATATTACAGTGCCGTGGACCCCCAACTGGGACCCACCAGGCGAATGAAAATTAATGAATTACATAATATAACTATAGTACCGAACCACATTATATTACCAGTTACTCCGATGAGGAGTTTCAAGTACAATACACCCGGGAATACAGAATACATGTATATTTCATATGAAGATGAAATATACAACACTGAATAAAATAAAAGTCTAAACGGAAACTGCAGCGGAAAAATACACATCAAGAAACATGAATAAATGGAAATACTGGGGGGCCCTACTAGTATCACTGGGACTCCTCGCCGTCAATGTTCTCTTCCCGTGCCTTTTCCTTGCCATGACCTGAGAACAACATCTCCAACGAGGTCAGTTACACAGAACAACAATCCTCAAGAGTTGAACGAGCACAATAATTACATATCTTAGTTATGAAATCAAGCCGAAGAGGGGCATCGTAGTACGCCCGTAATGGGACGTGCAAGTGCACAAGACGAGTGTCCGGACACACCCGCACTTGTGCCTAATTAGTCTCACAAAGGCACGTTACCGTGTGCACAGTCCAATGATCGTGTGCCCGACTAAAAATTCCACACATAACCACCAGGTCACACAATATGATCCCAGAAGGTCACAAGAACAAGAGTGACCATGATGAATATTAATGAATAGCAATCCGACAAGGGTCAAGAATGACTCACCTCAATGAAATAATAACGCAATGAATGATAGCTCAATGAAATGATTGGAACCGTCGTTCCTCGTGAATTGAATGATTAGTTTGATAATTACAAGTCTCAACATGATTAATATACTATGAATGAATTATGAATATGAATGAACAACAATGAAAGGAATGATTATCCTTTTAACCGAGCAAGAATTAACTTGCCTCAAAACCGGTGATGAAATGTCCTCCCTCGAACAAACGTCCTTAATGGAATTATCGGTCACTCGAACAACCTTGAATAACATAATTACCAACAAACGCTTAATATATGTATCAAGTATGATCACAACCAACTCAAAACGTCGATACGATAAAGCCAAACTCATTGGGACATTATAAGAAACACGTAGTAACCAATCTCAATTATATCGACAAACGTACAAGGAGTGATTCAATCCAACAAAACATCCTCAATACAATCAATAATACAATATGGACACGCAATTTAGAGATTTCCACAACATCTAATCGAAACCCCAAATTGCAAAATCAACATTCAAAAGGGTTTTGAATAATTCTCCAACTATCTAAAGATACTTAGAAACTCATAATCATACGTATATCTCTTCATATATCATGATTATAACATCCAAAACATCATACTCCATCTCAAAATCAAAATCTAAGGTTTTGAAGAAATAACCTTAAAGATCCAACCTCTTCGATCCGTCGAAACTTGTTGGGATTCGGTCCAAAGATCCCGCCTACATGGGCTTAAAAATGCGCGAGGCGCGGCTTGCAATTCGACTGTGAGATCTGCACTAGAAAGTGGTTAAATGAATTGATTTGGACTACTCATACCAACAAGATGCATCTTCTTTCTCGTAGCCATCATATAGAAACTCCAAAGTTAAGCGTGCTTGGCACGGAGTAGTTATGGGATGGGTGACCCCGGGAAGTTTCTCAGGTGCGCATGAGTGAGGACAAAGCACGCTAGAAAAGACTCGTGTTGGTACGGTGAGGACAGTCTTCATCATTTCGGGACCAACAAAACTCATGTTAATCGGCTTCCCAAGCTCCACAAACAAATAAAGATGATTAAAACACGAACACACAAGTTTGATGATGAAAATCCTCTCCCAAGAAGCTCTCTCTCGGTCTCAAGTGAAGAAATGGTGAAATGAATACAAAAGTCCCGTCCATGTCCTTAAGCACTGCGCAGAGTTACGCCGTAACTCTGCCACCTTACGGCCATAACATCCTTACCTTACGGGCGTAAGAAAGCTTCGTCTAGAAAATGAATAATGTCCAATTCCTGGCCTTACGGCCATAACACTTCGGCCTATACAGCCGTAACTATCCTTCGTCGAACAAACATGCCAGCCAACTGCTCGACTGACGGCTGTAACACAACCTCCCTTACGGCCGTAAGTATCCTTCGTCAAGACACCCCCGAACCCAGTGCTCTCTTGTACGGCCGTAGCGTGCCCCTTCTTGCGGCCGTACCGTCTTCTTCTTACTGCTGTATCTAGCGAGGCTTACGGCCGTAAGATGTCTTCGTCCAAAAACCATAAAACTAATTAATGCATGTTACGACCGTAATGCACGATATGTTATGGCCGTAACTCACTGCTGGAATGACAACAATCCGACAACTCCATCTTCTCATTACAAATGATGAATGATCCGACATACAATATTTGTATGAATATAATTAAGTCAAAAAACATGCAATATATGATACTTCCAACACAAGGCTACCAATCACAATGTTTATGATAATATTCTCATCTCGATTCTCAAACGGAGTTGAATGACGATCGATAATTGATACACGGCTCAAAGTACGCCAACGATGAATACAAATGAATGAACATGAATGATGAATGATTATTATTGAGTGAAAATACTGAGTGACAAATACTGAATGATAATAAATGAATTCACGACCGGGTATTACATACTCCCCCCTAAAAGAGTTTCATCCTCGAAACTAAGGATCAAACAATTCGGGACAACTCTTCCGCATACTATCCTCGGTTTCCCAAGTAGCCTCTTCGACTCCGTGTCTAGACCACCGAATTTTAACAAAAGGAATCGCCTTGTCCCTCAACTGTTTGATTCGTCGCTCTAAGACTCGACAGACGCTCCTCGTACGTATGATCATCCGCGATCTCGATTTCATCGAATCAAGTATATGACTCAGGTCGGCAACATACTTCCTCAATCGAGAGACGTGAAACACATTATGAACTCGGCTCAAAGCCGGAGATAAAGCCAATCGATAAGCTAGACCGCCTACTCGATCCAAAATCTCAAATGGTCCAATGAATCTCGACTCAACTTTCCTCTCTTTCGAACGGAAAATACCTCGACTGGGATACCTTGACCAAAACGTGGTCACCTGCCTCCAACTCTAATGGTCGATGACGATTATCTGCATAAGATTTTTTTCGACTCTGAGCGGTCAACAAACGACTCCTGATCAACGCTACCTTCTCGCGGGCGGCTAACAACATATTGGGCTCAGTGCCAATTGATTCTGATAAGTCATCCCAACACAAGGGAGATCGACAACGACGACCGTATAAGGCTTCGTACGGTGCCATCTTAATCGAAGCATGCCAACTGTTATTGTACGTGAACTCAATCAATGGTAGTTGGGCTTCCTAATCATCCTTCCAATCGAGAACACATGCTCTCAACATATCCTCCAGCATCTGAATAGTTCGCTCTGATTGTCCGTCGGACTGAGGGTGAAAAGTTATGCTGAAATTTAGATGAGTTCCCATAGCACGATGAACTGACTTCCAAAAATGTGACACGAATCACCCGTCACGATTAGAAACAATACTCTTAGGAGTACCGTGCAATCTCACGATCTCTTTAATGAACAACTGAGCAAGTCTATCGGGACACCACATATCCTTGATCTCGAGGAAATGAGCTGACTTAGTTAAACGGTTCACGATTACCCAAATTGTATTCATGCCACGACGACTCGTCGGCAAACTCGTGATGAAGTCCATTGAAATATCCCCCCACTTCCATTCTGGGATAGGAAGCAGTTTCAGCATACCTGCCGGTCGCTGATGTTCTATCTTGACTTGCTGACAGGTCAAACATCTCGAAATAAATTCTGCGACTTCTCGCTTCATATTACTCCACCAGTAATTTTGTTTCAAGTCTTTGTACATCTTTCTAGACCCCGGATTAGAATAAGGGGTAGCATGGGCCTCTCGCAAAATCGAGTTTTTCAACTCGTTATCCGCCGAAACACTTAACCGGTTCTTAAAACGCAAAAGTCCATTCTAGTGGACTACAACTCCATGGGCCTTCCCCTGAGCCACATCATCTCGAATGCGCAACAAATATAGGTCTGAACCCTGATTCACTCGGATCACCTCCTCAAGTGGCAATGAAATATCTAACATACAAAGATGTCCTTGCACTCGCTGTAACCAGACCTCGATCTCAAGCCTTAGGAACTCCTGTTGAAGTTCCTTCTGAACAGTTAAACGAGCAAGCAATTTCTCCTGAACAGTACGGCTCAAGGCGTCGGTGACAACGTTCGCCTTACCCGGGTGGTATTGAATCTCGATATAATAATCTTTAATCAGTTCCAACCACTGTCTCTGCCGCATGTTTAACTCTTTCTGAGTAAATATATACTTCAAACTCTTATGATCGGTGAAAATCTGACAGGTGACGCCATAAAGATAATGATGCCAAATCTTCAATGCGAATACCACGACCGCTAGCTCCAGGTCGTGGGTCGGATAATTGACCTCGTAAGGCCTCAGTTGCCGTGAAGCATAGGCAATCACCTTCCCGTTCTGCATTAATACACATCCGAGACCGTGTCCGGACGCATCACTATAAACCACAAATCCTTCCGTCCCTTGTGGTAAAGAAAGGATAGGCGCTGAAATTAAACGGCTCTTGAGCTTCTCAAAACTCTGCTGACACGCGTCAGACCACGTGTATTTCTTATCCTTCCGCAAAAGGTTAGTCATAGGTTGAGCAATTTGAGAAAACCCTTCCACAAATCGCCGGTAATAACCTGCTAATCCGAGGAGTCTTCGGATTTACTTAACATTCTTCGGAGGTTGCCAATCTTGGATAGCCTCCGTCTTCTGAGGGTCGACACGTACCCCATCTGATGAAATCACATGTCTGAGAAACGTCACCTCGGACATCTAGAACTCAAATTTGGAAAACTTTCCATAAAATTGCTCTCGTCTCAGAACTTCGAGAACCTGGTGAAGGTGGAGTTCGTGCTCCTTTTGATTACGAGAATAGATCAAAATGTCATCTATGAAAACAACCACGAACTGATCTAAATAGTCGATGAAAACTCGGTTCATTAACTCTATGAATACCGCAGGTGCATTAGTTAACCCAAACGGCATCACTACAAACTCGTAGTGCCCATAGCGTGTTCGAAATGTCGTTCTAGCGATATCCGACTCTCGAATTCATAACTGATGATACCCAGATCTCAAATTGATCTTGGAAAATACTGAAGCTCCTTCAAGCCGATCTAAGAGATAATCGATGCGGGGTAGGGGATACTTATTCTTGATCGTTACCCTATTCAATTCCCGATAATCAATACATAAGCGAAGTGAACCATCTTTCTTCTTGACAAATAACATTGGTGCTCCCCACGGGGATGCACTCGGTCGGATATAACACTTATCGGTCAATTCCTCCAGTTGATTCTTCAATTCCTGTATTTCGGTTGGGGCCATATGATACGGTGCTTTCGATAGCGGGGACGTAGCAGGCTCCAAATCTATCGTGAATTCCAAATCTCTCTGTGGAGGTAAACCAGGTAACTCGTCTAGAACCAGATTGGCGTAGTCTCTCACTATGGGAATATCCACCAACGTCACTAATGATTTCTCGGTCTTGGTCATATAGCACCAATAACTGACACACCCCTGATTGAGTAATTTCACTGCTTTCATCATATTAATAACTTTTCCGGAACGGGTGGGGTTACCCCCCTGAAATACACACTTGACTCCATTGTCTGAAACGATAGTGACCATACGCTTACGAACATTAAGGATGGCATCGTGACGATCCATCCAATCAATACCCAAAATAACGTCGTCTTTAGGTAAGTCTATCACGATTAGGTCCGCCAACCATTCATGGACATTAAGCTGAATCGGACAGTTCCTAACATCACAATTTCCGATAATTATTCTACCGTCTCGTAGACCAATGACATAAGGTTCGCAACTAGTAGCACTATTCAGGTGTAGTCTACTCAAACATGACTCGGAAATGAATGAATGTGATGCGCCAGTATCAAAAAGGGTACACACAGGTTGAGATAGAATTTCGAGTGTACCTGAAATCATTCGGGCCTCCGGATCGTCGGTCTTTTTCATCTCGTAAACTCGGGGCTTGCCAACCCCTGCACCGGATGCTCCTGTCTGATAGTTATGGGCACCACCTTTAGTTGCTCCCGTCGTCTTAAACGCGTGGACTGAGTGGCCTGATTCTGAACAGCCGACTGCTTTGGGGCTTGAGATGCCGTCAGAGTAGGTTTGGAGTCTCTTCGGCATAAACGGGCCTTATGCCCGGCAATCCCACAGTTGTTACATGTGATAGTGTGCCTCGGACACTTAGTGCTGAAATGACCATGCTCTCCACAGTTGAAACAGGTGATGGCCGAACTGGCCGCTCGGGACTGAGATTCCACAGGTTTAGGCGCCGTAGGAGGTTGCTCAGAAAAAGTAGAACCCGTATGAGGCTTCTTGAAGGCTGCCCGATTACCCTCGGGCTGATTACGATTCTTCGATTTCTTGCTAGCAGATGAAGGTTGTTGCTTAGCAATTTCCTTAGCAGTAAGCTCATAAGTAAGAGCTTTCTCAATGAATTCGTCCAGGGTGGCGCAATGATGATTAAGCAATTGCATCCGCATATGAGGTTTCAACTTCTTACTGAAGTACTTGATTTTATCCGCCTTGGAGTGGATAATGGATGAGGCGAATGGAAGTAGCTCCTGAAACTTCTCGGTGATGGCGAGAACATCATCTTCCGCTGAGGGGTCGGGACTGAGTAATTCCGATAACTTGCCTCCCTGAGTGGGGACGGATAGTATCTTTCCATCATAAGGGTCTTAAGCTGGACGTAACTACAAGATCCATCGTTGGGCTTCAAAGATAGCCACCATGAGCGAGCGCTCTTACCTAGATCGTAAGCCGCAACCGAAACTTTGTGCCCTTCGGGACACTCCACCATAGCAAATAGCTTCTTGAAATGTTCAAGACAGTGAATAATATCCGCCGGCTCAGATGAGCCCTCAAAACTAGGTGGTCTCTGGCGAGAGATGTCGCCAATAATACTGCTCACACTCCTCTCTTGCCTCTGAGGTGACGGCGGAGGAGCCTGTTGATTCTGAGTGGTTCAGTTCTGCATCGTCTCCATCAGACGCGCCATCTTAGTCATCTGGGCCATCATGCCCTGCATAAAAGTGAATGGATCAACCCAAATACCTCCCGATTGAGCTGTATCTCGGGTACGACTTCCCGACAGTGAATGACTATGTCCTGTTGAATGAGTGGCAGCGTCGCTACTTGTTGAATTAGCATTATTCCTCGCGTTCGTGTGGGTATTCACACGAGCTCCCAGGTTTCGGCCCGCACCGCGGCCTCTTCCCTGTGTACTCTGACAGCTCTATCCATACTGAAGTAGGAAAGTCACATGATAATTATAGGTTTCGCATGAAAGATCAACTGAGGTGACATGATTATCTGATGAAATTATTGAAATGATTATCTTGAGCAAGTTAACAAGATTGATGATACGATCCACAAGATCAACAACTGAACAATGATATTGACTGAGTGATTAATGAGTTAATATGATCTATAAGATCAAGAATGATGATGAGGATTGTTGACTGATGAATGAATAAATGAATTGATTCTTATTGCCAGAAATTATACCATGGCGTCAGAAATCATACCGTTCTTTTGGACCGAGGGGCTCGGCGCTTGCACAGGTCACACGTGACGCAAAAATCCAATGATACTAGTTCGATGAACGATGATACCACGCTCCGATACCAACTTTGTAACACCCCCAACTAGGCAGATATTACAGTGCCGTGGACCTCCAACTGGGACCCACCAGGCGAATGAAAATTAATGAATTACATAATATAAAGGTAGACCGAACCACATTATATTACCAGTTACTCCGATGAGGAGTTTCATGTACAATACACCCAGGAATACAGAATACATGTATATTTCATATGAAGATGAAATATACAACACTGAATAAAATAAAAGTCCGAACGGAAACTGCAGCGGAAAAATACACATCAAGAAACATGAATAAATGGAAAGACTGGGGCCCCCTACTAGTATCACTAGGACTCCTCGCCGTCAACGTTCTCTTCCCGTGTCTTTGCCTTGCCATGACCTGAGAACAACATCCTAACGGGGTCACTTACACAGAACAACAATCCTCAAGAGTTGAACGAGCATAATAATTACATATCTTAGTTATGAAATCAAGCCGAAGAGGGGCATCGTAGTACGCCTGTAATGGGACGTGCAAGTACACAGGACGAGTGTCCGGACACACCCGCACTTGTGCCTAATTAGTCTCACGGAGGCACGTTACCGTGTGCACAGTCCAATGATCGTGTGCCCGACTAAAAATTCCACACATAACCACCCGACAACGCAATATGATCCCAGAAGGTCACAAGAACAAGAGTGACCATGATGAATATTAATGAATAGCAATCCGACAAGGGTCAAGAATGACTCACCTCAATGAAATAATAACGCAATGAATGATAGCTCAATGAAATGATTGGAACCGTCGTTCCTCGTGAATTGAATGATTAGTTTGATAATTACAAGTCTCAACATGATTAATATACTATGAATGAATTATGAATATGAATGAACAACAATGAAAGGAATGATTATCCTTTTAACCGAGCAAGAATTAACTTGCCTCAAAACCGGTGATGAAATGTCCTCCCTCGAACAAACGTCCTTAATGGAATTATCGGTCACTCGAACAACCTTGAATAACATAATTACCAACAAACGCTTAATATATGTATCAAGTATGATCACAACCAACTCAAAACGTCGATACGATAAAGCCAAACTCATTGGGACATTATAAGAAACACGTAGTAACCAATCTCAATTATATCGACAAACCTACAAGGAGTGATTCAATCCAACAAAACATCCTCAATACAATCAATAATACAATATGGACACGCAATTTAGAGATTTCCACAACATCTAATCGAAACCCCAAATTGCAAAATCAACATTCAAAAGGGTTTTGAATAATTCTCCAACTATCTAAAGATACTTCGTAGAAACTCATAATCATACGTATATCTCTTCATATATCATGATTATAACATCCAAAACATCATACTCCATCTCAAAATCAAAATCTAAGGTTTTGAAGAAATAACCTTAAAGATCCAACCTCTTCGATCCGTCGAAACTTGTTGGGATTCGGTCCAGCATCCTGCCTACATGGGCTTAAAAATGCGCGAGGCGCGGCTTGCAATTCGACCTGTGAGATCTGCACTAGAAAGTGGTTAAATGAATTGATTTGGACTACTCATACCAACAAGATGCATCTTCTTTTCTGGTAGCCATCATATAGAAACTCCAAAGTTAAGCGTGCTTGGCCTGGAGTAGTTATGGGATGGGTGACCCCCTGGGAAGTTTCTCAGGTGCGCATGAGTGAGGACAAAGCACGCTAGAAAAGACTCGTGTTGGTACAGTGAGGACAGTCTTCATCATTTCTGGGACCAACAAAACTCATGTTAATCGGCTTCCCAAGCTCCACAAACAAATAAAGATGATTAAAACACGAACACACAAGTTTGATGATGAAAAATCCTCTCCCAAGAAGCTCTCTCTCGGTCTCAAGTGAAGAAATGGTGAAATGAATACAAAAGTCCCGTCCATGTCCTTAAGCACTGCGCAGAGTTACGCCGTAACTCTGCCACCTTACGGCCATAACATCCTTACCTTACGGGCGTAAGAAAGCTTCGTCTAGAAAATGAATAATGTCCAATTCCTGGCCTTACGGCCATAACACTTCGGCCTATACAGCCGTAACTATCCTTCGTCGAACAAACATGCCAGCCAACTGCTCGACTGACGGCTGTAACACAACCTCCCTTACGGCCGTAAGTATCCTTCGTCAAGACACCCCCGAACCCAGTGCTCTCTTGTACGGCCGTAGCGTGCCCCTTCTTGCGGCCGTACCGTCTTCTTCTTACCGCTGTATCTAGCGAGGCTTACGGCCGTAAGATGTCTTCGTCCAAAAACCATAAAACTAATTAATGCATGTTACGACCGTAATGCACGATATGTTATGGCCGTAACTCACTGCTGGAATGACAACAATCCGACAACTCCATCTTCTCATTACAAATGATGAATGATCCGACATACAATATTTGTATGAATATAATTAAGTCAAAAAACATGCAATATATGATACTTCCAACACAAGGCTACCAATCACAATGTTTATGATAATATTCTCATCTCGATTCTCAAACGGAGTTGAATGACGATCGATAATTGATACACGGCTCAAAGTACGCCAACGATGAATACAAATGAATGAACATGAATGATGAATGATTATTATTGAGTGAAAATACTGAGTGACAAATACTGAATGATAATAAATGAATTCACGACCGGGTATTACATACTCCCCCCTAAAAGAGTTTCATCCTCGAAACTAAGGATCAAACAATTCGGGACAACTCTTCCGCATACTATCCTCGGTTTCCCAAGTAGCCTCTTCGACTCCGTGTCTAGACCACTGAATTTTAACAAAAGGAATCGCCTTGTCCCTCAACTGTTTGATTCGTCGCTCTAAGACTCGTACAGGACGCTCCTCGTACGTATGATCATCCGCGATCTCGATTTCATCGAACTGAAGTATATGACTCAGGTCGGCAACATACTTCCTCAACTGAGAGACGTGAAACACATTATGAACTCGGCTCAAAGCCAGAGATAAAGCCAATCGATAAGCTAGACTGCCTACTCGATCCAAAATCTCAAATGGTCCAATGAATCTCTGACTCAACTTTCCTCTCTTTCGGAACGGAAAATACCTCGACTCGGGGATACCTTGACCAAAACGTGGTCACCTGCCTCCAACTCTAATGGTCGATGACGATTATCTGCATAAGATTTTTTTCGACTCTGAGCGGTCAACAAACGACTCCTGATCAACGCTACCTTCTCGCGGGCGGCTAACAACATATTGGGCTCAGTGCCAATTGATTCTGATAAGTCATCCCAACACAAGGGAGATCGACAACGACGACCGTATAAGGCTTCGTACGGTGCCATCTTAATCGAAGCATGCCAACTGTTATTGTACGTGAACTCAATCAATGGTAGTTGGGCTTCCTAATCATCCTTCCAATCGAGAACACATGCTCTCAACATATCCTCCAGCATCTGAATAGTTCGCTCTGATTGTCCGTCGGACTGAGGGTGAAAAGTTATGCTGAAATTTAGATGAGTTCCCATAGCACGATGAACTGACTTCCAAAAATGTGACACGAATCACCCGTCACGATTAGAAACAATACTCTTAGGAGTACCGTGCAATCTCACGATCTCTTTAATGAACAATCGAGCAAGTCTATCGGGACACCACATATCCTTGATCTCGAGGAAATGAGCTGACTTAGTTAAACGGTTCACGATTACCCAAATTGTATTCATGCCACGACGACTCGTCGGCAAACTCGTGATGAAGTCCATTGAAATATCCCCCCACTTCCATTCTGGGATAGGAAGCGGTTTGACATACTGCCGGTCGCCGATGTTCTATCTTGACTTGTCGACAGGTCAAACATCTCGAAATAAATTCTGCGACTTCTCGCTTCATATTACTCCACCAGTAATTTTGTTTCAAGTCTTTGTACATCTTTCTAGACCCCGGATTAGAATAAGGGGTAGCATGGGCCTCTCGCAAAATCGAGTTTTTCAACTCGTTATCCGCCGAAACACTTAACCGGTTCTTAAAACGCAAAAGTCCATTCTAGTGGACTACAACTCCATGGGCCTTCCCCTGAGCCACATCATCTCGAATGCGCAACAAATATAGGTCTGAACCCTGATTCACTCGGATCACCTCCTCAAGTGGCAATGAAATATCTAACATACAAAGATGTCCTTGCACTCGCTGTAACCAGACCTCGATCTCAAGCCTTAGGAACTCCTGTTGAAGTTCCTTCTGAACAGTTAAACGAGCAAGCAATTTCTCCTGAACAGACTTACGGCTCAAGGCGTCGGTGACAACGTTCGCCTTACCCGGGTGGTATTGAATCTCGATATAATAATCTTTAATCAGTTCCAACCACTGTCTCTGCCGCATGTTTAACTCTTTCTGAGTAAATATATACTTCAAACTCTTATGATCGGTGAAAATCTGACAGGTGACGCCATAAAGATAATGATGCCAAATCTTCAACGCGAATACCACGACCGCTAGCTCCAGGTCGTGGGTCGGATAATTGACCTCGTAAGGCCTCAGTTGCCGTGAAGCATAGGCAATCACCTTCCCGTTCTGCATTAATACACATCCGAGACCGTGTCCGGACGCATCACTATAAACCACAAATCCTTCCGTCCCTTGTGGTAAAGAAAGGATAGGCGCTGAAATTAAACGGCTCTTGAGCTTCTCAAAACTCTGCTGACACGCGTCAGACCACGTGTATTTCTTATCCTTCCGCAAAAGGTTAGTCATAGGTTGAGCAATTTGAGAAAACCCTTCCACAAATCGCCGGTAATAACCTGCTAATCCGAGGAGGCTTCGGATTTACTTAACATTCTTCGGAGGTTGCCAATCTTGGATAGCCTCCGTCTTCTGAGGGTCGACACGTACCCCATCTGATGAAATCACATGTCTGAGAAACGTCACCTCGGACATCTAGAACTCAAATTTGGAAAACTTTCCATAAAATTGCTCTCGTCTCAGAACTTCGAGAACCTGGTGAAGGTGGAGTTCGTGCTCCTTTTGATTACGAGAATAGATCAAAATGTCATCTATGAAAACAACCACGAACTGATCTAAATAGTCGATGAAAACTCGGTTCATTAACTCTATGAATACCGCAGGTGCATTAGTTAACCCAAACGGCATCACTACAAACTCGTAGTGCCCATAGCGTGTTCGAAATGTCGTTCTAGCGATATCCGACTCTCGAATTCATAACTGATGATACCCAGATCTCAAATTGATCTTGGAAAATACTGAAGCTCCTTGAAGCTGATCTAAGAGATAATCGATGCAGGGTAGGGGATACTTATTCTTGATCGTTACCCTATTCAATTCCCGATAATCAATACATAAGCGAAGTGAACCATCTTTCTTCTTGACAAATAACATTGGTGCTCCCCACGGGGATGCACTCGGTCGGATATAACACTTATCGGTCAATTCCTCCAGTTGATTCTTCAATTCCTGTATTTCGGTTGGGGCCATATGATACGGTGCTTTCGATAGCGGGGACGTAGCAGGCTCCAAATCTATCGTGAATTCCAAATCTCTCTGTGGAGGTAAACCAGGTAACTCGTCTAGAAACAGATTGGCGTAGTCTCTCACTATGGGAATATCCACCAACGTCACTAATGATTTCTCGGTCTTGGTCATATAGCACCAATAACTGACACACCCCTGATTGAGTAATTTCACTGCTTTCATCATATTAATAACTTTTCCGGAACGGGTGGGGTTACCCCCCTGAAATACACACTTGACTCCATTGTCTGAAACGATAGTGACCATACGCTTACGAACATTAAGGATGGCATCGTGACGATCCATCCAATCAATACCCAAAATAACGTCGTCTTTAGGTAAGTCTATCACGATTAGGTCCGCCAACCATTCATGGACATTAAGCTGAATCGGACAGTTCCTAACATCACAATTTCCGATAATTATTCTACCGTCTCGTAGACCAATGACATAAGGTTCGCAACTAGTAGCACTATTCAGGTGTAGTCTACTCAAACATGACTCGGAAATGAATGAATGTGATGCGCCAGTATCAAAAAGGGTACACACAGGTTGAGATAGAATTTCGAGTGTACCTGAAATCATTCGGGCCTCCGGATCGTCGGTCTTTTTCATCTCGTAAACTCGGGGCTTGCCAACCCCTGCACCGGATGCTCCTGTCTGATAGTTATGGGCACCACCTTTAGTTGCTCCCGTCGTCTTAAACGCGTGGACTGAGTGGCCTGATTCTGAACAGCCGACTGCTTTGGGGCTTGAGATGCCGTCAGAGTAGGTTTGGAGTCTCTTCGGCATAAACGGGCCTTATGCCCGGCAATCCCACAGTTGTTACATGTGATAGTGTGCCTCGGACACTTAGTGCTGAAATGACCATGCTCTCCACAGTTGAAACAGGTGATGGCCGAACTGGCCGCTCGGGACTGAGATTCCACAGGTTTAGGCGCCGTAGGAGGTTGCTCAGAAAAAGTAGAACCCGTATGAGGCTTCTTGAAGGCTGCCCGATTACCCTCGGGCTGATTACGATTCTTCGATTTCTTGCTAGCAGATGAAGGTTGTTGCTTAGCAATTTCCTTAGCAGTAAGCTCATAAGTAAGAGCTTTCTCAATGAATTCGTCCAGGGTGGCGCAATGATGATTAAGCAATTGCATCCGCATATGAGGTTTCAACTTCTTACTGAAGTACTTGATTTTATCCGCCTTGGAGTGGATAATGGATGAGGCGAATGGAAGTAGCTCCTGAAACTTCTCGGTGATGGCGAGAACATCATCTTCCGCTGAGGGGTCGGGACTGAGTAATTCCGATAACTTGCCTCCCTGAGTGGGGACGGATAGTATCTTTCCATCATAAGGGTCTTAAGCTGGACGTAACTACAAGATCCATCGTTGGGCTTCAAAGATAGCCACCATGAGCGAGCGCTCTTACCTAGATCGTAAGCCGCAACCGAAACTTTGTGCCCTTCGGGACACTCCACCATAGCAAATAGCTTCTTGAAATGTTCAAGACAGTGAATAATATCCGCCGGCTCAGATGAGCCCTCAAAACTAGGTGGTCTCTGGCGAGAGATGTCGCCAATAATACTGCTCACACTCCTCTCTTGCCTCTGAGGTGACGGCGGAGGAGCCTGTTGATTCTGAGTGGTTCAGTTCTGCATCGTCTCCATCAGACGCGCCATCTTAGTCATCTGGGCCATCATGCCCTGCATAAAAGTGAATGGATCAACCCAAATACCTCCCGATTGAGCTGTATCTCGGGTACGACTTCCCGACAGTGAATGACTATGTCCTGTTGAATGAGTGGCAGCGTCGCTACTTGTTGAATTAGCATTATTCCTCGCGTTCGTGTGGGTATTCACACGAGCTCCCAGGTTTCGGCCCGCACCGCGGCCTCTTCCCCTGTGTCCTCTGACAGCTCTATCCATACTGAAGTAGGAAAGTCACATGATAATTATAGGTTTCGCATGAAAGATCAACTGAGGTGACATGATTATCTGATGAAATTATTGAAATGATTATCTTGAGCAAGTTAACAAGATTGATGATACGATCCACAAGATCAACAACTGAACAATGATATTGACTGAGTGATTAATGAGTTAATATGATCTATAAGATCAAGAATGATGATGAGGATTGTTGACTGATGAATGAATAAATGAATTGATTCTTATTGCCAGAAATTATACCATGGCGTCAGAAATCATACCGTTCTTTTGGACCGAGGGGCTCGGCGCTTGCACAGGTCACACGTGACGCAAAAATCCAATGATACTAGTTCGATGAACGATGATACCACGCTCCGATACCAACTTTGTAACACCCCCAACTAGGCAGATATTACAGTGCCGTGGACCTCCAACTGGGACCCACCAGGCGAATGAAAATTAATGAATTACATAATATAAAGGTAGACCGAACCACATTATATTACCAGTTACTCCGATGAGGAGTTTCATGTACAATACACCCAGGAATACAGAATACATGTATATTTCATATGAAGATGAAATATACAACACTGAATAAAATAAAAGTCCGAACGGAAACTGCAGCGGAAAAATACACATCAAGAAACATGAATAAATGGAAAGACTGGGGCCCCCTACTAGTATCACTAGGACTCCTCGCCGTCAACGTTCTCTTCCCGTGTCTTTGCCTTGCCATGACCTGAGAACAACATCCTAACGGGGTCACTTACACAGAACAACAATCCTCAAGAGTTGAACGAGCATAATAATTACATATCTTAGTTATGAAATCAAGCCGAAGAGGGGCATCGTAGTACGCCTGTAATGGGACGTGCAAGTACACAGGACGAGTGTCCGGACACACCCGCACTTGTGCCTAATTAGTCTCACGGAGGCACGTTACCGTGTGCACAGTCCAATGATCGTGTGCCCGACTAAAAATTCCACACATAACCACCCGACAACGCAATATGATCCCAGAAGGTCACAAGAACAAGAGTGACCATGATGAATATTAATGAATAGCAATCCGACAAGGGTCAAGAATGACTCACCTCAATGAAATAATAACGCAATGAATGATAGCTCAATGAAATGATTGGAACCGTCGTTCCTCATAAATTGAATTATTAGTTTGATAATTACAAGTCTCAACATGATTAATATACTATGAATCAATTATGAAAATGAATGAACAACAATGAAAGGAATGAATATCCTTTTAACCGACCAAGAATTAACTTGCCTCAAAATCGGTGATGAAATGTCCTCCCTCGAACAAACGTCCTTAATGGAATTATCGATCACTCGAACAACCTTGAATAACATAATTACCAACAAACGCTTAATATACGTATCAAGTATGATCACAACCTACTAAAAACGTCGATACGATAAACCCAAACTCATTGGGAAATTATAACAAACACATAGTAACCAATCTCAATTATATCGACAAACCTCCAAGGAGTAATTCAATCCAACAAAACATCCTCAATACAATCAATAATCCAATATGGACATGCAATTTCGAGATTTCCACTACATCTAATCGAAACCCCAAATTCCAAAATCAACATTCAAAAGGGTTTTTGAATAATTCTTCAACAATCCAAAGATACTTCGTAGAAACTCATAATCATACGTATATCTCTTCATATATCATGATTATAACATCCAAAACATCATACTCCATCTCAAAATCGAAATCTAAGGTTTGAAGAAATTACCTTTGAAGATCCAACCTCTTCGATCCATTGAAACTCGTGTTAATCGGCTTACCAAAGTCCACAAACGAATAAAGATGATTAAAACACGAACACACAAGTTTGATGATGAAAAATCCTCTCCCAAGAAGCTCTCTCTCGGTCTCAAGTGAAGAAATGGTGAAATGAACACAAAAGTCCCATCCATGTCCTTAAGTACTTCGCAGAGTTACGGCCGTAACTCTGCCAACTTACGGCCTTAACATCCCAAGGTCAACGACCTTACGGTCGTAACATCCTTACCTTACGGGCGTGAGAAAGCTTTGTCGAGAAAATGAATAATGTCCAATTCCTGGCCTTACGGCCGTAACTATCCTTCGTCGAACAAACATGCCGGCCAACTACTCGACTTATGGCCGTAACACAACCTTCCTTACGGCTGTAATTATCCTTCATCGAGACACCCCCGAACCCAGTGCTCACTTGTACGGCCGTAGCATGCCCCTTCTTACGGCCGTATCTAGCGAGGCTTACGGCCGTAAGATGTATTCGTCCAAAAACCATAAAACCAACGAATGCATGTTACGGCCGTAATGCACGATATGTTACGGCCGTAACTCACTGCTGGAATGACAACAATCCGACAACTCCGTCTTCTCGTTACAAATGATGAATGATCCGACATACAATACTTGTATGGATATAATTAAGTCCAAAAACATGCAATATCATATACTTCCAACACAAGGCTACAAATCACAATGTTTATGATAATATTCTCGTCTCGATTCTCAAACGGAGTTGAATGACGATCGATAACTGATACACGGCTCAAAGTACGCCAACGATGAATACAAAAGAATGAACATGAATGATGAATGATTATTATTGAGTGAAAATACTGAGTGAAAAATACTGAATGATAATAAATGAATTCACGACCGGGTATTTCAAGAGCCACGCTGTCCGTTATAGCTATTGAAATCGTACGGCTCACAGTAGCCGTGGTTCGAAGGTGGACCTGGGTTCAAGGCGACGGTACAGGTAAGGGTTTGGGTCTATTGACGAGAAGAGATGCGGTTAGGGAAAGTTTGAGTTCTAATCTGAGAACCGGGCTAGATGGCATACTCGATTGGAGGTTAGACGATGGGGGAAACTGAAATCACGTTGACTCGGCTGGGCCTAGTTCAAATCAGATTTGGACTCAGTTGAACGGGTTTTTAAACTCGAATCCATGTTTGAATTTCTATACTAAGTTCGGATCTTGTACGAGTCCAGGCTCGGTTTAACGAGATGGAAAGAAAATTGGATTTATAGATTATTTTTATAATTAAATTCTGCAGGTTTCTACTGTGATTTAATTTGCAAAAAAAAAAGAGAGATTAGATTTGTAGCCTCAAATTCTTGCTAATTTGGTTGTACAATTTATGAAAATAAAAAAACTTGGAAAGATCGCATAACGAAGTAAATTGAGATTACCTCCGGTTGTACGAGGAGCTACTACATTTTAAGTCTAATGCAACATTAAATTTTGTTGCAATAGGGGTCATTTTATGTTGCATTAGCTCTAATGCAACGTCTGACAACCATTACATCCTCTTGCCTTGCATTAGCTCTATTGCAACGGCTAAACTAATCTAATGTAATGCCTTGACTAAGTCGTTGCATAAGGTTGACATCTAATGCAATGCTCAAGTTTGCAACTGTTTGGTTAACTAAAGCAATGGCTCGTTTCTAATGCAACGATTGTCAAAAAAACTAGATAGATACCTAATGCAACGGCAACAAATATGCAATAATGATAATAATAATAATTATTATTATTATTATTGTAATGTTAAATAAATCAATAAATAATAAAAATATAATATTGACAATAGAAAAAAGATTTCAGTTGACATAAAAGTATCATGCATTGACAAGCTTCGTGCCAAGAAAGCACATAATAAGTAACATACATGACGAGTTTAGTGCCCAAACGACACATTACATAAGACATAAAAACTAATTACATGACAAATTTCATGCCCAAAAGACCTATTGTTCCATCAGTCGATAACATTTATAACTTAAGTACAACCCACAAAAATAATGCAAAAACAAAAAACAGCCTCCACCATGTTGGATTGTTATACTTCTGATGCTAAGACGACTGGTCACCATGTACCTACAAGTAAACACATAAGTGATTAGAACAAAAACACCTTCACAGAAAGAAAAGACCATATGATATTATTCAAGTTTACATATATAACAAAAAAAGACAATAAGAGAATTAAGCATCAAATGTAAAGAGATCGACACATTTCCACTGTGAGCAAACATTATAACAGTTTTAAACTAAGCTAGGCCTATTCCCAATTCAAAGGAAACACTGAATACAGAACAATTAGCTTTTGAAGGTAAATGACTATACCTGATGGGTGTGCTCAGTTTCCAACCTCTGTATCTGATCCAAATTGGGAATACATAGATTAAAAAAGAATAACCAATATTTGAAAGGAGAAATAAGAAAGAAATGAAGGAAAATGTGGTGATAAAAAAAAAATCAAAACTATGAATACGCTTTAGGGTACACATTAGTTGAAATAGAGTGAGATGTAGCCAAAAAATCTCCCTTTATTTATTTGGGATGAAGGGAGAAAATACAAGTATAAGATAGAAGAGACATAACTAGAGAGAGAGAAAAAATTACCTGATTAACTGTCTCACCAGAGTGCCCATTTTGTTCGCTGATATGCGGTGCACTATTCATATCCTTTGCAACCGATGGTCTTAGGAAATCAGGAACAACAAGATCCATTCCCTGGTTAGCTTCTTGAATTTGAGTTACAATAATTGATGCAAGAGTTGGTGCAAGTTGTTGCACCAACTCTGTTTTCATACTATCCAAGAATTCCATTGGGATAATAAAACCTGATTTTTTATCCTTTTTCTTCAAATTGGACTGTGTTACACCTTTTCCAAAAAGCCGCAAACGGTTTTTGCTTTTGGGATCTTGTATAAGTTCTAAGTAAGGGTCTTTTGAGTTGCTACCTTCACCATGTTGGGAAGACTCTATAGCATCTATCTTTGCCTATTAATGGAATGTAAAGTCACTATCTTACTAAGTTATCAAAATATCTTACTAGCTTATCAAGTATAAAAATCTATAATAATGCAACTTAATAACTCACAATTTTCTCTTCAGTTTTCTTATAGCCAGTGAGGTATGTCCTTCCAGGAACTCTTTTCCTTGATTCCTTGTAGACCTTTGCGTGCGAAGGTTCTTGCTTATTCGGATCTGCTTGTTGCTAAAATAAGAATATCTAAACTCAGTAAATAATCAGACTAGACTAGTTTAGATACAGAGACTTTCAAAAGTATGAGTCAATAGCCTAGAAAATGACTAGAAATGAGAATAGGTAGTTACCAATTCATGACGTAAACTTGTATAAGACTTGCGTCCCATCGTGTGCATATCATCTAACAATTGACGATTGCCTCTATTGACCTGACTTTCATCCTATGCAATAATAACAAAATTACAATTACATAGACATTAATTGAAATAAATATATAAGAAAATTCATATAAGTACCTCAATCTTTTGACAATGCCAATAATCCAAGAGATCCTTAAACTGAGGTGCTGAAATATTGTCTGGTTTGTTAGCCCATCTCAACTCATCAGTGTCATACTCATAGAAGTGCTTCTTTTTAATTCTACTTTTGTAAACACGCCAACTTGCATTCACAGCCTCCAAAACATATTTTCTTCCATCTTCATGAATCATATACTTTTCCTATTTTAATAATTAAAGTATCACATTAATACTTCTAGCATTCTTAACATATTTCCCTACCAAACTTATGCAAAGGAGACTAAATTAAGGAACATACCAAAACATACTCCCATATCTTGTCATGTGTAGGCAATAATGGGAACTTTATATAATTAAGTGGCGCAAGGTCAGCATCCTTCCCCAGAGTTCCCAAGAAGAACTTAAATTCATCAACAATTTCCGTTGTAGGTCCAACCGGTTGGCCAAACGAGTTCAAAATAATCGCTTGGCGCTCTTCTTTTGTACGTGCATGAACCTTTTTAAGCTTTGTTGGCCCTCGATGCTTCTTCTTTTTACCTGCAATTTTAGTTCAAATATTTATTCAGCATGCTAACAAGCTAAAAAATAGTAAATGAAACAAAAATGAATGTAAGTACTAACTTATATCTTCCTTTTCGTTAATTACTCGTGCATCAAATTCCAAATCAAAATTAGGGTCATTTCCAACATCGTTGTCATTATCATTCAGTTGTAATTCATCATCATAATCATCTCTTATCGGTATTAGCACTATACGAAATGAAATTATTAGCCCTGAACGCTTCTTCTTTTTCTGATTGCTTTTTTCGCAACTCAAGATATGCTGACATGGAACCGGGAGAACAATATGAAATTTTCGGTTACTTCTTTTGCACCACAAGATGAGGTTGCTTCTTTGGGTTAGAGTGCTCTTTATCCTTTCGAACATCACTAGTTGAGATATTATCTCGGACTTTCTGAACTTTTTGTGGACTCATGCTTGGATATTTCCTCCTCACAAACTCACTCATAGATGATGGCCGACGCGAAACCTGTAATATAAATTTAAATTTAATTAGGAATTTCCAATTCAGCAGCTAAGATAAATATCAAATGATAGCATACATAAATATTACATTTTCTTATTCCAGGTTGGATGAAAGGTTTGAGTTCCAGAAACAAAAGTTACAGTTATAGTTATATTTTAAGAGCATGCTGTTCTGTCAGTTAAGTTTTTTCATTTTTTTGTCTCTTGAGAAGCATGCATGACGGATCAGATGGTAGATTAAGTAAACAAGAAGAAGAAGCAGCAGCAAAAGTAGACTCCAGTACACTAAAAGAACATATATTCAGCATTCCACTAAATTTGCAATTCAGAGTATTATGTTTCAGACAAATAAAATGACTCCAATATATCATCAACTTCAAACAAACAAGAGCAGATCCCATCAATGGAAGCAAAGAAAAAAAATTATTTGTATCATGTTATGCATTAATTGGTAAATAATCAATTTTAGGGAAAGCGTGTTTGAATAACCCCCTTACCATGTTTCTCGTGGATTCATCTTCATTACCGTCTCCATCATATTCAGATGTTGACTCATCATCACTTTCGTCTAACAGTACATGGCGATTTCCACTAGGTAAATCCAAACCACGAGTTTTTTGTTGCAATATCATGTTAGCCAAGAATCCAGCACCTTGAGAATTCATAAATTCAGCATTCCTTTTCAATTTTTCATTACGTAGTCGTTCATAATCTGAAATCTGACTTTGTACACCAGAAGGTTTGGACTTCTTACCCTTCATCTGCAAATACCAAATAATAAAAAAGCATGTGGCACGTCATAATGTGATTATATGAAATGAATTAAAATGCACAAATGAATTTAGAACATGAGACAAAAAAAATGAACACAAGTTAATACCATCAGAAAATTCTCTAGGTGGAATTTGAACAGCATACTACCAACTCACTTTATTTAAATTTTCTACAAAAAAGACTTGATGTGCCTGAGATGCCAAGATAAATGGTTCTCCTTCATAAATAGTCTTATTCATATTAACCATAATAAGCCCATCTTCATCTTTTTCAAAGTGAAACCACACACATTTAAACAAGACAACACTAAAATAACCATGATAAGATATATCAATTATGTCTTGTATTGAACCATAGTAATTGACATCTCCCACTATAGGATTTTTATCTTTGGAACTCGCGAAACTATGTGTTACTGCTGTGAGAGTGACACCGTTATTTTGAGTTAAACACTTTGCATCGCGCTTCATGGTATGAAACCTATAACCATTAACAGAGTACCCTGTATACTTTTTAGCAACATAAGAAGGTCCTTTCGATAACCATAAGATATGGTCCGGAATTATGTCTTGGCCTTCTTGAAATTTCAAATTAACTCTCTCCCTAAACCAATCCATGAAATCCTTACTGTGGTCATGAGCACTATTCCACTTTCGTTTTCGTTTGTTGCTTACACACATCTTGTGCTCACTGTGATTAAAAAAAATATCTTACTAACATATAATAAACCAAAAAAATGAAGGAAAAATAAATGAACTACTGTATAGTTTGTTATCTTACTTTATGTATCTTTCAACTTCCTCGCAATCACAATTGAATAAGACATAACGATGAGCTTGTGCCCATGTGATACGATCAATCACGTTTTCAATGTACTTTTTCTTTGAGGTCCTCCGCTTTCCTCTAATAGGACGTCCTATCTTAGGAAAAAATGACGGTGAGACAGTACACTTATTAGCATCAGATGAGGATATATTTGGTCGTTTTAGATATCTTGCAATGAAGAGAACACATTCTTTAGCAAGGTATCCTTCAGCCATTGAGCCTTCTGGACGACTCTTGTTCCGAACATCCAACTTTAAATCTCGAAGATACCTCTCAATTCCGTACATATTCCTTGAACTAACAGGTCCACCCAACTTTATTTGGTCAACCAAATGTACAGGTAAATGCACCATTATGTCGAAAAAGGCAGGAGGAAAAATTCGTTCAAATTGACAAAGTGTTTCAACTATCTCGGAACGAAGTTTGCCAAGATCCCGAGGATCAATAACTTTATTCCATATGCCTTTGAGAAACCGACAAAGTCTTGTCAGTGGAGCAGCAACGTCTTTAGGCAATGTTGTTTTCACATCGATAGGTAGTAAGTAATTCATCATAAAGTGAGCATCATGGCTCTTGTAGCCCGTGATTTTCCTTTCTTCAACTTGCACACATCGAGCAATATTAGAAGCATAGCCTTGTGGCAACTTAGCATTTTTTATGACTTGGCAGAACTTGCGCTTTTCTTCCCGTGACATCCAAAAGCGAGATCTTGGGATTTCTTCACTGCCATCTTCTAATCGCGTAGTCAAGCTCCAAAGATAATTCTAAGTGCTGCCAAGTCTCGACGAGCACTTTCATGATCTTTAGTCTTTCCAGGAATGTCTAACAATGTCACAATGACATTATCAAACACATTTTTCTCAATATGCATTACGTCGAGATTATGGCGGTTAGAACAATGCTTCCAATATGGCAACTTAAAAAATATAGGCAACTTCCGCCAAGGATTTGGATCATCCTTATCGCACTTCTTTTTATTTTGGTTCTTACCAAATTCATTTGGAAAATCTCGCAACATATTCTCAATTTCAGTTCCTTTCAAAGGAATAGGTTCACTTCTTTCCTCACTTTTCCCATCAAATTTCCTCTTATATGACGCCAAGGGTGAGTAGAATCAAGAAATCGACGAGTTGCCATGTAGCAAATCTTCCTGCTACAAGGAAAATGTTGAGAATCAGTTTCATAATGGCATGAAGGGCACGCCAAATATCCTTTTGTAGACCATCCAGAGAGCATTGCATAAGCTGGAAAATCATTGACGGTAGTCATCAAAGCTACACGCATGTCAAACCTTTGATTGCTTGAAGAATCATAAGTTTCCAGCCCAAACTCCCACAAATCCTTGAGATCCTTGATTAAGGGCTGCAAATAGATGTCAATATCATTACCCGGGGAAGAAGGACCTAGGATAAGTAAAGCTAGCATCAAAAACTCTGGTTTCATAATCATCCAAGGAGGCAAGTTATAATTGATCAATATAACCGGCCATGTGCTGTGTACAATGCACTTTGAGTTGAATGGGCTAAATCCATCTGTGGCTAACCCCAACCTTACATTGCGTGGATCCTCAGCAAACTTAGGATACATAGAATCAAAATCCTTCCAAGCTTGGCCATCCACTAGATGATGTAGAAACTTATCCTTTTCACTCCCATTAGCATGCCATGTCATATGCCTTGCCGTCTCTTGGCACATAAACAATCTCTGTAGCCTTTTCTTTATAGGAAAGTACCTAAGGATCTTTCGAGGAATCCTATGGATCTTTCCACTTTCATGTTGGGTGTCATTCTCCGTACCATTCGGCTTCCATCTGGGCGTCTCACATACATGGCAACTTGTAGCATTTGCATGCTCTTCCCAATACAACATGCAATTATTGGGGCATGCATCTATCTTCGTATAATCCAACCCTAACACTGTTAAAACTTTATTTGCTTCATTAAAAGATGTAGGCAATTTTGCATTAGGCAACACCTCTTTTATAAGCTCTAATATATCAGTAAATGCACCATTGGTCAGCATGTGATCACACTTCAAAATAAATAGTCGGATCATGAAGGAAAGTTTTGAATGCTTCTTGCATCCAGGATAAAACTCCTCTTGACCATCCTGAACTAACTTTAAAAACTTTTTTGCCTCGTCATTCGGTCCCTCTTTAAAAGCATCATGTGCATCATGCAACAAGCCTGCCACATCATCATTAGAAGCATCAAGGTTTGGCTGTTCATCTTCACCCAAAGTGGATGTTTCTGTTTCGATGTCGATCCCTAGTTCTAACAACTTGTCTGTTCGTGGCACAAAACCCTTACAAATTAGGTGATCTCTCACAATATTCTCATTACGCCAATAACGATAATGACAACATTCACATTGACAACAAATTTGATTTCCTTGAGACTTGATAGAAAATGCCTTTTCAATATATTCATTCACTCCCCGTTCATATTCGTCACTCCATCTAGGAGCCATCCACCATGCCTTAATTCCATTGTCCATTCCTCCAAGGTAGCACTAAATACAATTTTTTTCTAATTAATACAATGCTACTGCATCAAAACAAGAAACTTTGAGCATTATTTTTTGTTGAAACAAGGATATAATCTATTAAACATTGACAAACATTGGGTTCATTCATAGTAATGATGAAAAGATATCTGGTAGAGAATGGCCCTTACAAGTAAGTTGCTCAAGTCATAAAATATGTTTGGTCCAACTTATATGCGTTTCTTTCCTCGAATCACTTGTTGAAGTTTTTTTACCATTTCGTTCTACATGCTTGTCTGCTGGATTTAGCAGCTATAGATGTTGATATGTGACTAGACATTTTTTCCCAATATCAGATACATTTTTAGCACCGAGGGCCATTTACTTCCACTCACTCCACATATATCTTTAGTAAGTTATTATATATATATAAAATAAAGAATACACAGAGACTATTTAATAAATAAAGTTCTGAACTCGTGACACTATAAATTAAGATTAAAGCATCAAACACAATATGTACTCAAAACGCTTCAATCATAATCGGGTCCGAGAAAATAATTTTCGGTTCTCGGAACTCGATCATATATTCGGTCCAACTTTATATCTCTAACTCTCTTCCTACTGTGGAGTATTTATCTCCTCGAGGTAGTGGGGAATATATGTTGACGTGATAACAAATTATTCACTATTGATTCTTTGAAATCTTTTTAAAATTTGCAAACAAGTCCATGCCATATGCATGTACTATTGTTTCCTCAAGTTTGAAACTTAGCCACTCATTGTATCTAAACCTCTCTCTCTCTCTATCTATATATATATATATATATATATATATATATATTCTTGTGGCACATTTCTAAACTAACAACCAACAACAACAATCTAAGTCCTTAAACTTCAACAAAATATTTCACATATTCATTTTATCATCAAATTCAAATTTTCATCAATTTTTTTGCTTTAAACAAAGGCATATATGGCCATTCAGTTTCAACGTATGCTTAGACGGTCTTTATCGTCTGGAAAAAGATCAAACTCAACAGGAAATGAAGTTCCAAAGGGTCATTTTGTTGTTTATGTTGGCGAGAATGAAAATAAGCGTTTTGTGATTCCAGTCTCGTACTTGAACCATCCTTCATTTCAAGAATTGCTATGTCAAGTTGAAGAAGAATTTGGGTTTTTTCACCAATCGTTTACGTAGAGCAGAGAGCAGTTATCATTCAAACCAAAAAGATAAAAGAAAATAATATTTCAATAGACTGCATAATAAACTAAAACTCATGATCTGCTGAATGGTTCATACTACCATCATTAACACCGAAAATTAGGAACAAACTTCAGCTACATCTTTTGACAATCTATCAGACGTATATCAGAAACTTATTCTTAATCAAGAACATACTACCATCATTATCACCACTTATTCTTGGAAATTGAAAGCGGAATGAAAAAGAATCACAGTTAGGTTAGAGCTAACTTACCATCACGAACGGCGTTGACCTGCAACGAGCAGAGAAAATGGAGAGCAGTTAGGGGTAGAAGATGTAGCTGCGATTAATTGGGGCTTCACGATCAATCTGATCACTCAGATATGGAGCTTCTTCACGAGGGAAGGAGGGAAACGATGGTCGCCTTTGAATTTTCCCAAAAAAAAACGAGGGAAAATAAATGGCATAGCCCGCCATCCCTCCAAGATCTTTGCGTTTACCCAATTCCCCACCCTCATATGCGATCCTCATTTCGTAGAGTAGATAATTTTTTTTAAAAACGCCCCACTCCTCCTCTCCTCTTACCCTTCTCTTTCACAGTGGGTCAAAGCCCTCCTTTGGTGGCTTTCCTTTGGTTTCCTCTCTTTCACCGTGGGTCAGAAAAAAAAGATATAAAAAATAGATAAGTCGTATGAAAAAAGAATTAATATAACACACACACTCACATCTATATATATACATATATATATATGTATATATTGAAAAATAAAATTATACAAATACAAAGCAGGTACATAATGGGTTGGGCCAATTTCATCTGTTTGGCAGAAAACGAACAAAATACAAATTGATTAGTCCGGGCCGCTCGCGAATACTTATAAAAAACTTTTTTGAATTTTGAATTTTTAAATAACTTTTTTTGTAAAAATATTTAGTAATAAAAGAAAATCAAATAGCTTTTTTCATGAAAAAAATAAATAAATCATACTCCTTCCGTCCCATAACACCTTACACATAAAAACAATAGGTATTGTTTTCATTTATTTTGTTTAATTTTTTTCTAACATTTTTATATACTAAATCAATACTAAAAAGGTCAAAAATATTAATTTCTACTAAAAAGTACATAAAAAAGGTTGTTTTCCGTCCCTCATTTCTTTATTTTATCTTCATTTCAAACTTTCAAAAGGATGTAATGCAACGCCAAGTAACTTAATGCAAGAGTGTTAATGCAGGCGTTGCATTAATAATGTAGTCTTTGCATTTGAACTAGTTCGGAGGATGATCTGCAACTGAAATCCTTCTGCTGCCTGAAGACAACTCTTTAAAAAACTGAATCTTACTCGGAGAAGAGAATTTCACGATGGTGTTGAGAGTTGGTTTGCTAGAGGAATTCAAGAAGATGGAAAGATCGACTGGAATATGAGGATTGTATTTTTGTGTGTACTGTATATTGGCTACAGTATAAATACAGTATTTATACTATTGGAGTTAGGTTTAGGGTAAGCTGAAGAATAGATGGGTTTGAGATGTCATTGGGCTAGGAAAAGAGTTTGGGTCAACTCATAAACTGGACTTAAAATAAGATATTCCAAATCATTATTAATTGGGCCACAATGAAAGTGAATAATAATCGGGCTGAATTAAATAATAATAATAATATTAGTAATAGTAATAGTAATAATAAATAAATAATATTATTATTTGACTTGTAAAATCTTTTGAATGACGATTAATATCGCTTAAAATTTGACTCGGGCCTAGAAATAACGAGATGAAATGATGAATTAAAATGAGAAATGAAACGAAATGAATCACATGACTTGACACGAATTATAATGACATAAATGAATTTTCATGATCATGAGAATGAAATGAATTAAATGATAAACTTATTCCGGCATTAATTTAATAAAATTTGAATATGTTTTCTATAGTTCACAATAAATGTATATGCGAAATCGGGGTGTTACATACTCGATTCGAAATTGCACATAATCGATTTGAAAATGTACATGATCGATTTGAAATTAGACATAATTGGATGAAATGGTACATAATAGGTCCAAATTATATACGCATACAGTAAACCCCGCTAATTACACAAACTCATTTAAATTTATAAAATATCTAAATAGTCAAATATAAGTTATTACGATAATTGGCTTATCCATCTTGATAAAACCCAAACATTAAGAACAAATAATACATGATCGATTTGAAATCATACATAATTGGTCAAAAATGTAAATAATTGATTTTAAATTATACACAATTGATCGAAATTGTACATAATTAGGCGAAAATATACATAATGAGTCGAAATTATACATATTTGGTCGAAATTATGTATAATCGATTAAAATTATGTGCAGTCCGTTTGAAATTATACACAATTGATTGAGATTATACATGATTGGTCAAGATTGAACATAATTAGTCGAAATTATACATATGGGTCAAAATTATATATAATTAATTGTAATAGTACATGATCGATTTGGAATTATACATAATTGATAGAAATTGATCACAATTAATTTAAATTACATATGATCGATTTAAAAATATACATAATCGATACGAAATTGTGAATTATATATGATCGATTTAAAAATATACATAATCGATTCAAAATTATGTATAATTACTTGAAATTATACGTGATCGATTCGAAATTGTGAATTATACATTAGATCATAACATTTTTCTTATCTAATTTTTCATAACATGTATTATTTAATATGTATTTATATTTGTCATATTAAAACAATAATATTGATAATTACATATTAATAATTTGTCTAATGTGTGTATAATTTGTTGAAATTACTCATAATCGATTTGAAACTTTACATGATCGATTTGAAATTGTACATAATTTGTTGAAAATATACACAATCGATTTGCAATTGTACATAATCGATTTGAAATTATAAATAATTGGCCGAAATTGAATATAATCAATTTGAATTTATCCATAATTGGTCGAAGATGAACATAATCGATTTGGAATTACACATAATGAGTCGATATAGTACATAATTGGTCGAAATTGAACATAATCGATTTAAAATATACATAATCAGTTCAAATTTATACAAAATTGGTCGAAATTGAACATAATTGGTCAAAATTATAAATATTTAGTTGAAATTGTAAATGATCGATGTGAAATTATACACAATCGATCGAAATTATACATAATTTTTATAAATTTCTACTTATAAATTATAATTAAAATAATTTTCCGTCAAAATTCGACACTCTGTATGCTAGTTATACATAATTATTAAAAGTTTTATTTTTTACCTTTAATTTATTCAGATGATGATAAAATAGAGATATTTAATTATTATTTGTAAGCAATAGCTCCTCATCAAGAGAGTGCCGCCGAGACTAGCCACGAGCTTCATTCATGTCAGAAAAAAAAAGCATCGCGGCTAAAAAAAGAACCTAAAATAGCGTCGGTCGTCCCTCAGAAAAAAGCTAGAGATTCTTGAGAGAGACGTGGGAAGCCTGTGTTAGGAATACTTATTAGATTTTGATGATGTCATCCCTGTATTGAAATTGATTATTCAAATGTATGTTTAAATACTTGCCAAAAATGTAAAGAAGAACCAAATGAGTATCTTCTGTAGGCCAGATTATGTATGGTACTTGGCAAAATGTAAAGAAGAACCAAATGAGTATCTTCTGTAGGCCATGTAAGTTAGGCTAAGTTTAGAAACGGCTAGGTATAAATCTCAGGCAAGTTCAATAACAGACAAGTTTTGGTCAACAGATACATTAGAGAGGTTTGACCAAAACACTGTAGAAGCCGAGTTGCAGACAAGTGTAAATCAGCCAAATCTTGGTCAACTCAACTGATCAGAGAAGGTTGATCACATACGACTTATCATCAGGCAACGTTCTGAAGAAAGTGATTTATCAGAGAAGTCCTGGTCAACATAATTATCAGAGAAGTTTGACCAAACTACAGTCAAGTGATCAGATGAAGTCCAGTCAACTAGAGTTTGACCATCAGATCAGATAAGCTCATCAGGTCAGAAGACTTCAGATAGATCGTTAGATCAGAGAAGATTCGTTGGGACAGAGAACTTCATCTCAGAGAAGTCACATCAGAGAAGTCCGACATAAGAGAAGGTTGACTGTACGTCAGACAGTTTGACCAAGAAAAGACCAGATAAGTGATCATCCAAGTAACTCAGTCCACGTCAGCATGCGCTGAAAAGTCAATAATCACGGAAAGTCACATGCGGGCGTAGGGAGACAAACTGGAGAGATTCCTGGAAAGCAATGAATTAAATATTCATCGAGATCCATGCTCTGAAGACTTTATACATATTCTAATCAAGGATTCGGCGCTACAACATGAAAGTCTTCACAACGGTCAGAATTAAATTAAAAAGGGAATCGAGTCTTGCAACAGATCGATAAAATAAATAAAGAAGTCCAAATCTCCAACGGACGCATTTGTTACAGTAAGTGCAACGGCTATGAATGAAGCTCAAGGATCGTACTATATATCTGAACATATGAATTGAGCAAGGTACGAAGCGAATATCAGTGCGAACAAACTTATAAGCGATCAAAGCATTCAAGCAATCAAAAGCATTCTATAGCTTTGTGAAAGAGCAGCTTAACAGATCTTATTCGAAGAAGCTCTTTGTTGGAGAAGACAACACTCGTGTCTAAAACTAGAGTACGGGGTTACTTTCTTGGACGAGGTTCTTGAAAGTAGAGAGGTTCTAAAGGCATCCAAGGATCGTTGATCAAGAGGTGCAAGGCAGCCAAAGGGAGTTGCAACGGCAAGGAATTTTACTGGTTGGAAGCTGTTGTAATTGGTTGAATTACTGTAACATTTATCACTAGTTGAGAGTTATAGTGAATTCATCTTCAATTGGTTTGGAGAAAAGTGGATTAGTATAGGATTACCCCATCTCTGATACCACTATAATTGCTTGTGTGTTTTTACTGCTTTAATCATCATACTTACCTGTTGCATACATATTTACTATTCCATTGTTTAGTTATCTGCTTTTGTCATCAGCTGTGTCTTCTGCATATCTTGTCTACAGACGACTTCAAGCCATCTGTAATTACCACAGCTGAGAAACTCCTGACCCCTCGGGAAAAGAGTTTCAATAAGTCTATTCACCCCCCCTCTAGACTTATTCCTGACGACTTGTGACCTACAAGTGGTATCAGAGAGGTTGGTTCAATTTTTCAGAACCAGATCCATATATCGAGGATATATATTTTAATCTCTCATTTAGAATGGAACACATGCAACACATGCACTCTAGGTTACCTGTTTTTTTAGTTGATGAGTATGATCTTTGGAAGATAAGAATGCAGGCACACTTATCATCCATTCATGACGACATGCGGTGCATAATTGAAGATGGTCCTTTCATCTTTGAGAAGGACAACTCTTGTAACACCCAAAAAGGCGGCTATTACAGTGCCGTAGATGCAATACCCGTAATTTTGATCCCCGGAAATTTTCTATTTTTGGCGGAAGTCCATTTTTGACAACTTGCTTGGGACCGTTTCGTCATCCCGAGAATGATTAATTCTACACTTTTTGTCATCCGAGTTCGTTTCGGTATCGTTCTGTTGAATTCCGTGTTCTTTAGCGACTTTTCCACGTATGAGTTCGACTTTGTTAAATCACCGTAAATTCTTGGAAACTCCAAAAATTCTGAATCTTTGCAATATTATAAAGCATCGAGTTAGCTTTCCAATGGTTCAAACAGTGAGCCAATCGGAGTCCAGACGAGGGAGTTATGGTCGAAATAGCTAGGTCACTCTCATTTACCAGATTGGCCAAAACTGCCTGTACCCGGTGCCGCGGCATACCTGGGCTGAGCCGCGGCACACTGCCGAGCCCTGGGAGCGAATTTTGGGCCTGTGCCGCGGCACACATATACTGAGCCGCGGAACACATGACAGATTACCCCTATATCTGCGTTTTTTGTGCGATTCAACCTACACTTTTCCCATTTCTTCACTTGGGCGAGAGAGGAGGCTTGAGAGAGGGAGGTTTCTCCATCTATCACTTGAGTGGGTGACTTCCTTCATCTATTTTCGATTGTGAAGCCCGGATCATCGTTCTATCGCGTGCTCTTCGAATCATAGTGCTTGGATCTTCAAGAGGTAATTTCTTCAACATCTTGGATTTCGATTTTGTATTGGGTAATGATGTTTTGGATGTTAAAATCATGGGGTATGAAGTGATATACGTATGATTATGGACTTGTTGGAGTATTCATCGGATTATTGAAAGATTATTCAAGAACACTTCGAATTTTATGTTGGAAATTGGGGATTTTGTTTGACTTCATCCTTTTAATCCGTAGTAATTTAGGTTAGTGATGGATTGATGATGATTTTGGTGTATTCTATCATTTCCATCGTTATTCCACGGTTGGATTGTATTGATTCGTCGTTTTGGTTGAGTTATTAGTCGATGCCTTCAAGGTGTCCGACAAAAGGTCTAGGAGGGGGGTTTGTGCGTTGTACGATTATTATTCATCGTACGATTGTTGATTTATCATTGATATGACTTAGGGACGAAATCCTTGTGAAGAACTCAAGTCGAAACCCTTCCGTTCGTTGTCTTCTTCGTGGTTCAAGATTCCCGGTCGAAGCGTGTTCTTCGGGATCTTTGGTAACGTTTATTAAGGCAAGTATACATTTATGATTGTACGTTCTCGACTTTGAAAGTATGAAATATTGATGATATGATTATTTCTAGCCACTCCGGGACGGGCCTATGGTCCTCTGAGGGTTTCGTAGCCTCTGGTGCGATTCCATGGTTGATATGAACGAACCGTTTCTACGGCATTCATATGAAATAATATTGGCATGTAATGAACGAACCGTTTTGACGACATTCCTACATGTAACGGCGTATGATATGAACGAACCGTTTTTACGGCATTCACATACGTCTTGAGATTTTAGTCATTCCGGAATACTAGTCTTAAATTGATGAATTGACGGATATTGATGAATTGACGGATTACATTTACTTTATTGTCGAGGAGTATTATGTTTCATATTGTTATACTTGCACTAGCTATTCGACGGCTAACCCCTTTATGGGGGAAATACGTTTCATGTATTTCAGGTTCCAGGAGAGCGGACAGGTGGGTACCGGGTCGGCATGAAGATGATGGGCAAGTGTGATACTGTGTCTTGTCTCCGGTTATTTTCTTGGATTCCTCCATTCAGTGTTGTTGTGTTGGAATGGATTTTTAAATACTCGAGTATTGTATTTTGTTTCCTTGATGTTCCGGCCTGTGTTGCCGAGGTATTGATTTGTGCAGTGATGTATATGGTTTCATTGGTTATGGTTTTGAATACCATTTGTATCGTCTTTCTTTCCATTGTATGTAGACCTTATCGGTCAAGTTTATAGTTCCGCGTATGTTTAGCCTTGTGGGTCCCACGGCGGGGCTCACGGCGCTGTAATATACCCTGAATAACTTGGGGGTGTTACGAATATGGTATCGAGCTTAGGTTTATGGATACCTAGGTCGCCGGTTTTTCGGGGTCGATTGAGTCGGCATTTGCCCACAGTATCACTACTCTGCCATCATCACAGTGCGACCGGTACTTGTAAGTCCTCTCACTCTTCTTGTATTCTTCTTAATCGTTTCGTTTATAGCTTGGTATTCTTGGGAATTGGTCACTTCGAGAAGGTGCGATTGGGATTATACTTACGCACGTGTGTGCCTTTCAGAATGTTGGCTGAAAGTAGGAAGAATCGTGGTCGTGGTCACGGACGTGAACTCTTCCTTGAGATTTTGTTAAGTTGCTAATTTCGATAATGGTGTGTATCGGTATTATGTTGAGACTTTGTTTAGGAGTCGCATGCTAGCATCACGGGAGATCTTCGACTCCGCAGACTTGTAAGTATGTTGTTCGAATTATTCGATAATTCTTGGTGAAATTGAATTCCCGTTGAAATGTTGTTTGTACGAGTGATTGTAAGTTTCGAGGACGAAACTTATTTTTAAGGGGGGTAGAGTGTAATACCCCGATTTTTCGGATATATTTTTTTTTCCGTTTATATATTGGTTATCGTAGATGGTTAATTATGCTCGAGGACGTTGTGAACGTATGACAATGTTATTGAATTGAGTATATGTATTGATTTTGCCGTATGCTCGTATTTGGTATGTCATGACTTTGGACAGGAATTGTTGAAATTGGCTAAGAATGGAATTACTACGTACGTTAATAAGGTGAGATTACATACGTAAGATTGGCATGGTTACGTACGTTAAGGCTAAGGTATTACGTACGTAACGTAGGCATCGGACAGAACCGAGTCCTGGTCGGCAGGTGGGACCCTGTTTCGGCACTTTCGGCGGAGGATGTTGACAGGTGAGTCAACGTACGTGTTACGTACGTTATACAGGACGTGTTACGTACGTTATACAGGACGTGTTACGTACGTAACACAACCATTGTACCGTAGCAAGTCAACTGGTATATTACGTACGTTATATGGTATGGGTTACGTACGTACTGGACTGCACGGAATGAGACAGTGAGTTGGTTACGTACGTTATGGATTTTGGATTACGTACGATAAAGTTGTTACGTACGTTAAGAAAGGACACTTACGTACGTAATGAGAGTGCAATTTGTATATTGAAGTGTTGCCTTTCATTTCTCTCACGATCCTTTGAGATATTTCCCTCCAAAACTCGTCCCTCTTTACTTTTAAGAGTGTTCTAAACGCTTTTAACATGATTGTGAGCTTGGAATCATGGAATTAGAGCTTGGTTATGGAACTATTGTTGATTCTTGAAGTGATTTCTTGTGTTATCCATATTCTATGAGGTTTATGTTGAAGGAAGATAATGATATGCTTTGAATATGTTGTTTATGATTATGGAATCATAGAGATCTTGATGTTCTTGAGGCCATATGATGACTATGATGATTTAATGATTCTTGGAATGGAGTTCAATTGTTCTTTCTTCGTGATTCGTCCATGCAAGGTAATCCTCGTATCCCTTTGATAGTGGCTCATTTTTTTCTTTTTGGATTACTACTTGGGAGGGAGTATGTTGGGAATCGTGTATTTTGATGTTCGTCCTATTTCAATGAAAATGCATAAATTGGACTGTACTTTTATCCGCTGCGTGAGTATTTTTGAAATGGATTTTGGTATTTTGCCAACTGAAATTTTATTTTGTAAAACCGATTCCCTAAACTGAGTTTTGGCATTTTTAACCTTGATCGTTTTGACGGTACTTGGAAAATTATTTTTTTTAGTATTTGAAAAATATTACCATCATCAGTCTTTTTGACATTTTTGAAATGACTTGGAAAATTGTGCTTAGCCGGGTAAATCCTTGTGAGAAGGGTTTACGGCGTGTAATACTCCCGTAAGGTTTTGGGGTGAAGATTGTAGTATTCGGATATTGTTGATGTCATTTTGGATATTCTTGGTCTATGGTATAAATTTCGGAAGGAAGTCCGGATAGAGGTATGTTTTGTGGTAATCGTACATAGAAGATTGTGTACGGGAAGGTATTCGGTATTGAGGTATTATATGGTATCATGTGATAATGCTATACGAGATTCATTGGAATTGTAATAAGAGATTTCGGATGTTGATATGATCATTGAGATCTTCTTCATATGGTGATAAGGGTTTTGTTGCGATTCTGGAGATTGTATGAATGACATGATGAAGAAAATGATAACATGGAGATATATACCTCGGATATGTTGTTCTGAACGTGATTTCGGATATTTCATGTTCTTGAAGAACTCTTGAATTATACGAGGTGATGAATTTTTTTTTTTTTTTGAAGTGTTGATGTTTTGAAAATGAATATGGGATATTCATATCTAGAGCTAAACTATGTGTTGGAAATAATATTCGTATAGGAAATACGAATGTGGTTATGAGCTTGATGAGACTATTGTTCATCTCTGAATTGGGAAGCCCATACGTATGGAGCAAATATTCAAATCGAATGATTGGATTGTTCGCTAACCTTTTTAATATGATTATCTATTGTTCTGAACCAGTCGGATGATTCGAATTGATAACGGTCATAAGTAAATTTTAACGATGGATTTATGAGAAGGGAACCTTGTCAATTCGTATTTAAGAATTGAGTTTGGAACATTTAGACCCTTATTATTGGTCCGAATTGGTTGCTGATATGATCATCATATTTCGACTCGTATTGTGGACAGGATTTGTAAGTGTCTGAGTTGGATTGTTCAGACTGTGATTAGCCGAGATATGGTGAGACGATTGAGTTCGTGGTTTGGTGGTATTGATATTGGTCGTCATCGAACCGGTTAATTATCAATCCTTCGTTATACAATAAGATATGATGTTTGATCATAGATTATGACTGTTGTGTTGCGGTTAAGCTTGAAGGGCTCGTAGATTAACTTGGTCGGGACTGAGGAACTCGTAAGACGAAATCAACTGAATTGGTAACAGTTCGATGTATTGATATCGAGGCAAGTTTTATACTTGTATTAATCAATGAGATTAATGTTATCGTGTAGGTGTACGAATGTGTGTATCATTTCGAGACTCGGCCTCTTTATGATTGTATAAATATCAGGGGATCATTGATACGACGCCCGTCGGAAAATTATGCCAAATGTTAATGTCGGTTGTAAAAGGCCGGTTCGAGGCATTACGATACTTGTTGGCAAGTTGCTATCGATAGCCGGTTCGCGGTATCGATGTATCGATTATTATTATTCGCGATTAATGTCGTTCTGAGACATCGTTGAATCTTTGTCGTCGAATCGAATCATTGCTATGATGTTGCGTTAACCGATTGGGGACGTTTGATATATCCTTTTGTCATCTCCGTTTCGGTGGTCGGTTTAAGACATCGGGACATCTATTCTATCGTATCATTGATTATCGATTGACCGTTCTAAGGTAATCGAGGTATTGAATTGGGATTATCGAAGATAATTCCCATCCGTTGTCAAAGATATTCTCATCCGTTGTATCGTTGTTATCGATTGGCCATTCTACGGTAATCGAAGTATTGAATTGGGACTGTCGAGGAGAGTTCCCATCCGTTGGATTATTATTGCCGTGTTGGCCGACTCAAGGCAGCACACTATTATTTTTGTGAACTCAATAATTTTGCGATCGCTGAGGGTTGAGGATTTCCAGAATTGTAATGTTGTGATTATTGCCGTGTTAATCGGTCCTTAGGGAATTTTGATCCCAGGATGGTTGTTTTGAATATCGTTGGTCGTGTCGATCTTTCATTATTCGTGTGTCATCGTTCACTTGGTGAGTCGTATGATCCGTATGGGATGTTTTATCCCTTGAGCTTCATTGTCATGTTGTATCGTGGCATATCTGGAATCATGTCTGCGTGCCGATTGGTTATGTGCAGGATTTTTAGCCAGGCACTCGATGGTCATGCGCGGATATTTCCGCATTGGACCGTGCACACGAGTCGTAGTTCTTGAGGCTAATTAGGTACATTGTCACACGTATATTCTGGATTCCGTATACGGGGTGGACATGTGCACGGACACATTTCTGGATCGGGCGTACTGTGATGTCCCTCTTGAGCTTTATCGATTGATCGTTCGTAGTCCATGTTGTATTGGATATGTCCGACGATTTGCGACTGGTTGTTCATACGCCGAGGGGTATGTCCGACAGTCAGGTTTGCTTCTTGGAGATCTGTATTGTGATGATTTACAGCTTTGGCCTGTTCGGCTTTCAGGCCATTGTGATGTATCGGTATTTCCGTTGGAGCCTTCGGGCATTGTGAATTCGTACCTTTTTCGGCATTGGTTTGGTTTGCCTTCGGGTAATGTATTGTGGTGTTATATATCGATGATTCGCCGTTTGGGCGTAAGTTTCGGTTCTTGTGCACCTCGTTGAATTTTCCTGGCGAAATACTTCTTCTCCCTACCTGTTTTAAGTTTCGGGACGAAACTTCTTTTAAGGAGGGTAGAATGTAATACCCGTAATTTTGATCCCCGGAAATTTTCTATTTTTGGCGGAAGTCCATTTTTGACAACTTGCTTGGGACCGTTTCGTCATCCCGAGAATGATTAATTCTACACTTTTTGTCATCCGAGTTCGTTTCGGTATCGTTCTGTTGAATTCCGTGTTCTTTAGCGACTTTTCCACGTATGAGTTCGACTTTGTTAAATCACCGTAAATTCTTGGAAACTCCAAAAATTCTGAATCTTTGCAATATTATAAAGCATCGAGTTAGCTTTCCAATGGTTCAAACGGTGAGCCAATCGGAATTCCAGACGAGGGAGTTATGGTCGAAATAGCTAGGTCACTCTCATTTACCAGATTGGCCAAAACCGCCTGTACCCGGTGCCGCGGCACACCTGGGCTGAGCCGCGGCACACTGCCGAGCCCTGGGAGCGAATTTTGGGCCTGTTCCGCGGCACACATATACTGAGCCGCGGAACACATGACAGATTACCCCTATATCTGCGTTTTTTGTGCGATTCAACCTACACTTTTCCTATTTCTTCACTTGGGCGAGAGAGGAGGCTTGAGAGAGGGAGGTTTCTCCATCTATCACTTGAGTGGGTGACTTCCTTCATCTATTTTCGATTGTGAAGCCCGGATCATCGTTCTATCGCGTGCTCTTCGAATCATAGTGCTTGGATCTTCAAGAGGTAATTTCTTCAACATCTTGGATTTCGATTTTGTATTGGGTAATGATGTTTTGGATGTTAAAATCATGGGGTATGAAGTGATATACGTATGATTATGGACTTGTTGGAGTATTCATCGGATTATTGAAAGATTATTCAAGAACACTTCGAATTTTATGTTGGAAATTGGGGATTTTGTTTGACTTCATCCTTTTAATCCGTAGTAATTTAGGTTAGTGATGGATTGATGATGATTTTGGTGTATTCTATCATTTCCATCGTTATTCCATGGTTGGATTGTATTGATTCGTCGTTTTGGTTGAGTTATTAGTCGATGCCTTCAAGGTGTCCGACAAAAGGTCTAGGAGGGGGGTTTGTGCGTTGTACGATTATTATTCATCGTACGATTGTTGATTTATCATTGATATGACTTAGGGACGAAATCCTTGTGAAGAACTCAAGTCGAAACCCTTCCGTTCGTTGTCTTCTTCGTGGTTCAAGCTTCCCGGTCGAACCGTGTTCTTCGGGATCTTCGGTAACGTTTATTAAGGCAAGTATACATTTATGATTGTACGTTCTCGACTTTGAAAGTATGAAATATTGATGATATGATTATTTCTAGCCACTCCGGGACGGGCCTATGGTCCTCTGAGGGTTTCGTAGCCTCCAGTGCGATTCCATGGTTGATATGAACGAACCGCTTTCTACGAATTCATATGAAATAATAATGGCATTTAATGAACGAACAGTTTTGACGGCATTCCTAAATGTAACTGCGTATGATATGAACGAACAGTTATTACGGCATTCACATACGTCTTGAGATTTTAGTCATTAGAATACTAGTCTTAAATTGATGAATTGACGGATATTGATGAATTGACGGATTACATTTACTTTATTGTCGAGGAGTATTATGTTTCATATTGTTATACTTGCACTAGCTATTCGACGGCTAACCCCTTTATGGGGGAAATACGTTTCATGTATTTCAGGTTCCAGGAGAGCGGACAGGTGGGTACCGGGTCGGCATGAAGATGATGGGCAAGTGTGATACTGTGTCTTGTCTCCGGTTATTTTCTTGGATTCCTCCATTCAGTGTTGTTGTACTGGAATGGATTTTTAATACTCGAGTATTGTATTTTCAGTTTCCTTGATGTTCCGGCCTGTGTTGCCGAGGTATTGATTTGTGCAGTGATGTATATGGTTTCATTGGTTATGGTTTTGAATACCATTTGTATCGTCTTTCTTTCCATTGTATGTAGACCTTATCGGTCAAGTTTATAGTTCTGCGTATGTTTAGCCTTGTGGGTCCCACGGCGGGGCTCACGGCGCTGTAATATACCCTGAATAACTTGGGGGTGTTACAGAAGACCCCACACTGGGACCCACCAGGCGATATCCAAAACAGATTAAATAAATATTATTTGTGATACCGAACCACAATGAATAGTCATTACTCCGATGAGGAGTTTATCAAAATATGGCCAACGGCCTTATAATACACAGGATCCGAAAAACAAGTATAAACCATATGGAGATGGAAAATACTTCAAATGTCAATACAACCAGATAGCAGTTTAAATGAAGCAGGAAATAAAATAACATAACACGGTTTAACATAACCGGACAACAAAAGATGTGGGGCCCCCCGAACTAGTATCCTTCAAACCCTTCGCCGTCAACATGCTCTTCCCGTGCCTTGCCTTTGCCTCGACCTAAAATACAATACAAGTATTTCGCCCAAAACACCGGGTTAGATATACATGATAATTAATTCTTCCGACATTATACAATTCACATATATATAGATCTCAAGGAAATCATTTCGGCTATTAATCATACCCCTCGGGCGTATGAAACAATCAGTCACAAACCGTCGAGCACATCCAATACTATGGATGATTAACAATATGGCTCAAGATGGACATCACAATACGCCCGATCCGGAAATGTGTCCGTGTACATGTCCGCCCCGTATACGGAATCTAGAATATACGTGGGACAATGTACCTAATTAGCCTCACGAAACTACGTCTCGTGTGCACAGTCCAATGCAGAATAATATCCACGCATGACTATATATGTGCCTGGCTAAAAATCCTACACAATGACCAATCGGAACGCAGATATGATTTCGGATATGTCACGATACAACATGACAACGAATTCAATAAATCACATATCTGATTAAGGATCAAGAAAAACTCACCGAAGTGAAAATAAGACCAATGAGATCAACGATTCAAAGCGACGTACTTGGGAATGCAACCCCATGAAGAAAACGGAATAACGTCAAAGACAATGTCTAATCACGACAAACATTACATGAACAATTCATACATATGAAATATATAACCATCACAAGAATCTAATCATCATTATAACCAAGCAAGATAACTTGCCTCAATACGGAGACGAGAATAGTCCTCTTCTTGTCGGAACGAACGAACGGTCCTCGACTAATATTGTTTACTCGAACAATCAACCTTAAACGAAATACATTTTACTCAATAACATATTCTTATAATTATCAATATAGGATTACTAAGACGTCATCCTACAATCCTTTAGAATAGTTTGCTATTTCCAATTATCGAAGCCTTATGTCAGGAGTTCTTTTAACATCATTACAACCATAAAAATCGGTTTACAATACTTTTACCGAATGTTCACATGGTTCATCATAAACAAGAGTTCTATCAAGGGTATGTTGAATAACCAATTATGATGTTAAGATCATCTTATGATGATTAAACTTTCCAAAACATTAAAATGTTGAAAGAACAAAATCTGCACATTTATGACCATTCTCCCCTCATCTAAATTGAATATTAAGCTTACAACAAGATTATTAGTTATGAGATTACACCATATCCATGAAGGTTATCAAAATCTTTCTTTACAAGGCTGGAAGATCCATTAACATCATGCTGAATTCACCATCTATCTAGTATGATGATCAAAACAAACTAAGTTCTCAACACATTAGATTAATGAAAAGTTGTTGTGTTGGTTTCACAAATATCCTTAACCATTCAAAATCTTGCTGAGCTAAACATAAGGAGAATATGATTCTTAAGAAATCTGAGTAAGAAGACATCCTTCTACTTCTAACATGGCCAAGTTCTTCCCAAGGTAAGTGAAAACTTAAAATGGTGTTTAATCACTTTATGATAACAACTCTATTAGTTAAATCCAAGTACGGTGAAGTTAACTGATTCAAGGGTATTCTACTGAGCTAAATTCGTCCAACAAGATGAGCATGATAGTTACAACGTGGTTAGAATCACTATATCATCAAGAACACATCCATCTCAAACCCTCATTTATCATAATCATCAAAAGTGTTAAAAAGGTTGGATTAAAACTATGTTTTACTTGATTAATCTACTCTAGGTGAAGTATAATTCGTTATTAACGTCAACATATGAAAATAATACAGAGAGGAAAGTACACCTACCTCCAGAAATAAAGAACAACCTCAAAGCTATGAGAAAATATACTCCAAGCTCAAGAACACCTTCTAGTCTCCAAGGAAATGAGCTCCACTCCAAGATTTAAGGCTTAGAAGCAAGTTGGGGGAGGTTGATATCGGTTTGGGAGTGCAGAGGGACGATATATGGAGAGAGAATCAATTTGGAGTTGTGAATAAATGAAAAATAGGCTGGTCCTATAAATAGACTGTACAGACTTAGCGCACGCTAACGGGAAGCTTTAGCGTATGCTAACACACTTACGTGCGCTAACTGGTTAATATTACGTACGTAAGCGGCTTACAGTGGCTACTGTCTTGAATTCGCAGGTCGTTAGCGCACGCTAATGAAAAAGGGGTTACGCACGCTAATAAAAGTTGACTCTGGCCGACATGACAGCTCAGACCTTACTCACATGCATGCCAACGGCTAAGGAGTTCACGTGCTGAAGTCAACTGATGCCAGATTCCCTCTTAGCGTACGCAATAGAGGAAACATTACGCACGCTAAGGCACATGATTAGCGTACGTTAATCATACTATGTAGCGTACGCTACATCAACAGAAAAATTCGAAAATGCAACTCTCTAATTAACATCGAATCATCACATATGAAATGAAATAACAACGATATGAAATTCAAATCTATAATACCTCAACATAATACTAAATGCAATGATTCATGATAATCAGATTATCCGAATAATACAATGACAGGTAAAAACAAAAAATTATAGTCGGGTATTACATACTCTCCCCCTTAAAAAGAGTTTCGTCCTCGAAACTAAGGGGTTAATAACTCGGGGTATCTCGCTCGTATACTATCCTCGGTTTCCCACGTAGCCTCCTCGACTCCGTGTCGTGACCACTGAACTTTCAGTAGGGGAATCGTCTTGTTCCTCAACTGCTTGACCCTCCTCTCGAGTATCCGCACAGGGCGCTCCTCGTACGAATGATCCTATGCTAATTCAATCTCTTCGAACTGAAGTACATGGCTCGGATCAGCAACATATTTCCTCAACTGGGAGACATGAAACATGTTGTGAATCTTACTCAAAGTCGGTGGCAAAGCTAGTCGATAGGCCAGATCACATACACGCTCCAAAACCTCAAATGGCCCAATGTACCTCGGGCTCAGCTTGCCCCTCTTCCCGAAACGAAAAACACCTCGAGTAGGAGACACCTTCATTAACACATGGTCACCAACCTCGAACTCAAGCGGTCGTCGACGGTGGTCAGCATAAGACTTCTGTCGACTTTGAGCCGTTAACAACCGACTCCTAATCAAAGTGATCTTCTCCCGGGCTGCTAATAACATATCGGGTTCCGTACCCAGAGATTCTGACAGTTCGTCCCAACACAAAGGGGACCTAGAGCGACAGCCATATAATGCCTCATACGGTGCCATCTGAATCGAAGCGTGCCAACTATTATTATAAATGAAGTCCACCAAAGGCAGCTGGGCTTCCCAATCGTCCTTCCAATCAAGAGCATATGCTCTCAACATATCCTCTAGAGTCTGGATGGTTCTCTCAGATTGACCATCGGTCTGTGGATGAAAATCCGTATTGAAATTCAACTGCGTGCCCATCGCACGATGAACTGCCTTCCAGAAGTGCGACACGAATCGCCCGTCACGGTCTGATACAATACTCTTGGGGGTACCATGTAATCTCACGATTTCCTTAATAAACAGCTGGGCCAATCTCTCGGGACCCCACGTGTCCTTAATTTCCAAGAAGTGGGCTGATTTGGTCAGACGGTCCACAATCACCCAAATCGTATTCATTCCTCGACGACTCGTCGGCAAGCTAGTGATAAAATCCATAGATATGTCCTCCCATTTCCACTCGGGAATTGGGAGCGGTTTCAGCATTCCTGCGGGTCGCTGGTGCTCAATCTTAACCTGCTGACAGGTTAAACATCTCGATACGAATTCGGCAACCTCACGTTTCATATTCCCCCACCAATAATTCTGCTTCAAATCCTTATAATCTTGCTAGATCCCGGGTGAATAGAGTACGGGGTAGCATGGGCTTCTCTCATGATAGAGTTCCTCAACTCTTCGTCAGCGGGTACACAAACTCGATTTCTAAAGCGTATCAATCCATCCTCGTGGATTACGAATCCATGGGCTTTCCCTTGGGTTACCTCATCCCGAACTCGAGATAAGAATGGGTCCGTAATTTGCTTCGATTTGATCATATCATCAAGAGACGAAGAAATCTCAATGGTGCAAAGTTGTCCCTGAATATGCTATAACCAAACTTCAATTTCTGGCCTCATAAGGTCCAACTGCAACTCTCTCTGTGCTGTCAACCGGCTCAGCATCTGCTCCTGCACTGTCTTACGGCTCAATGCGTCGGCAACCACATTTGCTTTACCCGGATGATAAAGGATCTCGATATCATAGTCCTTGATTAATCCTAGCCACCTTCTCTATCTCATGTTCAACTCCTTCTGAGTAAAAATGTACTTTAGGCTCTTGTGGTCTGTAAAGATCTGGCAGGTAACTCCATAAAGATAGTGACGCCAAGCAAACACCACGGCTGCTAACTCCAAGTCATGGCTCGGATAGTTAACTTCATAGGGTCGCAATTGTCTCGACGCATAGGCAATCACTTTCCCTTCCTGCATTAGTACACATCCCAGACCCTGTCTCGACGCGTCACTATACACCACAAATCTTTCCGTTCCTTTTGGTAAGACCAAAACAGGTGCCGAAATCAATCGACTCTTGAGCTCATCAAAACTTTGCTGACATGTTTCTGACCACAGATACTTCTTGTCCTTTCGCAGTAAGTTAGTCATCGGTTATGCAATTTTAGAAAATCCTTCTATGAACCGTCGGTAGTAACCTGCTAGGCCGAGAAAACTACGAACTTCCTTCACGTTCTTCGGTGGTAGCCAATCTCGAATGGCTTCCGTCTTTTGTGGGTCCACTCTCACCCCTTCGGCTGATATCACATGCCCGAGAAAGACAACCTCAGGCATCCAGAATTCACACTTAGAAAATTTCCCATAAAGCTGTTCCCGCCTCAATGTATCGAGAACTTGGTGGAGGTGACGCTCATGCTCTTCGTGGTCACGAGAGTAAATAAGAATGTCGTTAATAAAAACGACTACAAAGCGATCCAGATAGTTAATAAACACTCGATTCATCAACTCCATGAATACCGCCGGTGCATTAGTCAGTCCAAATGGCATCACCACAAACTCATAATGCCCATAGCGAGTACGGAATGCTGTCTTCGAAATGTCAGACTCTCGAATCCTCAACTGATGATAACCAGATCTCAAGTCGATCTTAGAAAACACGGCAGCTCCTTGAAGTTGGTCCAATAAATCATCAATACGAGGCAAAGGATACTTGTTCTTGATGGTTACCCTGTTCAGCTCACGGTAATCAATACATAAGCGCAGAGATCCATCTTTCTTCCGTACAAATAACACTGGTTCTCCCCAAGGGGACGCACTAGGTCGAATATAGCTCTTGTCAGTCAACTCCTCAAGTTAGTTCTTCAATTCTTGCATCTCAGTCGGAGCCATACGATACGGTGCTTTTGAAAGCAGGGATGTCCCTGGTTCTAACTCAATAATAAACTCCACGTCACGATGAGGAGGTAAGCCTGGCAACTCGTCTGGAAATACATCTGGGTAGTCTCAGACTACCGGAATGTCGGCCAATTCAACTGGTCGATCTGCTGTTTTGGCCATGTAGCACCAATAACCAATACACCCTTGATTAAGCAGTTTCACTACTTTCATAGCGCTGATGACTCTTCCAGAACGACTGGGATTATCCCCTCGAAAGATACACTCGAAACCATCATCAGAAGTGACGGTTATCATCCGCTTGTGGACACTGAGTATTGCATCATGACGATCCATCCAATCGATACCCAAGATTATATCATCCTTAGGTAAATCGACTACAATCAGATTTGACAACCACTCACGGTCGTTCAAACGAATCGGACAGTCCTGGACTTCACGATTTCCAATAATTCTTCTACCATCAGGTAGACCAATCACGTAGGGCTCACAATTGATTACATGGTCTAGAGGCAAACGACTTAAACAAGAAGAAGATATAAAGGAGTGTGAAGCACTGGTATCAAAAAGAACACACACAGGCTGGGAGTGGATCTCGAGTATACCTGAAATCATGCTGGCCTCGGGATCGTCAGCTTTCTTCATCTCGTAAATTTTGGGTTTCGCAGTTTCGGCACCAGGTGTACCACTTTGATTCCCACGGCCCATTCCCCTATTCGCCCCGGTGGTCTGATAGGAAGCGGACGGAGGTGTCCGGTTCTGGACAGAGGACTGAACTGGAGCATGAGACGCTACTGGTTCATGTCCGGTCCCACTCCTGCAAAAACGAGCACGGTGACCATTCTTACCACAAGTATGGCATGTGATGGCAGGCTTTGGGCATTTGAAGTTGATATGCCCCTGGCCCCCACAGTTATGACACACCACGGATGAGGGAACCGTTCGGAAGTGCGATCCGGCGGGCTTTGACGCCATGGGTGGTTAATCATAAGGGTTTGGCAATGACTGGGGCTTCCTGAATGTCCCCCGATTACTCTCAGTCTGGTTCTGGTTCCTGGATCTTTTGTTGTTGGACTGTGGTTGTTTCTTGGAAATCTCCTTCGCGGTGAGTTCGTACTCCAGAGCTTTCTCGATGAACTCTGGTAAGGTAGTACAGTGGTGATTCAACAGCTGCATTCTCATTCGGGGTTTAAGCCTCTTGAGAAAGTATTTGATCTTATCGGCCTCTGTTCGGATAATTGTCGTAGCGAAAGGAAGGAGTGCCTGGAACTTCTCAGCAACGAATAATACATCATCGTCTTCAGACAGGTCGGGGTTCAGTAGTTCCAACAGTTTGGCCTCACGGAGTGGCCCTGGATAGTAACGGTCTAGCATGAGGTTTTTAAATTCCTCCCAAGTGTAAACACCATCAGCTGGCCTTACTGAAAGCCACCATGTGTGAGCGCCTTTGCTAAGATAATACGCGGCTACCGAGACGCGGTTCTCTTCCAGGCAGCCCACCATCTGGAAAAGTTTCTCAAAATGCTCGATCCAATGCACAATGTCAGCAGGCTCAGAGGATCCTTCAAAGGTCGGTGGCCGCTGGCGAGAGATGTCGCTGATAATCCGACTCACGGGTCCGCCAATTACAGGAGGAGGATGAGGCCCATGTTGCTGGCCAGTAGCGGCTCTCTGCATAGCTTCCATTAGTTGACCCATCTGGGTCATCTGTGTCATCATGCCCTGCATCACGACGTAAGGATCGACACGCGCATCCCCGCGCCCACTGTGGTGCGATTGTTCCCTAGAAGGTGAACCACTATCTGCGGAACTCTGATCCGTATTCGCGCGTCTGTTGGCTCGAGGTATCGGGATTCGGCCCCTTCCACGGCCTCGTCCCCCTCTGCCACGACCTCTCAGGTTTCTTTCCATACTGAAAGAATCAATCATAATGATTACCATAAGTACAGTTCAAGATACTAAAATTCATGCTAAGTTAATAGCAACAAGGAATCACATATTCAAGGAAACGGTTATCGATTCCACGAATGTCGCACCGAATATTATATCGATGTTAAGTCGAACAATTTCAATCATATAATCAATTCGGCACTTATCTCGGATTATCAATCAGATAAATCCTGTCACAAATCCTCGAAATAGCAAGATCAACAAGGATACCCATACTGATATCAATATCATGCCAGTAATTAAATCATGGCTCATAAAGTATATACCGTATTTGGCTCGTAGGGTCAGGCGCTTGCACGGGTCACACGTGACACGAAGGTCTCTTGATACTAGTTCATTTCACAACAACTCTCTGATACCATCTTCTGTAACACCCCAAAAGGCGGCTATTACAGTGCCGTGGACCCCACACTGGGACCCACCAGGCGATATCCAAAACAGATTAAATAAATATTATTTGTGATACCGAACCACAATGAATAGTCATTACTCCGATTAGGAGTTTATCAAAATATGGCCAACGGCCTTATAATACACAGGATCCGAAAAACAAGTATAAACCATATGGAGATGGAAAATACTTCAAATGTCAATACAACCAGATAGCAGTTTAAATGAAGCAGGAAATAAAATAACATAACACGGTTTAACATAACTGGACAACAAAAGATGTGGGGCCCCCTGAACTAGTATTCTTCGAACACTTCGCCATCAACATGCTCTTCCCGTGCCTTGCCTTTGCCTCGACCTAAAATACAATACAAGTATTTCGCCCAAAACACCGGGTCAGATATACATGATAATTAATTCTTCCGACATTATACAATTCACATATATATAGATCTCAAGGAAATCATTCTGGCTATTAATCATACCCCTCGGGCGTATGAAACAATCAGTCACAAACCGTCGAGCACATCCAATACTATGGATGATTAACAATATGGCTCAAGATGGACATCACAGTACGCTCGATCCGGAAATGTGTCCGTGTACATGTCCGCCCCGTATACGGAATCCAGAATATACGTGGGACATTGTACCTAATTAGCCTCACGAAACTACGTCTCGTGTGCACAGTCCAATGCAGAATAATATCCACGCATGACTATATATGTGCCTGGCTAAAAATCCTACACAATGACCAATCGGAACGCAGATATGATTTCGGATATGTCACGATACAACATGACAACGAATTCAATAAATCACATATCTGATTAAGGATCAAGAAAAACTCACCGAAGTGAAAATAAGACCAACGAGATCAACGATTCAAAGCGGCGTACTTGGGAATGCAACCCCATGAAGAAAACGGAATAACGTCAAAGACAATGTCCAATCACGACAAACATTACATGAACAATTCATACATATGAAATATATAACCATCACAAGAATCTAATCATCATTATAACCAATCAAGATAACTTGCCTCAATACGGAGACGAGAATAGTCCTCTTCTTGTCAGAATGAACGAACGGTCCTCGACTAATATTGTTTACTCGAACAATCAACCTTAAACGAAATACATTTTACTCAATAACATATTCATATAATTATCAATATAAGATTACTAAGACGTCATCCTACAATCCTTTAGAAAAGTTTGCTATTTCCAATTATCGAAGCCTTATGTCAGGAGTTCTTTTAACATCATTACAACCATAAAAATCGGTTTACAATACTTTTACCGAATGTTCACATGGTTCATCATAAACAAGAGTTCTATCAAGGGTATGTTGAATAACCAATTATGATGTTAAGATCATCTTATGATGATTAAACTTTCCAAAACATTAAAATGTTGAAAGAACAAAATTTGCACATTTATGATCATTCTCCCCTCATCTAAATTGAATATTAAGCTTACAACAAGATTATTAGTTATGAGATTACACCATATACATGAAGGTTATCAAAATCTTTCTTTACAAGGCTGGAAGATCCATTAACATCATGATGAATTCACCATCTATCTAGTATGATGATCAAAACAAACTAAGTTCTCAACACATTAGATTAATGAAAAGTTGTTGTGTTGGTTTCACAAATACCCTTAACCATTCAAAATCTTGCTGAGCTAAACATAAGGAGAATATGATTCTTAAGAAATCTGAGTAAGAAGACATCCTTCTACTTCTAACATGGCCAAGTTCTTCCCAAGGTAAGTGAAAACTTAAAATGGTGTTTAATCACTTTATGATAACAACTCTATTAGTTAAATCCAACTACGGTGAAGTTAACTGATTCAAGGGTATTATACTGAGCTAAATTCGTCCAACAAGATGAGCATGATAGTTACAACGTGGTTAGAATCACTATATCATCAAGAACACATCCATCTCAAACCCTCATTTATCATATTCATCAAAAGTGTTAAAAAGGTTGGATTAAAACTATGTTTTACTTGATTAATCTACTCTAGGTGAAGTATAATTCGTTATTAATGTCAACATATGAAAATAATACAGAGAGGAAAGTACACCTACCTCCAGAAATGAAGAACAACCTAAAGCTATGAGAAAATATACTCCAAGCTCAAGAACACCTTCTAGTCTCCAAGGAAATGAGCTCCACTCCAAGATTTAAGGCTTAGAAGCAAGTTGGGGGAGGTTGATATCGTTTTGGGAGTGCAAAGGGACGATATATGGAGAGAGAATCGATTTGGAGTTGTGAATAAATGAAAAATAGGCTGGTCCTATAAATAGACTGTACAGACTTAGCGCACGCTAACGGGAAGCTTTAGCGTACGCTAACTGGTTAATATTACGTACGTAAGCGGCTTACAGTGGCTAGTGTCTTGAATTCGCAGGTCGTTAGCGCACGCTGATGAAAAAGGGGTTACGCACGCTAATAAAAGTTGACTCTGGCCGACATGACAGCTCAGACCTTACTCACATGCATGCCAACGGCTAAGGAGTTCACGTGCTGAAGTCAACTGATGCCAGATTCCCTCTCAGCGTACGCAACAGAGGAAACATTACGCACGCTAAGGCACATGATTAGCGTACGTTAATCATACTATGTAGCGTACGCTACATCAACAGAAAAATTCAAAAATGCAACTCTCTAATTAACATCGAATCATCACATATGAAATGAAATAACAACGATATGAAATTCAAATCTATAATACCTCGACATAATACTAAATGCAACGATTCATGATAATCAGATTATCCGAATAATACAATGACAGGTAAAAACAAAAAATTACAGTCGGGTATTACAACTCCCCTGTAGAAATTGCAGCCGGGAAGCCAGAGAATATTCCAAAGAAGAAGACAGAGATGACCCCTGAAGAAAGGAAACTGGCCTATCTTAACAACTGGGCCAGAGATGTGCTGTACCAGACTCTTGAAAAATCAACCATGGTCAAGATCAAGAATTGTAAGAATGCCAAAGAAATTTGGGACACATTAGCTGTAATGTGTGAGGGAACCGAGCTGAGAAAAGAAAATAAGTTGTCAATTGCTACTCAAAAGTTTGACAACTTCAAAATGAAGAATGGTGAATCAATTGATCAAGTGGACACAAGATTCACAGAGATAATAAATGAAATCAATTCTCTGGGAAAACCTATGGCAACAGGGAGATGGCCCTGAAATTTCTAAGATCTCTCAACCCATAATGGAGCATGAAGGCAGTGGCCATGAGAGAGTCAAAGGATCTCAATAAGATAAAGATCCAGGAGTTGTTCTCTGATCTGAAGGCTTATGAGTTCGAGCTACCATGTTCATCATCAACTGAGCCTGCAGAGAAGGGAATAGCATTTACAGCTGACTCCCCTGTCAAGAACCTATATGAAGTCCAGCCTCCAAATTCCCTGGAAGAGATGGCATTCATAATGCAAAGATTCAGCAACTTCCGGAAAAACTACTCCAAGTATAAGAGGAATTATAAAGAAAATCCAAGGAGGAATCAAAAAGCAGGCAACTGGAAAGTTGAATGCTACCACTGTCATAAGAAAGGACATATACAAATTGACTGTCCTGATCTTAAGAAAGATGAAGGCAAGAAAAAAGTGGGCAGAAAAGAAGACAAGAGAAAAGCTTTCAATGGATAAGACCAAGAGAGAGTAGAATCTAGCAGTGGATTCTTCTCTAATGATGATGAGGAGTACAACTGTCTGATGGCCAACCTAGATGATGAAGAGGTAACATCCAAACCCTCAATTTCAAGTAATAATAGCTCAGACATGTCTCAAGATATGGACTTACATGAATCTGTCAATCAGCTCCTTAAAGACTTTGAGAAATTAAAATCTGCACACTTAATTGTATCAGCCAAGAAGACACAGCTGCAAGATGAGAATAGGCAGCTGAAAAATAACTTTGAAAAACTCAGCCTAGAGTTAACAAAAACCAAATCTGAATTTGAAAAACAGGATGAAGACAAGTTGAAAAACCTAGCTGATAATACCACAGCTGAGATCAAAAGATTAATTGTTTTAAACAACGAGAAATCAGCTGTACTTGCTCATGTTAAATTTGAGTTTGCTAAACTGACACAGCTAAGTAATACACAAGCTAAGGAAATAACTTCCCTCAAGGCATCTATAACCTTTGATGAGTTGTGTATGAACAAAAGGCTACTTTATTCCAGATCAGGCCTTGGATATGACCCCAACACTCTCTCTAGTTCTAAAACTACATTTATCAAGGGAGAAACACTTGTCCCGACTGCTGAGCCAACTTACAAACCTATATTTCAAAATAGGCAGCAACCAAGTCAAAGGTTTAGGTAGCAGCCAAGGTTCATAAGGCAGCCACCTAGACAAGAGACTAGGCAATAGCCAAGGCAAAAGCAGCAGCCTAGACAATATGCCAACTATTATCAAAGACTCCCTAAAAATAGATTTCAAAATGGGAGAGGCAAATGGAAACCTCAAGGTTTTCCAAGTTTTCAAAATGAACTGGTGTGGAGACCTGTAACACCCCCAAAATCTCCCGAGGTATTACAGTGCCGTGAATCCCACGTGGGACCCACAAGGCTAGTTAGAAAATAGACATTTTAAGAAAATCGTGATAAAACCTTAAATTCAAGGGTTACATGACAAGAAACGAAAGATTTAAGGAAAAATGTAATTCGGAGAATTATTACACAACACATGTTTCCAAAGAAAATAATTTATTCCAATTTAAGCAACGGCTAGAGATAATTCCAACACCGCTCAAGTCTGACCGGACCCCTCGGGAATGTCCTGCACATGATGAACAATTTTACCTGGTATGACGGGTCATACCAGGTTGCCAGGGTCAGAGAATGCATTTCAAATAATAACTACTAACAACAATATGTGACATTTTTACAATCACCGTATCTAGCAATCATAAGGAATATTTCATCATTCAACCGACGTGTCTTCCTCTTTATCACATAAACCCCCAAGGTCGCAACCAAGGGTCACAGAAGTATCCACACGGGAATACCCCGGAACATAGGTGCCCAATTCGGGTCTTACCCCCTAACACATTTCCACACGGGTACCATACAGGTTTTATCCCCAACACATCGGCCCATTTATAACATCTTTAGAGAAAGACAACGTCGGCTTTTATCAAAATGGCACGTACACACATACGGTATAACATTGATATTAGAAATTCACGAGCAAGATTTCACTTGCCTGTGATCCGATAGTAGGTGCTTTATGATAACGAAGTCCCCACGCCCGCCGAGCTTAACCTAGCCACGAGACATCCGATTAACACTTCGTACGGATCATAATGAATAAAACTAGTCTCCCTTTCCTAACCGGATTCCTAGTGTAGTTTTAATTGTCGGTATGAGTATCGTTTCCAAGTTTTCAAGTGTCGTTTATCTCGTTTAATCTTATAGCTAACATTAGGTATATCGATTTACTCAAGAAGATAATCCTACCCTTCTTCGGTTGTCAACAAATTATTATGGTGAAATCGAATCTTATGCTTTCTAATACAATTCTATATTCCGAATACTACAATCGACGGATTTTATTGCACAACCAATATTAATTATACTATCGAATTACTTCCTAGTTTGCTAAGTGTCAAAAATTACAAGGTGAGGGTGACTACGAACAATGGAACATACGGTGACGGATTACTACGAATTTCCCCACAATTGATTCGTCAAACTTTACATTCCTAGTGATGATTTGAAGTGAAATTTCGTTTGCATGAAACGAAACATATAAGAAACGGAATTTCTCATTACTACAATTCATCCGACAAGATTGTCTACAAAGTTTAGCAAAATCTAACCCATACCCGCAATATAACAAGTATTAACTAAGAAAACATCGAAGATATAACTTGAGGATTGGTGGCTTACCTTTTTGGAAGAAAATAGTGAAGATAGTTGGGATTCACAAGAACTACGAGGAGAACGAGAAGTGACTTGAGCGACTTGGATAATCTTCGCGGAGCTCAAGAATCCACCTCCTTAATGTTAATTCAAGTGTTTAAGGCTTAAGAACCGGGTATAGGGCTAGGAATTTCTCCAAGGGTGGTAGTTTTGTGGTGTTGGGTCGTGCAAATGAAGAAGGGAGTTATCATTTTATAAAACTGGATTTTGATAACGTACGTTAACAATAAGAGTGTTACGTACGTAAGGTGTATTACGTACGTAACAGTGCGATGACAACGTACGTAAAGAACTAACTGCCCGAAATGTGCACAAGTGTTACGTACGTTAATTTTGGGACATTACGTACGTAACAAACAGTTGACTCGTTTGTCATCTAGCCCGCCGAAAGTAGCCCTGTCCGTGTCAAAAGAAAGATTCTGGTCGGAAGACCGACCCACCCGTTACGTACGTAATATGGCTGCCTTAACGTACGTAACCATTGAAATTTAGCGTACGTTAGGCATGGGTTATAGCGCGCGTTAGACAGAATTTTTAGCCTCAACCACATTCTAACCATTTCGGGTGACCATCCCTTCCGCTCGTCAACAATTATCGGGGAACAAGACGTTGGCCACCGTCATATTCGCACCGACGATCGTCCCACGGCATCAAGGTGCGTCACCCCCGTTTTATTCACATCGTACAATTATATAGCACTCAATAGAATACATAAATAGAAATGACGTCACATTACCAAACATTCACACAGTACAAAGTAATCAAGCATGGAATACCGGAGGTATTACATATCACCCCTCTTAAAATAGTTTCGTCACGAAACTTAAGAAAATAACTCGGGATGACTCTCCTTCATGCTCGACTCGGTTTCCCAAGTGGCCTCTTCTGTGCCGTGGTGCGACCACTGAATCTTCACGAGGGGTATGGCTTTATTTCTTAACATCTTCACACGCCGATCCAGAATGGCGATCGGTATCTCCCTAAAGGTAGCGTCATCGGAAATTTCCACTTCTTCGAAATTGAGCGTGTGGCTCGGGTCATAGACATACTTCCTTAACTGGGAGACGTGAAAAACATTATGCACTCCATCTAGATACGGCGGTAGAGCTAATCGATACGCGAGTTTCCCTACCCGGTCCAATATCTCAAACGGACCTATAAATCTCGGGCTTAACTTGCCTTTCTGGCCGAAACGCCGAATACCTCGCATAGGTGATACTTTGACCCAAACATGATCCCCGACCGTAAATTCTAGCAGTGTTGCCGGTTCGGCATAAGATTTGCGGCTCTGTGCGGCGCATGTGTTTCCGAACTACAGATCTTCTTAATGGACTCTGGATAAGATCCACTCGGTAACCGCGGTGTCGGAGGCATCATCCCAAAGATAACGGTGACTTGCATCTTCGCCCATACAGGGCCTCAAATGGTGCCATGCCTATGCTTGCATGCCACTGTTGTTGTACGAGAACTCCACTAACCCCAAATGTCTAGCCCAATCCTTTCCCCAATCGAGAACGCATGCCCTCAACATATCTTCCAAGGTTTGAATCGTCCGCTCGTCTGTCCATCTGTCTGGGATGATAAGCCGTGCTAAAGTGTATCTGTGTCCCCATAGCTTTATGGATGACTTTCCAAAACGAGATATATATCGGGTGTCCCTATCCGAAATGATGGACGAGGGAACACCATGTAGCCTTACGATTTCTCTGATGAAAATGACAGCCAGCTGCTCTGTCCCGGTTGTCTCTTGAATAGGAATGAAATGTGCTGACTTTGTCAATCGATCAACAATGACCCAAATCGTATCCTTTCCTCCCATCGCCGTAGGTAGCTTAGTGACAAAGTCCATTGATATGCTCTCCCATTTCCACTCCGGGATGGGTAGGGGTTGCATAATTCAGTGAGTGCGGTGTTCGATCTTCACTTGTTGGCATGTCATACATCGGGCGACGAACCTAGCAACCTCCCACTTCATGTTCTTCCACCAAAAACTCTGTCTTAGATCCTTGTACATCTTGCTTGCTCCGGGGTGAATAGAATAAGGGGTGGAGTGCGCCTCCTTCAATATAGTTTGCTTCAGTCCGTCATTCGGTGGAATACATATCCTGTTCTTGAACCTCACCAGATCACCCTGAATCTTATAGTCGGAAACATCCCCTTTCTCGATTCTTTCACCAATCGCACGTAATTCAGGATCTTCCATCTGTGCTAGGCGTATCTCGTCTAGTAAGGACGAAAGTATATTGATTGAGCATAATCGTCCTTGCCTACGTTGTACCCATACTTCGGTGTTGCTTCTCCTGATCTCTTCAGTAGTTCGGGCTGAATTATCTTTGCCGATACCATCATCTCTTGTGTAGTTCTCCGACTAAGAGCATCGGCTACCACGTTGGCTTTTAGGGATGATAGGAAATTTCCACATCGTAGTCCTTGATTAGCTCCAACCAACGCCTCTGTCTCATGTTTAGTTCTCTTTGCGTGAAGATATATTTCAAACTTTTATGATCCGTGAAAACCTTGCAAGTAACTCCGTAAAGATAGTGCCTCCAAATCTTGAGGGCATGCACCACCGCGGCTAGCTCCAAGTCATGTGTCGGGTAATTTACTTGTGCGGTTTCGGTTGTCGGGATGCGTACGCAACGACTCGCCATTCGCATGAAGACACATCCTAGTCCATGCTTGGATGCATCCGTATATATAATGAATCCTTCGTACCTTGTGGTAACACTAGTCTGGGGCGATAGTTAACCTACTCTTGAGCTCGTCGAAGCTCTTCTGGCAGTCTGCAGTCCATACAAATTTGGTGCTCTTTCTCAGTAGGTTTGTTAACGGTCGGGCGATACAGGAAAAAGCCTCGACGAATCTTCGATAGTATCCCGCCAATCCTAGGAAGCTCCTAACCTCCTTGACATTCTTCGGTGGTTCCCAACTCGTTATTGTCTCGATCTTTTGTGGATCGACCTTGACACCTTCTGCTGAAACAACATGTCCGAGAAAATTTACTTCCGGCATCCAGAATTCGCACTTGGACAGTTTCGCATAAAGTTGGTGTTGTCTTAACACGCCCAGCACTTGCCTCAAATGTTCCTCGTGTTCCTGTCGGCCGAGAATATATCAGGATGTCGTCAATAAAAACCACCACGCATTTATCGAGGAAATCAATCAAAACTCTATTCATCAGTTCCATGAAAACGGCTGGGGCATTAGTCAACCCGAATGATACCACGATGTATTCGTAATGCCCATACCTCGACCGAAATGCAGTCTTGGGTATATCTTCCTCCCGAATTCTCAATTGGTGATATCCGGACCGTAAATCGATCTTTGAAAACACGACTGCCCCTTGTAACTGATCCAAGAGGTCGTCAATCCTTGGTAGCGGATAACGATTCTTGATAGTAACCTTATTCAGCTCCCTGTAGTCGATGCACAAGCGTAGAGAGTTATCTTTCTTCTTAACGAAAAGTGCCGGCGCGCCCCACGGCGAGGTGCTTGGGCGGATCAGCCCTTTCTCCAACAGATTTTCGAGCTATATCTTTAATTCCTTCATCTCGGCCGGTGCCATTACGTAGGAGCGTTGGACATAGGTCTCGTTCCCGGTTCGAGTTCAATGGCGAGGTCAACTTCTCGGTGCGGTGGCAGCCCTGGTAGTTCATCAGGAAAAACGTCTGGAAACTCATTCACCACCGGAATGTTTGTGATTGCAAGTTGTGAAGTGTCCTCTCGAAGAACATAACACCAGTAGTATTCATTTCGAGAGCTGCAGGAGGATCCTGATGCGATAATGCTGAGAGAACCTTTTGTACTAAAATGTTCACGTCCGCTGATGACATGTGTGGTACCATCATGAGCCGAAATGGAGATAGTCAGGTGGTAGGTATCCAAGATCGTTCTGTGCAATGGCATCCAGTCCATACCTAATATGATATCTTCATTCTGGAGCGGGAAGACCATAAGATTAGCGGCCCAGCTGTGATCGTTGATGCAGATCCGACAGTCTCGAACCTTTTGATCACCGCATAGTCTACTACCCTCGGGTAGTTTTACAGTAAAGGGTTCACAAGGTACACAAACAAGTTTTAAGCGTTCAACACATTCCACAGATATAAAACAATGGGTGGCTCCGGTATCAAATATTACAAGCACAGGCTGAGAGTTAAAAATAAGAGTAACTGAAATATCTTGCGCAGGCAGACCATCCGTAGCCCTCAGCTCAAACACACGAGACGGCACTGACTCAGAGAAGGACGAGGTACCTCCGCCGCGCCCACGGCCTCGTCCGGCACCGTGCAGTGGTGGTTGGTTCTGGTGGAATGGAGCTCGGTAGCTGGAAACAGCAGGCGTCTGAGGATTGCATGAGCCTTGTTGACTTGGTTGCGAAGCCTGGGCTCGAGTGGAATTGCCCGCCCGGCAATAACGAGACATGTGTCCACTCTTTCCGCAAGTGAAACATTTGGTAGCCGTCTTCGACACCGATCCTTAGTATGCCGGTCATGCCACAATTGAAACAGTCCCTACGGTAAGGCCGATCAGATACACCCTTCATTGGTACGAAACCGCCGACTTAAAAGAAGATGCGGGCCCCGAATTCGTTTTGTTGTTGCTCCAGGCTGAATCGATGTCTTCGCTTCTTGAGTTATGCCCGATGTCGGTGTTAACAATAACTGCACGGCATATGTTGTGACTACGTCCTCGTATGCTCTCAGGGTAGTGCAGTGAAATCCGGCGGCATAGCGTTGTACATCCTCCGGTAACCTCTGTGCAAGATGGCATATTCGTTGATCTTCTGATGGAACCATCTGGGAGATGTAACTTAGCTCGGTTCGGTATGCCCGGATGATCTCTGGTATTGGCATGTTCCGTGGGCCAGCACTGAAAAAGTCTCGTGCGCGAGCGGTTCGGGCTGATCTGGGACAGTACTCGCTCCGTAGTAGTCGGGCAAATTCGGTCCACCCGACCACTCGGTCCTCTGGCCTGTAAGTCCTCCACCATCGTGCAGCAGTGTCACGAAGTTGATTAATTCCGAGCGGCACCTTTCTATTTTCTGGGCATCCGATCACTTCGAAGGCAGTCTCCATTTCAGAAATCCAGTAGTCCACGTGTTTCTCTCCTGTCCCATCAAATAATGAAGGCCTAGCCTTCAGCATCTCTCCCAACCATCGATCCCTTCCTGCGATTTCTTCCACATTGATGACCGGTATCCGTTCCGCCTGATTGACCTGAGCAATTCCCATGGCGATAGCCTGAGCAAGGACCTGAACAAAAGTTGGATCCATGCCTCCCGGGTTGTTGTTACGGCGTTCCGCCTCCCGATCATTTTGATTAGCTGGTGGTGGTGGCCCCAGACGAGATGGGTCTCGGCAGTGTTCCGTCCTCATTGTGGTTCGCGGCGGAACCACGAGCGTCATTCACCACCCTTCTAGCTCCTCGGCGTGCCATCACTAACGGTATTAATCTAAAGCGATTCACGCATGGTTTATAATTAAATGTTGCACAAAATAAAAACACACACATATCACTTACTTGCATTCCCATGAGGAGCTTCGATCGCTTGGGGTGTTGGACTTTGAAAAGAATTAGGACAAAGTTTATTCAAACCAGAGTTTCGCTCGATACCATTTTTCGTAACACCCCCAAAATCTCCCGAGGTATTACGGTCGTGAATCCCACGTGGGACCCACAAGGCTAGTTAGAAAATAGACATTTTAAGAAAATCGTGATAAAACCTTAAATTCAAGGGTTACATGACAAGAAACGAAAGATTTAAGGAAAAATGTAATTCGGAGAATTATTACACAACACATGTTTCCAAAGAAAATAATTTATTCCAATTTAAGCAACGGCTAGAGATAATTCCAACACCGCTCAAGTCTTAGGACCCCTCGAGATGTCCTGCACATGATGAACAATTTTACCTGGTATGACGGGTCATACCAGGTTGCCAGGGTCAGAGAATGCATTTCAAATAATAACTACTAACAACAATATGTGACATTTTTACAATCACCGTATCTAGCAATCACAAGGAATATTTCATCATTCAACCGACGTGTCTTCCTCTTTATCACATAAACCCCCAAGGTCGCAACCAAGGGTCACGGAAGTATCCACACGGGAATACCCCGGAACATAGGTGCCCAATTCGGGTCTTACCCCCTAACACATTTCCACACGGGTACCATACAGGTTTTATCCCCAACACATCGGCCCATTTATAACATCTTTAGAGAAAGACAACGTCGGCTTTTATCAAAATGGCACGTACACACATACGGTATAACATTGATATTAGAAATTCACGAGCAAGATTTCACTTGCCTATGATCCGATAGTAGGTGCTTTATGATAACGAAGTCCCCACGCCCGCTCGAGCTTAACCTAGCCACGAGACATCCGATTAACACTTCGTACGGATCATAATGAATAAAACTAGTCTCCCTTTCCTAACCGGATTCCTAGTGTAGTTTTAATTGTCGGTATGAGTATCGTTTCCAAGTTTTCAAGTGTCGTTTATCTCGTTTAATCTTATAGCTAACATTAGGTATATCGATTTACTCAAGAAGATAATCCTACCCTTCTTCGGTTGTCAACAAATTATTATGGTGAAATCGAATCTTATGCTTTCTAATACAATTCTATATTCCGAATACTACAATCGACGGATTTTATTGCACAACCAATATTAATTATACTATCGAATTACTTCCTAGTTTGCTAAGTGTCAAAAATTACAAGGTGAGGGTGACTACGAACAATGGAACATACGGTGACGGATTACTACGAATTTCCCCACAATTGATTCGTCAAACTTTACATTCCTAGTGATGATTTGAAGTGAAATTTCGTTTGCATGAAACGAAACATATAAGAAACGGAATTTCTCGTTACTACAATTCATCCGACAAGATTGTCTACAAAGTTTAGCAAAATCTAACCCATACCCGCAATATAACAAGTATTAACTAAGAAAACATCGAAGATATAACTTCAGGGATTGGTGGCTTACCTTTTTGGAAGAAAATAGTGAAGATAGTTGACGGATTCACAAGAACTACGAGGAGAACGAGAAGTGACTTGAACGACTTGGATAATCTTCGCCGGAGCTCAAGAATCCACCTCCTTAATGTTAATTCAAGTGTTTAAGGCTTAAGAACCGGGTATAGGGCTAGGAATTTCTCCAAGGGTGGTAGTTTTGTGGTGTTGGGTCGTGCAAATGAAGAAGGGAGTTATCATTTTATAAAACTGGATTTTGATAACGTACGTTAACAATAAGAGTGTTACGTACGTAAGGTGTATTACGTACGTAACAGTGCGATGACAACATACGTAAAGAACTAACTGCCCGAAATGTGCACAAGTGTTACGTACGTTAATTTTGGGACATTACGTACGTAACAAACAGTTGACTCGTTTGTCATCTAGCCCGCCGAAAGTAGCCCTGTCCGTGTCAAAAGAAAGATTCTGGTCGGGAGACCGACCCACCCGTTACGTACGTAATATGGCTGCCTTAACGTACGTAACCATTGAAATTTAGCGTACGTTAGGCATGGGTTATAGCGCGCGTTAGACAGAATTTTTAGCCTCAACCACATTCTAACCATTTCGGGTGACCATCCCTTCCGCTCGTCAACAATTATCGGGGAACAAGACGTTGGCCACCGTCATATTCGCACCGACGATCGTCCCACGGCATCAAGGTGCGTCACCCCCGTTTCATTCACATCGTACAATTATATAGCACTCAATAGAATACATAAATAGAAATGACGTCACATTACCAAACATTCACACAGTACAAAGTAATCAAGCATGGAATACCGGAGGTATTACAAGACCCCAAAGATTTAATAAATGGTCTCAGCCTAGATTTAGAAATGGCCCACACCACAAATTTTATGAGGCATATCCAGTACACAATCCTAACCGAGGATATAAGCCCATACAACACACACCTTTTAGGGGCAATCAATATAACTTCCATAATCCAAGGAGAAATCAATTCTCCAGGAAACCAACTAACCCCCAAAGACCCACAGATATGGGTACCTAAATCTCTGCTTGTTTGATTGCAGAAAAAGTGGAAGGACTACTACCACATCTCCACAAATTCAAATATGGGAGGTGAAGAATGGTTTGTAGATTCTGAATGCTCAAGGCACATGACTGGGAATAAGAAGTTGCTTTCAAATTATACCAAGGAAAGAGGCCCAGATGTAACCTTTGGAGATAGCTCTAGACACTACGCCATAGATGACCTACGGCAACGGATTTTGTTAGTGTTGCGCTCAAAAATGTTGTAGTAGCTCTAAAAATTTTACTTGCTGCAACATTGCTTTTTTGATGTTGCTGTATATGTTTACAAAGTGTTGCCTTAGTAGCAAAGTGTTACATGCTATAACATTTTATGACACGGTGTTGCCGTAGATGTACTATTTAAAAAAAACTTTATATTTTTTATGTAAAATTAAAATTAAATAATCTTTTACTTGAAAACTAATTAATTTTGATCGAAGTGGAGTATGACATTTATTCAGAAGTAATACTTTTTAATCAGATTTGATATGAACAAATTAAAAAACTATAATATTTATAAAATTAAAAATAATAATTTAAAATAATTATCTGGATATAATAAAAGGTGTCAATAATTATGTGTAATATCCTGGAATTTTTAAATTGAAATTTTGATGGTATTAATTTTTTTACTGATTTATTTCATTTCACTAGTAGAATAAACATCAAAGAGTTCGGTACAATTTACTTCAGTTATGCATATTAGTGAAGTCAAAAACAAAAAACAACTTCACTTTTCAATTTGCTGACGTAAAGCACCCACGTAGACTTCAGTAAATGGTATCATACTAAAACCAGAAACTAGTTGAGAATTTTAAGATACAAAGGGTTCACTAATTTGATAATTAATGAAGTTAACAGTGTGAAATTTTATTTTTTATCAGAATATTTTTACAAAAGCGAAGTATATGTGTTTTGACCGGGAATAAATATTTTCAACTTCAGAAACCGATGTGAATTTTATTTTGATTTTTCGGGTTTTACATCGGTTTTCTTTGTAACCGGTGTGAATATATTTTTCTTTTTTTATACTATCTCGAATGATTTGGTATTTTCGTCTTTTGGAAGTCGTCTCTCTCCCATCTCATCTACCTCTCTCAACTCGTCTTTCTAACACTCCTCTCTCTTTCACCCTTTCTCTCTCCCTCTTTCTTCTTCCCATCCGCCTCTCCATCCATCCGTCTTCTTTTTCTCTGCAATTCCTCTCAAAATCACACACACAAAACAAATTTGCTAGCCCCTCCCTTTCCCCTTCGATTCTCCCAAAAATGCCCACACACCGACGCGGCGGTTCGAAGCACTGCACAAGATTTCAATGTGGAGTTCGGAATTAGGATGGAATCGAGATTCGGAATCGGAGTTTAGGGTGATATTTCCGGACAAACGGAGGTTAGAGAATGTTCTGGTGTCAGATTTATGGTGAGATTTGCTAATTAAAGCCGATTGAGGAGGTGGGTTTTTATCTCGATTGAATTTCAGTTCTTATCGTGCAAGGTTAAAAGGAGTCCCATGGGATTTCTGGTTTTATAGATGGTTTTCAGTTAGAGATGGTCTTACTGAAATTTTGAAAAGAAATTTGTGATGGTTCGACTCCACTTTTGCTATTTGTGTTTGGGATTTTGGTGATTTTGGTCATATTTGTTGATATTTGAACATGATGGATAGTAAAACGCATCTGGAGGGGAAAAAAAAGAATTCTGTATTTACCTGTCTTCGATTGCTTTGCAGAAGAGGGAAATCTGTTTAAGGTTTACTATTTATATTTCTTTTTTTTTTCGTGTTTGAACTGGAATGGGTGAACTCGTGTGATTGTTATTGAAATATTACTGAATGTTTCAATTCTAGGAACTTTTGGATGAGATTGTACATTATAGCAAGTTTTGTACCATTTTCATGATCACGAGCTCGTGTAGTTGGTGTTGATCTTAACAACGAGCCTTAATTATTCCATGGATCTTGGTTAGTTCTGATTTGAAGAACGCGTTGTTTAGTTCTTAGTCGTAGATGATTTTGGTTATGCTTCTTTGTGTTGGTATACTGATTTAGTTTGTGCCATTGTTCCTGTGTAACCCATGGCGGGCACGGGATGAGGTTAGCTATTATTGAGCCGAGATATTGCCATCATCTGGTTTCTGTAGAGTTCTAACGGATCTGCATAATTTTTTGTACATTGTCTTTATTATTAGGAAATGGAGGAAGAGAAGAAGAAGAGGACTGCTGAGGAGATGGGAGATGCCATGAAGTCACTGGAGAATAAAATTGAGGACTCAAAGAGAGAAATGGATATCCTTGCCTCTTTGAGTGAAGTGAAATCCTTGAAGGTGATTATTCATTTTCTTGGTATACTTACTGTATTCAGTTCGTCAACAGTTGACGGTACTTAATTGTTTCTTTGTCATATATTAATTAGCAATCAATGTTCATTTATACACGAAATGGTATATTAACGGAATATTTTTCTATACCTTCCATATCTACAGTCAATACATGCAACTGTGAATATAGATGCAATGCTTGAAGTTGTGCAACACTCAAATGAGCAGAAGGTATTATATTCATTCTCTAGTTTGTACTTAAAATTCTCTCTTGTGATCTTATATTGTAACACCCCCGATATATTCAGGAATATTACAGCGCCGTAAATCCTTTACATAAGGATTTACAAGGCTGAAGAATTGAACAGGCATTAAAAGGTACTAACGAATGGAAATAACGGAATTACGGTACAACAGTTCTGACCAATTACAGAAATAGTACAATTGTTCAACAGAACTCAATAATACATCACCAAATTCAAATCCATCACAAATGACTTCGTACTCGAGTACTTATTGAAATAACGAATAAACAACAGATAATTAACCCGGTCGGAACATCACTCTGCACCCTCGTCGTCATGCAGCTCCAGTGGTTGTTTTCCCGCTCTCTTGGATCCTGAACATAAACAAAATTTTCACCCCCGAAGGGGTTAGCACAACGATGCTAGTACAAGTACCACAACATATTATTCATATCTCACGAAGAATAATAACGTAAACGACAAAATACCAACGAGTCTTCTCCTACGAGAAACTCATAAATGACATACACAACTGATAATCACAACATGATATCATAACATACACATGGTAATTCCGTCGATCCAGCGTTCACTGCCTAGAACCCACGATGATCCCGTCAGACCAACCCGTGGTGGAAAAACCCGTCCGATGATCCAGCGCACGCTAGCATAGATCCCCCGATGATCCCGTCGGACCAACACGAGGTGGACATACAGCAACGACATGCATGCACGACAATATGTATAACAAAAATACATAAAACAAATAAAGTACTTGCCTCGATTATAAGACAGAACAATACTTCCACGAAAACGAGACACTCGAAGGTCGCCCCTCTCGATCAATCACGCAACAAGATAAAACCTTAACAAAAGAAATGATATAGGATTTATCTCACGTCGTACGAATGTTTAACAATTCGATTCACAGCCAACAGTTCATAAAATGCAATCTGCCTGAACTGCTTAGCGCACGCTAACTACTCTGTGTAGCGTGCGTTAAGTCTGCTCGATAGCGCACGCAAACAACAAAGCCTAGCGTACGCTAACTATGCATGGTCAGTACTTCACTGACCAGCCAACTGACTCATCTGATGGTCTAGCGTACGTTACGTACTAAACGTAGCACACGCAAACTCGTGCTCGATAGCGCACGTTAATGTTCATAGCATAGCGTGCGCTATCTATGCATGGCAGTTTACTGCTGAGCAGTAAATTGTTCTCGCCATGATCGAAACAATGAAATCTTCCGTGATACTTCATGTTACCTCCATGAATATCATGTACACACGATTATGAATGATCTTACGGATAATAACATCTTCGGATTCGAGGATATGCAAACCATTATAAAACCATATTCCATTTCGACTACAAATCTTTATACGATGACTCAAAAGACTTAACGGTTGATATGAACATCTTATATCAATCAATATTATCATGCTGAAGTTGTTAAACGTTCCATCTATACTAGATAAATCCTTCCATGATCCATCCTTTAGATTTATCCAACAATAATGATTATTAAAGTCAAGTCCATGATTATTATGAAGTCATCTACTAGATTCGAATTACCAATGATAAAAGCTTCTCTTTACATATTCAGTGTGATAAGATTCGAATCATGATGATTATAATCAAGATACTTAAGGCTTATTCATCTCACTATTCCAAACATGATATACTTGGATAATTCATCTATGAAACAAGTTAGCGCACGCTACTAAGCATTCCTTAGCGTGCGCTAATAATGGTTGACTTCAGAATTGTCCGGGTGCATCCGCGGGAATCTTATCCGGACCCATGTCCTGGCTGGCGCATGTGCTAGTCGTCCCGCTCAATAATTGAGTTCTTAGCGCACGCAACCCCTATCTGCATAGCGTGTGCTAATAGTAGCCCGATGGCGCGCGTTAAGATACATTCTTAGCGTGCGCTAACACGAGTCTGCATGAGAAATTTTGCATGCTTCTATACTTATGCACAATGATATTAATGTAAGAAATATCATACTCCAATAATCAAAATCATCAATCCGAATAATACAGGGTTTGAATACAGATGAAATACACCGTAATAAATTCGGATATTACATACTCTCCTACTAAAAAGGAGTTTCGTCCCGAAACTCAAGACGAAAATAACTCGGGATATCTAGACTTCATATCAGCTTCCGTTTCCCAAGTGGCTTCTTCCATTCCGTGACGTGACCATTGAACTTTGACCAAAACAATTGGTTTGTTCCTCAGCTGCTTAACTCGACTCTCGAGTATCATAACCGGTCTTTCTTCAAACGTCCCATCCTGCGCGACTTCGATCTCGCCGAAATCAATGATATGACTGGGATCTGGTTGTTGCGATTTTTCTTACACGCAAGTGCACGTCATCGTTTACATGTAATAAAGTGATAAGTAGAGTATCGTTCCCACGAGGATTTAATTTCTAACTACCAATTTTTTCGTATTCCAATTTTATCTGAACAATCGAATTTGGGATTTTGTAATTAATAACTAGAAGAATTACTAAAAGACTAGTATAAAACGATGGCTTGAATAAAATAAATCAAATGATGAATAAGTCTAGGGTTCTGAATCCACCTTAGTTTATCCGAATTTACTCTCGATTATCCGTGATAAATAATTTTCCCAATTTATTGAAGGCGGAGATTGCTAATATATTCTACCGCCTCTCCCGAGGTCAATAGATTTATCTAAAGGCGAATAACGCACTCTATCCCTAGGTGAATTAATTCGTCGATAGGCAAAAAGCATGAAATCTCCTAAAGGCCACGTAGTTCCTATGAGTATATTCCTATCTCGCATAATAAAACGGTCCTCACCAATAGTTCCTCACCAAATCTCCTCTCCCGATTCGAAATGAATGATTAAATCAATACAACTATTGGCCAGATAATTGCAAGCATTAAACATAATTGGGAAAACTCAATAAAAAGGTAATAAATTGGATAATCTAAATCAATTCGTCAAAACAAAGGTTTCATCAAAACCCTAGATTAGGGCTTTAGCCTGACATACTAAAAACTGAAAATACAGAATAAATAAACGAAAGCATAAAATTCAAACGCAGATGAAGCTCGGATTCCTCCGTTCTTGACTTCCTTCCGCCCTTGAAGTCTTACGCTTCCCTCTTCTTCTTAGTCTCCAAGCTTAAGCCCCCAAAGATTAAAGATCCCGATTCCAAGATGATTTAATTAGGGTCTTAAACCCTATTTATAGCTCAACATATCCTCCAAATCGCGTCCGTATTAGTCGGTCGGCGGCCAAACGGCTCAAAATCCGCGCGGGCATACAAAAACCGCCAAGTGTGCCGCGCCTCACTAAACTCGTGCCGCGGCACATCGCCTTGTTGAATGCACAGGCGTAAATTAATTCTTACGTGCGCGAGTCACTGGCCGTGCCGCGCACGAGTACAGTTATTCGCCCTTCGGTGGTGTCTTCTGCCGCGGCTCGGCTTCCTTGTCCGCGGCTCATAGTCCAGTTTGCCGTTTCGCCCGTTTTGCCTCGCTTTAGCTTCCGACTTCAATTTCTGTCAATCATACAAAATTAAGGCATTAAAAGCTCATTTAGACGATTTCACTCTCAAAAATACTACAGAATAATGATAAATAAGCGTATAAAAATACGCCTAACAAATACCCCCAAACTTAAGCCTTTGCTTGTCCTCAAGCAAAAAGAATTAAATTCAATAAAAGAATGTCGTGAATCATCGTGCAACTCATAGTGTTCAACCTAATCAATATTATCCTGTAATTCTCTCTAAATAATACGAGTGTCATAAAAGCGAGCTGCACTCAGAATAATGATTCCGCAAAGTAATCAAATTCAGTCCTAATCACTCGTTCATGAAGAAAATCCAGCTCAAAGATTAACAAAACGTGAGTCAAATCGACCGTCAATATGAAAGGCTAACACAACCAAGCTAGTTCGTCCCGTTCTGCAGTCGAGAAGCACAATTTTCACGAGTTTCATAACAATTAAACCTCGGACAGTATTCCCTTATATATATGCTCAAAAATTTGATTCGAGTCGACCACTAGGTTAGGATCTCGGGATGTTTCATCGGGATAATCCTAGGGTGGAAATTCCATTCTCATGTATTGGAAAACCGTTTGACGTAAAAGACACTCATGGGGCACATGGATGCTTCTAGTTACTAAGTTCCCGTCTACAGCGGAGAAACAACTCGAATACATAATTTCCGCATGTCCGAATCAAGGTTTCCATTTTACGCGAGAGTAAACAGCGGGTCACGCGAATACCCCCGGTTACTAGGCTCCCTTTTCTTGGCACATGTGAAATAACTAAATCACTAGTCTAATCGGGGTCGTCGTTTTACGCGAGAGTAAACAACGGTTCACGCGAATACCCCCGGTTACTAGACTTCCCTTCATAGAACAACATTATCTCGACTTTAGGGAAAAACTGACCGACTCTAACCTCAATCTAAGTGCCAACACGACTAAAGAAACAGTACGACTCACTATCCGGAAAATGTAGCCAAACGTATTGATGGGGATTTAAAAACAAGTATGTATCGTCTCTTATCTGCCAAGACCTCTACAATCACGAAAAAAATTCGGACCTAAATGAATACTAAGCAAAACAGAAATAACTGACTACAGCTCGACTAAAACTCGATCGCTTCTTCAGAGAGAAAAACAGTGTCGTAACATCAGTATCACACAAATAGAAGCACGAACAATTCACGAATAAAGAAAAACTAAGACAAGCAAGGCTATCTAAAAAAATTTACGCAAAGTAATGAAAAGTGCAACGAAATAAAGTACAACAATAAAATAAGGTACAGCAATGAATGTAGAAACTGAAAGTAAATCCCCCCCCAAACTTAGGACGTACATTGACCTCAATGGACAAAAATGATATGCAATAAAAGTAAAAGGTCAAGTACTCCCCTCCAATCTGCTCAGGAGCTGGTGCCGGCATCGTCCGGTGAGGTTGCACGCTTCTTGACTTCATCATGCGGAGTGTGAATAAATGAGCAATTTTCCATTGCTGCAATTTATCAAACACCTTGTGTGCTGGATGGTCATCACTCGGTCATAGGCTGACTCGTCAACCACCGGAAACCCAAAAAGCCTCCGAATAGCAGCCGTGGAGAAATCAACTGTAACCCCTCGGACGTCAACCTGAGTCCGAGACTCTAAAGACGGCAATGTATGCCCTGCCCGAATGTGCTTCAGCAGTGCACTGGCGTAAAACTCCTGCACGATCGAGATAACTGCGGGCTCGGGAGGTGCGGTAAATCTAGCCCACCCCATCTCGTCAATCATAGTGAGCAATTCCCCGTCCTGAGGAGCTGGAGTAAAACCCCTCTCTGGAATAAGTGGTCGCGGCCGGATCTTTTCATTGAATATCTTGTGAATTTCGGGGTCCGAAAATTGGTGCCCCACCGCCTCGGCCCGACCACGAGAGGTCTCCCCTCGAGTGGGGGATGACTCGGTCCTAGCTCTCTTGCTCAACTTCTTGGTTCTCGCCATAATCAGTCCTGAAAAGTAAGACATGAGGGTTTATTCACGCAAAAAAATAATAACACTGATTTATGCTCGGCTAATGATGTCCAGCCAGAAATTCCGAATTTAAGAAAATAGCGCATACGTGAGAGAAGGATGAAATTGGATTTAAACGTTTAACCTGGATGTAAGGGTTGGGCTCGCTGTAACTTCAAAACGTATACGTTGCACGAAAATTCAAAACGATTGCTTTTCCAAAGAAAATTTTTCATTTAGGCAATTTATCAAACACCTTGAGGGCACAAGTTTACTTGAAGAATAAACATAGTTATCGCTCGATTCAACCCCCAAAAACCGAAACATAATTCAATCTTCATCAACTCAACACATCCAACTCATTGATATTCCGATTTAACCATGAAAATTCGATAAAACTACCATGTTATTCTCTAACAATCCTAAAACTTTCGAAGGAGAATAAGCATGTTCCATTCATCCAAAGCAAAAACAACTTCCAAAATAAACCATAAGCAAGTCAAGATTAAAGATTAAAACGTACCTTTTGAAGATTGCAAGAAGAAATCGCAGGGAAAAAAAATGGAAGAAAACTTCGGCCGGTCGCGCGCTGGGGAGGGAAGAAGAAAGGAAGAAGGCGTACCTGGAAATGCCGGCCGAACGCGTGTTATATGTGACCTGGGCCTTTCAGATTCCGCATAGTGTGCCGCGGCACAGATAAAGTGAGCCGCGGCACAGGGTACAGTCCCTTTACCTGTGTTCTCGTTTTCTCGTGTGCCGCGGCACAGATTTCGTGTGCCGCGGCTCATTGCTCAAGTGTGCCGCGGCTCATTTATGCCGTGCCGCGGCACAGGGTACAGTTGGTTTAGCCTCCCCTTGCGATTGATGTGTGCCGCGGCTCACAATACCTGGGCCGCGGCTCATACTTCAGTTTCTTCCCTGGGACTTTCCTGCACAGAATTTTGAGAAGAAAACGTTAAAGCGAGAGGCAGAAGCAATTTGAAGCACAAAAATGATGAAAAATAAGAATCACGAATGCAAGAAAAATAAAGAAATGCAAAAAATCTACAACTACGAACTCGGGTTGCCTCCCGAGAAGCGCTAAGTTTATAGTCTTCAGCCGGACCTATTGGAAAACATTAGTTCGCTTTTCGCAAACTCCATTTGGGTTCCGCCCCGTTCATCGAACCGTTCATATTTTTGTTAAAATTATGACCATTGGTCATTAGCGGTTCGACTTTCGGTTCGGTCATCAAATGTTGTTTTCGAAAAGGTTTCGACGTGAATAACTTCCCGAAACACCCGGTTTTTCCATGACTAATTGTCCGCTTGGCTCACTCTCCTCCTTCACAAACGCACTCAAGGCGCATGATTTTCCTCATGCTCGAGGAACGCCACTCGGTCTACATCCTTCTTAAGACTTGGACCATTTAACACAAAATCTGAATTTTCCCACCGACGATGTTTTCGGTGCTTTCCTCTTTCAACAACATTCACACTTTCAATTTGTGACCCTTTATCAACACTTCCGGGACATGGAAACGATTTGAATACTTGAAAAGTAACTTGCTCGTCTTGGACCCTCAGAGTTAACTCCCCCTTTTCCACGTCTATAAGGGTTCGGCCCGTCGCTAGAAATGGTCGTCCCAAGATGATTGGAATATTTTCATCTTCCTCCATGTCGAGTACGATGAAATCGGCCAGAAAGATGAACTTATCAACTTTAACTAAAACGTCCTCGATTACTCCCCTCGGATACTTTATCGATCGATCCGCCAATTGTAAGGAGACTGTTGTTGGCTTGGCTTCCCCAATATTCAGCTTTTTGAAAATCGATAGAGGCATGAGGTTGATACTCGCACCAAGATCGCATAGTGCCTTATTAAATGAAAGATTCCCCATGGTGCACGGTATGTTGAAGCTTCCCGGATCTTTCAATTTAGGTGGGAGCTTCTTTTGAAGAATTGCACTGCACTCCTCTGTCAAGGCGACCGTTTCAAACTCCTCAAGCTTTCTTTTCTTCGATAATATCTCTTTCATGAACTTGACATAACTCGGCATCTGTTCCAACGCGTCGGCGAACGGAATGTTTATGTGAAGCTTTTTAAACACATCAAGGAACTTAGAAAATTGTTTGTCCGCCCTTCTTTGCTGTAATCTCTGCGGAAACGGGACGGGGGACATACATGTCTTCGAGTTATCCGGCTTCAATTCCTTCGACTCCTCTGGCTTTAAATCCTTCTCTTCCTCAATTTCCTTCTTCTTTTCACACCGCTCGGGCTGATCCAGCACCTCTTTCCCACTTCTTAAGCTGATTGCGTTTAGACTCTCTCTAGGATTTGTCTCTGTTGTACTCGGCAATGCTCCCTCCGGACGAGCTGTTAACACATTAGCGATTTGGCCCAGCTGGACCTCCAAGTTCCGAATGGAAGCAGAATGATTTTGTAATGTAGCTTCCGTACGGGTCATAAATTGACTCGTATTTGCCGCCAATTTTGCAAGTGCTTCCTCGAGAGACACTTTGGGAGCGGAAGGGGGCTGCTGTTGATTTTGGGCGAACGGGGGCTGGTGTGAGTTCTGTCCGTTTCTCCATGAAAAGTTAGGATGATTGCGCCACCCCGGATTATAAGTATTGGAGTACGGGTTATTCGGCCGATTCCCACTTCCCACAAATTGAGCCTGCTCTATCTGATGTTGCTCGAACGGGTTTCCAACTTGACACTCCGCGCTCGGGTGTGATCCGTTACACCAATTACATGTCTCTATGGTAACGGGGGCTGGTGCGTGCGAAAATGCCTGGAGCTGTTGTGTCAAAGCGGCGACTTGAGCTGACAAAGTGGAAATCGGGTCATTGCTTGAAACTTCCATGACTCTCTTCGGTGTCAATCTTTCCGATGGCCATTGGTATGCGTTTTCGGCCATATCTTCCAAAAGCACGTGTGCCTCGGCCATAGATTTTCCCATGAAGGTCCCACCAGAGGCCGCATCCACGAGAGTGCGTGTAGAAGCACTCAAACCATTATAGAACGTATGAAGCTGAAGCCAATCAGGAATGCCGTGATGAGGGCATCTTCGTAGCAATTCTTTATATCGCTCCCACGCCTCGTGGAGCGATTCCATATCGTACTGAACAAAGGTGGTTATTTCGTTTCTCAACCTTGCCGTCTTAGCTGGTGGGAAAAATTTGGCAAGGAAGGCTTGCGCTAACCTCTCCCATGTTGTAATCGACCCTGCAGTAAGGAATTTAACCAGAATTTTGCTTTATCCCTCAAAGAGAAAGGGAAAAGCCTCAATCGGATGGCATCGTCGGTGACACCATTAGTCTTGAACGTGTCGCATATCTCAAGGAAAGAAGCAATATGGGCATTCGGGTCATCATTCGGCAGTCCACAGAATTGGCTCGCCTGCACCATCTGAATAATAGCAGGCTTGATCTCAAAATTATTAGCTTGGATAGTGGGACGCCGAATTCCCGAAAAATTAGCGTTGACCTGCGGCGTGGCATAATCTCGAAGAGCTAGTTCCGGTTGAACTTGCCGCACTTGGTTATCTCCTCCTTGGACTTCGATATTCTCGGCCATGTTGACCGTCGTCTGCAACTCTCTTTTCTCCTTTTTGTTCCTTCTTAGAGTGCGCTCGAGCTTGGTATCCAAAGGTAGTAGGCCTTCGTTACCGAGTTTTCTCATGCACTACACGAAAGGTCCTGAAAGGAAAAACAGATAAACGAAATTAAATACACAAAAATAAAAATAAAACGTTCAAATTAAGACTGGAAATACTTAAATCGATATTAGAAAATTAAAGTCCCCGGCAACGGCGCCAAAAACTTGTTGCGATTTTTCTTACACGCAAGTGCACGTCATCGTTTACAAGTAATAAAGTGATAAGTAGAGTATCGTTCCCACGAGGATTTAATTTCTAACTACCAATTTTTTCGTATTCCAATTTTATCTGAACAATCGAATTTGGGATTTTGTAATTAATAACTAGAAGAATTACTAAAAGACTAGTATAAAACGATGGCTTGAATAAAATAAATCAAATGATGAATAAGTCTAGGGTTCTGAATCCACCTTAGTTTATCCGAATTTACTCTCGATTATCCGTGATAAATAATTTTCCCAATTTATTGAAGGCGGAGATTGCTAATATATTCTACCGCCTCTCCCGAGGTCAATAGATTTATCTAAAGGCGAATAACGCACTCTATCCCTAGGTGAATTAATTCGTCGATAGGCAAAAAGCATGAAATCTCCTAAAGGCCACGTAGTTCCTATGAGTATATTCCTATCTCACAGAATAAAACGGTCCTCACCAATAGTTCCTCACCAAATCTCCTCTCCCGATTCGAAGTGAATGATTAAATCAATACAACTATTGGCCAGATAATTGCAAGCATTAAACATAATTGGGAAAACTCAATAAAAAGGTAATAAATTGGATAATCTAAATCAATTCTTCAAAACAAAGGTTTCATCAAAACCCTAGATTAGGGCTTTAGCCTGACATACTAAAAACTGAAAATACAGAATAAATAAACGAAAGCATAAAATTCAAATGCAGATGAAGCTCGGATTCCTCCGTTCTTCAGCTTCCGCCTTCTGCCCTTGAAGTCTTCTGCTTCCCTCTTCTTCTGCCATCTCCAAGCTTAAGCCCCCAAAGATTAAAGATCCCCAGATTCCAAGATGATTTAATTAGGGTCTTAAACCCTATTTATAGCTCAACATATCCTCCAAATCGCGTCCGTATTAGTCGGTCGAAAACTGGCTTCGAAACAGCTCAAAATCCGCGCGGGCATACAAAAACCGCCAAGTGTGCCGCGACTCACTAAACCTGTGCCGCGGCACATCGCCTTCAGCTGAATGCCTGGGCGTAAATTAATTCTTCTGTGCCGCGAGTCACCTGGGCTGTGCCGCGGCACAGAGTACAGGTTATTCTGCCCTTCGGCTGGTGTCTTCCTGTGCCGCGGCTCAGCTTCCTTGTGCCGCGGCTCATAGTCCAGATTTGCCGTTTTCGCCCGTTTTGCCTCGTTTTAGCTTTTGGACTTCAATTTCCTGTCAATCATACAAAATTAAGGCATTAAAAGCTCATTTAGACGATTTCACTCTCAAAAATACTACAGAATAATGATAAATAAGCGTATAAAAATACGCCTAACACTGGTATATACCTCCGTAACTGGGATACGTGGAACACGTTATGAACATGGCACAATGACGGCGGCAATGCTAATCTGTATGCCAACTCCCCAACTCTTTCGAGGATCTCAAATGGTCCGATATACCTCGGACTCAGCTTTCCTTTCCTTCTGAAACGAAAGATTCCCCGAGTAGGAGAAACCTTCAAAAGTACGTGGTCTCCAGTGCTGAACTCCAATGGGCGGCGGCGTACATCTGCGTAAGATTTCTGACGACTCTGGGCGGTCAACAGCCTTTCACGAATCAAGGCTATCTTCTCCCGAGTCTGAACGATCAACTCTGGTTCTGTTCCGATCAAGTCCTATGAATCGTCCCAGCATAGGGGCGATCTGCATCTCCTTCCGTATAATGCCTCAAACGGTGCCATCTTAATGGAAGCATGCCAACTATTGTTGTAGGTAAATTCAATCAACGGTAGATGAACTTCCCAATCGTTTGACCAATATAAGGCACAGGCCCTCAGCATGTCTTCCACCGTTTGTATAGTTCTCTCAGATTATCCGTCAGTCTGCGGGTGGTAAGCTGTACTGAAGTTCAATTCGGTCCCCAAGGCCTTATGAACTGCTTTCCAAAAGTGAGACACAAAACGGCCGTCTCGATCAGAAACAATGGTCTTCGGCGTACCATGCAATCGAACTATCTCCGAAATAAATACTCGTGCCAACCTCTCTGGTCCCCACGTATCCTTAATGCCTAGAAAATGAGCTGATTTGGTTAAACGGTCAACTATCACCCAAATCATGTTCATTCCTGTCCTGGTTCTCAGCATATTAGTGATAAAGTCCATCGATATGTCCTCCCACTTCCATTCAGGAATCGGGAGTGGATTCAACATTCCGGCAGGCCGTTGATGCTGGATCTTAACCTGCTGACAAGTCAATCATTTAGAAACATAGTCCGCTACATCTTTCTTCATGTTGCCCCACCAGAAATTCTGCTTCAAGTCTTTATACATTTTACTGGTACCCGGGTGGATAGAATAGGGCGAACTGTGAGCTTCCTTCATAATCGTCTGTTTCAAAACATCATCATTGGGAACACAGAGTCGGTTCTGAAATCTCAAAACCCCATCATCATGAATTATGAATCCGGGGGCCTTTCCTTTGATCACTTCATCACGTAACCGAATCATCAAAGGGTCATCTGTCTGTCTAGATTTGATTTCTTCGGTTAATGATGAAGTTATCTCCATCACGCACAGTTTTCCTTGGACTCTTTGTAACCACACTTCAATTCCTTCACGAATCATCTCTCGTTGAAGGCTAAGTTGGGAGGTTAGCGTCTCCAGCATCTGAATAGAAACAGGCTTGCGGCTAAATGCATCGGCCACTACATTTGCTTTGCCTGGATGATACAAAATCTCCAAGTCATAGTCCTTGATCAGCTCTAACCATCTTCTTTGCCGCATGTTCAACTCTTTCTGACTGAATATGTACTTGAGACTCTTATGATCCGTAAAGATCTGGCAGTGAGTCCCGCATGGATAATGCCTCCAGATCTTCAAGGCAAAAACCACTGCTGCTAGATCCAAATCATGTGTTGGGTAATTCACTTCATAAGGTTTCAGCTGTCGCGACGCATAAGCGATCACCTTATCATTCTGCATCAATACGCACCCAAGTCCTTGGTTCGAAGCATCACTGTAAACTATAAATCCTCCACTTCCCTGTGGAAGTGATAGAATCGGTGTCGTCGTCAATCTCTTCTTCAATTCATCAAAGCTAATCTGACACAATTCATTCCACTCAAACTTTTGAGTTTTCTGCAGGAGTCGAGTAAGTGGGCGGGAGATTTTAGAAAACCCTTCCACGAATCGTCGATAATATCCAGCAAGTCCTAAGAAGCTTCGGACTTCTTTCACGTTCTTTGGAGGCTTCCAATCCATAATTGCTTCGATATTCTGAGGATCTAATCGGACTCCTTTAGATGACACCACATGGCCGAGGAACATTACTTCCTTTAGCCAGAATTCACACTTAGAAAGTTTGGCGTACAATTGATCGTTTCTCAAAAGTTCCAATACAATCCGCAAATGTTGCGCATGTTCTTCCGGGTTCTTAGAATATACCATAATATCATCAATGAACACGACCACAAATTTATCCAAATATTCGATGAACACTCGGTTCATCAACTGCATGAATACAGCAGGCGCATTAGTGAGACCAAATGGCATCACTACAAACTCGTAGTGTCCGTAGCGAGTTCTGAATGCTGACTTTGGAACATCAGATTCCTTAATCCTCAGCTGATGGTATCCTGATCTTAGATCGATTTTTGAAAACACTGTTGCTCCTTGCAACTGGTCAAACAGGTCATCAATCCGTGGCAACGGATACTTGTTCTTAATCGTCATCTTGTTCAGCTCTCGGTAGTCAATACACAGTCGAAGCGATCCATCCTTCTTTCGAACAAAAAGAACTGGCGCTCCCCAAGGTGAAACGCTTGGCTGAAGATAGCCTTTGTCCAGTAATTCTTCCAGTTGTTTCTTCAGTTTGTACATCTCCGTAGGTGCCATGCGATACGGCGCCTTAGAAATTGGTGTAGCTCCGGGTTCCAGCTCAATCGTGAATTCTACGTCCCGTCGTGGAGGTAGTCCAGGTAACTCGTCAGGAAATACATCTGGGAATTCGTTCACAATAGGAATGGATGAAAGTTCCACAATTTCATCTTCTTTCTTCATTGCATAACACCAGTACCCGATACATCCCTGTTTCAACATTTTGACAGCTTTCATTGCTTTGATCAACTTTCCTGAGCTTCCTGGTTTCCATCCTTCAAACAGTACTTCGGAGCCATCATCAGCGATCAGCGAAATATTCCTCCTTCGGTAATTTACAATTGCTCCATATCGATTAAGCCAATCGTCTCCGAGTATTAGGTCATCTCCTTGCATTTCTATCACAATTAGGTTTGAGAGCCATTTCCTACCCCCATATAATACAGGAAAATCTCTAGTCTCTAAGTTCCCAACAATCCTCTCTCCACTCGGTAAACCAACAACATAAGGTTCACAAGTATGAAAACCAGAAATATTCAAACGATTTACACAAGACAAAGATATAAAAGAATGCGTAGCTCCTGTATCGAATAAAACGCTAACGGGTTGGGAAAGAATGCGGGCCGATTGCACGATGCGATAGCAGCATCCTGATCGTCTGTCCTCCTCATCTCATACAGGCGTGGGGGAACAGATCCGGCACTCGATGCCCCCTTTTGGTCCCATTGTCCTCTGCCTCGTCCACGGCCAAAATTTTGAGGCATCTGAACACTTTGCTGCGTCTGTTGGACACTAGCTTCCTTTTGAACTGGCTGTGATGAACGGGTTCCTTTGTATTTGGTGGCGTCTTTGCAGAACGTCGCACGGTGCCCTTTCTGTCCGCAGTCAAAACATGTAATTGGGGTGCGCAAACAATCGCGCCAAAGGTGGCCTGGGCGACCACAATTAAAGCACTTCCTAGCTGTATCCGTCGTGACTGACATTGTTCCGTAATTCTTTCCGTTCTTAGATGGGTGCGGAGGTTTCTTTAAAGAAAAAGAAGACTGGGTCTTACGGGGCCCACTGCTCTTGTGCTCTGTAAAAGTACCAGAGACTTTCTGTTTTTTCGACTCCATAAACTTCTCCATTGCTGCTTCTTTAATTTCATACGCCAACGCCTTATCCTGGTATTGGCGGAGAGTGGTACATTCAAAACTGGACATGTACCTCTGGATTTCTGGTTTCATTCTCATTTCAAAATGAATCATCATCTCCGCATCTGTTCTGACCAGATGTCGAACAAATGCTAATTCTTTGGTTAAACGTCTTAATCGTCAGGATACGGGTTCATCGATGGTGAGCAGAGAAAAATTCTCGAATTTTGGCTTCCCTCACGGGACGAGGGCAATCGAGCTTCCATCATCATTTTAAATTCCGCCCAATCGGCATCATGATCTGCGGGTCGGATAGCTTCCCACCACTCGGATGCTTCTCCTATCAGAAATCTTGGGCAATAGGAGCTCTCTGTCATTCGGGCAATTAATTCCAGCAAAGATTTTCTCCAGTTCCTTCAACCAATGGTCCAAAGTGGGAGTCTCGGAAAAGCCGTCAAATTTGTGTGGTTGCATCTTTGCCACCTATTGTAACCAACGGTCACCTCGATTTCCCATTTCTGGAATCCTTTGTTGTCCATCTCCCTGCTGAATTCCTGCCGCCACTTGCATTCGGTCCACGACCTGTGCGAACTGAGTCATCTGGTTCACGACTTGACGAAGGATTTCTGGTACACCAGGTTCCGGTTCGTTATTGATGGATTGGTGCGGCTCGCCTGAGCTATGACTAGCCTGATTAGAAGGCGACGCCTCCCTTTCAGCATTCCTTCGTCCGCGTCCACGACCGCGACCACGTCCACGTCCGCCTCTCAACATACTGTAAGCATAAGTACTTAATATACAGGAAACAACATTGTTCTAATGTTCAAGTATAAAGAGACACAACATGTAGAGAATGAGATAGAGTTTTAGGAACTTACAACCACCGTTCGCATGAAGACGTAGGCAGTGCAGTGATGTCATTCACGGCCGGTTACCTCAAAAGACATAAATGACCCCTATTTTAACCCAACAGCCAAGATATCCATAATCTTAGCTCCGATACCATATCCTGTAACACCCCCGATATATTCAGGAATGTTACAGCGCCGTAAATCCTTTACATAAGAATTTACAAGGCTGATTAAAAGAAAAGACAATAGCAGATACCGCTTTAAGAAATTGCTGAAGTAAAATACAACCGTCTGGTTCAAAAACCAAAATACAAATACCCAATGAAGAGTTATTATTACATCACTAAAATCCAAACATTATAAACGGACGACGTACTCGAGTACTTATTGAAATAACCAACAAATAACAGACAGTAAACCCGGCCGGAACATCACTCTGCACCCTCGTCGTCATGCAGCTCCAGTGGTTGTTTTTCCGCTCTCCTGGATCCTGGACATAAACAAAATTTTCACCCCCGAAGGGGTTAGCACAACGATGCTAGTACAAGTACCACAACATATTATTCATATCTCACGAAGAATAATAACGTAAACGACAAAATACCAACGAGTCTTCTCCTACGAGAAACTCATAAATGACATACACAACTGATAATCACAACATGATATCATAACATACACATGGTAATTCCGTCGATCCAGCGTTTACTGCCTAGAACCCATGATGATCCCGTCAGACCAACCCGTGGTGGAAAAACCCGTCCGATGATCCAGCGCACGCTAGCATAGATCCCCCGATGATCCCATCGGACCAATACGAGGTGGACATACAGCAACGAAATACATGCACGACAATATGTATAACAAAAATACATAAAACAAATAAAGTACTTGCCTCGATTATAAGACAGAACAATACTTCCACGAAAACGAGACACTCGAAGGTCGCCCCTCTCGATCAATCACGCAACAAGATCAAACCTTAACAAAAGAAATGATATAGGATTTATCTCACGTCGTACGAATGTTTAACAATTCGATTCACGGCCAAAAGTTCATAAAATGCAATCTGCCTGAACTGCTTAGCGCACACTAACTACTCTGTGTAGCGTGCGTTAAGTCTGCTCGATAGCGCACGCAAACAACAAAGCCTAGCGTACGCTAACTATGCATGGTCAGTACTTCACTGACCAGCCAACTGACTTCGCTCGATGGTCTAGCGTCGTTACGTACTAAACGTAGCGCACGCTAACTCGTGCTCGATAAGCGCACGTTAATGTTCATAGCATAGCGTGCGCTATCTATGCATGGCGATTTCTTTGGCGAGCAAGAAGCTGTTCGCCATGATCGAAACAATGAAATCTTCCGTGATACTTCATGTTACCTCCATGAATATCATGTACACACGATTATGAATGATCTTACGGATAATAACATCTTCGGATTCGAGGATATGCATACCATTATAAAACCATATTCCATTTCGACTACAAATCTTTATACGACAACTCAAAAGACTTAACGGTTGATATCAACATCTTATATCAATCAATATTATCATGCTGAAGTTGTTAAACGTTCCATCTATACTAGATAAATCCTTCCATGATCCATCCTTTAGATTTATCCAATAATAATGATTGTTAAAGTCAAGTCCATGATTATTATGAAGTCATCTACTAGATTCGAATTACCAATGATAGAAGCTTCTCTTTACATATTCAGTGTGATAAGATTCGAATCATGATGATTATAATCAAGATACTTAAGGCTTATTCATCTCACTATTCCAAACATGATATACTTGGATAATTCATCTATGAAAATCCATATCTTGTTAACATGATCATCCAAATCGTTAGAATCCAACTCTAAGTCTTGAGATAGATTGAACATACCTTAATATGATGAAAATCACTGAACCGTAAGGTAGAATCCAACTCCGGTTGGTTGTATGCCACTCCAAGGTGCTATTCCTCTTCAATGATTACTCCCAAGTGATAGCCAATATATAAACACCAACAATATGTGTTCTAAGTATGTAGTAGGATATCTCAGCTCTCTGGCCTCTCAAGTATGCAGAAGGAACGAGTAAAATGCAAGCCAAAACGAGTTGTTGTCCTATTTATAATATTCTGCATTTTAACAAGTTAGCGCACGCTACTAAGCATTCCTTAGCGTGCGCTAATAATGGTTGACTTCAGAATTGTCCGGGTGCGTCCGCGGGAATCTTATCCGGACCCATGTCCCGGCTGGCGCATGTGCTAGTCGTCCCGCTCAATAATTGAGTTCTTAGCGCACGCAACCCCTATCTGGATAGCGTGCGCTAATAGTATCCCGATAGCGCGCGTTAAGATACATTCTTAGCGTGCGCTAACACGAGTTTGCATGAGAAATTTTGCATGCTTCTATAGTTATGCACAATGATATTAATGTAAGAAATATCATACTCCAATAATCAAAATCATCAATCCGAATAATACAGGGTTTGAATACAGATGAAATACACCGTAATAAATTAGGATATTACATATATGCCATCTTAAGTTGTGAACATAAGTAATTGGTTCCTGTTGCAATATGCCTTTTTAATTGTGATTTATTAAATGAAAGGGGCTTGCGTATTTTTTGTTTGACCCTTCAATATGCAGATTGCTCGTTACTTTAATTTGGTCGTTTTTCTCGTCCCCCTACGGTGGTTTTTCCCCAGGAATCGGCGGAGGTGTCTGTTTCCACGGCGGTCAGCGGTCTCTTTCTGGAGATCTGTGCGGGTCCTGCGGTGTTGTTAGGGTGGAATCTACAATTTTTTTTTGTTTTTCTTTCTTATTATCTTGGATCAAGTAAGGGTTTTAATCTGATATGGGGGTTCTGTTATTTCCAGCTTTGTATTTGATGCGTTGGATGGTTGGGATTTATTATTTGCTTTGCCATTTTAGTAGTAACTATGCGAATTAGGAACACCGGTTAACTTTTTGGTTAATTAATTGAAATTCGATATGGAAGATTTTGGAAAATGGAAAGGTGCCTGTGAAGGTTTTTGTTCACAAAATGTTGATTGCTAGTTGATGGAATCGGATCAGTCGAGCTTGATTACTGTATCCGAAATAACTTACCAAACATAACCTTTTATCTAACTCAGTTTCAACATTCGGAGCTGTTCTTGACATGGTTACTGACAGGTATTCAGGTAATTTATTTTGTTCTTTTATGATTACTGTACACTTGGATTATCGGATTCAGGTATTCGGTTTAGGTTTGTTGTTTTCTGTTTGCATACCCGTAAAAACTTTGAGTTATCTATTTCTTGTTTACAAGTGCATTTGGATTGGGATAATCGATTTTATGCAGTCATTTCATGTCTATTTTGGCTTAATAGCATATGACCATCTATAATTCAGTTCCAATTCTTGAGTATTGCAGTAAGCCCTCTGTATTAAATCTAATTTTGTGATATAAAAGTTGTTCAAGACTTGGTCTACTTTTCAGAAGCATTAGTGCTACGATCTCTTTTTAAAATGAGTACTTTGTTGACAAGTAATTTCGGTTGGGCGTATGTGAATTTAAGTGAAACTTTTTTGTTTTCTATGTTGTGTTTCAAAAGCTTAATGATTTCTACACATTTTGCTGATATCTGTTCTCATTTTCTTGGATCTTTTGTATGAATTGTGTGAGTTTTTGAGGAATGATCAAATTTAATGACATATTAAGTTATTACTAGTAGTTTTGGCAAAGAGATATGGCATAAAGCCATGGTTGTCCTTACACATGCTCGGCTCTCTCCTCCGGATGGATTGAGTTATGAAGAATTCTTTTCCAAAAGATCCGAATCTCTTTTGAAATGCGTCCGAGCAGGAGCTGGGATAAGCAACAAGGAACTTCGGGTACATCCCACTGTATACCCCTTTATTTTTTCTGCTCTTTGTTAAGGCAAATCCAGTTAACAGTTTTAATATAATTATAGGATAACTACAAAAACTATACTTTGAAGTTTGATCGGAAAAAAACAGCCTGAAAATTACAAAATACCAACCTTGAGGTTTTATATGTTTTACATTTTGCACTTGCCAATAATGGAGCTGATTATTGCTGACATCGAGTATTCTCTCTACAGTTACATCACTCAACCTTTCAAAATATTACAAATAACCCCATATTTTCGTCTTTTGTTTTACGTGTACATCCCTCACTTTTCTCAGGTATTGCAAATAGCTCAACTGTAAAGTTGGAGCTATTTGTAACATTTTGAAAAGTTCAGGGTGTCATTGTAAAATGAAGTCAGCAAATCTTGTTTGTTTGGGGCAAAATGTAAGCCGAATCAACCTTCAAGAGTGTTTCATCGTAATTTCTAAAGCTGGTTGTTCTTTTTTCCTGTAAATATACCACGTACCTCAGGTAGCTTTGTAATCATCCCTTAATACTTTTCTTCTATCAACGTTTGCTCTGAATTGGACATGGAGTACTCTTGCTTTTCCATTGCTGTCAGCTCTTAAGTATTATATGTTCTCCTAAGTTGCTGTTCTTAGAATTTTGCTCTTCCGGTTGCTTTGGTTGAGAACAATGGGAGGTGTCACAAGAATAAAAATGATGAGAATGTGCCCTTTTTTTTCCTTCTTTTTGTTCTTAGATATCTTGTATGTGTTACTGTTATGAGTTTACATTTTATTTGGCTAATTTGCAGATTCTTCCAATTGGTACTCCTTAGATTCCGGACTTGGTTCACAATTACTGATGTTAACTTAAATGACATGATAATATTGACAAGAGAGTTTTTGCGAAAGTATTGATTGCAGGAACAGAGTCCTATTTTGGGTGACCGGAGAAGGAAATGTGTGGTTTAGTGTACATTTAGACTGGTATACATTTAGGACAGATGAAGTATAATAAAATTCCTTCAATTGGCAAGAACGTAAATGTTTGTTTGTTTGTTTTTCCTTCTTTGGTTGGAGTGTTGGAGGGAGGGAATATAATCATGGAATGGAAAGCCTATATTCGGGAAAATTTCTTCTCCATAACTTGGTTACATATTTCCTTTTCCCTATTTTGCATCTTTTTTTAATTACTCCGTTGAGGACCATATTGATCCTCTCACATTTCTTCTTAAAATACAGTATACACGGTTTTTGAAGGTTGATTTGTCATAAGTACACTTTTTTCAGGGATTGCCCTCTGGACCTGAAAGAAGCTATTTCGAGTGTATGCTTTGCTGCACCAAGGTGTTCTGATCTTCCAGAGTTGCAACGGGTGCAAATGCTGTATGATAGTAAATACGGTAAAGAGTTTGTCACTGCTGCAACTGAGCTTATGCCCGAATGTGGTGTCAATCGGAAGGTCATACAAATTGTTCCCTCACGTCATTTTTTACCGATACTATGACAGTCTTTTGTTTATTTTATCTATTTTTTACATTGATTCTAAAACTTGAAAATATTGAAATTGTAGTTGATCGAGCTTCTGTCCCCTGATGTTAAACTGAAACTACTAAAGGAAATCGCTGAAGAGCGTGAACTTGATTGGGATCCGAGTGCTTCTGAAAACAAACTTCTGAAACCACATGAAGACTTGCCCGTATATATATATATATATATATATATATATATATATATATATACACACATATTTCTGTGTCTTAGTTGGATTTGCTATCTGTCTTACCTGATATTTTCACTCAGGTATAACTGCTTGACCCTTCGCTATTTACTGTTTTATTGTTCCTGTTGGCCGCGGGTTTTTCTTTGTGATTGTCATTGTTATTTATTCGTTGATTGTTGAGTTGTGTCATCGTTTATTGATCCGCTTGCCGCGGAATACTGGTTGTGCTTGTTGATCTGCAGAGTAGAGTTGATCTTGTTCTATTCTTGTGGACTAATAAAAATCAATTTGATTTGAGGTTTTTGTGGTAATAATCTTGTTGTATACTTATGATAATGTAATTAATGTGATAGTTTGACTTAAAGTAATTAATGTAATTAATCCGAGTTTTCTTTTTGGACTGTAGTCTTGTTTGTTTGAGCCCTAGTCTTGACATTATTATACGTTATGTTTGTAATTTTGTGTTCAGGCCAAAGAATCAGATGTGTAAAGTCTGACAAATGCTCCACTTCTGGCATGACAAACTCGCAGATCAGTAACTTGATAGACCAAAATCAGGCAAGAAGTTGTTGACGAAATGGAAGAAAAGCTGGAGAAGAAGGTCCAAGAAGAAGTAGACAGGTGAATAAGAAAGTGCAGGAGAACCTAACTTGGGTGCTTAAGAAATTAGGAGAAGTAAACCCAAGCATGAACATCAATTTGGTGGAACTTTATCCCACAATATCAACTGATAACGACAACGGCACTCGTATTACCGGAGGAGATGCTACATCTTAGATTTTTTGTTTTTAAGTATTGTATTTCATGGCTTTTGGTTGTTGTATTTAAGCTGTTTTTTAAGTACTCCTATTTCATGGATGGTATGGTTGTAGTTTGAAAGGATGGTTTCAGAATTGTAATGGATTGGTAATTAATATAAACAAATATTTCATATCAATTTTTTTGTGAAAGTGTTGCAGTAAGTGGTACATGTGTTGCAGTTGCTTACTAAAAAGGTGTTGCAGAAACTTAAAAAGTGTTGCAACAGGGTCCCTAACAGGTATGGGGCCCACTGTTGGGGACCACATCGGACCCCACATATGGGCCCACAGATGGGCCCCCATAGATGGTCCCCACATGTGGGCCCATCTGTGGGCCCCACATGCGGGCCCATTGTGGGCCACAACTTTTACAGAAAATTGACATCTGCTGCAACACTTGTTTAATGTTGCTGTAGACTATATTTAACGATGCCTTACAGTCTTACGGTAACAAAAGGAGTGGTGTTGCAGTAGGTGACATAAGTGTTGCTATAGGGACCTACGGCAGCGGTGAAAAGTGCAACACCAAAAAAGTGTTGCTGTTTTGATTTTCTTGTCTACAGCAACGTTTTTTTTGCTTCTTGCAACATTTTGTAGGAGTTGTCGTAGGCCATCTATGGCGTAGTGAGAGGACATACAAAAGGATTTGGAGAGCTGCACAGAGGAAATATAACAATATCCAAAGTCTATTATGTCAAAGGGCTTAAATACAACCTTTTGAGCATAAGTCAATTCTGTGATGAGAAGAACCTAGTAGTCTTCACCATTTGGAAATGCATGGTGATAGATATCTTATCTAGGGAAGTGAAGCTACAACGATTCAGAAGAAGAGAAGTCTGCATAATAGATTGGAATACAGGCACTCCCAACACCTGTTTTCTATCCAAGACAATTGCTGAAAATGGATGGTTATGGCACAAAAGACTATGTCACCAGAACTTCAAAGCCATCAACAAGATAAGCTCTTAAAAGCTGGTCAGAGGACTTCCAGAAGAAGTATTCAAGAAGGAAGCTCTCTGTGATGTATGTCAGAAAGGGAAGCAAACTAGAGCATCATTCAAACCGGTTCAACCTACCACTCTCACCACAAGAATTCTAGATCTAATTCATATGGATCTCTTTGGCCCCATCAAGCCAAGGACATTGAGTGGAAGGAAGCATGCTCTAGTACTAGTAGATGACTACTCAAGGTACACATGGATTGTTTTTATTTATAAAAAGAGTGAAACACTAACAAAACTACCTGAGCTGCTAAGGAAGATCCAGAATGGGAAATCCCTCTCAATCATCAAGATCAGATCAGATAGAGGAGAAGAATTTCTCAACAAGGCAATCACTGAATACAGTGATCAGAATGGGATCCAGCACGAGGTCTCTGCAGCCAGAACTCCACAGCAGAATAATGTTGCTGAAAAAAGAAACAGAACCTTGAAGGAAGCTGCCAGGTCCATGATTGCAGAAGCTGACCTGCCAAAGCGGTTCTGGGCTGAAGCTGTCAACACAGCATGCCACACTCAGAACAGGAGTATGATTGTAGGGAGACATGGCAAAACTCCCTATGAGGTTTGGAATGGCAGAACACCAACGATTGCATATTTTCATACTTTTGGTTGTAAGTGTTTCATCCACAACAATGGTAAAACCCAACTGAATGCCTTTGATGCTAAAACTAATGATGGTCTCTTTATGGGATACTCACAAATAAGCAAGGCATACAGAGTATTTAACAAAAGAATCTTAGTTGTGAAAGAAACACCTCATGTTGTGTTTGATGAGTCTACTATTGAGTACAAGAAATAGGTGGAATTAATTGAGAATAAGCTCAAAACCGCGACCCTAGAAGAAGTCATAATTCATGACACAGGAATGATGGATTCACCTACAGATCAGCCTGAAGACCCAACTATAGATCAAATAGGACCCCAAAACCTACCTGATCCAGATGACAAGACCGTAGCTGATCCAGTTGCAGATCAAGGAGGCCAGAACCAAGCTAATGCAGAGAGAGAAGAAGTCCACCAAAGCAACTCAACAGGGGGAACAAATCCTGAAGAAGAAGATATCCCCAAATAGCTTAGAGATCACCCCATTCAACAGATCATTGGAAACCTAACTGATAGAGTCAAAACCAGACAGTCCACAATACCTGCAGGAATGGCAATGTTCTCATGTTTCATGTCTCAAATGGAACCCAAGACAACAGAGCAAGCACTGGAGGACTACTCATGGATCAATGCAATGCAAGAAGAGATCAACCAGATGGAAAGAAATAATGTCTGGGAACTAACAGACAGGCCAGATCACAAGAAGGTTATAGGCACCAAATTGGTGTACAAGAACAAGTGTGATGAAGATAGAGCCGTTGTTAGGAATAAAGCCAGACTTGTTGCTAAAGGATATGCACAATGTGAAGGAATAGATTTTGATGAAACTTATGCACCTGTTGCGAGATTGGAAGCCATCAGACTATTCCTCGCATATACAACATTCAAAGATTTTGAAGTCTACTAAATGGACGTGGAAAGTGCCTTTCTCAATGGAAATCTATAAAGAGAAGTCTATGTGGAGAAACCCCCTGGATTTGTCAAAGGATACAAAGTCTACAAGCTTCCAAAAGCTCTATATGGACTCAAGCAGGCACCAACCTGGAGCTATGTGAGAAGTTCTCAAATCTCATGCAAGGAGAATTTGAGATGAGTATGATGTGCAAGCTGAATTTCTTTCTAGGTTTGCAAGTCAAGCAGATGAAAAATGGGATTTTCATCAATCAAGCTAAATATACATAAGATCTAATCAAGAGATTTGGAATAGATTCAGCCAAACCAGCAGGAATACCAATGAGCACAAGCCTACATCTAGATGTAGATGAAGAAGGCATATCAGTGGATCCAATCCACTACAGATGACTTATTGGATCACTCATTTACTTAACTGCAAGCAGACCAGACATATCATATGCTGTAGGAGTATGTGCCCGATTTCAATCCAAGCCCAAGCAGTCTCACCAGGAAGCAGCTAAGAGGATTATCAGATACCTTAAGTCTACAAAAAATGTTGGATTATGGTATCCTAAAGATGACAATTTTGAGCTATCAGGATACTCAGATGCAGACTTTGCAGGATGCAAGATTAATAGGAAAAGCACCAGTGGAATGTGCCAATTCCTAGGAACCAGACTAATATCTTTAGGTCACAAGTCGTCAGGAATAAGTCTAGATGGGGGGTGAATAGACTTATTGAAACTCTTTTTCCACGAAGGGTTAGGAGTTTCTCAGCTGTGATAAGTACAGATGACTTGAAGTCGTCTGTAGACAGGATATGCGGAAGACATAGCTGAACGAAAGCAAATAACTAAACAATGGAACAGTAAATATGTATGCAACACGTAAGTATGATGATTAAAGCAGTAAAAATACGCAGACAATTATAGTGGTCTCAGAGGTGGGGTAATCCTCTACTAATCGACTTTTCTCCAAACTAGTTGGAGATGAATTCACTATAATTCTAAACCAGTGATAAATATTACAGTAAATTCTTACTATCTACAACAACTTCAAGCCAGTGGAAATCCCATCGTTGCAACTCATTTGGCTGCCTGGCACCTCTTCATCTAAAATCCTTGGATGCCTATCAGTCTTGCAAACTTCAACCAGTGAAGTACCCTAAACTCAGGTTTAAAGACACGAGCGGTTTGTCTTCTCCAACTAAGAGCTTCTTCAAATAAGATCTGTTTAAGCTGCTCTTTTCACGAAGCTATAGAATGCTTTTGATAGCTTTTATTTGCTTTGATCGCTTGATAATATTGTTCGCTTTGTGTGCTTCATATTTTGCTCAATTCAAATATTCAGGTACTTATAGAGTTTGATCCTTGAGCTTCCTTTATAGCTGTTGCACTTCTTGTAACAAATACGTCTGTTGGAGAAATAGACTTCTTTATTTTTCTTTCCGAACATTGCAAGGCTGGATTCCCTTAATTTAATCCAATTCCGACCATTGTGAAGAGTTTCGTGTTGTAGCGCCGAATCTTTAGATTATAATATGTATAAAGGCTTCAGAGTGTGGATCTCGATGAATATTTAATTCATTGCTTTCCGGGAATCTCTCCAGTATGACTCTCTACGCCCGCATGTGACTTTCCGTGATTATTGACTTTTTAACGTATGATGACGCGGACTGAGTTACTTGGCTGATCACTTAACAGAACTTATCTGATCTCTTTTGGTCAAACTGTCTGATGTATAGTCAACCTTCTCTGATGTCGGACTTCTCTGATATAACTTCTCTGAGATGAAGTTCTCTGTCCCGATGAATCTTCTCTGATCTGACGAACTGTCTGAAGTCTTCTGCACTTATCTAATCTGATGGTCAAACTTCAGTTGACTGGACTCCGACTGATCACTTGACTGCAGTCTGGTCAAACTTCTATGATAAATGTGTTGACCAGGACTTCTCTGATAAATCATTTCTTCAGAACGTCGTCTGATGATAAGTCGTCTGTGGTCAACCTTCTCTGAACAGATGAGTTGACCAAGACTTCTCTGATTCAAACTTGTCTGCAACTCGGCTTTCTGCAGTATTTTGGTCAGACCTCTCTAATGTATCTGTTGACCAAAAATCGTCTGATATTGAACTTGTATGTGATTTATACTTAGCCAATTTTTAGCCTAACTTACATGGCCTATAGAAGATGCTCATTTGGTTATTCTTTACATTTTGCCAAGTACTTAAAACATACATTTGAATAATCAAATACATGGATGACATCATCAAAATCTAATAGGTATTCCTAACAAATTCCCCCTATTTTGATGATGGCAAAACTTAAAGCAAAATATTCAAATGTAGAACAAGTATGATTAAGTGCAAGACAAAGACCAAACTCAGTCTTCTTTAGAGACAACTATTGGTTGTCATTCAAATGACTGTTATAAAATTTTTCATTTATAATTACAAGTACAGTGCTTTTTGAATGAACAAAAATATAGAATTTTTTTACAAGTAATGCAAAATTTACAAGTAAATTCCAAAATAAAAATCACAAGTAAAAATATAAATTCCTATCTACCTCTGCCTCTGCCTCTTCTGACAGGCTGCTTGGGAGGCCTAAACAGTTTTGGAGCAATAGGTCTCTTGTTGACAGGTGCTAGGCCATACTTCCTCTTAATGACTAGAGAGGCAAACTCTTGCTCCTCTGCAGATGAGAAGTTGTGTTCTACACATAGCTTCTTAATCTCATTCTGCAGGGCCAGCTCATCCAACTCATTGTTCATCAAGGTAGGAGGTTCTTCAGGTCTGAACAAGGGGATCATGGGGTAGGCATCCCATTTCTTTGCATATTTTCTTTATATATTCCAGAGCTTTGGCCAGTGAGTGTCCATGTAGTTGATGTACGTCTGCTGTGGGGAGCAGTCTTTATCCTGGAGTAAATCCCAGAGATAAAACTTTTCAATGAACTGCTTCCTTACTTCTCCCCAAACTGGAAAATATTCAGTAGGTAAAAACTCCTCAACATAGCAAAGTTCTTTGCCTTCCCATTCATATCTATGCTCATCCCCTACTCTGGTTCTCCTCGTCTTAGCTGCAGGTTGGTCATCAGTAGGAGCAGGAGCAGCCAACTCTTTTCTTTTCAAACTAGAAGTCCCAGCTTGAATCAGAGGGAGGTCATGCCTTGCTTTGGTCCTCAGCTCCTCTATGACTTCTTCAGCAGAATCTTCTCCTTGCCTTTGTTCTTGCAACTTTCCTCTCTCTTACCACATAGCTTCTCTCACTTCCCCCTGTCCTCTTACTTCCCCCTTTTTTCCAGCATCAACCAGAATGGCTAACTGCTGTTCCACTCTTGACATCCAATCAGACATGCCTAAAGGCATTCTGGAATTAGTAGGTGGAGGGGGGAATATTCTTCTGCAGTAGGGTGTCCATTTTAGAGTTAAGGGACTGGAGGTCAGGCTTGATGTCAGTGGCTATCAGTTTGCCAACTGTTTCTTCTACTAGGCGCCTGATCAGGTCAGTTACCTCAGGGGAGATAGGTGCTGCCTGAGGTGAGTTCTCTCCAGAGCTTTCAACAAGTGCAGGTCGCTTAGTCGACCTGTCTGACTGCAGACTCCTGTATGCAGGGGGATGATCAGATGGGGTATTTTCAGGGGTCCCCGATCTGTCATCCTCATCCTCTGTTTGATGTGAGCTGGAGGCTTGATTAGGTGCCCCAGGCTCATCAGAATCATCAACTTTATCCTCCTTCTTCTTTTCCTCCTTATCATCATCATCATCATCATCATCATCATCATCTTTCTGCTCTTCCTCCTTCTTATCTTCTTCTTTTTCTTAAACTTCTTCACTATCTTCATCTTCTTCAATCTCTTCTGTTTTTTCATTTTCTACTTCTTTGTCTTGTACTTTTTCAACTTTTATTTTCTCTTCTTTCTCTTCTTCCACTTTCTCAGATTCTTCCTTTTCTACTTCTTCTATCGTTATCCCTTTTTCTTTTTCCTCTTCTCCTTCATCTTCATCTACCTTCCCAGCAAACACACCCTCCATTACAAAAAGGATGAACTGGTCCATGTTACTTTTGAAATTGGACAGGAACCAGTTCTCCTGGAGCATCAAAATCACATTTGTCTCATGACAAAAACTCATGAGAACTTGCTCTGTAGCCTGGGGATATTCCCATCTACTCTTCTCAACAGATAATTGAAATTGAGTAAATGAAAGAGATTTTAAATTCTTCCATTCCTCATACACTTTGATAAATGAAACTTTGAGGGAATGATGCTTTACTAAGTGTAGTTGTTGGATAGTCAGCTCCAATGGGCTATTCTCCAACAGATTTAGAGAATATCTAGCTTCAGGGATGTTAATTATCAGCTATGCCTCTTTCTCCTCTGTCATGCTGGGAAGGGTCAGCAGAGGGATTATGTTAGCCATCAGGTCTTAGTGATCAGGCTGATCATCTTCAAGGGTAGGATCAGGTGCTGGAGTTGTGACTATTTGCATCTGAGCTGCAAAGTCTTCAGATGGCTCAGGTGCAGGTGAGTGTGGGAGCTGCTCTGATTCTTCAAATTCAAGGCGTCTCGGCCTTTTCGGTGAATGTTCAGGAGATGAAGTAACTTGAACCACCTCCTCTGCAGCTGGGCTCTTCCTCTTGAATCTCAGTGCCAGAGGGGTATTGTCGGAATCTGAGTGGTCTGCAGAGGACTCCTTCTCTGCAGATGGCTTGGAGACTACATGTGACTTCGGCACTGCAGGTAGGTCTGCGGCATCAGATCGGTCTTCGTTTGAGTCCGAAGGTGCTCTGTAGGGGGGAGGACCGCTAGATATTTCTCTCAATAACTGGGCAGCCTTCCTCTCCACTCCCAGTTTCTTCAGCGTTTCTTAGTCCAGATGACCAAGTCTCTTGTTTACATGAAAGGGGTCTGTAGTCCCTTTTGCCTTCCCATGAAATTCCAAGATCCAGCTGATTTGTGTTCCAAAGGCCATCTTAGTCTTGAATTTCTTCTCATCTTTTATCCAGTGAACCTTGTTGACTTCACGGACCAACTGTATGTATATGTAGTCAGCCCAGTCAATCCTCTCATGCTGGAGAAGGGCTCCCAGCACCATGAACTTAGCAGATGACAGCTGGTCGTAGCTGCCTTCCATCCCCATCACAATTTTATTTATGATATCCAAAACGTATCTGTACTCTTTCTTCAAGTCACCTCTCTTTGCCGTCAGTTTCAATTTGGACGGCTGCTCCGGTAGCTTGATTCCATACTAGGTCTCTACGGTGCTCTGCTTGAGGGCTTCAACAGCAATGCCCCGAGATCTCATCCCGAACGCCTCTGCAACGGTCTGAGGAGAAACTGTCACTTATTCTATGAAAATCGAGCTTTTGATTCCCGATTCAGTGACTTCGGCTTCCTTGAAGAAGGAAATAACATCTTCTTTGTAGAGAAACTTTGGATTGATATCCAGAAATGGGTAGATCCCATTTTTCTTCATCGAATGAATGACAAAGTGCATATCGGACGCCAGATTCGCCTCGAGAAAGCCTTCAAAATCGACCACTAGGCTGAAGATAATCTGGTCCTTCACAAGCTTTAGGTTGACTCCTTCGAAGTAGGCTTCCATTTCTGCAAATAGAGTTTTTCGGTGAGTGTATTGAAGATTCAAAGGATTTTCTTGCTTTTTGAAAATTAGGGTTTTGAAAGCTTGAAGACGGTAAAGGTTGTGAAATGATTTCCGCCGCCTTAAATAGATAAATGAAAAGATGTTTTGAATTTAATATTAAATTAAATGAGTGTCGGTCCAATTTTAATTAAAAAATGACGGTTGAGATTTTAATTGGACGTAGTGGAAGTCATGTGAACGTATAGTTCCCACGTGTAAATAAATAGTAATATAATATTCAAGAGTCGGCCAGGGATAGGAAAACTTAGTTGGTTGACTATTTGACTTCTTGACTGCTCTGCATCAGGAACCATGTGTCGCCTGTGGGTCAGCTAACTTTTCCTTATCTGATCTGCATCAGTTAGATTTTTGCATCAGGTAGGATGTGTTGCCTGAGGTCAGCTAGGCTTATTCATCTGTCCTTCGTCTTCTCGTCTAGTCTGATCAGGTGGAATGATTGTCTGCTCTGATCAGGTAGATCCTCCTTGACTGCTTCAGGTAGCTCTTCCTTGTCTGCATCAGGTAACTTCCTTCGCTCGTCTAATCTGATCATCAGGTAGCTTTCTCGTCTGAGCTGATCATCAGGTTCTTTCAGATCAGATAACTTGTCTCAGCTAAGGTTCTGATCGGATGATATTTCTTTTCTGTTCTGATCAGATAGATTTTCTCTCGTCTGGTCAAAATCGGATGACTTTTCTTGCCTGCTTTGGATAACATTTCTTTGCTTATTCTGATCAGGTGGCTTTATCAACTGCATCTGATCAGGTGACTTCTCCTGTATGAGTCTGATCAGATGACTTTCATTCTTATTAGGACATTCTTCAGCTAACTTTTGAGATCTTCGATTAGGCACTTGATTTCTTGCTGCTGGTGCACATGTCTTTATCAAAATCTATTTCTTCATACTCAGGATGACTTTTTGCTACCATCATTGCTTGTATTACTAACAAGTTCTTTAGCAGGTTCCCCATCATTGGGACGCCAAATTTTTCTTTGAGCTGATTTGTTCATATGAGCTCTCCTCTATTGATTCATCTGGGTCTCTTTTGATAAGCTGATACTGACACTCTTTTGAACTCCTTTGATTGGGTTTTTAATGACATTCTTGTTCTTGGTCATGTGACTAAACTACCTTGAGATTGCATGTCATTCTTAAGCCCTTGCTAATGACTTTGTGGTTGCTACACAGTAGTCTTCTTATTTTACCTGCAATCAGATAAGAAACGATTTGGGTACCCAGATTTGTTTGGGTCCTCTAGGGTTAGTGGTTCTCTTGTGAACCTCATTCCTGTATGTATCCTTATGCTCTCCGTATCCTTGGTCTGGATTATGCATATAATATGATTGGCAACTAGATGAATGTGGTCTGTTATGTTGTTTCCACATATTTTGAAAATTATAATTGTTGCCTAAAGGTGCATAGTATTGCCTGCGCCTATATCCTCGGTTAGGATTGTGTATTGGATATGCCTCATAAAATTTATGGTGTGGGCCATTTCTAAATCTTCGCTGAGACCATTTATTAAATCGATGGGGCCTCCACACCTTTTCATTTTGAAAATTTTGATAATCTTGAGGTTTCCATTTGCCTCTCCCATTTTGAAATCTATTTTTAGGGAGTCTTTGATAGTAGTTGGCATATTGTTTTGACTACTGCTTCTGCCTATTTTGAAATACAGATTCATATGTAGGCTCAGTAGTCTGGACAATTGTTTCTCCTTTGATAAAAGTTGTTTTAGAAGTGGAGGGAGAGTTGGGGTCATATCCAAGGCCTGATTTTAAATAGAGTGGCCTTTGGTTTGTACACAAACCATCTAAGGTTACAGATGCTTTTAAGGATGTTATCTCTTTAGTTTGAGCATCATTTAATTGTCTGAGTTTTGAAAGTTCAGCTTCAAGATTCATGAGTGCACCTGATTTTTCATTGTTTAAGACTGTTAGTCTTTCTATTTCAGCAAAAGCTAATTTCTCAGTTTCAGCCTGACTGTTTTTAAAATTTTCTGAATCCTGGCCGAGTTTGTCAAAATCATTTTGCAGTTGAATTTTATCATTTTTCAGTTGGGTATTTTCAGCTGTAGCAGCCAGGTGTGCTGTTTAAGAATTTCAAAATCTTTTAAAAGTTGGTTTACAGATTTGTGTAGATCTATATCTTCAGAGAAATCTGAACTGAAACTTCCTGGAGCTTTAGGTTTAGATGATACCTCTTCATTGCCAAGATTGGCCATAAGACAGTTGATTACTTCGTTATCCTCTTCAGATAGGAATCCACTTGTTGATTCCTTGCTCTCTCTGATCAGATCTGTTTCTTCATACATTGTTGCTAATATGTACCATGTTTCTTTGGCATTTTTGCAATGTTTGATTTTTGACAAGGTGTCTTGATCAAAGGTTTGGTATAAGATATTTCTGGCTCGATTGTCGAGGTTTGCCAGTTCCCTTTCTTCGGAGGTCATCTCTGATCTGGTCTTGGGAATCTGTCTGGGCTTTCCAGCTGCAATATTCTCATATGTGTTGTCCTTCATATAGATGAAGGGACCTTATTCAAATATACTCCACATGTCATCATGGACAGATGATAAATGTGCCTGCATTCTTATCTTCCATAAGTGATAGTCATCTATTGAAAAAACGGGAAGTCTAGAATACATATGTTCCATTATAAATGAGAGATTAATATATATATATATATATATATATATATATCCTCGATATATGGATCTGATTCTGAAAAATCGAACCAACCTCTCTGATACCCCTTGCAGGTCACAAGTCGTCAGGAATAAGTCTAGAGGGTTGGTGAATAGACTTATTGAAACTCTTTTTCCATGAAGGGTTAGGAGTTTCTCAGCTGTGATAAGTACAGCTTATTAGACAGGATATGAGGAAGACATAGCTGATGACGAAAGCAAATAACTAAACAATGGAACAGTAAATATGTATGCAGCAGGTAAGTATGATGATTAAAGCAGTAAAAATACGCAGGCAATTATAGTGGTCTCAGAGGTGGGGTAATCCTCTACTAATCCACTTTTCTCCAAACCAGTTGGAGATGAATTCACTATAATTCTCAACCAGTGATAAATATTACAGTAAATTCTTCCCAGCTACAATAACTTCGAGCCAGTGGAAATCCCGTCGTCGCAACTCATTTGACTGCCTAGCACCTCTTGATCTAAAATCCATGGATGCCTATCAGTCTTGAAAACTTCAACCAGTGAAGTACCCCGAACTCAGGTTTAAAGACACGAGTGGTTTGTCTTCTCCAACTAAGAGCTTCTTCAAATAAGATTTGTTTAAGCTGCTCTTTTCATGAAGCTATAGAATGCTTTTGATAGCTTTAATTTGCTTTGATTGCTTGAGAATATTGTTCGCTTTGTGTGCTTCGTATTTTGCTCAATTCAAATCTTCAGGTATTTATAGAGTTTGATCCTTGAGCTTCCTTCATAGCCCTTGCACTTCCTATAAAAAATCCGTCCGTTGGAGAAATAGACTTCTTTGTTTTTCTTTCTGAACGTTGCAAGGCTGAATTCCCTTAATTTAATCTAATTCCGACCATTGTAAAGACTTTCACATTGTAGCGCCGAATCTTTAGATTGTAATATGTATAAAGTCTTCAGAGTGTGGATCTCGATGAATATTTAATTCATTGTTTTCCGGGAATCTCTCCAGTCTGTCTCTCTACGCCCGCATGTGACTTTACGTGATTATTGACTTTTCAACGTATGCTGGTGTGGACTGAGTTACTTGGCAGATCACTTAACAGAACTTATCTGATCTCTTTTGGTCAAACTGTCTAACGTACAGTCAACCTTCTCTAATGTCGGACTTCTCTGATGTAACTTATCTGAGATGAAGTTCTCTATCCCGACGAATCTTCTCTGATCTGACGAACTGTCTGAAGTCTTCTGCACTTATCTGATCTGATGGTCAAACTTCAGTTGATTGGACTCCGACTGATCACTTGACTGTAGTCTGGTCAAACTTCTATGATAAATGTGTTGACCAGGACTACTCTGATAAATCACTTCTTCAGAACGTTGTCTGATGATAAGTCGTATGTGGTCAACCTTCTCTGAACAGATGAGTTGACCAAGACTTCTCTGATTTAAACCTGTCTACAACTCGGCTTTCTGCAGTGTTTTGGTCAAACCTCTCTGATGTATCTGTTAACCAAAACTCGTCTCATATTGAACTTTTCTGTGGTATATACTTAGCCGATTTTTAGCCTAACTTACATGGCCTATAGAAGATACTCATTTGGTTCTTCTTTACATTTTGCCAAGTATTCAACTATACATAATCTCGCCTACAGAAGATACTCATTTGGTTCTTCTTTACATTTTGCCAAGTACTTAAAACATACATTTGAATAATCAAATACAGGGATGACATCATCAAAATCTAATAGGTATTCCTAACAATATCTTGGTTTAGCAAGAAGCAGGTATCGAACTCAATATCAACAACAGAGTCAGAATAACTAGTTGCAGGTAGCTGTTGCGCACAGATTCTCTGGATCAGACAACAGCTAAGGGACTATAACATCACTGTAAACGAAGTTCCCATATGGTGTGACAGCAATAGTGCAATCGCAATCACAAACAATCCAGTATTGCAGTCAAGGACAAAGCACATTGATGTTAAACATCATTTCATCATAGATCATGTGCTTAATAAAAGAGTTAGAGTGGAAAGAGTCAGCACGGAGTACCAAATTGCTGACATATTCACTAAGCCCTTGCCAGAAGAAAGGTTTTTGGAGCTAAACGGGGAACTTGGATTACTAGGTTGGGAATCTAGTACAGACGAGAAAGCTACCTGATTTGAAAATTCTCCAGATAGTCGAACTTGTGCTTCGATCAACCATCGAATATCTTCTGGGATGCCATTTCTCATTAGCACCCTTAATCTTTCGAGTCGAGCTCGATAAATTCCTTTTATGATATTCATTGGAAGAGATGGATAATATTTACGAAGATTCGAAAGCATTGAATCAATTATGATGTTCAAACCCTCAATATAGGTGATTGTGAATACAATGATAATCTATTTATAGATTGGAATTACGCGTCTAAGATTTGACTCCACGTTCAAATAGTTCATATCCAGAAGCTTATGAATTAGAGTTCTATTTGAATAATGAACATAATATGACATGTGAGAGTGGCGACTCCATGTTGATAATGATGTGCAATAATGGCACCGAAAGATGATGTGATATGCCGGCAAAATATCTATATGGTGATACAGACACATCATGTCCTCAAAAAAAAAAATTTGTTCTCGATTAATACCACTGCTAGCCAATACTGGGAATGAATCCCTAATAAATTTGGAATATATTAAGGGGGAGTATGGGCCCACTTCCTCTACATGTGAACTACTAGATATTATGGATCCACCAGATAGTCACATGTGTATATGACTCGTAATCAGAAATTTACGACATGATTTGCTCACGGTTTGAGCATATATTCCAGATCAGATTAAGCTAGTAATATATCCCAAATAAACCTGAATAGATCCCAGAAAGGATCAAGATATGCGCATACAAGTGGGATATCAATTGGCATACTATTTGAAGTCCTCCAGCCAATATCGAGAACATAATATATAAACTCTCATGACTGAAGATGAATACTGAGACACTGGCATATGAGTTTGGTGCTCAAGAAATCTCTCAGCATGAGGGGGAGTATTGGTAGATGGAAATATGTGAAATGCATCACACTATATCCTCATAATTATATAAACTTGAAGTTCAAAGATGCACGATAGATTATTAATCTTTGGTACCAACTACAACTGCTTTGATAAATAAATAATAATTCCCCGAATATGAATCAAAGCAAATGATAAAAGGAGGCATATATTTTGAGAAGTATATAGACATAACCACAATGTGTAATTCCAATGGATGATTGATAATGAGATATCTCGGCAAGTTAAATTTCCATAGAGAAATAAATATTTGATAATGATATATCTCGGCAAGTTATATAGTGCTATGAATGATATGAGAAATGATTGGAACGAGTATATCCATGAAATGAGGATAATAATGAAATGAAGATATCCATGAATGAAATAAGGATATCAATGATTGGAAAAAGAATATCGATAAATGATATGAGGATATCCATGACTGTGAAATATGGATATTGGAAATGAGGATATTAAAATCCATGATATGTGAGAATGAGGATATTGAAATCCATTGAAATTGAAATATATGCCCTTGTAGTAAAATGAAACATATGGGCTTACTGAAAGTGACTCTTGAGGAAATTTTGAACATATTATCGGTGTGTGCAGTCACTCAAAATAAAGTGTTGTGAACGAAAAATTATATGCTGTACTCTTTTTCTTGATTGAGGTTTTATCCCACTGGGTTTTCCCAGCAAGGTTTTTAACGAGGCAGTTTAATCACAACCAATATGGAATCTCCAAAACAAATTTGGAATATATTGCAATGAATATGAGTTCGATATTACAAAACTGCACTTAATATGATACTCGTACTAATCCTTGGAGGATTATTGAAATGCCTGGGGCATATTTATAAAATACGCATTGCACTCTTTTTCCCTTGACTGAGGTTTTGTCCCATTGGATTTTCCTAGCAAGGTTTTGTAACGAGGCAACTGGAATGGTGTATTAGTATGAATAATGTACTCTTTTTCCTTCATTAGGATTTTTCCCATTGGGTTTTTTCTAATAAGGTTTTAACGAGGCATATTCATGGCATAATGAGGAACACTACAAAGATCAAGATTAATCCTCAAAGCTTGAAAATTGAAGGAGTAGTTGTACTCTTTTTCCTTCGATTAAGTTTTTTTTCTCACTGGGTTTCCTTGACAAGGTTTTAATGAGGCAACACATGGATACTCCAACAACGAATGATATATATGACAAATTCACTCAGTTTTGGTCCCACGAGGTTTTACTGAGACGTCACAAGAATACTCATACAAGAACTATCGAGATAAGGGGAGCAAATTTATGAGATCACCGATTGCTGAAGTTTTATCCCACAGGGATTTCCTAGCAACATTATGATGCAACATGAAATGATTGACACAAGCTCCAGTACAAACAGTTTGAAAGTTTTTCTCCTAATGGGTCTTTCTTCAAACTAGTTCAGTAGATATTTATGTAAATAGTCATTCAAGGGGGAGTGTTATAATATACCATGAATGTGACGTTTCAATTACCCCCTTGTTTTTATATAGTGTGAATGACTATTTTGCCCCTGATGTAATTATGTAATTACGATTGTGCCATCTGAAGTTTTACTATAAATAGGACTTCATATATTAATGAAAAATACACCTGAGAATTATTCTCTATTTTCTCTCTAAATTCTCTCTCTATAATATTTCGATTTTATAACAGTTGCCATAGTTTTGAAATATATTACTAATAGAAGACAATTATGATGAGTCTCTATTAGGAACAAGGATAAATGTTAGTAATGTATTTTCTTCCAAGAATCAATTTTCAAGAGAATTTAGAGCCCAAGTACTCTGGTGAGAACGCTAGCCTTTGAGATTCCACGCCATCGCCATTCTCGTGGTTTAGTGCACCATATTTTAAAGGGATCTCTCTTTTTTAGTACCAAAGCATAAAAGTAACAAGTTATATATCCCCATTCATAAAACTATAAGTTTTTTATACCAAAATGTGTTAAAAGACTTTATTACCCTTAAAGTCTACCACTAAAAGATAAAAAAACATAAAAAAAAGATGATTAAAACGAAACAACAATAAAAAAACGGTCCCACAACTCAATATTTTCCTCTGCAAAAAAACTCTCCTCCTCTCTGCAAAAAAACTCTCCCGTCGTGAAACCCTTCGCCGGCCAGAAAATGTCGACCTCCGACTACCACACAGAATCTGAAGATGCCAGAAGTTCCGCTAGTGACACTCCATCTGAAGAGCAATTCGTCAATGAGCCGCCGGTTAGTGTATTTTCATTCACACACGATCGTGCCACGACGGTTGTTCATCTTCCCACGATCGTGCTGAAAAAGATGAGACCATCGTGTACACGATGGTATTTTGTGGGCACGATGGTTACACACGACGGTCGCCGATCGTGTGTGCCGTCGTGTGCTAGAAGACCAAAAGCTCCTGCCTTGCACACGATCGCAGGCACACGATCGTTGCCCGTCGTGTGAACCGTCGTGTGGCACACGATGGTCTTCACACGACGGGCATCGATCGTGTGCCTGAGATCGTGTGCAAGGCAGAATTTTTTTTCGTTCTCTTAAGCATTTTATCATATTCTTATGAGTTGTATGTCCATATTGCAGACTGGTTGCGTATGGAAGAGACCTACATTGCGTTTTGTTACACGTCAAGTGAATCTTTACATACAGGAGGCGGTATTTAAAGAGATCATTGAGACACTAAGAAGTATGGGCCGCAATTCCGCAGTTGCTGATCGAGCTATCGAGAGCTTGACCGAGGGGGTCCTGGGGCGCTTGATTAAAGTTAGGAGGAATGGGAGTTCAAATACTGCCCTACATCACTTGATTGCCCGTCAATTGGAGGGTGATCAAATCCCCCCGGATGAGTTGTGGTTCCAGGTTTGCGGAAGGACCATTCTTTTTATGGCCCGTGATTTTGCCATGATCACTGGACTCCATTTTGGAAACTCTACCTTCCATCCCCAGGACGACCATCTCCTTCCGTCTGACGGTATCTTCCACAGAATACTCCATGGCAAAAATATTAAGGTTAGTGTTCTGCGGAAGAGGTTCAATGCTCGAGATTTTGGTAGAGACATAATAGATTATGTGAAGGTTGCCAATTTGCTTATATACTACTACTTTATCCTATGCCGTGACGACATGATGGTCGAGACATGGGCATGGGCATTAGTGGAGGATTTCGAGCAGTGGGATATGTTTCCTTGGGGTTCTTATGCCTTTGGGGTTTTATCTTACTACATAGGCAACGTTGCCATGAAGGAGGCACAAGAGCACAAGGACTATCACTTCCATGGTCCTGTTTGGGCTTTACAAATATGGTCGTATGAGATGCTTCCTTCATTGGGAGCATTGTGTGGTATTCGAGATAAAACTGTCCAAGTCCCCTGTGTTTGATGTGGACTACGAGGAAGATATTTTGTGATTTCACTCATTTCTTCGACGATAAGGTACATAAATTTGTAAACGTATTTTCTCCTGACTTCATCTCTTAAATGTTATGTGATTGCCCATCTAATGGTATTATTTAATGACTAATTTTGCAGCACAGAGTACTTCCCTCTTTACCGCATTTGGAGGAGGATGAGGCTGAGTACTACTACCTGATCTTTGAGAATGGCTCGCCATATGACGTTAAGTTCATTAAGCCTGTAAGAATAGCTGTGAAGAATAAGGAGGATGAGCTTGCGCCGATGCCGAGGAAGAAAGTTATGGATAGGTTGAAGAAGGCTGCTGGAAAATTGATTACATATGAGTCGGCACATAAAGTGTCGAAGCGACGCCGGCAGAGTACCCCACCAGTAGATGGTGCAGAGACATCGGACCGGGAGAGGCAGCCAGAGAGGGTGTGTTGTGTCCACGGACTTCCTTGTCCGGACGACACCCAGGACACGAGCAGGGATGAGTACTTCGATCGCCGTTTGAAGGCGATCTTGTACGACGATTCTGAGTCCGGATTTATTGCTCGAGTTTCTCGCCGGGTGCTTTCTGGGATCGTGGATTTCTTTGGACCTATGCATAGACGTTCTAGGAGCCCGGTACATTACTCAGCTGGGAGCCATGATATGCCTCGTCATTCTGCATCTGTTAGCAGCGCCCAACGGAGGATTCCTGACCCTCCACGTCACTCAGTCTCTGGCGCAGCCCACAGTCACCATTCTCGCCACACTTAGTCATCATTCTCAGCGTCAGCCGAGTCACCATTCTCAGCGTCAGCCGAGTCACCATTCTCAGCGTCCGCCTACCCACCATTCTGAGGTCCAGCACAGTCACCATTCTCAGATTCATCATTCTGTTGAGCGGACTCAGCAGCCCCTTGATTACGAGCATCAGTATGAGCTATTTGAGGCGCCGTTTCAGCAGTATGGGACAATGTTCGACTGGTTTCAGGACGAGCATCATTATAGTGCGATGTTTCGAAGTGAGGGTGGTGGTCCTGAGCAGCAACCTCCATTTCAGATCGAGCAGCCTATTTTTGAGATCGAGCAGTCAGCTGTACAACTCTCTGATCGTTATAGTTGTGAGAGGGATGCTGAGGGTGATGAAGATGGTGAGAGTGCTGGAACGCAGCATTTGGGTGAGCGTAGTCTTCCACCACGAGTGAGTCGACCATCTGCTGCTCTTCGGGAGCCTTTTGTGGTTGCGCCTCCAAGAGATAGCGAGGCTCTGAAGAAGTTGTACCTACAGTTTAGGAGGGAGCAGCCACGTGATGCTATTGTGCGGTGTTTGGAGACTGGGCATGCTCTCACCCAGGCGTTATTTGACCGGATAGAGTCTAGCCGTGAAGACTTTGATGCCGAGGTGATAGACTATTATGTGCTTGCGACTCGAGCGAGGCTTCGGAGGGGAGTCTGTAGTGTTGGTGTCGGTAGAGTTGGCACTGTACTTGCCGGCTCCCTATTTTACGTAAGTTCTATAACCTACTCGCTTGTATATCATTGGTGTGATATGAATTTTTTTTTAATTTTGTGGTTTGGCTTTTTGTAGTTAGTTTTGGCCAACGAGTTTGCAAGACTCCATCCGGATGATCCACTTGGTATCAAGGTGACGGGGAAGCCGGTTTACAAGATTTTGCAAGATGGGAATGAATGCTTTGCAAGATTTTCTATTGTGGCCGGTTCCTTTACACCTACCGCACACCTGAGGCCGTCCACCTGCGGGCAAATTTTCAACAGCGGACCGTGCGCGACTCATCCTTGGTCGGCCGGCTTGTCGTACCCCCTCTGGAGGTACGCAAACGATGGATGAGATCTCCGGTGGGACATTCCACTCATCAGGATGTGGGATGGGACTAATATGCTCCTTATAAGTCTCTCTAAGGCCTTGTTGCTTGAAATAACGACTAACAAAATCATACACGGACAAACCATTGCTGGCGCGCCTGTTACAATAAGCAATTATATCAAGGATGTTGTATAGGATAATGTATTTTTGATATTGATGAGGTGCAGGATAAATCCAGACCTGCCCTATTTTCCACACGATGGCAAAACACGATCGTGTCGATCGTGTGTTACGATCGTGCCGATCGTGGTTTACGATCGTGCCGATCGTGTCCCATCGTAGGTTACGATCATGGCGATCGTGGATTACGATCACGGCGATCGTGGGGTTACGATCGTGCCCATCGTGGGTTACGATCGTGCCCATCGTGGGTTACGATCGTGCCCATTGGGTTACGATCGTGCCCATCGTGGGTTACGATCGTGCCCATCATGGGTTACGATCGTAAGCATTCTGCCATGACCGTGTACACGACAGCATAGACAAAAACATTGAATGGCCATGACCATGTGCACACAACAGCATAGACAATTATCTTATAGCGGCAACGGCATGACGACATGGAATCTGATCCAAATCAAACTCACGACAACAACATGTCCATGTTCGAAGGTCGACCTCATAAGAAACTTTGTTTTCTTCGACTTTATAAACAAGTGGGGTGGTAGCTCGAACGGTAAGAGTCAAACTGGCTTGCACAGAGTTAGAAAGCTTTTCAAAAGTGTGCATTGTCAACTCATGGTCTCTTGACGTAGCTTCTCCCCGCTTCTCATCAAACCAATTCTCTAAAATTAGGCGAAATATCTCAAGTAACGAGCAAACAGGTAAACGCCTCGCCCACAACATACGATTATTAAAGCATTCAATAGCATTGGATGTTAAGAAGTAATAGCGTCGTACCGGACACTTCGACCTAGCCCACCTATCTGGCCCAATTTCAGAAAGGCGCCTGTGAGCCCCATTAGGGCTTTCGATATGTAGTTTCGAAAAGTAGTTTTCAAAAACTTCTTCTCGATGCGTGTAGGCAGCAGTTCTAAAGAGTCCTATAGCATGCGCACCGTAGGAGGTCAGATTTTTTGCAAGATGGTGATAGCACAACCCGTGGAATGCATTCGGATAGACGGCTCAACAAAGATTCGAATGCTCTTATGTTGGTCACTCACAATCAGTAAATCTTCCATCGGATTGTAGCATCTGCGCAGGTTATACAGAAAATAAGTCCATAACTCGTCGTTCTCTATCGGACCGAGACCAACAGCAAGAGGAAATACTTGCTCGTTCCCGTCAAATGTGACGGCCGCAAATAGAGTTCCTTTATTCCTTCCCTTCAGGTGGGTCCCATCAACTATAATCACCGTCGAAGGCACGTATCAAATGCCCTAATACTGTCCGAGTGCAACGAACATGTGGCGAAACACTCCCTCAATAAATCGTGCAAATCATAAATTGTCCCTGGATTACGCTGTTTTAACAAATACAGATAAGATGGGAGCCTCTGATATGACTCATCAAAGCCGCCATATGTATTCTCTATCGCTATATTCCTCGTCCGGAGAGCAAAACTGTATAGCATGTCAATGCCGTACTCCCTACACATCTCTGCAATCATCTCCTTTGGCCTCAAAGTGACCCCCTCACCGGTCAATCTTTTAGCAAAATAATGGGCGGCAACCTCAGAAGTGACCGATCGTGCGGCAGCACGGTTCAAATCAGGGTGACAGCTGTGCTCCAATGTCAACTTAGTAATTCTCCAAATAGTTGCACCCTCAATAGCACACAACATAAACTGACAATTTTTTCGCCCACTCTTACAGACAAACACTATACGTTTATCGGCGGAACGATCAGTGATACACTGTAGCATGTTTTCCAAATGATACATTCCTACAGTTATCCTCAACTCTGTCTTCGAACGAAAGGTGGACCCCACCTCTAGCTGACCGGTAACCGGTGGAGGCTGCTCGACCCAACCCAAAGTCCCGGCACTACCGGGGTCCGGAAATGGAATGATCCAGTTACGCATTGATTGTAGATGCTCATGCTCGCTAGCAGATTGATGGTCGGATGAGAAGTTCCGACGACTCATAATCCTATCCATTTGGGCCGGTTGGCGAACCCAAGCAAGAAATTCCGCAGATAGTGACTCAAGCAAGGTTTTACAACAATCTTCATCTTCGGATGTATGCACCTCCTCATCTTCCTCGTCTTCCTCATCTTCCTCGTATTGATACTCTTTGGAAGGCATGTCATAATTTATGTTGCCGGGCTCTACTCTCGAGCTGCTACATCCCATATTAACCTCGGGAGTGGAGGAGCTGCTGTTCTCAATATAGACCTCAGGATCCTCCTTGTATTCTACTAGTAATCGAAGTATCTCGGTATCGCCCCGTAATAGGACTTTTACTTTGTTTCCCTTGGCCATGTGTGTCAAGTACCATAATTTGTAATCGGACTCATTTGGACCACCCAAACCCTCTCTGATAACCCCCACGAGGTTTGCACGACTAACTTTGCTCGTGTCGATATAGACAAAAAAGGAGTCCCCGTCTACATATGTCGATCGCTCCCAATGACCACCGTGATGTATCAAAATACGCTGCCACGACATCTGATTACAAAAAGAAGAATAACTATTCAGAAAAATGAGCGAACTGTAATATCCGAGATTTTTATTCTGATTTATTCGAACTTTCTTTTTCTTAGACCGGAAATTTCTCGGTTTCCGAGCGTTGGTATTATTTTTCTCGAAAATCGATTTTGTGTTTATGGCCATATGTGGTGATTTGTTGTATATTATTTTCATTTCGGATCGATGTTATTGTCCGCGAGCGTTTCATCGTGTTTGTTCCGTGCGTTTTTAAGAATCGAGTCGTCAGGCCACGGCAGTCGGACGCTGGCCGGACGGTTGCGAGAGGAACCGGCGCGGTAGCTGGGCTCTGGCCGGACGGGCACGGCAGGGACCGGCATAGCGTATGCTACTGCCGGGAGGCTGCGCGCGCTAACCGGCAGTCGTAGCGCACGCTATGCGGCACCCAGCGCACGCTACCTGGGCCGGGCAGTGAGGCCCCAGAGGTTCTGGACTCCAGAGGGTTGGCCGGTAGCGCACGCTACGGCCGGTCGCTGCGCGCGCTAACCGGCAGATGGAGCGCACGCTGCTCGGCATCTAGCGCGCGCTACCTGGGCGAGGGATCAGTCCAGGAGCCTCTGGACTGGACCATGGTCGGCACGCTAGCGCACGCTAGGGCGGTCTGCCTATATAATTGACCGAGCAGCCCTGTTTTCACCAATTTTTCACTTCCCTTCCTTCATGTCCGCGGCTGGATCTTTTGAGAGATAGGAGACATGTTATTGAACAACAAATCCACGAAGATCCTGAGTCCATATCATTGATCGATCAATCCATAACATCCTTCAATCGACCGAATCAAGGTTAGTTTTTCCTAAAATCCAAACTTTGGGAAATTTGGGGATCTTGGTAGATTTCGTCCGTTTGAGCCTTATGAACTTAAATTACTGATGGATAATTGTAGATTAAGTTGTATTCTATCATTTTCATCATCTTTCCATGGTTTTACCATTTCCGATTCGTCGATTATATGAACTTCCGTTTGACGCCTTCAAGGTGTCCGGGGAAATGCCGCAGAGAGGAATTTGGTCGTTTTGTGATGTTTTTCTCGTATGATTGATTGTTTATTCGATGATAGGATATTAGGGACGATTTCCCTACAAAAATCTGGTGTTGAGCCCTTTCGATCGTTGTTTTCGTTGGAGTTCCGGATTTTGCCAACCGACCGTACTTTCGGAGTATCCACGAGAGATTACCAAGGCAAGTACCTTGATATACGAATTGTAACTGCGTGAAATCATCGTTGTCGAAGTGTATGAATTTATACGGATATATATATATATATATATATATATATATGTGTGTGTGTGTGTGTGTGTATATATATATATATTTATATATATTTATATGTTAAATATATGTATGTATATACGTATATTGATATATATATGCCTATGTCGGTGAACAACGAGTGGTGAATGCTAACACTAGTTGACGTACTCAACTTGGATTGATGGATGAACTATAGTTATTCATATAATATAGTAAGGTTATATGTATATATATATATATCTATATATCTATCTATATATATATATATTCGGTTGAGTCGCAATATAAGGATATATGTGTAGCGTTGGTTGGTTGTGCCGAAGGCTTATTGTGTTGGATCTTGATTGATAACGTGCGTGTTATTGTTTATTGTGTGGTTATGGACTGGCGGATAAATTGTGTGAATTGGTGTATTGATTTGATAATTGTTGAAATGATTTATTGTGTACTTGATGTTTGTAATAATGTGAATACTTGTTGTGAGAGACGTCGTATCCGGGAACCTCGAGGCGGGGTGTGTACTCCGGCACGGTGTGCTGCAATGTGCGGCTCCATATATTTAGTGAACACCGGTGTTACCTAATGCGCGTGCAAGGCGGCTCTGTTAGGAGTGATCGCGGCGCGGTGACATGTTCAAGGCGGCCAACATAGTGGAGTGAACGCCGGTGCACAGTGTGTAAGGGGCGCTGGCGAGGCTTGGTAACGGATATTCGAGTAACACTAAGACCAGTTCTGAACAATCCTCGTATTTCAAAGTTCTTTCAACTCTTTTCAAATCTTGGTCTCGATATAGATGTGATTCGTGTTTTTGAAAGCTTGTTTCAAATTGTTTTTAAAGCGTTGGTATCGGGGTTAATTAACCAAGGATGTTGTGAAATCTCAGGGTTAATTAATCAAAGTCTTGAGCAGGAATTGTCGAATGAGAGGTGTGCCTTTGATTGTCTTGTGATGATTATTACGTGCGTTGGGTGAGGACCCCGAATAACGTTGTAATGGTTTTCTTGTAAATTGTTTTCCACATGTTGGGTCGAGGATCCGAGAGTTTTGAAGTATTTTCTAAAAGTATTCCCATTTGATTTTCAAAACCCCATGATGGCTTCGAGTCAATAATAATATTTTCAAACTTTCTTATCAAAATACTTTTCCTTTTATAAAAGGGATTTTCGACTCCTTGGGCTCGTTTAAAGTTTCATTGGTATTATGTTCCGTACATAGAATATGACTATGTGATTATCTTTTACTTTGTGTATGTGATGCTATTCTGTGTGGACTATGGGAATGTGTGGTTTGTGTTAAGGCTTCACGACTGTTGAGATTTGTGTTGTTATTATTCGTATATCTTGTATATTATGTACTTGCACTAGCAAAATTCCGGTTGCTAACCCCAGGAGTTTTCGGGGTGGGTGCTGTTATGCGTTCGAGTTTTGGCGGCTCGGGAGCGATCACGGGATTGGCTTGGAAGGAGATGGAGGGCAATGATACTAATCACACCAGAGTCAGAGTCTTTTCTTTTGTTTCATTCTGGTCGGTATTTCTCTGTCGTTTGAGTATTCACCCTTGCATGGGTGTAGTTTTCATTTATTAAATTGTGTTGTCATTCTTTTCGGTGTTCTAGTTTATTATTGTCATTGTAATTTGAATCTCGTTAGTTCTGAATTGGTTAATGACCTTGTCGGTCTGCTTTGTATTTAATTTTGACCCCGGTCGGTCAATCATTGAGTAGTCTTTTGGAGTTTAGCCTGGTAGATCCTTGTGATAAGTGCAGGCGTGTGACATTCGGTCGTGATGCAGGGTGTTACGAACAATATTATAAAGCAGTGCGCCTTGGACACGGCCGATGCACACTGCGTATACTCAGGTGTGCGGTGATCGTGTGCAAGTTTACGTCCATGAACACGATCGGCGCACACGATTGTAGACAATCGTGTTAAGCGATCGTGTACGTTAGTGTTGCGCATGATGTTAAGGTCGTTGCACGGTGGGTTGCACGGTGGCTTCCCATCGTGTGCGGCGATCGTGTCCGTAAACAGTCTGGAATTTTTTTTCATCGTTCAAATACTGATGCATACCTTCTTTATGAACTCAGAAGCACGACAAATGAAGTCCTATTTCAACGTCAACTTTTATTTTCGAACAATCTTGTGATTTCTATAAGATTTTTTGAGAGACCCTTTGTCAAAAATGAAATGGTTGTGTTGTTTTGATGTATATGTTTGTAGTTAAATTTTGGTTGTTGGACATTAATATCGATCGGAGGAGGAAAATAAAAAAGAAAAAAGAGAAGAAAAGTAGTTTAAATTAAATAAATAAAAAATAAAGTGAGAAGTCAGCAATACAACAAAAGAGAGGACATTTTAGTCTTTTTAATCAAAATGGTACAAAAAACTTATAGTTTTATGAATGAGGATATAGAACTTATCAATTTTATGCTTTGGTATTAAAAAATTGATTCCCACTATTTTAAATAATGGAGTACAATTTATGATAAATAATTTACAGTTAAATATTTTTAAATAAATTTAATGTTCTCTTTAAATAAATAATATATATTATAAATTAATATAGCAATTATGAACATATTTAAATAGAACTATAACAAAAAGTCAAGAAAGAGTATTTTAGTATTTTTTGACTATTTTATCTAGTAGTTCTGTCCAAAGAATAGAAAAAGAGAAAGTAGGCCAACGATAGTGCAGACCAACTTTCTTATTAGTAATAGATGTGCTGGCCATGCAAATGATGTAGAAAGAGGGAAACCAACGATTTCATCTCCCCCATTTTACTGTTTGATTTGATGAAGAAGTTGGAGGCCGTTGAAAAACCTCCGACTCTTTTTCCTTTTATTCATATGAACTGATACCTAAATCAAACTTGTCGTTCAGTCCTTTTCATCTCCATTCATTTTTTCCTCTCCCGACCCTTTTGTTGATCAATTCAAATCCAAATTTACTTAATTTATTTATTTTATAATTCAATCACCAATCCATAACCGCTATCCCCAATCTTTTGTGGACTGTGTCTTATGCGAAGGATTGAGGGCTATAATTTCCTTCAAAGGGCTGAGGGGGAAGAAAAAATTTAATGGGTGCGATGTCCAAGCGAATGATGCCAGTCTGCGATAGCCTCTGCATCTGTTGTCCAGCAATGCGACCCAGATCGCGGCACCCTGTAAAGCGATACAAGAAGCTGTTGGCAGATATATTTCCTAAAAATATGGTTAGTTCCATTAATCATGTTTCTTTTCTTAGATTAACTACCTTGGTTCTTGTTTAAAGATGATCCGATTTATATATAACCTGTTGTCTGGTTATCGGAGATTGCATCTTGGGTTATTCTGGTATGCTGGTATATGATAATTTTAGGACGTTTAGATTGTGCCCTTTTTGCTCTCTTGTTTTTATTGGAATATATGGGCTTGGGATGAATGTCAGTTATGTTTCCTAGCCGCAGGGTATCAAGAAGCTTTGGTCGGTATAATGTCAGAGTTAGTGCTATACTACCAAGATATTTAGGATGACATCCATCCATGACTCTTTCGTTTGGATGGTATCTACTATGACTTTTTGTTTATATATTCTTCTTTGTGTTTTCAAGAGAATAAGTTGTTCTTTTTTATCACCATATATTCTCTTACCTTTGTTATTCAAGATTTGGTGGCCGAAAGAGAATTGATTCACTTTTGTAACATGTATGCATAGTTGTTTTCATTAGTGGAATCCATATGCATCCTTTTGATGAGACCTTTTGATTTCTAGTATTTTTCATGTGTGTCATGGTTATCAGATTGTGAAGTTCGGTGATAGGTGTAAGTGGAGGCCACCAATTTTGGAAGAACACGTATAGAAGTTCGTGAAATATATTTTTCTTTTTTTGGTCGGACATCTCATGATATTTTCCATGCAACCGGAAGAGCCTATGATTTTTGATGGTTTTGGAATTTCATCTCATTTCTCCTTCATATGAAGGTTGCGACAGATTGGGCATCCGGCGTAAAACTTTGCCACTTTGTCTTTTGCATGAATTGTAGTATTAACTAATTTTCGACAATTAATTGGCATTATAATTTTCATGCCACTGACCCCAACATAGTTGGGATTAAGGTGCAGTTGATTATGATGATGATGGTTGGACAGACGAACTTTAGAGTAACATTTGAAGGCTACATCAATTTCTTACAAGATATCAACACTGGAATTCTATCCGGGATCTCAAATTTGTACATATCTCATTCTCATGAAAAAGTATCTTTGGTCTCGTTCTATATTATGATCAATGGAAGGCCGAGATGATCTGTTGTCTTTACTTTAGTGACTGGCGCTTTGGGGAGGTTGGTAGATAAAGTATATAAGTTTTTTTTTTCCTGCAAAAAGGAAAGAGTAAGAGGCAATGTAGTTCAGATCAGGAGGAAAGTCGAAGTTCCTACTGAATAGTTGTTTCCATTTCGCCAGTTTTAGGATCTAGCTATGTAGAATGAGCCAAATAAAGACATCATGTCTAGTAGTGAATTTCTCTTTACATTATTAGGGCTTTGTGGTAGTCTGGAAAAATTCACCTTTAATTTGTATATGATACATTGTTCTTTATCATGATGAAGTACAATTAAGACGTTGACTCAGGTGGAGTTGTTTAACAATATGCCGGGATTAGAAGTCAGTATGGAAAAAAGCATGCAATTGGGTATTATCTTAGATGGCCAAAGATTAGGATTTTTAGTCAGTGATGTTGGGATGTGGGCTTAGCATGCAGGAGAACTTTTAGGAGTCCATGGAGATTCATTTCTGACAGACCCAGATTTCCTTCAACCAGTGGAGATCTTAGTCAGCAGGGGCAACAACATAGGTTCCGGGATGATCAATCGCTTGGACAGGAGCCTTCTTTATCTCCATTTCATCAAAGCCTATTGCCTCATTTGTTCAGTTCTCTTCTTTAAATATTCAACCTGCTTTCTTAATGGTATAATCTCGTTATCACGGAATTTTCAATGTGATATAAGATTATCTGATATCTTTGATGAGCTAACATTATTGGGATTGTTAGAGTATGTGAATCTAGTGGACAACACAAAGGACATAAGGATGAGAATGTGGGACTCTTCAAGCATTTTTCGTGAAAATATTTTTATAATTCTCTTTTTTTCGATCTTTGTTTCCTCATTTCCTTCTCTTCGAAGAAACTTGGAAAGTTCGTACGGGAAAAAGTTCAAGTATTTTTATGGTTGGTGATTTTGAAATACCCACTTGTGATGCATCATAATTGGTGTGCACTGTCCGATCATTATTCGGGGACTCAAGGACACATTTTCTTGCATTGTTATTTATGAGGCAGTTATGATCCACGATTACAAATGTTGTTTGGCGTGGTTTGGTTGATTCATCGGTCTTGCTCGGATCTCTTTACAATTGGTCTAGGATGGCTTTTGGGGAAAATGATTTATTTGAGAACAATGTATGGTTGAAAGGTAACAATGGTACTTTTAGCGATAGCAAAGCTCAGTCAGAACAAGATTAAGGATAGCTTTATGGATATAAATACATAAACAGCTGAAGCATTTTTTTTTTGTGATTTTTCATTTTACTATAGATTGGAGGCTTCAGATGGGGGTTTTCTTGTGGATGTCTTGACCACTTAAACTAACTCTTACATTATAATAAAATTGTTCTTTATTAGAAAAAATTAAGAGGATTGTGGTAACAAATTTAGATCATGGCTGGAACATACTATATTAGTTTCTTATGAAGTTGGGAGGAAACCAAATGATAGGTTTTCTTCTTTGGGCAGAAGAATGACTTGAAATTCTAGATAAACAAAGAAATTGTAGTTTAAAAGGAGGAAGAAGAGAAGAGAGAGGAAGCAAAAGAAAAGAAGAGAGTACTTAATGTAGTTAGAGCAGGGGAAACCAAACAACATTTTGCGGGGGCTATCAAATTTTACTAAGTATTATACTTTGTTTATTCTTCAAAGGTAGCAGGCTTCAAAATGCTCGTATTGAAACTCGTTTAGTTGCTTCTCAAACTAGCCCCTGACTTATAGTGGCTTAGTTTGTAGTTTATGTGAAGTAATCATCATCATCAACTGCACCTTAATCCCAACTATGTTGGGGTCGGAGGCATGAAGATTATAGTGTCAGTTACAACAACAACAGCAACATCTAAGCCTTAGTCCCAAAATAATTTGGGGTCGGCTAACATGAATCAAACTTTGAAACCGTCAATGATCGTTACATAAATAACATAAATGAAAAAAAAGGAGAATGAATGTTAACAAAAAAAAAAAAAAAAAAATTCTGAAAAATAAATTAAAAGGTAACATGAAATAAAAGAAAATAGGAATAAAAAAAAAGAATCAGATTCCATCCACCATCCATATTCTTTCCTGCCACATTTGCCTCTCCATCGCCATACTTTCTCCAATTCCAAGAAACCGCATATCATTTTCAATCATCTTTATCCAAGTTTTCTTGGGTCTTCATCTACCTTTCACAATATTACTTGTTCCCCAACTTTCTAGCCTCCTCACTGGGGCATCAACAAGTCTTCTTCTCACATGACCAAACCATCGTAATGGATTCTCCATCATCTTGTCTTCTATATAGACACAACTCTTACCTTCTCTCTAATCACCTCATTTCTGAGCCGATCCTTTTTTGTATGACCACACATCCATCGTAACATACGCATCTCCGCCACATTCATCTTTGGAACGTGACACTGTTTTAAAGCCCAACACTCGGTGCCATATAACAGTGCATGCCTAATTGCCGTGCGGTAAAATTTACCCTTTAATTTATGAGGCATGTCAGGATCACATAAAACCCCTGTGACACTCTTCCACTTCAACCACCCTGCCTTTATTCTGTGAGCCACATCGCCATCTAGCTCTCCATCCTTTTAGAGAATAGATCCAAGATACCTAAAGAAAGTGGATCCATGAACAACTTTCCCATCAAATGTGATCATCCCCGCCTCTCTATCACTGTTTTCGCTAAACCTACACTCCATATATTCAGTCTACTTCTGCTCAGTCTAAAGCCTCGAGCTTCCAAAGTATCCCTCCAAAGTTCCAATTTCTGTTGCACTCCAACCTTCGTTTCATCAATCAACACAATATCATCTGCGAACATCATACACCACGGAACGTCATTTTGAATTTCTCTTGTTAATTCGTCCATGACTATGGCAAAGAGAAAAGGACTAAGAGCAGATCCTTGATGCACCCCAATCGTAATAGGGAATTCTTCTGTCCTCCCAACATTAGTACGTACACTTGTACTAGCTCCCTCATACATGTCCTTTATAATGTCAATATATTTTCGCGATACACCCTTCTTTGCTAAGGCCCACCAAAGCACTTCCCTTGGTACTTTATCATATGCCTTATTTAAATCAATAAAAAACATATGTAGATCTTTCTTTTTATCTCGATAATGTTCCATCAACTGCCGGATAAGATAAATTGCTTCCATGGTCGATCTTCCAGGCATAAATCCAAACTGATTTTCTGTTATGTTCACACATTTCCTGATCCTTTGGTCAATCACTCGTTCCCACAACTTCATGGCATGACTCGTTAGTTTAATTCCGCGATAATTAGAACAATCTTGAACATCACCTTTGTTCTTATACAAAGGGACGAGAATACTTTTCCTCCATGCTGATGGCATCTTATTGCTTCTCCAAATCTTATTGAAAAGCATAGTTACCCATTCGATCCCTCTCTCCCCCAAACACCTCCAAACTTCAATAGGTATACCATCTGGTCCTTCTGCTTTCTTTGACCCCATCTTCTTCAATGCCATTGTCACTTCACCCTTTTGAATTCTCCTCTTAAACTCTCGGTTAACCATACTTGAGGGGATGTTTAAATTCCAATATCTTGTTCTTGATGGCCATTGAATAGGGTATCAAAGTATGACCTCCATCTCTCTTTTATCTCTTTATCTTGAACCAAAATTTTTTGGTCAGAATCTTTCACACATTTAACTTTTCCAATATCTCGCGTCTTCTTCTCTCTCATTCGAGCAAGTTTATAGATATCTTTTTCCCCTTCTTTTGTATCTAATCTTGCATATAATTCTTGATTGACCTTTGATCAGTTAATTGACCAAACTTAGTAAACACTAATTTATGCAAACAAACAAAGTGGAGAAGTTTTACGCCGGATGCCCTTCGTGTCACAACCTTCATACGGATGAGAAATGTAATGAAATTTTAAAACCCTCAACATTGTAGGTTTTTTTGGTTACATAGGAAATATCATGAGACAGTGATGAGTCAAGATGTATTGCTATAATCATGTTTCATTACGTGATTGATACCGTAAAATCAACATGTAGATCATAATTAAAGTGAAGTAACCATCTTATTATTTTCCAACAGACTTATGATTCTATTGGAGCACCAGAACACTCATGTTTCAGATATAATTCTACACTACATATAAAAGATTGCTTTTAATACTTTAGTGAACCAGGACTGATTTAGCAATTATAGTACATTTACCATTATTACTCACTTTCTAGTTCTGCGATGTTAAAGTATTCAAGTTCATGAATCTTGAACTAGCAAGCACGCCTTACATAAAATTGAGGTTCAGGAGCATTAATGACTAATAGAACAATGAGCTTTTTTCTTGTAGCGTGATCTTGTAGGATTGTGTTGATCATGTTGACCTTATGCATATGAAATTAACATCTGATAAATAAGCTCCAGAGAAATTTATAAGTATTGACATTAGAAATGTTATTTTCCCGTCTTTAGGAGTTTGAACATCATCTTGTATCCCTGTTACATTCGTTGAGTACCCGGAGACTTTCTTCCGTTCTTTGTAATACACTTTGAGAATATTTTTGACAGGTTACCTTGTATAAGTAGTTGGGAAATACACTTGGTTTTCTACAATATGAGGGTTATTTAATAAAGTGCTCATTTTTCCTAGACGAAAGGTAGAACTATAGGTATGCTTTGCCTGTAGTCTGTATTGAGGTCAAACCCAAAATCTTGAATTGATGATCGGTTCTATCATATGGTATTTTCTCTAAATTCTCTTCGTGTTGTTTTTGTTTGTACAGCTAATAGGAGTTCTAGACTTGTCTTTTATGATAAATCTAACTTCAAGAAAAGTATGTTGGTTAGGATCTTGTGTTGCAGATAGCGCCCTCACTTGAACTTTTTTGATTTCTATCTCTTGCTTTTGACAGGAGGAAGAACCTAACGATCGAAAGATCAGCAAACTTTGTGAATATGCTTCAAAAAATCCTCTACGTGTCCCCAAGGTTAGCTTTCTTTAATCATGTACTGAAATCATGATTTGTATTTTTCCTATAATTAGAACTTTACAATCATTTTTCTTCACATTGAATAGAGTATTGTTTTTTATGCCTCTACACTTTCCTGGACATATACGTATACGGGTGAAGAGGACAATGTGGAGGGAAAATATATGGGTGGATGTTTGATTCTTATTTATTTTTATTCTTATTTTATTTTATTTTATTTTTTGGGTTATTTTTCAGATTTTTCAGACTTTTCACTAATCTTCTATTATCATTCTCAATATTTTTTCTCGAGTCAATTTGATTTTCTTTACACTTCATATTTTCATTTATTTACTTTGTAAGTTTTTTAACTATTGCTATTAATTGATTTTATCTTTTTCCAATCTCTTTAAAGAAAACGTTTTTCACTTTTTATGACTTCCATAGCTTTATATGTAGACTGATATTAATCATGCTTCCCTTTTCTTTTCCTTTTATTTTATTTAGACAATTTAAAAGGATGTTTTGTGTTAGCCGACCCCAAATCATTTTGGGATTAAGTCTCAAATGTTGTTTTACATTTTCCTGGACAAAATATTATTTTGTTGGAATCTATGTGGGAGAATGTAAAATTTCTTTTGTAATACTATATTCCATTATGAAGCTGGCGTCTACTATTTTGAATATTTACCATGTAAGATATGTGTTGCATTTGGCATCTTCATTAATAATAGTGTTTGATGTTTGGTTATATTATGGAGTGTCATGTCTCTGATATTTTTACATTGCTGATGTGCTTGCCATGATTTGAAGCTTAAACTTTTTAGTTGGACTACTTTCATTTTCCTGTTCAGCATTTTGCCTGCCTTCATGATTGTGTTTCGTGATTGCTGTTCTGTCGGACTTGGATGATATCTCACTTCCCCAGAGCCTTCTCTCCTCCCCTTCCTCCTGCTGTCGTGTACTTTATTCTAGTTTTTCACCTGTTTTTTTACTGTCACCTGGATTGAACTTTAAGTTAACTCTGTGCTGCTTCTAGGTTATTGGAGACTGTTTTTGGAAATTTTTCTAAAGTTATTAATTGTTGGTTCAGTGACGTTGCTTAACCTCGATTGCCTGCTCATACTGTCCGTTAAACCATTTGGTCGACGTCTGTAGTCAATATGTATGGCTGTTAAACCTTTTGGTCCAATGTGTGCAACTAATGGAATTTGTATTCAACCAAAGTAAAATTTTGTTTCTTAACCTAGCTTGATATGGGAATTGTGATTTCATTTTTTTTTGTTGATATTCTGTTAAGACCTTCAATATGATTGTTTTAGGGGTGGGACTGGATCCGAAGGTGGCATTTTTTAACAGATTCGGAACCAGAATAAAAAAAAACAGATTCGGTTCATTTTTAGATTAAATTATATGGAACCAGAAAGAACCGGAACCATTTTCTCCCGGTTCGGCGCGGCTTTTATGGTTCATATCGTGAACAAATAAATGAAAAAAACAAAGTCACTAGGCTGTTGTTATCATTACCTTAAATTACGTAAAAATTAGTAAATAACTTATGTAAGCTAAAACCCACCAAGAGAACTTCCAAACTTCCAACCAAGTTTTCTAACTTATTGAAATTTAGACATAATAGATAGAATCCAAACTTTCACACAGACATAAAACTGAAAAAAAAAAAAACTAAATATTATGAATCACAAATGGGTGATTCTTCAAATTCCAACTGCCTAAACATTCCAACTATTTTTTGAAAATTAGTGGCAATTTGGTTTGGTATATATATACGATCAAAAGTCTTATTCTTATGTATCTTACCATTTAAAAGAAGGAGATCAGGATTCAGATTCGGAACCGAAAAAGAATAACCTATTTTTATATTAAGAACCGGAATTGAACAATTTTCTCTGGTTCGGTTCCAACAGTTTTGCCGGTTCTTTGGATATAAATCGCAGCCTCAGATTGTTTGGTTGACAAATTACGTAGAGACAAGTGTTTCGCACCCAAACCAAATGCGTAGAGACATTTGTCTAGTCTTGTTCTTGAGACTGGTACCTGCAGTTAATATAAGCCTTAAGGAATAACTTGCATGAGCTATTATCTCCTGTAGTCGAGTATGATAAAGTTCTTTAATTTATTCTTGCTGCATTTGAATCTTCGTTTCAACACCTTTCAGTTTGTTTCTTTAATTGTATACACTTGAACCCTCGCCCCAATAAGAAATGCTGTGACTTTATTCATTTGACATATTCTACATAGAAGAGAAGTTATTGGAAGCCACTAGCCAGATTGCTTTTCAGATTATAAAGTAAACATGGTATTTTGGACCTCATTACATCTTACAGGAAGAATCATATCAGATTTAAAAGAACTGAAAAATCTATGTTGGTTTTGGTTCTATATCCTCTTAGCCAGCTAAGTTATTATAATTCATTATTTAAGGTTGTTATTATTGGGATTTGGTGCCTAAAAACGAAGGCCCAGCGGAAACGGTAAAACGAAAATTAATTCGATCCGAATCCCTACGAGGATCGATCGAGCTACGTATATACGAATATATAAACGAAAACACAAGAGATGTAAGAAACTCACCCTTGTAGTCCGTTGATTAAATGGATTCCTTCTCTTGAGCTATTCCCCAAGGTTTAGTTGTATATCCCTACGATCCAATGTGCTCCAAGCCCTTGGATGATCCAACATTGAAAATACATCGCCTCTACTTGCCACGCGCCGGAGAAACGAACGGAACGACGATCACCTTGCTATCCTCGAAGGATACGGCTAGAGCTAGGATGATGAAGCTTTCTATTGTGATTATAACACTCTAAGTGTATAATTCATTCTCTCTCTTTGATTTCTTGATTTTTCTCCAAGAACAACCAAGAACAAAAGAAGAAGAAGATGAAGACTAATGAGAAAATAATTTCTCTCTCACTCACACAACTCACGGATGAATACTATCAATGTGGAGGGTGAGTTAGTCTTCTCTTTTATTCTTCATGCCAATCAAGCAAATCACATGAAATCACCTTTTCCAAATAAAAAAGAGATTCCATGTCCCCTTAGATAAAACAATTCATGATTTAAAATCATGAAGTCTTCCACCACATTAGGTGGAAGACAAGGGGGAGGCGGCCATCTAGAAGGGAATCGAAGAGTTCGGTTCGTTCCGGACTCCCGTGAGTCCAAATAAATAAACTCCGATTCCGTTCCGATGTATTTATATCAATTAATTAATCCAATTAATTAATCATATCAAATACAAAATAACATAATTAATTTCTCCAAGAAATAATTATATTTATGAATTAAATTAATCACCCAGTAATTTATTTAATTCATTAGGCCGTAAATCAATTTATCCAATAAATCGATTTAGACATCGATGTCCCAAAAATTAGATATCGATATCTAATATTCATAATGAGAGAATAAACTTGATTCATTCCGTCGTCTATCTATTGCGACTCGGTAGGTCCGTCTCGATCGGCAATGGGAGGAACCAAAGTAGTAGCACCACTAGCTTGACTGGCGGCTTTACTGTGTACCCAGAGCGAATGATTGGGATCATTCAAGAACCATTCGTCGTCGGTATACGTATAAACCCTTCTTTCAAATGTCCGATCAAGTTATAGGGTCTGATCGGTCAAACCCTATTCGTATTTGGCGCTATGCATGCGTTAATGCAAATCGAGATCATCGAGCTCTCGTGTATCTAATCTGACTAGCTCGATGCTTTGGCGAAAGACTTATGATCTCATCGCGATAACCGCATAGGACATATAACCCGTTCACTAACGGAGAAAGAATTCTATCTTGGTATTGATGGACACTGCTACTTGCCCATCAAGACGCACGTCGAGGTTGACCCCCACCTTCCGGTTTACAGGATCGAACTACTCTAATGAAAATCTTGACGTCACAAGCACATCCCTACTAAATCCTCAAGTCGAAGGTTCACGAATACCTATCACAACCTTTCGATTCCGTCATTGACTATCCCGGAGTGAAATCCGTGTGACGAATCGAGGGTGAGTCGGTTCGAGTATACTAATGCAATTAGCATACCTATAACGTGTGCTCCCACTAACCATTAGTGTTCGACAGACACTCTCCATGTCAAAGAACACGTCGTACAAGTCTTCACATAAACTTAACGCCCAGTCAAGTTTCATCGACTTGCGAACGATTAAGTATTTGAGCTATAAACCTTTCCAGTGCCGACCCCCTTATCCAATAAGGAGTGGAACGTTTTGCTCTCAAATACACGGACTAGTTTCTATATGTATATTTACGAGTCAGGAATGCCAGTAACTACCAGTAAATAAAGAAACATCCATTGCCTTATGATAATGAATTTACATAATAACAAGTACAATTCCCTCACTCAATATCCTCTGAGTGGCATTCGAGGGCATACTCCTAACAGTTATTGTTCTTTTCTGTATTTGTCTGTATTGAAATATTTAATTGAGTATGAATTGATTTATTTTCACCAAGCAAGCTTGTAAATTTTCTCATTTAGAGGATGGAATATATTTTTATTTCTTGTTGGCACAAACTATAATAGTAATGACCGTTCATGATTTATTGAGCAGATTACAAGTGTACTTGAAGAAAGGTGTTACCGGGAGCTGAGAAATGCAAATATTAAGTGTGTAAAAGTTGTCATGTGCATATACAGGAAATTGATTATATCTTGCCAGCAGCAAATGTGAGTTCAGTTATACCTGTTAATGTATTTGAGTTTTTTTCTCCTGATCCAGTGTCCACTGGTCCCATTTTTAGGTTACTGGTCTATAAAACCAAACCAAACCAAACCAAACATACCCAGTATATACCGCTCAGAGCAGGGTCTGGGGAGGGTAAGATGTACGCAGACCATGCCCTTACTTTTTACGGTAGGGAGGCTGTTTCCGTGAAGACCCCCAGCTTAGTGCACAGCAAAGTATAGAGTGGTATATACAAAGAAGCATATGATACGAATAAACTCACGACCATACCTGAGCCCATGGTTTATAAATGATTGCAATTGCAATTCTTGTTCGGTTTGAAAGTGGTACTAATTTGACCAGGCAGACATCGTTAAGGTGTCTCATCGTAATGGGTAATACTGCTTGAGGAAATTTATATGAATAAGTAGGTTGCCTAACCATTGGATACATTAACTCTCTCTCTCTCTCTCTCTCTCTCTCTATATATATATATATATATATATATATATATATATTAAATGCTGAGAATCACTTTTTAAGCAGTTATTTAATGGTTCATCTTTCAAATTTTGAACCATAAAATGAAGCATATGAGTACATTTTCTGAACCCAGAATAAGTCTGTTTGCCTATTGCCAGAAAATGTGCGCGTTTATATAAGACCTCTCAAAGTTTATGCTAAAGCTTCTCTAAATTCACAAATTATTCTCTGGAGACAGACAAGTTCATCATCCTACTCAGTGACAGATGTAGCTCCCTAGACCTTTAGCCAGCCTAGAAATTATCGATTCTATGATGTTGATGCCTGAATTGTTTGCCTTAGTGGCTTTCATTTGGTAATTGGTTTCCAGTTTTACAGAAATGCATCATTATCAATTGAGAAAAGAAGCATATATGAATGTGTTGTGAGAAACTATATTCATGACATAATATGAAAATGTGTCATGGAAATTAACAAAATTTGAAGTTTTCATCTACTTGGTGATTGCAATCGTTTACATGTAAATATTTAAAAAGTGACATTCTCATTTGGATATTTTCAAAATAAATTTGTATAGTTTGGAAAATAATGTCAAGTATGTCTGGCAGGCCATTGTTTGCTGGTAGTTTTCTTAGTATTATACACATTTTGCTGGATCAAACGAGACATGATGAAATGCGTATTATTGGCTGTCAAGCTCTTTTTGACTTTATAAATAACCAGGTACTATCCATCATTTATCTGATATTGTCAATCTTGAATCTTTACGACTTGCTGATGTAATATGTTTGTTTGTTTAGAGGGATAGTACCTATATGTTTAACTTGGAAGGATTGGTTCCTAAGCTGTGTCTTATAGCTCAAGAAATGGGGGATGATCAGAAGGTACTGCGTTTACGTTGTGCTGGGCTTCAAGCACTCTCTTCAACTGTAAGCTGATGCATCTTCATATCTGTAGTTCCAATAAAGTGCAGCCAGCAAAGAAATGACTTTTATTAAAGAGTAATTTGTTTACTAGAGAAAGTATCAGCACATCCCTGCTTTCCGCACGTAGTGAATTCATATGGTCTCACAGGGACATTTTCTAATGCCATTCATTTCAACAATTTATATATGTGGATCCATGTGTTTAGAAACAACCAAAGATTATAATACCCATACCATCTTCACCACCACCTTTAACCATAGACTAAACCTCCTTCCCTGTTTGCATCCGTTAATTTCTTTGGTCTTTGGTAGAACTGGTATGCTCTGCAACAACTATCTTAACTCCTTTAACGATACAACTTGTAAGGATATCACTTGAATAGCGGACTATGATCAGTGATGGCCTATGTTAATGCACCAATTTTGCTACAAATAATTTTTAAAACGCTTTATTTATGGGATCAGATACTCTTGTCAGTTATCATAAAATTTTCTGTTCTTAGTTTGGTGTTTGTTAATTTTACAATATCAGTTACGTAATGTGATATGACTATAGCAATTATCTCGACTCATCACCGTCTCATGATATTTACCGTGTAACTCGAAAACCTATGATGTTGATGGTTTTGGATTTCCATCTCATTTCTCATTCGTATGAAGATTGCGACCGGAAGGGCATCCGATGTAAAATTTTGCCACTTTGTTTTCTGCATGAATTATAGTGCTAACTAATTTTAGACAATTAATTGACACTGTAATCTTCATGCCACCGACCCCAGCATAGTTGTGTTGTTGTTAGTTCTCTGTAATTCTCTAGTTTGTCAGCATTCCGAATGCTGTACTGAAGGGTTCCTCACAAAAAAAAAATCCTCAGTGGTATGCTGCTTTTTTTGGTAAAGTTCCAAAGTTTTTATCCTGGAATATCCTCTTGAAGAGTTACTTCCCAGTGTCTACTATGCAATGTTTGCTTGAATTGTTTTCCATTCTTCTAAATGACCTTATGTGCTGTACCTACGTTTCTGATTCTGCTTCTTTCAGCGGAATATACTTTAGTTGTATGACAATTTTGTATATCTTTTAAATGGACAGATTTGGTTCATGGGTGAATTTTGTCACATATCAACTGACTTTGACAATGTAAGTCTTCATTACATAATCTTTCATTTATTACTGATAATGTAAACGGTGGCATGTCCTTGGAGTTCATATACACACTTCTATAACTTATGATACATGTTTCAATTCCTTAAATAGGTTGCATGGTGATTTGGACCCTGGTTATGCTTAGTTTAAGGTTGAGCATATTTCTGAACTCCTATTACAGATTCCTTTTTGGACGTATGGCATCATAAGGGTTATTTAGGATGAGTGGTTGATAAATCCTTTTCGTCTAGATAATTCTTTTCCTAGTACATGTTTTGGAATTTGCATCCACTTGAAATTGCAAGCACTCTTTGGTAGATTATGCTGGATGGTAGGTCTGCACTTCACTACAGTGTATTTCCCATCTCCTCATAAGGTGTCTTTGTAACTTTGCTGCTCAGTAATTATTTCTTGTTTATCAAAAGATCAGGTTGTCGCTGCTATACTGGAAAATTGTCAAGACCCGGAGAAGGACACCAGTTATCCAAATAGCAGTAATCAGGTCAACCAGAACAACTGTGATAAAGCGCAGCATAGTGGTGAAAACCAAATTTCTGTATCCTCAGATGTCATGAAACGGGCTATTTCTTGGAGGAGGGTTGTCAATGAGAGGGACTATTATACAACGTACTGCCTCTCTTGAGGCCTTTACAGCTGTAGCCATGCTATTAGTTTAGATTTAGATGGCTTGTACTTTGTTGTCATTCTAATTGCGTCTTTTTTCCTCTAAACAGAACAGATGCTGGAAGGCCTGAATTCTGGTCAAGAGTTTGCTTGCATAACCTGGCAAAGCTGGCCACGGAGGCTACGACTGTACGGCGTGTTCTTGAAGCCTTGTTCTGTTACTTTGATCAAGGCAATCTGTGGTCTCCTGATCACGGACTTGCCCTTATCGTACTTCTTGACATGCAATCTATAGTGGAAAATTCCGGTCGGTAGCTCTTTTTAAATGCTTAATTTTGAGTTACAGTCGCCTTAACACAGTTTTGGTTATCACTATATTTGGTGTGTCTGACCTTGCAGGGCATAACACTCATTTCTTGCTATCTTCAGTAATCAAGCATCTTGATCATAAGAATGTTTTGAGAAACCCCAATATGCAAATAGATATTGTTCAAGTTGCCATCTCACTGACTCGATTAACAAAGGCCCAGCCATCTGTGACAATAATTGGTGCATTTAGTGATATGATGAGACATCTGAGGAAAAGCATACACTGCTCTCTTAATGACTCAGAACTCGGAGAGGAAATAATTAAATGGAATCGAAAGTTTCATGCCGTCATCGATGAGTGCCTTGTTCAATTGTCATATAAGGTTACACTTCAACCATTACAGTGAATATATTAGCAGTGTGATGACTGCAGGTTATTGCTTTGCCAGCAGGGTTTGTCTTAATGAACACTTCAGAATCCCCAAAGGAAAAAAAACATGCTTAAACACACCTCTACATTGGAGAATTATTCTTGTTTTTCTTCAGCTAAAGGTGATAGAAGAGAACTCGAAGTAAAATTTCTTGCTGATGCAGGTTGGAGATGCTGGGCCTATCTTGGATGTGATGGCTGTGATGTTGGAGACAGTTTCAAATATAACAGTTATGGCGAGAAACACAATTGCAGCTGTCTATCGTGCCGCACAAATTGTTGCATTCTTACCAAATTTGTTATATCAAAATAAGGCATGGCTCTCATGGTTGAAAATATGATTACTTTATTTTGAAATCATTATTTTTATATTCTTTTATTGCCGTAGGCTTTTCCTGAAGCATTATTCCATCAAATACTTCTGGCCATGGTCACTCCAGATCATGAAACAAGGCTTGGAGCACATCGCATATTTTCAGTTACACTTGTTCCCTCGTCTGTTTGCCCTTATCCTGCCTCCTCCACCCAAAACTGTGCTGATTTAGAGAGGACGCTTTCTAGATCGGCTTCCGCATTTTCTTCTTCAGCTGCTTTATTTGAGAAATTACGAAAGGAACATTGTTCATCACGAAAAATTGTAGATCAGGATGATGAAGTCTTGATTGGTACAGAAGGAATGTCCAAAGACCAATCGTTGCTGACGCGACTGACATCCAGCTACAGTCGAAAGGCAACCTCCAAAAGTCATTCCCTTCTTCCAACTTTGTGTAATATGGAGGCAGAACTGGTACTTTAAAGTCATTTCAGTGTCTTTTGGATTTCCTCTTATAAAGTGAAGCTACTTTTTGGTTACACTTGTGACAACAGTATGAATGTTCTGCAGAAGGGAATATCTCTTAAGTTGAAAACCCGACAAATCAGCCTCTTGCTTTCTTCAATCTGGGTGCAGGCGATCTCTCACTTGAACACTCCTGCAAACTATGAAGCAGTTGCTAATACTTACAACTTGGTGGTGTTATTTTCACGAAACAAGGTAACAATCGGGAGATACTAAGGCCATGTTGTATTCTCTCTCATCTCTTGCTTTTCCATGTGTGTAATGGGTCCAAGATTTCCCACGTAGTTCTTGCATACCTGTGTTTTTGGACTCCCCAAATATTGCACTTCTAATTTTATGTATTTTTAGTTGTGTCGCCTCGGCAATTTTTTGGGCTGCAGATTTGTTTTCATAACCTGATTGGTGTCACTGTTGAATAGCGGTTCAGTAGCCAGTCCAATCAATTAATAGAAATTAACTACTCCCTCCGTCCATGACCTTATTGCCACGTTTTGACTGGCATGGGTTTTAATAATTTTGGTTGACTAAAAGGTTATAGTGTTGTGAGTGAAATATGGGTTCCACTTTGTGAGTGAAAATTAAGTAAGGTGTGTGGGGCCTATTACGAAAAATGGAAGTGGCAACAAGGTTATGGACGGACCGAAAAGGAAATTGTGGCAAATAGGTTGTGGACGGAGGGAGTATATTTTTATATGATCTAAGATGGTAATTTTATAGATTAATTATTATGTTACATTTGAAGGTGAAAGGAAAAATACAACTGCTAGAAGTACCTAACAAGGCCTAATTATTTAATAATCATTTATATAACAGTACCATATGCCTTAAGTTTCCACAAAGTTATAATAATAATAATAATAATAATAATAATAATAATAATAATAGAAAGGAAAGTGTAGTTTAGGAAAATAGAATGATTTTCTTATTCCTTGATTTACAATGGGTTCCTTGGTTTACAATATAAAGAGTCAGCAATGGTTAGAGAGATACTCTGACCAATCTGATTAGTTATTACGAAATAAAATGAACCAATCTAGAAAAAGAAACAAGGATCAAATATATATCTGAAATGAAGAATCAAATCAGATATGATTATCAGATTAGAATCAGATCTGATTAGGATCAAATCAGATCATAATCAAGATCTGTCTTGATTCTATCTGAACCTTCTAGAAAGCTATTCAATCTGAAAACTAAGTATACGATAAAGTATATTGACTGAAAGTTTAACCCGATTTAACTAATTCAGCTGCAATGATGTTTTTTAAGCGTTAATCAAACCAGATGGTGGTTGTGGTTGTGGTTGAACCGGCTGGTCCACGCCGGTTCTGAAAACATGTATCTCATATATGTATAAAGAAAAGTGAGTTGAAACATAGAGATCTCATATTGTATAATATAATTCATACTCGTTTAATTTCTATTCCTTTTGCACACTTTCCCAACATAAATACATTTTCAATGGTACTTGATCATTATATTTATTCACTGACTTTAATTTCATATTATTGAACCATCTCTTATAATTGAACCATTATTGAATACTACATTTTCAATAATACTTGATCTACAATCACTGACTTCAATTTCATATTATGGAACCCTCAGTGAAGGAATGCATTGAACTACTGATTTTGTTCTTTTGGTTACTGTTGCATTGCAGTTGCATATTTTTTTTCCCTCTATCATGTACATTTTCATTATCTTAGTCTATGGTAATTGCTTGCATCTCTAAATTGCCAGTGGTTACTATCTCCATATACGAGGACTCTCTTTATAATACCTTAAAGAACATGTGGTATTGTCTGTTCTAAATATGTATTTTACTAAACAAGCCCTAATGTCCAGTTCCATGGACTATCTTGCAGAAAATAAAACTTGACCTTTTAGGCGTTGCAAAGTTTATATATCATGTTTCTGTCGAAGTATAGATAATGAGCTCTTGAACACCAAATGTCCAAAAGAGAGTTGAGTAATCTAATCGATAAAACACTGATTGAACCAATTCATTTGCCGCCCTTTTTTGTCATAAGATAAAAGGAGAAGTACCATGAACTATTTCCCTTTCCTGGTAGTCCATTTTTGTTTGCTCATACTTAATAAAACATAGACCTCTTTGTTATCTGTTGTTTTCCACTTGCTTCTCTTATTGATACTCATGTCGTTACTTGCAATATACAGCAAGAATTTACACATCTTTCATCAATAAAACGGCTATGGCTTTCTTCTTATTGGTTGTGCATTTGTCCACAGAAATCTAGTAACGATATTCTCATTCGAAGTTTTCAGCTAGCATTTTCCTTAAGGAGCATATCCCTTCGAGGAGGTCAGATGGCGAATTTCAATTGTTGCATGTCTTTATTATGTATACTATTGAAAATTTTTTTTGTAAGGATTAGGTGAGTGATTAAATATCTAACCACAACTAAAAATTGGCCAAAGTGCTATTGGGCCTGCACAGGAAGATTCCATTGTCACGATTTACAATTTTCCGGTTATTTTTACACAGCAGGGCCCTCTTTAACACACATTTCCTCTTTACGATAAATTTGGGAGCCTTGCGCCTTGCACTAATTAAACTGTTCTCTTCAATATGTAACTTCAGTTGTGCATTTGAGATATAGTCGTGACAAATGCTTGCTTTGGATGATTTTATGTCAAGTCAGTATTGTGTTAATTGTTTATATTTTTTCTTTTAAGTAGAAAACATTTTGAACATTTATAAAATGAGACGTCGATAATATCAGGGATATTCGTTAGAAACTATATTGCACTGGTACGGGGGAACGGATATGGATACAACACGACACGACATGAATTTTCAGAAGCTTTAAGTACGGCCTGTCAAGGATACATCTATTTATTTATATTTTATTATGTATAATTTTTTATTATATATTTTAAAAAATAAATGTAATAGTTGAAATGTATGCATGTTCACATTTTCTATCATGTAAAAAGTTGAAGAGACTATAAAAGCCCTAAAAAACTCAAAAGGTTAAAATTTTCAAAAGGAACATTTCATGTTATGTTGAAAAATCGCAAAACGCCCCACAAAAGTTCAAAATTTTTGAAAAATACACTACCACGAATCCGGTTCGCGTGTCCTCCATGTGTCCTTTTTTTTTTTAAATTGCTTCGGATACGTATCCGATGCGAACCGCACCCGTATCCGTATCTCCGGCGAATCGGATTCTGCATACCTCAGAAATCTGAAGAATTCGTGCAACATATAGCTTACAAAGTAATACTGACAATTAGACTAGGTTACCATGATATTTCAGTTGACACATTGGTTTCTTGATTTGTCAAACTTGATCAGTGATTTTTATCGTTTTTGTAGGCCCAATTCAACCATCTCGCCGCAGGTCTCTTTTCACGTTAGCTACATCAATGATCCTTTTCTTATCAAAAGCCTATGACTTTCTTCCTCTTGTGACCTCCGCCAAGGCTGTGCTAAAGGACGAAATAGTAGGTGCAACAGAATTAGTTTGTGATCTTTTTCCTCTTAAGCTTCTGTTATTGCTCATTGACAAAAATCGAAGTGTTACTGCTGCATTGTTTGACCAAGGATCTTCAAACAGGTTGATCCTTATCTCCGCTTGGTAGATGACTGCAAGTTGCAGGCTGTAGATCACAAAACCAGCATAGATGATAGGGTGAAAGTTTATGGATCAAAAGAAGATGATGAAGATGCATTGAAGTCATTATCCGCAATAAATATCAGTGAGGAGCAATCTACAGAATCTTATGCCTCGATGGTTCTGAAAAGTTTGGGGAAGCTACCCGATGTATTTTCTGTTTTTTTTTTTTTTTTTTTTTGTAAATCCGGCCGGGTTACATGGAATCTAGTGCTGCTTGTATCTCCTTAAAAACTTGTGCGGGTCTATGTGTAGGCTGACGCATCAAATATAAAGGAAGAGTTGCTTAAAGAGTTTCTTCCTGATGATATATGCCCGTTGGGAGCTCAGCTAGTCATGGAAACACCTAGGCAAATTTGCCAATTTGGTTCGAAAGAACTCTCCGAGGTGGCATTTCGTACTGCTTCTGCTTTCGATTTTTTACCAACTCCCTTTCAAAAGTGTTCATCTCTTTTGCCCATAATATTGTTTATAACAGGCTGAGCATTCGATATTCTCAACAAGCGATGAGTATCCTACTGATTCATTTATAAGTCAGACAGATTCTTGCTCCCAGTTGACTCTGGAGAGTCCCAGTCTACTGAGCGTCGATCAATTTATGCACATGGTATGTTGTAATATTATAGTCGATTAATGGATTTAGATAAAATGTGGTGAGAAACTCTTGCTCTTTTATGTAAAGTGACCGATGTGGAATTGTTCTTTCACAGGTAACGGAAACAACAAAAGAGGTTGGACAGAATTTGTCCTTAACCCCTTCGGATATGGCATTCAAGGATATGGCAAGCCATTGCGAGGCTCTTCAGGTCGGAAAGCAGCAAGCAATGTCCAATTTCAGGGTGACCTCGTTGATTCGAGACAGCTACTCTAGTCAAGATAATAACGTCCAGGCACATGATAACCCATCTTATTCAATTATTCGGCCTGGATATTTTACAGTAAGAAGTTTCTATAATGGACTTTTCCCCTTTCTTAATAATAATAATAATAATTATTATTATTATTATTATTATTATTATTATTAAGAAATCATGTTGGTTGATCTGTGTACCATTTTTTTTTGGGTTTTATTCTTATATAAGACACCAATGGTCACTGGTGTTCCGATGGGATGCACAGCTGAGTTTCGGTATCATCGTGGTGACTTGTTTCGCTTGCCAGCTTCGAGTCCTTACGATAACTTCTTGAAAGCTGCTGGAGGTTGATGTTACAACTTGTAATGCAAGTTTAGAAAGATCTTGAAAATACAATTACTATATACTCTATTTAGCTTTATCGTCTTTGAGAACCCCCAAAAAAAAAAAAAAAAAAGAATATATAGCTTGCAATTTCAGGCTGTTTTCCTAGTCCTGTGTTGATTTATTTTTTGGATGTTCTTTTTTTCCATTTTTCAGTTGGTTGGAGGTTGAAATACTCGATAATTTATGTAAATTATAAAGCAGAACAACACTTATATTCTTTCAGATAATTGTAATGTGTTTATATCCCTAATTCATGATAGTCTTTTGGCAAAATTTATTTATTAACCAATTTTTTCTTCTTTACCAAATATTTGTCCATAATTTTTATTAAATAAAAATAATTAAAATTTATTACTAAATTAACATACAATATTGTTTCAAGAACAATTTATATTAGCTAAATCGACTCATATAAATAATAAAAATTAATCTCTTTATATTCAAAAACTTTAATAGAGAGGGCTCGAAATAAATATAATATATATATATATACATATATATATGAATTGGTTTCGCTGAGAACCTTCCCTGGTGTAAGCCATTAAATAAAAAATAAAAAAAGTATATTATGCCACATATCACCGACGTGTGAATGGCTTAACTACGGAGAAAGTAATTTCGTCTTTTCATAAATGAATTATTTTCATTTAAAATACAATAGTTTTAACATTATTGTCCATTTTATAAATAATATCAAATTAATCGGCTTTGTATGATCTACAATATAAAATGCAAAATTGCGTACCTAAAAATATGAAAAAAAAATAGTATTGTAATAATAAAAGCAATGTTAATTGTAGAGAGAAATGCAATGCTTACCGCTACGATGTCTGAAATGCATTCTTCATAGTATCTGAAAATCTTACGCTTCAAAATTAACATGAAAATTTATGTAAAAACCATCAACTTCGATAAATAAACTATTTTTATTGGATATGAATTAAGGCATATAAGTTAGAAAGCCAAATGAGTCTAGTTTCTAACAAAAAAAGGCACTAGGAAATGTTAAGTATGAAGCGAGTTATGATGCTCTGCTTTATAGTGTATAAAATACTCCTTATGCTTCAAAATTTGATTTATAACATGAGTAGTTCTGCGGTCCACCGAAGTTGTACTTAGTAAATATACACTAAATTAAGATGTACTAATTATTAATCATTAAATTGGTTGTACATCTTAATACCATTAAAATATGTACAATAATAAAAAAGAATGTACAACATAATTTAAATTTATTTAAATAAATATTTACTTAATTACTAATATATCCTTATAAATTAAGTAAAAAATAACACCATAATTATTCTTATTACTAGAGCCTCGTGGAGATTTGAGCCGCTCTACGCCTCCTAACCATGGATCAGAAGACTCTCTCTGTAGAAGAGCTTTGACCTTTCTAATTCTTTTCATTATTCTTCCTATTCCTACAAACCTTTTCGTTGGGATTCTTCTGTAGAGGTTTGACTGCGAGGGAGAAGTCTGGTGCCCAGGTGAACCGTAGTGCCCAGCCCTAATATTCAATCAATCGTGTGAATTTCATAATCTCAGACAACTGGCGTGGAAGAGAGAGACCAGCCCTAATATTCAATCAACCGTGTAAGTTTCTTCCGGACGTCCTATCATCGGTGCGACCCTTCATTCCTGGTTTTTGCTTTTTGTTTCTTGCTTTTTTTATTAGTTCGTTTCTTGAATCCGAATTGATAAATTGGATTCAAGTTTTCCTTATCTTGGGATAACCCACTAAATCTAAAATTTAAAATATTGATGAGATTCAATAAATCGAGCTCAATTAAATTTAGTTGCTCTTATAATGCACTTACTTAATATTGATACTTCTATTACGAAATTTGATCAAACCAAACTCCCTATTTTCTGTAATTAGACTAAATCTTGAGATTACTGCTATTTTATTATGTGACCCATAGGAGAAATACTGTATTTATAATTCTTATACATAATAGAAAATAGCTTAATTAAGTCTACAAAAGGGAAGAAACTCAATTGAAAATTTTCATTTAATTTAATAATATTCCATAGAGTCGAGGAAAAATTGTTTGAGATTTGATAAGTGAGTAAGTCAAGAAAACTTTTAATATAGTTTCTTGGCACAGTATGATACTGTTCTAATAACTGGAAAGTAGGTAGATTTTGTTATGAATTGTGGACTTTAGCACAATTAATTGTCAAAGAAGAAAAATGTTGCCCACAATTTTTGACAAATCAAGAGGGATTGATTCAAACTTTGAAGGTGGACAAATTGAAATTGTAGTGTACCATTGTTGACAATTGATGTACACATTTGTTGAAATGGTAGTATAACTTTGCCTATAAATAGCTTGCTCCAAGATGTAATGTTACACCATTGAGAAAGAAAGAAATATACTACTACTACAAAACATATTCTACATATTATCAATCTCCATATTTTATATATTGTTATTTATTTTGTGTATCTTATAAAATATAAATTATAAAGTATTTCACAACACGTTATCAGCACGAGTTATTGCTCGGAAAAGGTTAGTATTATTCGAGTTTGAATATATTTATACTAACTCATTTTTATCCTTGTAGAGAAAATGGCCGGAATTGAAAACAAAAAAATTCCAGATCCTCGATGTCACTGGAAATAACTATCTATCATGGTGCCTTGATGTTAAATTGCACCTCCAAGGTATGAGATTGGCTACTACATTGGAATTTGTGGAACTTGCTAATGCCGATATTAAAAATGAGGCAAATGCAATGATATTCATGCGCCATCATTTATCCGAGGATCTGAAGAATGAATATATACAAATTGAAAGGCTTTCTGAGCTCTGGAAGAAGCTCAAAGACAGATTTGATCACACCAGAACTGTAATATTGCTACAGGCTCAATATGAATGGCAACTACTAAGATTGCAAGATTTTAAATCTGTTGCTGATTATAATTCAGCCTTATTCAAAATTGAGTCTCGACTGGCCTTGTGCGGTACACAGCTATCTGAGACTGATAAGTTGGAAAAAACATTCACCACGATGCACTCCTCAAATATGGTGCTTCAACAACAATACAGGCAACGACAATTTCAAACATATTCTGAGCTAATTTCAGTTCTTCTCACGGCTGAGAAGACAAATGAGTTATTATTAAAAAATCATGAACTACGACCCTCTGGGTCCCGTGTCGAACCTGAAGCACATACTAGCTCTGGTAGAGCTGCCGGCAGGTTCAAGAGCCGTGAAAATAGACCTGGGTGGGCGTGGAACCCGAAAAAGTGGTGGACGTGGTGGCTACCGTCAAAATAATTACAGAAATGACCGCGGCGGACGTAACTATAATAATCGTGATAATTATCATTATTCCCGTCAAAATAAATATTCCGACAGACCAAGACAGTCAATTCACGGGCATCGTGATAAAGGAAAAATGCCTATGGAAAATTTTGGTGATGATCCATGTCGTAGATGTGGTATAAATGGACATTGGGCTAAATATTATCGTACTTCCCAACACCGTGTGGATTCATACCAGGCATCGCTAAAAAATAAAGGCAAAGATGCCCAGGCTCATACCACCGAAACATTCGAGCCATCCAAAGTTATTGAGGCCAACACATCTGGGAACATATTTGATGAAAATCCTGACCAGGACTGGAAATCACTTGAGCTAGCAGATTTCCTTGAAGATCCTGGTTCAGTGGGACATGACGATGAATGGCTGAAATAAAATATTTATGCAATTATATGTCGTATATTTACTTTTTGGCTTGTAATACCCCAATTATTTTTGTGTGTATTTCTTTATGTATAATATAAACATCAATAAAATCATCTATATTTTTATATTAAAATTCTCCCACTTCCAACGGCTATAAACGGCTAGTAATAGTGATTTTTGATTCTATAAATATGCACACATTTTATTCAACAACTCACTCATATTCTCTACCCTCTTATAGAAATTCTTAAGTATCTTCATCCGACTTTCTTCGAAAATGATTAATGGATCTCTCATCTTTATTTTCACAATGATCAGCATGCTCATAATACTGATGTTTAGCAAAGACTTCCCTCCGGAATTATTCTGGATTGGTGTTTTATTTATCATTTATATTGTTGGCCTTGTATCGGCACTAATGATACATACAAAAATGTATTATTGAAAAAAAAATATGTATGTTTACATTTCCATTCTCAATAAAAAAAGGTTTCATGTCGTAAATATTTATTATATGATGATTTGATTCAACAGGAATACAAATGAAAAGTATCGAACAGGTACACAATTGTCTTGTTGATAGTGCAACAACGCACTCAATATTTACAAATAAAGCATATTTCTCGAGCATGAAATTATGCAAGACACACGTTACAACTATATCTGGTCCCGTAGAGATTATTGATGGCTCCGGGAATGCAATTGTGATGTTGCCTAATGAAACAATTTTACACATTGAAAGTGCGTTATTATCTGGTAGATCAAAACGAAATCTACTGAGTTTTAAGGGTGTACGCCAAAATGGCTATCACTTGGAAACAGTGATTGAGAATAATAAAGAATATCTATGTATCACATCCTATAAAATGGAAACTCGACTTGTCCACGAGAAGATTGAAGCAACAACCACGGGATGTGTATTGTGTCCCTATTCGAGCTTTTGATACATACGCTACCATGGCTTGGCAGCTGTTGTATCCTGTTATATTTGGGTTATGGCATGATCGCCTTGGGCACCATGGAACTTCTCTGTTTCGTTGGATTATTTAAAATACTCATGGACATCCGTTAAAGGGCACAAAAATGCTAATGTCCAAAGATTATTTCGTGAATCATGTTCACGTGGAAAACTTATTACTAAACCTTCTATGGAAAAAGTTGGTTATGAATCACCATCATTTTTACAACGCATTCACGGTGATATTTGTGGACCAATACATCCAGCAAGTGGACCATTCCGATATTTTATGATCTTAATAGATGCATCATCCAGATGGTCCCACATATGTTTATTATCTACCAGAAATGTTGCTTTTGCACGACTCTTGTCCCAAATTATTAAACTCCGAGCACATTTTCCTGAATATCCTATAAAAAATATAAGAATGGATAATGCCGGAGAATTCACATCAAGGACTTTTGATGATTATTGTGAAGCACTGAGAATTAATGTTGAGCACCCAGTAGCACATGTCCACACTCAAAATGGATTGGCGGAATCCATGATTAAACGAGTCCAAATCATTGCTCGTACATTATTAATGAGATCAAAGCTCACTAGTGCAGTGTGGGGTCATGCAGTATTACATGCATCAGCACTCATCAGATTACTCCCCACTGCTTATCATAATCACTCCCCAAAGCAATAAACTCTAGGCAAAGAGCCGAATATTTTGCACTTACGCACATTCGGATGTGCTGTTCATGTGCCAATTCCACCTCTTCAAAGGACAAAAATGGGTCCTCAACGCCGGCTTGGCATATACGTTGGATTTGATTCCCCATCAATAATTCGGTATTTAGAACCAACAACGGGTGATTTATTTACCGCTCGGTTTGTCGATTGTCATTTTGATGAGACGGTGTTTCCATCAATTGGCAGGGATAAGACTGTTCTTAACAAAGATGAACAAAAACCAGTTGAGGATATCTCCTGGATTGTACAAAGCTTATCCCACCTAGATCCACGTACTACAGAATGCGAAAATGAGGTGAAGAGAATCATCCATTTACAAAATATTGCTAATAGACTTCCTGACGCATTTAACGATGCAAGTAAAGTGACAAAGTCTTATATTCCAGCTGTGAATGCTCCAGCTAGGAACGTTGTTCCTCATCAAAATACGAAAATGGATGATGATGCCCCACGACAAAAGCGTGGTAGACCTGTTGGTTCGAAGGACCTTTGTTCCTCGAAAAGAAAAGGGAGAAGTAATGGGATCACAAACCAAGATCATCCTAGTGAGCATGTTGCGAGATGAATGCGTAGAGCATAATCTTGCAAATAATGAAGGGATCATGGTTTACGAAAACACCGAGAATGCCATAAATCATTACAATGAGATATGGGATCGGAAAAACATGATAATCGATAATTTATTTGCTTTCTCGGTTGCCTGAGAAATTATGAATGATGATTATGATAATGAACCACATTGATAATTGAATGCCGTCGAAAGTCGATTGGCTAAATGGGAGGAAGCAATACAATCTGAATTAGCTTCCTAGAAAAACGAATGGTATTTGGGCAAATTACTCGAACACCAAATAATATAAAACCAATTGGTTACGGATGGGTGTTCGTTCGAAAAGAAATGAGAAAAATGAGATTGCGAGATATAAAGCCCGACTCATAGTCGAGGATTCTCCCAACGGCACAGGATTGACTATGACGAAGCGTATTCACCGGTGATGGATATAAACACTTTTCGATTTCTTATTAGTATGGTTTGTCCATGAGTGTTTGGACTTGCGAATAATAGATGTAGTCACAGCATATCTATATGGTTCATTAGATTCTGATATCTATATTAAATTTCCTGATGGATATACAATTCCAAAATCTGATACTCCTCGTGAGCTATACTCGCTCAAACTACGAAATCCTTTGTATGGATTAAAGCAATCCGGCCGCATGTGGTATCACAGATTGAATGAATACCTTTCTAAGGAAGGTTATAAAAATGATCTTAAATGCCCATGTGTTTTTATTAAAAGATCCAATCTTGGATTTGCTATAATTGCGATCTATGTGAATGACATAAATTTAATCGGAACTCCTAAAGAGTTATCCGATCTTTGTTGAATATTTGAAGAAAGAATTTGAGGTTAAAGACCTTGGAATAACAAAACTCTGTCTTGGTCTTGAGCTCGAGCATAAAGATAATGGAATACTTGTCCACCAATCTGCGTATACCAAGAGATTGCTCAAACGATTTAATATGAACAAGGCTCATCCTCTGAGTACTCCTATGGTAAATGCAGATTTAGATCCTAAGAAAGATCCTTTCCGACCTAAGGAACCAAATGAGGAAATTTTGGGTCCTGAAGTGCCTTATCTCAATGCTATTGGAGCACTGATGTATTTAGCACAATGCACCAGACCCGATATTTATTTTGCAGTAAATTTACTTGCAAGATACAGTTCTGAACCCACTCGAAGGCATTGGAATGGTATCAAACACATTTTTCGTTATCTCAATGGTACCATTGACCTGGGTTTATCCTATTCAAAGGAGGCTACTAACTCTGGTTTAGTTGGTTATGCTGATGCGGGATACAAATCCGATCCACATAAGGCTCGCTCACAGACCGATTATTTATTCTGCTTTAATGGTACGGCTATATCATGGAGATCGACCAAACAAACATTAGTAGCTACATCTTCCAATCATTATGAGATAATTGCTCTCTATGAAGCTGGCAGAGAAAGTGTTTGGCTAAGATCAGTTATAGCTCATATACAAAATGAATGTCGATTGAAGCTTGTGACAGACACTCCCACAATCATTTATGAAGACAATGCAGCATGCATAGCACAAGTCAAGGGTGGATATATAAAAGGTGATCGGACCAAGCATATTTCACCGAAGATTTTCTACACACATGAACTACAGAAGAACGTAGAAATAAATGTTCAACAAATTCGCTCCTGTCATAATCTCGCTGATTTATTTACAAAATCATTGCCGACATTAACATTCGAGAAGATGGTATATGATATAGGCATGAGAAGAGCTAATCTTAACCAAGATTGATAAATCAGTTTGACGGCATATATTCTTTATTTCAGGGGGAGCGAATCAATATGTGTACTGTACTCTTTTTCCCTTATGACTGGTTTTTATCGCATTGTGTTTTTCCAGCTTAAGGTTTTTAACGAGGCAGCTTATGCACAAGGGTTGGATTTAAGTTGTGTACTCTTTTTTCCTTCTGACCGCTTTTATTCCCATTGGGTTTTTCGGCTTAAGGTTTTTAACGAGGCACACTTATCCAACTCACATTGCTACGTCCAAGGGGGAGTGTTATGAATTGTGGACTTTAGCACAATTAATTATCAAAGAAGAAAAATATTGCCCACAACTTTTGACAAACCAAGAGGGATTGATTCAAACTTTGAAGGTGGACAAATTGAAATTGTAGTGTACCATTGTTGACAATTGATGTACACATTTGTTGAAATGGTAGTATAATTTTGTCTATAAATAGCTTGCTCCAAGATGTAATGTTACACCATTGAGAAAGAAAAAAATATACTACTACTACAAAACATATTCTACATATTATCAATCTCCATATTTTATATATTGTTATTTATTTTGTGTATCTTATAAAATATAAATTATAAAGTATTTCACAACAGATTTATATATTTCTTTAGTTGTATAAACGAAAGTAGACTTTTTGCACATTCTGCTCTGGCGTTTACAGCTAGACTTTTTTTTTTGTTTGTCTAAAGTTGTTCTTGCCCGAAGGTTAAGGAAAATTATTTCGGTATCATACAAATTATAAGCAAACTCGGCAGCTCATATTGATGAATCAGATTTTTATTTGCAATGTCAATAGTTTTTGTAGTTGAGGTGCAATAATGGTGTTAAACGATAAATACGAAAAAATATAAAAATTGCCCCAAGGTGAATTCTGTAGTTAAGAAAAATTCATAAAAACCAGTAACAGGTTTAGGTGGGGGGGAATTACAAATAAGAATAATTATTAAAAATGCCGTGAGGGTTAAGATGGGCCGAGTTAAATTTTAGAAAAATTATAATAACTGCCCCAGATTTCGATGGGATTGAAATATAACTAGGAGGAGTTAAAAAAAAAACTATTTCAACGTTGTTTGAGTTGCAAGTAAGAATAAAATTTTTTTTATTCCCAGTCCTGGTTTGGACTGTAAGTAAGAACAAAAGTACCACCAAATTTGAGCTGGGTTGAATTATAATTAATACAAAATTACTTCAATTGTGATTGAATTTTAATTAAAGAAAATTATAAAATTGGTTTGTTGAGGTTGAACTGTAATTAAGAAAAATTATGGAAACTTCTATAGGATGCTAATATGTGAATTAAACGGGTTTTCAAAATAATAATAATATTTCTTCAGATATGGAAGAACACGAATTGCCCGTTTTTGGAGACCGTATTAATCTAAGTAATAGGAGTAAAAGGAGAAATTTTGGGAACATTGAATGTGAATATGAAGATGTTAGTGGTCTGAATGATAGTGGTGATGACGTTGTAAAGCGAGTACGGAAAATGATGTTTCGTACCATAGATGAAGCTGAAAGGTTTTATATCGCATATGGTAGAGAAATTGGTTTTGACATCAGAACACAAAAAGTACAAACCATAAAACCAAATAAGTTCGTACAGAGCATAAAATGGGTTTGTAATCGTGAAGGTCATAGAAAGAAACGAGCAGATTACTTATTTCGGGAGCGAGAAATTAGGCCTGAAACCAGACATGGATGTAAGGCTTTTATGCGAGTGGCATATCATCGTTATTCTGGGTGTTATAGTCGCAAACTTCGAACCAAATCATAGTCATGAACTAGCAACAGCTGAAACTGCACACCTTCTACGTTGTAACAGGTATTTACTCTATCACTAAACCAATGCTCCGCTTTACTTTAAGGGTTTATATTTTGTCTATATTTTTGTACACTACATTTTTTTTGCTCTTACTCATCCAAAATATTCTATATATTTTTTTATTGACAGGTATTTGACATCATATGATAAGAGTACTTTGACACATATGACTGAAATCGGGATTAGACCATCAAAAGCAATGAATTTTATCCAAAGTTTGGTAGGTTGAACTGGAAAGCTATCGTTTATGAGGAAAGATGGTTACAATTTTCTAGAGAAACAAAAAATGGAGAAAATTCGATACGGTGATGTGAATATGGCTTTCAACATGCTTGATGGAATGAGGTTGCATGACCCAAGGTTTGTATTGAAGCACACAGAGAATGCTGGTGGTGCACTAGCAACCATGTTTTGGTATGATTCACAATCAAAGGTCGAGTATGAAACATTTGGTGATGTATTAGTTATCGACAGTACTTACAAGACTAATACATACCGCTTTCCGCTTGTCATACTATTTGGTGCAAACAACCATGCTAGCAATGGTATTTTCGGTACAGGGATAGTATGTAGTGAAACAATTCAATCCTACCGTTGTTTGTTGCGCGCGTTCAAGGATGCGATGAATGATAAACTTCCATCTGCAGTGATCACTGATCAAGATGCATCTATATGCCAAGAAATTCAAGTTGAATTTCCCGGTACTCCACACAAATTATGTTGTTGGCACCTATGTCGGAATGCCAAAAAGAGGGTGAGAAAAGCTAATTTTGCATGCGAGTTTGTTAAGTTGGCAAAGAGAAAATCCTCTGTACAGCAGTTCGAGGAACACTAGGCTAAATTAGTTAGGGATTATGGAGTGGTTGATAACTCATGGGTGAGCGACACATATGAGAAAAGAGCAGTGTGGAGTGATGCTTATTTTAATGGAGTGTTCTTGGTAGGAATGAGTACTACATCGTGTAACACCCCCAAATCCCATTGGGTTATTACAGTGCCGTGGACCCCACACCTGGAGATCCACCAGGCGAACATGACTAAAATACATTAAAATTAACCAACAATGGAGATCACAGTCCCTACCATGATATCCGACACAATATTCCGATAAGGAATTTTAACGACAATGATGGGCCTACATCGCAAAAATAAAAATACAACCACACCCACAAGCCTTGCTTGGGTAATACATAATGACAATGACTGACAAACTGTAGTCTACTCCAACTAACTGACCAACATGAACAACTCGGACTAGTATCGCTCGAATGCCTCGTCGCCATCATCATGCCCCTGTGTCTCAACTCTCTCCTCGCAAGCACCTAAAACATGAAAACATGTTCCGCCGCCACGGGGTCAGTCATCCAGGTAATGAACATCAAATACATATATAACATGATATGCATCCAAAGGCAGAATGAAACGGTACAATGATAATAATAATACGAGATGCTCACAAACCAAGGTAAGAACCGAGCATTCCTGAAACACTATGCCCACGACATACTATTAATACCTGTTCGACAGGTTAGAACGTAAATGCCCAACGGCGAATCATAATTATAGAGTACCACAATGAATTACACGACATGAACCAAACCAGAACTGAATTAATTATGAATCACAATGCCCGAAGGCTCCAATGAAATTACCAAGACAATCACAAAGGCCTGAAAGCCACTCAGCCGAAGCTGTCAAATATCACAATCACCTGAAGCCAAAACAGCCCGAAGCTGTATCGATTAGGGCCGAAGCCACGACACGAAGCCGTATCACAATTAGGGCCGAAGCCGCGGCATGAAGCCATATCACAATTAGGGCCGAAGCCACGGCATGAAGCCATATCACAATTAGGGCCGAAGCCACGGCACGAAGCCGTATCACAATTAGACCATCCAATGGCCATGACCTACTGAATTGTAGGTGTTGGGAAACCAACCGCGAAGGTTCAAGCTGTAACACCCCCAAATCGTATTGGGTTATTACAGTGCCGTGGACCCCACGCCAGGAGATCCACCAGGTGAACATGACAAAAATACATTAAATTAAAGAACAAAGGAAAATCATAGTCCCTACCATGATATCCGACACAGTATTCCGATAAGGAATTTCAACGACAACGATGGGCCTACATGGCCAAGAGTAAAAATACAACATCCACGAACATCTGCTCGGGTAATACAAAATGACAATGACTGACAACTGGAGAACACTCCAACCGACTGACCAACATGAACAACTCGGACTAGTATCGCTCGTATGCCTCGTCGCCATCATCATGTCCCTGTGTCTCAACTCTCTCCTCGCAAGCACCTAAAACATGAAAAACATGTTCCGCCCCCACGGGGTCAGTCATCCAGATAATGAACATCAAATACATGTATAACATGATATGCATCCAAAGGCAGAATGAAATGGTACAATGATGATAATAATACGAGATGCTCACAAACCAAGGTAAGAACCGAGCATTCGTGAAATACTATGCCCACGGCATACTATTAATACCTGTTCGATAGGTTAGAACATAAGTGCCCAACGACGAATCAAAATCACAGAATACCACAATGAATTACACGACATGAACCAAACCAGAACTGAATTTAGTATGAATCATAATGCCCAAAGGCTCCAATGAAAATACCAAGACATTACAAAAGGCCTGAAAGTCGTTCAGCGGAAGTTAACAAATATCACAAACACCTGAAGTCAAAACAGCCCGAAGCTGTATCAATGAGGGCTGAAGCCACGGCACGAAGCCGTATCACAATAAGGACCGAAGCCACGGCATGAAGCCGTATCACAATAAGGGCCGAAGCCACGGCATGAAGCCGTATCACAATAAGGGCCGAAGCCACGGCATGAAGCCGTATCACAATAAGGGCCGAAGCCACGATATGAAGCCGTATCACAATAAGGGCCGAAGCCACGGCATGAAGCCGTATCACAATAAGGGCCGAAGCCACAGCATGAAGCCGTATCACAATGAATGATAGTGTGCTACCTTGAGTCGACCAACACGATAACAATGATGCAGCGGATGATTCCATGAATGATTGGGGATTCGATTGCCTTAGAATGGCCAATCAATACGAATGATACGATGAATGATTGAATGCCTCGATTTCCTTAGAACGGTCAATCGATAACAATGATATAGTGAATGATTTCGATTTGCCGGAGAGCGACCAATCGATGACAACGATATGATGAATGATTGAACACCTCGATTTGCACGAGCGGCGATCGATAACAACGATATGATGAATGATTGAACACTTGATTTGCACGAGAGCGGCGATCGATAACAATGATACGGAGGATGCCTCGTCACCTTTAATCGGTTACCGACGACGAAAATGAGAAATGAATACGCCAATGCCTTTAATCGGCCAATACAGTCTTAATGACAACCCCAACATGAATAACAATGATCTCAACGATGTCTTAGATTGACATCAATATCAACAAAAATCAATACATCGACACCGCAAACCGGCTATCGACAATGACATTAATGACGAGTATCACAATGCCTTGAATCGGCCATTAACGAACAATATTAACATTTGGCATAATTGCCGAAAGGTATCGTATCGAACGATCTCTTGATATCAATGAATTCATGAAGAGACTAAGTCTCAGAATGATACAACACATTCATACACATATATGATGACATTAATCTCATTGGCTAGTACAAGTATAAAACTTGCCTCAATCCGAAGACGAGAAGGTACTTTCACGATCAACGTCCTTAATGAAATTATCGGCCGCTCGAACAACCTTAAACAACACAAATGCCAAAAATTCTCTTAATACACGAATCAAGCATGATCACAACCAACTCAAAAGTCGATACAACAATACCCGAAACTCATTGGGGCATTTAAACAAATGCGTCGAAAACAATCCCCAATCGTTTATAACCAAAACTCAATTACTTCCGAAACCAACTTCCAATGAATGATTCAAACCCACAAAACCTCATGAATTTTATCAATAATCCAATAGGAATACTTAAATCGATATTTCAACAACATTTGGTCGAAAACCCCCAAAATTCCAAAGTCAACCCGTAAGGGTTCTTGAACAATTCCTCAATTATTCACAAATTCCGAAAATTACACCAATGAATCCGTAGAAATACATGTATCCAAGATAGATAATCCATATCTAACATATTCCAACATAATATCGATTTAACACGAAGAGATCGAAAGCAAAACACCCAAGATCCGAACTTCTAGATCCAAGAATCATTACCTTGATTTGGAGTGATGAAACTGATTTAGTTGATGATTAATCCAACTTAGGAGCTTGAAGATGATGCTAGATGATTGCAGCTCGAAAGGACCTTTCCGAATCGCCCAAGCTCGTCCGAAATGGTTGAGAAATGAAGAAATGACGAAGGTTGGACTGAACTGTCTTATTTATACTGTCCCAGCCTAGCACACGCTATGACTTGATATTTAGCGTGCGCTAGCGGTTTACTGGGCAGTCCAGTGAGGTCTGAAATGCCTCGTTAGCGTGCGCTAACACCTTACCGATAGCGTGCGTTATCCCAAATTGTTAGCGTGCGCTCGATGTCGATACTCAAAAGCGAAGTCCCGAGAACCTCTTGTCCTGCGCTTGCGGCGTTAGCGTGCGCTACTAATGTGACTTAGCGTGCGTTACCGGCCTGCGATTAGCGTACGCTACTTACCACTCGTAGCGTGCGCTACGAATTTCCCAAATCAGCCCGGTACCTTCGGGTGCTGCCTCTCTTGCGCTAGCGCGCGTTAATACTGAATTATAGCGTGCGTTACCTGCACCTCATTAGCGCGCGCTAACTAGAATGTGTAGCGTGCGCTACCTCTCAAATTGAAAACCAAAATGTGATGATGATGGCAATAATCTCGACTCGATCTCAAACAGTGATGATCCCAAAATACGCCGAACGATGGTTACAACTGAATGAACATGAGTGATGAATGGGTATTACTGAGTGAAAAAAATTATGAGTGACAGTTACTGAGTGATGATAAATGAATTCACAACCGGGTATTACATACTCCCCCCCTTAAAAGAGTTTCGTCCTCGAAACTAAGGGTAAACAACTCGGGATATGAACTATCCATTATGGTCTGAAAACAATGATGCCCAAATAGTACTCGGGACCAACTCAATCGTACACCTAAGTCCCCAAGACTTTACGTCTCGAATCACAGTGAACGATTTCCCAAATCATCACGAAATCTTGAGTACAACGCCAAAGGGGCGAACTCTCAGCAGTTGACCCAAATCTCAAGATTCTCGAATATGATCATAATAAGATAGATCAATCATAAATGATCCACAATCACGATACATTATTACGGATAGATTTACATAGTCATCCAAAAACAAGGTTACATCTCAAATGTACCCAACATCGATATCCTTCCATATCATCGATCTCCTCTATCTCAACGATATAAGGTATATCCGAAGATGAACTCGCCGCTAAATATGATCTCAGAAGGTCACGAGAATGAAAGTGACTAAAATGAATGATGAATGATAAATGACTAAAAATCCGACCAGGATTAAGAATGACTCACCAAGGTGAATTAATAACGTCATGAGTGATAGTTCAAGTGAAATTATTGGAACCGTTGTTCCTCATGAATTGAATGATTAGTTTCATGATGCCAAGTCTCAACATGATTGGTGTATGATGAATGAATTATATGAATGAATGAACGACAACGAAATGAATGATTATACTACTAACGAACAAGAATTAACTTGTTCAAACCGGTGATGAATGTCCTTACCTCTGGCCCTCGAGGCCTGATAGGGTCCCTTGGATGATGCACGGGAAGGAGTAACGAAGTCTCTCGAGGCCCTTGAGTTCTCTTGAGATTTACTGGCGCTAGAACCCCTGCAGAATTTCTGCCGGTGTCCCTGTCTCCCACACAGAAAACAAACAATAGCTGGCACCGTACACCGGGTACTAACGTGACTCTTGAATCACGATTAAAGCAAACAACGATCGAACTCGATGCACGAGAGGAAGATGCTATCCCGGCACGAAGACGACTAGAAAGCGACCCCTTGGGCGTCGGGCCGATGTCCCTCACGAACGAGCCGGAATTCTAGTCCTCTCACCCGAAGAAACTGAAGGATGCTTCTGAGTAAGTTCCTTGATCAAAAGTTCTGCTCCAAGAGCCTTCCCGATGAACTCACTAAGTGACTTACAATTGTGATTGAACAACTGCACCCTCAACTGCGGATTTAGTCTCTTGCTAAAATACTTAATTTTATCCGCCTCAGTACGGATAATTGACGAAGCAAACTGAAGTAGTCTCTGAAACTTCTCAGCAATGACAATAACACCCTCGTTCTCGACGGATTCGGGGTTCAAAACTTCTGACAACTTGGCTTCACGAAGTGGAGCCGGGTAATACCTCTCTAACATGAGAGTCTTGAACTCACTCCAAATGCAATCACGATTGATGGGTTTCACAGAAAGCCACCACGAATAAGCGCCCTTACTCAAGTAATAAGCCGTTACTGCCACTTTACTCTCTTCCGGACACTGAACCATGTCGAAGAGTTAATCAAAATGCTCGAGCCAATGAACAATATCAGCTGGTTCCAACGAACCCTCAAAAGTAGGCGGCATCTGACGAGAGATATCGCCAACAATCTGATTCACTCCTCCAGTCTGTCCATGAAATGGCACCTGGCATCCCTGTTGCGGTGGACCACGAACCATCGAGGTCTGCATGGTCTCCACTATCCGCGTCATCTGAGTCATCTGGGCCATCATGCCTGCATAAATATGAATGGGTCAACACGAACACCTTCCGAGTGAGATGCCTCTCGGTACGACTCTGCTGAATTATTATCTGCTGATGAATGAGTAGCCTCGCTATTTGATGAATTAATGATATCCCTCGCGTTCGTGTGGGCATGCACACGAGATCCCAGGTTCCGGCCCGCAACGCAGCCTCTTCCCCTGCGTCCTCTGACAGCTCTATCCATATTGAAGTAGGAAAGTCACATGATGATTATAGATTCCGCATGAATATCGCATTATGATTACGTTACAGAGTGACAATAATGAGCATACATGCTCTCGCACAATGAATGCATTAATGATTTAATGAAATGATCGTCGACATTACGTCGGAGTATGATAAGATCGTATGAAACATCAAATGAGGTAACATGATTGCCTGATGAAATTCCTGAAATGATTACCTTGAACAAGTTAACAAGGTTGAAAATTCGATCCTCAAGATCAACAACTGAACCGTGAGATGGGCTGAATGATTAATGAATTAACTGAACAATGAGATTGACTGAGTGATTAATGAATTAACTGAGTGATGAATGAATTATCTGAGTGATGATATTGACTAAGTGATGAATGAATTAACTGAGTGATGAATGAATTATCTGAGTGATGATATTGATTGAGTGATGAATGAATTAACTGAGTGATGAATGAATTATCTGAGTGATGTTATTGACTGAGTGATGAGATCAAAATGATGATTGGGGATTATTAACTGACAAATGAGTTGATCCTTAATGCTTACACAAGTCACACGTGCTCCAAAACAATTAGTCATGAATCAATCATAACACTAATATCACATATAGGTCACACATGATGAATGTATGAACACAAAGAGAATCGAGTCCTTACACAGGTCATACGAAGCTTCGAGGTCTCGCGATACTAGTCTTCACTGACGACGACGCGATGAATGAATGACTCGTGCAGTCGCACTAATATTACGACTCACAAAACCCGACTGACTAGATTGTCATAACCTGACAGTCCCACTACTACCGCGTCGGTAGGACCACATAACTCACATCTCAGGGTATCTCACAACCCAAATCTCTGATACCATTTCTGTAACACCCCCAAATCCTATTGGGTTATTACAGTGCCGTGGAACCCACGCCAGGAGATCCACCAGGCGAACATGACAAAAATACATTAAATTAAACAACAAAGGAAAATTATAGTCCCTACCATAATATCCGACACAGTATTCCGATAAGGAATTTCAACGACAACGATGGGCCTACATGGCCAAGAGTAAAAATACAACATCCACGAACATCTGCTCGGGTAATACAAAATGACAATGACTGACAACTGGAGAACACTCCAACCGACTGACCAACATGAACAACTCGGACTAGTATCGCTCGTATGCCTCGTCGCCATCATCATGCCCCTGTGTCTCAACTCTCTCCTCGCAAGCACCTAAAACATGAAAAACATGTTCCGCCCCCACGGGTCGATCATCAGATAATGAACATCAAATACATGTATAACATGATATGCATCCAAAGGCAGAATGAAATGGTACAATGATGATAATAATACGAGATGCTCACAAACCAAGGTAAGAACCGAGCATTCGTGAAATACTATGCCCACGGCATACTATTAATACCTGTTCGATAGGTTAGAACATAAGTGCCCAACGACGAATCAAAATCACAGAATACCACAATGAATTACACGACATGAACCAAACCAGAACTGAATTTAATATGAATCATAATGCCCAAAGGCTCCAATGAAAATACCAAGACATTACAAAAGGCCTGAAAGTCGTTCAGCGGAAGTTAACAAATATCACAAACACCTGAAGTCAAAACAGCTCGAAGCTGTATCAATGAGGGCCGAAGCCACGGCATGAAGCTGTATCACAATAAGGGCCGAAGCCACGGCATGAAGCCGTATCACAATAAGGGCCGAAGCCACGGCATGAAGCCGTATCACAATAAGGGCCGAAGCCACGGCATGAAGCCGTATCACAATAAGGGCCGAAGCCACGGCATGAAGCCGTATCACAATAAGGGCCGAAGCCACGGCATGAAGCCGTATCACAATGAATGATAGTGTGCTACCTTGAGTCGGCCAACACGATAACAATGATGCAGTGGATGATTCCATGAATGATTGGGGATTCGATTGCCTTAGAATGGCCAATCAATACGAATGATACGATGAATGATTGAATGCCTCGATTTCCTTAGAACGGTCAATCGATAACAATGATATAGTGAATGATTTCGATTTGCCGGAGAGCGGCCAATCGATGACAACGATATGATGAATGATTGAACACCTCGATTTGCCTGAGAACGGCCAATCGATAAAAACGATATGATGAATGATTGAACACTTCGATTTGCACGAGCGGCGATCGATAACAATGATACGGAGGATGCCTCGTCACCTTTAATCGGTTACCGACGACGAAAATGAGAAATGAATACGCCAATGCCTTTAATCGGCCAATACAGTCTTAATGACAACCCCAACAGGAATAACAATGATCTCAACGATGTCTTAGATTGACATCAATATCAACAAAAATCGATACATCGACACCGCAAACCGGCTATCGACAATGACATTAATGACGAGTATCACAATGCCTTGAATCGGCCATTAACGAACAATATTAACATTTGGCATAATTGCCGAAAGGTATCGTATCGAACGATCTCTTGATATCAATGAATTCATGAAGAGACTAAGTCTCGGAATGATACAACACATTCATACACATATATGATGACATTAATCTCATTGGCTAGTACAAGTATAAAACTTGCCTCAATCCGAAGGCGAGAAGGTACTTCCACGATCAACGTCCTTAATGAAATTATCGGCCGCTCGAACAACCTTAAACAACACAAATACCAACAATTCTCTTAATACACGAATCAAGCATGATCACAACCAACTCAAAAGTCGATACAACAATACCCGAAACTCATTGGGGCATTTAAACAAACGCGTCGAAAACAATCCCCAATCGTTTATAACCAAAACTCAATTACTTCCGAAACCAACTTCCAATGAATGATTCAAACCCACAAAACCTCATGAATATTATCAATAATCCAATAGGAATACTTAAATCGATATTTCAACAACATTTGGTCGAAAATCCCCAAAATTCCAAAGTCAACCCGTAAGGGTTCTTGAACAATTCCTCAATTATTCACAAATTCCGAAAATTACACCAATGAATCCGTAGAAATACATGTATCCAAGATAGATAATTCATATCTAACATATTCCAACATAATATCGATTTAACACGAAGAGATCGAAAGCAAAACACCCAAGATACGAACTTCTAGATCCAAGAATCATTAACTTGATTTGGAGTAATGAAACTGATTTAGTTGATGATTAATCCAACTTAGGAGCTTGAAGATGATGCTAGATGATTGCAGCTCGAAAGGACCTTTCCGAATCGCCCAAGCTCGTCCGAAATGGTTGAGAAATGAAGAAATGATGAAGGTTGGACTGAACTGTCTTATTTATACTGTCCCAGCCTAGCGCACGCTATGACTTGATATTTAGCGTGCGCTAGCGGTTTCTTGGCGATCCGGTGAAATGCGAAATGCCTCGTTAGCGTGCGCTACGACTTGGTAGCGTGCGCTAACACCTTACCGATAGAGTGCGTTATCCCAAATTGTTAGCGTGCGCTACTGATGTCTGATACTCAAAATCTGAAGTCCCAGAACCTACTGTCCTCTGCCTTGCACGCGTTAGCGTGCGCTACTAATGTGACTTAGCGTGCGTTACCAGCACAGTTAGCGTACGCTACTTACCACTCGTAGCATGCGCTACGAATGTCCCAAATCAGCCCAGTACCTTCTGGACTGCCTGCCTCTCTTGCGCTAGCGCGTGTTAATACTGAATTATAGCGTGCGTTACCTGCACCTCATTAGCGCGCGCTAACTAGAATGTGTAGCGTGCGCTACCTCTCAAATTGAAAACCAAAATGTGATGATGATTACAATAATCTCGGCTCGATCTCAAACAGTGATGATCCCAAAATACGCCGAACGATGGTTACAACTGAATAAACATGAGTGATGAATGGGTATTACTGAGTGAAAAAAATTATGAGTGGCAGTTACTGAGTGATGATAAATGAATTCACAACCGGGTATTACACAAGCCCCAAACTTACCCATAATGAGATCATAAGCATGACCGTGACTTACTGAGTTGTAGGTGTTGGGAAACCAACCGCGAAGGTTCAAGCCCAAAGCTTACCCATAATGAGATCACCTAGTGACCGTGACCTGCTGAATTGCAGGTGCTGGGAAACCAAACGCGAAGGTTCAAGCCCCAGACTTACCCATAATGAGATCATAAACATGACCGTGACCTACTGAGTTGTAGGTGTTGGGAAACAAACCGCGAAGGTTCAAGCCCCAGACTTACCCATAATGAGATCATAAACATGACCGTGACCTACTGAGTTGTAGGTGTTGGGAAACCAACCGCGAAGGTTCAAGCCCCAAACTTACCCATAATGAGATCATAAGCATGACCGTGACCTACTGAGTTGTAGGTGTTGGGAAACCAACCGCGAAGGTTCAAGCCCCAAGCTTACCCATAATGAGATCACCTAGTTACCGTGACCTGCTGAATTGCAGGTGCTGGGAAACCAACCGCGAAGGTTCAAGCCCCAGACTTACCCATAATGAGATCATAAACATGACCGTGACCTACTGAGTTGTAGGTGTTGGGAAACCAACCGTGAAGGTTTAAGCTCCAAACTTACCCATAATGAGCACTAGCAGAGACTAGCCTCCAAAACATAATTAATCACAAACGGCAACGATCCGAAGATTACTGAATTCACAAGAAATATAGTGTGTTGCCTTGAGTCGGCCAACACGACGATAGTAACTCACGGATAGGCACCGTCCTCGACGGTCCCAATTCAATACCCCGATTACCTTAGAATGGTCAATCGATAACAACGACACAACGCATGGGAACTATCCTCGACAGCCCCAATTCAATACCTCGATTGTCTTAGAATGGCCAACCGATAACAATGATGCATCGGATGATTCAATACCTCGATTGCCTTAAAACAGCCAATCGATAACAATGATACAACGAATGATTGAGCACCTCGATTGCCTTAGAATGGTCAGTCGATAACAATGATACAATGAATAATTGAGCACATCGATTGCCTTAGAACGGCCAATCGATGACAATGATACAATGAATGATTGAACTCCTCGATTGCCTTAGAACGGCCAATCGATGACAATGATACAATGAATGATTGAACTCCTCGATTGCCTTAGAACGGCCAATCGATGACAATGATACAATGAATGATTGAACTCCTCGATTGCCTTAGAACGGTCAATCGATAACAATGATACAATGAATGATTGAACTCCTCGATTGCCTTAGAACGGCCAATCGATAACAATGATACAATGAATGCCTCAGCACCTTTAATCGGCTACCGACGACGAAGATGAGAACGAATACGACAATGCCTTCAATCGGCCAATACAACATGAATGACAGGACGCCAACATTAATAACAATGATTACAACAATGTCTTAGATCGACATTAATATCAACAACAACAATCGATACATCGATACCGCGAACCAGCTATCGACAATAACATTAACAACGAGTATCTCAATGCCTCACCGGCCATTAATGAACAGCAACATTTGGCATAATTGCCGAAAGGTATCGTATCGAACGATTCCTTAATATCAATGAACTCATGAAGAGACTAAGTCTCGGAATGATACAACACATTCATACACATATATGATAACATTAATCTCATTGACTAGTACAAGTATAAAACTTGCCTCAACCGAAGGTGATGAAATTCTTCCACGAACAACAAACGGCGTCCTCCGATAAACACAAGTACTCGAACAACCTTGAATGAAATATAATTCATTCAATAATACAATATCAATCGAAATCAACACAACGACCGAAAGAAACTCTTTGAGACATTTAATCGAACACTAAATGTTCAAAGTTCCTCAAGAACCTAAGAATCATCAATCGGGTTGAACGAATCGAAGATATGAATATACAATCCATAGAACACGATTAATAATGTTCACTAGCATCAACCGATTCATCAAATTCAGATGAACAATGAAAATCAAGAAGAAATCCCTAAAATCAAATTCTAGTAGACTTCAAGAAATTACCTCGATCCGACGAAGAACAAGGATTTGATGTTGATATAATCGACAAGAATCCTCAAAACGCTTAGAAATCGAGTGGAATCGACCAAAAACTCCACTCCCCGATTTTTCCCATCGCCAGCCGCACCCGGGTGAAGAAATGTGACAAAAATGAGGTTTGGCCGGTCACTGCCTATATATGGCCGACAGGGTTACGACCGTAACGGCAGGGCCTTACGGCCGTAACCGGCATTCGTCAAAATCCGCCCAGTGCCTTCCGATCGCTTACGGCCGTAACCGACAGGGCCTTACGGCCGTAACTCGGCACTTACGGCCGTGCAGGCGAGTCCTTACGGCCAGAAGCGGCATTCGTCCGAACATCGCTTGCACGGCAGACGGGCCGAATCGGCAGCTTACGGCCGTAACCGGCATTCGTCCGACCATATGCTGAAACACGTCTGGCCGTAACCGTCACCTTACGGCCGTAACTCGGCGAGCAGCTCTGCTCCAAGAAGTGCGGCCGTGACTCGGCCGTGGCCACTCCGACGGCCCGGACGACCCCGAAACCCGAACCTGAATATGAATCGAAGATATGGTTACGAAGTACTCGCAAAGAAAAATCCAAGCGCTAAGAGAACATACGATTCTGACCACCCGAAGGCTCGAAATTCGACAACGGAAAGTAATTACCCCAAACTTTGGGAAATTACGAAAACGGCCCAAAACGTCCGAAATACACGATACACGATCGAAACACCAAGCCAAAGCTCGCAACACGAATAATAACATTAAATGAACTTACGAGAAACTCGAAACAATAGTTTCGGACAAGATTCGCAAGAATCGAACTCAAGTGCGGAAAAGCCGCTTAAGAATACGGAACTCAACAAAACGATACCGAAACGAACTCAGATGACAAAAAGTGCAGAATTAATCATTCTCAGAATGACGATACGGTCACGAGCGAGTCATCAAAACGGACTTCCGTAAAAAATTACCGAAATCCGAAATTGCGGATATTACATACTACCCCCCTTAAAAGAAGTTTTATCCTGAAACTTAAAACAAGTATGGAGAAGCAATATCCCACCAGGAAAAATCAACGAGATACACAAGAACAAGAATGATAAGAATGAGTGATAATGAATCGAAATCCAACAAGGATCAAGAATGACTCACCGGGGTGAAATGATAACGTAATGAGTGATAGCTCAAATGAAATGATTGGAACCATTGTTCCCCGTAAAGTGAATGATTAGTTTGATAATTATAAGTCTCAACGTGATTGATATATGATGAATGAATTATATGAATGGATGAACGACAAATGAAATGAATGATTGTACTATTACCGAGCAAGAATTAACTTGTTCAAAACCAGTGATGAATGTCCTTACCTCTGGCTCTCGAAGCCTGATAGGACCCCTTGGATGATGCACGGGCTGGAGTAACAAAATCCCTCGAAGCTTGTGAGCCCTCTCGAGATCTCACAACCTTTAGAACTCCTACGGTATTTACGAAGGTGTCCTGTCTCCCACAGAAAACAAACAATGGCTGCATTGAGCAAGATGCTTGTGATGTCCTATAGTATCACAGTTAAAGCAAACAACAGTCGAACTCGTCGTCTGAGAAGAAAATGCTCTCCCAGCACAAAGACGACTAGAAAACGATCTCTTGGACGTCGGAGTCCGATGTCCCTCTGACAGCTCTTTCCATACCGAGGTAGGAAAGTCACATGATAATTATAGATCCCGTATGAAGATCGCATTATGATTACGTGACGGAATGATGACAATGAGCATACACACTCTAACACAATGAATGCATTAATAATGCAATAAAATGATCGTCGACATTACGCCGGAATATGATAAGATCGCATGAAAGATCAAGTGAGGTAACATGATTATCTAATGAAATTCCTGCAATGATTATCTTGAACAAGTTAACCGGATTGAAAATTCGATCCACAAGATCAACAACTGAACCGCGAGATGGACTGGATGATTAATGAATTAACTGAGCAATGAGATTGACTGAGTGATGAATGAATTAACTGAACAATGAGATTGATTGAGTGATGAATGAATTAACTGAACAATGAGATTGACTGAGTGATGAATGAATTAACTGAACAATGAGATTGACTGAGTGATGAATGAATTAACTGAGCAATGAGATTGACTGAGTGATGAATGAATTAACTGAACAATGATATTGGCTGAGTGATGAATGAATTAATATGATCGACAAGATAAAAATGATGATTGAGGATTGTTAACTGATGAATGAGTTGATCCTTAGCACTTACACAAGTCACACGTGCTCCAAAACAATTAGTCATGAATCAATCATAACAATAATATCGCATATAGGTTTCAACAAAGCATATATAATTAATGACATAATGAATGTATGAACATAAAGAGAATCGAGTCCTTACAAAAGTCATACGAAGCTTCGAGGTCTCACGATACTAGTCTCAACTGACGACGACTCGATGAATGAATGACTCATGCAGTCGTATAAATATCACGACTCATAAAATCCAACTGTCCAGATTGTCATAACCTGACAGTCCCACTACTACAGCATCGGTAGAGCCACATAACTCACATATCAGGGTATCTCACAACCCAAATCTCCGATACCATCTTTTGTAACACCCTCAAATACCATTGGGTTATTACAGTGCCATTGACCCCACACCCGAAGATCTACCAGGCGAACATGACTAAAATACATTAAAATTAACCAACAAGGGAGATCACAGTCCCTACCATGATATCCGACACAATATTCCGATAAGGAATTTTAACGACAATGATGGGCCTACATGGCCAAAATGAAAATACAACCACACCCACGAGCCTCGCTCGGGTAATAGATAATGACAATGACTGACAAATTGTAGTACACTCCAACTGACTGACCAACATGAACAACTCGGACTAGTATCGCTCGAATGCCTCGTCTCCATCATCATGCCCCTGTGTCTCAACTCTCTCCTCGCAAGCACCTAAAACATGAAAACATGTTCCGCCCCCACGGGGTCAGTCATCCAGGTAATGAACATCAAATACATGTATAACATGATATGCATCCAAAGGCAGAATGAAACGGTACAATGATAATAATAATACGAGATGCTCACAAACCAAGGTAAGAACCGAGCATTCGTGAAACACTATGCCCACGGCATACTATTAATACCTGTTCGACATGTTAGAACGTAAATGCCCAACGGCGAATCATAATTATAGAGTACCACAATGAATTACACGACATGAACCAAACCAGAACTGAATTAATTATGAATCACAATGCCCGAAGGCTCCAATGAAATTACCAAGACAATCACAAAGGCCTGAAATCCACTCAGTCGAAGCTGTCAAATATCACAATCACCTGAAGCCAAAACAACTCAAAGCTGTATCGATTAGGGCCGAAGCCACGGCACGGAGTCGTATCACAATTAGGGCCGAAGCCACGGCACGAAGCCGTATTACAATTAGGGCTGAAGTCACGGCACGAAGCCGTATCACAATTAGGGCCGAAGCCACGACACGAAGCCGTATCATAATTAGACCATCCAATGGCCGTGACCTACTGAATTGTAGGTGTTGGGAAACCAACCGCGATGGTTCAAGCCCCAAACTTACCTATAATGAGATCATAAGCATGACCGTGACCTACTGAGTTGTAGGTGTTGGGAAACCAACCACGAAGGTTCAAGCCCCAAGCTTACCCATAATGAGATCACCTAGTGACCGTGACCTGCTGAATTGCAGGTGCTGGGAAACCAACCGCGAAGGTTCAAGCCCCAGACTTACCCATAATGAGATCATAAACATGACCGTGACCTACTGAGTTGTAGGTATTGGGAAACAAACCGCGAAGGTTCAAGCCCCAGACTTACCCATAATGAGATCATAAACATGACCGTGACCTACTGAGTTGTAGGTGTTGGGAGACCAACCACGAAGGTTCATGCCCCAAACTTACCCATAATGAGCACTAGCCGAGACTAGCCTCCAAAACATAATTAATCACAAACGGCAACGATCCGAAGATTACCGAATTCACAAGAAAGATAGTGTGTTGCCTTGAGTCGGCCAACACGACGATAGTAACTCACGGATGGGCACCGTCCTCGGCGGTCCCAATTCAATACCTCGATTACCTTAGAATAGTCAATCTATAACAACGACACAACGGATGGGAACTATCCTCGACAGCCCCAATTCAATACCTCGATTGCCTTAGAATGGCCAACCGATAACAATGATGCAGCAGATGATTCAATACCTCGATTGCCTTAAAACGACCAATCGATAACAATGATACAACGAATGATTGAGCACCTCGATTGCCTTAGAACGGCCAGTCGATAACAATGATACAATGAGTAATTGAGCACCTCGATTGCCTTAGAACGGCTAATCGATGGCAATGATACAATGAATGATTGAACTCCTCGATTGCCTTAGAACGGCCAATCGATGACAATGATACAATAAATGATTGAACTCCTCGATTGCCTTAGAACGGCCAATCGATAACAATGATATAATGAATGATTGAACTCCTCGATTGCCTTAGAATGGCCAATCGATAACAATGATACAATGAATGATTGAACTCCTCGATTGCCTTAGAACGGCCAATCGATAACAATGATACAATGAATGATTGAACTCCTCGATTGCCTTAGAACGGCCAATCGATAACAATGATACAATGAATGCCTCAGCACCTTTAATCGGCTACCGACGACGAAGATGAGAACAAATACGACAATGCCTTCAATCGGCCAATACAAGATGAATGACAGGACGCCAACATTAATAACAATGATGACAACAATGTCTTAGATCGACATCAATATTAACAACAACAATCGATACATCGATACCGCGAACCGGCTTACCGACCATTAATGAACAGCAACATTTGGCATAATTGCCGAAAGGTATCGTATCGAACGATCCCTTAATATCAATGAAATCATGAAGAGACTAAGTCTCGGAATGATACAACACATTCATACACATATATGATAACATTAATCTCATTGACTAGTACAAGTATAAAACTTGCCTCAACCAAAGGTGATGAAATCCTTCCACGAACAACGAACGGCGTCCTTCGATAAACACAAGTACTCGAACAACCTTGAATGAAATACAATTCATTCAATAATACAATATCAATCGAAATCAACACAACGACCGAAAGAAACTCTTTGAGACATTTAATCAAACACTAAATGTTCAAAGTTCCTCAAGAACCTAAAAATCATCAATCGGGTTGAACGAATCGAAGATATGAATATACAATCCATAGAACACGATTAATAATGTTCACTAGCATCAACCGATTCATCAAATTCGGATGAACAATGAAAATCAAGAAGAAATCCCGAAAATCAAATTCTAGGAGATTTCAAGAAATTACCTCGATCCAACGAAGAACAAGGATTTGATGTTGATATGATCGACAAGAATCCTCAAAAACGCTTAGAAATCGAGTGGAATCGACCAAAAACTCCACTCCCCGATTTTTGCCATCGCCAGCCGCACCCGGGTGAAGAAATGTGACAAAAATGAGTTCTGGCCGGTCACTGCCTATATATGACCGACAGGGTTACGTCCGTAACCGGCAGGGCCTTACGGCCGTAACCGGCATTCGTCAAAATCCGCCCAGCGCCTGCCGATCTCTTACGGCCGTAACCGACAGGGCCTTACGGCCGTAACTCGGCACTTATGACCGTACCCGGCAGGTCCTTACGGCCGTAACCGGCATTCGTCCGAACACTGCCTGGCACCCGTATGGTCGTAACTGACAGCCCTTACGGCCATAACTGGCATTCATCCAGCCATGTCTGCCGAGCACATACGGCCGTAACCGTCACCTTACGGCCGTAACTCGGTCAGGCCAGGCCCTGTTCCAAGAAGTGCGGCCGTGACTCGGCCGTGGCCACTCCGATGGCCCGGACGACCCCGAAACCCAAACCTGAATATGAATCAAAGATATAGTTACGAAGTACTCGCAAATATGAATCCAAGCGCTAAGATAACACACGATTCCGACCACCCGAAGGCTCGAAATTAGACAACGGAAAGTAATTACCCCAAACTTTGGGAAATTACGAAAACGGACCGAAACGTTCGAAATACACGATACACGATCGAAACACCAAGCCAAAGCTCGAAACACGAAAATAACATTAAATAAACTTACGAGAAACTCGAAACAACAGTTTCGGACGAGATTCGCAAGAATCGGACTCAAGTGCGGAAAAGCCGCTTAAGAACACGGAACTCAACAAAACGATACCGAAACGAACTCGGATGACAAAAAGTGCAGAATTAATCATTCTCATAATAACGATACGGTCATGAACGAGTCGTCAAAACGGACTTCCATCAAAAAAAATTACCGAAATCCGAAATTGCAGATATTACACATCGCGTGCAGTCAATAAATGCACTCCTGAAGTTGTATCTGAAACCAAGTTTATCACTAACGAACTTCATTCAGATATTCTATCAGGACTTGAAGCAGATGAGAAACAATTTTATTGAGAAGCAGTTGGATGATGAGATTAGGAAGCCAAAGACGAGACTTAAGAGTGCTCTATTTGATCTTGAGGAACATGCTGCTAATTTGTGCACTAAAAGGGTTTTCCAAAAAATTCATAAGAATATTTCTTATAAGAAAGGTATTATCATTGAGACCACAGATAAGTTGGGAGAGGGGAAATTTTTATTCAGCTTTAGAGAGTACAATAAAGATGAGGAGAAGCGCTACTCCGTAAAAATTAATGTCGAGAATGCAAGTTTTCGATGCGATTGCATGATGCTGGAGTCTGTTGGTGTTCCGTGTGTTAGGGATATGCTCTCGAATGCCACTTAGAGGATGAGAGAGTGAGAGCATTTGTATTGAAATTATGAATTTTTAATAAGGCAATAATTATTTCTATATTATTGTATATCACTAGCATTGTGATTTAGTATATAGGATAATAGTCCTTGCATTAAGAGCAAACATTCTACTCCTTATGGAGATAAGGAGATATGCATTGGAAGTGTTTAGAGCTCGAATGCTTAACTCGTTCGCAAGTAGATAAAACTTAACTCGGCAATAAGTTTAGACAAGACTTGTATAATGCGTACTTTGACATGTAGAGTGCCGGTCTTCACTAAGGGTTAGTGGGAGCACACGTTATAGGTATGCTAGTGAGATTAGTATACTCGAACACGACTCATCTCGATTCAGTTACATGGATATCACTCAGGGATTGTCAATGACTGAAAAGAAAGGTTGTGATAGGTATACGTGGACCTTTGACTTGAGGTTTCAGTAGGAGATTTGCTTGTGACATTAAGTTAGTCATTAGAGTAGTTCGATCCAATCGCCGGTTGGTGGGGTCAACCTCGAAATGCAACTTAGTGGGCAAGTAGCAGTCTCTACTGAATACCAAGATAGAATTCTTTCTCCTGTAAGTGAGCAGGTAAATGTCCTATGCGGTTAATGGCAAATGAGATCATAAGTCTTTGGCCAAATCATTTAGAGCTAGTTGTATTTGATACACGAGAGCTCGATGATCTCGATTTGCATTAACAGAAAGCATAGAGTCAAGTTACAGTAGGGTTTGACTTTACCGTGACCCTAATACTTGACCGAGACATATGATTGAAGGGTTTATACGTATACGGTATTCATGACATAATGGTTTTGGAATAATTCGATCATTCGTTCTTATTGGGTTACGGTACGAAGCACTAGACTGGCTAAGTGTTACCCGTACTCCTTGGTTCCTCCCATTGCCGACTAAGACGGACCTACGGAGTTGCACACAAGGATATTTGATGGATAAATATGTATTTATTATCTCTTCATTAATATTGGATATTAGATATCTAATTTGATTTATTTGATAAATCATGCGGTCTAGTGAATTGAAATTAATTACCAGGTAATTAATTTAATTCATAAATAATTATTTCTTGGAAATATATTATTATAATTTTGTATTTGATAAAATTAATTAATTAAGTATAAATACATTTGGGATAAAATGAAGTGTATTTAACGGACTAGACACGCGAATATCCGGTACACGAACCGAGTGGCTCGACTCGTTTTCTCACCTAAGCTCAAGTGGGCCGCCCCCTATCATGCTTGAAAATTCACCATGTGTTGTTTGGGGTGTGTTAGTCATATTTTACAAGGTTGAGGACAAAATGCATGAGATTTGAAATCTCATAATTTTGATATCACTTTGTATTATATATAGAGATATTTTCACACCTCATGGCAAGAGTTGACAAATACACACACTCAAAAATCTTTGCTATAGCCGTGAGTATACCATAGAGGGGGGAGAAAATAATTTCTTTCATTTGGTTCATCTTAGAGAGAAAGAAAAGGAAGAAGAGAAGAGAAGAAAATATTGTGTCGATTCCTAGCCGTGTTCTTTGAGAATAAATTGACATACTATTTTTCGATCAATATCCGACGCGTGTGAAGTAGAGACATTCAGCATTTTCGGTGTTGGATCATTCAACAAGCTACAACGAATTGGATTCGTGTTCGTGTCGGTAACCGGGAAAATACTTGCTCGCGTTTTTCCTTCGAAGATTATATTATCAAAGGACTACGAGGGTAAGTATTCTTTGATTTTCATCCTCGTTATTTTTATTCGTTTATACGATGCTTGATCAATTCGTTTTTTGGGGTTTGGTTTTATCCGGTTGGACCGGTTTATTTTCCGTTGCCTATCTCGATTCTATTCACCGAATCCCAACAGTGGTATCGGAGCGAGATCTATGTGATCTTATATTCGATATTTGCATTTGAAATGCTTGGTTAATTTTTATGATTTAGAATCATAATTGTTTTAATTGTTGATGTTTAATTGTTCATCTAAAAATTATTTTTCATGATTCTATGCTACAATATAAATATATTTTCTTTTGAAAAACTGATTTAATTGTGTAATATAAAAATTTTAAAAATATTATTTTTGGATTCGGGACGAAAAACGAGCCGGAAAAATGGCGGACCGTGACTCGAAGTGCCGGGACTTCCCGGCTATTAGGGGTAGGCAGCGATCCTATAGGACGCGGGCTTGGCCCGGGCCTTGTGTTTTCCGACTCCATTTTTATATTTCATTCGATAAATTAATTTTTCGCAAATTAAATTGGATTTAATTTGACTAAAATATAATTATGGCAATTTTATTTTAAGAGAATTATTTAATGAAATATTTATTTTGTCCGGAATAAATTAAAATTAATGGTTAAGTGAATTATTTGGATTAATTCTAAAAGTTGGATTAATTTTGTTGATTAGATCAATTTTTAGATTAATCATTATTGCAATTTATTTTAATGTAATTGTTGCATTAATTTTGAATGGGGATGTAGTTCATGGACCTAGTTTTGAATCGTTTGTTTTGTTCGATTGGGTTGTAAAGGCCGTTTTGAGCCTATTTATTTTACTAAAAAATTTGTATAGGATGCAATTTTTCAAATGTAAAAATTTATATTTAATGACGAAGACCGGAGGAAGATCCGCTCGAGAAGACGAAGATTCAAGACCGAAGACATGTAATTAGATTATGATGTTATTGTTCTAAGAACGGTCCATGAACTGGATGTTGTAAGTTTTAGGTTGTGTATGGTTTCATATTGTATGACAAACAAACAAACCGACAAAACGCGCTCATAAACGGATTAATGTGCAAAGTGTAACATATAATCGCGTTAATACTCCCACTTCTAAACACTAAGTTATAAAGGTTATGAGGTTTCCTACCTCCGTCAAACTCACGGAAAATTGAAATCTAAACCGGAATATTATTCTTCTGAGTATGTCGGGGTAATATTTTTGGGGAAGGCTGATAAATTCCTAGAGTGCATTAGATGCCTTTGGTTGTGACAAATCAAGCTCCTAGAAACCGTATGAGTTGCCGGATAAGATTCAATTATCAGACTAACAGGAGTTGACGGTTTAAACTTAGATAGTTCAGTGAGCCATAGAAATCGAATAGGTTTAGGGCAAGTGAACTGGGAGTAAAAGAGGATCGAATCATCCATTAGATGGGTTGGTGTTAGACACCACTTTATAAAGAATGATAGAATAGAAACTGTATGGGTTGCCCTCTATTAAACTTTGTAAAGAACTGGATCACCACTATGAAGTCAACCGTGACTTCCTGATTTCACATGGGAGTGTGCAAATGCCGATTAAATAGTGGGAGCCGAGTTATGAATAAAGAAAGTCCTTAAATTCTTTACTCGGATCATAATTAAACAATCACTAACGAATCTTAAATTATTCTCTGCAGTTAACAAAACTCTTAATATGACAATTAACCCCACTCGCTATACTACTTGAAAAGAATATCCTGACTGGTCCAAACTATGTGGACTGGCCTCGGAACTTGAGGATTATCCTCACTATGGAAATGCTGGATACGTCTTGGAGGCGTACATCCCATCAGCTCCTGCAAGAACCCGAGCCAATCAGAAGATGTCGATACTCATGAGAAATGGGTAAAAGACGACGTAAGCGTGCGCGGGTACATGTTAGGCTTGATGACTAATGAGCTTCAACGTGCCCATGAAAAGATGACGTCTTCGAGAGTCATCTTAGCGCACCTGGATGAGCTCTATAGAGAGCATAGTCGAACTACTATATATGAGATATCGAAGCAATTGTTCGGCGCCAGGATGAAGGCAGGAGAGAGGGTTAGGGACCATGTCCTCAAAATGATATCGATGATTGAGAGATTAGAAGCTCTTGATTTTCATATGCATGCATCTCTCCAAACAGACCTTATCCTGCAGTCACTTCCTGATATCTTTTCCCAATTTGTCATGAACTTCAACTGCAATGAGATTGCATGTAACTTAGCTGGGCTAATGAACAAACTGACGACTGCCCAGTCTTAGATGAAGACAAAGGGAAAGGAAGCTGCACTTGTGATTTCTTCTGGGACTTGGAAGTCCAAGAATAAGGAGAAAAATAACAAGCAGCAGTTAGGTCCAATAGCCAAGATCGATAAAAGAAAGGGCAAGGCCCTAATAGTTCAAAAGAGTAAGGGGCCAAGAAAACGGATGTATGCCTCAACTGCGGTGAGCTAGGCCACTGGAGGAGGTATTGTCCAAAACTTGATCGTAATGCGCCTTCAGGTACGGAACTACTGGTTTTAGAAACAAATTGTTCTGTAACTGTATATTCTACTTCTTGGATACTTGATTTCGGTGAGAGTTCTCACATTTGTACAATGAATCAGGATCTGGAATGAAGTAGGAAGTTGGATTCAGGGGAGGTGATGGTCACCGTCGGAAGTGGGCACAGTATCGAGGCTTCTGATATTAGATCCCTTATGTTGGATTTAGAATCTGGTTTTATTCTTACTTTAGATGATGTACTTGTTTTGTCCAAGGGGCACAAGAATATTGTATCAATTCTGGTCATGGACCGAAAGGGATTTCACTTCTTTATTGGAGATGGGTCCTGTCGTATTTATTTCAGAAATAAATTGGTTGGTACTACTACATTATTAAATGGTTTATACCATTTGAATCTAAAGAATAAAACAACTATGAACACTATAACTCGGAAGCGTGGTAGGGATGAAACAAACCAAGCACTTAAGTTGCATCTTAGACTTGGTCATATTGGTCAGACCAGGGTTAATAAAATGGAGAAAGATGGGCTTACGGGTCCATTGGGATCAGATCCCTATCCAACTTGTGAATCTTGTCTTCAAGGCAAAATGACTAAGTTACCCTTCGCAGGGACTTTTGAAAGAGCTGCTGAAAAACTCGGATTGATTCATACCGACGTCTGTGGCCCTTTTGAAGTGGCACGAGATGGCTTTCAGTATTTCATTACATTCACTAATGACCATACTAGGTATGGGTTCGTGTACTTAATGAAACATAAGTCTGAAACTTTTGATAAATTCAAGGAATTTAAAGCCCTAGTTGAAAATCAAACATGTAACCGTGTTAAGACTCTTCGGTCAGACCGGGGTGGTGAGTACATGAGTACCGAGTTTGATCAGTTCTTAAAAGAACTAGGAATAGTGTCACAATTCACTCCTCCAACAACTCCACAATTAAATGGTGTATCATAAACAAGGAACCGAACCTTGTTGGACATGGTTCGCTCCATGCTTAACTATACTGATCTACCAATTTATCTGTGGGGTTACACGCTCCTTACTGCTGCGCATATCTTGAACAGATGTCCTTCCAAATCCGTTCCTAAGACTTCACATGAGATGTGGAGTGGTAGGAAACCAAGCCTTAATCACATTAGAATTTGGGGATGCCCTGCTTATGTCAAGAAGACTAAAGTATAAAAATTGGAAGCTAGGTCTGTGAAAGGTCGTTTCACAGGATATCCAGGGGATTCCATGGGATATCTATTCTACATGCATGAAGATCATAGGATCATTGTTGCTATACAATCACACTTCCTGGAAGATCAGTTTATTCAGGAAGGAGGGGCAGGTAGAAATATTTCTTTAGAAGAAATAAAAGAAACACCAAATGAGACACCTATGCAAGATATTAGAACCGAACCTTCTGAAATACAAACACAACCTCGCAAGTCTGGTAGAATTTCTCAATTACCTGAGAGGTATGGCTACCTGCATCAAGAGGAACTAGGTGTCCATGAGATGACAGAAAATAGTCAAGAGAATGATCCTTCTACATACGATCAAGCGATGGTAGATGTTGACTCTGCCAAGTGGCAAGAAGCTATGGAAGATGAGATAGACTCAATGCATGCTAATCATATTTGGACTTTAGTAGATCGTCCTAAAGGCATAGTGCCTATTGGAAACAAATGGATCTATAAAAGAAAGACTGATGGGGATGGCAAGGTTTATACCTATAAGTCCAGGCTTGTGGCAAAGGGTTATTCCCAAAGAAAATGAATCGATTACTTCGAGACCTTCTCGCCTGTAGCTATGATTAAGTCTATTCGCATGATGCTTGTCATAGCAGCCCATTAGATTATGAAATATGGCAAATGGATGTGAAAACGGCATTCCTAAATGGATTCCTCGAGGAGGAGATTTACATGGAACAACCTAAGGGACTCATACCTCAAACCAATATTCATAAAGTATGCAAACTTCAGCGTGTCATTTATGGACTGAAGCAAGCTTCGCGGAATTGGAATCTTCGTTTTAACGAGACAGTCAAAGAGTTTGATTTTGTGCAAAACGTAGAGGAGTCCTGTATTTACAAGAAGGTTAGTGGGAGCAAAATTGCGTTCTTAATGATATATGTAGATGACATTCTACTTATAGAAAACGACGTAGGAATACTCAGTTCTGTGAAAGCTTGGCTTTCTAAGGAGTTCTCAATGAAAGACTTGGGAGAAGCTACCTATATTCTAGGTATTTGTCTCTACCGGGATAGAGCAAAAATAATATTAGGTCTTTCCCAAGCACTCTATATAGAAAAGATCCTGAAGCGATTTAGGATGGAAGATTCTAAAAGAGGGTTCTTTCTTATGCAACCTGGTGCAAAATTTTCCTTAGAGATGTGTCCTCAAAGTGAGGAAGACAGGAAGGAAATGAGTAAGGTACCCTATGCTTCGGCAGTAGGTAGCCTCATGTACGCTATGATTTGCACTAGACCGAACATTGCCTATGCTGTGAGCGTAGTAAGTGGGTTTCAGTCAAATCCAGGGCAGGGACATTGGACTGCTGTAAAGAACATTCTTAAGTACCTAAGGAGGACTAAAGACTTGGTTCTTACATACGGCGGTGGAGAACTTAGAGTGATGGGTTATACAGACTCAGATTTTTTGGGGGACATGGATGCTCAGGCACATCAGGGTATATCTTCACTCTGAATGGTAGGGCAGTTTCTTGGAGAAGTGTCAAGCAAAGTTCGAATGCTATCTCTACATGTCAAGCCGAATATCAGGCAGCCACGGAGGCTACTAAAGAAGCTTTTTGGATTAAGAAGTTCACTGAGGAACTTCAAGTGGTTCCTAATGCGGAGAAGCCCGTGATGCTGTTTTGTGACAACGACGGAGCGGTAGCACAGGCTAAGGAGCCTAGGGATCACCACAATACCAAACATATTGCGAGAAAATATCATTTTGTGAGAGAAATGGTTCACGAAGGGAATGTTATACTGCAGAGAGTAGACACAGCAAATAACGTTGCTGATCCGCTTACCAAGCCACTATCTCAGAAGGTCTTAGAGAGACATCTAGAGAGTATGGGTATTAGATACCATAGTTTGTGGCATTGAGTACAAGTGGGAGATTATTAGGGATATGCCCTCGAATGCCACTCAGAGAATGAGAGAGTGAGAGCATTTGTATTGAAATTATGATTTTTTAATAAGGCAATAATTATTTATATATTATTGTATATCACTGCATTGTGATTTGGTATATAGAATAATAGTCCATGCATTTGAGAGCAAACATTCTACTCCTTATGGACATAAGGAGATAGGCACTGGAAGTGTTTAGAGCTCGAATGCTTAACTCGTTCGCAAGTCGATAAAACTTAACTAGGCAATAAGTTTAGACAAGACTTGTATTGTTGGAACATTTTGTTCCATACATAAATTAAAAGTGTTTTGATGATTAATGTTGATAAGCAAAACAAAACAATGAAGAGGCGAAGCCAAGCATCGAAGAAAACGAAGTGCTAAAAGCTGGAAAAACACAAAGCTAACGTACGTAACAAGGGTATGATAACGTACGTAATTTGGGCAAGCTAACGTACGTAATGGAGGTTGTATAACGTACGTAAAGGAGTTCAACCAAGTTAACGTTGGAGAAGTCAAAGTCAGCAAAGCATATAACGGATATATGACGTCAGCTGTGACGTAATGTTAACGTACGTAACGAAGTCATTACTAACGTACGTAACCAAAGAAACGAAACTCACTGGACTAAAACTGGACTAGGCTAACGTACGTAACCGTGGGAGGTTAACGTACGTAATGAAGCTTACGTACGTAATATGAATGTGATAGCGTACGTAATGCAGTATGCAGCAGCTAACGGCTAGTTTGAAGATGGAGCCTATAAATACCATCCCTATGGTATTGTTTGAGTACAACAACCTTGAGCAAATTGTCTATTCTTGTGATATTATTACACACATTCTTGTTGTTGATATTGAGCTTAATTGTAAGTGTTTGAGTGAGAATTCACGAAAACATACACGAGTGGTAAAAGAAAAGATACGATTGGATTCGGTGTTATTAGGATCAAGGATCCGGCATTGTTAGAATCGCAATCGCTATCTTCGTGAGGTTTATCTAGTACCCATAGAAAGCTAGAGCGGTTGATTCCTTGTCCGATAGAAAAGGAAAAAGGTTTAACTTGGACCGACGCAAAGACAAGTACGAGTGGTTTATCACGGACCAATAGAAGACGTGATTGTAACGGTTATACCTCGACCGATAGAAGAGAGGCGTAGAGGTTTTTATCTTGATCCTATAGAAAAAGATACCGAGAGAGGACGTAGGCTCGATTATAGCCGAACCTCTATATATCCTCGTGTCCTTTATTTTCCGCACCTTTTATTTACGCTTCCGCAAACGGCGCAAATATCCGAATCGGTACCCAACATTTGGTATCGGAGCGGTACTCAATCTGTGATTAACATCCAAGGAGAAGATCCAAAATGGCTTTTCAAATGGCTCCCGTCGAAGGCCTTGCTCTCAACCGACCACCATTCTTTGATGGCTCAAATTATTTGACGTGGAAGAAGAAGATGTCGATATTCATCCGAGCATACGACATCGAAATTTGGAAGATTATTTGCCTTGGCCCGAAAGTTCCAATCAAATCCGACGGTACGCTCAAATCTTTCGAAGAATACGACGATGCCGATTGGAAAAATGACCATCTAAATTGTAAGGCTACTCAACTCTTATTTTGTGCCTTAAATCCCGAAGAGGTCAATCGAATCTCGTCGTGTGAGAGTGCGAAAGAAATATGGAAAATTCTAGAAATCACACACGAAGGAACGACTCAAGTCAAGGAGACGAAAATCAATATGCTTCTCCATGACTACGAGTTATTCATGATGAAAGGAGACGAGTCCATCACCAATATGCTCGATCGATTCTCGGTCATCACAAATGGACTTGCGTCATTCGGAAAACCATTATCTAGTAGTGAAAAAGTTAAGAAAATTTTACGATCACTACCTAGCGAATGGGATGGCACCGTGACCGCAATTATGGAATCCAAAGATCTCAACACGCTCGATTTTAGCGCCCTCGTTGTTTCGCTAATTAATTATGAGATCGTGTTAAAATCACGAAGTGTCAAGCCGAAGCCGAAGGAACGATCGTTAGCCATGAAGGCTAAGATATCGAGGAAGAAAGAAGAAATCCCGGTGGAGGAAAGCGACGAAGAAGCGGCATATTATGCCAAGAATATTAATAAATTCCAAACATTATTAAACCGGAGGAAGAAGGATATCTCGAGCGAAACGAAGAAATTCGACAACTCTTGTCGAATATGTGGAAAACCAGGCCACTTCGCTAAGCATTGCCGTGCCAAACCCAAGAAGGAGGTTCTCGTAGCAACATGGAGCGATGAAGACGAAGACGATGATTTCATCAATCAAAATAATCTCGCTCTCATGGCGGAGTTCGTTCGGCAATGACGTCGAAAGCCAAGTAAGTACATCCTCCCGTGACGAACTTTTTGATGCATTTGAATTACTTCATACGGATTTTCAAAATGCATTATCGGAAATCAAATCCCTTAAGTCTAAAATTAAATCCTTGGAAATTGAAAATTCCAAAATTATCGAAAAGGGAAAATTTGTTGAAATCGATCATTCAAAGTGCATTGAAAATGAGAATATTTTGAAGAATGATCTTTTAAAAGTTCAAGATGAACTAAAAATTTTGACAAAGAAATTTTCGTGCGGCAACGATAAATTTGAACAAATGTTATGTGTTCAAAAATATACTCTAAATAAAGAGGGGTTAGGATTCAAACCACGTTCGAAAAATGAATCCGTTAATTTTAAAATACCCCATTGCGAAAAGTGTTTAAAAATCGGGCATCATATTTCAAGTTGCAAAAGCCCGAAGCGGACGATAAAAATTAAGAAAATTTGGGTTCCTAAAGGAACAATCGTTTCAAATATCGTCTACGTTTCTAAACAAAAACCAACTATAGGTTGGATCCCCAAAAATTGATTTTTGTATTTTACTCAGGGGGAGTATTTTTTTAAGGGGAGATAATATTTTCAGGGGGAGTTTTTACCCTTTATGCATTTATTTATCATAAATTGATATCGTGCATATTCTACATTTTGGTATCATTAAATTCAATTGCTACTTTTTTTACTTTTTGATGAAAACAAAAAGGGGGAGAGAAAGGAGAAAAAAAAAAGGAAAAATGGGATTTACCCTAAAAGGGGGAGAATCGAAGGAGTTGAAAAATGAAAAGGAGAAGTCGAAAAAAAAATGACAGAAAAAGAAAAATGAGGAGACGTCGAAAAGACGATGAAAAATTAATAAAAGTGAGAAAAGAAAAGGAGAAAAGAAAAGAACGAGTCGAAAAAGAAATGAGAGAAGATTCTAACGAAACGGACAAAGTCGAAAAATTTGGTCTGTAAAGATATACATATATTTGTATTTTTGCAGGAAAATCCAATTGACGTATTGTTGTTTTGTAATCATCAAAAAGGGGGAGATTGTTGGAACATTTTGTTCCATACATAAATTAAAAGTGTTTTGATGATTAATGTTGATAAGCAAAACAAAACAATGAAGAGGCGAAGCCAAGCATCGAAGAAAACGAAGTGCTAAAAGCTGGAAAAACACAAAGCTAACGTACGTAACAAGGGTATGATAACGTACGTAATTTGGGCAAGCTAACGTACGTAATGGAGGTTGTATAACGTACGTAAAGGAGTTCAACCAAGTGAACGTTGGAGAAGTCAAAGTCAGCAAAGCATACAACGGATATATGACGTCAGCTGTGACGTAATGTTAACGTACGTAACGAAGTCATTACTAACGTACGTAACCAAAGAAACGAAACTCACTGGACTGAAACTGGACTAGGCTAACGTACGTAACCTGGGGAGGTTAACGTACGTAATGAAGCTTACGTACGTAATATGAATGTGATAGCGTACGTAATGCAGTGACCAGCAGATAACGGCTAGTTTGAAGATGGAGCCTATAAATACCATCCCTATGGTATTGTTTGAGTACAACAACCTTGAGCAAATTGTCTATTCTTGTGATATTATTACACACATTCTTGTTGTTGATATTGAGCTTAATTGTAAGTGTTTGAGTGAGAATTCACGAAAACATACACGAGTGGTAAAAGAAAAGATACGATTGGATTCGGTGTTATTAGGATCAAGGATCCGGCATTGTTAGAATCGCAATCGCTATCTTCGTGAGGTTTATCTAGTACCCATAGAAAGCTAGAGCGGCTGATTCCTTGTCCGATAGAAAAGGAAAACGGTTTAACTTGGACCGACGCAAAGACAAGTACGAGTGGTTTATCACGGACCAATAGAAGACGTGATTGTAACGGTTATACCTCGACCGATAGAAGAGAGGCGTAGAGGTTTTTATCTTGATCCTATAGAAAAAGATACCGAGAGAGGACGTAGGCTCGATTATAGCCGAACCTCTATATATCCTCGTGTCCTTTATTTTCCGCACCTTTTATTTACGCTTCCGCAAACGGCGCAAATATCCGAATCGGTACCCAACATGTATAACGTGTACTTTGACATGTAGAGTGCCGGTCTTCACTAAGGGTTAGTGGGAGCACACGTTATAGGTATGCTAATGAGATTAGCATACTCTAACACGACTCACCTCGATTCGGTTACATGGATATCACTCAGGGATTGTTAATGACTGAATTGAAAGGTTGTGATAAGTATACGTGGACTTTTGACTTGAGGTTTCAGTAGGAGATGTCTTGTGACATCAAGTTAGTCATTAGAGTAGTTCGATCCAATCGCCGGTTGGTTGGGTCAACCTCAAAATGCAACTTAGTGGGCAAGTAGCGGTCTCTACTGAATACCAAGATAGAATTCTTTCTCCTGTAAGTGAGTAGGTAAATGTCCTATGCGGTTAATGGAAAATGAGATCATAAGTATTTAGAGTTAGTTGTATTTGATACACGCGATCTCGATGATCTCAGTTTGCATTAACAGAAAGGATATAGTCAAGTTACAGTAGGGTTTGACTTTATCGTGACCCTAATACTTGACCGGGACATATGATTGAAGGGTTTATACGTATACGGTATTCATGACATAATGGTTTTGGAATGATCCGATCATTCGTTCTTAGTTGGGTTACGGTACGAAGCATTAGACTGGCTAAGTGTTACCCGTACTCCTTGGTTCCTCCATTGCCGACTAAGACGGACCTACGGAGTCGCACACAAGGATATTTGATGGATAAATATGTATTTATTATCTCTTAATTAATATTGGATATTAGATATCTAATTTGATTTATTTGATAAATCATGCGGTCTAGTGCATTGAAATTAATTACCGGGTAATGAATTTAATTCATAAATAATTATTTCTTGGAAATATATTATTATAATTTTGTATTTGATAAAATTAATTAATGAAGTATAAATACATTTGGGATAAAACGAAGTGTATTTAACGGACTAGACACGCGAATGTCCGGTACACAAACCGAGTGGCTCGGCTCGTTTTCTCACCTAAGCTCAAGTGGGCCGCCCCCTATCATGCTTGGAAATTCACCATGTGTTGTGTGGGGTGTGTTAGTCATATTTTACAAGGTTGAGGACAAAATGCATGAGGTTTGGAATCTCATAATTGTAACACCCCAAACTAGGCGGATATTACAGTGCCGTGGACCCCCGACTGGGACCCACCAGACTAATGAAAATGAGTAAATTACGCAGGGTAAATGTAGTACCGAACCACATTACACAATTAATTACTCCGATAAGGAGTTTCATACAACACACCTGGATGATATCAATACAAGTATATTTTATATGGAGATAAAATATACAACAACGAGTGAAATGAATATTCAAATGGAATGTCTGCAATGGAATAAATGAAGGAAACATAAATGATGAAAAGTGAGGGGCCCCTACTAGTATCACTGGACTCCTCGCCGTCACCGTGCTCTCCCGTGCTTTAGCCTTGCCATGACACGAAAGCAGTATCCCCAACGGGCCGCCATACGAACAACAATCCTCAAGAGTTGAAAATACACAATCATGAGTTATCCACGGTTATACAATATCCAGCCGAAACATACGCAATCAAAAATGTTATATGAATCAACAAATGATACGGCTCAAAGGAATGGCGCCACACTACGTCCGGGATGGAAATGTGTCCGTGCACAAGCCACCAACGAGTATCGATCGAATAAACGTGTGGTCTTGTACCTAATCAGTCTCACGAAGCCATCAACTCGTGTGCACAGTCCAATGTGAGGCCACCAACCAACACACGACTATAATGTGCCCGACATGAAAATCCTACACATACCAACCGGCACGCCAGTATGACCCGGAATGCCACAATATGACAAGAGTGACAACGAAAATGAATCATGACTCACCAAGATTAAATGATGGTGAAATGAATGGCGACTTAATGAAATGATTGGAACCGTCGTTCCTTATGACTGAGGTGATTAATTGACAATGACAAGTTTTGATATGGTTAATACAATGATGAATGAGTTACGATTATGAATGAACAACCTCAAAAGGAATGAATATCCTTTTAACCGAGTAAGAATTAACTTACACAATACCGATGAAGAATGTCCGTCCACGAACAACGTCCTAAATGAAATGCCGGTCGCTCGAACAACCTTGAATAACAATAATTACCAACAACCGTTCAATACACGTATCAAGCAACTAAACACGACTAACCCAAAGGTCGAAAACAACGATAATCAAACTCATAGGGGCATTCCAACGAATACGTAACCAACCACACGACTTCGAAAATATCGATCCGAATATATCGAAACCAACACCAAAATGAGTATATCGAACTAACAAAACACTTCAATGATATCAATAATCCATTAGGAATCCACAATTCGAGATTACAACTACATTAATCGGAAAATTCCCAAATAACTGAAGTCAACCCCAAGGGTTCTTGAAATAATTCCGAAAATAACCATTAAATCCGTAAGAATATACTTATCCAAGGTAGATAATCCATATCTAACATATTCCAATGATAATCCAAGCTTACACGAAGAAATCGGAAGGAAAAACCCAAAAACCGAAATTCTAGATCCAAGAGATTAATACCTTTGATTCGATGTTAATGAGATGATGAAGTGATGATAATCCAACTCAAAGACTTGAAGATGATGATGGATGATAGAAGCTCGAAGAAAACTCTCCAAAATGCCCAAAATCGCCCGAAACCGATGAGGGAATGAGAAAGGATGATAAAATGACGAACTCAGGCTAACTGTCCAATATATAGCCATTCCAGGTTAGCGTGCGCTAGCCGCATGCGTAGCGTGCGCTAACGGGTAATTTGGGTAGTCCGGTACCTTGTCCGAACACGGTAGCGCGCGCTACGTACCCTTTTGTAGCGTGCGCTACGGTCATGCCAATAGCGTGCGATAATACCCAATGTTAGCGGGCGCTAACGAATTATGTGATGCCCGATCTGGAATCGAAACCTTGTCCTCGATCTGATCTCGATAGCGTGCGCTACAACCAACGATTAGCGTGCGCTATAATATCGATTGCGTACGCTAAATATCACTCATAGCGTGCGCTATGAATTAATCGATGCGATCCGGTAGCCACTGGACTCAACACGATCCGTCCCTAGCGCGCGCTACTCCACATATTTAGCGTGCGCTACTACAACCCGCTAGCGCGCGCTACTTACCACTCGTAGCGTGCGCTACAAATAACTCACTGCGATCGGTACCTTACGATCGCAGCAGTAACATTAGCGTGCGCTAATGCTGAGTGGTAGCGTGCGCTACCTGTACTCAATTAGCGTACGCTAAAAAGAGTACGTAGCGTGCGCTACTCCTCACGCACAGCCCACAACGAAAATGACAACGATGATAAACACGGCACGAAACTCCAATTAGATTAGTGACGAATGACGATTGATACACGATATAATTACTATGAATGATGAATACCATGATTGAATATGAGTGACAATTGATCATTAATGAGTGAAATTACTGAGTATCAATTGCTGAATGATAAATACTGAATGATAATTACTGAATTACAACCGGGTATTATATACACCCCCCCTTAAAAGAGTTTCGTCCCCGAAACTAAGGGTCAAACAACTCGGGATAACTCTCCCGCATACTATCCTCGGTTTCCCACCTAGCCTCTTCGACTCCGTGTCTAGACCACTGAATTTTAACCAAAGGAATCGTCTTATTCCTCAACTGCTTGATTCACCGCTCTAAAACTCGTATAGGACGTTCCTCATATGAATGATCATCGGCAATCTCGATTTCATCGAACTGAAGTATGTGACTCGGGTCGGCAACATACTTCCGCAACTGAGATACGTGAAACACATTATGAATTCGGCTCAGCGGAGGTAAAGCCAATCGGTAAGCTAACTCGCCTACTCGATCCGAATCTCAAGCGGTCCAATGAATCTCGGACTCAACTTACCCCTCTTCCCAAAGCGGAAGATACCACGACTCGGGAGACCTTGACCAAAACATGGTCACCCGCCTCGAACTCTAGCAGTCGGCGACAATTATACGCATATGATTTCGCCGACTCGAGCGGTCAACAAGCGACTTGATCAAAGCTACCTTCTCACGGGCGGCTATAAGCATATCGGGCTCGGTTCCGATTGATTCGATAGGTCATCCCAACACAAAGGAGATCGACAACGACGACCGTACAAGGCCTCGTAAGGTGCCATCTTAATCGAAGCATGCCAACTATTATTATACGTGAACTCGATCAATGGTAGTTGGGCTTCCCAATCGTCTTTCCAATCGAGGACGCATGCCCTCAACATGTCCTCTAAGGTCTGAATAGTCCTCTCTGATTGTCCGTCTGACCGAGGTGAAAAGCTGCGAGATTAAGCTGAGTTCCCATAGCACGATGAACTAATTTCCAAAAATGAGACACAAATCGTCCGTCACGATCGGAAACGATACTTTTAGGAGTACCGTGCAATCTCACTATCTCCTTGATGAATAATTGGGCCAGTCTCTCGGGACCCCACGTATCCTTGATTTCAAGGAAATGAGCCGATTTAGTTAAGCGGTCCACGATCACCCAGATCGTATTCATGCCACGACGACTCATCGGCAAACTCGTGATGAAATCCATAGAAATGTCTTCCCACTTCCATTCTGTAATAGGGAGAGGTTTCAGCATCCCCGCTGGTCGCTGGTGTTCAATCTTAACTTGTTGACAGGTTAAGCATCTCGAAACAAATTCTGCGACTTCTCGCTTCATATTACTCCACCAGTAATTTTGTTTCAAGTCCTTATACATCTTACTAGACCCCGGATGAACAGAATAAGGGGTAGCATGAGCTTCTTTCAAAATCGAGTTTTTCAACTCGTCATTCGCCGGTACGCATAACCGATTCTTAAAACGCAGAAGTCCATCCTCGTTAACCACAAATCCAGGGTCTTTCCCCTGAGTCACATCCTCTCGAATGCGTAACAAAAATGGGTCCACACCCTGATTCTCCCTGATCGCCTCCTCAAGTGACAATGAAATCTACAACGTACAAAGTTGCCCTTGTACTCGCTGTAACCAGACCTCGATCTCGGGTCTCAGAAATTCTCTTTGAAGTTCCTTCGAATTGTGTCGAGCAAGCATCTGCTCCTGAACGGACTTACGACTCAAGGCATCGGCGAAAACGTTTGCCTTGCCCGGGTGGTAAAGGATCTCGATATCATAATCTTTGATTAGTTCCAACCACCGTCTCTGTCGCATATTTAACTCCTTCTGAGTAAATATATACTTTAAACTCTTATGATCGGTGAATATCTGACAGGTAACGCCATAAAGATAATGACGCCAAATCTTCAATGCGAACACCACATTGCTAGCTCCAGGTCGTGGGTCGGATAATTAACCTCGTAAGGTCTCAATTGCCGTGAAGCATAAACGATAACTTTCCGTTACGCATGAGTACACATCCGAGACCTGTCCGACGCATCACTATAGACCACAAATCCCTCCGTCCCTTGCGGTAAAGAAAGGGCAGTGCTGAAGTTAACCGGCTCTTGAGTTCCTCAAAACTCTGTTGACACGCGTCGGACCACGTGTATTTCTTATCCTTCCGTAAAAGGTTCATCATGGGTTGAGCGATTTTAGAAAATCCCTCCACAAATCGCCGATAATAACCCGCTAATCCGAGGAAACTTCGGATTTCCTTAACATTCTTCGGAGGTAGCCAATCTCGAATAGCCTCCGTCTTCTGAGGATCGACACGAACTGCTCGATGAAATTACGTGTCCGAGAAACGTCACTTCGGACATCCAAAACTCACATTTGGAAAACTTCCCATAAAGTTGTTCTCGCCTCAACACGTCGAGAACTTGATGAAGGTGAGACTCGTGTTCCTCCCGGTCACGAGAATAAATCAAAATGTCATCAATGAAGACAACTACGAACTGATCCAGATAGTCTATGAAAACCCGATTCATTAATTCCATGAATACCGCAGGTGCATTAGTCAACCCAAACGGCATAACCACAAACTCATAATGACCATAGCGTGTTTGAAACGCCGTCTTTGCGATATCCGACTCTCGAATCCGCAATTGATGATATCCAGATCTTAAGTCGATCTTGGAAAATACTGAAGCTCCCTGAAGTTGATCTAAGAGGTCATCAATACGGGGTAAAGGATACTTATTCTTGATCGTCACCCGGTTCAATTCTCGGTAATCAATACACAAGCGGAACGAACCATCCCTCTTCTTGACAAATAACACTGGTGCTCCCCACGGGGATGCACTCGGTCGAATATAACCCTTCTCGAACAATTCCTCAAGTTGGTTCTTTAATTCCTGCATTTCGGTCGGGGCCATCCGGTACGGTGCCTTCGATATCGGGGACGTACCAGGCTCCAACTCAATCGTGAATTCCACATCCCTCTGTGGAGGCAAACCATGTAACTCGTCTGGAAAAACATCGGCATATTCCTTCACTACCGGAATGTCCGTCAACATTACTGATGATTTCTCGGTTTTGGTCATATAGCACCAATAACCGTCACATCCCTGATTGAGTAATCTTACTGCTTTCATCAAATTAATGAGCTTACCAGAACAGCCGGGATTACCTCCCTGAAACGTGCATTCGACCCCATGCGAAATGATAGTGATCATACGCTTAGGTACACTAATGTTGGAATCTTGACTTTCCATCCAATCAATACCCAAGATAGCGTCATCCTCGGCAAATCTACTACGATTAGGTCCGGCCATATACGACCATGAAGTGAATCGGACAATTACGAATCTCACGATTTCCGACAATTCGTCTACGATCGGGTAGACCAATGACATAAGGCTCACAACTAGTAGCACTACCCAGACGTAGTCTACTCAAACATGACTCGGAAATGAATGAATGCGATGCACCGGTATCAAAAAGGGTACACACGAGTTGAGATAGAATATCGAGTGTACACGAGATCATCCGGCCTCGGATCGTCGGTCTTCTTCATCTCATAAATTCGGGGCTTGCCGGCCCTCAACCGGATGCTCCGTCGATAGCTCTTGGCTCCGCCTTTAGCTCTGTCGTCTTGAGCAGCCGACCGAGTGGCCTGATTACGCACCGCTGAATGACACAGGGCTTGAGATGGCGTCGGAGTGGGTTTAGAGTCCCTACGGCAAAACGGGCCCTATGCCCGGCAACCCTGATTGTGGCACGTGATCGCCGGACATTTGGTGCTGAAATGACCTGTTCTTCACGGTTGAAACAGGTGATGGCCGAGGCCGCTCGCGGCCGAGATTCCGCGGGTTTAGGCGTCATCGGAGGACGCTCGAGAAAAGGTAGAGCCCGCACGTGGTTTCTTGAAAGTGGCACGACTCCGTCGACCGACACGGTTCTTAGACTTCTTGCGGTGATGAGGGTTGTTGCTTAGCAATTTCCTTAGCGAAGCTCGTAAGTGAGCTTTCTCAATGAACTCGGCAGTGGCACAATTATGATTAAGCAAGTAGCCGCATACGAGGTTTGACCTCTTGTGAAATACTTGATCTTGTCCGCCTCAGTCAATGATAGATGAGGCGAACGGAAGAAGTTCTGAAATTTTTCGGCGATGGCGAGAACATCATCATCCATCGAAAGGTCGGGAGTGAGTAGTTCCGACAACTTGGCCTCCCGAGTGGGGCCGGATAGTACCTCTCCATCATGAGGGTCTTGGTGATCCCAAGTACATGATCCGTCGTGGGCTTCAACGATAGCCACCATGAATGAGCGCTCTTACCAAGATAGTAAGCCGCAATGAAACTTTATGCCCTTCGGGGCAATCCACCATAGCAAATAACTTCTCGAAATGCTCAAGCCAATGGACAATATCCGCGGCTCGGATGAGCCCTCAAAGGTAGGTGGTATTTGGCGAGAGATATCGCTAATGATATTGCTTACACCCTCTCTTGCCTGCGAGGTGGCGGCGGAGGAGCTGTTGATTTTGAGTAGTGGAGTTATGCATCGCCTCCATTAGTTGTGCCATCTCGAGTCATTTGGGCCATCATGCCTGCATAAAGGCGAGTGGGTCGACTCGAACACCCTCCGACCGAGCCGTGTCCCGGGTTCGACTCACGATAGCGAATGATCACGTCGAGGTGAATGAGTGGCGTCGTCGCTCGATGAGTTAGCATTATTCCTGGCATTCGCACGTGTATTCACACGAGTTCTCGGGATTCGGCCCGCTCCACGGCCTCGTCCTCCACGTCCTCTGCCAGCCCTTTCCATACTGAAGTGTAAAGTCATATGATGATTATATATCTCGCATGAGTATCACATTATGATTATATTATGAAGTGATGAAAATGAGCATACGCGCTCAAATACAGCGATTACATGAATGATTAATTGACGTGACATGATTATCTGATGAAATTACTGAAATGATTATCTTGAACAATTTAACAAGATTGATGATATGATCTTCAAGTTCAACAACTGAGTAATGAAATGAATTGAGTGATTAATGAGTTAACATTATCGACTTGATCACAATTGAAGATGACGAATGAGGATTGTTAACTGATGAATTATGAATGAATGATTATTGCCAGAAATTATACCATGGCATCAGAAATCTTACAGTTCTTGGTCTGATTGGCTCAGCATTTGCACAGGTCACACGTGACGCGAAAGTCCAATGATACTAGTCCGATGACGATGATTTCAAATGAGACATGACTCGGAAGGTAGTATTCAAAACCACGCTCCGATACCAACTCTGTAACACCCCAAACTAGGCGGATATTACAGTGTCGTGGACCCCAGTAGGACCCACCGGCGAATGAAAATGAGTAAATTACGCAGGTAAATGTAGTACCGAACCACATTAATCAATTAATTAATCCGATTAGGAGTTTCATTCAACTACACCAGGATGATTCTGAATACAATTATTTTTTATATGGTGATAAAATATACAAACCTGAGTGAAATGAATATTCAAACGGAATGTCTGAAGCGGAATAAATGAAGGAATCATATATGGCCGAAAAGACTGGGCTCCTACTAGTATCACCAGGACTCCTCGCCATCACCGTGCTCTCCCGTGCTTTAGCCTTGCCATGACAAAGCAGTATCCCCAACGGGTCGATTTACTGAGAACAACAATCCTCAAGAGTTGAAAATACACAATCATGAGTTATCCACGGTTATACAATATCCTGTCGAAACATACGCAATCAAACATGCTATATGAATCAACAAATGATACGGCTCAAAGGAATGGCGCCACACTACGTCCGGGATGGAAATGTGTCCGTGCACAAGCCACCAATGAGTATCGATCGAATACACGTGTGGTCTTATACCTAATCAGTCTCACGAAGCCATCAACTCGTGTGCACAGTCCAATGTGAGGCCACAAACGAACACACGACTATAATGTGCCCGACATGAAAATCCTACACATACCAACCGGCACGCCAGTATGACCCGGAATGCCATAATATGACAAGAGTGACAACGAAAATGAATCATGACTCACCAAGATTAAATGATGGTGAAATGAATGACAGCTTAATGAAATGATTGGAACCGTCGTTCCTTATGACTGAGGTGATTAATTGACAATGACAAGTTTTGATACGGTTAATACAATGATGAATGAGTTACGATTATGAATGAACAACCTCAAAAGGAATGAATATCCTTTTAACCGAGTAAGAATTAACTTACACAATACCGATGAAGAATGTCCGTCCACGAACAACGTCCTAAATGAAATGCCGGTCGCTCGAACAACCTTGAATAACAATAATTACCAACAACCGTTCAATACACGTATCAAGCAACTAAACACGACTAACCCAAAGGTCGAAAACAACGATAATCAAACTCATAGGGGCATTCCAACGAATACGTAACCAACCACACGACTTCGAAAATATCCAATCCCAAATATATCGAAACCAACACCAAAATGAGTATATCGAACTAACAAAACACTTCAATGATATGAATAATCCATTAGGAATCCACAATTCGAGATTACAACTACATTAATCGGAAAATCCCCAAATAACCGAAGTCAACCCCAAGGGTTCTTGAAATAATTCCGAAAATAACCATTAAATCCATAAGAATATACTTATCCAAGGTAGATAATCCATATCTAACATATTCCAATGATAATCCAAGCTTACACGAAGAAATTGGAAGGAAAAACCCAAAAATCCGAAATTCTAGATCCAAGAGATTAATACCTTTGATTCGATGTTAAGGAGATGATGAAGTGATGATAATCGAACTCAAAGACTTGACGATGATGATGGATGATAGAAGCTCGAAGAGAACTCTCCAAAATGCCCGAAATCGCCCGAAACCGAGGAGGGAATGAGAAAGGATGATGAAATGACGAACTCGGGCTAAGCTGTCGATATATAGCCATTCCGGGTTAGCGTGCGCTAGCTCATGCGTAGCATGCGCTAACGGGTAATTTGGGTAGTCCGGTACCTTTGTCCAGAACACGGTAGCGCGCGCTACGTACCCTTTTGTAGCGTGCGCTACGGTCATGCCATTAGCGTGCGTTAATACCAAATGTTAGCGTGCGCTAACGAATTATGTGATGCCCGATCGGAATCCGAAACCTTGTCCTCGATCTGATCTCGATAGCGTGCGCTACAACCAACGATTAGCGTGCGCTATAATATCGATGCGTCGCTAAATATCACTCATAGCGTGCGCTATGAATTAATCGATGCGATCCGGTAGCCGCTTTGGACTCAACACGATCCGTCCCTAGCGCGTGCTACTCCACATATTTAGCGTGCGCTACTACAACCGCTAGCGCGCGCTACTTACCACTCGTAGCGTGCGCTACAAATGCTCACTGCGGTCCGGTACCTTACGGACTACAACGAGTAACATTAGCGTGCGCTAATGCTGAGTGGTAGCGTGCGCTACCTGTACTCAATTAGCGTACGCTAAAAAGAGTACGTAGCGTGCGCTACTCCTCACGCACAGCCCACAACGAAAATGACAACGATGATAAACACGGCACGAAACTCCAATTAGATTAGTGACGAATGACGATTGATACACGATACAATTACTATGAATGATGAATACCATGATTGAATATGAGTGACAATTGATCATTAATGAGTGAAATTACTGAGTATCAATTACTGAATGATAAATACTGAATGATAATTACTGAATTACAACCGGGTATTACAATAATTTTGATATCACTTTGTATTATATATAGAGATATTTTCACACCCCATGGCAAGAGTTGACAAACACACACACTCAAAAATCTGATCTATAGCCGTGAGTTCATCATAGAGGGGAGAGAAAATAATTTCTTTCATTTTGTTCATCTTAGAGAGAAAGAAAAGGAAGAAGAGAAGAGAAGAAAAATATTGTGTCGATTCCTGGCCGTGTTCTTTGAGAACCAACTGAAATACTATTTTTCCGATCAATGCGTGTTAAGTAGAGACATTCGGAATTTTCGGTGTTGGATCATTCAACAATCTTCAACGAATTTGATTCATGTTCGTGTCGGTAACCGGGAAAAGGCTTGCTCGGGTTTTTCCTTCGAAGATTATATTATCAAAGGACTACGAGGGTAAGTATTCTTTGATTTTCATCCTTGTTATTTTAATTCATTTATATGATGCTTGCTCGATCTATTTTTTGGAGTTTGGTTTTATCCGGTTCGACCGATTTATTTTCCGCTGCATATCTCGATTTTATTCACCGAATCCCAACACCGTGTTCACATATTCTTTATGGTTTCAAGTCTATGGGCATTACGGACTTTCCAGCTAAAAGTATACATAATCATTGGCTGATTGAAACAGGAAAGAGAATTAGGATTTTGTTTGCAGAGTCATTCGCAATGCCTGAAGTACAGCGCACTCGATTAGGCCTACTATACAAGTAGTTTGTCAAATTATATCAATTGTTGTCGCAAGATGATTCACAATTCACTAACTCGTTGAAGAAGTTGAGAAAAATTACAAAAGATATAGAAGATAGTAGGGGTGAAGTTGGAGATGATGAAAAAGTAGAGTGCAATCATGGGGTTGGTCCGCGTGTTGAAGCAAATTATGGCATACGTGACCCTATAAAAGTTAAGTCGAAGGGTGATACACCGCGACAAAAGTAAAATTGCGGACTATGCGGGTATGTCGTTTTCCTATTTCTACATATCCTTTTAAATGTCAATATATCTGTGTGAATGTTCAACTTATTCATTTTTTGGCATGTTGACAGAGTGCCAGGCCACAACCGTGTTACATGTCCAAAGAATTCTGCAAACGGAAAACAACATGAAGATGTCCGTCCAAGGACTCGGGATAAAACAAATTCAGCCACACTGTCACAAAACTGTGTATTTGATGCAGGTATATGATATATTGAGGTACATATATTTTATTTTTATTTCTTACATTTCTGCTATCTTTGACAATTGAAATTGGTTGCAAGCTTCTCATCGAGTTGAATGTTGTATATGCTACTTGAGTCATATGTATTTAGATTTTATGAAGAAGAGTCAAGTAACTATGATGACTGTAACACCCCCAAAAATCATCCGAGAATATTACAGTGCCGTGAGCCCCGCGCCGGAACCCACCAGGCTAAAACTCATTTTCGCAAATGTTTCAAATACGCTAAAGAGGCAAATACGGTAATATTTCAAATACCTAAATATTTTCCAAAACATAGATCTCAAATACCGTCATACAATACCAGTTGAAAGTATAAGGCGAAATGCCAAATCTCGACAGTTTCAAAATGTAGGCTAAGCCACCACTTAAACGTACCGACAAAAAAAATTTAGGGAAGAAGGGTTTAACGAAATAACCCAAATTTACGAAATATCCAAAAAGGCCATTTTGAAATATACACACGCAGCGGATAAAAACACAATTCAAAATATACATTTGCAGCGGAATAAAACAACCAGTAAAAACTCAGTTCTCAAATACATGCCACAACCAGTATCACCCGGGAAGCTCATCCCTTCACGACCGCTACTAGCTCGATCTCCGAGTACCTAAAAATAAATCCCACGACGGGGTCAGCCACAATACTCAACAATGATAACGGTCACATCCTCATAAATAATTACATACCAATGTAATAACATAATAAGAATACTACCAACATAATCTTACCGTCATAACCTCACCAACCCATAGCAATCCATAACAAACCAATCCTTACCATAATCCACATTTCGCATTCTCAAATAACAAAATTAACTCAACTACAACCATCTGTACCATATTCCAACAATACTAAGAATCCTAAAAACATCATCAGAACTCATAAGTGTGGAATGAACCATCTGTGCCAAATCCTGTCCGTCGGATTGCACCGTCAAATCTCAATCCGGATAAAACCAAATATACACAATATATCTGTAAATCAACTACCACAAAACAATAATAACAAGTCTCGAAACATCGACGTGCAGTCCGAATGCTCATACGATAAAAAAGAATGATCAACCAATAGATCAACCGAGAATATCATCAACATGATAAACTCCAATACGACAAACAAAGGATCAACGATAACCGAGAATAACATCAACATGATAAACTCCAACACGATCAACAAAGGATCAACAATAACCGTGAATACCCTCAAAATGGTAAACTCCAAACACGAGCAACAAAAGATCAACAATAACCGAGAATACCCTCAACATGGTAAACTCCAAACACGGTCAACAAAGGATCTCAAAGAAATAACCCCGACTGTTGAACATACCCCTCGGGCGTATGAACAACCAGTCGCAAATCGTCGAACATACCCTACCATAAATGGAGGATGAACGACCAATCAATATGGCTCAAAGATGGACGTCACAGTACGCCCGATCCGGAAATGTGTCCGTGCACAAGCCATCCTGGATATCGATCAAATACACGTATGGTCTTGTACCTAATCAATCTCACGAAGTACGTCTCGTGCGCACAGCTCAATGTGAGGACATGAACCCATCACATGACTATGCGTGCCCGCCCTGAAAATCCTACACATAACCAATCGGCACGCAGATATGACTCCAGATATGTCACGATGCAACATGACAACGAAACTCAAGGAATAACATATCTAATAAGGATCAAAAGACTCACCAAAGTAAACAATGACACACGGATAATGAAAGATCGACATGACCGACAATATCCGGAACAACCATCCTGGGATCACAATCCCCAATGGATAATCCATACGATCAACAATCTCAGACAACAGTTCGGGGATCAACATCCCTCAACGAAACAATCAACACAACCGTTAATACTGACAATAGTCCTGGGATCAACATCCCTCAACGAACAACCAATAAGAATTTCATTATACGGAACCTCAACATGCAACCCACACGACAATTCAACAGAATAATTATCCTAATAACTGAACGATACTTAAATTACCTCAAAGTCGAAGACAATGTCCTTTCCACGAACAAACAACCGTGAACAAATATCCAAATGATTCAAAGAACCTCAATGAAATACAGTCAATTCAGTACCAATATACCTTTATCACGATACCAATGTCATCACGATAACCACCCTCGATATCTGACAATCCATAACACAGACCAAAGATAACCCACGTATCTGTCTTCAATCAAACATAATTATATCATATACATTATGATTTATCCCAAACCAAAACATGATAAACAAATCATCACCCCGACAGTTTACATTTATAATATCATTGCTATATGGATTATAAATGAAATAAAAACGAAAGCATTCATTAAATATTATAAACTGAACAAGTATAAACTTGCCTCGGTACCGATACAACGAAGCCGTTACCAAATCCATTGCCTTTGTATACGAGCTCCTCAGCCCCGACCAAAAGCAATATATGAACTCTTAAACCTCCTCAACCGCAACACAACGATCATAATCAACGATCAATTATCACAACCTATTACTGTTAGGAGTATGCCCTCGAATGCCACTCAGAGGATGTTGAGTGAGGGCATTGTACTTGTAATTATGTAAATCATTTATATAAGGCAATGAATATTTCTTTATTTACTGGTAGTTACTGGCATTCCTAACTCGTAAATATATATATAGAAACTAGTCCGTATATTTGAGAGCAAAACGTTCTACTCCTTATTAGATAAGGGGGTAGGCACTGGAAAGGTTTATAGATCAAATACTTAATCATTCGCAAGTCTATGAAACTTGAATTGGCGTTAAATTTATGTGAAGACTTGTATGACGTGTTATTTGACATGGAGAGTATCTGTCGAACGCTAATGGTTAGTGGGAGCACATGTTGTAGGTATGCTAATTAGATTAGTGTACTCGAACTGGCTCACCCTCGATTCGTCACACGGATTTCACTCCGGGACAGTCAATGATGGAATCGAAAGGTTGTGATAGGTATTCGTGAACCTTCGACTTGAGGATTTAGTAGGGATGTGCTTGTGACATCAAGATTTTCATTAGAGTAGTTCGACCCTGTAAACCGGAAGGTGGGGGTCAACCTCGACGTGCATCTTGATGGGCAAGTAGCACGTCTTACTGAATACCAAGATAGAATTCTTTCTCCCGTTAGTGAGCGAGTTATATGTCCTATGCGGTTATTGGCAGATGAGATCAAAAGTATTTGGCCAAAGTATTGGAGCTAGTTGTATTGAATACACGAGAGCTCGATGATCTCGATTTACATTAACGCATGTATAGCGTCAAGTACAGATAGGGTTTGACTGACCGTGACCCTGTAACTTGATTGGGACATTTGAAAGAAGGGTTTATACCTACACTGGTATTCACGACAGAATGGTTCTTGAATGATCCCATCATTCGTTCTCAGTTGGGGTACAGTGTAGGCCACCAGGCTGGCTAGGTGGTGCTACTACTCTTTGGTTCCTCCCATTACTGACTGAGACGGACCTACCGAGTCGCGCAATAGGATTGACGACGGAATGAATCGAGCTTATTATCTCATTATGAATATTAGATATTAGATATCTAAATTGGGACATTGGATGTCTAAATTGATTTATTGGATAAATTGTTTTACGGCCTAATGAATTAAATATATCACTAGGTGATTAATTTAATTAATGAATATAATTATTTCTTGGAGAAATTAATTATGTTATTTTGTATTTGATATGATTAATTAATTGGATTAATTAAATGATATAAATACATTGGAACGGAATCAGAGTTTATTTTTTTGGACACACGGGAGTCCTAAATGAAATGAACTTGTCCGATTTCTACATGGGCCGGCCCCCCACATTTCCACCCACTTTCTATTTGGACTCTTGTTCCATTCTTTAATGCATGATCATTGAGTTGGTGGGGTTTGATTCTCATTAGATGAGTTGTTCATGTGGGGGAGTTAAAATAAAAGGAAAAGAAGACCAACTCTCTTACTCAATTGATTCCATCTGTGAGTATAGAGTATAGAGAAAGAAAATTGTTTTCTCAAAGTCTTCTTCTTCCTTTTCTTCATTTTGGTTCTTGGTTGTTATTGGAACATCAAGAGATTTTGAGAGATATAGATTATACACTTAGAGTGTTATAATCAAAGGCTTCATCATCCTATCTCTAGCCATATCCTTGGAGGATAGCAAGGTGATCGTCATCCCCTTCGTTTCTCCAGCGCGTGGCAAGTAGAGGCGTTGTATTTTCGACGTTGGATCATTCAAGTGCTTGGAGCGCTTTGGATCGTAGGGAATTCGTTTAAAGCTTGGGGAATAGCTCAAGAGAAGGAGTCCATTTAATCAACGGACTACAAGGGTGAGTTTTTTAATATCTTTTGTGATTTCGTTTATATATTCGTATATACGTAGCTCGATCGATCCTCGTAGGGATTCAGATCGAATTAATTTTTATTTTACCGCTTCCGTTGGGCCTTCGTTTTAGGCACTGAATCCCAACAGTGTTATTGGAGCGTAGGTCTTGCGATCGTATATGCGATATTGGCATTTGGAATGCTTGATTAGATGGTGAATGAATTGGAATCATTTATAGTCATCATCGTGGTATGTTTTTCGTTCGTTCTAGTTGTATTTTTCGTAAGTTTATGTCTAAATATAAATCTTTAATTTCTGAGAAACGTGATTTATATTGAAGATATGAATGTTGGAAAATATAGATATTAGATATCCGGTCGAAAAACTAGCCCCGAATTGCCGTTGGACGGTCTGGGAGTGGACCGGAAGAAGGGGCCGCGGCCCAAGGCTCAGGGGGCCGCGGCCCAGGGCTGCTGGGCAGCCCTACTTGCAGCCCGATGTGTTTTCGGGCATGGTCCAGCCCCTTTCAGACCCGTTTCAAGCTTGTTTTCTTCGAGTGTTCCTAAAAATTGATTTTCCACATTTTAAATTGGATTTAATATGATTAAAATGATTTATGGTATTTCATTTTACAAGGGAAAATTGATTTATTGGAATACTTGTGATCGACCAAATTATTTTGAACGTTTTTCATATTACCGATTGTGTGAATCGATTGGATCGGTTCGTATTGTTGATTGGATATATGTATCTCTACGCTTTCCATTTATATAGTATTTATTTGATGAATGCTTTTGAATGGGGATGTGGTTCGTGGACTTAGTTTTGAATCGTTCGTTTTATTCGATTGGGTTGTAAAGGCCATTTTAAGCCTATTTATTTTACTAGAAATATTTGTATCTAGGCTGCAATTTTCAATGTAAAATTTATATGTAATGACAAAGACCAGAGGAATATCCGTTTCGAGAAGACGAAGATTCAAGACGAAGACTTGTAATTAGATTACGGAGTTTTTGTCTTCTAGGAACGGTCCATGAACCACATGTTGGTAGCAACTAGGTTGTGAATGGTTGTTTCATATTGTATGAATGCCACAAACGCGCTTAAATGATTAATGTGCAAAGTGTAACGTTAATCGCGAAAATTCTCCCACAACAAATTATTAAGTTTATAAGGTTTCAAGGTTTTCCTTCCCTCCATCGAGCTTTCGGGAAATTGAAATCCAAACCGAATGTGTTATGCTTCCGAGTTATCGGGGTAGTCGTTCGGGGAGGACGGATAAATTACCGGGAGCGCATTGGATTCCTTTGGATGGAGCAAATTTTACCCCTAGAAACCTGATAGGTTGCCGGATAAGATTCAATTGTGAAACTGATTTGCGTCGATGGTATAAACTTAACTTGTTCACGAACCATAGAAACCGTATAGGTTGAGGGGAGGGAACAAGGGGAAAAAGAAGATCGAATCATCCATTAGATGGGTTGGTGTTGGACACCACTTTATGAAAATTAATAGACCAGAAACCTGTTCGGTTGCCCTCTATTAAGATTTATAAAGAACTCGATCACCACTATGAAGTAGAGCGACGATACTTCCGGATTTCACAAGGGAGTGTGTTATTCTGATAAAAATAGTGGGAGCTGGGTAACAAGAATAGAAAAGACCTTCATTCTATACTCAGATCATAATTAAACGAGTTACTAATTAATCTGTTATACTTAATGCAGAGATAACTCTCAATATGACAATGAATCCACTCACAATTCTACTAGAGAAGAACACCCTGATTGGACCTAACTTTGTGGACTGGCTCCGCAATCTGATGATTGTCCTCAGCATAGAGGCATTGGGATACGTCTTGGAGACGGACATTCCGGCGCCTCCTGTGCGGACCAGAGCCAATCCGGAAGAGATCGAAAACCACGAAAAGTGGGTTAAGGATGACATAAAAGTCCGTGCTTACATGATGGCTTCTATGTCAAATGAGCTTCAGAGAGATCATGAGAAAATGACTTCTGCTAGGCAGATTCTATCTCACTTAACCGAACTTTATGGTGAGCACGTGAATCGCTAGATATGAGATATCCAAGCAACTGTTCGGTGCAAGGATGAAGGAAGGTGAGAAGGTTGGGGAACACGTCCTCAAAATGATATCCATGATCGAGAGATTGGAGGCTCTTGATTTTAAAATGGATACTTCTTTCCAAACCGACCTTATCCTACAGTCTCTCCCTGATTCCTTCTCACAGTTTGTTATGAACTTTAACTGCAATGAGAGTGCATGTAATTTAGCTGGGATAATGATCAAACTTGTGACCGCTTAGTCTCAGATGAAGACTCTGCGGATGGAGTCTACTTTTGTGATTTCTTCTGGACCTTGGAGGTCTAATAACAAGAAGAAAAAGACCAAGAAGCAGACTGGACCACGTGTCAAGGACTTCAAGGGCAAGGGCAAGGCCCCAACAGTTCCAAAGAGCAAGAAAAAAGACGAATGTCTCAAGTGCGGTGAACTGGGCCACTGGGCTAGAGAATGTCCTATTCTTTATGGCACTTCAGGTACAAAACTTTTAGTTTTGGAAACAAATTGTTCTGCTACTATATTTTCTACTTCCTGGATACTAGATTCTGGTTCTAGTTCTCATATTTGTACCGTGAATCAGGATCTGGAACAAAGTAGGAAGCTTGGAGCTAGAGAAGTTATGATCACAGTCGGAAGCGGGCATAGTGTTGAGGCGACCGACATAGGATCACTTCTTTTGGGTTTAGAATCCGGCTTTGTTTTGACTTTAGAAGATGTACTTGTTTTGCCCAAGGGGCATAAAAACATTGTATCAATTTCGGTCATGGACCGAAAAGGCTTTTCATTTTTCATTGGTGATGGTTCCTGTAAAATTTATTTCAGAAATAAACTAGTGGGTACTGCTACATTGTTAAATGGATTGTATCATCTTAATCTCAGCAACAAAGTAGTTGTGAATATTATGACTAGAAAACGTGGTAGGGATGAAACCAATCAAGTTTTGAAATGGCATCTTAGACTTGGTCATGTTGGTCAGACCAAGGTTTACATAATGGAAAAAGATGGACTAATGGGTCCATTGGGATCAGATCCCTTTCCTACTTGTGAATCTTGCCTTAAAGGCAAAATGACTAAGTCCCCCTTCACAGGGACTTTTGAAAGAGCCGCTGATAAAATGGATTAATCCATACCGACGTATATGGTGCTTTGGAAGCAGCACGTGATGGATATCAATATTTCATTATGTTTACAGACGATCATGCTAGGAACATGGAATATAGGCCTTTGAGAAATTCCAGGAATTCAAGGCCCTAGTCGAGAAACAAACTGGTAATCATATCAAAGCACTTCGATCGGACCGAGGTGGCGAGTATATGAGTACGGAGTTTGACGAGTTCCTGAAGGAACATGGAATAGTTTCACAATTAACACCTCCAGGTACTCCTCAGTTAAATGGTGTGTCAGAAAGAAGGAAACGGACCTTGTTGAACATGGTCCGTTCCATGCTGGGCTATACTGACTTACTGATTTACCTGTGGGGGTATGCACTCCTGACTGCTGCTTACATCTTAAACAGATGTCCTTCCAAATTCGTTCCTAAAACTCCACATGAGATGTGGGAGGGTAGGAAACCAAGTCTTAATCATATTAGGATTTGGGGATGTCCCGCCTATGTCAAGAAGACTAAGTTGGAGAAGTTGGAAGCTAGGTCCGTGAAGGGACGTTTCATTGGATTCCCATCTGGGACGATGGGGTATCTATTCTACATGCCCGAAGAAAGAAAGATCGTTGTTGCTTTACAAGCACACTTCCTAGAAGATGAGTTCATTCAAGAAGGCGGAGCAGGTAGAAGTATTTCTTTAGAAGAATACAATGAAACTCCTCGGGAGACACTTGTGTAAGAAACTGGAACCGAACCTTATGAAACACAAGTACAACCATCTCGTAGGTCTAGTAGGGTGTCTCATTTACCTGAGAGGTATGGGCTTGTGCACTTGGAGGAGTTGGGTCTCCATGAGGTTCCAAGTGATATCCAAGAGACCGACCCAACGACCTATGACCAAGCGATGGTGGATGTAGACTCTGCGAAATGGCGTGAAGCTATGGAAGCTGAGATAGACTCGATGCATGTAAATCAGGTCTGGACTCTAGTAGACCGCCCCAAGGGCATAATGCCTATTGGGAACAAGTGGATCTACAAGAGAAAGACTGATGGAGATGGCAAGGTTGACGCCTATAAGGCCAGGCTTGTGGCAAAGGGTTATACCCAGAAGGAAGGGATTGATTACCACGATACCTTCTTGCCCATAGCCATGATCAAGTTTATTCGCATGATGCTTACCACAGCTGCCTACCACGATAATGAGATATAGCAAATGTATGTAAAGACGGATTTCCTTAATGGATACCTCGAAGAGAAAATCTATATGGAGCAGCCTAAAGGATTTGTGTCTGAAGTTGATATTAAGAAAGTGTGCAAACTTCAGCGTTCCATTTATGGACTGAAGCAAGTGTCGCGTAGTTGGAACCTTCGTTTTGACGAGGCAGTCAAAGAGTTTGACTTCGTGCAAAATGAAGAAGAACCTTGTGTATACAAGAAGGTTAGTGGGAGCAAGATCGCATTCTTAGTACTATATGCAGATGACATTCTACTAATAGGAAATGATGCGGGAATGCTCAGTTCTGTGAAAGTTTGGCTTTCGAGTAATTTCTCCATGAAAGACTTGGGAGAAGCAACCTATATTCTTGGTATTCGGCTCTATCGGGATAGAGCGAACAGAACAATAGGTCTTTCCAAAGACTATACATAGATAAGATCTTAAAGCGATTTAAGATGGATGATTCTAAAAGAGGGTTCCTTCCAATGCGACATGGAATAAAACTCACCTCGAAGATGTGTTCTCAAAGTGAGGAACAACGGAGGGAGATGAGTAATATACCATATGCTTTGGCCGTGGGTAGCCTTATGTATGCTATGTTGTGTATGAAACCTAACATTGCGCATGTTGTAAGCATGGTGAGTAGGTTTCATGCAAACCCAGGTAGGGAACATTGGACTGCCGTAAAGAACGTTCTCAAGTACTTAAAAAGTACTAGAGACATGGTTCTGATGTATGGAGGTGGAGAATTAGATGTGGTGGGATTCACTTTTTCGGACTTCCAAGGACATAAGGACGACTCGATGTCTACTTCTAGCTATATATTTACTCTTAATGGAGGAGTAGTATCTTGGCGTAGCGCCAAGCAATGCGCGACTGTTGATTCCACCTGTCAGGATGAGTGTCAAGCAGCCTCGGAGGCTTCCAAGGAAGGGTTCTGGATTAAGAAGTTTCTGGGAGAACTTCAAGTGATACCATGTGCTGAGCTGCCTGTTCCGCTGTACTACGACAACGACGGAGCTGTAACACAGGACAAGGACCCGAGGTTTCACAACAGCACCAAACACATTGAGAGGAAGTATCATCTCGTAAGAGAATTTGTTCGCAAGTGATACATTATGCTGCACAGAGTAGACTCGGACGACAACGTTGCTGATCCACTGACGAAGCCACTTTCTCAGACTAGCTTGGAGCGTCATCTGGAGAACATGGGTATTAGATACCATAATGTGTGGCATTGAGTGGGAGTGGGAGATTTTTAGGAGTATGCCCTCGAATGCCACTCAGAGGATGTTGAGTGAGGGCAGTGTACTTGTAATTATGTAAATCATTTATATAAGGCAATGAATGTTTCTTTATTTACTGGTAGTTACTGGCATTCCTAACTCGTAAATATACATATAGAAACTAGTCTGTGTATTTAAGAGCAAAACGTTCCACTTCTTATTGGATAAGGGGGTAGGCATTGGAAAGGTTTATAGCTCAAATACTTAATCGTTCGCAAGTCGATGAAACTTGACTAGGCGTTAAGTTTATCTGAAGACTTGTATGACGTGTTCTTTGACATGGATAGTGCCTGTCGAACGCTAATGGTTAGTGGGAGCACACGTTGTAGGTATACTAATTGGATTAGTGTACTCGAACCGACTCACCCTCGATTCGTCACACGGATTTCACTCCGGGACAGTCAATGACTGACGCGAAAGGTTGTGATAGGTATTCGTGAACCTTCGACTTTAGGATTTAGTAGAGATGTGCTTGTGATGTCAAGATATTCATTAGAGTAGTTCGGCCCTATAAACCGGAAGGTGGGGGTCAACCTCGACGTGCATCTTGACGGGCAAGTAGCAGGTCCTACTGAATACCAAGATAGAATTCTTTCTCCCGTTAGTGAGCGGGTTATATGTCCTATGTGGTTATTGGCAGATGAGATCAAAAATCTTTGGCCAAAGCATTGGAGCTAGTTGTATTGGATACACGAGAGATCAATGATCTCGATTTGCATTAATGCATGCATAGCGTCTGTAACACCCCGATATATTCGAAATAATTACAGCGCCGTATATCCTTTATATAAGAATCTACAAGGCTAATTTGAGAAATACGGAAAATAATACCAAAGTACCATTAAGGTTATAATTCAAAACCACTTCAACAATTCAAATGAGTCCATTATTACAAGCATTCCAGACACCAACAAAATACGCGTACTCGAGTACTGAAAAATAACTGGAAAACAAGACAACATCAATTTACATCATTGAGCCACTTCATCTTCATGTCGGTACTGTGGTTGCTTCCCCACTCCTCGGCTACCTGAACATCAAACAAATGTCCACCCCCGAAGGGGTTAGCAAAACGATGCTAGTACAAGTATCATAATACACAAATCGGATATGCAACAACAATGCATCATAAATTACATGAAATAGACTTCCGCTACCGGAATCCACCGGTGCGAATCCACGTGATTCCATCAACACAACACAGGGTAATCAAACGATCCAGCACCCCCAGTATAGATCCCCATGATGATCCCGTCGGACCAACGCATGGTGGAAAACCTGTCCAACGATCCAGCGCCCTCATCATAGATCCCCATGATGATCCTGTCGGACCAACGCATGGTGGACATCCGATCCAGCGCCCTCAGCATAGATCGCTCGATCCCTTCAGATCATCACAACATACACAAACACAAACCATGCATATACATATGCCAAATCGATATGTCCATTAGCATGAACATTCAAGAAATCAATAACGAATACCATGATAATTCAAAGGAACTAAATTCATGTTTAACGACATGAATAAACTGTATGCATGATCAAAATTTCAGTATTAACAATTTTCAAATATGATACTTGCCTTAAAGATGGCAAGAATTAAATACTCCAACGAATCTCATGCGTACGAAGGCCACCGTCCCTCGATCGATCACTATGCAAGGTTCGGACCTTATTCAAAAGAAATAACAAGGAACTCAACATACTACTCGAAACTGACGTATGATCACCAAATATTCTAAATTAAAATCATGTAATAATGACGTAAGGCTGGTTCGCGGTTAGTATACTTGATGAAAGCTGAGCCGGAATTAGTGATACACACCATATGAGTCGAATGATCATATCGGAGGGGAAATGCCGATGTCTATGGATTCAAGGATATACAAGTCATCAAAATCTGGACTTCAATATAGGTTTCAATCCCCGATTCCTATATGTTCGGCTCTTACGATTTATACCACAGTGTAACTCGAGATACAAGCATACCAAATGTACTACGCAACGGAACGATACTACGGTGATCCGGGTTGATTTCATTGACATAGCCGATTCATTACAAGCATGAACATGAAGAATATGGTCAAATCAAACACCTCTATCAAAACATGAATTATCATCGGTGGAACATCATAGTAATTCTCAGAACCTCACTAAAATCATGATCATGATTCAAAACGAACTTAGGATACTACACTCTAGGGTTTTTATACATCAAGACTTGATCAACACTCTTAGCAACGAGGGGAAAACAAGGTATAACCGGGTTCCAATCTTCAAAAATATGGTGCTAGATTCGTAAAATCTTTAACTAGTCCAATTATTTTCGAAACAAGCTCAAAATATAGCTAAGAACGTAAATTCTAGCTTGCTAAACCGTAACATACCTTAAACGGAAGGAAAGGTTGAAATAACTTGATAAACTCCACGCCCAAAAGCTAGAACACCAATCCTCAAAGCTCATTTGCCTTCAATGGTGATGTTAAGAGGCTGGTATGCAGATTTAGGATGGAGGGAGTAACTCTCAAAGTCTCAGAAATCGGGTGTGGGAAGAGGTGTAAACTGAAAAATGAAGTTAGGTGCTGTCCTATTTATAGAAAAAGGTTATTAGCGCGCGCTACTGCTCCTAATTAGCGTGCGCTAACGGGCTTGCAGTCTACTGTCTCTGCCTGATCTCGGCTTAGCGTACGCTAAACATCCTTACGTGCATTAAGTATAACAATTAGCGTACGCTACCGCTCAAGATAGCATGCGCTAACGACCATACGAAGCTTTGCTGACCTCACTGTACTCAATTTTAGCGTGCGCTAGCCTCAAACCATTAGCGTGCGCTAAGCACCGTTGACTCGACTTTTCCAAAAGTCGTCCAGATTCATTCCGACATATCCCAACAAAGATCCACGGTCCGATCTCACCTACCAACCTGTCTCAATCATGTTGACTACGTATAGCGCGCGCTAAGGCTCATATGTAGCGTGCGCTGTCTAAATCAATTAGCGTGCGCTATGCTTAGACGTTAGCGTGCGCTACCAGTGCACAAATACAAGTATGAACAACATTCATGAAATCATACGCTTAACAACACAAGATCATGAAATACGGAGGATAATACTCAGATCAAATATAACATATACAATATCACAAGGTACAAATACACATCAGAATCTCGGGTATTACATCCCCTCTCCCTAAAAAGAAGTTTCATCCCGAAACTTAAGATGAAAATAACTACGGATATCTAGTCTTCATACCATCCTCCATTTCCCAAGTGGCCTATTCGACTCCGTGTCGTGACCATTGCACTTTAACCAAGGATATTGGTTTATTCCTCAACTGTCTTGATTGGTTTCTCTTCGAAGCTGTCGTCATTAGCTATCTCGATCTCGCCGAAATGAATGATATGACTGGGATCTGGTACATACTTCTGTAACTGGGATACGTGAAACACATTGTGAACGTGACTCAGTGATGGCGGTAAGGCCAACCTGTATGCTAACTCCCCAACTCTTTCAAGGATCTCGAATGGTCCGATATATTTTGGACTCAGCTTCCATTTCTTCCCAAATCTAAAAATTCCCCGAGTAGGAGAAACCTTTAATAGCACGTGGTCCCCAATGTCGAACTCCAACGGGCGACGACGCACATCTGCATAAGACTTCTGTCGACTATAGGCAGTCAACATCCTTTCCCAAATTAGAGCTACCTTCTTTTGAGTCTGAACTATCAACTCTGGTTCCGTCCCGATCAAGTCAGAAAAGTCATCCCAACACAGGGGTGATCTGCATCTTCTTCCGTACAACGCTTCAAATGGTGACATCTTAATGGAAGCATGCCAACTATTATTGTAGGAGAATTCAATCAACGACAAATGAACCTCCCAATCGGTTGATGAATCCAAGGCACAAGCTCTAAGCATATCCTCTACTATCTGTATAGTCCTTTCGGACTGACCGTCCGTCTGAGGATGGTAGGCCGTGCTAAAGTTCAGATCAGTTCCCAAGGCCTTGTGAACTGCCTTCCAAAAATGTGACACGAAACGACCATCTCGATCTGAAATAATGGTTTTCGGTGTTCCATGCAATCGGACTATCTCCATAATAAACACTCGTGCTAACTTCTCGGGTCCCCAAGTGTCTTTAATACCCAGGAAATGAGCCGACTTGGTTAGTCGATCAACTATAACCCAAATCATGTTCATTCCCGTCTTGGTCCTTGGCATATTGGTGATGAAGTCCATCGATATATCCTCCCACTTCCACTAAGGAATCGAAAGTTACTTTAACATTCCGGCAGGCCGCTGATGTTCAATATTAACCTACTGATAGGTTAAACAGTTCGAAATGTATTCCGCTACGTCCTTCATATTTCCCCACCAGAAATTTTGTTTTAGGTCCTTATACATCTTACTGGTGCCCAGTTGAATAGAATAGGGCACGCTGTGAGCTTCCTTCAAGATTGTGTGTCTCAAAACATCATCATCGGGGATGCAAAATCGACTCTGAAATCTCAGAACTCCATCATCCTGTATCACGAATCCTGGGGCCTTCCCTTTGTTTACTTCGTCACATAATCGAAGAATCAGAGAATCATCCAATTGTTTAGATTTGATTTCTTCGACCAAAGACGAAGTTAGTTTCATCGCACACAGTTGCCCTTAGACTCCTTGTGACCATACTTCGATTCCCTCACGAATCAATTCTTGTTGAATGCTGGTTTGGGACGTAAGCGCCTCCAACACTCGAAGAGAAACAGGTTTGCGGCTCAGTGCATCAGCTACCACGTTCGCTTTGCCTGGATGATAGAGGATTTCCAGGTCGTAATCCTTGATCAATTCCAACCACCTTCTCTGCCTCATGTTTAATTCCTTCTGACTGAAAATATACTTGAGGCTCTTATGATCTGTGAAGATCTGACAATGAGTGTCGTACAAATAATGTCACCAAATCTTCAAGGCAAAGACTACAGCTGCTAACTCCAAATCATGAGTCGAGTAATTTACTTCGTATGGTTTCTACTGTCGAGAGGCATAGACAATCACCCTATCCTTTTGCATCAACACGCATCTCAGACCCTGATTTGAAGCATCGCTGTATACCATGAATCCATCGGTTCCATCTGGTAACGCTAGTATAGGCGCTGTCGTCAGTCTTCTCTTAAGTTCATCAAAACTAGCCTGGCATTTCTCATTCCACACGAATTTCTGAGTCTTCTGCAACAGCTGAGTAAGCGGATGAGCAATTTTGGAAAATCCTTCTACAAAACGATGATAATATCCAGCAAGTCCTAAGAAACTTCGAACTTCTTTCACGTTATTAGGAGATTCCCATTTAAAGATTGCTTCGATTTTCTTCGGGCCTACATGAACTCCATCAGATGATATCACATACCCAAGGAAGGTTACTTTCTTAAGCCAGAACTCGCATTTAGAAAGTTTCGCATAAAACTGTTTATTCCTCAAAGTACTCAGATTGATACGCAAATGCTCTGCATGCTCCTCTGGGTCTTTCGAATAGATCAAGATGTCATCAATGAAAACGACCACGAATTTATCCAAGTATTCTAAGAATACCTAATTCATCAATTGCATAAATACTGCAGGAGCATTAGTAAGTCCGAATGGCATCACCACAAATTCATAGTGCCCGTACCAAGATCTGAAAGAAGATTTCGGTATATCCGATTCCTTAATTCTCAACTGATGGTATCCTGATCTTAAGTCGATCTTCTAGAATACCTTTGCCCCTGCAGTTGATCAAACAAGTCGTCGATCCGTGTTAATGGGTACTTGTTCTTGATCGTCACCTTATTTAGCTCCCTATAATCAATGCAAAATCGGAGGGATCCATCTTTCTTTCGGACAAAGAGAACGGGTTCTCCCCAAAGGGAAACACTAGGTTGAATGTAACCCTTCTGCAATAACTCCTCGAGCTGTTTCTTTAATTCATACATCTCGGTTGGCGCCATACGGTATGGTGCTCTGGAAATAGGTGCGGCTCCAGGCTCTAATTCGATATTAAACTCTACTTCTCTCCGCGGAGGTAACCCAGGTAGTTCGTCAGGGAATACGCCTGAGAATTCGTTTACCACTGGAATAGATGCGATCTCTACTCCTTCTTCTTTCTTCATGGCATAACACCAAAATCCATAACAACCCTGCTTTAGCAATTTCACTGCTTTCATGGCTTTGCTCAATTTTCCTGAGCTTCCCGGTCTCCATCCTTTGAATAAATGTTCAGATCAGTCATCAGCAATGATAGAAATTAACTCTTTTTCGGTAATTCAAAATAGCCCCATAACGATTGAGCCAATCGTCTCCGAGAATTAAATCGTCACCATGGATGTCGACCACAATAAGATTTGATGGACAATCTCTCCCTCCTATAGATACTGGAAAATCTCTAGTTTCTAGGGTTCCCACAATTCTCTCTCCACTCGGTAATCCCATAACATATGGCTCACAATCATATAAACACGAGATTTTCAAACGATTAATACAGTTCAGTGATATGAAAGAATGTGTAGCTCCTGAATCGAATAAGACACTAACTGGTTATAAAAGGATATGAATCGTACCTGATGCAACAGCCGTGTTATGATCGTCTGACCTCCTCATCTCGTAAAGGCGCATAGGAACGGACCCAGCACTGGACGCCTCTCTTTTCCCAACATTCTGCTGCTGGAAACCACTTTACTGTGTCTGGTTCACACTTGTCTCTTTCTGAATCAGTGCAGGAGTGCGAGTGCCAATAGATCTAGTCACATTTATGAAAAAAGTCGCACGATGACCTTCCTGTCCACACTCGAAACAGGTCACAGAAGGTGCGTAGCAATCACGCCGAACATGCCCTGCTTTACCACAGTTATAACATTTCTTCGCTTCGTCTGAAACCGTTGATGTTGTCCGGAACTTATTTCCGCCTCGAGAACGATGCGGAGGTCTCCTAGATGAATGAAATAAAGACTGGCCCTTGCGGGCCCCACTACTCCTGTTTTCAGTGAAGTTGCCAGACACTTTCTGCTTCTTTGCTTCCATCAATTTCTCCACCGCCACCTCTTTCATGTCGTAGGCTAGTGCTTTGTCCTGATACTGTCGCAAAGTAGTACATTCGAACCCAGATATATACTGCTGAATCTCCGGCTTCATCTGCATGTCGAAATGGAAGATATTTTCTACCTCGGTCCTGACCAAGTGTCGCACACAGGTCAGCTGGTGATTAAAGGTCTTGATTATCTCTGTCACAGATTCCTCCGAACTCTGCGTGGAGAAAAACTCTCGGACTCTAGCCTCTCTAACTGGACGAGGACAATATTGTGCTTCCATCATTAATCTGAATTCCGTCTAGTCAGCATTATGATCCTCAGGTCGAACAGCCTGCCACCAGTCGAAAGCCTCCCCATTCAGAAAATACTGGGCGATCGGAACTTTTCGGTCATCGGGACAGTTAATACCCACAAATATCTTTTCTAACTCCTTCAGCCAGTGATCCCAAGTAGGCATCTCGGCAGAACCGTCGAATTTCGGTGGGTGTAACTTGACCACTTCGGTAAGCCACATGTCTCCTCGGTTATCCTCATTGCGCTGCTGGTCCATCGTCGTCTGCATGCGGTCAACCACCTGAGCGAACTGGGTCATCTGAGCGACCACCTGCTGAAGCACCCCCGGCAAGTTAGGATTTGCGCTATCATTTGCTGATCCCTGTTGTCCTCCAGAATGGGAATCAGTTTGACTAGCCAATAAATCTGGGGTAGATGCTGAATCCTCCTGTCTCGCATTACCATGTCCGCATCCAAGACCGCGTCCGCGACCGCATCCACGACCTCCCATTAACATACTGTAAACACAAATACTCAATATCCAGGGCAAAATTTTCTAAAAGAAAGTCCGTCAATATTCACAAAACAGAAATTAAATAAAATGGTAGTATATGAGATTAGGAGACTTACAACCACGGTCCACATGACGATGCTGGCTGAGCAGTGATGTTACAGGCGACCCATAAATCAAATAACGTAAATAGACCCAACTAAACTCGACTGCCAAGATATCTATGAATCTTAGCTCTGATACCATATTCTGTTACACCCCGATATATTCGGAATAATTATAGCGCCGTAAATCCTTTGTATAAGAATCTAAAAGGCTAATTTGAGAAATACGGAAAATAATACCAAAGTACCATTAAGGTTATAATTCAAAACCAGTTCAACAATTCAAATGAGTCCATTATTACAAGCATTCCAAACCAACAAAATACGCGTACTCGAGTACTGAAAAATAACTGGAAAACAAGACAACATCAATTTACATCATTGAGCCACTTCATCGTCATGTCGGTACTGTGGTTGCTTCCCCGCTCCTCGGCTACCTAAATATCAAACAAATGTCCACCCACGAAGGGGTTAGCAAAACGATGCTAGTACAAGTATCATAATACATAAATCGGATATGCAACAACAATACATCATAAATTACATAAAACGGACTTCCGCCACCGGAATCCAACGATGCCAATCCACGTGATTCCATCAACACAACACAGGGTAATCCAACGATCCAGTGCCCTCAGCATATATCCCCATGATAATCCCTTCGGACCAACGCATGGTGGACATCCAATCCAGCGCCCTCAGCATAGATCGCTCGATCCCTTCGGATCATCATAACATACACAAACACAAACCATGCATATACATATGCCAAATCGATATGTCCATCAGCATGAACATTCAAGAAATCAATAACGAATACCATGATAACTCAAAGGAACTAAACTCATGTTTAACGACATGAATAAACTGTATGCATGATCAAAATTTCAGTATTAACAATTTTCAAATATGATACTTGCCTTAATGATGGCAAGAATTAAATACTCCAACGAATGTCACGCGTCTGAAGGCCATCGTCCCTCGATCGATCACTATGCAAGGCTCGGACCTTGTTCAAAAGAAATAACAAGGAACTCAACATACTACTCGAAACTGACGTATGATCACCGAATATTCTAAATTAAAATTGTGTAATAATGACGTAAGGCCGGTTCGCGGTTAGTATACTTGATGAAAGCTAAGCCGGAATTAGTGATACACGCCATATGAGTCGAACGATCATATTGGAGGTGAAATGCCGATATCTATGGATTCAAGGATATACAAGTGACACGTTTTTAGTGTAACTATCGCAAGTGCACGATATCATATCAAGTAGTAAAGTGGACTTTTTGAGTCCGGTTTATCGATCCCACAAGGAAGTTTGGTTATAATTTGAATTATACACTATTAGTCTATTTTTATAGATACTAATATGAGTGAAACACACAATTAAAAAGTTTGGTTTAATATTTGCAAAGAAAATGCAATAATAGTTCTAATATTATAAGGAAATAAAAAGATAGTAACAATAATAGATTGATTAACGATAAAATGAAATAGTTGGGATTACAAACTTAGTTCGTCATTAGTTATAAAAGATGTATAGGATCATAAGATGAATTTACTTATTATGTTGTGTAGATTCGATTTTCCTTAAAAAGACGGTTTCTCTTTCGAACTATAAAACGCCCCTTACATATTGAATCAATCCACTATATTTCTATATTGATTGGCTTCAATACATAGCATTAGGATTTATGAAAATAACTCAAAGAATCATCTAAGGACTAGAGGTATATTTCTATCCCCTAGAACAACTTAGAGTGAAGATCATTTGATCTAATCAAATATATTTTCTTTCGAAACATATGAAGACCATAAATATCGTCATTTATTGGCCAAATAAATAAAGATTGTTAAAACAATGAAAATCACACACAATAATAAGTAATTCACAATAGATCTTTATACAAACATAAATAACATGACTAACCTTGTTTATAATCCCAACTAAAGGTTACTTAGCCCATGAAGGGTTTATTACACATATTACAAGCTTTGGTGGTCATTATTAGTTGAATCAAGAGAAAGAATTGATCCTAACTCCCTTAGTAGATAAAGGAGATAGAAGCAATAAACTCTATGAACAACATATGCTATCCCACACTTACAAATATCACTCAAGAACACAAGTGTGTTCTTCACACAAAAAGAAAAGTTTACAAAAAATGGAAAATTATATGATGAATGATGAATGATGAAGGATCTAAGGGGTCTATTTATACACCTAAAGTCATCTAATAGCTCCAAAACTCCAGCATTATTACATTAGATCGGATCAATGCAGATCATCCCTCAATAATACACAAAAGTATAAAAAATTAGACAAATCATAACAATCATCAAGAGTTACGTAGTAACATTCAGGAGTTACGGCCGTAACTAGGGTGACTTACGGCCGTAACCTTCTGTAGTTACGGCCGTAACTTAGCTTCGTAAATTTGCTCACTGGATGCTTTGATAGTTACGTTTTCAGCCCAGAATTTCTCAGACTTTGCGTTTTTGCCCCCAAATCTTCTTCGGATGATAACTATTGATATATAACTCTGATTTTGAATCTGGAAAGACTGCCGAATTCGTCTCGGAAATCCCTATAACATGAATATATCAAAATTCAACAAAGAGAATATTTAATAAACATGTTATTTCTTGAGTAAATCAGTTATTTAATCCGATCATCATCCGATAAAAATAAAATTATTAAAACTAATTAATTAAAAGCAAAAAACGAGTAGACTAGCTCAATTATGGGTGAATTTTATCGATACAAATCAGGGATAAGTGTATAAAACTGACACTTATCACACCCCCAAACTTGAATTCTTGCTAGTCCCGAGCAAGACTCTTTATTATTCATGCTCCAAAAATAAAAATAAAAATAAAAAAAATAAGAAAATTAATACACACATAAATTAAAATATAAAAAAAAGAAAAGGAGATCAAAGTGCCATTAATACACAACAACCAGGTTATACAGTAGATATAAATGAATCAAGATTCAAAATAAATCTACAAATGATTTTGAAGTTAAAACACGGTTTTAGTATTGTAATTCCAAAATGTAAGGTTTCCCCCCAAAAGGTTGATTATTTCTTTCCCACTCATGATACACACGACTCCCTTTAATAGTTGCTCTCGATCACTCGTTTATTTTTCGACTCAATATGAAGAAGAATTTCATTGGCGTCATCAAATATTGTGATTATTCACGAAATTGGGTGTATTGAAATTCAGCCGCTAATTAATTCAAATCTGCTCATAAACTACATCCCTTTTAGTGATAGCTTTCACACCGTTATTTGCTAACGTGTAGCTCTTTTCACTAACACAATTTCTATCTCTTTTTTTTTTTAAAAAAAAGGTGATAGCTTTCACACCGTTATTTGCTAATGTGTAGCTCTTTTCACCAATTTTTCTGAGACGGCAGCTACGCACCAACAATGGTTAGTCCTTTATTTTTTGCAAAATGTAAGACCCCCAAAATTAGGCGGTATTCTTTGCTCAACACTTCTCCTTTTCGTCATTTTTTTTAGGTGATAGCTTTCACACCGTTATTTGCTAACGTGTAGCTCTTTTCAACAATGACTCCTTTTTTAGGGAATAGAAATTTTGCAGAAAATCATTTCTTAGTTTAAGCATGAAAAATCAAAAATTCCACGAATTAAGTAAATTTCAGTTCTATTTTTCATCAACCGATTGATTCTTCTTTTCTCAAGGTAACGAATGACTCGATTTTATATGATAAGTACAAGGCTTGGAAAGAGATTAAGGCTAAAAAAATTTTGGAATATACAATTTTTTACCGGTTAAAACAATTTTAGAAGCTTGTATATAGCTAATTTATTGGTGTTATGGCCAGATCTAGAAATCTCATAAATCAAAATACTATAAATATATATATATATAATAAAAATAAAATTAAGGCAAATAACCAAAGAAATCAAAACACACCAAAGTTACAACACACCAAAATAATAAAACAAAGCACCCCCAAACTTGAAAATAAAACTGTCCTCAGTTTTTAAAAATAAAATAAAATAAACAATGCAGAAATAGCAGAATACTCCCTGTTAAGAAAGTTGATGTTTGAGCTAACGCCTTTTAGAATCTGCAAGAGAATAAATACACGAGGCACACAACAAAAGAAAATAAAATATACTCGGAAGTATAACACAATTTTTAAGATGCGCATCAAGAAAGTCCGAAGAGTCGCCTTATGCTGCCATCAATGCTATTATAAAAACACACAATAAAAATTACAGTAATAAAATAACAATACATAAATCGTGAATAGATGCGCGTCAAGAGATCAAGAAGAAACTCCTTAAGCTGCCACCATTTACCACGATTACTACACACGACAGAAAGTAAAAATAAAAGAGGTCCGACATGGGATATCAAATGGAGAGGAATGAATCCACTTTCCGTTTTCTCACGGTAAAATCTTCCATCCAGACAATTTTAGCTAGAGCTGGATCTGGTTGAGGAACAAATTCATTGAGTTTTTTGATTAGTTCTTCTGGTGTTGTTGCAACGACTATGATTCGTTTAGCACGCTCGGAAATAAAACCCTTTTCAGCAGAGTAGTCGTTGAAAGACAGTAAACCATCAAAGAAACCATTGACATTAAGCACACCTATTGGTTTTTGATGAACATTTAGCTGGGCTCTAGTAACCACATGAAAAAGTTCTTCAAGGGTGCCAAAACCACCGGAAAGGGTGATAAAGGCGCCAGAATTATTTATCATGTGAGTTATGCGATCTTGCATATTTACAGATCTAAACTCATCTCCAATAGTTGACCCGGTGATTTTACTTTCAGCCAGAAGTTTTGGGATTATTCCCAACACTCTTACTCCTTCCATATTGGCGAAAGCACTCGTCCCATTAGTCCTAGACTTCCTCCTCCGTAAACTACATGAATGCATTTTTCTCCTAAGGTACGACCCAAGTTGTGGGCTGCTTGATAAAGCATGCCTCTTTTCCATTACTAGCTCCACCAAAAATGCAGTGTGCTAAATTTTTGTTGAAGATGATGACTCCATTTTTGAAAAGAAATTTTTTTAGAGAGAAACAGAGAAAAATGCAAGTTTGAGGGATGAATGAAAGAAACAAGCACAATGTTTATTTATAGAAGAAAAAGAAGGTAAAAATTGTTTAACAAGTTTGTGATTGCGTTGATTGCGCTTCAACTACTCAATAGAATAATGAAAGCATTTATCGCGTATCACATATTTTTATTCAGAAAATCTCACCACACGACAAAAATAAAAGATACTTACGCGTATGTACAGTAGTTGTGATTGTGGCTCACATATTCCTCTGATTTTACGTTCAGAAACGGCCTAAACGCCTTCTATGAGTCGGGGAGAAGTTTCCCATCCAATTTTCTTACAAATTGGCAAACAGGGTCTTTTAACGTCAGATTCCCAAGACGTTGTTCATATTCTGGTTGGAATTTATTCCACAAACATCGAATTCCGTAATGTACGAGTCCACTAGGATGCGTGTCAAGAGAAATTTCGATATTATCTAAATTCTCTTTATTCAGATCATCCTTAATGAACTGAATTTTATCTTCTCTGTTTGTAGATGGAATTCCTAAAGATCGACATTTTAAATTACAGTTCCATCTAGCACATTTATAACAAACGGCTATTATCTATGCTCGTCGTTTCTTCGCATATGAACTTTTTCCAAGCCCTGGTAAAAATCTAGTCGGTGTTTCTGTGAATTCACCCTCTATTCTTACTTTAGCTTCAATTATGAATCTTATGTCAAAAGGTATGCTTTTATTCATAAGCAACCTCATCCTTTCAAGCCTTGCCTTGTAAATTTTTAAAATTGCATTTTTGCTTAGAAAGGGAAATCTTTTTTCAATTTTAAACAATGTTTCATCCATGATAAAAAATAAAAATAAAAAGACAATGAAAATAATTGAAGAAAATATCTACAAATATCAGTTGTTGTGGGAAACTGAAAAATCCGACTTTAATAGTCACGGAGTACCGTTATCCGCCACTTGACCGGACAAACACAATTGAGTACTAAGTTATAACGTCGAAAAATTTATACCTATAAAATAGTTTACAATGTAAGATTTCAAATATAACTTATACTTCCCCGGCAACGGCGCCAAAAACTTGACACATTTTTAGTGCAACTATCGCAAGTGCACGATATCGTATCAAGTAGTAAAGTGGAGTTTTTGAGTCCGGTTTATCGATCCCACAAGAAAGTTTGGTTATAATTTGAATTATACACTATTAGTCTATTTTTATAGATACTAATATGAGTAAAACACACAATTAAAAAGTTTGGTTTAATATTTGCAAAGAAAATGCAATAATAGTTCTAATATTATAAGGAAATAAAAAGATAGTAATAATAATAGATTGATTAACGATAAAATGAAATAGTTGGGATTACAAACTTAGTTCGTCATTAGTTATAAAAGATGTATAAGAGATCATAAGATGAATTTACTTATTATGTTGTGTAGATTCGATTTTCCTTAAAAAGACGGTTTCTCTTTCGAACTATAAAACGCCCCTTACATATTGAATCAATCCACTATATTTCTATATTGATTGGCTTCAATACATAGCATTAGGATTTATGAAAATAACTCAAAGAATCATCTAAGGACTAGAGGTATATTTCTATCCCCTAGAACAATTTAGAGTGAAGATCATTTGATCTAATCAAACATATTTTCTTTCGAAACATATGAAGACCATAAATATCGTCATTTATTGGCCAAATAAATAAAGATTGTTAAAACAATGAAAATCACACACAATAATAAGTAATTCACAATAGATCTTTATACAAACATAAATAACATGACTAACCTTGTTTATAATCCCAACTAAAGGTTACTTAGCCCATGAAGGGTTTATTACACATATTACAAGCTTTGATGGTCATTATTAGTTGAATCAAGAGAAAGAATTGATCCTAACTCCCTTAGTAGATAAAGGAGATAGAAGCAATAAACTCTCTGAACAACATATGCTATCCCATACTTACAAATATCACTCAAGAACACAAGTGTGTTCTTCACACAAAAAGAAAAGTTTACAAAAAATGGAAAATTATATGATGAATGATGAATGATGAAGGATCTAAGGGGTCTATTTATACACCTAAAGTCATCTAATAGCTCCAAAACTCCAGCATTATTACATTAGATCGGATCAATGCCACCATCCCTCAATAATACACAAAAGTATAAAAATTAGACAAATCATAACAATCATCAAGAGTTACGGTAGTAACATTCGGGAGTTACGACCGTAACTAGGGTGACTTACTGGACGTAACCTTCGTAGTTACGGCCGTAACTTCTTAAATAAATTTGCTCACGGGATGCTTTGATAGTTACGTTTCGGCTAGAATTTCTCAGACTTTGCGTTTTTGCCCCCAAATCTTCTTCGGATGATAACTTTTGATATATAACTCTGATTTTGAATCCGGAAAGACTGCCGAATTCGTCTCGGAAATCCCTACAACATGAATATATCAAAATTCAACAAAGAGAATATTTAATAAATATGTTATTTCTTGAGTAAATCAGTTATTTAATCTGATCATCATCCGATAAAAATAAAATTATTAAAACTAATTAATTAAAAGAAAAAAACGAGTAGACTAGCTCAATTATGGGTGAATTTTATCGATACAAATCATGGATAAGTGTACAAAATTGACACTTATCAACAAGTCATCAAAATCTGGACATCAATATAGGTTTCAATTCCCGATTCCTATATGTTCGGCTCTTACGATTTATACCACATTGTAACTCGAGATACAAGCATACCAAATGTACTACACAAGGGAACGATACTACGGTGATCCGGGTTGATTTCATTGACATAGCCGATTCATTACAAGCATGAACATGAAGAATATAGTCAAATCAAACACCTCTATCAAAACATGAATTATCATCGGTGGAACATCATAGTAATTCTTAGAACCTCACTAAAATCATGATCATGATTCAAAACGATCTTAGGATACTACACTCTAGGGTTTTTATCAATCAAGACTCAATCAACACTCTTATCAACGAGGGAAACACAAGGTATAACCGAGTTCCAATCTTAAAAAAATATGGTGCTGGATTCATAAGATCTTTAACTAGTCCAATGATTGCCGAAATAAGCTCAAAATATAGCTAAGAACATAAATTCCATCTTGGTAAACCGTAACATACCTTAAACGTAAGGAAATGTTGAAATAACTTGATAAACTCCACGCCCAAAAGCTAGAACACCAATCCTCAAATCTCCTTTGCCTTCAATGGTGATCTTAAGAGGCTGGTATGCAGGTTTAGGATGGAGGGAGTAACTCTCGAAGTCTCAGAAATCGGGTGTGGGAAGAGGTGTAAACTGAAAAATGAAGTTAGGTGTTGTCCTATTTATAGAAAAAGGTTATTAGCGCGCGCTACTGCTCCTAATTAGCGTGCACTAACGGGCTTGCAGTCTACTGTCTCTGCCTGATCTCGGCTTAGCATACGCTAAACATCCTTACGTGCTAAGTACAGCAATTAGCGTACGCTACCGCTCAAGATAGCGTGCGCTAACGACCATACGAAGCTTTACTGACCTCACTGTACTCAACTTTAGCATGCGCTAGCCTCAAACCATTAGCGTGCGCTAATCACCGTTGACATGACTTTTCCAAAAGCCGTCCAGATTCATTTCGACATATCCCAACAAAGATTCGTGGTCCGATATCACCTACCAACCTGTCTCAATCATGTTGACTACGTATAGCGCGCGCTAAGGCTCATACGTAGCGTGCGCTATCTAACTCAATTAGCGTGCGCTACGCTTAGACGTTAGCGTGCGCTACCAGTGCACAAATACAAGTATGAACAACATTCAAGAAATCATATACTCAACAACACAGGATCATGAAATATGGACGATAATACTCAGATCAAATACAACATATAGAATGTCACAATGTTCAAATACACATCAGAATCTCGGGTATTACTGCGTCAAGTACAGAAAGGGTTTGACTGACCGTGACCCTGTAACTTGATCTGAAAATTTGAAAGAAGGGTTTAAACGTATACTGGTATTCACGACAGAATGGTTCTTGAATGATCCCATCATTCGTTCTCAGTTGGAGTACAGTGTAGGCCGCCAGGCTGGCTAGGTGGTGCTACTACTCTTTGGTTCCTCTTATTGCTGACTGAGACGGACCTACCGAGTCACGCAATAGGATTGACGACGGAATGAATCGAGCTTATTATCTCATTATGAATATTAGATATTAGATATCTAAATTGGGACATTGGATGTCTAAATCGATTTATTGGATAAATTATTTTACGGCCTAATGAATTAAGTATATCACTGGGTGATTAATTTAATTCATGAATATAATTATTTCTTGGAGAAATTAATTATGTTATTTTGTATTTGATATGATTAATTAATTAGATTAATTAAATGATATAAATACATTGGAACAGAATCAGAGTTTATCTGTTTGGATACACGGGAGTCCGAAATGAAACGAACTTGTCCGATTTCTACATGGTCCGGCCCCCCACATTTCCACCCACTTTCCATTTGGACTCTTGTTCCATTCTTTAATGCATGATCATTGAGTTGGTGGGGTTTGATTCTCATTAGATGAGTTGTTCATGTGGGGGAGTTAAAATAAAAGGAAAAGAAGACCAACTCTCTTACTCAATTGATTCCATCCGTGAGTAAAGAGTATAGAGAGAGAAAATTGTTTTTCTCAAAGTCTTCTTCTTCCTTTTCTTCATTTTGGTTCTTGGTTGTTCTTGGAACATCAAGAGATTTTGAGAGATATAGATTATATACTTAGAGTGTCATAATCAAAGGCTTCATCATCCTAGCTATAGCCGTATCCTTGGAGGATAGCAAGGTGATCGTCATCCCGTTCGTTTCTCCGGCGCGTGGCAAGTGGAGGCGTTGTATTTTCGACGTTGGATCATTCAAGTGCTTGGAGCGCTTTGGATCGTAGGAATTCGTTTAAAGCTTGGGGAATAGCTAGAAGGAATCCATTTAATCAACGGACTACAAGGGTGAGTTTCTAATATCTCTTGTGATTTTGTTTATATATTCGTATATACGTAGCTCGATCGATCCTCGTAGGGATTCAGATCGAATTTTTCATTTTACCGCTTTCGCTGGGCCTTCGTTTTAGGCACTGAATCCCAACAATTGAAATAATCGATTAACACACATTCGATAAAAATCAACAATCGATATAACCAACCAATTAGACTCAACGGCTCAAAAATACCTCGATCATATACAAAATCGAGCAATACAACTCAACCAATTACGAACTCAAATCCACAATACAAACTGCAACTCGACAAATCATAATTAACAATCAATATATTCGAACAACAAACCCAACGTTTCCATAATATCCCGATTAAATTACAAATCCAACAACCCAAATCAATCAACCATGAACTCAAAACCACAACACGATTCATAATCCGATAATCATATCAATAATCAAATTAAACTAATAACAAGGGTCTAAACATTACCGATTCCAAATTCAATCTTAGATACGAATACAAGTTTTCTCCTTGTAAATTCATAATTAAAACCAATTACCGATTATCATCATCAATCTGGACAATCCGATTAATTCAACAATATAGATAATCATATTCCAAGGGTGTCAAATAACTCAATCATTCGATTTCTCATCAAACTCGGAATCATATTCGTATTCCTATACGAATATTGTACCAAAACACATAACTTAGTTCTAGATATGAATATTCCATATTTATATCCAAAACACCAACATCTCTTAAACATATTCATCAAATCATATAATCCAAGAGTTCCTTAAGAACACAAATTATTCCGAAGTCACATTCAAAATCTCCAAGACGACATAATCCGATGTGTTCTAACATCTAAACAATCCTCATTCATAATTCAAGATGTATATTATCATATTCTCCAATATACAATTCACATAACTTCATGAATCACAATAACACCACTATAACCATCATCACACAAAGAAAAACATCATCAATCAATCCAACAAGGATTGTATCATACTTAATCTGGAATCAACCTCATATCACGATTCTTATGAAATCAACATAATCCAGAAATCTATCTCTCATCGGGTTAAACGAATCACAATCCTTACTACAGGAAGAGTCTTAATTAACATCCGAAATTTCTTATCAAAATTCCATTAAATCTCTTATAACATCATCACGGGATAATTCAACATGTTCCCTCCCAAGTAATCGTCCTTAAAAACAAAACACTATTAAAGAGATATGAAAATTACCTTGTATAGATGAACCATGAAGAAGAACAATCGAACTCCATTCCAAGAATCATAAATAACTCCACAACTATCATGATACAAACTAATCATCAACAACAACATCAAAATCCGAAATTAAAAAGAGGATTATCCAACATACCTCTTAGAAGATGAAATACACAAGTAACCACCTCAAGAATTATCAATATATTCATATCCAAGCCTCATATCCATGCCCTTAAGCTCATAATCGACTTAGAAGAATCGAAACTCCATCTCTGAGTGTTGAAGGCGAAAAACGAAATCAAGTTCTGAAGAAAAACGAAGTGACTTATAAAAACTCCCAGATCGTTATATACGTAACATGCAATAGTTAACGTACGTAACAACCCTTTACGTACATTATCTATCCTTGATAGCGTACGTAATGCCGACCCAGAGACTACTGTCTCAATTCATTCAAAGCCTTACGTACGTAATGTACTATCCGGAATTTCTATTACTATTATTTAATGTTATCCGAGTTATGTTGTACAGCGTGGAATCTGTACAGTATGGGTAAAATAATTGAAGGACTGAGATATTTGTATTTGTATAATTGTCGTACTTGGTCGACAATAGGATGTAAGAAGTATATGTATTCAGTATGCCGTATGTTCGTATTCTGTATGTTGAGACGTTGGACAAGAATAGCTGAAAATGGCTAAATGTAACATTATTAGCGCACGCTAATAATCATGAGTAGCGCACGCTATCGTGCAGGTTTAGTGCACGCTACGGATATAAGATAACGCACGCTAATGCAGTCAGATCGGAAGGAATCTGCGTGTGGACCAGGCCACTTTCGACGCACGTTCTGATAAGTCAACGGATGTTGTAATGTAGTGATAGCGCACGCTAATGCATGTTGATTAGCGCACGCTAACTGTATATCGGACAAAAAGGAATCTTATCCTCGTCAGCACTTTCGGCGTGTGGACCTGTCTTCGGAAGCATACAGACAAACGAGTCAACTATGAGTAGCGCACGCTAAGGTAGGACACTTGCGTACGCTAAATAGCGGCATTTACGTACGCTATTGCATGGGCATTGCGTACGTAAATCATTTCATGCAGTAAGACAGTTGCCTCTGGATTTCGATAGCGCACGCTAACAAAGACAGTTAGCGCACGCTAAGTGTGTAACGTACGTTAACTGAAGATGTTAGCGTACGTTAGTAATGTACAGTATATATATAAGTGCAATTGGCCATTATTCGTCATTTACGTCCATTTCTTCATGTGAACCGATAGAGAGAGGTCTTAGAGAGAAGTTGAGGTTCCAAACACTTGAGTTGATCATTCCTAACAACATGTGAAGCTTGGAAGTTGTTGAAAACGGATTCAACCTTGGGATTCAATCCATTCCTTCAAAGAGGTAATTACTCTCCACTTTGGGATTTCATTTTGGATTGTATATGATGTTCTTGAGTTGATGATCGTCATGTTTATGAGTTGATGAGTATGGTTATGAGATGGATTACTGAGTTATGTTGATAATATGGTTGATATGCGGATATTGATATGATTCGTGTGGTTTTGAACGGTGTTGTTTTTCTTCAAGAGATATATTGGTTAATATCTCCCTTCATTTTGGGTTTTTAATGTTGTTGTTATTGTTTACTTCGTATGATGATGAACCTGCAAGTGATTATGATTCTTGGTGTATATGATATGATTTGGAAGATTATATGTTGAAATGTTAGTGGAAATAAGATTTGGACACTTGTTTGGAAAGTAATGTGTATAAGGCTCGACTTTGGAAAATCACCACCGATTCTTGAAAACTCCAAAAATTCTGAAACATAACAGTATAATAGATCATCGAGTTAGCTTTCTAATGGTTCAAACGGTGTTAACCGAAGTCCGGATGAGTGAGTTATGCTCAAAATGGCAAAAACTATACTGTCTGTATTCTGGGAACAGGTAGCGCACGCTATTGATGAAGTTAGCATACGCTAACATGCCTGGGTGTATGAAAACGTAAAGCATTCGGGAATTTCATTTCCCAACCCATCCTACACGATCCCCTTTCGTCCCAAATCACCCAAACTCGGTTTTTAACCCCTAAACCTCAGCTTTTGAGTTGGTTTATCAAGTGATAACATCTAGGAAAGCTTGGAACAAGGATTATAACATCATTATTGATTCTTTCGCCGGATTGAAGGTAATTGTCTTGAACTCTAATATTTTGGGATGTTTGAGATTTTTGATATCTTTTGGTGGTTTAGTTCGTATCGATGGCTAAAATCATGTAATGTTGAAGGATATATATGTTTGTGATTATGTTCTTCGTGTTCTTGATGTGGTTGGTGTTTGTTGATTGATGATTCAAATATACCATTGAATTCCTCCTTCAAGGTGTTTGATTGAAGTCTTGAAAGAGAAATTGACTGGAGTATTTTGGTTAAGTTTGTATACTCGCCTTATCGAATCGTTATATGGGCTTTGTGGAATCATGGGAATGAATTCGTAATTGTTTGAGTTAGATTGTTCGGACTTGTGTTTAATCGAGATATTTTGGAATCGTTGGGTTTGTGGATTAGTTATATCGATTGTTGATTGTTATCGAATGTATGTTAAATCGATTATTGTAATAGGTTGAGATTATTGATCGATGTTTAGAACCATGCTTTGCGGTCGTATTGAAGAATGTTCGTAGATTGCTTTGATCAGGGCCAAGGGACTTGTAGACGACGGTAAGGATTTGGTAACGGCTTCATTGGTATCGAGGCAAGTTATTACTTGCTCAGTTTATAATATTTAATGAATGATTTCAGTTTCATTCGTTTATAATTCGTATAGCAATGTATAATCGTAATCACAGGAGATTTGGAATTATAGGTTGTATTCGAGTTTTGGGAATTTAAATCATAATGTATATGATTTACAATTGTCGTTGGTATACTTGTTATCGAGGATACATCATGGTATTGACAAAAACTTGAATTATCTACCGTCCGTGATGTTTTGGATCGGTGAATATTCAGAATAATGGTTGGTGATGGTTTAGATATCGAGGTTGCTCTCGAAGGACTCGGAGCAAGTATTTTAATCATTTCTGTCATTTGTGTCGATCATGTCGTGATACATTCGTGTATCGTTGTTGTCATGCATTTGGGCATTATTGTTGTCGTGTATTGTGCACTGTTGTTTTGTGCAGTTGTGCATTGTTGTCATATGTACACCATGCGTTGGTCCGACGGGATCATCATGGGAATCTATAGCTGTGTGCGCTGGATCGCTGGACAGGTAATACCACCATGCGTTGGTCCGATGGGATCATCATGGGAATCTATAGCTGTGTGCGCTGGATAGTTGGATTACCATATGTTGTTGTTGTTGTGCATATGTATATTATGGGTTTGCCATAAGTATACATTGTCGTTATTGTTGTGATCATATTGACGTTCTCATATGAGTATGCATTTGTAGGTCTTGTGTTAGGACCATGTCCGTATGTTGTGTTGATCTGATCTCAGATTAGACCGACATGATGGTAATGTTATTTCGTATCTTGAGGTATGTTCCGTATTTCCTTAATACTTGTCTTTGATGGACAATCGATTATCGTATTGGAATTGTCGATGTTATCCGATGGATTGAATTGGCCAGAGTTGGTATAATTTCCGTATCGCGAGTTATGATAATGTTTTGAGAACCTTGAGTATTGTTTAGATACCGTACAGATATTTTGGTATTATTTTAATGTGTTGTTAAGGATACAAATCGTGGATTCTCGTAAAGTTACGACGGTAAGATTACATTGGTCGTATTCTTACTTAGTATTTCCATTGATATGTAATTATTGACGAGATGTGATGGTTATCATTGTTGGATATTATGGCTGACCCCGTCGTGGGCTTCTTTTTAGGTTCTTGGATTATCAATCTTGTAGCGGTCGTTGAGAGATGAACTTCCCGGAGGATACTGGCAAGGGCATGTATTTGTGTTTTGAGTTTTTGATCAGTTGTTGTATTCCGCTGCTAGAGTATTTTAATTGTTTGTCTTTATCCGCTGCATGAGTATTTTTAAATGGCCTTTTTGGTATCTGGTAACTTAGGTTACTTTGGCAATCATTTTCTAAATCTATTCTGTCGGTACGTGTAAGCGATAGCTTAACGTATGTTTTTTTTAAACTATTGAGTTTTGGCATTTTGGGCCTTTTCAAATGAGTTTTTATGACGGTTTGATAAACGAGTTTTATAAATCTTCGAATGTTTTTAATATATAATACCGTCGTTAACCTCTTGGGCGTTTGTAAATGTTTGCGAAAATTTCCTTCAGCCTTGTGGGTTCCATCTCGGGGCCCACGGCGCTGTAATATTCCCGGTCGGATCTGGGGGTGTTAAAGAATATGGTATCAGAGCTTAGGTTGTGAAAACCTAGGCAGTCGGGTCGAGTTGGGTCGTGCTTTTGTCGTGTCATTCGAGTTGTCGGTTGACAAGTGTTTGAGCTCTTGGTTTTTGTTGTTCACTCGAGCTTGTGCGTTACGTGATTTACCAGTGTGGTACTGGGATTGTTGTAACCTTTTTAAATGGTGTTAACGTGTTTCTTCAGATAGAGCTGTGTTGTTTTCTCGAGTTGAACTGAGTTTGCAAAATGTGTGTTTTGAAAATATCTGTGTCGAGTATTTTCTTGAGTCGAGACATGTGCCAGTATCACGGGGAATCGTCGGCTTCACGATCTGTAAGTATTGAATTTTTGAATTGCATTGAGATTTATTGCCGTTCTAAGTTGATATATTCTGAGGTTCAGAAAGATATTATGCGTTACAGTATAAGATGACATAGTTAGGATAGGATTGATGATCTTGAGAAGTTATGATTTTGGAAATCAATATGTCGATTAAGTTTTGGAACGAAGCTGTGCATTTGGGATAAATATTGTGGATTTTTCAGGAGAACATGTAGTCATGTTAGTTCATTTTGAGATATATGAACTGTTTTTGAGCATTTGAAAATGATACTTTTCAAAATAAATGTTTTACGGATGTTTTACCGTAAATGATTTTTGGGCCGAGACCCAATAGATTTTTGAAATTGTTTTATAACTCAGGACTTGGGGTCCGAAAAAAATTTCCTACTTTTTAAACTTCTTGTAATGCGGAACGAGATACGGGCTGAGACCCTAATATTTCAAAAGGCCTTTCTGTTTTCTTAAAACTCCTGAGACTTGTAAAACACTTTATCAATCGTTTATCTATGTCGTTCCTGCCTTTCGGGGTTCTGGATTACTTGTTCAAAAGAAACTTCTCGGGAAGTCTTCGCTGTGTTGATTTGTTTCAATGCATTGTCATAGCATAATTGAGGTGATCCAAGATGGAAAATGATTGACGTTGCGAGTCATATGTGGAAAAGGAGTTTTTAGTCGGAATTTATATATTGAAAATTTCGGAACTTTATCGTGTGGTTTTTCGATGGAATAGCGAACCGAATTGGTATACAGTAATATGGATGTAGTCCAGCATTTGCATAGTTTTCATTTGAAAGTTCGAAATCGTGTAGAATCAAAGGAAACTGTTATCGAATACTTGGCACCAACGTGCCGATTAAATTTTTTCGAAAATTGATTTCGTGGACTTACGAAAAATTTATGTTTTGAGTTTTGAAATTTTTGAAAGAACTTTCGGAAATTTGTCTTTTGACGAGACTATATGATTTCAAACTGGTTTTGAAAATATGATCGATATAAATACGCATTTAGTGCATAATGCATATCATGATGGAGTTATGAGTGTGACTCACAAACTGGATAAGGCAAAGATGCATTTACGATGAATAAAGATTCGAACTTCAGTATGGTAGTTGGTTATCTAGGGATGATCGGTCGATTGATCGGATAAGAAGAATATGCTACAGGATGTAGAATTCATGCACAGGATGTAATTTTGGAATTGTGGGTTTTGTGAAACTGAGACATTGGAGATGGTGACCCCATGCTGGTTGCTTTGAATATTGAGCGGTCGTTCCCACTCCATATAGGATTGGATATGTTCGCCAGTCGGGTATGTTTATTGAGATCTATTGTACGTGATTGGTGTGTCATTTTGAGAATGTTATTCTTTCGTATATCTGTTTCCGTGGTTCTGTGTTGACCATGTTGGAGCTTACCGTGTGAAAGTATTCTCGAAGTGTGTTTTGACCTTTGGATGGTCGAATTATAGTTTATCATGTCGATGATATTCTTGGCTAATTTGTTGATTGATCATCGTTAACGATCGTATGAGCGTTCGGACGTTATATCGATATTTCGGGGTCTGTTGTCATTGTTTTGGACAGTTGTTTCACAGTTGTATTGTGTATTATTGATTTGTATCCGGATTGGGATTTGATTGTGCGATCAGGCAGACAAGATCTGACACGGATAGATTATTTCATCTGACGATAATATATCTGGTTGAGACTTATGGAATTGTTATTGTAAGCGTGTTGAGGCTTTTCAGTGAAGTCACTTGCTAGTATCTCAGGAGATCGTCGACTTGGCGCATATGTAAGTATGCTATTTTGGTTATTCAGTAATAATGATGATTAATCGTTGTCGTGATTATTCGGGATATTTTGGTTGAACGGTTTATTTGTTTTTATGACGGATTGCAAGTTTCGAGGACGAAACTTATTTTAAGTGGTGTAGTATGTAATATCCGGAATTTCTATTACTATTGTTTAATGTTATCCGAGTTATGTTGTACAGCGTGGAATTTGTACAGTATGGGTAAAATAATTGAAGGACCGAGACATCTGTGTTTGTATAATTGTCGTACTTGGTCGACAATTGGATGTAAGAAGTATATGTATTCAGTATGCCGTATGTTCGTATTCTGTATGTTGAGACGTTGGACAAGAATAGCTGAAAATGGCTAAGTGTAACATTATTAGCGCACGCTAATAATCATGAGTAGCGCACGCTATCGTGCAGGTTTAGTGCACGCTACGGATATAAGATAACGCACGCTAATGCAGTCAGATCGGAAGGAATCTGCGTGTGGACCAGGCCACTTTCGACGCACGTTCTGATAAGTCAACGGATGTTGTAATGTAGTGATAGCGCACGCTAATGCATGTTGATTAGCTTACGCTAACTGTATATCGGACAAAAAGGAATCTTATCCTCGTCAGCACTTTCGGCGTGTGGACCTGTCTTCGGAAGCATACAGACAAACGAGTCAACTATGAGTAGCGCATGCTAAGGTAGGACAATTGCGTACGCTAAATAGAGGCATTTACGTACGCTATTGCATGGGCATTGCATACGTAAATCATTTCATGCTGTAAGACAGTTGCCTCTGGACTTCGATAGCGCACGCTAACAAAGACAGTTAGCGCACGCTAAGTGTGTAACGTACGCTAACTGAAGATGTTAGCGTACGTTAATTAGTAATGTACAGTATAAATATAAGTGCAGTTGGCCATTATTCGTCATTTCCGTCCATTTCTTCATGTGAACCGATAGAGAGAGGTCTTAGAGAGAAGTTGAGGTTCCAAACACTTGAGTTGATCATTCCTAACAACATGTGAAGCTTGGAAGTGATTGAAAACGGATTCAACCTTGGGATTCAATCCATTCCTTCAAAGAGGTAATTACTCTCCACTTTGGGATTTCATTTTGGATTGTATATGATGTTCTTGATTTGATGATCGTCATGTTTATGAGTTGATGAGTATGGTTATGAGATGGATTACTGAGTTATGTTGATAATATGGTTGATATGCGGATATTGATATGATTTGTGTGGTTTTGAACGGTGTTGTTTTTCTTCAAGAGATATGTTGGTTAATATATCCCTTCATTTCGGGTTTTTAATGTTGTTGTTATTGTTTACTTCGTACGATGATGAACATGCAAGTAATTATGATTCTTGGTGTATATGATATGATTAAGAAGACTATATGTTGAAATGTTAGTGGAAATAAGATTTGGACACTTGTTTGGAAAGTAATGTGTATAAGGTTCGACTTTGAAAAATCACCACCGATTCTTGAAAACTCCAAAAATTCTGAAACATAACAGTATAATAGAGCATCGAGTTAGCTTTCTAATGGTTCAAACGGTGAGTTAATCGGAGTCCGTATGAGTGAGTTATGCTCAAAATGGCAAAAACTATACTGTCTGTATTCTGGGAATAGGTAGCGCACGCTATTGATGAAGTTAGCGTACGCTAACATGCCTGGGCGTATGGAAACGTAAAGCAGTCGGGAATTTCATTTCCCAACCCATCCTACACGATCCCCTTTCGTCCCAAATCACCCAAACTCGGTTTTTAACCCCTAAACCTCAGCTTTTGAGTTGGTTTATCAAGTGATAACATCTAGGAAAGCTTGGAACAAGGACTATAACATCATTATTGATTCTTTCGCCAGATTAAAGGTAATTGGCTTGAACTCTAATATTTTGGGATGTTTGAGATTTTTGATATCTTTTGGTGGTTTAGTTCGTATCGATGGCTAGAATCATGTAATGTTGAAGGATATATATGTTTGTGATTATGTTCTTCGTGTTCTTGATGTGGTTGGTGTTTGTTGATTGATGATTCAAATATACCATTGAATTCCGCCTTCAAGGTGTTTGATTGAAGTCTTGAAAGAGAAATTGATTGGAGTATTTTGGTTAAGTTTGTATACTCGCCTTATCGAATCGATATATGGGCTTTGTGGAATCATGGGAATGAATTCGTAATTGTTTGAGTTAGATTGTTCGGACTTGTGTTTAATCGAGATATTTTGGAATCGTTGGGTTTGTGGATTAGTTATATCGATTGTTGATTGTTGTCGAATGTATGTTAAATCGATTATTGTAATAGGTTGAGATTATTGATCGATGTTTAGAACCATGCTTTGCGGTCGTATTCAAGAATGTTCGTAGATTGCTTTGATCAGGGCCGAGGGACTTGTAGACGACGGCAAGGATTTGGTAACGGCTTCATTGGTATCGAGGCAAGTTATTACTTGCTCAGTTTATAATATTTAATGAATGATTTCAGTTTCATTCGTTTATAATTCGTATAGCAATGTATAATCGTAATCACAAGAGATTTGGAATTATAGGTTGTATTCGAGTTTTGGGAATTTAAATCATAATGTATATGATTTACAATTGTCGTTGGTATACTTGTATCGATGATACATCATGGTATTGACAAAAACTTGAATTATCTACCGTCCGTGATGTTTTGGATCGGTGAATATTCAGAATAATGGTTGGTGATGGTTTAGATATCGAGGTTGCTCTCGAAGGACTCGGAGCAAGTATTTTAATCATTTCTGTCATTTGTGTCGATCATGTCGTGATACATTCGTGTATCGTTGTTGTCATGCATTTGTGCATTATTGTTGTCGTGTATTGTGCACTGTTGTTTTGTGCAGTTGTGCATTGTTGTCATATGTCCACCATGCGTTGGTCCGACGGGATCATCATGGGAATCTATAGCTGTGTGCGCTGGATCGCTGGACAGGTAATGCCACCATGCATTGGTCCGATGGGATCATCATGGGAATCTATAGATGTGTGCGCTGGATCATTGGATTACCATATGTTGTTGTTGTGCATATGTATATTATGGGTTTGCCATAAGTATACATTGTCGTTATTGTTGTGATCATATTGACGTTGTCATATGAGTATGCATTTGTAGGTCTTGTGTTAGGACCATGTCCGTATGTTGTGTTGATCTGATCTCGGATTAGACCGACGTGATGGTAATGGTATTTCGTATCTTGAGGTATGTTCCGTATTTCCTTAATACTTGTCTTTGATGGACAATCGATTATCGTATTGGAATTGTCGATGTTATCCGATGGATTGAATTGGCCAGAGTTGGTATAATTTCCGTATCGCGAGTTATGATAATATTTTGAGAACCTTGAGTATTGTTGAGATACCGTACAGATATTTCGGTATTATTTTAATGTGTTGTTAAGGATACGAATCGTGGATTCTCGTAAAGTTACGACGGTAAGATTACATTGGTCGTATTCTTACTTAGTATTTCCATTGATATGTAATTATTGACGAGATGTGATGGTTATCATTGTTGGATATTATGGTGACTTAGTGGGCTTTCTTTTAGGTTCTTGGATTATCAAGCTTGTAGCGGTCGTGGAGAGATGAACTTCCTGGAGGATACTGGCAAGGGCATGTATTTGTGTTTTGAGTTTCTGATCAGTTGTTGTATTCCGCTGCTAGAGTATTTTAATTGTTTGTCTTTATCCGCTGCGTGAGTATTTTTAAATGGCCTTTTTGGTATCCGGTAACTTAGGTTACTTTGGCAATCATTTTCTAAATCTATTCTATCGGACGCGTGTTTATAGCTTAACGTATGTTTTTTTTAAACTGTTGAGTTTTGGCATTTTGGGCCTTGTGGTTTCAAATGAGTTTTTATGACGGTTTGATAAACGAGTTATATAAATCTTCGAATGTTTTTAATAGATAATACCGTCGTTAACCTCTTGGGCGTTTGTAAATGTTTGCGAAAATTTCCTTCAGCCTTGTGGGTTCCATCTCGGGGCCCACGGCGCTGTAATATTCCCGGTCGGATCTGGGGGTGTTAAAGAATATGGTATCAGAGCTTAGGTTGTGAAAACCTAGGCAGTCGGGTCGAGTTGGGTCGTGCTTTTGTCGTGTCATTCGAGTTGTCGGTTGACAAGTGTTTGAGCTCTCGGTTTTTGTTGTTCACTTGGGCTTGTGCGTTATGTGATTTACCAGTGTGATACTGGGATTGTTGTAACTTTTTTAAATGGTGTTAACGTGTTTCTTCAGATAGAGCTGTGTTGTTTTCTCGAGTTGAACTGAGTTTGCAAAATGTGTGTTTTGAAAATATCTGTGTCGAGTATTTTCTTGAGTCGAGACATGTGCCAGTATCACGGGGAATCGTCGGTTTCACGATCTGTAAGTATTGGATTTTTGAATTGCATTGAGATTTATTGCCGTTCTAAGTTGATATGTTCTGAGGTTCAGAAAGATATTATGCGTTACAGTATAAGATGACAGAGTTAGGACAGGATTGATGATCTTGAGAAGTTATGATTTTGGAAATCAATATGTCGATTAAGTTTTGGAACGAAGCTGTGCATTTGGGAGAAATATTGTGGATTGTTGAGGAGAACATGTAGTCATGTTAGTTCATTTTGAGATATATGAACTGTTTTTGAGCATTTGAAAATGATACTTTTCAAAATAAATGTTTTACGGATGTTTTACCATAAATGATTTTTGGGCCGAGACCCAATAGATTTTTGAAATTGTTTTATAACTCAGGACTTGGGGTCCGAAAAAGAGTTTCCTACTTTTTAAACTTCTTGTAATGCGGAACGAGATACGGGCTGAGACCCTAATATTTCAAAAGGCCTTTTTGTTTTCTTAAAACTCCCGAGACTTGTAAATCACTTTATCAATCGTTTATCTATGTCGTTCCTGCCTTTCGGGGTTCTGGATTACTTGTTCAAAAGAAACTTCTCGGGAAGTCTTTCGCTGTGTTGATTTGTTTCAATGCATTGTCATAGCATAATTGAGGTGATCCAGGATGGAAAATGATTGACGTTGCGAGTCATATGTGGAAAAGGAGTTTTTAGTCGGAGTTTATATATTGAAAATTTCGGAACCTTATCGTGTGGTTTTTCGATGGAATAGCGAACCGAATTGGTATACAGTAATATGGATGTAGTCCAGCATTTGCATAGTTTTCATTTGAAACTTCGAAATCGTGTAGAATCAAAGGAAACTGTTATCGAATACTTGGCACCAGCGACTCGATTTAATTTTTTCAAAAATTGATTTCGTGGACTTACGAAAAATTTATGTTTTGAGTTTTGAAATTTTTGAAAGAACTTTCGGAAATTTGTCTTTTGACGAGACTATATGATTTCAAACTGGTTTTGAAAATATGATCGATATAAATACGCATTTAGTGCATAATGCATATCATGATGGAGTTATGAGTGTGACTCACAAACTGGATAAGGCAGTAGTACGGTACGATGAATAAAGATTCGAACTTCAGTAAGGTAGTTGGTTATCTAGGGATGATCGGTCGATTGATCGGATAAGAAGAATATGCTACAGGATGTAGAATTCATGCACAGGATGTAATTTTGGAACTGTGGGTTTTGTGAAACTGAGACATTGGAGATGGTGACCCCATGCTGGTTGCTTTGAATATTGAGCGGTCGTTCCCACTCCATATAGGATTGGATATGTTCGCCAGTCGGGTATGTTTATTGAGATCTACTGTACGTGATTGGTGTGTCATTTTGAGAATGTTATTCTTTCGTATATCTGTTTCTGTGGTTCTGTGTTGACCATGTTGGAGATTACCGTGTGAAAGTATTCTCGAAGTGTGTTTTGACCTTTGGATGGTCGAATTAGAGTTTATCATGTCGACGATATTCTTGTCTAATTTGTTGATTGATCATCGTTAACGATCGTATGAGCGTTCGGACGTTATGTCGATATTTCGGGGTCTGTTGTCATTGTTTTGGACAGTTGTTTCACAGTTGTATTGTGTATTATTGATTTGTATCCGGATTGGGATTTGATTGTGCGATCAGGCAGACAAGATCTGACATGGATAGATTATTTCATCTGACGATAATATATCTGGTTGAGACTTATGGAATTGTTATTGTAAGCGTGTTGAGGCTTTTCAGTGAAGTCACTTGCTAGTATCTCAGGAGATCGTCGACTTGGCGCATATGTAAGTATGCTATTTTGGTTATTCAGTAATAATGATGATTAACCGTTGTCGTGATTATTCGGGATATTTTGGTTGAACGGTTTATTTGTTTTTTTGACGGATTGCAAGTTTCGAGGACGAAACTTATTTTAAGTGGTGTAGTATGTAATATCCGGAATTTCTATTACTATTGTTTAATGTTATCCGAGTTATGTTGTACAACGTGGAATCTGTACAGTATGGGTAAAATATTGAAGGACCGAGACATCTGTATTTGTATAATTGTCGTACTTGGTCGACAATTGGATGTAAGAAGTATATGTATTTAGTATGTCGTATGTTCGTATTCTGTATGTTGAGACGTTGGACAAGAATAGCTGAAAATGGCTAAGTGTAACATGATTAGCGCACGCTAATAATCATGAGTAGCGCACGCTATCGTGCAGGTTTAGTGCACGCTACGGATATAAGATAACGCTCGCTAATGCAGTCAGATAGGAAGGAATCTGCGTGTGGACCAGGCCACTTTCGACGCACGTTCTGATAAGTCAACGGATGTTGTAATGTAGTGATAGCGCACGCTAATGCATGTTGATTAGCTTACGCTAACTGTATATCGGACAAAAAGGAATCTTATCCTCGTCAGCACTTTCGGCGTGTGGACCTGTCTTCGGAAGCATACAGACAAACGAGTCAACTATGAGTAGCGCACGCTAAGGTAGGACACTTGCGTACGCTAAATAGAGGCATTTACGTACGCTATTGCATGGGCATTGCATACGTAAATCATTTCATGCAGTAAGACAGTTGCCTCTGGACTTCGATAGCGCACGCTAACAAAGACAGTTAGCGCACGCTAAGTGTGTAACGTACGTTAACTGAAGATGTTAGCGTACGTTAATTAGTAATGTACAGTATAAATATAAGTGCAGTTGGCCATTATTCGTCATTTCCGTCCATTTCTTCATGTGAACCGATAGAGAGAGGTCTTAGAGAGAAGTTGAGGTTCCAAACACTTGAGTTGATCATTCCTAACAACATGTGAAGCTTGGAAGTGATTGAAAACGGATTCAACCTTGGGATTCAATCCATTCCTTCAAAGAGGTAATTACTCTCCACTTTGGGATTTCATTTTGGATTGTATATGATGTTCTTGATTTGATGATCGTCATGTTTATGAGTTGATGAGTATGGTTATGAGATGGATTACTGAGTTATGTTGATAATATGGTTGATATGCGGATATTGATATGATTTGTGTGGTTTTGAACGGTGTTGTTTTTCTTCAAGAGATATGTTGGTTAATATCTCCCTTCATTTCGGGTTTTTAATGTTGTTGTTATTGTTTACTTCGTATGATGATGAACATGCAAGTAATTATGATTCTTGGTGTATATGATATGATTAAGAAGACTATATGTTGAAATGTTAGTGGAAATAAGATTTGGACACTTGTTTGGAAAGTAATGTGTATAAGGTTCGACTTTGAAAAATCACCACCGATTCTTGAAAACTCCAAAAATTCTGAAACATTACAGTATAATAGAGCATCGAGTTAGCTTTCTAATGGTTCAAACGGTGAGTTAATCGGAGTCCGGATGAGTGAGTTATGCTCAATATGGCAAAAACTATACTGTCTGTATTCTGGGAACAGGTAGCGCACGCTATTGATGAAGTTAGCGTACGCTAACATGCCCGAGCGTATGGAAACGTAAAGCAGTCGGGAATTTCATTTCCCAACCCATCCTACACGTTCCCCTTTCGTCCCAAATCACCCAAACTCGGTTTTTAACCCCTAAACCTCAGCTTTTGAGTTGGTTTATCAAGTGATAACATCTAGGAAAGCTTGGAACAAGGACTATAACATCATTATTGATTCTTTCGCTGGATTGAAGGTAATTGGCTTGAACTCTAATATTTTGGGATGTTTGAGATTTTTGATATCTTTTGGTGGTTTAGTTCGTATCGATGGCTAGAATCATGTAATGTTGAAGGATATATATGTTTGTGATTATGTTCTTCGTGTTCTTGATGTGGTTGGTGTTTGTTGATTGATGATTCAAATATACAATTGAATTCCGCCTTTAAGGTGTTTGATTGAAGTCTTGAAAGAGAAATTGATTGGAGTATTTTGGTTAAGTTTGTATACTCGCCTTATCGAATCGATATATGGGCTTTGTGGAATCATGGGAATGAATTCGTAATTGTTTGAGTTAGATTGTTCGGACTTGTGTTTAATCGAGATATTTTGGAATCGTTGGGTTTGTGGATTAGTTATATCGATTGTTGATTGTTGTCGAATGTATGTTAAATCGATTATTGTAATAGGTTGAGATTATTGATCGATGTTTAGAACCATGCTTTGCGGTCGTATTCAAGAATGTTCGTAGATTGCTTTGATCAGGGCCGAGGGACTTGTAGACGACGGCAAGGATTTGGTAACGGCTTCATTGGTATCGAGGCAAGTTATTACTTGCTCAGTTTATAATATTTAATGAATGATTTCAGTTTCATTCGTTTATAATTCGTATAGAAATGTATAATCGTAATCACAAGAGATTTGGAATTATAGGTTGTATTCGAGTTTTGGGAATTTAAATCATAATGTATATGATTTACAATTGTCGTTGGTATACTTGTTATCGATGATACATCATGGTATTGACGAAAACTTGAATTATCTACCGTCCGTGATGTTTTGGATCGGTGAATATTCAGAATAATGGTTGGTGATGGTTTAGATATCGAGGTTGCTCTCGAAGGACTCGGAGCAAGTATTTTAATCATTTCTGTCATTTGTGTCGATCATGTCGTGATACATTCGTGTATCGTTGTTGTCATGCATTTGTGCATTATTGTTGTCGTGTATTGTGCACTGTTATTTTGTGCAGTTGTGCATTGTTGTCATATGTCCACCATGAGTTGGTCCGACGGGATCATCATGGGAATCTATAGCTGTGTGCGCTTGGATCGGCCGGATGTAATGCCACCATGCGTTGGTCCGATGGGATCATCATGGGAATCTATAGCTGTGTGCGCTGGATCATTGGATTACCATATGTTGTTGTTGTTGTGCATATGTATATTATGGGTTTGCCATAAGTATACATTGTCGTTATTGTTGTGATCATATTGACGTTGTCATAAGAGTATGCATTTGTAGGTCTTGTGTTAGGACCATGTCCGTATGTTGTGTTGATCTGATCTCGGATTAGACCGACGTGATGGTAATGGTATTTCGTATCTTGAGGTATGTTCCGTATTTCCTTAATACTTGTCTTTGATGGACAATCGATTATAGTATTGGAATTGTCGATGTTATCCGATGGATTGAATTGGCCAGAGTTGGTATAATTTCGGTATCGCGAGTTATGATAATATTTTGAGAACCTTGAGTATTGTTGAGATACCGTACATATATTTCGGTATTATTTTAATGTGTTGTTAAGGATACGAATCGTGGATTCTCGTAAAGTTACGACGGTAAGATTACATTGGTCGTATTCTTACTTAGTATTTCCATTGATATGTAATTATTGACGAGATGTGATGGTTATCATTGTTGGATATTATGGCTGACCCCGTCGTGGGCTTTCTTTTTAGGTTCTTGGATTATCAAGCTTGTAGCGGTCGTGGAGAGATGAACTTCCCGGAGGATACTGGCAAGGGCATGTATTTGTGTTTTGAGTTTCTGATCAGTTGTTGTATTCCGCTGCTAGAGTATTTTAATTGTTTGTCTTTATCCGCTGCATGAGTATTTTTAAATGGCCTTTTTGGTATGTGGTAATATATTACTTTGGCAATCATTTTCTAAATCTATTCTGTCGGTACGTGTAAGCGATAGCTTAACGTATGTTTTTTTTAAACTGTTGAGTTTTGGCATTTTGGGCCTTGTGGTTTCAAATGAGTTTTTATGACGGTTTGATAAACGAGTTATATAAATCTTCGAATGTTTTTAATAGATAATACCGTCGTTAACCTCTTAGGCGTTTGTAAATGTTTGCGAAAATTTCCTTCAGCCTTGTGGGTTCCATCTCGGGGCCCACGGTGCTGTAATATTCCCGGTCGGATCTGGGGGTGTTAAAGAATATGGTATCAGAGCTTAGGTTGTGAAAACCTAGGCAGTCGGGTCGAGTTGGGTCGTGCTTTTGTCGTGTCATTCGAGTTGTCGGTTGACAAGTATTTGAGCTCTGGGTTTTTGTTGTTCACTCGGGCTTGTGCGTTATGTGATTTACCAGTGTGGTACTGGGATTGTTGTAACTTTTTTAAATGGTGTTAACGTGTTTCTTCAGATAGAGCTGTGTTGTTTTCTCGAGTTGAACTGAGTTTGCAAAATGTGTGTTTTGAAAATATATGTGTCGAGTATTTTCTTGAGTCGAGACATGTGCCAGTATCACGGGGAATCGTCGGTTTCACGATCTGTAAGTATTGGATTTTGAATTGCATTGAGATTTATTGCCGTTCTAAGTTGATATGTTACGAGGTTCGAAAGATATTATGTGTTCTGATATAAGATGACGAGTTAGGACGGGATTGATGATCTTGAGAAGTTATGATTTTGGAAATCAATATGTCGATTAAGTTTTGGAGCAGATTTGTGCATTTGGGAGAAATATTGTGGATTGTTGAGGAGAACATGTAGTCATGTTAGTTCATTTTGAGATATATGAAGCTGTTTTGAGCATTTGAAAATGATACTTTTCAAAATAAATGTTTTACGGATGTTTTACCATAAATGATTTTGGGCGAGACCCAATAGATTTTTGAAATTGTTTTATAACTCGGGACTTGGGGTCCGAAAAAGAGTTTCCTACTTTTTAAACTTCTTGTAATGCGGAACGAGATACGGGCCGAGACCCTAATATTTCAAAAGGCCTTTTTGTTTTCTTAAAACTCCGAGACTTGTAAATCACTTTATCAATCGTTTATCTATGTCGTTCCGCCTTTGGGTTACGGATTACTTGTTCAAAAGAAACTTCTCGGGAAGTCTTTATTGTGTTGATTTGTTTCAATGCATTGTCATAGCATAATTGAGGTGATCCAGGATGGAAAATGATTGACGTTGCGAGTCATATGTGGAAAAGGAGTTTTTAGTCGGAGTTTATATATTGAAAATTTGGAACCTTATCGTGTGGTTTTCGATGGAATAGCGAACCGAATTGGTATACGATAATATGGATGTAGTCCAAAGATTTGCATAGTTTTCATTTGAAACTTCAAATCGTGTAGAATCAAAGGAAGCTGTTATCGAATACTTGGCACCAATGAGCCGATTTAATTTTCGAAAATTGATTTCGTGGACTTACGAAAAATTTATGTTTTGAGTTTTGAAATTTTGAAAGAACTTTCGGAAATTTGTCTTTTGACGAGACTATATGATTTCAAACTGGTTTTGAAAATATGATCGATATAAATACGCATTTAGTGCATAATGCATATCATGATGGAGTTATGAGTGTGACTCACAAACTGGATAAGCGGTGGTGCAGTACGATGAATAAAGATTCGAACTTGATAAGGTAGTTGGTTATCTAGGGATGATCGGTCGATTGATCGGATAAGAAGAATATGCTACAGGATGTAGAATTCATGCACGAGGATGTAATTTTGGGCTGGGTTTTGTGAAACTGAGACATTGGAGATGGTGACCCCATGCTGGTTGCTTTGAATATTGAGCGGTCGTTCCCACTCCATATAGGATTGGATATGTTCGCCAGTCGGGTATGTTTATTGAGATCTACTGTACGTGATTGGTGTGTCATTTTGAGAATGTTATTCTTTCGTATATCTGTTTCTGTGGTTCTGTGTTGACCATGTTGGAGATTACCGTGTGAAAGTATTCTCGAAGTGTGTTTTGACCTTTGGATGGTCGAATTAGAGTTTATCATGTCGACGATATTCTTGTCTAATTTGTTGATTGATCATCGTTAACGATCGTATGAGCGTTCGGACGTTATGTCGATATTTCGGGGTCTGTTGTCATTGTTTTGGACAGTTGTTTCACAGTTGTATTGTGTATTATTGATTTGTATCCGGATTGGGATTTGATTGTGCGATCAGTGGACAAGATCGACATGGATAGATTATTTCATCGCGATAATATATCCGGTTGAGACTTATGGAATTGTTATTGTAAGCGTGTTGAGGCTTTTCGGTGAAGTCACTTGCTAGTATCTCGGAGATCGTCGACTTGGCGCATATGTAAGTATGCTATTTTGGTTATTCAAGAATAATGATGATTAAGCATTGTCGTGATTATTCGGGATATTTTGGTTGAACGGTTTATTTGTTTTTATGACGGATTGCAAGTTTCAAGGACGAAACTTATTTTAAGTGGTGTAGTATGTAATATCCTAATTTCTATTACTATTGTTTAATGTTATCCGAGTTATGTTGTACAGCGTGGAATCTGTACAGTATGGGTAAAATAATTGAAGGACCGAGACATCTCTATTTGTATAATTGTCGTACTTGGTCGACAATTGGATATAAGAAGTATATGTATTCAGTATGCCGTATGTTCGTATTCTATATGTTGAGACGTTGGACAAGAATAGCTGAAAATGGCTAAGTGTAACATTATTAGCGCACGCTAATAATCATGAGTAGCGCACGCTATCGTGCAGGTTTAGTGCACGCTACGGATATAAGATAACGCACGCTAATGCAGTCAGATCGGAAGGAATCTGCGTGTGGACCAGGCCACTTTCGGCGCACGTTCTGATAAGTCAACGGATGTTGTAATGTAGTGATAGCGCACGCTAATGCATGTTGATTAGCGCCGCGCTAGCGTATATCAGACAAAAAGGAATCTTATCCTCGTCAGCACTTTCGGCGTGTGGACCTGTCTTCGGAAGCATACAGACAAACGAGTCAACTATGAGTAGCGCACGCTAAGGTAGAACACTTGCGTACGCTAAATAGAGGCATTTACGTACGCTATTGCATGGGCATTGCGTACGTAAATCATTTCATGCAGTAAGACAGTTGCCTCTCGACTTCGATAGCGCACGCTAACAAAGACAATTAGCGCACGCTAAGTGTGTAACGTACGTTAACTGAAGATGTTAGCGTACGTTAATTAGTAATGTACAGTATAAATATAAGTGCAGTTGGCCATTATTCGTCATTTCCGTCCATTTCTTCATGTGAACCGATAGAGAGAGGTCTTAGAGAGAAGTTGAGGTTCCAAACACTTGAGTTGATCATTCCTAACAACATGTGAAGCTTGGAAGTGATTGAAAACGGATTCAACCTTGGGATTCAATCCATTCCTTCAAAGAGGTAATTACTCTCCACTTTGGGATTTCATTTTGGATTGTATATGATGTTCTTGATTTGATGATCGTCATGTTTATGAGTTGATGAGTATGGTTATGAGATGGATTACTGAGTTATGTTGATAATATGGTTGATATGCGGATATTGATATGATTTGTGTGGTTTTGAACGGTGTTGTTTTTCTTCAAGAGATATGTTGGTTAATATCTCCCTTCATTTCGGGTTTTTAATGTTGTTGTTATTGTTTACTTCGTATGATGATGAACATGCAAGTAATTATGATTCTTGGTGTATATGATATGATTAAGAAGACTATATGTTGAAATGTTAGTGGAAATAAGATTTGGACACTTGTTTGGAAAGTAATGTGTATAAGGTTCGACTTTGAAAAATCACCACCGATTCTTGAAAACTCCAAAAATTCTGAAACATTACAGTATAATAGAGCATCGAGTTAGCTTTCTAATGGTTCAAACGGTGAGTTAATCGGAGTCCGGATGAGTGAGTTATGCTCAATATGGCAAAAACTATCTTATCGTATGCAGGAGCAGTAGCGCACGCTATTGATGAAGTTAGCGACGCTAACATGCCCGAGCGTATGGAAACGTAAAGCGTTCGGGAATTTCATTTCCCTACCCATCCTACACGTTCCCCTTTCGTCCCAAATAACCCAAACTCGGTTTTTAACCCCTATACCTCAGCTTTTGAGTTGGTTTATCTTTTGATAACATCTAGGAAAGCTTGGAACAAGGACTATAACATCATTATTGATTCTTTATTTGGATTGAAGGTAATTGGCTTGAACTCTAATATTTTGGGATGTTTGAGATTTTGATATCTTTTGGTGGTTTAGTTCGTATCGATGGCTAGAATCATGTAATGTTGAAGGATATATATGTTTGTGATTATGTTCTTCGTGTTCTTGATGTGGTTGGTGTTTGTTGATTGATGATTCAAATATACAATTGAATTCCGCCTTTAAGGTGTTTGATTGAAGTCTTGAAAGAGAAATTGATTGGAGTATTTTGGTTAAGTTTGTATACTCGCCTTATCGAATCGATATATGGGCTTTGTGGAATCATGGGAATGAATTCGTAATTGTTTGAGTTAGATTGTTCGGACTTGTGTTTAATCGAGATATTTTGGAATCGTTGGGTTTGTGGATTAGTTATATCGATTGTTGATTGTTGTCGAATGTATGTTAAATCGATTATTGTAATAGGTTGAGATTATTGATCGATGTTTAGAACCATGCTTTGCGGTCGTATTCAAGAATGTTCGTAGATTGCTTTGATCAGGGCGAGGGACTTGTAGACGGCGGCAAGGATTTGTAACGGCTTCATTGGTATCGAGGCAAGTTATTACTTGCTCATTTTATAATATTTAATGAATGATTTCAGTTTCATTCGTTTATAATTCGTATAGAAATGTATAATCGTAATCACAAGAGATTTGGAATTATAGGTTGTATTCGAGTTTTGGGAATTTAAATCATAATGTATATGATTTACAATTGTCGTTGGTATACTTGTTATCGATGATACATCATGGTATTGACGAAAACTTGAATTATCTACCGTCCGTGATGTTTTGGATCGGTGAATATTCAGAATAATGGTTGGTGATGGTTTAGATATCGAGGTTGCTCTCGAAGGACTCGGAGCAAGTATTTTAATCATTTCTGTCATTTGTGTCGATCATGTCGTGATACATTCGTGTATCGTTGTTGTCATGCATTTGTGCATTATTGTTGTCGTGTATTGTGCACTGTTATTTTGTGCAGTTGTGCATTGTTGTCATATGTCCACCATGAGTTGGTCCGACGGGATCATCATGGGAATCTATAGCTGTGTGCGCTGGATCGCTGGACAGGTAATGCCACCATGCGTTGGTCCGATGGGATCATCATGGGAATCTATAGCTGTGTGCGCTGGATCATTGGATTACCATATGTTGTTGTTGTTGTGCATATGTATATTATGGGTTTGCCATAAGTATACATTGTCGTTATTGTTGTGATCATATTGACGTTGTCATAAGAGTATGCATTTGTAGGTCTTGTGTTAGGACCATGTCCGTATGTTGTGTTGATCTGATCTCGGATTAGACCGACGTGATGGTAATGGTATTTCGTATCTTGAGGTATGTTCCGTATTTCCTTAATACTTGTCTTTGATGGACAATCGATTATCGTATTGGAATTGTCGATGTTATCCGATGGATTGAATTGGCCAGAGTTGGTATAATTTCGGTATCGCGAGTTATGATAATATTTTGAGAACCTTGAGTATTGTTGAGATACCGTACATATATTTCGGTATTATTTTAATGTGTTGTTAAGGATACGAATCGTGGATTCTCGTAAAGTTACGACGGTAAGATTACATTGGTCGTATTCTTACTTAGTATTTCCATTGATATGTAATTATTGACGAGATGTGATGGTTATCATTGTTGGATATTATGGCTGACCCCGTCGTGGGCTTTCTTTTTAGGTTCTTGGATTATCAAGCTTGTAGCGGTCGTGGAGAGATGAACTTCCCGGAGGATACTTGGCAAGGGCATGTATTTGTGTTTTGAGTTTCGATCGGTTGTTGTATTCATTTGCTAGAGTATTTTAATTGTTTGTCTTTATCCGCTGCATGAGTATTTTTAAATGGCCTTTTTGGTATGTGGTAATATATTACTTTGGCAATCATTTTCTAAATCTATTCTGTCGGTACGTGTAAGCGATAGCTTAACGTATGTTTTTTTTAAACTGTTGAGTTTTGGCATTTTGGGCCTTGTGGTTTCAAATGAGTTTTTATGACGGTTTGATAAACGAGTTATATAAATCTTCGAATGTTTTTAATAGATAATACCGTCGTTAACCTCTTAGGCGTTTGTAAATGTTTGCGAAAATTTCCTTCAGCCTTGTGAGTTCCATCTCGGGGCCCACGGTGCTGTAATATTCCCGGTCGGATCTGGGGGTGTTAAAGAATATGGTATCAGAGCTTAGGTTGTGAAAACCTAGGCAGTCGGGTCGAGTTGGGTCGTGCTTTTGTCGTGTCATTCGAGTTGTCGGTTGACAAGTATTTGAGCTCTGGGTTTTTGTTGTTCACTCAGGCTTGTGCGTTATGTGATTTACCAGTGTGGTACTGGGATTGTTGTAACTTTTTTAAATGGTGTTAACGTGTTTCTTCAGATAGAGCTGTGTTGTTTTCTCGAGTTGAACTGAGTTTGCAAAATGTGTGTTTTGAAAATATATGTGTCGAGTATTTTCTTGAGTCGAGACATGTGCCAGTATCACGGGGAATCGTCGGTTTCACGATCTGTAAGTATTGGATTTTTGAATTGCATTGAGATTTATTGCCGTTCTAAGTTGATATGTTCTGAGGTTCAGAAAGATATTATGTGTTACAGTATAAGATGACAGAGTTAGGACAGGATTGATGATCTTGAGAAGTTATGATTTTGGAAATCAATATGTCGATTAAGTTTTGGAACGAAGCTGTGCATTTGGGAGAAATATTGTGGATTGTTGAGGAGAACATGTAGTCATGTTAGTTCATTTTGAGATATATGAACTGTTTTTGAGCATTTGAAAATGATACTTTTCAAAATAAATGTTTTACGGATGTTTTACCATAAATGATTTTGGGCCGAGACCCAATAGATTTTGAAATTGTTTTATAACTCGGGACTTGGGGTCCGAAAAAGAGTTTCCTACTTTTTAAACTTCTTGTAATGCGGAACGAGATACGGGCTGAGACCCTAATATTTCAAAAGGCCTTTTTGTTTTCTTAAAACTCCCGAGACTTGTAAATCACTTTATCAATCGTTTATCTATGTCGTTCCTGCCTTTCGGGGTTCTGGATTACTTGTTCAAAAGAAACTTCTCGGGAAGTCTTTCGCTGTGTTGATTTGTTTCAATGCATTGTCATAGCATAATTGAGGTGATCCAGGATGGAAAATGATTGACGTTGCGAGTCATATGTGGAAAAGGAGTTTTTAGTCGGAGTTTATATATTGAAAATTTCGGAACCTTATCGTGTGGTTTTTCGATGGAATAGCGAACCGAATTGGTATACAGTAATATGGATGTAGTCCAGCATTTGCATAGTTTTCATTTGAAACTTCGAAATCGTGTAGAATCAAAGGAAACTGTTATCGAATACTTGGCACCAGCGAGCCGATTTAATTTTTTCGAAAATTGATTTCGTGGACTTACGAAAAATTTATGTTTTGAGTTTTGAAATTTTTGAAAGAACTTTCGGAAATTTGTCTTTTGACGAGACTATATGATTTCAAACTGGTTTTGAAAATATGATCGATATAAATACGCATTTAGTGCATAATGCATATCATGATGGAGTTATGAGTGTGACTCACAAACTGGATAAGGCGGTAAATGCAGTACGATGAATAAAGATTCGAACTTGATAAGGTAGTTGGTTATCTAGGGATGATCGGTCGATTGATCGGATAAGAAGAATATGCTACAGGATGTAGAATTCATGCACAGGATGTAATTTTGGGCTGTGGGTTTTGTGGCGAGACATTGGAGATGGTGACCCCATCTGGTTGCTTTGAATATTGAGCGGTCGTTCCCACTCCATATAGGATTGGATATGTTCGCGATCGGGTATGTTTATTGACATCTACAGTACGAGATTGGTGTGTCAAATAGAGAATGTAATTCTTTCGAATATCTGTTTACGTGGTTCCGTGTTGACCATGTTGGAGATTACCGTGTGAAAGTATTCTCGAAGTGTGTTTTGACCTTTGGATGGTCGAATTAGAGTTTATCATGTCGACGATATTCTTGTCTAATTTGTTGATTGATCATCGTTAACGATCGTATGAGCGTTCGGACGTTATGTCGATATTTCGGGGTCTGTTGTCATTGTTTTGGACAGTTGTTTCACAGTTGTATTGTGTATTATTGATTTGTATCCGGATTGGGATTTGATTGTGCGATCGATGGACAAGATCTGACATGGATAGATTATTTCATCTGACGATAATATATCTGGTTGAGACTTATGGAATTGTTATTGTAAGCGTGTTGAGGCTTTTCAGTGAAGTCACTTGCTAGTATCTCAGGAGATCGTCGACTTGGCGCATATGTAAGTATGCTATTTTGGTTATTCAGTAATAATGATGATTAACTGTTGTCGTGATTATTCGGGATATTTTGGTTGAACGGTTTATTTGTTTTTATGACGGATTGCAAGTTTCAAGGACGAAACTTATTTTAAGTGGTGTAGTATGTAATATCCGGAATTTCTATTACTATTGTTTAATGTTATCCGAGTTATGTTGTACAGCGTGGAATCTGTACAGTATGGGTAAAATAATTGAAGGACCGAGACATCTCTATTTGTATAATTGTCGTACTTGGTCGACAATTGGATATAAGAAGTATATGTATTCAGTATGCCGTATGTTCGTATTCTATATGTTGAGACGTTGGACAAGAATAGCTGAAAATGGCTAAGTGTAACATTATTAGCGCACGCTAATAATCATGAGTAGCGCACGCTATCGTGCAGGTTTAGTGCACGCTACGGATATAAGATAACGCACGCTAATGCAGTCAGATCGGAAGGAATCTGCGTGTGGACCAGGCCACTTTCGGCGCACGTTCTGATAAGTCAACGGATGTTGTAATGTAGTGATAGCGCACGCTAATGCATGTTGATTAGCGCACGCTAACTGTATATCAGACAAAAAGGAATCTTATCCTCGTCAGCACTTTCGGCGTGTGGACCTGTCTTCGGAAGCATACAGACAAACGAGTCAACTATGAGTAGCGCACGCTAAGGTAGAACACTTGCGTACGCTAAATAGAGGCATTTACGTACGCTATTGCATGGGCATTGCGTACGTAAATCATTTCATGCAGTAAGACAGTTGCCTCTCGACTTCGATAGCGCACGCTAACAAAGACAATTAGCGCACGCTAAGTGTGTAACGTACGTTAACTGAAGATGTTAGCGTACGTTAGTAATGTACAGTATATATATAAGTGCAGTTGGCCATTATTCGTCATTTCCGTCCATTTCTTCATGTGAACCAATAGAGAGAGGTCTTAGAGAGAAGTTGAGGTTCCAAACACTTGAGTTGATCATTCCTAACAACATGTGAAGCTTGGAAGTGATTGAAAACGGATTCAACCTTGGGATTCAATCCATTCCTTTAAAGAGGTAATTACTCTCCACTTTGGAATTTCATTTTGGATTGTATATGATGTTCTTGAGTTGATGATCGTCATGTTTATGAGTTGATGAGTATGGTTATGAGATGGATTACTGAGTTATGTTGATAATATGGTTGATATGCGGATATTGATATGATTCGTGTGGTTTTGAACGGTGTTGTTTTTCTTCAAGAGATATGTTGGTTAATATCTCCCTTCATTTCAGGTTTTTAATGTTGTTGTTATTGTTTACTTCGTATGATGATGAACATGCAAGTGATTATGATTCTTGTTGTATATGATATGATTAAGAAGACTATATGTTGAAATGTTAGTGGAAATAAGATTTGGACACTTGTTTGGAAAGTAATGTGTATAAGGTTCGGCTTTGGAAAATCACCAGCGATTCTTGAAAACTCCAAAAATTCTGAAACATAACAGTATAATAGAGCATCGAGTTAGCTTTCTAATGGTTCAAACGGTGAGTTAATCGGAGTCCGGATAAGTGAGTTATGCTCAAAATGGCAAAAACTATACTGTCTGTATTCTGGGAACAGGTAGCGCACGCTATTGATGAAGTTAGCGTACGATAACATGCCTGGGCGTATGAAAACGTAAAGCAATCAGGAATTTCATTTCCCAATCCATCCTACATGATCCCCTTTGGTCCCAAATCACCCAAACTCGGTTTTTAACCCCTAAACCTCAGCTTTTGAGTTGGTTTATCAAGTGATAACATCTAGGAAAGCTTGGAACAAGGATTATAACATCATTATTGATTTTTTCGCCGGATTGAAGGTAATTGGCTTGAATTCTAATATTTTGAGATGTTTGAGATTTTTGATATCTTTTGGTGGTTTAGTTCGTATCAATGGCTAGAATCATGTAATGTTGTAGGATATATATGTTTGTGATTATGTTCTTCGTGTTCTTGATGTGGTTGGTGTTTGTTGATTGATGATTCGAATATACCATTGAATTCCGCCTTCAAGGTGTTTGATTGAAGTCTTGAAAGATAAATTGATTGGAGTATTTTGGTTAAGTTTGTATACTCGCCTTATCGAATCGATATATGGGCTTTGTGGAATCATGGGAATGAATTCGTAATTGTTTGAGTTAGATTGTTCGGACTTGTGTTTAATCGAGATATTTTGGAATCGTTGGGTTTGTGGATTAGTTATATCGATTGTTGATTGTTATCGAATGTATGTTAAATCGATTATTGTAATAGGTTGATATTATTGATCGATGTTTAGAACCATGCTTTGCGGTCGTATTCAAGAATGTTCGTAGATTGCTTTGATCAGGGCCAAGGTACTTGTAGACGACGGCAAGGATTTGGTAACGGCTTCATTGGTATCGAGACAAGTTATTACTTGCTCAGTTTATAATATTTAATGAATGATTTCAGTTTCATTCGTTTATAATTCATATAGCAATGTATAATCGTAATCACAGGAGATTTGGAATTATAGGTTGTATTCGAGTTTTGGGAATTTAAATCATAATGTATATGATTTACAATTGTCGTTGGTATACTTGTTATCGAGGATACATCATGGTATTGATGAAAACTTGAATTATCTACCGTCCGTGATGTTTTGGATCGGTGAATATTCAGAATAATGGTTGGTGATGGTTTAGATATCGAGGTTGCTCTCGAAGGACTCGGAGCAAGTATTTTAATCATTTCTGTCATTTGTGTCGATCATGTCGTGATACATTCCTGTATCGTTGTTGTCATGCATTTGTGCATTATTGTTGTCGTGTATTGTGCACTGTTGTTTTGTGCAGTTATGCATTGTTGTCATATGTCCACCATGCGTTGGTCCGACGGGATCATCATGGGAATCTATAGCTGTGTGTGCTGGATCGCTGGACAGGTAATGCCACCATGCGTTGGTCCGATGGGATCATCATGGGAATCTATAGATGTGTGCGCTGGATCGTTGGATTACCATATGTTGTTGTTGTTGTGCATATGTATATTATGGGTTTGCCATAAGTATACATTGTCGTTATTGTTGTGATCATATTGACGTTGTCATATGAGTATGCATTTGTAGGTCTTGTGTTAGGACCATGTCCGTATGTTGTGTTGATCTGATCTCGGATTAGACCGACGTGATGGTAATGGTATTTCGTATCTTGAGGTATGTTCTGTATTTCCTTAATACTTGTCTTTGATGGACAATTGATTATCGTATTGGAATTGTCGATGTTATCCGATGGATTGAATTGGCCAGAGTTGGTATAATTTCCGTATCGCAAGTTATGATAATGTTTTGAGAACCTTGAGTATTGTTGAGATACCGTACAGATATTTCGGTATTATTTTAATGTGTTGTTAATGATACGAATCGTGGATTCTCGTAAAGTTACGACGGTAAGATTACATTGGTCGTATTCTTACTTAGTATTTCCATTGATATGTAATTATTGACAAGATGTGATGGTTATCATTGTTGGATATTATGGCTGACCCCGTCGTGGGCTTTCTTTTTTGGTTCTTGGATTATCAAGCTTGTAGCGGTCGTGGAGAGATGAACTTCCGGGAGGATACTGGCAAGGGCATGTATTTGTGTTTTGAGTTTCTGATCAGTTGTTGTATTCCGCTCCTAGAGTATTTTAATTGTTTGTCTTTATCCGCTGCATGAGTATTTTTAAATGGCCTTTTTGGTATCTCGTAACTTAGGTTACTTTGGCAATCATTTTCTAAATCTATTCTGTCGGTACGTGTAAGCGATAGCTTAACGTATGTTTTTTTCAAACTTTTGAGTTTTGGCATTTTGGGCCTTGTGGTTTCAAATGAGTTTTTATGACGGTTTGATAAACGAGTTTTATAAATATTCGAATGTTTTTAATAGATAATACCGTCGTTAACCTCTTGAGCGTTTGTAAATGTTTGCGAAAATTTCCTTCAGCCTTGTGGGTTCCATCTCGAGGCCCGCGGCGCTGTAATATTCCCGGTCGGATCTGGGGGTGTTACACGTAACCCTTTCTCCATAGTGTACGTAATACGTACGTTGACTTGCTACAATAATTGCTCATATTATGTACGTAATGAGCTCTGCATAACATACGTAATACGTAGTTGACTTGTCTTTTGGCACGCCAGCCGATACCTGAGCTCCACATTGTAGGTATTGATTCATCTGTCTGATTCCTCTTGTTACGTACGTAATGCCTTATGCATAATGTACGTAACACGTAGCAACTTAGCATACGTTATCCCATAAACTTAACGTACGGTAAGGGCTCTGTACTTAGCCATTCACAGTTGTTCCTACCTGTCGTCTCGACATAACGAATACATTTACACGACAAACTGAATACATATACTCGTCCTGAAAATATTCTCATATGATACACCTGATATCCAAATCAGAACAATTTGATACACCATATCCTAAAATATAACTATAAATCAATGACGTCAATTACACAAAAACAACTGTCTCGGTCCTTAATTTATTTTATCCATACTGTATAGACACCAAGTTATACAATTTATCTCAGATAAAATAATGCGAAAAATTTATACTGAAAATATGGGTATTACATACTATTCCCCTTAAAATAAGTTTCGTCCTCGAAACTTGAAATCCTGTCACAAATAATAACTCAACCCAAAATTTCCAAACTCTTCACGAAAGCAATCAAACATCGCCACAAGCGAATAACCAATCAATATACTTACAGGTACGTGAAGCCGATGATCTCCTGTGATACTAGCATACGACTCCCATACGAAGTCACAACACAATACCAACACACACCAATACCACTAATAGCAATTTGAAAATATCTCAAAAAAATTGGAATCTCCAAAAAAATCGATTTGACTCAAAAGTCAGAAAAATCATTTTCAAAAGCCGCGCTACTACCGTACTGGTAGAGCCACATAACACACATGCTCGGGTTTCACAAAACCCAAGCTCCGATACCATCTTCTGTAACACCCCCAAAAACTATCCGGAAATACTACAGTGTCGTGGGCCCCACGCCGGAACTCACCAGGCTAAAACTCATTTTCGCAAATGTTTCAAACATGCCAAAGAGGCAAATACGGTAGTATTTCAAATAACCAAATATTTTCCAAAACATAGTTCTCAAATACCGTCATAAAATACCAGTTCAAAGTACAAGGCGAAATGCCAAATCTCGACAGTTTCAAAATGTACGCTAAGCCACCACTTAAACGTACCGACAAAAAAAATTTAGGGAAGAAGGGTTTAGCGAAATAACCCAAATTTACGAAATACCCAAAAAGGCCATTTTGAAATATACACACGCATCGGATAAAAACACAATTTAAAATATACATTTGCAGCGGAATAAAACAACCAGTAAAAACTGAGTTCTCAAATACATGCCACAGCCAGTATCACCCGGGAAGCTCATCCCTTCATGACCGCTATTAGCTCGATCTCCGAGTACCTAAAAATAAAGCCCACGACGGGGTCAGCCACAATACTCAACAATGATAACGGTCACATCCTCATAAATAATTACATACCAATGTAATAACATAATAAGAATACTACCAACATAATCTTACCGTCATAACCTCACCAACCCATAGCAATCCATAACAAATTAATCCTTACCATAATCCACATTTCGCATTCTCAAATGACGAAATGAACTCAACTACAACCATCTGTACTGTATTCCAACAATACCAAGAATCCTCAAAACATCATCAGAACTCATAAGTGTGGAATGAACCATCTGTGCCAAATCTTGTCCGCGGATTGCACAGTCAAATCTCAATCTGGATAAAACCAAATATACACAATACATCTGTAAATCAACTACCACAAAATAATAATAACAAGTCCCGAAAAATCGGCGTGCAGTCCGAATGCTCATACGATCAATAACAATGATCAAGCAATAGATCAACCGAGAATATCATCAACATGATAAACTCCAATACAACCAACAAAGGATCAACGGTAACCGAGAATACCATCAACATGATAAACTCCAACACGATCAACAAAGGATCAACAATAACCCAGAATACCCTCAACATGGTAAACTCCAAACACGATCAACAATAACCGAGAATACCCTCAACATAGTAAACTCCAAACACGATCAACAAAGGATCTCAAAGAAATAACCCCGACTGTTGAACATACCCCTCGGGCGTATGAACAACCAGTCGCAAACCGTCGAACATGCCCTACCATAAATGGAGGATGAATGACCAATCAATACGGTTCAAAGATGGACGTCACAGTACGCCCGATCCGGAAATGTGTCCGTGCACAAGCCACCCCGGGTATCGATCAAATACACGTGTGGTCTTGTACCTAATCAATCTCACGAAGTACGTCTCGTGTGCACAGCTCAATGTGACGACATGAACCCATCACATGACTATACGTGCCCGCCTTGAAAATCCTACACATAACTAATCGGTACGCAAATATGACTCCAGATATGTCACGATGCAACATGACAACAAAAGTCAAGGAATCACATATCCAGTAAGGATCAAAAGACTCACCGAAGTGAACAATGACACACGGATAATGAATGATCGACATGACCAACAATATCCGGAACAACCATCCTGGGATCACAATCCCCAAAGGATAATCCATACGATCAACAATCTCAAACAATAGTTCTGGGATCAACATCCCTCAATGAAACAATCAACACAACCATTAATACCAACAATAGTCCTGGGATCAACATCCCTCAACGAACAACCAATATGAATCTCATTATACGGAACCTCAACATGCAACACATACAACAATTCAACAGAATAATTATCCTAATAACTGAACGATACTCAAATTACCTCAATGTAACACCCCAAACTAGGCGGATATTACAGTGCCGTGAATCCCCGACTGGGACCCACCAGGCAAATGAAAATGATGAATTAAATAATATAATTGTAGTACCGAACCACATTATATTACCAAGTGCTCCGATGAGGAGTTTAAGTACAACACACCAGGACAAAACCGAATACTAGTATATTTTATATGGAGATAAAATATACCACCCTGAACAATTAAACATCTCAAACGGAATTTGCAGCGGAAAATACAAATGACGGAAATGACTGAAATGACTGAAACAAACGGAATAATCGGGGCCCCTACTAGTATCACTAGGACTCCTCTCCGTCAAGATGCTCTTCCCGTGCCTTTGCCTTGCCGTGACACGAAAACCAAAATTCCCAAACGGGTCGATTACGTAACAACAATCCTCAAGGGTTGAAATTACACAATCATGATATATCTGAAGTTATGAAATATCCTTAGTTATGAATTACGCTGAAGAGGAGTACCATAGTACGCCCGTAGTGTTCTGTGCAAGTGTACAAGACGGGTGACTGGACATACCCGTCCTTGTACCTAATTAGTCTCACGGAGGTAATCGTTACCGTGTGCACAGTCCAATGTATCACTCCCAATACATGGCCATCATGTGCCCGACTAAAAATTTCACACATCCGCACCCGGCCACGCAATATGAACCCAGAAGGTCATATGATCGAGAATGACCATAGTGAATATCAATGAATAATAATAATCTGACAAAGTCAAGAATGACTCACCGATATGAAAGTGATAATGAAGTGATTGATAGTTTCAATGAAATGATTGGAACCGCCGTTCCTCGCTAATGAAGTGATTATTCGACAATTATAAGTCTCAATATGATTATTACAATGATGAATGAGTTATGATTATGAATGATCAACAACAAAAGGAATGAATATCCTTTTAACGGAGTAAGAATTAACTTACACAATACCAATGAAGAATGTCCTTCCACGAACAAATGTCCTAAATGAAGTGTCGGTCGCTCGAACAACCTTAATTCAATACAATTACCAACAATCCGTTCAATATACGAATTAAACACAAATATAACGAACTCAAAACATTGATACGATGAAACCAAGTTCATTGGGGCATTATATCGAACACTTTGTGGCCAACTTCGATTGATTACAACTAAACCTCAATAATACCAACCTCAAATCCCCAAGAAGTGTTTCAAACCAACAAAACATCTTCAATATGATCAATAATCCATTATGAATATCCAAAAAACGTGATTATAACAACAATTAATCGAAAATCCACAAATCCAACTCGATATTCAAAGTGTTCTTTAATAATTCCTCAATAATCCAATGAATCTATATACAAACTCATAATCATATGCATATCCCTTCATATAACATGATTATCGCGTCCAAAACATCATATCTCAACACAAAATCGAAATCCAAGATGTTGAAGAAATTACCTCTTGAAGATCCAACCACTTCGATCCGAAGAACAAGAGTTAAATCGAGTATCCAAGCTTCCCAAATGAATGAAGATGATGAAACATACACACTCAAATGATTGATGATGGCAAAATCTCTCCCTCAACCCTCTCTCTCGGATAAAGTTGGAGAAATGAAGAAATGAGGAAAAATGTCCCGGCCAAATCCTTATATACTGCCGGAAGTTACGGCCGTACTCGGCCCTCTTACGGCTGTAACATTCCAGGTCAACGGCCTTATGGCCGTAACCGGCCAACTCGTACGGCCGTAACTCGGCTTCGTCCGAAAGCCAGCCGACATACTTACGGCCGAGAATCGCTCTCGAGTTACGGCGTAACCCGCCTTCGTCAAAAACATCTCGCCGACATCCTTATACTGCATTTCGCACACCTTATGGGCGTAACTCGATGATACGGCCGTATCCGGCCAAACTTACGGGCGTAAGCCCCCTTCGCCGAAAAATGACCAGCACCTTGCTCAGCCAGACGGCCGTATCCGGCCAAGCCTTACGGCCGTACCTTCCTCGACTTACGGCCGTATGCCGCAACCCTTACGGCCGTAAGTCCCCCTTGCCCGACAACACGAATTTTCGAAGACCACTTACGGCCGTATCCAACCCTCCTTACGGCCGTAACTCGCCTTCGGCCAAAATGCCTGGGCACTATTGACCACGACGGCAGTAATCGCCAAGCCTTACGGTCGTATTCGCCAATTTACGGCCGTATTCCGAAACCTTACGGCCGTAAGTCCCGTTCGTCCAAAATGGCCTGAAATCAACGAACCCTTGTTACGGCCGTAACCCAAAGTCCTTACGGCCGTAACTCAATGCTGGCCAAGGTGAAAAATCCGATAACTCCGATTCCTCGCTACGACTGATGAATGATCCGACATATCATACGAATGTGAAAGTGAACAAGTCTAACACAGGCCAAAGACGATACTCCCAGTACAAGGCTATCAATCACAATGAAAATGATAATACTCCCGTCTCGGTCTATAAACGGAGATGAAATGACGATCGGTAACTGATATACGATTACAACATGCCAACAGTGAATGCAAATGAATGAATCATGAATGATGAGTGATTATTAATGAGTGAGAATTACTGAGTGACAATTACAGACTGATTATTACTGAATGAAAATGAATGAATTACAACCGGGTATTACATACTCCCCCCCTTAAAAAGAGTTTCGTCCCCGAAACTAAGGGTCAAACAACTAGGGATAACTCTCCCGCATACTCTCCTCGGTTTCCCAAGTGGCCTCTTCGACTCCGTGTCTAGACCACTGAATCTTGACCAAAGGGATCGTCTTGTTCCTCAACTATTTGATTCGCCGCTCCAACACTCGTACAGGATGCTCCTCGTACGAATGATCATCCGCGATCTCGATTTCGTCGAACTGAAGTATGTGGCTCAGGTCGGCAACATACTTCCGCAACTGAGAGACGTGAAACACATTATGAATTCGGCTCAATGCCGGAGGTAAAGCCAATCGATAAGCTAACTCGCCTACTCGATCCAAAATTTCAAACGGTCCAATGAATCTCGGACTCAACTTCCCCCGTTTTCCGAAACGGAAAATACCTCGACTCGGGGATACCTTGACCAAAACGTGGTCACCCGTCTCGAACTCTAGTGGTCGACGACGATTATCTGCATATGATTTACGCCGACTCGAAATGCCAACATACAACTCTTGATCAAAGCTACCTTCTCCCGGGCGGCTATAAGCATATCGGGCTCGGTGCCGATTGATTCTGACAAGTCTTCCCAACACAAAGGAGATCGACAACGACGACCGTACAAGGCCTCGTAAGGTGCCATCTTAATGGAAGCATGCCAACTATTATTATACGTGAACTCGATCAATGGTAGTTGGGCTTCCCAATCGTCCTTCCAATCGAGGACGCATGCCCTCAACATGTCCTCTAATGTCTGTATTGTCCTCTCGATTGTCCGTCAATCGAGGATGAAAGGCGATGCGAGATTGAGCCGAGTTCCCATAGCACGATGAACTGATTTCCAAAAATGAGACACAAATCGTCCGTCACGATCGGAAACGATACTCTTAGGAGTACCGTGCAGTCTCACTATCTCCTTGATGAACAACTGAGCCAGTCTCTCGGGACCCCACGTATCCTTGATCTCAAGAAAATGAGCTGATTTAGTTAAGCGGTCCACAATCACCCAGATCGTATTCATGCCACGACGACTCGTCAAGCAAACTCGTGATGAAATCCATAGAAATGTCTTCCCACTTCCACTCTGGAATAGGGAGAGGTTTCAGCATACCCGCCAGTCGCTGATGTTCAATCTTGACTTGTTGACAGGTTAAGCATCTCGAAACAAATTCTGCGACTTCTCGCTTCATATTACTCCACGAGTAATTTTGTTTCAAGTCCTTGTACATCTTGCTGGACCCCGGATGAACAGAATAAGGGGTAGCATGAGCTTCTCTCAAAATAGAGTTTTTCAACTCGACATTCGCCGGTACGCACAACCGATTCTTAAATCTCAAAAGCCCATCCTCGTGGACCACAAATCCAGGGGCTTTCCCCTGAGCCACATCCTCACGGATCCGCAACAATGCTGGGTCTGAACCTTGATTCTCCCTGATTTCCTCCTCAAGTGACGATGAAATCTCTAACATACAAAGCTGTCCCTGAACTCACTGAAGCCAGACCTCGATCTCGGGTCTAAGGAATTCCTGCTGAAGCTCCTTCTGAACTGTTAAACGAGCAAGCATCTGCTCCTGAACGGAATTACGACTCAAGGCGTCGGCGACAACGTTCGCCTTGCCCGGGTGGTAAAGGATCTCGATATCATAATCTTTGATTAGTTCTAACCACCGCCTCTGTCGCATATTTAACTCCTTCTGAGTAAATATATACTTTAAACTCTTATGATCAGTGAATATCTGACAAGTAACGCCATAAAGATAATGACGCCAAATCTTCAATACGAACACCACAGCTGCTAGCTCCAGGTCGTGAGTCGGATAATTAACCTCGTAAGGTCTCAATTGCCGTAAAGCAGAAGTAATAACCTTCCCATTCTGCATGAGTACTCATCCGAGACCCTGTCCGGACGCATCACTATAAACCACAAATCCCTACGTCCCTTGCGGCAAGGAAAGTACAGGTGCTGACATTAACCGGCTCTTGAGTTCCTCAAAACTCCGCTGACACGCGTCGGACTACGTGTATTTCTTATCCTTTCGCAAAAGGTTCGTCAAGGGTTGAGCGATTCTAGAAAATCCCTCCACAAATCGCCGATAATAGCCCGCTAATCCGAGAAAACTTCGGATTTCCTTAACATTCTTCGGAGGTAACCAATCTCGGATAGCCTCCGTCTTCTGAGGGTCGACACGAACTCCGTCTGATGAAATTACATGTCCGAGAAAAGTCACTTCGGACATCCAGAACTCACATTTGGAAAACTTTCCATAAAGTTGCTCTCGTCTCAACACGTCGAGAACCTGATGAAGATGAACCTCGTGTTCCTCTCGGCTACGAGAATAAATCAAAATGTCATCGATGAAGACAACAACAAACTGATCTAAAAAGTCGATGAAAACCCAATTCATTAACTCCATGAATACCGCAAGTGCATTAGTTAGCCCGAACGGCATAACTACGAACTCATAATGACCATAGCGTGTTTGAAACGCCGTCCTCGCGATATCCGTCTCTCGAATCCGCAACTGGTGATATCCAGATCTTAAGTCGATCTTCGAAAATACTGAAGCTCCCTGAAGTTGATCTAAGAGATCATCAATACGGGGTAAGGGATACTTATTCCTGATTGTCACCCTGTTCAACTCCCGATAATCAATACACAAACGAAATGAACCATCCTTCTTCTTGACAAACAACACTGGTGCTCCCCACGGAGACGCACTCGGTCGGATATAACCCTTCTCGAACAACTCCTCAAGTTGGTTCTTTAATTCCTGCATTTCGGTCGGGGCCATCCGGTACGGTGCCTTCGATATCGGAGACATACCAGGCTCCAACTCAATCGTGAATTCCACATCTCTCTGTGGAGGCAAACCAGGTGACTCGTCTAGAAAAACGTCGGCATACTCCCTCACTACCGGAGTATCCATCAACATTACTGATGATTTCTCGGTTTTGGTCATGTAGCACCAATAACCAACACATCCCTGACTGAGTAATCGCACTGCTTTCATCAAATTAATGACCTTACCAGAACATCCGGGATTACCTCCCCGAAACACACATTCCACCCCATCGTCTGAAATGATAGTGATCATACGCTTACGGACACTAATGATGGCATCATGACGATCCATCCAATCAATACCCAAGATGACGTCGTCCCTCGGCAAATCTACTACGATTAGGTCCGCTGGCCATACACGACCATGAAACTGAATCGGACAATTCTGAATCTCACGATTACTGATAATTCGTCTACCATCAGGTAGGCCAATGACATAAGGCTCACAACTAGTAGCACTACCCACACGTAGTCTACTCAAACATGACTCGGAAATGAATGAATGCGATGCACCAGTATCAAAAAGGGTACACACAGGTTGAGATAGAATATCGAGTGTGCCTGAGATCATTCGGGCCTCGGGATCATCGGTCTTCTTCATCTCATAAATTCGGGGCTTGCTAGTCCCGGCACCGGACGCTCCCGTCTTCTGGCTATAGGCTCCACCTTTAGTCGCTCTTATCATTTTAAACGACGCTGATTGAGTGGCCTGATTCTGAACGGCTGACTGCTTAGGGGATTGAGATGACGTCTGAGTAGGTTTGGAGTCCCTACGGCAAAAACGGGCCTTATGCCCAACAATTCCACAGTTATGACACGTGATATACTGTCTCGGACACTTGGTGCTGACATGACCAAGATCCCCACAGTTATAACAGGTGATGGCCGAGATGGCCGCTCGTGACTAAGATTCTGCGGGTTTAGACGTCACAGGAGGTCGCTCAGAAAAAGCAGAGCCCGCACGAGGTTTTTTGAAAGTGGCCTGACTGCCGTCAGACTGATTACGGTTCTTGGACTTCTTGCTAGCAGATGAAGGTTGCTGCTTAGCAATCTCCTTAGCAGTAAGCTCATAGGTAAGAGCTTTCTCAATGAATTCAGCCAACGTGGTGTAATTATGATTAAGCAACTGTAGTCTCATACGGGGTTTCAGCCTCTTCCTGAAATACTTAATCTTATTTGCCTCGGAAAGAATGGTAGATGAGGCGAACGGAAGAAGTTCCTGAAATTTCTCGCCAATGGCGAGAACATCCTCGTCTGCTGAGGGGTCGGGGGTGAGTAATTCTGACAGTTTGGCCTCTCTGAGCGGGGTCGGATAATACCTCTCCATCATGAGAGTTTTGAACTGACCCCAAGTACATGATCCTTCGGTGGGCTTCAACGACAACCACCAAGAATGTGCGCTCTTGCCCAGGTAGTAAGCTGCAACAGAAACTTTGTGTCCTTCGGGACACTCTACCATAGCATACAACTTCTCGAAATGCTCGAGCCAATGAATAATATCTGCCGGCTCAGACGAGCCCTCAAAAGTAGGTGGCCTCTGGCGAGAGATGTCGCCGATGATATTGCTCACATTCCTCTCTTGCCTCTGAGGTGGCGGCGGAGGAGCCTGTTGATTTTGATTGACGGAGTTATGCATCGTCTCCATCAGCTGTGCCATCTGGGTCATTTGGGCCATTATGCCCTGCATAAAAGCGAGTGGGTCAACCCGGACACCTTCTGACTGAGCCGTGTCCCGGGTACGACTCCCCATTAGTGAATGATCGCGTCCAGGTGAATGAGTGGTAGCGTCGCTGCTCGATGAATTAGCATTATTTCTCGCGTTTGCACGTGTATTCACACGAGCTCGTGGGATTCGGCCCGCTCCACGGCTTCGTCCTCCACGTCCTCTTCTTGCCCTCTCCATACTGAAGTAGGAAAGTCACATGATGATTATATTTCCCGCATGAATATCACGTTATGATTATGACATGAGATGATGAAAATGAGCATACGCGCTCTAACACAGTGATTACATGAATGATTAACTGAGGTGACATGATTATCTTGAACAAGTTAACATAATTAATGATTTGATCTTCCTGATCAACAACTGAATAATGAAATGAATTGAGTGATTAACGAGTTAATATGACCGTCCTGGTCAAATGAAAATGATGGTTGAGGATTGTTAACTGATGAATTATGAATGAATGATTCTTGCCAGAAATTATACCATGGCGTTAGAAATCTTACAGTTCTTGGTCTGATTGGCTCGGCATTTGCACAGGTCACACGTGATGCGAAAGTCCAATGATACTAGTCCGATGACGATGATTTCAAATGAGACATGACTTGGAGGGTAGTATTCAAAACCTGGCTCCGATACCAACTCTGTAACACCCCAAACTAGGCGGATATTACAGTGCCGTGAATCCCCGACTGGGACCCACCAGGCAAATGAAAATGATGAATTAAATAATATAATTGTAGTACCGAACCACATTAAATTACCAACTGCTCCGATGAGGAGTTTAAGTACAACACACCAGGACAAAACCGAATACTAGTATATTTTATATGGAGATAAAATACACCACCCTGAACAATTAAACATCTCAAGCCGAATTTGCAGCGGAAAATACAAATGACGGAAATGACTGAAATGACTGAAACAAACGGAATAACTAGGGCCCCCTACTAGTATCACTAGGACTCCTCGTCGTCAGCATGCTCTTCCCGTGCCTTTGCCTTGCCGTGACCTGAAAACCAAAATTCCCCAAACGGGCCGCCATACGTAACAACAATCCTCAAGGGTTGAAATTACACAATCATGATATATCTGAAGTTATGAAATATCCTTAGTTATGAATTACGCTGAAGAGGAGTACCATAGTATGCCCGTAGTGTTCTGTGCAAGTGTACAAGACGGATGACCGGACACACCCGTCCTTGTACCTAATTAGTCTCACGGAGGTAATCGTTACCGTGTGCACAATCCAATGTATCACTCCTAATACATGGCCATCATGTGTCCGACTAAAAATTCCACACATCCGCACCCGGCCACGCAATATGAACCCAGAAGGTCATATGAACGAGAATGACCATAGTGAATATCAATGAATAATAATAATCTGACAAAGTCAAGAATGACTCACCGATATGAAAGTGATAATGAAGTGATTGATAATTTCAATGAAATGATTGGAACCGCCGTTCCTCGCTAATGAAGTGATTATTCGACAATTACAAGTCTCAATATGATTATTACAATGATGAATGAGTTATGATTATGAATGATCAAAAACAAAAGGAATGAATATCCTTTTAACCGAGTAAGAATTAACTTACACAATACCGATGAAGAATGTCCTTCCACGAACAAATGTCCTAAATGAAGTGTCGGTCGCTCGAACAACCTTAATTCAATACAATTACCAACAATCCGTTCAATATACGAATTAAACACGAATATAACGAACTCAAAACGCGATACGATGAAACCAAGTTCATTGGGGCATTATATCGAACACTTTGTGGCCAACTTCGATTGATTACAACTAAACCTCAATAATACCAACCTCAAATCCCCAAGAAGTGTTTCAAACCAACAAAACATCTTCAATACGATCAATAATCCGTTATGAATATCCAAAAAACGTGATTATAACAACAATTAATCGAAAATCCCCAAATCCAACTCGATATTCAAAGTGTTCTTGAGTAATTCCTCAATAATCCAATGAATCTATATACAAACTCATAATCATATGCATATCCCTTCATATAACATGATTATCGCGTCCAAAACATCATATCTCAACACAAAATCGAAATCCAAGATGTTGAAGAAATTACCTCTTGAAGATCCAACCACTTCGATCCGAAGAACACGAGTTAAATCGAGTATCCAAGCTTCCCAAATGAATGAAGATGATGAAAAATACACACTCAAATGATTGATGATGGCAAAATCTCTCCCTCAACCCTCTCTCTCGGATAAAGTTGGAGAAATGAAGAAATGAGGAAAAATGTCCCGGCAAAATCCTTATATACTGCCGGAAGTTACGGCCGTAACTCGGCCCTCTTACGGCCATAACATTCCAGGTCAACGGCCTTACGGCCGTAACCGACCAACTCGTACGGCCGTAACTCGGCTTCGTCCGAAAGCCAGCCGACAGACTTACGGCCGTAACCGCTCCTGAGTTACGGGCGTAACCCGCCTTCATCAAAAACATCTGCCGACATCCTTAAGGCCGTACCCGCACACCTTACGGGCGTAACTCGGATGATACGGCCGTATCCGGCCAAACTTACGGGCGTAAGCCCCCTTCGTCGAAAATGACCAGGCACCTTGCCTGCAGCGTACGGACGTATCCGGCCAAGGCTTACGGCCGTACCTTCCTCGACTTACGGCCGTATGCCGCAACCCTTACGGCCGTAAGTCCCCCCTTGCCCGACAACACCTGAATTTACGAAGACCACTTACGGCCGTATCCAACCCTCCTTACGGCCGTAACTCGCCTTCGGCCAAAATGCCTGGGCACTGGCTGACCACGACGCCAGAACCGCCAAGCCTTACGGCCGCATTCGCCAACTTACGGCCGTATTCAAAACCTTACGGCCGTAAGTCCTGCTCGGCCCAAAATGGCCTGAAATCAACGAACCCTTGTTACGGCCGTAACCCAAAGTCCTTACGGCCGTAACTCAATGCTGGCCAAGGTGAAAAATCCGATAACTCCGATTCCTCGCTACGACTGATGAATGATCCGACATATCATACGAATGTGAAAGTGAACAAGTCTAACACAGGCCAAAGATGATACTCCCAGCACAAGGCTATCAATCACAATGAAAATGATAATACTCCCATCTCGGTCTATAAACGGATATGAAATGACGATCGGTAACTGATATACGATTACAACATGCCAACAGTGAACGCAAATGAATGATGAGTGATTATTAATGAGTGAGAATTACTGAGTGACATTTACAGACTGATAATTACTGAATGAAAATGAATGAATTACAACCGGGTATTACACTCAAAGCCGAAGACAATGTCCTTTCCACGAACAAACAACCCTGAACGAATATCCAAATGATTCAAAGAACCTCAATGAAATATAATCAATTCAGTACCAATAAACCTTTATCACGATACCAATGTCATCACGATAACCACCTTCGATATCCGACAATCCATAACACAAACCGAAGATAACCCACGTATCCGTATTCAATAAAACACAATTAAATCATATACATTATGATTTATCCCAAACCAAAGCATGATAAACAAATCATCACCCCGACAATTTACATTTATAATATCATTGCTATATGAATTATAAATGAAATGAAAGCGAAATCATTCATTAAATATTGTAAACTGAACAAGTGTAAACTTGCCTTGGTACCGATACAACGAAGCCGTTACCAAATCCATTGCCTTTGTCTACGAGCTCCTCAGCCCAGACCAAAAGCAATATATGAACTCTTCAACCTCAACTGCAACACAACGATCATAATCAACGATCAATTATCACAACCTATTGCTGTTAGGAGTATGCCCTCGAATGCCACTCAGAGGATGTTGAGTGAGGGCATTATACTTGTAATTATGTAAATCGTTTATATAAGGCAATGAATGTATTTTTATTTACTGGTAGTTACTGGCATTCCTAACTCGTAAATATACATATAGAAACTAGTCTGTGTATTTGAGAGCAAAACATTCCACTCCTTATTGGATAAGGGGGTAGGTACCGGAAAGGTTTATAGCTCAACTACTTAATCATTCGCAAGTCGATGAAACTTGACTCGGCGTTAAGTTTATGTGAAGACTTGTATGACATGTTCTTTGACATGGAGAGTGACTGTCGAATGCTAATGGTTAGTGGGAGCACACGTTGTATGTATGCTGGATTAGTGTACTCGAACCGACTCACTCTCGATTCGTCACACGGATTTCACTCCGGGACAGTCAATGACGGAATCGAAAGGTGTGATAGGTATTCGTGAACCTTCGACTTGAGAATTTAGTAGGGGTGTGCTTGTGACGTCAAGATTTTCATTAGAGTAGTTCGACCCTGTAAACTGGAAGGTGGGGGTCAACCTCGACGTGCATCTTGACGGGCAAGTAGCAGGTCCGACTGAATACCAAGATAGAATTCTTTCTCCCGTTAGTGAGCGGGTTATATGTCCTATGTGGTTATTGGCCGATGAGATCAAAAGTCTTTGGCCAAAGCATTGGAGCTAGTTGTATTGGATACACAAGAGCTCGATGATCTCGATTTGCATTAACGCATGCATAGCGTCAAGTACAGATAGGGTTTGACTGACCGTGACCCTGTAACTTGATCGGGACATTTGAAAGAAGGGTTTATACATAGACTGGTATTCACGACAGAATGGTTCTTGAATGATCCCATCATTCGTTCTCAGTTGGGGTACAGTGTAGGCCGCCAGGCTGGCTAGGTGGTGCTACTACTTTTTGGTTCCTTCCATTGCTGACTGAGATGGACCTACCGAGTCACGCAGTAAGATTGACGACGGAATGAATCGAGTTTATTATCTCATTATGAATATTAGATATTGGATATCTAAATTGAGACATTGGATATTTAAATCGATTTATTGGATAAATTGATTTACGGCCTAATGAATTAAACATATCACTGGGTGATTAATTTAATTCATGAATATAATTATTTCTTAGAGAAATTAATTATGTTATTTTGTATTTGATATGTTTAATTAATTGAATTAATTAAATGATATAAATACATCGAAATGGAATCGGAGTTTATCTGTTTGGACACACGAGAGTCCGAAACGAACCGAACTTGTCCGATTTCTACATGGGCCGCCCCCCCACATTTCCACCCACTTTCCATTTGGACTCTTGTTCCATTCTTTAATGCATGATCATTGAGTTGGTGGGGTTTGATTCTCATTAGATAAGTTGTTCATGTGGGGGAGTTAAAATAAAAGGGAAAGAAGACCAACTCTCTTACTCAATTGATTCCATCCGTGAGTAAAGAGTATAGAGAGAGAAAATTATTTTTCTCAAAGTCTTCTTCTTCCTTTTCTTCAATTTGGTTCTTGGTTGTTCTTGGAACATCAAGAGATTTTGAGAGATATATGATTTATCCCAAACCAAAGCATGATAAACAAATCATCACCCTGACAGTTTATATTTATAATATCATTTTTATATGAATTATAAGTGAAATGAAAGCGATATCATTCATTAAATATTGTAAACTGAACAAGTATAAACTTGCCTCGATACCGATACAACGAAACCGTTACCAAATCCATTGCCTTTGTCTACGAGCTCCTCAGCCCCGACCAAAAGCAATCTACGAACTCTTCAACCTCAACCGCAACACAACGATCATAATCAACGATCAATTATCACAACCTATTGCAGTAATCGATTAACACACATTCGATAAAAATCAACAACCGATATAACCAACCAATCAGACTCAACGGCTCAAAAATACCTCGATCATATACAAAACCGAGCAATGCAACTCAACCAATTACGAACTCAAATCCACAATACAAACCGCAGCTCGACAGATCATAATTAACAATCAATATAATCAATCAACAAACCCAACGGTTCCACAATATCCCGATTAAATACAAATCCAACAACCCAAATCAATCAACCATGAACTCAAAACCACAACATGATTCATAATCTAATAATCATATATATAATCAAATTAAACCAATAACAAGGGTCTAAACATTACCGATTCCAAATTCAATCTTAGATACGAATACAAGTTTCCTCCTTGTAAATTCATAATTAAAACCAATTACCGATTATCATCATCAATCCGGACAATCCGATTAATTCAACATTATAGATAATCATATTCCAAGGGTGTCAAATAACTCAATCATTCGATTTCTCATCAAACGCGGAATCATATTCGTATTCCTATACGAATATTGTACCAAAACACATAACTTAGTTTTAGATGTGAATATTCCATATTTATATCCAGAATTCCAACATCTCTTAAACATATTCATCAAATCATATAATCCAAGAGTTCCTTAAGAACACAAATTATTCCGAAGCCATATTCAAAATCTCCAAGACGACATAATCCGATGTGTTCTAACATCTAAACAATCCTCATTCATAATTCAAGATGTATATTATCATATTCTCCAATATACAATTCACATAACCTCAGGAATCACAATAATACCACTATAACCATCATCACACGAAGAAAAACATCATCAATCAAACCAACAAGGATTGTATCATACTTAATCTGGAATCAACCTCATATCATGATTCGTATGAAATCAACATAATCCAGAAATCCATCTCTCATCGGGTTAAACGAATCACAATCCTTACAATAGGAAGAATCTTAATTAACATCCGAAATTTCTTATCACAATTCCATTAAATCTCTTATAACATCATCACGGGATAGTTCAACATGCTCTCTCCCAGGTAATCATCCTTAAAAACAAACCACTATCAAAGGGATATGAAAATTACCTTGTATAGATGAACCATGAAGAAGAATAATCGAACTCCATTCCAAGAATCATCAATAACTCCACAACTATCATCATACGAACTAATCATCAACAACAACATCAAAATCCGAAATTAAAAAGAGAATTATCCAACATACCTCTTTGAAGATGAAATACACAAGTAACCACCTCAAGAATTATCAATATCTTCATATCCAAGCCTCAAATCCATGCCCTTAAGCTCATAATCGACTTAGAAGAATCGAAACTCCATCTCTGAGTGTTGAAGGCGAAAAACGAAATCAAGTTCCGAATAAAAACAAAGTGACGGGCATCCTACTTATAAAAACTCCCAGATCGTTACGTACGTAACATGCAATAGTTAACGTACGTAACAACCCTTTACGTACGTTATGTAACACCCCCAGATTTAACCGGAAATATTACAGCGCCGTGGGCCCCGAGATGGAACCCACAAGGCTAAAATAATTTTTCGCAAACATTTACAAATGCCCAAGAGGCCAATAACGGTACTATCTTTAAAAATTCACAAAGACTTATAACAATCCATTTGTCAAAAACCGTCATAAAATCTCATTTGAAATCACAAGGCCAAACGGCCAAAACTCAAAAGTTTAGAAAATGATTTCCCAAGTAACCTCAGTTACCAGATACCAAAAGAGCGTTTCAAAATACTCACGCAGCGGAAAAGACCAAACATAACGATACTCTAGCAGCGGAATACAAGAACCAATCAAGAAACTCAATGCACAAAGCATGTCCTAGCCAGTACCCTCCGGGAAGCTCATCTCTTCACGACCGCTACAAGCTCGATACTCCAAGAACCTAAAAAGAAATCCCACGACGGGGTCAGCCATAATGTCCAACAATGATAACCGCCACATCACATTAATAATTACATACCAATGAGAATACAACATAAGAATACGACCAACGTAATCTTACCGCCGTAACTTTACTTACTCAAGTCATTCTCATCAGAATAATCATTATCACATTTCACATCTCGTACTTGATTAACCAATAAATTCGAACCTAATATCTGTATTGTACCTCAAACAATACTCAAGATTCTCAAACTATCATCACCAACTCACGATACGGAAATAAACCATTTCTGACCAATACATTCCATCGGATAACATCATCAAATCCCAAGATGATAACCGATTGTCCATCAAAGATAAATACCAAAGGAAATACGGAACATACCTCGAGATATGAAGTGCCACGACAATCGTATCAATCTAATCCGAGATCAGAACAATGCAATACGGACAAGGTCCTAACACAAGACCTACAAATGCATACTCATATGACCACGTCAATATGCTCAAAAACAATAACAATCATGTATACTCAATGTAAATCCATGATCCAGCGCCCTGAGCATAGATCCCCGTGATGATCCTAAAAGATCAACATCAGGTGGAAAACCTGTCCAACGATCCAGCGCCCTCAGCATAGATCCCCGTGATGATCCTACAAGATTAAAATCAGGTGGACGACCTGTCCAACGATCCAGCGCCCTCAGCATAGATCCCCGTGATGATCTTATAAGATCAAAATTAGGTGGATGACCTGTCCAACGATCTAGCGCCCTCAGCATAGATCCCAGTGATGATCCTACAAGATCAAAATCAGGTGGACGTTCGATCCAGCGCCCTCAGCATAGATCCTCATGATCCCTTCGGATCATTTACAACATAAACAATGCAATTATGCATACACCTATGCAAATCAATATGTTCATCAACCTGAACAACATATGAATCAAAACATGAAACGACATTATGATAAACAACTAGGACGACCTCATGTTCGGCAACATAAATGACAACCTGCATGATCAACATCATCAGTACTAAACCGAATCAAACTAAGATACTGTCTCAAATCCTTCAGGAGAAATCTCAATGTCAAATCATCACCGGCGATTATCCTAGATGCTCGGCAATCCAAACGTACAATGAGCTATAGATACTCATATCCTCGTCTTTATCGCAATGTAACCTCGATACCCGAACATATCAATAACTGAGATAAAGCATATACATTATGATCTACCTCCCAGAATTGGAAGAACGATATACCATCCAATTACCCAGAGTTTACAATAATAATTATCGCTATATGCATTATAAACGAAATGAAACCGAAACCATTCATTAAATATTATAACTGAGCAAGTAATAACTTGCCTCGATACCGATACCACGAAGCTGTTACTGGACCCATTGCCTTTGTCTACGAGCTCCTCAGCCCCAATCAAAAGCAACACAACGATTGTAATCCACGATTAATTATCGCAACCTAATGCAATAATCAAATGACAACACATCCGATATTAATCAAAAACAGACAAAACAAACCAATCGAACTCAACGGTTCAACAAAAACATCGAATAAACGCAATCTGAACAAACCAAATCAAACCATCACGAATTCATAATCACAACACAAAAATACTGCACTGACTGCCTACTTAGCGCACGTTAAACGCATAACGTAGCATGCGCTAAGTCGCTCCCGTTAGCGTGCGCTAGCCAGTAAGCTTAGCGTACGCTAATGCTGTGCAGTGGCATGCATTCCAAGCATCGTCTAACACTTACATCATATCAATGATCAACTCATCTCGATATTAAGGGTTTCATAACATATTAGATTCCAACATTAATCTTTAAACACGAATCAACAAGATTCCTTCTTGTTCATATTTGGTAAATTCATAGAACAATTTACCGGTTATTATCATGAATAATCATATTCCAAAATCGTCCGTAACCTTTCCAATTTCCAGTTCTTATTCATAACAATCATGACATATATAATTCAATAGTTCTTCAAGAACACGAATTATCCAAATTCACGTTCATGATCCATAAAATGACATAATCCGATGTGTTCTAACATCTAAAAATCCGTATTCATCATGTTCTTCGACATACAATTCATATAACTTCAAGAATCACAATAGCACCACCATAATCGTTACCATACGAAGTAACCAACGACAAAACATCAAAAATCCGAATTGAAGAAGGGAATTACATCAACATATCTCTTGAATTCCATCCAAAACCATACGAAACATATCAATACTCATATATTGATAACAACACTAACTTAGTTCGGTAATCCAACTCGTTATCATGCTCATCAACTCGAATATATGATAATTATCAACTCAAGAACATCAATAATCAATCCAAACGAAATCCAAAGAGTGAAGAACTATTACCTTGTATAGACGAACCATGAAGGAGAACAATCAACTTCATTCCAAGAATCATCAATAATTTCAAGACTTTAATCCATGTTCCTCAGCTTAATCTTTGTTAAAGATCATCATCTCTCAGTGTTTAGGACCTCAAACTTCTCTCTAAAAACTCTCTCTCTCGGTTGCAAGGAAGGAATGGACGAAATGAAGGATAATGCACAACTACACATATATATACTGTATATTATTAACGTGCGCTAACATCTCATGTTTAGCGTGCGCAACAGCCTTAGCGTGCGCTAACTGACTTTGTTAGTGTGTGCTATCGCAGTCCAGAGGCTACTGTCTGTCTTCCTACATGTGCTTACGTACATAATGCCTATGCATTAGCGTACGTAACTTACAGTCTAGCGTATGCAAGTCCTTACATTTAGCGTGCGCTAATACCAGTTGACTTGCTACAGTATATACCTACCACGAAGATGCTCGTGACCCACATACCGAAAGCAACCAATAAAGCGAAGATTCCCTGTTGACCGATTTGATATTAGCGTGCGCTAATGCTTTACGACAAACATCAGTTTGACTACTCAGAACATGTGCCGAAAGTGGCCTGGTCCACATATAGATTCCTTCCGATCTGACTGCCTTAGCGTGCGCTACATTCTGCCTCTAGCGTGCGCTAACCATGAATGATAGCGTGCGCTATACTTGACCATTAGCGCGCGCTAGTCAAGCTATACTTAGCCATTTCCAACTTTACTCGTCCGTCTCGACATACTAGATATGTATACATGACGCACTATATTCTCTAATACAATTATCGACCAAGTACGACAATTATACTGATACTGACATCTCAGTCCTTCATTTATTTTATCTATACGGTACAGATTCCACGCTGTACAATATAACTCGGATAAAATAATATTAAACAACGGTAGTAGAAGTTCCGGATATTACACGTTATCTATCCTTTATAGCGTACGTAATGCCAACCCAGAGGCTACTGTCTCAATTCGTTCAAAGCCTTACGTACATAACCCTTGCTCCATTGCGTACGTAATACGTACGTTGACTTGCTACAGTAATTGCTCATATTACGTACGTAATATGTAGTTGACTTGTCTTTTGGCACGCTAGCCGATACCTGGGCTCCACATGGCAGGTATTGATTCATCTGTCCGATTCCTCGTGTTACGTACATAATGTCTTATGCATAACGTACGTAACACGTAGCAACTTAGCGTACGTTATCCCATAAACTTAACGTACATTAAGGGCTCTGTACTTAGCCATTCACAATTGTTCCTACCTGTCGTCTCAACATACCGAATACATTTACACGACATACTGAATACATATACTAGTCCCGAAAATATTCTCATACGATACACCTGATATCCAAATCAGAACAATATGATACACCATATCCTTAAATATAACTATAAATCAATGACGTCAATTACACAAATAAAACTGTCTCGGTCCTCAATTTATTTTATCCATACTGTATAGACACCAAGCTATACAATTTATAAAATAATGCGAAAAATTTATACTGAAAATCCGGGTATTACAATGACAAGGATAACTAAAAAAAAATTCATCTTTTGCCGAATAACTAAAATTGCCTAGAGGTTGGAAAATGGTGGGTTTAATTGTAATTAATAAAAGTACCAAAATTCCCCTGTAGTAGTTGAATTGTAATTAAGAAAGCTATAAAAACTAGTCCAATGGGATTGAATTAGAATTAAGAAAAATTACAGAAACTTCTCTAGTGAAAAACTCATTCATAATTCAAGAGGGGTTGAAACGTAATTAAGAGAAAATATGAACACTGCTCTAGTGTGGTTGGTTTATAATTAATGAGTTATAAAAAATGCCCCTGGGTTTAAAGAGATAGTTGGGTTGTTTTTGTAATATATCAGACTTGTCAAAACTGTGAATATGGTACTTTTATTTAGGTGTATTGGTGGGGTTCAATTATATATAACAAGAACATAAAAGTTGTCCGCGGAGTGATAGGTTCTATTAAGAGTAAATTAATGAAACTGCTCCTGATGTTCGGGTTGATTAAAAGAAAAAACCCTCTTGGTCTTTTGTAATCAAATGAAACATTCGGGGTAATTTTGTAATTATTCTTTTTATAAACATTCGGGGTAATTTTGTAAACGAATGAAACATTCGGGGTAATTTTTTAATGATTCCTTAATGTATGTAATTATCAGTTGATCTGCCCTCTAATGGAAGAGGGAGTAAAAGTCTTTTTCATGTTGGCTAAACCGCAAATGTGGTTTTGAGATCCATGATAATATGTATGTAAGAGTAATTATTAGTTTGCATTCTTGAAATATAATCCTCCATTATATCTGATGCAGAGTAATCGCTGGGTTGTTTCTTTTGTATGTCATTGCTATCTTCGTGATCTTCTGTAATGGATGAAAAAAAATTGGGTTTATCTTGAAACATGTTGGGTATACACCTGACTATTGCATTGATTAATATAATTGTGTTTATCGTTTGTTTGTCATTGCTATCTTCGTGATCTTCTGTAATGGATGAAAAAAAATGTGTTTATCTTGAAACGGGTTGGGTATACACCTGACTATTAAAAAAAAAAATTAGTTCATAAAAGCCGCTATTGCATTAAATCTAGAGAGCTAATTCCAGGTTATCCAATAGTTTGGTTTAATTGAAGAGCGACTTAATTGATCTCAAACTAAAGTTTTTAGCTGAAGAAACTTCACCAAGAGAAGAAAATAGAAGACATCATCGACAACGATTTGAAGAACAACTACGATAGTATCGAACTAGAGGAAATAGTCCAGGTGGCTCTTTTGTGCACTCAGTATCTTCCTGGCACGAGACCGAAGATGTCTGAAGTGGTTCACATGCTTGAAGGCGACGGGCTTGCCGAGAGATGGGAAGCTTCTTAGAGATTAGATTCCAACAAGTACAGAACACAAGAGTTGTCCTTATCGGAACGATATTCGGACCTCACCGATGATTCTTCCGTACTAGCACAAGCCATAGAGCTCTCTGGTCTGAGATGAAAACCGGAAATGACATTGCATTTTTTGTTAAATTTCATTCGACGAATGGAGCTGAAATCAGAATCTTTTACTTGCCTATATATATATATATATATATATATATATATAGAGAGAGAGAGAGAGAGAGAGAGAGAGAGAGAGAGAGAGAGAGAGATAGAGAGTTGAAGCGTACAAGAAAAGAAATGTAGATAGTTGATACTGTTTTTTTTTTCTATTAAGAGGAATTGACATGATTCTAATAGAGACAGAAGTCATGTTTTTTTTTCTTTTGCAGCTGAGATGATTCAGTTTGATTTTTAATAGCTTTTATAAATGGATGTTTGTCATTGATTAATATTGATAAGAGTCCTCATTATGCTTAAACAAAATAAATTATACTATACCATCTGGTTGTTGCTTGTTGCTTGTAGCCGGTGAAGTCTTGACGATGTCATCACCAATGACGAAAGTCGGGATGATGTTAATGCAATTTGGTTTCTTTGAAGGCTGTTAGGGGAGTTTGTCATGTTAATTATCGCTACCGATTTCATCAATAACTGGAAAATGAAAGTGGAACTATGATAGCACTATCCAGTAAATTTATTTTTTACATGCCTAGTGAGTAATAACAGTTTTCCGTGACATTTAGTACCTTACTGTTTTACCCGAGGAATAAACCAAGCAACCAGTTGTCCATAATTCGTTGGGGTATATCATCCAGCTTGTAATTTGTGCAATTAGTGTATCAACCAGTTCTCAAAGTGGATCACCATAGCCTTCTTTATTTCTTATTTTTTATGAGCATTTTGTTAGATATAAGAATTTTGCTCAGGCATCAATAGTGACTCTTGTTTTTTGCTGTAGAAAAAGATAAGCAAAGATATGCACTCAACAGAAAGCAAAGATATGCGCAAGTCCTTAAAGAAACATAATTATGTAATCGTAACTTATAAATATCTATCCATTGTATTTGCAAATTTCTCAAACAATTATAATTACACTGCGAATTGAATTATGTATAGATTAGAGAAACTAAGAATTACTAGTGATACATCTCCAACCAAAATTTCCATAAGAACCCTTTAAAATTATATCCACGTAAATTTTTTTGCACTGTTTCTGTACAGCATCACAACTAATTTTCGACGGGCCAAGTCAGATTCTTCCTACAAAAATAAATTTTAAAAAAACATAATATTTTAATAAAAATAGGCTGGGATAACATTACATTTGAAATATAATTTACCTTAGTCTTAATGCATTGGACTCCTCTTTTGAATATCATGATCAAGCAAACATATAAGCCACATTCATACCTGTTCGGAATAAACCATTTGATTTTCCCACGTTTCAAAGTAAAATATTTCAATAAATTTTCAAATAAGTGTTACACATCTATTGTTCTGCCGAGGTACCCAACTCACGTCTTCGTAAAGAAAATTTTCGCATCCTTCACTTTGTAATTCTTACCAGCGTACTTGTGCATCAAATTGTCAAATCATTGCACCTACATCCCCAAGTAAATGCACAAAAACACTAAATTGTTTAGCTATTTAGTTAAAAAAAATATATTGATGATATCCAACAGATTCTTAATACACATCCCAGTGGATACATTCATCGTGAACTAATGGCTTTGTGGATACAATTTAAGGGTGAACGAGAACATTATAGTCATGAAAAATTAGTCTCAAAAGATCTAGTTTGTATGTCCGCTCTGTCAAAATTAGTATAAGGTAATAGAAAAATAATGCAAGTTGGTGAATATTGTTTTCCAATATTTAAATTTCTCAGCTGCCAACTGATAACGTCATTTTCATTGAAAAATATAATAGCATATCTTTTGTTTTCTTTTGCGATTTTGTCAAAAAGAAAATAGTAAAATTAATGACTTATTTGCCGCTCCATTTTCAATAAAAATAGTGAAGTCATTTGTCGTTTAGTAGGAAGTTTGTTCTTTAAATTTAAGATCCACAAATCAGAAAATGTATCTCTCATAAAAGCATTTTGAAAGTAGAAAGATGGAGTTCTCAGAATCCTCATATAGATCTCATCCAATTAAAACTATATGTATTTTAGGTGGATCCAAATTGATAGGTCATATCTAGCATATAGATATGGCATATCAATTCGTAAAAGAATTAGGAAAACACAAAATCGATATATTGTATGGTGGGAGTAATTATAGATTTTTGGGTTATCTTTTAGAGGCTGCAGAAAATGGGAGAATAAGAGTAACAAGTGCCTTACACTATCCCACATTTAGAACCAGTAGTATAGGGGGTTCAACTGGGTTGATGCTTCAAGCACAGTCTGTGCATGATAGTTTGATATATGTTGTGGATAATAGTGATGCCTTTATTGTTCTTCGAGGTGTCTATGGTGTTATCGCCCGAAATATTATCCGAAGATAGATATTGCTGGAATTGTCGAGCAACAGCAAATTGCGAGAGCACGTCCGAGGGAATGGAAATAACACAAGATTTGCCGGGTTTGTTAGGCCCGGGCTTGAATGCTCTCGCGAGATGTTATTAATAAGAATACGTATGATTACAAATATTAATGTGAGAATGCGATTACAATGAGTGTAAAAGATCCTATTTATCTAGCTCTTGAGCGAAGCTCTGCGTGTTCTTGTTCTCGTTTATGCCAACCGCCTCCGGATTGGGAGGTGCAGAGAGAGAGAAAAGCCGAGAGATAGCTGTTGCCAAGAGTGAGAAAGCCAAGTTATGAGTTGAGCTTCTGAACTGGACGTGAAACCGACCCTTTTCCAAGTGTAGGCAGCCTTCTATTTATAGGAGCTGAGATGCTCTTTTTCTGGCGGGCGATCGCCTTTCATGTAATATAATAAGGGGCGATCGTCTTTATGTCACATGGGCTGTCTGCCTTAAAGCCTGCGGCTGCTGCAGGCAGCCAGCTGTGCGGTCCAATGAGGAGCCGGCACGCGTCCTGAGTTACTGTCACGGGCGGTCCCACTGCGCACCTTTCGGCGGGTCTGTCGGTAGGTGAAAAGATGCTGACAGGCTGTGGTTAATGATCCATGTCCTGCGGCGCCTTTTCCGGATCTGCACGTGGGACTTGCTTCTAGCTTCGGCCTTCGCCGACAGGGCGGGCGATGGCTTCGCGTGGCATGAGGCGGTCGCCATTTGGTCGGTCACCAAGGGTCGATCGCCAAGTACCGAGAGACGATCACCTTAGATGTCGATCGCTTGGCACCGGGACTTGTCCTGGGACCTTCGGTCGTCCAATCTGCCTTGGCTGTTGGGCTCTGGCTCGGTTGCCCGGCCTCTGTGCCGATCGCCTGGTGAGATGTATAAATCTCGACACAACAATTGCCCCCGAGCTTGCTCCGATGTTGAAGACACGGGGTGAGGTGGTTCTTGCTGGTGATCGTGTAGGATGAAGACGGGTGACCCGTTGAGAGGACTTGGTTTCGGACTTGGGCGATCCAGTCGATTGGCGAGCTATCTTCGGTCTTATACCTGCAATAAACAATTTTGCCGATCCCTCGTAGAAACTTGATAGTTTCGTCGTTGAGGAACCGTGCACAGTTGCGGAGTTCGATGGACCGACTCCATAACCATGTCTTGTGCGCGAGCGACATTGTTTGTCTCGTGACTCATTTTATTGTGAGGGTCCTCCGTTAGGCTGCGCCTCGCCTCGTATTTAAACGAAGGGCGCGCGGTCTTGGCCTGGAGAAGTCCTTGCGTGGGGCGTCGTCGGATTAATCGACTCCACTTCCGCGGCTTGTTAGCTCTTTTCTACCTCGGATCGTCATGTTAGATGGCAATCCTCGACGGTATACGTTGAGACGGGGGTAGTGACGCGTCGCATTGTCCGGGTTCACCATGTTAGATGATGAACCTTTGAGGGCGGGCGATCGTGTCCACTGATTTGCTTAAAGGGCCCTCAGACTACGCCGGCCTTGTATTTAAACGAAGGGCGGGCGATCGTGGCCCAAAGGGACCTTGCATGGCCGAAACAGTCGGTTCCCTCGACTACCAGGACCATGACTGCACTCTTCTACCTCGGATCGTCATGTTAGATGTCGATCGTCGACGGTGTACGTTGTGCGTGGGAGGCGATCTCGTGCCTTACTCCATCATGTTAGATGACGAACTGTAGAGGGCGAGCGAGTCCTCTGGATCGGTGATGTTGCTTGATAATGGCAATCAGGTTGGAAGACTGGTGATCGTCGCTCGGTCGCCGATCGCCTTGCTTATAGGTTAAAAAGTAACCTTTGCTTGGCCAGAAAATCTGCGGCTTTGGCGCGGAAGATCGCGTAGGTCGGGGGGAGGTCCTTCGTAAGATGCCTGAAAATAGGCGAAAGACCATGGAATCCCCCTAGGACCGAGTACAGGGCGATCTCATCGCTTACGGGCTCGCCGTTGAGGATGATCTCGTCTCCCGGTCGATGTAGTCTGCGTCGGACTCTTCTTCCTCTTGCCTGATCTGCATCATGCGATGGGGACCTTCCGGCCGAGCGACCTTGGCGGCGAAGTACGCTGTGAAGTTGTTCGCCAGCTGATCAAAGGAATTGACGGATTACGACGGTAATGAGGTGTACCATCTGTGGGCCAGGTCGCCCAGCGTTAGCGGGAACATTCGGCACCTGGTCGCGTCTGATGCCCCACATCCGGTCATGTAGATCCGGAACTTGCTCAGGTGAGTCTCAGGGTCCGACCTCCCCTCATACAAAGGTGTTTTCGGAGGAGCGATCTTACGCTGCACGGGGGCGAGCTCGATGCGGACTGCGAGTGGCTCGTTCGGCCCGGCGATCTTGCTTTTGGCGGCCGCCCCAGTTTCTAGGAGCACCTTCATGTCTTCGAGCTGGCGTTGCATCGCGGCCATCGCTGCAGCTTGGTCGATCGCGGCTCGGCTTTCGGAGCGGGAGCCTAGGCGATCGTGTACCGACCTCCTGACTCCGTGGTCGCTGACCTCAGTTCTTCGGCGAGGGGGAACCAGATGGCTGGTCGGCCTTCTGGGAGTTGGATAAGTTGAACTCCTGGTGACGGATTCGGGCTTCGTCGTCTCGTGGCTGGGGCCGGACTGCCCCGGTCGCCATGATAGGTCGCTGCCTAGGCGGCTGAAGACGGAGGTGTCCCGCCTTGCGAGCGCCTCTTCTTGCGAATTGGGGCCTCCTGGCGACCGCTCGGCCATTAGCCCCTTGAACTTCCGTTTGCTTATGCGGCGGATGGCCGAGGGGGTTAAAGCGGGCGGCGCGTCAAAAGCCCTCCGTCGCTCCCGTAGGATGGCCAAGGCCTTTTCGATCTGTTCCGAGGTTTGGAACTGATCGAGCGAGAGGCTTGGGCCGTCCCTCGGATGCGGGATCGAGAGTCTCGGGTCGCCGCGGCTATCCTCCGCCATAGGCCGGGGCTCGGATTGAGATGGAATGAGGCGTCCGGCGGATCGGCCAGTGGCTTTCTTCGATGTGGAGGCAGAAGTCATGATTCTGAAAGCTTTATTTGAAGAGCAGTGAGTGTCTCTTCAAGTATATTCCCCGGAGAACAGTGAGTGTTCTTCGAGATGGTAGGAATAAAAAAAATGAAGGTTTAGATGCCCCTTCCTCTAGCGCCAATTGTTATCGCCCGAAATATTATCCGAAGATAGATATTGCTGGAATGGTCGAGCAACAGCAAATTGCGAGAGCACGTCCAAGGGAATAGAAATAACACAAGATTTGCCGGGTTTGTTAGGCCCGGGCTTGAATGCTCTCGCGAGATGTTATTAATAAGAATACGTATGAGTACAAATATTAATGTGAGAATGCGATTACAATGAGTGTAAAAGATCCTATTTATCTAGCTCTTGAGCGAAGCTCTGCGTGTTCTTGTTCTCATTTCTGCCAACCGTCTCCGGATTGGGAGGTGCTGAGAGAGAGAAAAGCCGAGAGATAGCTGTTTCCAAGAGTGAGAAAGCCAAGTTATGAGTTGAGCTTCTGAACTGGACGTGAAACCGACCCTTTTCCAAGTGTAGGCAGCCTTCTATTTATAGGAGCTGAGATGCTCTTTTTCTGGCGGGCGATTGCCTTTCATGTAATATAATAAGGGGCGATCGTCTTTATGTCACATGGGCTGTCTGCCTTAAAGCCTACGGCTGCTGCAGGCAGCCAGATGTGCGGTCCAATGAGGAGCCGGCATGCGTCCTGAGTTGCTGTCACGGGCGGTCCCACTGCGCACCTTCCGGCGGGTCTGTCGGTAGGTGAAAAGATGCTGACAGGCTGTGGTCAATGATCCATGTCCTTCGGCGCCTTTTCCGGATCTGCACCTGGGACTTGCTTCGAGCTTCGGCCTTTGCCGACTGGGCGGGCGATGGCTTCGCGTGGCATGAGGCGGTCTCCATTTGGTCGGTCACCAAGGGTCGATCGCCAAGTACCGAGAGACGATCACCTTAGATGTCGATCGCTCGGCACAGGGACTTGTCCTGGGACCTTCGGTCGGCCAATCTGCCTTGGCTGTTGGGCTCTGGCTCGATCGCCCGGCCTCTGTGCCGATCGCTTGGTGAGATGTATAAATCTCGACACAACATATGGCACACTCAATGAGATATTCAACATCACGTCATGGGCTGAGCGGGACTTCCATACCAAACCTATAGGTTTGTTGAATATTAATAATTTCTTCAGCGATTTGCTTGCCTTTCTAGATCAAGGAGTAGATCACAAGTTTATATCTCAGCCATCACGAGATATAATAATATGTGCTAACACTGTTGCCGATCTACTTATAAAGTTTCAGGCATATATTTCAGTTAAGAATTTGAAAGTCAAAGCTCATCAGCCACAGAGTATTGGCGCCAAACCGAAAAGAAGTTTAGATCCTTTAGATCTTTCATTTTAAACCCGGATGCCAGGCAGGGGTGGCAGAATTACGGAGTTTTATACTCTCGAGACGCACCCCTTCTCTTTTTATGGGTTTCATATGTATTTTCTTTTTCGCATTTCATATTATCGAGTGTTTACTGCCTTTCAGCTAGTTTTGATATTTTCACTTCGACTACTTTGTGCTTCTTCCAGAGCAATAATAAGATCATATTTTGTCTTTATGCAAATACATTATTCTCACGTATGCTTCTCAATAAGCGTTTTCATGTCGATATGATTTCAATGATCCCACCATGCAATATAATCAACATGGGATTTATTGAGCAATTATTTTCCAGCGATAGTTTTTCATATCACTTGTCAAATGATCCCACCATGCTGTGTATTTACATGGGATTTTCTTTAATTAATCCGTGATAGCTTCTGGTATCACTTGCTCAATTTTCTCCGTTCGTGTTTAATAATTATGGAGATCGGATATTATTTCTATCAACTGCTTCTTCTTCGAGAGCATGATTTGAATCATTGATCAACTACTTCTTCAGAGTAGGATTTATTTTTATCAATTGCTTCTTCGAGAGCAGGATTTATGAACCATTCTTGTGGTATAACCAACCACGATGGTGATATATAATATATAAACTGCATACGTAAAACCATCCATCTTGTGATAATTGCACTCATCACATGGGGGATATTATAATTATATAAAATAAACGCAATAAATATGTAGTTTTAAACCACCACTTTGAGATAAATAAGAGATAGAATTTAAATTACAAAATAATTAACTGCTTCTAGCAAAGCAGTATCGTCCAATCAATTCCTCAAAATATAGTCATAATCAAGATATAGGTCGTAATATCGGTTGCCGTTAATAGCAAGTGTAAGGGTATGTATTCATAAATTTTTGCTATTTCCAGAATTGAATATTAGTTTGTACATTCTAATAATTTAATAATAACATGTATGAAAAGATTTAATACCATAACAATATTAGTGTCAAATTGAAGCTCTCGTTAAATGGGTCACGATAATATTAAGAATAAACAATTCTGATAATATATGCTTTACATACGTGTGAAAAACTAAAATCATGATTTAATAAATTAAATGAATATTTTACTTATTTATCCTTTATACTTTCTTTCTCGGCATTTTTTTTTCTTTCTTCTAACCTTACTGTTCTTGTGTATATGAACACAAACGTATAACGTACCTGTCAGTCAACACTACCGGCGGTCCACCTTTTCTTTTTCTTTCTTACCTGCTCAGCTCCTCTTTCTTCTTCATTTTATTACGTTCTTCTTCATCCCCACTTTATTACGTTTTCTTCTTCAACAGCTCCCTTCTCATCCGATCAAAGCCGCCGCATCTGTCGGATCTGCCACCATCAGACCTCCCGGAAATAGAGGATTTATTGATGAGCTGCACTTGAGCCGTCAAAGATGCCAAACAAACCTGAAGAAGATAATTGTAGATCCATAAATATTAATATAATTATGTATCATCAGAGGAAGGTTGATATATTCAAGGATCTTATGCTTCATATTTCTTGAGATTTTGGTTTTGTATAGATTTTGAGATTCTATTGTAATAATTTAATTTCTGATACAGAGGATCATCTATAAAATGCAACTGTAGAGCATACTCTCGTCATATTACTCAAATGGCTAGAGTCGTGCTGATAACGTGTTATAAAATCGAAATATTATAGAGAGAGAATTTAGAGAGAGAATAGAGAATGATTCTTAGGTGTATTTTTCATTAATAACTGAATACTATTTATAGGAAAACTTCATATGGCACAATCGTAATTATATAATTATATCAGGGGCAAAATAGTCATTCACACTATATAAAAACAAAGGGGTAATTGAAACGTCACATTCATGGTATATTATAAGTTTATACTGCACCAATGAGTATTTTCAACAAGTATGGCATGTAGGCTGAGCACCAGGCCAGACCCGGCCAGGTCCAGAATGGACCGGAATATAAATGGTCGGACTTTATCGACCCGAAGCCCGAACCTGTTCGAAACCGGGCCAACTCGGTCCGTACCCGATAAAATTGGTTCGGGCCGGGCTGGCCCGGTTCTAGCCCGATTTAGTAAAAAAAAAAACTTTTTGCATATTAAGTGTCCTGTTATTACATCCAAAATATTTTATTCTTTACATACTCTCATAAAATACAATTATCAATCTTAATATCTTCATTTAGTCACCAAACTCTCAAGTTCAACAATATTTTAGGATAAATAAACTTAATTAGAATAATATGGAATCATAATCGAGCCATTAATCATCATTATTTCATCATCACCGAGGATAACTTATAATAAAAAATATTTTTTCATGTATTTTTATTTTTACCAGGTCGTTCCGGACTGGACCCGAATTTTCCGGGTTTGACCCGGTCCGGCCCGAAACCCAAATTTTGTAAAAATGCAGACCTGGGACCCGGACCTGATTAACAGGTCCAGTCCGGGACCGGTCCATTTGTGCTCAGCCCTAATGGCATGAATTACTATGCAATTTCTTGTCATACCCGCGCGGTAGAGTATCTATGGGATACATGATTGACAACATATGCTGTCTATGCTTACATGCATCTTGGATGTCGTGCAATATATTTATTTTAGCTATATATTAGTTTTACACATACTTTTTATTTGCTTCCTAATAACATTTTCTTCTAATAGGGTAGGGTCCTCTCATGCAAGATTCAAGAAATATATGGAAGATACAATATCGACTATATAGAATGCAATATTAACAAGTGCCATTACCCTATTTGGAGCTAACAAGCGTACAATATTTTCTTTGGAACACCTGGTGTTAGGACTGAAAATCAAACCACGCTACTCGATACTCGATTCAAGTTGGATTGGTAAAGAGTTCGTTCGAGCTCGGTTCGTTAATATAACGAACGAAGCTTGAACATAATTCTTTATTTGATAAGATATAAAGCTAGGCTCAAGTTCGGCTCGATTTGAATAGAAATATAAAAAAATACAAAAAATTTCAAACTACTCGAGCTCGATTCGAGTTCGGCTCGTCTCAGTTACTAATCAAATCAAGCTCAAACATAGAATTTAAAATTCGATAAAATTTAAAACAAGTTTGAACGTTCGGTTTATTTGAATTGATTTACAGCCCTACCTGGTGTTGGTCCCCAAAAACTTACTGGGAGCCGTGAATCTCAAATGGAACCCACAAGATTATTTTTATGGCATAAAAACTTGATATTTTCGTAAAGAATTTCAAATGAGCAATCCCACAATTTTAAATCACAATAGTCAAATGAATACGTTCATCCAGTTACACAGTTATTACAAATCGAAGTTCGTAGCAGTTCGTTCCTATATTTGGAAGGAAACATATTGTTCGTCTAGTTGTGTCCCAGCATTCGATCAAGCATGACCAAGACCCTCTGGAAGGTATTGGGCATATGAAACATATTTTCCTAACATGCCAAATCATGCTAGCCCAACATGATATCAGATGATGATTGAAGAGTGAATAATTCCAATAGAAGGGGGGTTGAATGATGGAGATAGTAAAATATAAATTTTCTTGCTAGGTTGAACGAAAATACTGAGAGTAAAAGACACAGAGATTTATAGAGGTTCAGCAATTTGCTTACGTCCTCTCTTCGTTCCTTTTTCTATTGGATCAAGAAGAAGCACACTCAACTTTGCCTCGTCTTCTATGTAACATCCCCAGGAGTCATCTGAGAATATCACACGCCGTAGACTCTTCTCACAAGGATCTACCAGGCTAAACACTACAAACCGACCAACTGTTTGACCGACGGAGGTCAAACAAGATAACAACACGGACCGATAAGGTCACACAACTAAATCAAACTAAAGCACAGCAGAGACTGAGAATAATACAATAACACAACGACGCAGATTGAACTCCATTTCTCTTGATTAGTATCGCAGCCCATCATTCCGTGCCGATCATGTGACTGCTCCCACGAACCAAGCACACCTGAAATGCATTTCTCCCATTTAAGGGGTTAGCAAATTGAATTTGCTAGTACAAGTATCATAACCATACGAAATGTAGTAAGCGAACAACAATAACGAATTAGATGGTGACAACTATCTAATAATTATTCCTGAAAGGTTTTAATATTTAGAATATAGAGCACCTCAAGCGTTTGAAAGTAAAATCATCATCTCCGGAGTTTTAGAAAATAGAAAAGCCTTTTAGGACTTCAAGTCCAAAGTTGTAAAGTCTTTTCGAAACATTAGGGTCTCAGCCCAAATTCCGTTCCACATTACAAGAAGTTTATAAAGTAGAAAACATTTTTGGACCTCACGTCCTGAGTTATAAAACCATTTCAAATCGATTAGGTCTCGGCCCAAAATCATTTTTCGTAAAACATCATTTACACAATCGTTAGGGTCTCAGCTCAATTCCTTTCAAACCACAATGCAGAGAATCAATCACAGGGTCCTCGACCCATACCACACACATTGTTCGTACCTGCAAGTAACGAACTTCAGAGGCCTCGTCGGACCTTATCCGGAACACACGCACTATTCATACCCGCAAGTAACGAACTCGAGAGGCCTTGTCGGACCCTACTCGGAACACAACATGCACTGTTCGTACCCGCAAGTAACGAACTCCAAAGGCCTCGTCGCCCTACCCAGAACACAACACGCACTGTTCGTACCCGCAAGTAACAAACTCTAGAGGCCTCATCGGACCCTACCCGGAACACAACACGCACTGTTCGTACCCGTAAGTAACGAACTCCAGAGGCCTCATGTAATATCCGTACCTTTCTATTCTTAGCAGTTTCTATTTTTGGTGTATGTCTATTTTTATCGACTCGCTTGTAACCGTTTCACATTTTGAATCTACTTTATTCTTGGAGTTTTTCCATTTGGATGAGTTTTGGTGATGTTTTTTACATGATTCCATTTTATATCATGTTTTGCCGTATGTACGTTCGATTCTCGTAAAACTCGTTCGTTTTCGTTGTTTCTTGGTTTGCATGAGTTCGTATGATTGAGTTGGTCGTGTTGAGACTTTCGGTTTGTTAATCCGATGTCGTATCGTGATTTTCTGGCACTTGGGCCATTTTTGTAATTTCCTATAAGTTTAGGGAATTCTATATTCATTATCGTATTTCGGATTCCCGGGTAGTCAGAATGATGTTTTCATGTAACAGTTAGACTCGTCATCGAATATCCTTCGTAGCCATATTTTTGGTTCGATAGCAGGTCCGGGTTTCGGACTCGTCCGGAATGGTTCGGACAGCAGCTGCCAGACTGCTGTCCAGTAAGGTGTTACGGCCGTAACACCCCACTCGGTACGGCCATAATGTTGGCCTTGTTACGGCTGTAATGTAGCCTTAGTTACGGCCGTAACAGCCCGCTATTTTAAGAACAGCGGGCAGTTCATAAACAACAGTTTTCATCCATTCTCTTCGTTTTCTTCGACGTGCGACTCCAGACGGCGATTCCCTTCAGTTTTGATCGGAGAATTCTTCGTATTCCATCACCGTAGGTTCGTGCTAACATATCATCATCAACGTAATCATCATTCATCGTTCGAATCCGAGGTATTCTCTTCACGAACCCTAAACTTGTCTAATTTGGGGGTTTTCGGGTTTTTCGTGATTGATTCTGAATTGTTCATGTATATTACGAAATTCCTTACCGATTGTAGTTATTGGGTGACTCCCAATCCGTTTTTCTCGAGTTAAATCCGTGAATTGTTGATACGGGGAGATTTTGCGTAAACCCTCGCCCGTATCGATTGAACGTTTATTGTCGTAAATTGTAATCGGGGTTATGGGTGTATTCCATTCGATTATTGTTGTCCGTTAGGACTGAGTTATGTTGATCCTTCGTTTAGGAACCGTCGTTTTCCATCTGGTCCGTTCGTAGTCGTATTTCATTTCCGATTCTTCAAAGATGTCTCAAAGGCAAGTACTTTACATTTGTTTACGCGTTCTAGTATTTGAATTATGGCTATTCGTGGTTGTGTGGATGTATATGTGTATGTTCACCTAGGGATGGTCCGACGGGGCCTCTAGGGATACGTTGCCGTGAGTTTCGTATCGCGAACTATGGTTAACCACCCAGGGATGTCCGATGGGGCTCTGCGGGGTACGGTGGCCGTGAGTCTCGTACCAAGGTTAACTTTGAATTGTTTTGTTGGAGAAAATGTGTTTTGTGCTTGTGCACCGTATAATATTCCGGAATATAAATGATTTCTAAAATGATTGTTGGCGCATATTTTCATCTGATTAGAATGGTAGTTCAAATGGATTGTACTTGCACTAGCAGTTGTCGCTAATCCCTTAAATGAGGAAAATACTTTTTGTATTTCAGGTACAGGTCTTGGAGACAAGCGAGCACTCGAGTCGTATGAGAATGATGGGCAAGCATGATACTGTTCAGTAGTCAATTGTTGATGTTCTATTCCGTCGGTTGTTATTGATGTCTTGTTTTGGGATTTCGGTATTATGAAATTAGTTTAAGTACTCGAGTACTTCCTTTTGAATTTGTTAATGTTGTGTTCCCTTTTTGGGAAATGGATTTGACGTCAGATTTTGTTTGTCGAATTGTAGTCTTTTATTTGAATTGTCGTTTTGTTGATGATTGTATGTCGTTCTCGAATGTCGTATTGGTACGTTAGCCTGGTGGATTCCACAGTGTGGGCTCCACGGCGCTGTAATATGCCCTGATCGTCTTGGGGGTGTTACACCTCATCGGATACTACCCGGAACACGACACGCACTGTTCATACCCGCATAACGAACTTTGGAGGCCTCGACGGACCTTACCCGGAACACACACACTTCACCACGCACACTGTCATCACAATTCATCATCACGAACAACGCACGTTTACACAATCATATCCAACCATTCAACAACAGACCATAACACATATTCAAGTCTAATTCATTCAACTCAAGGGTTAGAATCAACATAACTTCATAACTCAAGAATAATTCACAACATGTAGAAACACACATTCAAGAATATTATCAAACCCACACAACAACACAATCAACACAATATCACCACTTGGACATCCAAGAGTACCATTAATACCACAAGACATTTAACAAGAAATTCAAACGAATCATATTTTTGAAAGTAAATTAATTATCACAACCCAACGCGTAACCGCTATACACGAGATATAAATCGTATAAGCAAGATATTTGCCTCAGAATTAACCCGTGAATGCCTCGACGAACAGGGCTCAACCAAACAACCCCGAAAACCTACAACCTCCGCGAGAAATCAACAACACCACAATCACTACGAGAATAACAACTAAAAAACGATGGAAAACACACCCAAAGCCCGACGAGGAATCCACTGAAGCATTTAATCAAACATTAAATGTTCAAGGTTTCTCAAGAACACAAAAATCACAATCCTTATTAAATGTGTAATACCTGCTAAATTTAGAAATTTTTTAATTATATTTTTATGGGGCATATCGAATAATAATTAAATTTCAATTATCAATTAAGCCTATAATTATTTATTAAGCCCAATCATTATAACTTAAAGTCCATTTCATACATGTAGTTTAAGTTCATTTAATCCAAATTAATTATAGGGAGTTAGTTAATAATATCGGCATAATCATATCCTCATCTTCCCCACAAATCCACCGGAACTTGCCATCGCCATTTTCTTGTTCCCAGGAAATACAGCATAAACACAATCAGGTAATTTTCATTCTGTTATATTCATTCCATTACACAACAAACAATCACACGCAAAAATCGACCGTCTTCTATTCCAGAAACACACACACACACATACACCAAACAATTTCAGAAAATAATAAAATTTTAGAAATAAAACCTATTTTATCCAAATCAGAAATTTAAAGAGATCAAAAAACTGAAGAAATCCTCATTGGACCACGACTGCCTTCAACCCTCAGCCACGGCAGCGCAACCTCAATTTTGGACTCAAACCTAGTCCACCAACCACGAACTCCGCCGCCGCCGCCGAGATATAATCGATCCAGAGTCCGCCGCGCCGTATGCTTCTACGGGGATTTCAGACGAAGGTTGCAGTCGTCGAATCGAGACCAGGAGTTAGGTCAAGAGTACAAGTTGTCATCCCATCGACGCCGTTACTTCCTCGATTCGAGACCAGGAGTTAGGTCAAGAGTACAAGTTGTCATCCCAGAAGAGATTTATCGCGAGAGAGATAAAGAGGGGGGTATCGGGCTGAGGAAATGTTTTTTTTTTCTTCTTACCGATAAGCTCTTAATTCAGTTGGGCCTAGGTCCTTCCCCGGCCCAAATCCTTTTAACCCACCAGTAATTTAATCTTTGAGCCCAATTCATTCATTATCAATTTGGCCCGATCAAGCCTTCAAATTAAACCAAGTCTTTATCATTTTATTTTTTAAAATTATATTTTCCAATTAAATTAAATATTTATGTATATTTATATTCCGATTGTAGGATACGAGAATCAAGAGCATAATTAGGAATTATTACTTGTAAATTTTAATTGCTTTATTTGCACTGTGTAGATGATATGTTATATTTATAATTAACATGCAATCACATGCATTTCATACCAAGTATCAGTATATGTTTACATGCAGTCACATGTTTGCATGCTCCAGTTATATATTGATATAACAAATATTCATGTTATGTCTCTGTTATGTATTGTGATTATTGTTGACTTGTGATGTTTCCACGAGCAATAGAAAGCTCATCCCATTTCCTATGAAAAAATTTCAGGTTAATTCGGAATGACGAGAATGAGTTGCAGGCAGGCCTATATATATATATATAACGTTTTATTTCCGCTCAAGTTTAATGTAAGACACTTAACTTTATTTCAGTAATTATTTTCCGCTTCTATATTTTTATGGTTATTTTGGAGATTTAAAACCACTTTATTTCCGCAACTATCTTTTTAGAAAATGTATGTTCCGTAACGATTTGAAATTTCTACAAGTTTTCTTATGGTATCAGAGAACAATTCGGTCTACATTCTTGGTACGCAAGAAGATTTTTTTTTCAAAGTTTATAAAATATTTTTCTTCAAGAGAATATCATATGTTCGGCTGTCACTACTTTGTTACTCCATTTCAATGTAATCAGTTTCAAGTCACGTTTATATCTTACATACATTTAGCCTCACATCGTAAAATTTAATAATTTTATGTGATTATACATGTATCCTGTTAGTGTGGCCGGATTCACAGTGACTCCACATAAGAGGGTTGAGGTAGGGTCTAGCTCGCGCCCTTTGACACATAGAGATTCTTGGGGTAATCCAGGGCTACCCGAGAATGCCCCACATTACGTGATCGAGAGAATACAAAAATAGTTCATGTCTGGGAGGACCGGAGACCCAGTTGAGGAAGTTGAGCACCTGATCATAACTCTGCCTAATGATTAGAGTTACTCTATATACCGCTTTTGGCACGAGGCGAACCGCCGGACCCCTGAGGAAAGAACAGTCGTGGATGATTTTCAGTATGCTGCTGGAAGGATTCTCGAATTATACTTGAGAGGCGAGATTCTCAGGATTTTTAGATGCATGATACCCCATCACAGCCGATAAAGGAGTTTGAGGAGGATCCAGAGGAGGAGGACCCAAAGATCGAGCAGATGGTTGACGCGGATGACGTGGATATCATCTTCTGGACATCCCCCACCCCCTATTTCTGTCATTGAGATCCTTAGCAGTGATGATGAGGAATAGTATTATTGTTTGAGATGTCGTGATTTTATTATTTTAGTAGTAACTATTAGTTCCAACTTCTCTTTAAGTATTATTCAAGACTATATGTTGGCAATCAAAGTTATAATTAATGAAATATTTAATTTCTCGTGGTAATTAACTTGAATATATAATGGATTATTTTCATTTACGCATATAAATATCTTTATCTCTACCTCATTTCTTGCACTCAAGAACTTACAAGAACAATAATTCGTTGGCAGGACATAGCTCCCCGTGAAGCTACCTCCAATACCGATTCTCGAAACCAAGCTCAAGGCGCACTTATTACGACTTCAAGCGAGAATGACACCCCTAATCAGCAGCAGTTGCTCTCAGGCTTAACCACTCGTCTCCAAGGTGCGCCTATAGTGCCTCCATCCACTCAAGGACAAGTCCAGGCCAAAGTGATAAGCCAGTTCAATAAGTTCAAACCTCCAACGTTTCTTGGAAGGGAAGGGACAGCTGCCATCGAGGAGTGGCTACTGAACTTGGTAAGCATCTTCGATTACATGGCCGGTACGGATGCTCAGAAGCTTTCATGTGCAGTCTTCCAACTCAAAGAGGACGCCAGAACTTGGTGGAACGGATCCTGGAGACTCCGAACTGAAGAAGAACGTAGAACGATGTCTTGGGAGGGATTCAAAGAAACGGTGATGGATAAGTATTACCCAAGGGCGTATAAGGCCAAAATGCAAAAGGAGTTTTTAGACTTAACTCAAGGAGGCATGACGGTCACCGAGTACGAAAGGAAGTTTAATCACATGTGTTGATTTGTACCATACATGGTTGAGACTGAAGACATGAAGGCACAAAAATTTTGTGATGGACTTCAAGACAGAATTCGTCATCATCTGGCCAGTCATGGGAAGATGACATATAAGGAAGCCGTTTCTAGAGTCGAGGATATATCAGCTAGCTTGGGGGTGGAAAAGACTAGGGCTCTACCAGTCGTGAATTCGAACAAGAGGAAGTGGCATGGATAGAGTAACAATAACAACAAAAAGAAGGGTTGTAAGGATGGACACATGGTCTCCCAGTGCCCACAGAAGAATAATGGCCCAGACAGGAGAGTCCAGAATCTAAATTTCAGGGGAAAGGCTCGTATGTACAGTCTATTTGACAAGGAGAAGCCCAGGACGAAGTCAGATATGTTATCTATCACTAGACTTCCTGCTTAGGTGTTATTTGATACTGGCGCATCCCATTATCTATAAGAAGTTGTTTAGCATGACTGGATTTAGAAGTAGAAAAACTCCAGAAAGCCTTGAAGTTTGTATACCAGCGGGAGAAATAATTTCTATTGACGGTGTAACTAACAGTATAACTGTAGAGATAAATGAACATTTACATCTAGACGATCTATACATATTAGAGATGAATAACTTTGACGTAGTCATAAGTATGGATTAGTTGGATAAGTATGATGTGGTTTTGCATTGTGCAAGGAGGAACGTGGTCTTACATCCAGTAGTCGGAGTAGAGAATGTTTTCCAAGGGGTTAAGCGTAACAAAGCCCCTCCAGTGATACCAGCCATGAAAGCAACGAAGAAATTGCATAAGGGCAATTGCCAAGGATATCTGGTGAATATCATGGGGGAGTCAAAGTCTGAGGTAGCGATTGAAGACGTCCATATTTTTAAGAATTATTTAGACGTTTTTCCAAAAAATTTGTCGGGCGTTACACCGATTAGACAAGTGGAGTTTACAACTGAGTTGGTGCCTGGAGCAGCCCCTATATCAAAGGCCTCGTACAGGATGGCGCCAAAGGAACTGCAAGAACTGAAGGTGCATATTCAAGAGCTACTCGATATGGGCTATATGACCAAACGTCTAACCTTGGGGAGCACCGATGTTATTCGTGAAAAAGAAGGATGGAAGCATGAGAATGAGTATTGATTATCATGAGTTGAATCGACTTATGATAAAGAACAAGTATCCACTTCCCCAAATCGAAGATTTATTTGACCAGCTTGGAGGTTCAGGAGTATTATTGAAGATAGATTTGAGGTCAGGATACCATCAATTAAAGATCAAAGACGAGGACATTCCGAAGACTGCATCCCGAACCAGATATGGCCGAGTTCGTAGTAATACCATTTGGGTTGAGTAATGCCCCGGTAGTCTTTTTGGACTTGATGAATAGAGTTTTCCAACCCTATTTGGATCAGTTTATCATCATGTTCATAGATGACATACTAATTTGTTCGAAGGATGAAGTAGAACATGAGAAACACCTACGGACAGTATTGGAAATACTTTGCAGAGAGAAGCTGTACGCGAAGTTTAGAAAGTGCGAATTTTGGCTTAAGAGAGTAGCATTTCTTGGACATGTTGTGTAATACCCGAGATTTCTGTTATGTAATTGGAACTTGTGATATCGTAATGATTGTACTTTTGTCTGAGTACTATTCTCCGTATTTCATAATCCGATGTTGTCGAGCGTTTAGTTTCGTGTTTGTGATTTAAAGATTGTAAATCTGCGCATGTAGCACACGCTATCGGCTATGTTTAGCGTGCGCTAACGTGGATTCATAGCGCACGCTACTGAGGATCATTAGCGCACGCTATGCGCGGTCAAATTGATTGAGACGTGCGGTAGGTGAGAGCTGGCCGGGGGACCCCTGTCGGATAGTGTCGGGATGTACCTAGACGGCTTTCGGGAAAAGCCGAGTCAACGCCTTAGCGCACGCTACAGGTATATGCGTAGCGCACGCTAAGTGCTGAGTACAGTTTAGTACAGTGAGCCGTTAGCGCACGCTACGAGCAGGGTCTAGCGCGCGCTAATAGCCATTTATTATAAATAGGACAGCATCCTATTCGTGATTTCAGTTCTCTCTTCTCCCACTACCCGAATTCTTACACTTAGAAGATAACTTCCTTCATCCTAAACACTTCATATCAACATCCTAGTTCGTGATTGAAGATCATATATCATTGGAGATTGGTGTTCAAGCTTTCGGTGTTGGATTGCTTAAATTTCCTCCGTGTTCTTCACTACCTTGAGGTAGGTGATTCTTCACCAATACTAGTAGTGTTCTATAGGATGTTGATCATGTTCATATAGTCAGTTAGACTCGTTATTAGTCGTACATCGCATGTTAGAAGGATACTTTTGACGTATCGGCACTATTTACCGTATGAACCTTTGGACCATCTTAGTATTTGGACTCCTAAGCGTTTTCAAATCGATTTATGATCAGTAATCGGATATTACCTAGTTCGTATGTTTTACGTAAGGAATCATATGTTTTGGGACTTGGAATAATCGGAACTTGGTATAATTCTTGAAGATCAAAGATAAGATATGACGTTGAGATAATTATACGTATATTTGTACCTCATGATCATGGAACTTCCACAAACCTTATTAGCATGACAGACTTGAGGATGATTTGTTGTATCAACATAGAATTCATGAATTCACCAGCTTTCAACCCAGTTTTTCCGTTAGCAGTATTCTGCCATGCAAGATTAGCGCACGCTAACATATGTGAGTTTACGTGCGCTATCGGGGTTCAGTTAACGCACTATACGTACGTAGCGTACGTTATGAATCAGCCAGTTCAAACTGTCAGTTCGTAGCTAGCGCACGCTAGTCTTACACGATAGCGTACGCTAACAGGTCGGCTTAGCGCACGCTATGTAGAGTACGTAGCACACGCTAAGCAGTCCAGGCAGATTGTTTGTTTTGAGATTTTCGGCCGTAGACCGAATTGTTAGACCATCGTTCGACTTGAGATGATTTGTATATCGTTCCTTTTGTTAAGGTTCACGCTTGTTACGTTGATCGAAGGAGGCGGCCTTCGAGTGTGTCGAGATCATTGAAGTATTTCGTCCTTGCCATTTTCGAGGCAAGTATTATATGTCGAGTTTAATTTATCATGCTTGTGGTTTTGTTCATATTGTTGAATATGAGATGTATTTCTGGAAATTCTCGTGATATTCGTTGTTATTGGTTCGTATTGATGAACATATTGAAATGCATATGTGTATGCATAGTTGATTGATTTATGGTATAAATGATCCGAGGGGATCATGAGGATCTATGCTGAGGGCGCTGGATCGAATGTCCACCATGCGTTGGTCCGACGGGATCATCATGGGGATCTATGCTGAGGGCGCTGGATCATTGGACGGGTTTTCCACCATGCATTGGTCCGACGGGATCATCATGGGGATCTATGCTGAGGGCGCTGGATCGTTGGATTACCTTGTATTGTGTTGATGGAATCGTGAGGATTCGCATCGTTGGATTCCGGTGGCGGGAGTCCGTTTTGTATGTTTCATGATGCATTGATGATGTATTGTATGATGATACTTGTACTAGCATTGTTTTGCTAACCCCTTCGGGGGTGGACATTGTTTTGATGTTCAGGTAGACGAGGAGCGGGGAGGCAACCACAGTACCGACAGGACGATGAAATGGCTCAGTGATGTGGTTGATGTTATTGTTATTATGAATTGTCTTCTTGGTTCGTTTAGTACTCGAGTATGTCTGTATTTAATAAGGTTATTTCGATATGGTTGTATAAGTTAACTTATTTGATCGGTTGAATCAAATCTGTATTTGAACTTCAGTTGTTCGATTGGATTATTTTTACACTTCTTTTAAATTTAGCCTTGTAAATCCTTATCTAAAGGGTTTACGGCACTGTAATTATTCCGAATATCTCGGGGTGTTGCAGAATATGGTATCGGAGCTAAGATTTATGGATATCTTGGCAGTCGGGTTAGTTGGGTCTGTTTACGTTATTTGATTATTGGTCGTCGTAACATCACTGCTGAGCCAAAGATCGTCGTGTGGACTGTGGTTGTAAGTTTCCTAATCTCGAATACTACTGTTTTATTTAATTCATGTCTTGTAAACATTGATGGATGTACTTTGAGAAAGTTTGTCCTGGATATTGAGTATTTATGTTTACAGTATGTTGAGAGGAGGTCGTGGACGCGGACGCGGTCGTGGACGCGGACGTGGAAATGCGAGGCAAGAAGAGTCGGTATCTACCCCAGAGATAGCCGCTAGTCGAACGGATTCACATTCCGGGGGACAACAGGGATCGGCAAATAATAATGCAGATCCTAACGTGCCGGGAGTGCTTCAGCAGGTGGTTGCCTAGATAAACCAGTTTGCTCAAGTTGTGGATCGCATGCAGACGGCGATGGGACAGCAGCATAACGTGGAAAATCGAGGAGATAGATGGCATACCGAAGTGATTAAATTGCACCCTCCGAAATTTGACGGTTCTGCCGAGACGCTTTCTTGGGATCACTGGCTGAAGGAATTAGAAAAGATTTTTGCAGGGATTAACTGTCCCAACGATAGGAAGGTTCCGGTCGCCCAGTATCTTTTGACCGGGGAGGCTTTCGACTAGTGGGAGGCCATTCGACCGGAGGAGCACAATGTTGACTGGACGGAATTCAAATTGATGATGGAGGCACAGTATTGTCCTCGTCTAGTTAGAGAAGCCCGAGTTCGGGAGTTCTTCTCACCACAAAATTCGGAAGCATCGGTGACGGACGTGATTAAGACTTTTAATCACCAGCTGACTTATGTGCGCCACTTGGTCAGGACCGAGGCGGAGAAGATTTTTCATTTTGACATGCGAATGAAGCCGAAAATTCAGCAGTATATGTCCGGATTTGAATGTACCACCTTGCGACAGTATCAGGACAAGGCGTTGGCCTATGATATGAAGGAGGCAGCAGTAGAGAAAGCGACGGAAGCAAAGAAACAAGGTGTCCGCAACTTCACGGAGGATAAGAGTAGCGGACCTCGCAAGGGTCATCCTCTTTTCATTCATCCAGAGACCTCCGCATCCTTCTCGAGGTGGAAAGAAGTTCGGCAAGACCGACTGCTTTACGCAGAAAGAAGTGTTACAACCGTGGCAAGGCGGGACATGTTCGACGTGATTGTTTCGCTACCGCCGTGACTGCTTTCGAGTGTGGACAGAAGGACATCGCGCAATATTTTGTGGGAATGCGACCCGATCTTTGGTACTCGACTCCGCTCCATCCGAAGGAGACGAGTGTGAACCAGACGCAAAGAAAGTGGATTTCAGCAGCAGTAACGGGAAGAGAGAGACATCCAAAGGTTGGGTCCGTTCCTCCGCGCCTGCATTTAAAATGAAGAAATCGATGATCGAATACGCTTGTTGCATCGTACGATTCGATCCTTTTGCAACCAGTTAGTGTCTTGTTCGACTCGGGAGCTACGCATTCTTTTATATCTTTGAACTGTGTTAATCGTTTGAAAATCTCGTGCTTGTATAATTGTGAACCTTATGTTGTGGGATTACCGAGCAGAGAGAAAATTGTGGGAACACTAGAAGCTAGGGATTTCCCAGTATCTATAGAAGGAAGAGAGTGGCCATCGAATCTCATTGTAGTTGACATCTACGGTGACGATTTAATTCTCGGAGATGATTGGCTCAACCGTTATGGAGCTGTCCTGAATTACCGAGAGAGAGTCATTTCCATCATTGCTGATGACGGATCTGAACACTTATTCCGAGGATGGAGACCAGGAAGCTCGGGAAAATTGATCAAAGCAATGAAAGCCATGAAATTACTGAAGCAGGGATGTCACGGACTTTGGTGCTATGCCATGAGGAAAGAGGAAGGCGTAGAGCTCTCGTCTATTTCAGTGGTGAATGAGTTCTCAGATGTATTTCCTGACGAACTACCTGGGTTACCTCCGCAGAGGGGAGTGGAATTCACTATCGAATTAGAGCCTGGAGCAGCTCCTATTTCCAGAGCACCATACCGCATGGCGCCAACCGAGATGTATGAACTCAAGAAGCAACTGGAGGAATTGTTACAGAAGGGCTATATCCAACCTAGCGTTTCTCCTTGGGGAGCACCCGTTCTCTTTGTTCGGAAGAAAGACGGATCCCTCCGATTGTGTATTGATTATAGGGAGCTCAACAAGATGACGATCAAGAATAAGTATCCTATACCTCGGATCGACGACTTGTTTGATCAACTGCAAGGGGCAAGGGTATTCTCGAAGATTGACTTGCGATCAGGATACCACCAGTTGAGAATTAAGGAATCGGATATACCGAAATCGCTTCGATCCCAGACGGCATTATGAATTCGTAGTGATGCCGTTCGGACTTACCAATGCTCCTGCAGTATTCATGCAATTGATGAATCGGGTATTCTTGGAATACTTGGATAAATTTGTGGTCGTCTTCATTGATGACATCTTGATATATTCGAAGGACGCAGAGGAGCATGCCGAGCATTTGCGTGTGGTTTTAAGCACCTTGAGGAAGGAACAGCTGTATGCAAAATTTTCTAAATGCGAGTTCTGGCTTAAGGAAGTAACCTTCCTTGGGCATGTAATATCAGCCGACGGAGTTCAGGTGGACCCGAAGAAAGTCGAAGCAATCTTGGATTGGGAAGCTCCTAAAAACGTGAAAGAAGTCCGAAGCTTCTTAGGACTTGCTGGATATTATCGCCGCTTTGTTGAGGGATTTTCCAAAATTGCTCGTCCGCTCACCCAGCTGTTACAGAAAACTCATAAGTTCACGTGGAATGAGAAGTGCCAGGCTGGTTTTGACGAACTTAAGAGGAGACTGACGACAGCACCTATATTAGCGCTGCCAGAGGGAACTGATGGATTCATGGTATACAGCGACGCTTCAAATCAGGGTTTGGGGTGTGTGTTGATGCAGAAGGATAAAGTGATTGCTTATGCTTCTCGGCAATTGAAACCGTACGAGATTAATTACCCGACTCATGATCTGGAGCTAGCAGCTGTGGTCTTTGCCTTGAAAATTTGGCGACATTATTTGTACGGCACTCATTGTCAGATCTTTACAGATCATAAGAGCCTCAAGTACATTTTCAGTTAGAAAGAGTTAAACATGAGGCAGAGAAGGTGGCTGGAATTGATCAAGGATTACGACTTGGAGATTCTCTATCATCCGGGGAAAGCAAATGTAGTAGCTGATGCTTTGAGCCGTAAACCTATTTCTCTTCGAGTGTTGGAAGCACTTACGTCCCAAACCAGTATTCAACGAGAACTGATCTGCGAGGGGATTGAAGTATGGGCACCAGGAATCCAAGGGCAACTTTATGTGATGGAACTGACTTCATCACTAGTCGAGGAGATCAAGTCTAAACAATTGAACGATTCTCTGATCCTTCGATTATGTGACGAAGTAAAGAAAGGACAAGCCCCAGGATTCGTGATACAAGACGATGGAGTTCTGAGATTTCAGAGTCGACTTTGCGTTCCCGAGGATGATGATTTGAGACGGACAATTTTAAAGGAAGCTCATAGCGCGCCCTATTCTATTCACCCAGGCAGTAGTAAGATGTATAAGGATCTAAAGCAAAACTTCGGTGGGGAATATGAAGAAGGACGAGCGGAGCACGCTTTCAAGTATTTGACTTGTCACAGGTTAAGATTGAACATCAACGACTGGAATGTTAAAACCGCTTCCGATCCCCGAGTGGAAGTGGGAGGATATCTCGATGGACTTCATCACTAGCATGCCAAGGACTAGAACGGAATGAACATGATTTGGGTTGTAGTTGATCGACTAACCAAATCGGCTCATTTCTGGGAATTAAAGATACATGGGGACCCGAGAGATTGGCACGAATATTTATTGCGGAGATAGTCGATTGCACGGACGCCGAAGACCATTATTTCGGATCGAGATGGTCGCTTCGTGTCACACTTCCGGAAAGCGATTCATAAGGCTTTGGGAATCGAGCTCAATTTTAGTACGGCTTATCATCCCCAAACGGACGGTCATCGAAAGGACTATTCAAACCGTAGAAGACATGCTTAGAGCTTGTGCTTTGGATTGGTCAACCGATTGGGAAGTTCATCCGCCATTAGTTGAATTCACCTACAATAATAGTTGGCATGCTTCAATTAAGATGGCACCGCTTTGAAGCTTCAGACGGAGAAGATGCCGATCACCCCTATGTTGGGATGATTCTTCGATTTGATCGGACGGAACTGAATTGATTATTCAGACTCAAGAGAAGATAGCTTTGATTCGAGAAAGACTGCTGACCGCCCGAGTCGATGTAAGTCTTATGCAGATGTACGTCGTCGCCCTCTAGAGTTCGACGCTGGGGACCATGTACTATTGAAGGTATCTCCTACACGAGGGATTTTCCGTTTCGGGAGGAGAGGCAAGCTTAGTCCGAGATATATCGGACCATCCGAGATCCTCGAGAGAGTTGGAGATTTAGCATACATGCTGGCCTTACCGCCATCGCTGAGTCACGTTCACAATGTGTTTCACGTATCTCAACTGCGGAAGTATGTACCGGACCCCAGTCACGTCGTTGATTTCGACGAGATCGAGATAGCTAATGATGGCACCTTTGAAGAGAGACCAATCAAGATACTTGAGAGCCGGATCAAACAATTGAGGAATAAACCAATACACTTGGTCAAAGTACAATGGTCACGACATGGAGTCGAAGAGGCCACTTGGGAAACGGAGGACAGTATGAAGACTAGATATCCGGAGTTGTTTTCATCTTAAGTTTCGGGACGAAACTTCTTTTTAGGGAGGAAGGATGTAATACCCGAGATTTCTGTTATGTAATTGGAACTTGTGATATCGTAATGATTGTACTTTTGTCTGAGTACTATTCTCCGTATTTTATAATCCGATGTTGTCGAGCGTTTAGTTTCGTGTTTGTGATTTAAAGATTGTAAATATGCGGATGTAGCACACGCTATCGGCTATGTTTAGCGTGCGCTAACGTGGATTCATAGCGCACGCTACTGAGGATCATTAGCGCACGCTATGCGCGGTCAAATTGATTGAGACGTGCGGTAGGTGAGAGCTGGCCGGGGGACCCCTGTCGGATAGTGTCGGGATGTACCTAGACGGCTTTCGGGAAAAGACGAGTCAACGCCTTAGCGCACGCTACAGGTATATGCGTAGCGCACGCTAAGTGATGAGTACAGTTTAGTCCATTGAGCCGTTAGCGCACGCTACGAGCAGGGTCTAGCGCGCGCTAATAGCCATTTATTATAAATAGGACAGCATCCTATTCGTGATTTCAGTTCTCTCTTCTCCCACTACCCGAATTCTTACACTTAGAACATAACTTCCTTCATCCTAAACACTTCATATCAACATCCTAGTTCGTGATTGAAGATCGTATATCATTGGAGATTGGTGTTCAAGCTTTCGGTGTTGGATTGCTTCAATTTCCTCCGTGTTCTTCACTACCTTGAGGTAGGTGATTCTTCACCAATACTAGTAGTGTTCTATAGGATGTTGATCATGTTCATATAGTCAGTTAGACTCGTTATTAGTCGTACATCGCATGTTAGAAGGATACTTTTGACGTATCGGCACTATTTACCGTATGAACCTTTGGACCATCTTAGTATTTGGACTCCTAAGCGTTTTCAAATCGATTTATGATCAGTAATCGGATATTACCTAGTTCGTATGTTTTACGTAAGGAATCACATGTTTTGGGACTTGGAATAATCAGAACTTGGTATAATTCTTGAAGATCAAAGATAAGATATGACGTTGAGATAATTATCCGTATATTTGTACCTCATGATCATGGAACTTCCACAAACCTTATTAGCATGACAGACTTGAGGATGATTTGTTGTATCAACATAGAATTTATGAATTCACCACCTTTCAACCCAGTTTTTCCGTTAGCAGTATTCTGCCATGCAAGATTAGCGCACGCTAACATATGTGAGTTAACGTGCGCTATCGGGGTTCAGTTAACGCACTATACATACGTAGCGTACGTTATGAATCAGCCAGTTCAAACTGTCAGTTCGTAGCTAGCGCACGCTAGTCTTACACGATAGCGTACGCTAACAGGTCGGCTTAGCGCACGCTATGTAGAGTACGTAGCGCACGCTAAGCAGTCCAGGCAGATTGTTTGTTTTGAGCTTTTCGGCCGTAGACCGAATTGTTTGACCATCGTTCGACTTGAGATGATTTGTATATCGTTCCTTTTGTTAAGGTTCAAGCTTGTTACGTTGATCGAAGGAGGCGGCCTTCGAGTGTGTCGAGATCATTGAAGTATTTCGTCCTTGCCATTTTCGAGGCAAGTATCATATGTCGAGTTCAATTTATCATGCTTGTGGTTTTGTTCATATTATTGAATATGAGATGTATTTCTGGAAATTCTCGTGATATTCGTTGTTATTGGTTCGTATTGATGAACATATTGAAATGCATATGTGTATGCATAGTTGATTGATTTATGGTATAAATGATCCGAGGGGATCATGAGGATCTATGCTGAGGGCGCTGGATCGAATGTCCACCATGCGTTGGTCCGACGGGATCATCATGGGGATATATGCTGAGGGCGCTGGATCGTTGGACGGGTTTTCCACCATGCGTTGGTCCGACGGGATCATCATGGGGATCTATGCTGAGGGCGCTGGATCGCTGGATTACCTTGTATTGTGTTGATGGAATCGTGAGGATTCGCATCGTTGGATTCCGGTGGCGGGAGTCCGTTTTGTATGTTTCATGATGCATTGATGATGTATTGTATGATGATACTTGTACTAGCATTGTTTTGCTAACCCCTTCGGGGGTGGACATTGTTTTGATGTTCAGGTAGCCGAGGAGCGGGGAGGCAACCACAGTACCGACAGGACGATGAAATGGCTCAGTGATGTGGTTGATGTTATTGTTATTATGAATTGTCTTCTTGGTTCGTTTAGTACTCGAGTATGTCTGTATTTAATAAGGTCATTTCGATATGGTTGTATAAGTTAACTTATTTGATCGGTTGAATCAAATCTGTATTTGAACTTTAGTTGTTCGATTGGATTATTTTTACACTTCTTTTAAATTTAGCCTTGTAAATCCTTATCTAAAGGGTTTACGGCGCTGTAATTATTCCGAATATCTCGGGGTGTTACATGTTGTTACTGCTCAAGGAATTGAAGTCGATCCGGAAAAGGTAGAGGCTATCAACGATTAGAAAACACCAACTAACGCGAATGAAGTTTGCAGTTTCTTGGAATTAGCAGGATATTATAGTAGGTTTATTGAAGGATTTTCTAACATAGCCGCACCGATGACTCGACTAACGAGGAAAGGAGAACAGTTTCTGTGGCATGAGAAGTGTCAAGAAAGTTTTCAGGAGATTAAGCGGAGATTAACATCAGCTTCAGTCTTAACAATTTCAGATCGGTCGAGAGAATTCGTGATCTATAGTGACGCATCTAAGCAAGGATTCGGATCTGTTCTGATGCAGCGCGGTAAGGTCATCGCCTATGCATCAAGGCAATTAAGGCCGCATGAGTTGAACTATTCGACACATGATTTAGAACTAGCTGCGATAGTTCACGCCTTGAAGATATGGCGACATTACCTCTACAGAGGTAAATGTGAGATCTATACTGACCACAAAAGCCTAAAGTATCTATTCCCTCAAAAGGAACTGAATATGAGACAAAGAAGGTGGTTGGAATTAGTGAAGGGCTACAATTGCACAATTCACTATCATCCAAGGAAAACGAACGTGGTCGCAAATGCTCTAAGTTGTAAGGTCAGAGGAGAATTAAATTCTATACTGAATAGGAAGACAAATTAGTCAGAGAATTTTCAAAGATGAACCTAGAGGTGGCTACAACGTTAAAGCCGGTGGTAGCAATTTTAATGACGTTTCAGTACAACCGACCTTGAGAGAGAAGATCAAGGAAGGTCAGGGTCAAGATAACTGCTTGACCAAAATGAAGGAGCGTATAATAGCCGGAGAGGATAAAAGATTTAGTATATCAGAGGATAGTACAATATACTACAAGAAAAGAATTTGTGTGCCCGACAATAAGGAATTGAAGAAGGTGATTTTGGAAGAGGCACATAACACACCGTACACTGCTCATCCTGGTAGTACAAAGACGTACCAAGATTTGAAAAGCAAATTTTGGTGGGAAGGATTAAAAGAGACGTGGCTGAATTTGTCAGGAGATGCATTATTTGTCAGCTGGTGAAAGCTGAACATCAGCGTCCATTTAGATTATTTAAATCACTCCACATTCCAAAGTGGAAATAGGAACACATTACTATGGACTTTATAGTAAGCTTACCTCGAGCGGAAAGAGGAAATCAAGCGATTTGGATAGTGGTTGATCGCCTCACAAAGTCAGCCCATTTTATTCCCGTGCAGATGAACTTCAGAATGTATCAGTACGCACAATTGTATATTAAAGACATCGTAAGGCTGCATGGGATGCCAGTGTCTATCGTCTCAGACAGAGATACTCGTTTCACATCATTTTTTTAGGAAAGTTTGCTGTAAGCATTGGGAACAAATTAAATTTTAGTACAGCCTATCACTTACAAACTGACGGCCAATCATAAAGGACGATACAAATACTTGAAGACATGTTGAGAGCTTGTGTGTTAGACATGGGTAACAATTGGGAACAGTTACTACTCTTGGTAGAATTCGCATACAATAACAGTTTTCAGGCAACAATCGGAATGGCCCCGTACGAAGCACTTTATGGGAGAAAGTGCAGATCACCGGTTTATTGGGATGAAGTAGGTGAAAGAAAAATTTTGGGTCCCAAGATGATCGAGGAGACCGTGAGCGTAGTATATAAGATACGTGAAAGGATTAAGATAGTTCAAGATCGCCAAAAGTCTTATGCCGACAACCGAAGGAAGGATATGGAGTTTAATGTTGGAGAAAAAGTCTTCTTAAAGGTAGCCCCAACTAAAGGAGTTATTCGGTTTGGACCGAGAAACAAGTTGAGACTCAGATACGTCGGTCCATTTGAGATCCTTGACCGAATTGGATATTTGGCATATCATTTGGCGTTACCACCAGAACTCTCTGTAATACCCGGATAATTGTTATGTATTTTCACCTGTATTTGAACCTTGTGGTGTTTGATTATGTTGTATAATAAATCAAAGTACGATTAATCCGTATCCATATTCTTATATTCATGATCGCATTATGTGGAGTTTGTAAATTCATGCATGCATATGCATGATATTAACGTACGTTAATGAGTGTACGTAGCGTACGCTAAGAACTATAAATAACGTACGTTATGTTGTAAGCGTAGCGACGTAAGATACGGTCAAGGCAAGATAAAGTGAGGTCGGCGTATGGAGCTGGATAGAGATACTGTCGGATCCCCTGCATGAACCTGGACAACTTTCTGATAAAGCAAGTCAACGAAGCATAGTGTACGTTAAGAAGGGTAGGATAACGTACGCTAAGTTGATCATGTTACGTACGTAAGTGTGTAGTTACCGTATGTTAGGGAGGACATAAATCAAACAGTGAGATACTGTCAGACGATAGCATACGTAAGGATTTCTTACTAGCGTACGTTACAGTTCTAGCATATGTTATTTGTTGTGAATAATGTACGTAATGTTCAGAACTCTATATATAGGACATCAACCCTTTCATTTCTTTCACTCGTTTTGTCCGAACTCCACCCATCTCTCAGACCTCCCAGCCTTATATAACCACTATATCAGCATCTTAATCGGATTTTGGAGATCATAGAACATCTTAGGGTAGTGTTCAAGCATCCGGCATTGAGTTCTACCGATTGTTTCGTCGTTTCCTCCGTAATAAGGTATGTTGATACTTCACCCAACTGGAATTCATGATTCTTAATGATGTTTATGATCATGTTACTGAGATTATAGATTCTATTATTACCATGATAAATTGAACACCATATTTAGGAGGATTGGAATGGATGAACTTAAGTTTTTTCGTTGATATAAGCTGAGCCTTGATTATGCCAAACATCGAGATGAAGTTTTCTGAGATTATAACATGCCGTTGATGATGATTTCGAGATATTCTAATGTTGAGTAACTTATTAGTATTATCACCTATATTAGAGGAATTTATGAAGATGAATGTAGAAGATGTTCTTCAAGTATATTCATGTCTTGTAAGAATTGTTTGGATTCGATAATCTTCATATGGATGGTTAAGACAATGATATTATGTTAAGTGACAATTGTTTTGAACGTAGAACCTTAGTATGAAGAACTATTATGCTGGCGAACGGAAATCCTTGTGATGATTTACCTAGAACTCGATTGATTGTGTCCATCCTTATTATGTATCGGGGATTAGTCGAACCATACTTTAAAATTGATAATCAAGTGTTGGAATATGGGATTTTGGATGACTCGTATATCCTGGAATTTGTAAACGTCAGCATTGTATTCCCTTATGATCTTTGATTCGCATGAAGTAGGTTGTTAGTCCGAATTAGTGTTCTTTGAGTAGTGAACCGTGAACCGGCCGTAAGTGAGATGTTCAACACGGTCGTAGCCTAGAACGTTATATGTTCGTGAGTTGGTTATGTTACGTAATTTGAACTCTTCGTTATTTTGTCTTTAAATAGAGGTGCGAATCTTGCAAGCGGTTGAGCGAAGGGATGACCCTAGAGTGTATTGACGGTTGTTGAAGTATTCAAACCCTTGTCTCCAAGGCAAGTGCTTTAATTGTGTTTATTCGTATTAATGTCATTCATGTTGTCATACATCTGTGTTGTAGTTGTTTGTGCATCACGTGTTGGTCCGGCGGGATCATCGTGGCATCTATGCTGTGTGCGCTGGATCGTTGGATGGGTTTTCCACCACGTGTTGGTCCGACGGGATCATCGTGGGCATCTATGCTGTGTGCACTGGATCGTTGGATTACCATGAGTATGCTGAGGTTGACATATTGTGTCATGCATTGTTGGTTTGTTGTTGTATTGTTATCAATACTGCATTATTCTTCATGTGTCGTCGAATAATCTATTATTGTATAATTATCATACTTGTACTAGCATCATTGTGCTAACCCCTTCGGGGGTGGACATGTGTTTTATGTTCAGGATCCAGGAGAGCCGGAAAACAACCACAAGAGCCACATGACGAAGGGGGTGCTGAGGGATGTTAACGGTCTGGAGAGTTCTTTAAGTTGTGTCGTGTTTTTTAAGTACTCGAGTATGTTGTTGCTTTGTATCGTTTGGATGGTATTGTATTGTTTACTGTTTGGTGATGGTCTTTTTGTCCTTTTGAAACTCGGTATGTAATAATAAATTTTACTGTTGGTATTTAATAATGTTGTTCTAAATTCTTAGCCTATTAAATTCTTACATAAAGGATTTACGGTGTTGTAATTATCCTGAATATATCGGGGTGTTACAGAATATAGTATCAGAGCTAAGATTTATGGATATCTTGGCAGTCGGGTTAATTTAGGGTCCAGATATGTCTTTTGGTTGACTGGCCGTGAATAACATCACTGCACTGCCTACGTCTTCATGTGAGCTGTGGTTGTAAGTTTCCTAAACCCTATCATAATTCTTTTATGTTATGTCCTTTTCGAGAATTAAATGTTAGAACGATATTGTTCCCTATATATTGAGTATGTATACTCACAGTATGTTGAGAGGAGGATGTGGACACGTCGTGGTCGTGGACACGGACGTAGAAATGCTGAGAGAGAAGCTTCACCTTCTATCCCTGATTCATTGTCAGGTCAGGCTAACAACAGTTCGGGGGAACAATAAGAGTCCGACAACAATGATCGAGAGCCAACTGTAGAGATGAATGCTAATCCTGCTGTTCCCGACATACTTTGTCAAGTGGTCAACCAGATGACCCAATTTGCTCAAGTAGTGGGCAGAATGCTATTTTATTCCAAATATTCATTAATAGAGTTTTGATAATTAAGTTGTTAAACAAAGGAAAAACAACAAATAAGCAAAACAAAACAACGAAGATGTCGAAGTCGCAAGAAGTCGCAAAAAGCTGGAATTAACAAGCTTAGAGCACGCTATGAGCATTGCATAGCGCACGCTATCGAGGCAACTTAACGTACGTAACAAAGTAAGGATAACGTACATAACAAAGTAAGGATAACGTACGTAATGAGTTCAAATCATATGAACGTTGGAAGATTCCGGGTCAAAGTCAAGCAGGCAACAGATACTTTGACAAATGCAGTCAACAGCTATATGTGATTAACGTACGCTAAAGCGTATACATAACGTACGCTTATGAGACAACATAACGTACGTAATATGTAGTGACAACGTATGTAAGGGCAGAAACGAAAGCTACTGGACTGATACTGGAAGTCGATAACGTACGCTACATAACATGTATAACGTACGTAATGGGCCATAACACACACTATGAAGAAAGGATAGTGCACACTATCAAGTCAAAAGTGACTAACGGCTAGTTGGATAAAAATGGCTATAAATGCCAAACCATTTGGTATCAAACTACACAACAATATTGAGCAAAGCATTCACACTTGAGATATCATTGTAATCATTCTAGTTGTTGTATTTGAGCTTATATTGTTTAGTGATTGAGTGTTATACATGAAATCATGCAAGAGAGGAAAAAGAAAGGATACGATTGGATTCAGTGTTATTAGGATCAAGGATCCGGCATTGTTAGAATCACAATCGATATCTAAGTGAGGTTTATCCAGTACCCATAGAAAGCTAGATTGGTAGATTCCTTGTCCAATAAAAAAGGAAAACGGTTTAACTTGGACCGACAAAAAGACAAGTGATTGAACGGTTTACTCGGACCGAGAAAAGACGAGTTTGTAACGGTTATCCCTCGACCGATAGAAGAGAGGTGCAGAGGTTTATCTTTAGCTTATAGAAAATGATACCGAGAGAGGACATAGGCACGTTTGGCCAAACCTCTATAAATCCTGTGTCGATTTATTTTCTGCACTTTTATTTAAATTGCTTCCGCAACGTAAAAGAGTTTCATAACCCTATCCCCAGACGGCGATACCGACCAATATTGCACCAACAATTGGTATCGGAGCGGTACCTCCTAGAAGCGGCTTAACATCCGAGGAGTTGATCTAAATGGCGTTTCAACTTACCCCGGTCGAAGGTCCTGCTCTTAACCGACCACCGTTCTTTGACGGATCTAACTTCATGACTTAGAAGAAGAAGATGTCGATATTCATCCGAGCCTATGACATCGAGCTATGGAAAGTGATTTGTCTTGGTCCCAAAATTCCGACGAACTCGAACATAACTCTCAAAACCTTTGAAGAGTATGATGATGCATATTGGAAAAATGACCACTATAATTGCAAAGCCACGCAATTATTATATTGTGCATTAAATCCGGAAGAACACAACCGGATATCCTCGTGTGAAAGTGCCAAAGAGATATGGAAGATGCTAGAAGTCACACATGAAGGAACGTCTCAAGTCAAGGAGATGAAAATAAATATGCTCCTCCATGAATACGAGCTATTTATGATGAAAAGTGAAGAATCCATCACGAACATGCTCGACCGTTTTTCGGTCATCTCTAATGGATTAGCTTGTTTTGGGAAACCATTATCAAGTAGTGAGAAAGTCAAGAAAATCTTAAGATCACTACCTGCTGAATGGGACGGCACCGCGACGGCGATCATGGAATCTAAAGATCTCAATAGGCTCGACTTTAGCGCCCTCGTTGGTTCGCTAATTAATTATGAGATTGTTCTAAAATCTCGGAATGCCAAACCAAAGCCGAAGGAAAAATTAATAGCCATGAAGGCTAAGATGTCAAGAAATAAAGAAGAAATCCCGGTGGACGAAAGCGACGAAGAATCGGCATATTATGCCAAGAATATTAATAAGTTACAAAACTTATTAAACCGGAGAAAGAAAGACATCTCGGGCGGAATGAAGAAATTCGACAACTACTGTCGAGTCTGTGGTAAACCAGGCCACTCCGCGAAGAATTGCCGAGCAAATCCTAAAAAGGAAGTTTTAATTGCCACATGGAGTGACGAAGACGAGGACGAAGATTTTATCAATCAAAATAACCTCGCACTTATGGCCCGAAGTTCATTCGACGAAAGCGACGTCAAAAGTCAAGTAAGTACATCCTCTCACGATGAATTATTTGAAGCATTCGAATTATTGCATACCAATTTTCAAAATGCTTTATCCGAGATTAAATCCATCCAATCTAAAAATAAATTATTAGAAAATGAAATTTCCAAAATTCTTGAAAAAGGGAAAATTGTCGAGACCGTTCATTCTCAATGTCTTGAAGATGAGAATATTTTAAAGAATGATCTTTTGAAAGTTCAAATCGAGCTTAAAAATTTAATGAAGAAATTTTCATGTGGAAACGAAATATTTGAACAAATGCTCTCGGTTCAAAATTCACTTTGAATAAACAGGGGTTAGGATTCAAATCGCATACTAAAAACGAATCCTTAAATTTCAAAATATTCCACTGCGAAAATATTTAAAAATTGGGCATCATTTTACGAGTTGCAAAAGCCCACCAATGACGATAAAAACCAAAAAGATTTGAATTCCAAAAGGACCTTTTATTCCGAATACCGTCTATGTCTCGAAAGAAAAACCAACCGTATCAATAAATATTTTACTTAGGGGGAGTTAAATTTTAAAGGGGAAGTTTTTTCAGGGGGAGTTATATTATTTTTATACATATTTTATCATAACATATCTTATCATAAATTGGTATCCTTTTGTAATATCCGTACTTTCCCTATTTTTGGTAACTTTCATTTTTGGAGCATTTTCCATTTTTAGCGACTCGCTTGTAACCGTTTCACTATTTTGAGAATGTTTAATTCTTTTCATTTTGACATTTGAACATGTTTCGAGATTGTTCTACTCGATTTTGTATTTAGTCATGGTATTCTCCTCTCGTTGACTCGTTTTGTGTGATTGTGGTGTGAAACGATTGTTTCAGGTTTTGTATGAGTTCGTTTAATGTCGTTAGACATGTTGTAAGTTTCGGTACAGTTATTTGTTTCCATATTAAAGTTTTCGGCCATTTTGGGTCATATTGTAAATTCCAAAAAGTTTGGGCAATTTACTTTTATGGTCGTCTTCCTAACCATCGAGTACTTGGGATCGTGTTTCCTTTAGTGCTTAAGTTCGTGGTCTCGAATCTTTCGCTAGTTTGCTCTTGTTTTGTAATTCCATCGTCTCGTGTTTCCATCGCATTCCTTATTATCAAACTGCTCCTACATATGAACTGGGACTGTATTACGTACGTAACACTCAAAGATTTACGCACGTTAAGACTGTTACGTACGTTAAGGCCTTACCTTTAACGCACGTAACAGCCTTCGTAATTCTGGTCAGGGAGTTCTGCAGTTTCCGTTACGTACGTAATGGGGGAAGTCTTTATGTACGTTATGGGTCTTACGTATGCTAATACTTATGGATTACATATGTAAGCCATCCTGGGTTTAAATACCCAGGAACAGACCGAATTCGTCCATTTTTCTTCCTTCTCCTCCTCCTGCGCGACTTGGGCGATTTTCGGGCGACTCTCATATGATTTCAAGCCTTCCACTATCTAGTCATCATCTTCCTTGTAATTGTGGAGTAGATTAGCAACACCACATCATCCTCTTTGTCTTCGATCCGAGGTAAATCACTAGAACCCTATATTTTTGGGAATTTGGGGGTTTCTTCGTAATCCTTCAATTTTAGTTGTAAATTGGGAATAAGTGATATGAGTATAATTTTCCTACCACCAATACATGTTTTTCCTACAAGATTATGGGTTATACTTGAATCGTTGAGAATAGAGAGGGTTTTGGTTGCGATCCGCCCCCGTTGAATATGATGTTGGATTAATTGTGTCGTAGGCGGGGTTTTCGGGCGTATTTCCATTTAATTTTCCAATCGTACTATTGTTGATAGCTATTGTACGAATCATTTAGGTCCAAAGTCTCCGAATTCCTTCGTCGGTGGTCTTTTACCTTCTCGAAACAATTCATCATGTCTCAAAGGCAGGTAACTCTTACGAATTTAATATCTTGAATGTGCAAAGTAGTGTATTTGAGTGTTGAGAGAGTTATGTTCACTCCGGAACAGACCGACGGGGCCTTGGGGGAATACACGCATGGTTGGGTTCACGAACTTTTGGGTTAACCACTCCGGGAGGGTCTATCGGGGCCTCGGAGGGATTCGCGCATGGTCGGGTCCATGATTAATCGGGAGAATTGTGTGTTTGTGATACATTGTGGATATTCCATTTCCGGAAATCATTATCCTATGCATTTTGAAGTTATTGATGCATGTGCTTTGATATTGTAAGATATTAGAACTCGTCTGTGTTACTTGTACTAGCTATTCCACGGCTAACCTCATTCGGGGGAAATACGTTTCATGTATTTCAGGTTTAAAGAATATGGCGGGATGAGCACCGGGACAGTATGATGATGACGGGCAGGCGTGATACTGTGAAATGTCTGGATGTCTTAATTTTCCTTAAGCCTGGATGTAAAACTTCATATTTTGTCTAAACTGATAGTCGGTACTCGAGTACTGTAGGAGTTATTTCTTTTGTGATTGGTCACGTATAATTTGTCGTCTTTTTTTTTTTGGTTTTGGGATTCTTGGAATTTATGGATGAATGTCTAGTGAGTTTGACGTTTTTGGTTGTGGATGTTGTATACTTTAGCCTTGTGAGTTCCTATACGGGATTTACCGCGCTGTGACATACTCCATATATCTTGGGGGTGTTACAGAATATGGTATCAGAGCCTGGGTTTATGGATACCTAGGTTGTAGGTCTTTTGGGTCTAGTCACGTTGTTGTAAGCATAGTATCATCGCGCTGCCATCATCTTAGTACGACCGGTACTCATAAGAATCTCTTACCGTATCGTCTTTATTGTCTTGTCTTTCAGTTTCATAATATGGGGAACCGGTCACCATGACGGTTATCTCCTGAACTGTACTTTTGATTCTCCTCTTTTTCTATTCCTTAGAATGTCAGCCGGTAGAGGACGCGGACGCGGTCGAGGACGTGGCGCAGCCGGTGGGGCGGCCATGTCTCTCGGTTCGGATGCTGGGTCGACTACTCCCACTTTGTCGAATTCAGTTCACCCTAGTACCGATGGTCAGCAGGACCAGACGGCCAGTCTGGGAGATTCCACAGGGAACAATGCGGGTGTTGGTGTGGCCACTATACTACAACAAGTGGCTAACCAAATGGCACTCCTGACCCAAGCAGTTCAGCTTAATAATCCACCTCCTGTGGAGAATGCTGGGGCAGAGAGATGGCTACAGGACGTGATCCGTATGCGCCCTCCTCAGTTTATTGGTGCTACGGATCCGATAGGATAGGATGCTTGGATCAACAAGATGAGCAAAGTGTTTGTGGCAGTAAATTGTCCGGAAGCACGGAAGGTGCCGATTGCGCAAAGATTTTTGACGACTTGACGCAATGCCGGTGGCGTGCGCTGCGCCTTAGATCGTGAGGTTTCTTGGGATGAGTTTAAAGAACTAATGGAGGTCGAATATTACCCGTGGCCTGTTCAGGAGGCCAGAATCCGAGCCTTTTATGAGGCTAAACCCCAAGACATTCTAGTATCTCAGGCGATCACCGAGTATAACCAACAACTTAATCATGTCAAGGGGCAAGTGAGAGAAGAGAGAGATAAGATCCGCCATTTTGATATGCGGATGAAACCCATAATTCGACACTATATGGCCGGGTTTGCTTGTACTACACTGAAGGAGTATCAGGGCAAAGCTTTGGCCTATGATATGTCTTTCGCGGCTACGGAGATGGCTAGTGAGGGAAAAAAACAAAAGACCTCAGGGAATTTTTTGGGTAGCAAGAATAACAACTAGCAGAGGTCTCAGTCGGCGAACTACCCATCTGGGAAGTCTCACCGCCATGTCATTGAACATGGCAAAGGTCGGGTTGCCTTTACAAAGGAGGACACCAAGATATTGAATCGGGAGTTTAGTGTACCAAAACTCGTAATCCCATGAGCCAAGTATTGATTCTCAACCGAATGCATAACAAAAAGATTTTTGGTATTGTTAATTTTTTGACCCGAAATACCCTCATAATGATAAGAACAATGATTAAGAATTTGTAAATTAGTCTTAGTAGCTTTCAAAAAGGGGAGGGTATCATCCGCATACGCTAAATGAGTGATTCTCACATTTTTATGAATAATGTAAAATATATCCGAATTTTTATTAGGTTTCAGGCAAACCCAGTTAGGGAACATTAGACTGCCGTAAAGAACGTTCTCAAGTACTTAAGAAGGACTAGAGATATGATTCTGATGTATGGCGGTGGAGAATTGGATGTGGTGGGGTTCACTTATTCGGACTTACTGAAGGACGACTCGATGTCTACTTCTGGCTACATATTTACTCTTAATGGAGAAGCAGTATCTTGCGTAGCGCCAAGCAAAGCCGACTGCTGATTCCACCTGTCAGGCTGAGTATCAAGCAGCCTCGGAGGCATCCAAGGAAGGGTTCTAGATTAAGAAGTTTCTGGGAGAACTTCAAGTGATACCATGTCCGAAATGCCGCTCCGTGCATCGCGACAACGACGGAGCTGTAGCGCAGGCTAAGGAGCCGAGGTTTCACAACAGCACCAAACATATTGAGAGGAAGTATCATCTCGTAAGAGAATTTGTTCGCAAGGGATACATTGTGCTGCACAGAGTAGACTCGGCCGACAACGTCGCTGATCCACTGACCAAGCCACTTTCTCAGACTAGATTGGAGCGTCATCTGGAGAATATAGGTATTAGATACCATAGTGTGTGGCATTGAGTGCAAGTGGGAGATTGTTAGGAGTATGCCCTCGAATGCCACTCAGGGGATGTTGAGTGAGGGCATTGTACTTGTAATTATGTAAATCATTTATATAAGGTAATGAATGTTTCTTTATTTACTGGTAGTTACTGGCGTTCCTAACTCGTAAATATACGTATAGAAACTAGTCCATGTATTTGAGAGCAAAACGTTCCACTCCTTATTAGATAAGGAGGTCAGCACTGGAAAGGTTATATTGATCATCTTGATAGGGTTGGTTTTCCACTTTCTAAGGAGCACTCTACAGATGTGATCCTAAACTCATTACCCGATAGTTTCGGTCAATTCATAATGAACTATAATATGAATGAGATGGAGAAGTCCATTGCCGAGTTGCATGGGATGCTTAAAACGGTTGAGTAGAATACAAAGAGGAAACTAAGCCACGTGCTGATGGTCAGCAAAGGGAAGTCCTTCAAGAACAAAGGCAAGGGAAAGGGTAAGGCAAAAGTTTCCAAATATAAAGACCCTACTAAGCCAGTTTTCAAGGCTAAAGCTCCTAAAGATGGAAATTTCCATCATTGCAATAAACTAGGACACTGGAAAAGAAATTGCACGGTTTACTTGGAAGAGCTAAAGCGTACCAAGGGTAATGAGACCGCCACAGGTATATTTGTTATAGAAGTTAACTTATCTACTTCTAACTACTGGGTATTGGATACTGGATGTGGATCTCACATTTGTACAGATGTGCAGGGGTTGAGAAGCAGTAGAGAGCTGAAGAAAGGGGAAGTGGATCTAAGAGTCGGCAATGGAGCAAGAGTTGATACACTAGCCTTAGGAACTTATGATCTAGTTTTACCCAATGGACTTTTGTTAGTTTTTAACAATTGCTATTATGTTCCTGCTACATTAAGATTTTCATTAGAGTAGTTTGACCCAAAAAACCGAAAGGTGGGGCTCAACCTCGACGTGGAGAATAGAGAGGGTTTTGGTTGTGATCCGCCCCCGTTGAATATGATGTTGGATTAATTGTGTAGTAGGCGGGGTTTTCGGGCGTATTTCCATTTGATTTTCCAAATCGTACTATTGTTGATAGCTATTGTACGAATCATTTAGGTCCAAAGTCTCTGAATTCCTTCGTCGGTGGTCTTTTACCTTCTCGAAACAATCCATCATGTCTCAAAGGCAAGTAACTCTTACGAACTTAATATCTTGAAAGTGCAAAGTAGTGTATTTGAGTGTTGAGAGAGTTATGTTCACTCCGGGATGGTCCGACAGGGCCTCGGGGGAATCCACGCATGGTTGGGTTCAAGAACTTTTGGGTTAACCACTCCGGGAGGGTCTATCGGGACCTCGGAGGGATTCGCGCATGGTCGGGTCCATGATTAATCGGGAGGATTGTGTTTTGTGATACATTGTGGATTTTGCATTTCCGGAAATCATTATCCTATGCGTTTTGAAGTTATTGATGCATGTGCTTTGATATTGTAAGATATTAGAACTCGTCTGTGTTACTTGTACTAGCTATTCCACGGCTAACCCCATTCAGGGGAAATACGTTTCATGTATTTCAGGTTTAAAGAATATGGCGGGACGAGCACCGGGACAGTATGATGGTGACGGGCAGGCATGATACTATGGAATGTCTGGATGTCCTAATTTTCCTTGAGTCTGGATGTAAAAGTTTATATTTTGTCTAAACTGATAGTCGGTACTCGAGTACTGTAGGAGTTATTTCTTTTGTGATTGGTCACGTCGAACTTGTCGTCTTTGTGTTTTGGTTTTGGTATTCTTGGAATTTATGGATTAATGTCTAGTGAGTTTGACGTTTTTGATTGTGGATGTTGTATACTTTAGCCTTGTGAGTTCTTATACGGGATTCACGGTGCTGTGACATACTCCAAATATCTTGGGGGTGTTACATCTTTGATTTGCACTTTCTGCTGATAACAAAAAAGGGGGAGAAAATAGTTGAATGGGATAAAAAGCGTCATGGAAGAATGACGAGAAAAATAAAAAGTAAAAACGGGGAGAGAAAAATAAAAAGGAGAAAAGTCAAAAAAGAATAAACGGAGAAGTTGAAAACAAAAAGACGAAGTTGAAAAATAAAAAGTAGTAGTCGAAAAGGAGAAAAAGAAAAGATGGGAGAAACTAACGAAACGAACAAAGCCGAAAACTTTGATTCGAATAAATATATATTATTTTGCAGGTTTTATCCAATTCAAGGTGTTGTTTTGTAATTATCAAAAAGGGGGAGATTGTTGGAATATTTTATTCCAAATATTCATTAATAGAGTTTTGATGATTAAGTTGTTAAACAAAGGAAAAACAACAAAGAAGCGAAACAAAACACCGAAGATGTCGAAGTCGCAAGAAGTCGCAAAAAGCTGGAATTAACAAGCTTAGCGCTCGCTATGAGCATTGCATAGCGCACGCTATCGAGGCAACTTAGCGTACGTAACAAAGTAAGGATAACGTACGTAACAAAGTAAGGATAACATACGTAATGAGTTCAAATCAGATGAACGTTGGAAGATTCTGGGTCAAAGTCAAGCAGGCAACAGATACTTTGACAAATGCAGGCAACGGCTCTATGTGATTAATGTACACTAAAGTTTATATACATAACGTATGCTAATGAGATAGCATAACGTACGTAATATGTAGTGACAACGTACGTAAGGGCAGAAACGAAAGCTACTGGACTGATACTGGAAGTCGATAACGCTACATAACATGTATAACATACGTAATGGGCCATAACACACGCTATGAAGAAAGGATAGCGCACGCTATCAAGTCAAAAGTGACTAACGGCTAGTTGGATGAAAATGGCTATAAATACCAAACCATTTGGTATCAAACGACACAACAACATTGAGCAAAACATTCACACTTGAGATATCATTGTAATCACTCTAGTTGTTGTATTTGAGCTTATACTGTTTAGTGATTGAGTGTTATACACGAAATCATACAAGAGAGGAAAAAGAAAGGATACGATTGGATTCGGTGTTATTAGGATCAAGGATCCGGCATTGTTAGAATTGCAATCGATATCTAAGTGAGGTTTATCTAGTACCCATAGAAAGCTAGATTGGTTGATTCCTTGTCCAATAGAAAAGGAAAACGGTTTAACTTGGACAGATAAAAAGACAAGTGATTGAACGGTTTACTCAGACCGATAGAATACGAGTTTGTAACGGTTATCCCTCGACTGATAGAAGAGAGGTGTAGAGGTTTATCTTTAGCCTATAGAAAAAGATACCGAGAGAGGATGTAGGCACGTTTGGCCGAACCTCTATAAATCCTGTGTCGATTTATTTTCTGCACCTTTATTTAAATCGCTTCCGAAACGCGAAAGAGTTTCATAACTCTATCCCCAAATGAGGATACCGACCAATATTGCACCAACAAATGCAGGTGGCGGTAGGTTTACAGCCAGGAGAGGGTTAGAAAGGCATCCTAGATTTGGGAAATCGAGGAGACGGATGGCTCCAGGAGGTGGCGAAAATGCATCCGCCAATGTTTGATGGTTTTTATGAAATGCCAACATAGGATCATTGGCTGAGGGAGTTAGAGAAAATATTTGCAGGAATTGACTGTCCGGATGATCGAAGAACCCCTATCGCTCAATATTTTCTGACCGGAGAAACGTCTGAATGGTGGGAGGCTATCCGACCTATTGATCATGATGCCGATTGAGGAGAGTTCACACTTATGATGGAAGCTCAGTACTTCCCTCGTCCGGTGAGGGAAGCCAAAGTTCGAGAATTTTCTCCGCACAACCTTCGGATGTGCCTGTGGCTCAGGTGATTAAGACGTTCAATCAATAACTGGCATTTATTCGACACCTTGTTGGGACCGATGTAGAGATGATGATTCACTTTGATATGAGAATGAAGCTGGACATACATAAGTATATGTCGGGATTTGAATGCACCACTCTCCGTCAGTATCAAGATAAACTCTAGCGTACGAGATGAAAGAAGCAGCTACGAAAAAGTTTTCCGAGACTAAGAAACAAAAACGTGCCAGTAGTTTCGCAGAGCACAAGAGTAGTGGGCCCCATAAAGCCCAATCGTCTTTTCACTCATTCAGGAAGCCCCCACATCTATCTAAAGGAGGAAATAATTCCAAGTCAGCACCCACTTTTAATGATGCGGCTAGGAAATGCTTCAATTATGGTCGATCAGGGCATCTTTGGCGCGACTGTTCATTTCCTTTGGTAACATGTTATGAATGTGGACAAGAAGGTCATCGTGTGATGTTCTTTAGAGATGCTACTATATCTTATGGAGCTCATACTTCACAACCGGCTCAGAAAGAGGCGAGTGTCCCTCAAACTCAGCAGTGTGTTCAGCCACACTAGAGTTTTGGCTGGGGGAGAGGCAGAGGATAGTATGACTGGAAGGAAGCATCGAGTGCTGGGTCCGTTCCTCCGCGCCTTTATGAAATGAGGAGGATAGATGATCAGAGTACAGCAGTTTCATCAGGTACGATTCAGACCCTTTTGCAACCAGTTAGCATTTTGTTCGATACCGGAGCTACACATTCGTTTATATCACTGTCTTGTGTAAATCGTTTAAATATTTCTTGTTTTCATGAATGTGAACCTTATATTGTGGGTTTACGAAGTGGGGAAAGAATTGTGGGGAATTTGGAAGATAGGAATTTTCCCGTATCAATCGGAGGCAAAGACTGGCCTTCAAATCTGATCGTGGTAGAGATTCAAGTAGATGACCTGATTCTTGGAGATGATTGGCTTAACCGATATGAAGCTATTATGAATTACTGAAAGAGGAATATTTCTATGATAGCCGAAGACGGTTCTGAATTCTTATTTGAAGGGTAGAGACCAGGAAGCTCAGGGAAAATGATTAAGGCAATGAAGGCTATCAAACTGCTGAAATATGGTTGTGCCGGATACTGGTGCTATGCAATGAAGAAAGAAGAATGAGTATTAGAACTCTCATCTATCCCTATTGTAAATGAATTTCCGGGTGTATTCCTTAATGAATTACCTGGATTACCTCCACAACGAGATGTAGAGTTTACCATTGAACTGGAACCGGGAGCCACACATATTTTCAAGGCGCCGTATCGAATGGCACCCACCGAGATGTATGAATTGAAAAATCAACTTAAGGAATTGCTGGACAAAGGCTATATTCAACCAAGCATTTCGCCCTGGGGTGCACCAGTTCTGTTTGTCCGAAAGAAAGATGGATCACTTCGGTTGTGCATTGACTACCGAGAGCTAAATAAAGTGACGATTAAGAATAAGTACCCGTTGCCTCAGACTGATGATTTGTTTTACCAGTTGCAAGGAGCGACAGTGTTTTCGAAGATCGATTTGAGATCGAGATACCATCATCTGAGAATTAAAGAATCCGATATTCCGAAGTCATCTTTCAGAACTCGATATGGGCATTATGAATTTGTAGTAATGTCGTTCGGTCTCACCAATGCGCCTGCTGTGTTTATGCAGTTAATGAATCGAGTATAGGTAGAGTACTTGGACAAATTCGTAGTTGTCTTTATCGGTGATATTTTGTTCTACTCTAAGAATCTAGACGAGCATGTGCAGCACTTGCGGATTGTTTTGAACCTTTTAAGAAGCGAACAGTTATACGCCAAACTTTCTAAAAGTGAATTCTGGCTAAAGGAAGTAAGGTTCCTTGGTCATGTAGTATCGGCGGAAGGAGTCCGAGTAGATCCGCAGAAGATCGAGGCAATCACGCAGTGGGAATCTCCTAAGAATGTGAAAAAATTCAAAAGTTTCTTAGGACTTGCTGGATACTATCGTCAGTTCGTGGAAGGTTTTTATAAAATCACTCGTCCCTACTCAATTGTTACAAAAAACCAAAAACTTCGAATGGAATGACAAGTGCCAAGTCAGTTTTGACGAACTCAAAAAGAGATTGACGACAGCCCCGATCTTATCATTACCACATGGAACTAGAGGGTTCATGGTTTACAGTGATGCTTCAAACCAGGGTCTCGGTTGTGTACTAATGCAGAATGATAGGGTAATCGCCTATGCCTCACGGCAGTTAAAACCATATGAAGTTAATTACCCAACACATGATTTGGAATGAACAGTTGTTGTCTTTGCACTAAAGATATGGCGACACTATTTGTATAAGACTCATTGTCAGATCTTCACAGATCATAGGAGTCTTAAATAGATCTTCTATCAGAAGGAATTAAACATGCGACAGAGGAGATGGCTGGAATTGATTAAAGATTATGATTTGGAAATCCTTTATCATCCAGGAAAAGCAAACGTAGTGGCAGATGTACTGAGCCGCAAACCCATTTCTATTTGAATGCTGGAGACACTCACGTCCTAGTCCAGCATTCAACGAGAGTTGATTCGTGGGGGAATTGAAGTGTGGTTACAAGGAGTTCAAGGACAACTATGTGTGATGGAATTAACTTCATCATTGACCGATGAAATCAAATCTAAGAAATTAGATGACCCTCTAATGATTCGGTTATGTGATGAAGTAGGCAAAGGAAAGGCTCCTGGCTTTGTAATCATGAAGATGGATTTTGAGATTTCAAAGTCGACTTTGTGTCCCGGATAATGACGTTCTTAAGCAAACGATCAAGAAAGAATCTCATAGTACGCATTATTCAATTCACCCGGGCACCAGTAATATGTATAAAGATCTGAAGCAGAACTTTTGGTGGGGTAACATGAAGAAATAAGTGGCGGAATATGTCTTGAAGTGTTTGACCTATCAGCAGGTTAAAATCGAACATCAGCGACCCACCGGGATGTTGAAGCCACTTCCAATCCCGGAGTGGATGTGGGAAGATATATCGATGGACTTTATCACCAACATGCCGAAGATCAGGATGGGAATGAATATGATCTGGGTGATAGTTGACTATTTAACCAAATTGGCTCATTTTCTAGGCATTAAAGGTACTTGGGGACCAGAGAGACTGACGCGAGTATTTATTGCGGAGATAGTCTGATTGCATGGAACACTGAAGACCATTATTTCGGATCGGGATGGTCGTTTTGTGTTGCATTTTTGGAAAGCAGTTCATAGGGCATTGGGAACCGAGTTAAGATTTAGCACGGCTTACCACCCTCAAACCGATGGACAGTCCGAGAGGACTATTCAAACAGTAGAAGACATGTTGAGGGCTTGTGCCTTAGATTGGTTGACTTATTATTTTATCTTTAAATAAAGGTGCGAAGGGACGACCTTCGTGTGTATTGAAGGTTGTTGAAGTATTCAAACACTTGTCTTCAGTCATTCATGTTGTCATACATCTGTGTTGTAGTTTTTTTTCCACCACGTGTTGGTCCAACGGGATCATCATGGGCATCTATGCTGTGTGCGCTGGATCGTTGGATGGGTTTTCCACCACGTGTTGGTCCGACGGGATCATCGTGGGCATCTATGCTGTGTGCACTGGATTGTTGGATTACCATGAGTATGTTGAGGTTGACATGTTGTGTCATGTATTGTTGGTTTGTTGTTGTATTGTTATCGATACTGTATTATTCTTCACGTGTCGTCGAATAATAGAATGTGTATAATTATCGTACTTGTACTAGCATCGTTGTGCTAACCCCTTCGGGGGTGGACATGTGTTTTATGTTCAGGATCCAGGAGAGCCAAAAACAACCACAGGAGCCACATGACGACGGGGGTGCTGAGTGATGTTAACGGTCTGGAGAGTTCTTTCAGTTATGTCGTGTTTTTTTAAGTACTCGAGTACGTTGTTGCTTTGTATCGCTTGGAGGGTATTGTATTGTTTACTGTTTGGTGATGGTCTTTTTGTCCTTTTGAAACTCGGTATGTAATAATAATTTTTACTGTTGGTATTTAGTAATGTTGTTTTAAATTCTTAGCCTAGTAAATTCTTACATGAAGGATTTACGGCGCTGTAATCCTGAATATATCGGGGTGTTACACTCTCAGCAGTACACAATGTTTTTTCACGTCTCGCAGCTGAGAAAGTACATTCATGATCCAAGTCACGTTATCAACTATTCAACAGTGAAAGTGAACAAGAATATCACCTAAAGGTTTTCACGGTTACGGCTCGAACCGGCGAACCAACCATTTTGAACCGTTGACCGCGGTTCGGTTAACCGTTGACCGTGGTTCGGTTCAAAACCAGAACCGTCAACCGTTTTAGGATGATTCGATTCTGGTACCGCCGGTTTTTAAAAAGAAATCAAAATTTGAATTTTATATCTGTTGCTGCGAACCACCGGTTCAAATCGGAACCGGCGGTTCTCAACGGTCACAAGGCCAATTTTTTTAATACATTTTTACACCTATAAATACTGCTTCTCACCCTTTATTTTTCTCACATCAAACTCTAATTATCTATCGACTTTCTCTCTACATTCATTCTAATTTCTATCCTCTCAACTATCAAGTATTACACTTTTAATTGAAAAAGTGGCCAATTCAACTGGGAAAAGAAAAAGGCTATCACCGGCATTCCTCGACGAGGAAGAGGTGGTGCTAGTGCTAGTGGTAATCCTACTCATACTCTGAGTTCTAATTCTATTCCAAGTCCGAATTTTAGAGATTATGTTCCCGAAGATATAATCGAGGAACAAATCAACAAAATGTTTGAAGCCTCAAAATCGATTCATAAAATCGAAGATAATAAAGATGATGAGCAAACAACAAAACCAAAACAAAGGAAACCATCCGAGCTCAAATCTCCATTATTTGCGGTGCATCATACAAAAATTGACGACGTTGCCTCCGATCCCGGTCATTTTTTGGCCAAGTGCAACTATTGCGAGAAAGTTTACAAGTTTAAAAAAAGAGGAGGCTACGCGACACTAAATGGACATATACAAAGGCAACATCCAGACAAAATTGGCATAGAGTCTAATCAAACTCAACTCCGAGGCATGGCGACGTCGTCTAATGCCCCCAATCAAGGTACTAGTTCTTTATTTAAATTTAATCCAATTATCGCTAGAAAAGAATTTGCTAGATTTATTTATGGTAATCTCTTCCTTTTAACTTTGCTGACGATCAAATGTATGAAAATTATACTCAACTAAGTTTTAATCCTGCTAGTAAAAAAATTTTACGCTCTACCGTAACTCGTGATGTTCGAAAAACTACTAGCGAGGCAAAATTAATTTTGGCTAATATGTTTTTAAAACTAGATCATAAAGTTTGTATATGCTCCGTTGCTTGGAGTGATCATTGGGAAGAAAATTCATATATGGGAATTACTTGCATTTGGATTGATGATTCTTGGACTATGAAAAAACGTTTAATTGGTTTTCAAGAGTTTAGTACCGCACATACCGCCCAAAATATTTCGTATAAAGTTCATATAATTTTATCTGAATATAATTTAGTATAAATTTTTTTTTCGATTTCTTTTGATAATGCTAGCTCCAATACAGTTAGTTTAGAATCACTTACTGCAATATGTGAGTCTAGGGATGGCAACGGGGTGGAGATCGGCCGGGGTTCACAACTCCCGGCCCCGGCCCCAGTTTTTGAATCCTTCCCCGGCCCCGGCCGGTTACGGGGATTAATGTCCCGTCCCTGGTCAAACCCCGGTCAACCCCCGGTTTGCTGCTGTTTTTATAGCTACTTTTGGCTATTTTTCTCATGTCTTTTCAGTCAAAACAAATAAAAATAGTAATTAAGTGACTGTAAAAAATTACATAAGTTCATAAAAGTCCACAATAAAAGATTACATAACTTAAGTTTATATATTTAATAAATATATAAAAAATTAAATCTCTAATTATATATATACCGGGTCCGGGGCGGGTCGGGGGATAGGCATCCCGGCCTCGGCCCCGGCCCCGGTTTCATGTGAGCGGGTATCCCCGGCCCCGGCCCCGGTACCCAGTTTGGCGGGGAATCCCCGGCCCCGATCGGGGTGGGTCGACCGGGTTCCTCACTGGGTCGGGTCAAAATGCCATGCCTATGTGAGTCATCTCTTGGTGGTAAATTTTTTCATGTTAGGTGCATTTGTCATGTACTTAATTTATGTGTTTAAGATGTTTAGCTGTTTTACAAGAAGCATATGCTCCTATCCGTGAATCAATAATGTATTTAATTAGACATTCTTCTCTAGGTAAAAAATTGAGGAGATATTGCATAAAAATAATATGCATCCAACGAAATTTTCAAAAGATGTGCCAAATCGTTGGAATTCTACTTACAATTTGTTAAATGATAGTTATGAATATCGTATTGCATTGTGCAATTTTTATAATGAAGAACAAGTACTCGTTTGCTTATTGCCAAGTCAATGGGATAAGTGCTCTAGTTTAATGGCACTTTTAAAAAAATTTAAAGAGACAACTGAGTCTTTATCCGGTGTTTCATTATCCCACTTTTACACTTGTTGTTGAACATTGTGTTAAAATTATACTTGTATTCAAGTCTTTAATTAAAGTTCCCGATTTATTTAATTGTATAAAAAAATGAGAGACAATAGATTAAATATTCCGCATACATTCCTCTGTTTTTTTTAGTTGCTAAACTTTTAGACCCTCAAGTTAGAGAGGAATGTTTGCTAAAATTACTTATACTTTACTATAATGCTTTATTTCCTAATCTTATTGCTAATTTTATTCCTCCAAATCCTAGCGATTGTGTTCAAAATGCAAAAAATTCTTTATCTACTCTTTATCGCGAATATGCTTGTAGTTATAGTGGTAGTCTTGATCTTGGTACGGGTTCTTCTTCTCATGATTCACATTCCTCCTAGTAGTATTAGTATATCTTCTTTTGGTTTTGCTATTCCGGATCTTAGTGAGTGGAATTCCTATCAAGAAGATTTATTCGAAAACGAACAAGGTACCAAAGTATTGCTTATCAAGAACTTGAAAATTATTTAACTACTTGTGATGGGAGATTTAGAACGTGGATCGGATGATAATAACAATCTTCTTAAGTGGTGGGAAAAAAGGTCTACAATCTTTCCTGTAGTTGCCACGATCGCAAAGGAAGTACTAGCTATCTCCGCCTCAACAATTTCTGTTGAACAAGCCTTCAGTCTAGGAGGATACATTCTGGATGACTGACGATCTCGATTGACGCCTCAAAATCTTGAAGCCCAAACATTATTGAATGATTGGGTGAAAGCCGAGTTACGCCAACAAGAACCAAATTATAATGAACAAGAAGACAGCGATACATATGATACTGGATCTAGCAATGATTCGGTTGACTTGGGTGATTGAACTATCTCCTTTCCGCCTCCGCTCCGCTCCCTAAGGTAAGTATAAGATAAGTGAACTACGAGGACTTTGATTCCTAAGGTAAGAGGATACGTAGGCAACTTAATCCAAATATTCAAAGTTGAAATTCTTAATTTTAACTTTAAATATTTGAATTAAGCTCAAGTCATTTTTATTTTTCCCCCTCCCCCAAAAAAATTTAAAAATGAACTACGAGGACTTGGATTTTGATTCCTAAACTCTAAAGTTACAGATATCGGATATGTAGGCGCTTAATTCAAAGATTTACAATTACAAAATTCAAGTTTAAACTTTAAATACTTGAATTAAGCTCAAGTCCATTACCCCATATTTTTTTAAATTAAATTTTAAAAAATTAAAAAAAATAACCGTGAACCGCCGGTTCCGGTTCGGTTCGGAACCGGCGGTTTTGAACCGCCGAACACCTCTAATCTCACCTATGTCGAACAACCAGTTGTGATAATCGACAGAAAGATTATTACATTAAGGAATAAAGAGAGTGCTCGTCAAGGTTCAATGGCGAAATCACACCAAGGATGAAGCTGCTTGGGAGCGTGACGAGGAACTTCGAGCTCGCTACTCCGATTTTCTTAATCGCGGTATGTATACTATTTTCGAGGATGAAAATTTTTCCAACAGGGGTATGCTGTAATACCCGCTAAATTTAGAAATTTATGAATTATATTTTTATGGTACATATCGAATAATAATTAAATTTTAATTATGAGTTGAACCTATAATTATTTATTAAGCCCAATCATTATAAGTTCAAGCTCAACTCAAACATCATTCATACATGTAGTTTAAGTTCATTTAGTCCAAATTAATTAACAAGACAATTCATGCATTTTATATATAGAGATATTTTTTTATCTTAGGCCCAAACCAACTAAGAATAATTAAAGTCCAACTTCTACCATATTGACCAAGCCTCATTTATCATAATAAATATTAAGCCCAATACCCTCCCCCCCCCCCCAAAAAAAAGAAATATTTCCACGGAGAACACACGTTCTCAGGTTATAGTAGTGGAGTTGAAGAAGTTGGCAGATAATGGACTATCTCAGTGGGGAGTTATGCATCATGGGGGTTAGTTAATAATTTCTGCATAAATAACTCACACTCAAGAGATCAAAACACACACAAACACTCTGCAAATCTCACGGCATATCTCGCCATCTTCTTGTTCCCGGAAATACACCATAAACACAAACAGGTAATTTTCATTCTGTTATATTCCTTCCATTACACAACAAACACACACAAAACAGGTAAATTCTCCGATGGCCCCGATTACCTCCACACGCAAAAATCGACCGTGTTCACCCCAATTCCTTAACATCTTATTTTTCTTGCTATTCCAGAAAAACACACATACACACACACACCAAACGATTTCAGAAAAAAATCAAATTTTAGAAATAAAATCTACTTTATCCAAATCAGAAATTTAAAGAGAGAAAAAAACCTGAAGAAATCCTCATTTGGAACGCGACTGCCTTCAACCCTCAGCCACGGCAGCGCAACCTCAATTTTGGACCCAAACCTAGTCCACCAACGACGAACTCCGCCGCCGCTGCCGAGATTTAATCGATCTTGAGTCTGTAACGAGATTTTTAATTTTTTAGAGTCTGTAACGAGATTTTTACTACCCGGCTGGAAATTTTTTATTTTAATTTTCTAGAAGCTCCCACTCCCGAGGCTCTAACCTCGTAGCAAAAGGCGAAATCCCTCGCCCCCAGGCCCTCCACCCTCCGGCCCGACAGGGATTGGTGGAGGAATTAAATCATGGTGACTCAACGACCCACTAGGTGGGAGGAACAGTGTCTGGTGCCCACAAAGAGCTATCCCCCACATTAGAGGGATAAAACTCCCACACTGTGGCTGCCAGGACTCGAACCTGCGTCCTTGTAGCAATCTGCCACCCAGGAATCAGTTGAGCTGCCCATGCGGACACACGAGGCTCTAACCTCTAGAGTATTTGATGAGGATTGTTTTGTGATGGACTCTATTTCTGTAACACCCCGAGATATTCAGAGTATATTACAGCGCCGTGGACCCCTACATGGGACCCACCAGGCTACAAGCAAGAAAACTCCACTCGACTAACCATCTCGGTTAGCGAGGACACACATTTAAATGATATGACATAAAAAGATACGCCCGGAGCAACCGGCGAAATAAGCATCAACCGACAATGTAACAATTTTAAAGTAATACAATACGGAGTTTGAAATGAAAAGCCTAAGTACTCGCGAGTACAATCTATAAGTTTATAACTGTGAGAACAACCAAATCGAAATGGACAAAAGAAATAAAAAGACCCAAATGCACATGTCAACGACCCTGACCAACATCCTCGTACTGTCTCGGTGCCCGCTCGTTCGGATAATCATAACCTGAAATCCATAACAAGAATTTCCCCAAAACGGATCCCCAAAGGGGTTAGCAATTACGCTAGTACAAGTAATCAAGGCAAACCAATCGCTTACATATTTCATAGTACATGCACCAATATCAATTTCAAAAGTCAAAACCAGACATGTCTTTTCCGGAAATAAACAGTCAAACAATTTGCCTTGGGAACAGAGTAATATCATAGATCCCGCCCGAGGCCTCTAAGGACCCTCCCGAGCTGGCCACATTATAAAAACAAAACACGCACATGCATCGCCTTGAACAGTAATATCATTGATCACTTGAGGCCTCTAAGGACCCTCCCGAACTGGCTAGCTATACAAACTCATGAATCCAGGACTCAACCCTTTGGATTCCCTCCTTGATGCCGTCGCACTAACACGAGGTGAGCAAATCACACACAAAATACATTACCATTCCACGTTAAGCATAAAGGTTTCCAAAAAATACTTGCCTTGAATAATTGATGACGCAACGAACGGAAAGAATAATCACCGATGAACGCTATGAACCAACGGAACCGAACCTAACGATTCGAAAAACATAATCACAACCAACTCTAGACGAATACGGAAATGAAATACACCCGAAAACCCACCTACGATTTGTTGGTCCTCAGAAATGATGAAGACTATCCTCACTGTACCAACACGAGTCTTTTCTAGCGCGCTTTGTCCTCACTCACGCGCACCTGAGAAATTTCCCAGGGGTAACTTTGGAGTTTCTATGAGATGGATACCAGAAAAGAAGATGCATCTTGTTGGTATGAGTAGTCCAAATCAATTTATTTAACCACTTTCTAGTGCAGATCTCACAGGTCGAATCGCAAGCCGCGCCTCGCGCATTTTTAAGCCCATGCAGGCAGGATGCTAGAACGAATCCCAACAATCCCCCTCCCAGTACCTGCCAGCATCTCAGCACCATAGTCTGGAAACCTCCGCAAACTAGATTTGATCACACAACCCTCTAGTGGCTGGATTCATTCACACAGTCCTCCAACACTTGACATCAACATCTGTTCCAGCTCCGTTTACTTCTGCTACGCTAGTATCTCAGTTCCAGCATACTAGATTTGATCACATAGCCCTCCAGCACCTGACAACCTCCACAGCGCCAACATCTTAGTTCCGGCTAACTGGCAACATTTTGCTGCATGCCCGCATCTTAGTTCCAACACTTTGGCAGCCTCCACTGTAGGATACTTTGAGGGAATCCGCACCCGTTACCTGCTCCGATACCAATTGTTGGTCCCTCCCAAGTATACTGGATACAGTTTTGAAAGTATGTTTAAACAACAAACTTTATTGATTTTCTAATTTGGAGTGCATAGCGGAAGTCTTAAAATAGTAAATTTACTGTCGATACAGCAACTCGGTCTAATCTCCTGTTAGCTTGGTGCGTACAGGGTTTTGCAGTGTATACTTGTATAAATCACAGTTATGAAAATAGTAACGGCGAAAGGTAAATAACACAGTATTTAAGTGGTTCGAGGTAAACCCCTCTACGTCCACTGGTCCTCCACACAGGAGTAAAACGTTTATTATAAATACTGCGTACACAACTATGTATTTATAATCAAAACCAATCCTTGTATCATTCACACAGATAGATACAAAGACTGTCGCTTTCAACCGTTCACACAGATTGGTTAAAGCTTCCTTCTTGACTTACTTCTTCACACACAGTTCCAAAGCTTCATCCTTATTCGTCCCACACAGGTCAGAATAACTTGTTGAGTTCACACAGAGCTCAGTTTTTACACAAAGGTAAAAAGGTAGGTAATCAGGTAAGAACAACAGCTTTTAATATGAAGTTCTTGAGCTGATGATGGCTGTTCTTGATGTTGAGCACTGTATATCTCTTTAGATCTGATTTGCAGAAAGCTTCTGGAGGTATGTTTTGCTCTGATGTATATAATGATAGCTTCTTTACTTTGTAACTTGGGTGTTTTAATCTTCAACGCTCTTATGAGATATATATAGTCTTCTGAATAATATATCCGTTGAGATAGATCCGTTGGGCAAGATTTCGTGACAACTTGAATAGACCAGGATCCGGATATTGCGGTATTTGAAGATCTCTGACAGCTTCAGTATTTAAATACTTTATCCTTTCAGTATTTAAATACCTTTTTATCAAACGGTACTTGACTTTAGTGAATACTAAAGATTACTTTTCAAACGGTCTTCAGTCCTGTTCCGATGTGAATGCTGTATCCACTAGTGCTGTAGGCATATTTGGAATAGCCAGGCGCTGTATGGAAGGGTACTGTATTGAGGTTTCGAGACAGCTTCCATACTTGGCGCTTACTTATACTTTGTTGCTGTATCTTGGTAGCGCGAGAGCTTGCTGTATGCTGGTGATGTCAGAAGGTCTTCGATACAGGATTGCAACTTCAACCGACTTTCGATACAGGGCTTGCTGTATCAAGCTTTGTTTGTTTGGCAATTATCAAAACAACATTATTTTTCCCAACAATTTCCCCCTTTTTGATAATTTCCAAAACTTCTTGATGATTCCAAAACTTCTTGATCATGCCAAGGTTTTGATACCAAAACCTCTTCAAGCTAAAACAATTTCCCCTTCGATAACCACTTGTTGGTAACATGAGAAGACTTCGATACAGGAGATGTTTAATCCCACTATTTCCTCTTTTTTTTTTTTGGAAAGAAATATCAAAAGCAGACTTCTTGATCTTCTGTCAAATGATCTGGTCTTCAGCACTTAATCCAAAAGAAATGTGAACTGTTCGCAGGAAATTTCTAACATGATAGGAAAGTTTATTACATCTTAAATTTATGATTGGCGCGCAGGCACAATCTTACATTTATGATCTAGTTGAGTACAACTGCACCTATGAACTGTTCGTAGATAAATCATAATTGATGTCATGTGGTGAAAATACTGTATCCGCGAATAATATAGTGTTCCGCCTTAAAGGTACATACAGGATTCAATTAATGTTCGGATTAACACTGTATTCTTGGGTCTTACAGTATTCCCCCTCACTTAATGAGTAAAAGCATAAAAACTTGCAGGGATTTCTGGCTGTAGCGTTCCCGATTCATGTCGACGCATGGATATCAAGTAACTTTGGGTCCTGGTGTGATATTGCCTTTCGGTAACCAAATTTTCCGGGCAACAATTTGTTTGTTGTAGGCTACTTTTGGTCCATTATATCGATATCTACGTGGGGCAGGCACGTAGTCGTTGTAATCATGATAATTATAATGCATGAAAAATCGAGAATTATAGTTGTTATTCCAGTACGATTGTCGTCTCGGAGGTGGAGCCATTTTCATAGATCTTGCATATTGCCTCCTGGGTCTCCAGTTGGATTCCCAATTTTGTTGATACTGTGCGGGCACCTGCTGTCTCGAGGAATAGCGGGGCTCTTGTATCCAATGTCTAGGCACGCTGTACCGAGAGTGCTGCTGTACGGGCCTTTGATGGTTGGATACGGCCTTCTTCCTGAATGACTGCTGGCGTTTATGATATGCTTGTGGAGCATGCTGTTGAGTACGCCTTCTGAGTGGCTGTTGGTTCCACTGTCTCGAATAGTAGAATTGCGGGGGTGGAATGGCAGCTTTTGCTGTTCGCGGTGCAACAGGTTCCTTCACAGGACTCGGGACTTCTTTCGATACAGGAATGGATTCCTCACTCCTGACGAATACCGTACTAGATTTTTCTTTGTTGGAGAACGAGTTGTACCCTAAGCCACGTTTATCATGAGCATGTTGCCCAGTGCTTAGGATCTCTTCCATTCTTTTAGAGGATTTCTCGAAAGATTTCAAGATTGTCTCTAATTCTCCTTCACGTTTCTCGAGAGATTTTACTTTGGCTTCGAGCAGAGCCAAATCATTTGTCTTGCTTTCAAGATGAGACTTAGTCTCATTTAGATTATGAGCAAGTTGATGATTGCTCTCCATGAGTTTTTCTAAATTGACTTTGCTGTTTTCGCAATCAACTGACATATTTTCGTAATTATTCTTCAGCAAGTCATTTTCTTCTTTCAGCTCTAAGTTAGAAATTTCAAGCTGTATGTTTTCTCCTTTCAGTATCTCATGGGCCGTTTGAATGTTGTTAAATTCATTCAGCATATTTTCAAAGGTATGAGATGCATTTATAGGAATAGTTGAGGTAGAGCTTACCTCATCATCATCGCCGTCTTCATTTTCTTCTTTAACTTCGGCCATAGAGCACACATAGTCTCTATCCTCTAGCTCATCATCAGACGAGTCACTATCAGTGACCACCTGAAGACATTCTTCGGTCTTTGTTGATGCGGGCGGAGATTTTGATTCTCCAATGAAGGCTTTGAGTTTGTTCTTCATCCTGTTTCTCCAGTCATCAAACTCGTTAATGTGAAACATAGATATCTTATTAGACATAAAGGTATCCATATTAGAAGACGGGAATTCTGAGAAACTTCCCAGGGGGTCACCCATCCCATAACTACTCCAGGCCAAGCACGCTTAACTTTAGAGTTTCTATGAGATGGATACCAGAAAAGAAGATGCATCTTGTTGGTATGAGTAGTCCAAATCAATTCATTTAACCACTTTCTAGTGCAGATCTCACAGGTCGAATCGCAAGCCGCGCCTCGCGCATTTTTAAGCCTATGCAGGCAGGATGTTGGAACTAATCCCAACAATCCCCCTCCCAGTACCTGCCAGCATCTCATCACCATAGTCTGGAAATCTCCGCGAACTAGATTTGATCACACAGCCCTCTAGTGGCTGGATTCATTCACACAGTCCTCCAACACTTGACATCAACATCTGTTCCAGCTCCGTTTACTTCTGCTGCGCCAGTATCTCAGTTCCAGCATACTAGATTTGATCACATAGCCCTCCAGCACCTGACAACCTCCACAGCGCCAACATCTTAGTTCCGGCCAACTGGAAACATTTTGCTACATGCCCGCCTCTTAGTTCCAACACTTTGGCAGCCTCCACTGTAGGATACTTCGAGGGAATCCGCACCCGTGACCTGCTCCGATACCAATTGTTGGTCCCTCCCAAGTATACTGGATACAGTTTTGAAAGTATGTTTAAACAACAAACTTTATTGATTTTCTAATTTGGAGTGCGTAGCGGAAGTCTTAAAATAGTAAATTTACTGTCGATACAGCAACTCGGTCTAATCTCCTGTTAGCTTGGTGCGTACAGGGTTTTGCAGTGTATACTTGTATAAATCACAGTTATGAAAACAGTAACGGCGAAAGGTAAATAACACAGTATTTAAGTGGTTCGAGGTAAACCCCTCTACGTCCACTGGTCCTCCACACAGGAGTAAAACATTTATTATAAATACTACGTACACAACTATGTATTTATAATCAAAACCAATCCTTGTATCGTTCACACAGATAGATACAAAGACTGTCGCTTTCAACCGTTCACACAGATTGGTTAAAGCTTCCTTCTTGACTTGCTTCTTCACACACAGTTCCAAAGCTTCGTCCTTATTCGTCCCACACAGGTCAGAATAACTTGTTGAGTTCACACAGAGCTCAGTTTTTACACAAAGGTAAAAAGGTAGGTAACCAGGTAAGAACATCAGCTTTTAATATGAAGTTCTTGCGCCGTCGTAACTTGGGTGTTTTAATCTTTAACGCTCTTATGAGATATATATATATAGTCTTCTGAATAATATATCCGTTGAGATAGATCCGTTGGGCAAGATTTCGTGACAACTTGAATAGACCAGGATCCGGATATTGCGGGATTTGAAGATCTCTGACAGCTTCAGTATTTAAATACTTTATCCTTTCAGTATTTAAATACCTTTTTATCAAACGGTACTTAACTTTAGTGAATACTAAAGATTCCTTTTCAAACGGTCTTCAGTCCTGTTCCGATGTGAATGCTGTATCCACTAGTGCTGTAGGCATATTTGGAATAGTCAGGCGTTGTATGGAAGGGTGCTGTATTGAGGTTTCGAGACAGCTTCCATACTTGGCGCTTACTTATACTTTGTTGCTGTATCTTGGTAGCGCGAGAGATTGCTGTATGCTGGTGATGTCAGAAGGTCTTCGATACAGGATTGCAACTTCAACCGGCTTTCGATACAGGGCTTGCTGTATCAAGCCTTGTTTGTTTGGAAATTATCAAAACAACATTATTTTTCCCAACACGATTCATGTATATTCGTATAGAAATAACAATGAGGGCGGACCACAACCAAACCCTCTCGATTCCGTAAAACTATGAAAATATACCATGAATCCGTAGGAAAACTAATGATGTCAACAAGGTTAATCATATTCATCATGGATTAATCAACAAAATAGAACGAATCGGACGAAAATCCCAAAACCCCCAATTTATCGAAAAGTAGGGTTCTAAGAGATTTTACCTTGATTCGAAGATGAACGATGGATGATTAGTGATAGGTGGATGATATGATACTTGAATATGCCCTTACAATGGAGTTTGGATCGAAATCAGACGAACCCTAGCCTCAGTCGTCGCTCCCATCGCGAAGAGAAGAGAGAGATGTGAGAAATGAGGAAAAACTGGGCCGCTGCCAGTTTATATACTGGCAGGTGTTACGACCGTAACACACCCCACATACGGCCGTAAAATCGGAACATTACGGCCGTAACCTGACTCTCTTACGGCCGTAACTGGCCTATGGGAAGAACTGGGCAAAATTGACGAATGACACTTACGGCCGTATCAAGAATACCATTACGGCCGTATCGATACTTACGGCCGTAACTCGAACATGATACGCCCGTAACTCGGAACTGGACCAGGAGGCAAGAAACGAAGCCTTGTTACGGTCGTATGAAGGAAGCTTACAGCCATAACTCTCGATTATTATGGTCGTAACATATACGGCTTACGGCCGTAACATGGCCTGTGACAGCAGGCCATAGTCTCGACGAGGAAACGATCGAAAAGAGAAAAAAATAACAAGGTGTATCCACGACCAACGGATACACTCACCACGGATTTAAGTCAGAAACCAAAACGTTACGATGAAGCGTGATTCCGAATGCCCGAAGGTTCAGGAACAATCAAAGATAACAAGAATACCCTAAACTTAGGGAAATTACGAAACGGCCCAAACGTTCAAAATCCGCGATACGATGTCGGATTAACAAACTAAAACTCCCAACACGAACAACTCAACTATACGAACTCGTGAAACCAAAGAAATTACAAAAGCGAACGAGTTCCACGAGAATCGAATGTCCATGCCATAATACATGACATAAAACGGAATAATATCAAAACATCATCAAGATCATCCCAGATGGAGAAACTCCAAGAATAACATAGATTCAAAATGTCGACAAGGTTACAAGCGAACTACTAAAAAAAAAATACACCAAAATGGGAATATCGGAAAAAGAAGAAAAATGCGGATATTACATTCTACCCCTCTAAAAACAAGTTTCGTCCCGAAACTTAAGAAACAAACAACTCGAGGTATCTAGCACGCATGCTATCCTCGGTTTCCCAAGTTGCCTCCTCGACACCATGTCTTGACCACTGCACCTTGACCAAAGGGATAGTCTTATGCCTTAGTCGTTTATCACGATGCTCCAAAATCTTCAAGGGACGCTCCTCGAAGGTAAAGTCCTCGGCAATATCGATCTCACTATAGTCGATGATATGACTAGGATCCGGGACATATTTCCTTAGCTGGGAAACATGGAAAACGCTATGCACGCGACTCAAGGCCGGAGGTAACGCCAAACGGTATGCTAACTCACCGACTCTCTCGAGAATCTCGAAGGGTCCAATAAATCTCGGACTCAACTTCCCCTTTTTCCCGAAACGAAAAACTCCTCTCGTCGGCGACACCTTCAGCAAAACGTGGTCTCCCACCTCGAATTCTAAAGGTCGACGACGTACATCGGCATATGACTTCTGTCGACTCTGGGCAGTCAACATCCATTCCCGAATTAAGTCTATCTTTCGCTTCGTCTCTAAAACGACATCCGGCTCGGTCCCGACCAAATCGGACGCCTCATTCCAACAAATCGGTGATCGACATTGCCGCCCATAAAGTGCCTCATACGGTGCCATCCGAATTGATGCGTGCCAACTGTTGTTGTACGTGAATTCGATCAATGGCAAATGCTCCTCCCAGTCATTACTCTAATCGAGAGCACAAGCACGCAACATATCTTCAAATGTCTGGATAGTGCGCTCCGACTGCCCATCTGACTGGGTGTGAAAAGAGGTGCTCAAACGCAAACGAGTACCCAACGCCTTATGCACCGCCTGCCAAAAGTGTGATACAAAACAGCCATCACGATCCGAAACAATAGACTTCGGAGTACCGTGAAGCCTCACAATCTGCGCGATAAACACACGAACCAACTTCTCCGGGCCCCAAGTATCCTTGATGCCCAGAAAATGTGCCGACTTGGTCAAACGATCAACAATCACCCATACCATATTCATGCCCGACCTCGATCTCGGCAAACTCGAGATGAAATCCATCGATATATCTTCCCATTTTCATTCCGGAATGGGAAGTGACTGCAATAACCCAGCCGGTCGTTGATGCTCTATCTTGACCTGCTGACAAGTCAAACATCTCGCTACAAACTGTGCGACCTCCTCCTTCATATTACTCCACCAGAAATTCCTCCTCAGGTCTTTGTACATATTACTCGAACCAGGATGAACGGAGTAAGGCGTAGCATGGGCCTCGCGCAAAATACTCTGCCTCAACTCTGAGTCGTTCGGTACACAAAGCCGACTCTGGAATCTCAAAACACCATCCTCGTGAATCACAAACCCAGGAGACTTTCCCTTAAGAACGTTCTCTCGGATTTGAGTAATCATCAGATCCTCTAACTGCTTCAGCTTAATTTCATCGATCAAAGACGACGAAACCTCTATAGCACAAAGTTGCCCGACAGCCCCAGGCAACAAAACCTCAACATCAAACTCAATCAAAGCCCGCCGAAGCTCAGACTGAGACGTAAGGACCTCAAGTGTTCGCAACGCAACCGGTTTCCGACTCAAGGCGTCGTCCACGACGTTCGCCTTGCCCGGGTGATAAAGGATTTTGAGGTCATAATCCTTAATCAGCTCTAACCACCTCCTCTGCCTCATATTCAACTCCCGCTGAGTAAATATGTATTTCAGACTTTTATGATCGGTAAAAATCTGACATGCAGAGCCGAAAAGGTAGTGACGCCAAATCTTGAGCGCAAAAACAACTGCCGCTAACTCCAAATCATGAGTAGGGTAGTTAAGCTCATACGACCTCAACTGACTCGATGCATAGGCAATGGTCTTGCCGTGCTGCATCAATACGCACCCAAGACCCTGACCCGAAGCATCACTATAAACGGCAAAACCCTCGTTGCCACATGGAAATGCCAAAATCGGGGTTGAAGTCAAACGCCTCTTCAGCTCCTCAAAACTCGACTGCCTCTCGTCATTCCAGACGAATTTCTCAGATTTCTGGAGCAACTGTGTAAGTGGTCGAGCCAGTTTCGAGAAACCCTCGACGAACCTACGGTAGTAGCCAGCTAAACCCAAGAAACTACGGATCTCCTTCACATTCGTGGGTGGTGCCCAATCCAACACTGCCTCAATTTTCTGCGGATCCACACGAACTCCCTCGGCTGAAATCATGTGACCTAAAAACATCACTTCATTCAGCCAGAATTCACATTTTGAGAACTTCGCATAGAGTTGTTCGGTTCTCAAAATGTTTAACACTATCCGAAAATGATGGGCATGTTCTTCCTCATTCCTCGAATAGATAAGAATATCGTCAATGAAGACGACGACACACTTATCCAGATACTCGATAAAGACTTTGTTCATCAACTGCATGAACACCGCCGGCGCATTAGTTAGCCCGAAAGGCATAACTACAAACTCATAATGTCCGTATCTCGTCCGAAAAGCTGTTTTCGGCACATCGGACTCTCTCACCCGGAGCTGATAGTACCCCGATCTCAAATCAATCTTTGAGAATACCGCCTCTCCCTGCAACTGATCGAACAAGTCATCAATCCTCGGCAAAGGATACTTGTTCTTAATGGTCACCTTGTTCAGTTCGCGATAGTCGATACACAAACGCAGTGAACCATCCTTCTTACGCACAAACAGGACCGGTGCGCCCCAAGGCGAAGCGCTCGGTCGAATATAACCCGACTCAAGGAGCTCACTCAACTGCTTCTTCAGCTCGGCCATCTCTGAAGGTGCCATGCGATACGGTGCCTTCGAAATCGGAGCTGCGCCCGGCTCTAACTCTATAGCAAACTCAACCTCACGATCCGGTGGCAATCCCGGTAACTCGTCAGGAAAAACATCAGAAAACTCACTAACGACTGGAATCGACGAAAGTTCGACTCCACCATCCTCCGCCTTCAAGGCGTAACACCAATAACCAGTACACCCCTTTCGCAGGAGTCTCATCGCCTTCAAGGCGTTAATAACGAACTTCTGGTTTCTCTTTCGCCCCGCGAAAGAATGTTCGGTGCCGTCCTCGGCTAGCATGGTAATGATCCTCGTGCGGTAGTTCATGATTGCACCATGCCGCTCGAGCCAATCATCCCCGAGAATCAAATACTCACCCTCAATATCAACAACAATAAGATTAGAGAGCCAAGCTCTCTCACAAATAAACACAGAACAGTCTCGGACCTCTCGATCGCCAACGATCCTATCACCGCTAGGAAGTTTAACGATGAAAGACTCGCAAGGCGACAAATAGTCGAGACTCAAACGGCGCACACACCCCAGCGATATGAACGAATGTGTAGCACCAGAATCGAAAAGCACACTGACAGGATGAGAATGGATATGAACGGTACCTGTCGCAACAGTGGCTGCTGGATCATCGGCCCTCCTCATCTCGTAGATACGCGGCTGGGCAGAGCCGACACTGGAAGCTCCTCCTCTAGCGGGCTGACCCCGACCCCTACCGCGGCCGGCACTCGGTGGAGGCGGCGGAGCAAATGAGCCCTGGTTCACACTCGGCTCCCTAGGTACTGGTTGAGAAGAACGGGTACCGCGAAGCTGTCTGATCTGTTCACAAAAGGGGGCCTTGTGGCCCAACTGTCCACAAGTATGACAAGTAAACTTCGGGCGAGGACATAGTCGGCTCCTATGGCCCTGCACACCACAGTTAAAGCATGTGGGTTCACGAGCGGAGGTTCCGGCGGCACCTCGAAAGCTCCCAGAGAAACGAGCCGAACCGCCCGTAGAAATATTTGCAGACTGAGACTTCTGCTGGCCTCCACTCTTGGGACCAGAAAAATTTCCGACCGACTTCTGCTTCTTGCTCTCACGAGCCAAATCACTAGCCGTCACCGACATATCATAAGCGAGGGCCCTACTCTGATAATCCTTCAAAGTAGTGCAGACGAGTCCAGACATATAGTCCCGAATGGATAGTTTCATCCTCCTGGAAAAATGGAAAATTTTGTCGCTCTCTTCGACAACTTGGGTCTTCACATAGCCCAACTCCTTGTTAAAATCGGCAATGGCTTGAGATACGGGGATATCCCATGGTTGAGCATCATAGAAAGCATGCACTCGAGCCTGTCTGACCGGCCACGGACAATATTCAGTCTCCATCAGCTCCTAAAATTTGGCCCACGAAGCAACATGATCTTTGGGCTCCACGGCCTCCCACCAATCTATAGCGTCCCCAGTGAGAAAGTACTGGGCAATAGGGACCTTGCGGTCCTCGGGACAGTTGGTGGCAACGAAGACCTTAGATATCTCCTTGATCCACCCCTCCCAGCCGATCGGGTCTGATGCTCCCGAAAACTGAGGAGGATGCATCTTGATGACATCTTGGAGCCAACGGTCTGCCCCGCCCCGATTAGCATGGGCCTGATCGGGGTTTTGAACCACTTGAGCTATCGCCGCCATTTGGTTTACCATTTGCTGCATAACGGCCGCAATACCAAGGTCGGCGCGCTCTTGAGAAGAAGCATGACTATGACGGTCACCGGTACTGCCGGCTCCCGAAGAATGGGACGTGGCCGCCCCACCGGCTGCCCCACGTCCTCGGCCGCGTACACGACCACGACCACGACCACGACCACGGTTTCCTCCGGCATCCATACTGGTGTTAAGAGATAACAGGAGGATGTTGATGATGAGTAAGGGAGGAAAAAGCAACTACGATTCGAAAAGCGGAAATACAATGCAAGAAAACAAAGGACCGAATAAGAAAACTTACGAGCACTAGAAGTACCGAGATGCTGGCAGCGGTGTGACAATGTGCAAAACAAAACACGACTAGACCCAAATAACCAACAAGCCTAGGTATCCATAAACCTAAGCTCTGATACCATTTTCTGTAACACCCCGAGATATTCAGAGTATATTACAGCGCCGTGGACCCCTACATGGGACCCACCAGGCTACAAGCAAGAAAACTCCACTCGACTAACCATCTCGGTTAGCGAGGACACACATTTAAATGATATGACATAAAAATATACGCCCGGAGCAACCAGCGAAATAAGCATCAACCGACAATGTAACAATTTTAAAGTAATACAATACGGAGTTTGAAATGAAAAGCCTAAGTACTCGCGACTACAATCTATAAGTTTATAACTGTGAGAACAACCAAATCGAAATGGACAAAAGAAATAAAAAGACCCAAATGCACATGTCAACGACCCTGACCAACATCCTCGTACTGTCTCGGTGCCCGCTCGTCTGGATAATCATAACCTGAAATCCATAACAAGAATTTCCCCAAAACGGGTCCCCAAAGGGGTTAGCAATTACGCTAGTACAAGTAATCAAGGCAAACCAATCGCTTACACATTTCATAGTACATGCACCAATATCAATTTCAAAAGTCAAAACCAGACATGTATTTTCCGGAAATAAACAGTCAAACAATTTGCCTTGGGAACAGAGTAATATCATAGATCCCGCCCGAGGCCTCTAAGGACCCTCCCGAGCTGGCCACATTATAAAAACAAAACACGCACATGCATCGCCTTCGGAACAGAGTAATATCATTGATCCCGCCCGAGGCCTCTAAGGACCCTCCCGAACAGGCTAGCTATACAAACTCATGAATCCAGGACTCAACCCTTTGGATTCCCTCCTTGATCCCGTCGGACCAACACGAGGTGAGCAAATCACACACAAAAATACAATACCATTCCACGTTAAGCATAAAGGTTTCCAAAAAATACTTGCCTTGAATAATTGATGATGCAACGAACGGAAAGAATAATCACCGATGAACACTATGAACCAACGGAACCGAACCTAACGATTCGAAGAACATAATCACAACCAACTCTAGACGAATACGGAAATGGAATACACCCGAAAACCCACCTACGATTCATGTATATTCGTATAGAAATAACATCGAGGGCGGACCACAACCAAACCCTCTCGATTCCGTAAAACTATGAAAATATACCATGAATCCGTAGGAAAACTAATGATATCAACAAGGTTAATCATATTCATCATGGATTAATCAACAAAATAGAACGAATCGGACGAAAATCCCAAAACCCCCAATTTATCGAAAAGTAGGGTTCTAAGAGATTTTACCTTGATTCGAAGATGAACGATGGATGATTAGTGATAGGTGGATGATATGATACTTGAATATGCCCTTACAATGGAGTTTGGATCGAAATCGGACGAACCCTAGCCTCAGTCGTCGCTCCCGTCGCGAAGAGAAGAGAGAGATGTGAGAAATGAGGAAAAACTGGGCCGCTGCCAGTTTATATACTGGCAGGTGTTACGGCCGTAACACACCCCACATACGGCCGTAACATCGGAACATTACGGCCGTAACCTGACTCTCTTACAGCCGTAACTGTCCTCTGGGAAGAACTGGGCAAAATTGACGAATGACACTTACGGCCGTATCAAGAATACCATTACGGCCGTATCGATACTTACGGCCGTAACTCGAACATGATACGCCCGTAACTCGGAACTGGACCAGGAGGCAAGAAACGAAGCCTTGTTACGGCCGTATGAAGGAATCTTACGCCCGTAACTCTCGATTATTACGTCCATAACATATACGGCTTACGGCCGTAACATGGCCTGTGACAGCAGGCCATAGTCTCGACGAGGAAACGATCGAAAAGAGAAAAAAATAACAAGGTGTATCCACGACCAACGGATACACTCACCACGGATTTAAGTCAGAAACCAAAACGTTACGATGAAGCGTGATTCCGAATGCCCGAAGGTTCAGGAACAATCAAAGATAACAAGAATACCCTAAACTTAGGGAAATTACGAAACGGCCCAAATGTTCAAAATCCGCGATACGATGTCGGATTAACGAACTGAAACTCCCAACACGAACAACTCAAGTATACGAACTCGTGAAACCAAAGAAATTACAAAAGCGAACGAGTTCCACGAGAATTGAACGTCCATGCCATGCCATAATACATGACATAAAACGGAAAAATATCAAAACATCACCAAGATCATCCCAGATGGAGAAACTCCAAGAATAACATAGATTCAAAATGTCGACAAGGTTACAAGCGAACTACTAAAAAAAATAAAATACACCAAAACGGGAATATCGTAAAAAGAAGAAAAATGCGGATATTACAATTTCAGCGTGACCATTATTATAATTGTAACACCCCCAATCCGCTCAGGGATATTACACGCCGTAGAACCTTTCCTCAAGGATCTACCAGGCTGGTAACAACATCGAACAACTCAACAATGCCTTCAAGGCCAAAATGACTCAGTAGACCGATTTGGTCTTTCAATAAAAACATACAACTCAATTACAATTCATGCCCACGCAGGGGTCAAAATACAACCACTCCCGTACAACGGGGAAAAAATATAGCAGCGGAAAATAAAGTACAACTGAACCAATACACAACGTACGGTTCCACATGTGGTTAGTATCGATCATCTTTCATCATCCTTCATGCCGATCCTATGTTACGTGCCCAAAACCTGAATGCAAAAAACAGACATCCACCCCCCAAATACTCGGGGGTTAGCAAAACTCCATTGTTTTGCTAGTGTAAGAACAAAGTGCAAAAATACGAGTCATACAATTCACATTCCACGAATAACAATAACCAGGAATCCTCAAAGATCCAAACATAACGAAAAATACTTCCCGAGGCAAGAGTTTGGGTAAAACATTTCAAAACCGAAAGATCACAAATCAATGGAAACAATTTATAAAACAGTTTAAAATGCCATCGAGAGTTTTAATAGAAAACAATTTAGGATTACCGAATCATTCTCTTTCCAAAACTCGAAATACGAAAGGGGTCACCACCCCGAAGGTTTATTTTCCGTAAAATGACCTTTACAAAACCGTTGGGGTCACCATCATTATCATACGGCTCGTATGCTCGCTTGTCTCCAAGACCTGAACCTGAAATACAAAAAGTATTTCCCCCATTTAAGGGGTTAGCGACAACTGCTAGTGCAAGTACAATCCATTTGAACTACATTCTAATCAGATGAAAATATGCGCCAAAAATCATTTTAGAAATCATTTATATTCCGGAATATTTACGGTGCACACGCACAAAACACATTTTCTCCAACAAAACAATTCAAAGTTAACCTTGGTACGAGACTCACGGCCACCGTACCCCGCAGAGCCCCGTCGGACATCCCTGGGTGGTTAACCACAGTTCGTGATACGCACACACACGGCAATACGTATCCCTAGAGGCCCTCGGACCGTCCCTAGGTGAACATACACATATCCATCCACAACAATCACGAATAGCCACAATTCAAATACTAGAACATGTAAACAAATGTAAAGTACTTGCCTTTGAGACATCTTTGAAGAATCGGAAATGAAATACGACTACGAACGGTCCGGATGGAAAAACGATGGTTCCTAAATGAAGGATCAACAAAACTCAGTCCTAACAGACAACAATAATCGAATGGAATACACCCATAACCCCGATTACAATTCACGACAATAAACGTTCAATCGATACGGGCGAGGGTTTACGCAAAATCTCCCTGTATCAAAAATTCACGGATTTAACTCGAGAAAAACGGATTGGGAGTCAACCAATAACAACAATCGGTAAGGAATTTCGTAACATACATGAACAATTCGAAATCAATCACAAAAAACCCAAAAAAAACCCAAATTAGACAAGTTTAGGGTTCGTGAAGAGAATACCTCGGATTCGGATGATGGAGGATGATTACATTGATGATGATATGTTAGCACGAACCTACGGTGATGGAATACGAAGAATTCTCCGATCAAAAGTGAAGGAAATCGCTGTCTGGAGTCGCCCGGTGAAGAAAACGAAAGAAAAGAATGAAAATTGTTGTTCTGACCTGCCCGCTGTTCTTAAAAGAGCGGGCCGTTACGGCCGTAACAAGTGGTGCATTACGGCCGTAACAATGGCCTTCTTCCGGCCGTAACAGATGGGGTGTTACGCCCGTAACACCCTGCTAGACAGCAGGTTCTGGCAGCTGTTGTCCAAACGACTCCGGACGACTCCGAAACTCGGACCTGCTATCGAACCGAAAATATGGCTACGAAGGATATTCGATGACGAGTCTAACCGTTACAAGAAAACATCATTCCGACTACCCGGGAATCCGAAATACGACAACGAATATGAAATTTCCTAAACTTATAGGAAATTACAAAAATGGCCCAAGTGCCCGAAAATCACGATACGATATCGGATTAACAAACCGAAAGTCTCAACACGACCAACTCAATCATACGAACTCATGCAAACCAAGAAACAACGAAAACGAACGAGTTTTACGAGAATCGAACGTACATACGGCAAAACATGATATAAAATGGAATCACGTAAAAATATCACCAAAACTCGTCCAAATGGAAAAACTGCAAGAATAAAGTAGATTCAAGATGTCGAAACGATTACAAGCGAGTCGATAAAGATAGACATGCTCCAAAATGGAAACTGCTAAGAATAAAAAGGTGCGGATATTACGGTGGTGAGGGGTAGAGAGAGGGGAGGGGAAATACTGGGGGGGAGGGCTTATATAAGGGGTGGGCGGCGGGAATCTAGGGTTTTCTTTTTCTAGATAACTCAGCAAAAGGTTTCCCGTGTCATCATTGTGTTAGCAAGGGTTTTGGGCCATTAGGGGGTTTTGGGCCATTAGGGGTTTTTGGATAGGCCCAGTATAATTTAAATAAAATAAATCATGGCCCAATAAAAATTATGAATTATAAATATATATTGAACTTAATTTTAGTTGGTATATAAAATATATATATATATAAATCTATAAAAAATTTATAATAAAACTTACTAATTATTAAAAAATTAAAAACTTAATACTGTAAAATATTTTAAAATGAATATGGTGATATATTTTGATATTTATAGGTGCAATACCTAAAAGTATATGCTTAGTTTATTCATTAAGTAATTTTATATTTTGAATGTATAATTTGGTAACAAATGGCATGTCCCTAATTTATAATATTACTAGATGTCCACCCGTGCAATGCACGTCGTAAAATATTAAATATTTATTATATTAATAATATGTGATTGGATTACAATAATATTCCAATTATTATAAAATATAATATGTGATTGACTTTTAATAATATTATGATTAGTATAAACTCTTATCATGTGATTTAGGGGCACGTGATAGGAAAACTATAATTTAATTTAGCACATGCGTTTATTTTTTCATATAGGACAACATGAGTCTTATATCTGATTTTATAAATAATAAATTAAATTATGTTTATTATTATCAATTTTCATTAAAAGTATACAACCCATATTCTAACTAATATAATTTTTTATATGATTTGGCATTAATGTAATTATTTTAATATTTTATAATCAGAACAAAATAATTCTGAAAAATCAAATAATTGTTAAGGTACAAAACTTTGAAAATAAACTAAAATTATATTTTTCTTCAATATTCTTATATTTCCATATGGATATATTTTAATCATCTAAATATATCATAATTATATTTAATACTTTATATATATATATATATATATACTATATGGATGTCAAATTAAAGAGCATGAAGTTAGAATTAATTCGATATATTTTTTTTATCAAAAATAAAATTGATACGAAAAAATTATATTTTTTTAAATTATTAGGTTAAAAATGAAAAGAATAAAATGAGAGAAAATTTTTAATTGCTAGATAATATATAATAAAATAACCTCCAACCTATTTTATTAATATTTTTAAAAAGACAATTAACATGGAGACGACACATGTTTCTTTAAAATTTTTTGCGACTTTATTTAGCGTGCGCTAACTGACTTTGTTAGCGTGCGCTATCGCAGCCCAGAGGCTACTGCCTTGCTTCGTAAACTAGCTTACGTACGTAATGCCCATGCATTAACGTACGTAAAACATCCTGCCTAGCGTACGCAAGTCATTGACCTTAGCGTGCGCTATCTGAAGTTGACTTGCTACAGTACACACCTACCACTCGTGCCCCCACATGCCGAAAGCATCCGCGATTATCGGGATTCCTCTGACCGATCTGGAATTAGCGTGCGCTAACCATACGGTTTAGCGTGCGCTGGCCCTACATGACAAACACCCGCTGACCTTATCTGGACACGCGCCGCAAGTGGCTGGGTCCACTCGCCGAAAGCCAAGATTCCTTGTCGGATGATCTGATATTAGCGTGCGCTAACCATCCTTAGTAGCGTGCGCTAAATGCCGATAAACATCAACCCGGACCTACATATTGGCCGCTTTCCGAATCTTTCCCAGAAAGTCTTACGTACGTTAAGGACCCTCCTCAGCATACATAATGCGAACCTATTAGCATACGTTAACTACACAACATAGCATGCGCTACTCGTGCCTCGTAGCGTGTGCTAAGCATATCTCATAGCGTGCACTATCATGGCTGTGCTTAGCCATATTCAGCTATCCTCGACCAACATCTCGACATACTAAACGATCATACGGCACAATGAATACATATACGCATTCAATAACATTATCATACGTTCACAACATCCTCAAGAACAATTATCCATCAACGATATCCAACATATAAACGAAAAATATATCTGAAAAATTGGGGTATTACACTCTACCCCCCTTAAAAATAAGTTTCGTCCTCGAAACTTGTAGTCACTCGCACAAACAATATTTCAACGGAAAATTCAAAATCACCAAGATAACTAAGAATTAACGAATAATCCGAACAACATACTTACGGGTCAGTGAAGACGAAGATCTCCCGTGATACTAGCATATGACACCATTTCAAAAATCCCGACACAACAAGAATGCCAAAATAGGAATAATCACAATTTGAAAACGATTGGTCTCCATCAAGACCACAACAAGTTTAGAGCACTGTCGAGTTTTGTGGGATCTGTGACGCTGTGTCTCCTCACCTAAAGCGCATGAGCCGCTCCTTGTCACATGCACGTATCACCGGCGTTCCACTCCACATCGAAAGTCGCACATTGCACGTGCCTCGCACCGGCATTCACTTCCCAATTGGAGCCGCACATTGCACATGACCACGGCACCGGCGTTCACTCCCTACCTCGTCGGTCTCGGGAACACCAACAATCCCCAAACCCACACATCACCACGACAGTACTAAAAAATCACACAGTTCCAAAACATCACAAACATCACGCCACTACCACATCGGTAGAGCCACATAACACACATGTCCGGTTATCACAAAACTATGGGCTCTGATACCATATTTGTAACACCCCCGGTTCAGGCCAGAAATATTACACGCCGTGGGCCATGCGCCGGAACCCACTAGGCTAAAAACCATTTACAAAAACGCCCAAAAAGGCCGATGACGGTAGTATTTTCCAAAACTCACAAAATCATTTGAAAACACCAACTACCGTCAAAACGATCAAGGCCAAAAACTCGGTTAAGGGAATCGGTTTTCGAAATGAAACTCAATTGGAAAAAAGCCGAAAGCCATTTGAAAGAACTCACGCAGTGGAAAGAAATACAGTACAAGATACATATGCATCAATAATTAATACACAGACAAAATACACGATTCCCCAACAATATGCCATAGCCAGTATCGTCCGGATTCCTCGCCTCACGACCGCTGCCATCAAAGTCCTCAATACCTGAAAAACAAGTCCCACAATGGGGTCAGCAATAATGCCCGACAAATAACCGCAAGTACATAAACATAAATATTCACATGCCATGCATCATGATAATAATAACCTCAACGATAACCTTACCACTTCCGGTAATCCAACGATTCTCGTCAAAATCCCAATATCACGATAATACCATAAAAATCCAAGTATCACAAAAATACCGTATAATACCTCAATACCGAATACTTTCTCGTACATAATCCTCTATGTACGATTACCATAAAACATACCTCTATTCGGACTTCCTTCCGGAATGCATACCACAGACCAAGAATATCCAAAATGACATCAACAATATCCGAATACTACAATCTTCCCAAGATTGTCCAAGCATCTCAACAATCATCAACTGTGCATTCTAATCCTTTGAGAACATCACTGAACATTCGTCAATATGCAATACAACATAAAATACTTATGAAATGTAAATGGAATTACTCATCAAAACATTACAACCGAATAAGTAAACACTTGCCTGGATATCAATATGACAAAACCACCACCGAACTCATCGTCCTCGTCTACGAGCTCTACAGCCCTGACTGGACTGAATTTACGGCCTTCAACGCGGCACATCGGTTATACCTATGGGTTAATCAACCTAGAACAATAATCATATCAATAATCAAACCAACTTGGTAACAATGATCATAACATATTCAATCCGGAATTCAACCTCGTATCATGATTTAACTCCTCTAAATCGATCACTGAAATTATCATGATCCAGAAATCTATCTCAAAACGGTTTAAACGAACCATCATCTTTATAATATGAAGAAACATCCGAAACTCTTATCAAAATTCCATTGAATCTCATATAATATCGTTATATGATTATCCAACATGTTCCTCACATGTAATCATCCTTAAAAACGAACCATAAACAAAAGGGATACCAAATTTACCTGGATTAGATGAACCAAAAAGAAGAACACTTGAACTTCATTCAAAGAATCATGAATAACTTGAAGAACAAGGATTGAATTCATGCTCTTAATATAATGTTGTTAAAGATTATCATTATACAGTGTTTGGGAACCTCAAATACATTCCAACTCTCTCTCTCCCGACTGAAGGAATAAAAATGGACGAAATGCCTCTCAGCACCCGTCTGTCCCCTTTTATAATATTCATTATTAGCGTGCGCTAACCTCTCATGTTTAGCGTGCGCTATAGCCTTAGCGTGCGCTAACTGGCTTTGTTAGCGTGCGCTATCGCAGCCCAGAGGCTACTGTCTTGCTTCGTAAACTAGCTTACGTACGTAATGCCCATGCATTAACGTACGTAAAACATCCTGCCTAGCGTACGCAAGTCATTGACCTTAGCGTGCGCTATCCGAAGTTGACTTGCTACAGTACACACCTACCACTCGTGCCCCCACATGCCAAAGGCATCCGCGATTATCAGGATTCCTCTGACCGATCTGGAATTAGCGTGCGCTAACCATACGGTTTAGCGTGCGCTAGCCCTACATGGCAAACACCCGCTGACCTTATCTGGACACGCGCCGCAAGTGGCTGGGTCCACTCGCCGAAAGCCAACATTCCTTGTCGGACGATCTGATATTAGCATGCGCTAACCATCCTTAGTAGCGTGCGCTAAATGCCGATAAACATCAACCCGGGCCTACATGTTGGCTGCCTTCCGAATCTTTCCCAGAAAGTCTTACGTACGTTAAGGACACTCCTCAGCGTACATAATGCGAACCTATTAGCGTACGTTAACTACACAACGTAGCGTGCGCTACTCATGCCTCGTAGCGTGCACTAAGCATATCTCATAGTGTGCGCTATCGTGGCTGTGCTAAGCCATATTTAGCTATCCTCGACCAACATCTCGACATACCAAATGATCATACGGCACAATGAATACATATACACATTCAATAACATTATCATACGTTCACAACATCCTCAAGCATAATTATCCATCAACGATATCCAACATATAAACGAAAAATATATCCGAAAAATCGGGGTATTACAGGTATGACACCTATGTTTGGGATTTGACATATATGTTAGGGATTTGACACGTAGGAATGTTTATAGCCACGTAGGTGATAGTCAGCAGCTTAACAGCCACCTGGACAATAGTTAACAGAGACTAACGGAAAAGGCTAAATTTGCTTAAAATTATAAAGATAAAGGACTTAGTTGGGATAAAAAAAAGATAAAGGACTAAATCGTTATCTGAAATTAATTTAAGGGACCCCAGGAGCATTTTAGAATTATTTAAAATATTACACCACTGCATTCCTGTATGTATGTATGCACTTGTATACATTCTTTCTTCCTCTTTCTTTTTTAATTGTATACATTCTTGACAGAGGAAACAAATCATCGAAGCTGCTGAGATATCTGTGGGGAAAGATGGAGTGGTTGGCGGTCCAAAGGCTAAGGTTTCTTATAATTTTAATTACTTAGACTTTCAACATTTCATTCACTTTATAGCATCTACCTGATTTTAATCAACATATTTTTGTCAATAGAAGGGTAGGAAGTCCAAGGTCCTCCAGCACAAAAAGATGTTGAAGAAGCATCTCCAGATCCTAAGGTCATTTGACTTTCTTATAAATATTAAGTCGATATATTATTTCCTCATATGTACATCAAAGCTAATTCTTACCTTATTGTTCTTTCAAGGGGAAAAAGAACAAGCTGAAAGTAAGACAACCTATTAGCAAATTAGATGTGGTCGGTCCACGTGAAATAGAGGTTTTCAACTCTAGAGTTTTCATTATCCATGCCATTTTTTATTATATGATCCTATGTTTAATTCTCATCGTATGATACTGTTTAGGGGAGATCTTGCACTTTGGCCAAAGGAGAAGTTGACCATATTATTGCATATGGGACAGTAGTGTCGGTTGGAGGGCCGCATGTGTTGATCTATACTGTACCAATTGGCAAAGCAACTGGAAAGTGTCTATTGACGGTGTCGTCGAGGACGGGTATGATGAGGATCTCCCTGTTCCCATTAAAAATGGTCCACTAACTATTGAGGATGCCCTTGGCGCTATCGTTGCTTGGCCAAAAGACATGGTAATTCTAGCCAGTTCAGAGGTAATTCTCTCGTATAATGGGTATATAGATGTTTTGTATATTAAGAATAGATAGTTAGAACATTATGGCTTACATTAATTAAATATTGTACAGGAGAAGGTTGATTCTCCCCAGAAAGAAGAAGCTGCTCATGCACTCATCGATCTAACTAATGCTCATGAAGATCCACTTGAGTTGAATCAGGTTGGGAAGAAAATCAAGTCGGGAAAGAAGGATGCTGATGTTGTTCGATCGAAGTTGAAGGAAATAGAGAGATCATTACCCATGGCTTGCAAGTTTGTATATTCTCACGCTGATAGATTCATGACCAATGATACTTCCTTGCACGTTGTACTTGATGAGGCAATGTTTGGAGGGAAAAAAATAGTCTGGCTGTCGAGAAATCAAATCTTTGACTTCATGGAAATGAAAGTAATTGGTAGTATGCATATATTGGCTTATATGGGGTAAGATCTGTATAAGATAATATAATTGCATCTTATGTTTTTTTCCTCTCTTATTATGTATCTCTGGTAGACCTATGGCCTTGATACAATTGTAATCGTATGGCCTAATGCAGTAAGCTCTTCAATAACTTGAATGCGAAAAATCATCCGTATTCTTTTCGCTTTGTGGATCCTGGGTGCATGGATCATGCTTTAGAGAAGAGTGTGCAGGAAAAACACATCATTGCTCGCTTGATGGCATCACCGAGGGACTGCATTTGCCTTATCCCATATAACAATGGGTAAATAATACTATTTCTGTTATGATAATGCATATCATATTATCATGTGACATTATTAATGCTTCTTTACCAATTACGCAGTAACCATCGGATCCTGACTGTGGTCAATGATGAGAAGAACATGGTCTACCTGATTGATCCCCTTGGCAATATAACTCGATTAGATGGTTGGAAGAATACTGTGATCAGGTGTATATATATATATATATATATATATATATATATATATATATATATATATATATATATATAACCTGGAGCCTTATTATATCCCCTGGATGCATTGTTGGTTTTCACAGCGCTACATTTAAAAATAGAAGAATTATACCTTTGGAACATTAATGAATCTTCAAGAAAAGAATCAACATATATGCTGCTAGCCTGCTACTTTTATATATATATATATATATATATATATAATATTACTGGATATTTGGTGTAATTACCCTAAACCTCAGGGGTAGTTTTTATTATTTTTAATCTTTTCTACCACAACTTGCTCCCCTGTGGAGTATAAATTAAGTAATATCACCACTAACCTTTCCCTTACAGAGACAACCAATGTACACAAGTCATCAATAGCTGAAAAGCAGCCATATAAGGAAACCCCACTTCTGACCTTCTTCCGTCAACGGGAAATAACCAGAAAAAAAAAGTTATTTGGATATTATGTTCATTCCATGTTTGCAGCATATGACATACTCGGAAGAAAAAAAATGGCAATAAAATGCAACTTACACAACTTTTCGCACGAGTGAATATATATATATATATATATATATAAATTTGACATGGAGTGACTGATTCATGGCTTTTAAATTTTATAGGGCAATCTGAAACAAGAACTATCCTCCATTCACTGCGGATTTTGTGTCCTCCGCTACATCAAAGAGATCGTTGAAAGAGAAGATCCACAGCTTGAGAAGATGGTAATTTTCATTCTGTCATCTTTTTATATTATATAGTATGTTTTTGTACTGAAAATTTTTGATGTTGATGCATCTTTTATGAACGTATTTAATCTATTTTTTTTGTTTCAATGTGATTTGATCAGTATCCTGGTTCAGTCAAAGAACAATACTACACTCAGGAGCAGTATGATGAAGTCAGGAACGAGTGGAGCGAGTTCGTCTACACATTTGTCGATGGTGCTTAGGCTCGCTTCATTTAAGGAAGTTCTTTGTCTAGTTTCAATTCAGTACTATATATGTATGGTCTTGGTTGCAACACTACTGGTACTCAGGTGATGATGGTGAATGTCTGTTGGTATAGTTAGATCAGAACATGTCGTTTCATCGGGTAAATATGGTGAATGTTTGGTTGATGTGCAGTCCATTATCTAGACATATGCATGTGTCTCATAGACATTGTGGAAGTTTATTTGATGTTGGCATATTATAGTTATGCCCAATGCAAACTTGTGAATCACGCGAATCTGAATATTTGGCATTTTTGTACAACAATCCGCCGTTTATATATGAAAATGTGGTTTATTACTATTATCAATGCTTATGATCTTGTGTTATTGAATTGGGATCTTGCGATTTGAGTTTGTTGGATTTTTAATGAGGTTGATTGATGTATTTGAGGTTGTGTTGTTGCGATCTTGTGAATTGAGGTTTTTTATTGGATGGATAATGTTTTTGTACAACAGGGATTCTATATTTACCAATTGAAAAGAAATATGCAATATGGTTATTTATTTCGGATAAAAAACGAAGGCAGAGATATATAATTAGCGACACAAAATAGAATAAACGAAGTAAAAAAGAGTGTAATGCTTCGGTTAAACAAATAAAAGTGAAGTAAATGTGGTATCTTTAACTTCGTTGCCTATTAACAAGCGAAGTCGATAACATTATTTCACTTCATCTGTATATATTTTACTGAAGCGAATAGAAAATATACACTTCAGCGATTATAAGATAAGTGAAGTGGAAGGACCTTTTTTACTTCGCAAACCCCCATATTCGGGTTCTAAAAACCGAGATAGACTTCGGTTATTACGATATTAGACTTCGCCTAATAAGCGAAGTCTAAAGTATATCTTTAACTACACGAACATAGACTTCGGTAATTATAACGTTTTTACTTCAGATATTATCCGAAGTCTTTGATATTTATTCTTATAGTGGATATTTGCTTTCTAACTGTTCTGTTTCTTGTTATTGAATATGAGAACGATTTTGTTTTTTGAGATTATTTAGTTGCCATTATGGGTCGGTATAATTCCATGTCATTATTTTTTGATTTATATAATACAAATGTCCAAAATATGTTACTGAAAAGATTATTAAAAAGAATAATTTTCATCATCTAATACATTTTATAAGAATATTACAAATAGCAAGAATCATGACTTGGACTTGTATCTAAATATAACATTCAGTTAACCAAACTACAACTTATAATTATTCAATGTTATTCGTTGGACGCTAGATTACTGAATAACTGATAACCAAATGCACTACTCACAAAGAGTGTGACCAATAGCATCAATTCGTCAATTTTAAAGAACATATAAGATCGAGAACATCTTAAAAGTAATAATATGACACTTTGTAATCAAATACCTATTTTAGTCGCTATAATTAAACGACTTAAGTATTCTTGTCCTTTATATTATATTGTCCTTTATATTATAACTTGATCAATTCTATAGAACTTCTTCGCATTACTAGCAATAGTGTAACCCTTGATGAAGGGAAAATAAAGAATGGAGTGGCGGCAGCCGATGCTAGGGTTTTTGATTTTTTTTCTTTTTCTTCTCTTGAATTAGTTCGAACGATTTTGGGAGGGTGAAAAAATATTTATAGTATTTTTCGAAGCAATTACATGCTGATAATATGTTGAGAGGAAATTAAAGCAGAGAATAAGTTGGACAAGAGATGTTGTATAATTCTCATTAAGGGTATCTCTATATATAGGGAAAGATTATAATACAACAGTCTAATCCTACTTTAACTAAAAAAATCCATAACTTACAAACTAAGGCACCAAAGTGTTATTCTTATAACAACCCTCCTTTGTTTCATGTAATTATTAGATACAATAGAAACTCTATAAATTAATACTGTTGAGACAACCAAAATTTATTAATTAAAAGAGTTATTAATTAATCGACAAATTAATAATTATTAATTTATATATTAATTAATATTTTATTAATTTATAATGAAATACTTCATTTACAAACAACTTTCAAACTTTCACTTAATTATTGTACAATGCATGTACATATCAAATGAAGGGTCCAATCTAAAATAACCCTTCAATCTCTCATCTTATTATGCGTCCTGTGTTGAATATATCAGTGTATATTTTTTCTATAAATACAAAATCAAAATATGCGAACATTAAAGCGGCCATCATATTGAATATAATTTATTCTTTGGCTTATATGAGAATACTAGAAGTTCTTTACGGTGATAAGGAAAATTAGAGATGCGATTTAAGATGAAATTGATTCCAACAAAAAAGAAATACAACTGAGTAATTTTTTAAGAAACATTCATAAATTATTCCTATAATATGTACAATATATAAGGAATTATTAATTTATATTATTTTATATGGGACCTATAGAAATTATAAAAAATGTATTATCTTATAATTTTAACGAATTATTAATTTAGCACCTTATCCCTGAGTCGGGACCGACCAAAACTATTATCTTAGAGAGTTTATTAAATAATTGAGTGTTAAATTATCGAGTTTCTACCGTATATCTTTATAGTTTCAAATGAGAAATTAAAATATCAAACTAGAGCTGTTGATTTGCGATCGGTTATACTAATTCCCTATATATGACCTAGAATTTCTTTAAATAGTCGAACTTGTATACTGGATAAAACCAAATAATGGCGAAGTCTAGTTATTATTTTAATTTTATAAAAGACAAAACAACAACAAAAAAAGGAAATTAAAAAATAGAATAAAATAGGCCCAAAAAGAACTATACAGTGAGTAGGGTTTGTAAGGTGGAGAGAGGTGGCACCAAGTAATGTGTATGTTACGGTATGTTGGAAGTAAAGAATAAGGGCAGAAAATATGTTTATTCTTATCGATGGAGTCCCTTTAAATAGAGAGAAATTATATATTCTGAAACATTTTAACATAGGAGAAGCCCATTAACATGTAGACTAAGGCACATACATGTGCATTTATTTTAACACTCCCCCTTCCCTTGTGCCGAGTCTTAAATGCATGTTAAGTTGCCTCGTTAAACTCTCGTCAAGTAAAAACCACATGGGAAAAATACTTTGATTGTGGGAAAAAGAGTATAACATCCAGACATAGAGGTTATGCTAATCTCTTTAAGCCAAAACATCTATTGATCATTTTGTCGATCAATGTGCTCAAGAACGTGATCAATTCGTCGATCAATGAGCTAAACGTCTAATTACCTCGTTAAAAATCTTTCAAGTGATAAAAAACTAGTGGGAAAAAGAATCCTCGATTAAGGAAAAGAATATAACTTGCGACGTGGATGTAAGACTCCCCCTCAAGTCTACATCTCCCTCTGATTAGATCGTCAATCAAGGAATCTGAAAAACAGTGCATGTACCGTTGCCTCATTAAAAACTTTGCCAAGTAACAAAGCATATTGGGACAAAATAAACGTTGGTCGAAGAAAAGAGTGCAACATTGATGGGTAAACTTCATTATACCTCACCCTCCCATCAGCTCCTTACTCTGATCTTGGGAGTTCGGAAATCCTACGTATTCGGATGTTTCTCACATGTTTTTCAATTACGGCCTTGAGCAGTGATTTAGTGAATAATTTAGCTACATTCTCCTCAGACTTAACATGCTTAACTTGGATGTTGAGGAGGGCCTGTTGTTGCTGATTGCAGAAAAACTTTGGAGAGATATGCTTCATATTTATCTCTTCTGGTATACACATGCTTCATTTGTTCGATACAAGCGGCAATATCTTTGTATATGCATGTGGGTGCATCAGTGATATTACTTAGTCCACTGTTGCCTCGAATATGTATAACAATAGTTCTCAACCATATACACTCGCGTACCGCCTCATGTATAGCGATAATCATAGTGTGATTCGAAGATGTAGTAATAAGAGTTTGCTTAGTTGATCTCTAATATATCGCAGTGTTCCCAATGGTAAAAATATAACCAATCTGGGAGCAATCTTTATATGGGTCCAAGATGTACCCAACATCAGCAAATCCTACCACCACATTCATCGGGGTAGTTTCGTCGGCATCCACACTTACTTTAGTGATTGCACATTCATTGGCAGTTTCGTTAGCCTGATAGGGAAAAAAAGTCCCAAGTCAATAGTTCCTTTCAAGTATCAAAAGATATTCTTGATACCATTACATGGGCTCAGAACTATATTGAGCTAACTAGTTCACTGAGAAAGCTATATCAGGTCGAGTACACTGAGCCAACTACAATAATGCACCTATTGCACTTTAGATAGGAAATTTTGTATCCCACAAACTCTTCGTCACATTTCTTCGGACGAAATGGATCTTTCTCCAAGTCCAAACTACGATCGATCATGGGAGTGCCAACCACATATGCCTTGTCCATGTTGAAACGCCTAATTTTCTTCTCGACATAGACAAACAGGTGGGTGAGGATTCCACTAGCTTGGTGTTCTAGCTCAATGCCTAGACAAGACCGAGTTTTCCCAGATCATTCATCTCAAAATAGAATTTTAGATAGCTGGCGATTTCTCTTAATTCGTCAAGAGAACCGATTAAGTTCTTATCATCAACATATACAGCTACAGTGGCAAATTCGGAACTTATTTTCTTAATAAACACACAGGGACACAATTCGTCGTTCTTATATCCCCTTCCAATCAAGTAGTCACTTAGGTGGGTATACCACATCCTTCCGGATTGTTTTAATCCATAAAGTCAGTGTTTCAACCGTACTGCAAATGCACTCCGTGGTCTAGAGTCACTTGACTTGGGTAATAAAATGCCATCAAGCATTTTCACAAACACACACACACACACACACACACACACACACACACATATATATATATATATATATTAAGATCCCCGTAGAGATATCACTAACCACATTTATGAGCTACATTAGTAGTCCTTCGGGAATTACTAAGCTAATGAAGTAGCTTAAGGGAGAGTATATCTCCTTAGTCAATTCCACGAAAATTATGAGAACCTTCGAGCCTTGTACTTCAGGACTTTATTCGTCTCATTATGCTTACTGACAAAGATTTATTATATGTCCTACAGGATTTACACTTGGTGTGGTTAGCACTACCTACCAATTACCTGTCTCTTTGTCAAAGAATTTAGTTCTGCGTGGAATGCTTGATCCTTTAAGGCCCACCTACTCAATCTTGATATCATACAACAGAGCAAGGTTCGACATCATCTTGCTATATGCTTTGAGCAACGATAGATTATCAAAGTGGGTGGATGATCAGTCCACACTCTCGTAATTCATCGAGATTTTTTGATTTTATGAATCATATCAATCTTCGGGGCATCCCCCTCGTCATGACTCCTGGACATAGTAAAATTAAATATGATCTCATGAAATGAGTTCGTTGATGACTAATATATAAGTTTGTGTCTTACTCTACCTCCTCCTTAGGTGAGTATTAAGTCGAACCATGTATCTTCCACCTCTTCTTTTAGGGAGCTATGGCCTAAATCACACATCCACCATATGCGACGGCGGCACTCAGTTCGTCGGTGCTGCACCCCTTACCGAGGACTTCCAGCCTTACAGGTATATTTGCAGCTGGTATATATGATCTCATCACTTTCACGATATCAGTAAAGGCATCAGGCATCGAATCTGCTACATTCTGGAGATCGAGAATTTTCACTATCACATAGCGAAATACGGGGATCAAAATGAGACAAAGTAGGGTCACACCATGACAATTCCTGTCGTTCCCTGAGAAAGTGTGTCTTCTCTCCTCCCCCTAATGATGGAAAGGTTGTCTAATTGAAGTGACAATCCGCAATCGAGCGGTAAAGAGATCACATGTCGAAGGTTCTAAATAGCGGATAACCATTGGGGATTTATATCAAATGTAACACTTAATCGTCTCTAAAGACCGATGCACTATGGGGATGCAGAAGGCACAATACTACATAACTAAATATGTGCAACTGGCACTCAAGCTCGCCCGAGGCCAAAATGTAAAAATCAGGGCTTATCCAGTTACCAACTGGTATGCATAAATCATTTGGTTAACAGATGGTCTAAAATGAGCGAATAAGTAAAGCTGCATGCAAGACTACATAACCCCAGACAGAAATAGACAAATCGGTGTGTATAACCAATACCCGGGATACCATCTGACTCGTTCGATGGTTGCCTCAGCGAGACCATTTTGCGTATGCTTGTGGGGGATGAGATGATTTTCGTCGCTCCCAATCGACATGCAGTATTCATGAAGTACTGTAGATGTGAACTCTCCAGCATTATAAAGTCTTATAGACCAAACATGGTGGTCAGGGTGGTGAACCCTTAGACAGATAATTTGTGCTCGAAGCTTTGCAAAAGAAGCATTTTGAGTGGACAAGAGGACGGCATGTGACCAGCATGTCGAAATGTTAACCAAAACCATAAAACATCTAATGGTCCGCAATCTGGTTGAATCGGTCCACAAATATCTATTTGAATCTTATGTATGAATGGAATTTTCACATCTTTAGTGTAGGAAAGTCTTGCTCCTGCTTTGGCTAAAGTGCAAGCTTTGCACAAGAGACGATGTGCATTCGACATGGTCAAACGTGTAGAACGGGCGGATGTCTCCGATGCTTTGGATGACGTAGCTTGAGGAACACCAACAAAGTTCGTTATGTGGGTTCGTTACCCGCTTCTACTTTGCATGCGTAAGAAAGGATGTCCATGTGTATTCTTAAGAATGCGGATCATCATTTCACAACCTGGATGCCCCAGTCGATCATGCTAAAGCATGTACGAGTCACATCCCAAAGTTTGTTATAGGTAATTGCATAGGATTGAACAATCCTAATCACAATGACGTACAGTCCACTTGATTGACTTGTAAGTTTCTCTAAGATGTGCATTCGGCCGCATTCATTAGAGGTGATATAGAGATATTTTATTCCATTCTCACAATGGGTTTCAACATGAAATTGGTTTATACGTATATCCTTGAAGCTTTGTAAGGTTCGACTTAGTCACCCTCAATGCATATAGAATGTCAGTGACAGTAAAACAGTGCCGTTAGGCATCAAGACTGGGGGTGCCGCGTCCTTGGATGAAGTGGAATGATTTAATCATCATAGGCTCTAATACGTTATAGGCTATTACCATCAGCCTATCACTCGAGTGTTCCTCGATTCATTCATCAAACGAGAGCACGAGTAATAAAAACTCTGAACCATAAGCATAGGAACAATATTCAGTACTTTGAATAAAGTCAATCATTTGTATACGTAAGCAACAATAATATCTTGTTCGAAACCAAAATACATCAGACCATTACTGAAAAATATCAAAACGTCTACCGATAAAATTAGTCATAGAGGAGGGGCGTCTAATGACTTTGGCGCGTATGGTGCACTACTGCCATCGGTAAATATGAAAGTGACATTGGGGGTCATGTCATGGTCTCCTTCCTCTATATAGTGAGTCTCCTATTCGTCGGAATCTCAATATCTCTTCTAACTGGTTGTGAAATATTTGCATGCATGATCGTTTGGCAGCAATCTCACATTGGGAACCAACTCATTCCGTGGAGGCTAGGAGCCTCGTCGCATCTCCTACATTTGGAAGATTGGAAGAGCCTCCATGACCATGACTACGTCTACGACTGTTATCTATTTCCACCATGCGAGTTTATTCCATGTGGTTTGGGATTGGCAAGTCCAGTCGTCGATTCGTCGGGGTTATTCCCACATTTCATTTCGCTATTACTAGCCTGGGGAATTTGCTTCGTCCCTGCAGGCTTGGCAAAATCGTATTTAAGCATATACTGATTCACTAGTATAAGCACTTAAGTAGGGAAATTGGAAAGTTTTTTCTGGATCATGTCGTCTTATGCGAGTTTCTTTTCACACACAAAAAAATAAGACGCACCTTAAGGCGGAACATATCTTTATTGAAATTGTTGACTCGTTATTATAAAGCAAGTGGATTTTGTCCCACTACATGATCAACTCGAGAAATAGTATTCTCAAAATGACCCTTAAGGGCCTCCTGCAGTTCGTTGGGGATTTAACTAAAGATATTCCTACCATAAGTTGGGGTCGGTATTTCGCATAAAAACATCAGCGTGCTGGCTTTCATATTTTTCAACGGTTCGTCGTTTGTATGAACAGAAAGTGTGGCACTAATGTCTTAAAATCAGAATCTCATATATGGCACTCGATTCCTTCTGAGTTCCATGATACTGAATTTCGAACGAGTTGGATTAGCCATATTCATAAACAAGAGCAGGAAGCGAATACGTTTCACATAATCATGAGCTCGTCCATGATACATTATTCAATAATGGGATTGTTTTGTTTAGAACCAAGATACGGTCATGATTTCGATGCGATTTAGGAATACACATGAAGTTTCGTTATCATGGTATCTTGTAGGCAGTAGAAATTAGGCATTAATATCTACTAATTATGTAGCCTAATTCCATGCAATGTCTATAGATGCATGCAAAATATATGTATATTTATATATAGAGACACATAATTCTAGTATATATCTATTTACACATTATGCAGTTAAATAAGTTTCTTATGGCGCAATTATGATTAGTTATAAAATCAAGAGAATTATTAATTAAATAATTTTAATTCAGGTGGTTAATTAATTTATTTGATTAAACATAATTAAACTAAATAGATTATATTTAGTTGCAAAAGTGTACGTTGGAATGGCTATTTTGAGCCAAAAAAAAAATTCACTCCTATTTAACACCTAAACTTATGTAATACCCGAGATTTCTGTTATGTAATTGGAACTTGTGATATTGTAATGATTGTACTTGATTTGAGTATTATTTTCCGTATTTCATAATCCGATGTTGTCGAGCGTTTAATTCCGTGATTTGGAATTAAAGATTGTAAATCTGCGCATGTAGCGCACGCTATCAGCTATGTTTAGCGTGCGCTAACGTGGGTTCATAGCGCAGGCTACTGAGTGTCCTTAGCGCACGCTATGCACGGTCAAATTGATTGAGACGTGCGGTAGGTGAGAGCTGGCCGGGGGACCCCTGTCGGTTGGTGTCGGGATGTACCTGTACGTCTTTCGGGGAAGAGCCGAGTCAACGCCTTAGCGCACGCTGGGTATATGCGTAGCGCACGCTAAGTGCCGAGTACGCTTTAGTCCAGTGAGCCGTTAGCGCACGCTACGAAAGGTGGTCTAGCGCGCGCTAATAGCCATTTATTATAAATAGGACAAAGATCCTATTCGTGATTTGATTCTCTCTTCTCCCATTACCCGAGTTCCTACACTTAGAACATGTCTTCCTTCATCCTAAACATCTCATATCAACATCCCGATTCGTGATTGAAGATCGTTTATCATTGGAGATTGTTGTTCAAGCTTTCAGTGTCGGATTGCTTCATTTTCCTCCGTGTTCTTTACTACTTGAGGTAGGTGATTCTTCACTAATGTTAGTAATGTTCTTAAAGACGTCGATCATGCTTAGATAGCCGCTTATTTCGTTTATGATCGGTCATCACATGATAGAAGGATACTTTGACGTATCGGCACTATCTATCTTATGAACCTTTGAACCATCTTAGTAGATTGGACTCTAAGCGTTTTCAAATCAATTTATGATCGAATCGGATATTACCCGGTTGCTACGTTGTACACGTTGGAATCATGTGTTTTGGGACTTGGAATAATCGGAACTTAGAATACTTCGAAGATCTTAGAAAAGATATGATATTGAGATGACTATCCGTATATTTGTATTTCACGATCATAAATCTTCCACAAACCTTATTAGCATGATTTGCCGAAGATAACTTGTATTATCACGGTAGAATTCATGAGTTCTTCACCATTCAACCCAGTTTTTGGGTTGTAGTATTCTGCCATGCAATATTAGCGCACGCTAACACATGTGAGTTAACGTGCGCTATCGGGGTCAGTTAACGCCCGAAACGTACGTAGCGTACGTTATGAGACCATGAGTCGACCGCCAGACCGTGGCTAGCGACGCTAGTCTTTCACGATAGCGTACGCTAACAAGCCTGCTTAGCGCACGTTACGTAGAGTACGTAGCGCACGCTAAGCAGTTCAGGCAGATTGTATTTTATGAACTTTTGACCGTGAATCAAATTGTTAAACATTCATGCGACGTGAGATAAATCCTATATCATTTCTTTTGTTAAGGTTTGGCCTCGTTACGTGATTGATTGAGGAGGACGACCGTCGAGTGTTCATTTCCGTGGAAGTATTGTTATTATCTTCAAATCGAGGCAAGTACCTTGATATACGAATTATAATTACGTTGAAATCATTGTTGCTGAAGTATATGAATTATGTCATGAATATCTGTATTTATATTATATATATATATATATGTGGATATTTATGTAGTATTAATTGATAGAGTTGAAGGCCTGATGTGCAAAGTCTTGATGAATAACGTGTGAGTTATTGTTTATTCTGCGTAGTTGCGTACTGGCGATTAAATTATGTGGATTGATGAACTGATTTGATAATTGTGGAAACGATTGACTGTGTGTTTGGTATTTGTAATAATGTGAATACTTGTTATGAGAGACGTCATATCCGGGTACCTCTGAGGGCGGGGCGTGCACTCCGGCCTGTTGTACGCTGCAATGAGCGGCTCCATATGATTGGTGAACACCGGTGTTACTTAATGCGCGAGCAAGGGGCAGCTCCTGTGGGAGTGAACGCCGGCGCGGTGACATGTGAAATGGGCGGCCAATATAGTGGAGTGAATGCCGGTACACAGGTGTGCAAGGGAGGCGCCTGGCAGGCTTATTGGTAACGGATATTTGAGGGATAGCTAAGACCCCGTTACCAAATGATTTTCGAAATTTAAATCCTTGCAACTTGCTTTTAATGTTGGTCTTGATGTAGACCGCGGATTGTGTTTCTGGAGTTCGTTCCAACTCGTTTTAAATGTTGGTATCAGAGTTAATTAACCAAGGATATTTGACGAGATCTCCGAGGGTTAATTAACCAGGGGTCTTGAGCAGGATTTGTCGAATGAGAGGCTGTGCCTTTGATTGTACTGTGTTGATTATTCTGTGTATTGGGTCGAGGACCCCGTGAGATGTTGAGATTTGATCTCGTGATGATATTATTTGGATTGGGCCGAGAACCCCGTGAGATGTTGTAATGATTCACTTGTGATAGTGTTTTATCATTTGGGTCGAGGACCCCGAATAACGTTGTAATGGTTTTCTTGCAAATTGTTTTCCACATGCTGGGTCAAGGACCCGAGAGCTTTTGAAGTATTTTCTAAAATATATTTCCATCTGATTTTCAAAATCCCAAGATGGCCCGAGTCAATATTAATGTGTTCGAACTTTCTTATCAAAACACTTTTCATTTTATTAAAAGGGAATTTTCGACTCCTTGGGCTCGTTTAAAGTTTCATTTGTGTTATGTTCATGACGGAGAATATGACAATGTGATTATCTTTCACCTTGTGTATGTAATACTATTCGTGTTAGCCACTTGAATGTGTGGGTTGTGTTAAGGTTTCACATTTGTTGAGTTTGTGTTATTATTATTCGTATATCTTGTGTGTTATGTACTTGCACTAGCAAAATTCCGGTTGCTAACCCCGAGTTTTCGGTGGGTGCTGTTATGCGCTCGAGTTTTGGCACTCGGGAGCGATCCACGGATTGGGGGAAGGAGATGGAGGACAATGATACTAATCACACCAGAGTTAGAGTCTTTTCTTTTGTTTCATTTTGGTCGGTATTTCTCTGTCGTTCGAGTATTCACCCTTGCATGGGTGTAGTTTTCATTTATTAAATTGAATTGTCGTTCTTTTCTGTGTTCATCTTTATTTTCATCATTGAGATGTAAAGTTCATTTGTTTCGAATTGTTTAATGACCTTGTCGATCGTGTTGTATTTAGATTGCCCCGGTCGGTCGGTCATTTTGTAGTCTAGTAGAGTTTAGCCTTGTAGATCCTTGTAAGAAGGGCTACGGCGTGTAACATTCCGGATGTATTCGGGGTGTTACAAATATGGTATCGGAGCTTAGGTTGGCGAAAACCTAGGCCGTTGGGTCAAGTCCATGTCTTGTGTAAGTCGCGCGCCAAAGTTGTGATTAGTATCGTGGTTCCAACATCATCTTCAAGCAATCCGTGATGGTAAGCCTTCCAATTGTAAGTCCCCTTATATACGTATTTGATTATATTGTGCTTAACGTGAACCTAGGATTTGAACTTGTTAGAGATTATATTGTTTTACGATATCACTGCGTATACGGTTCGAGTGAGAATGGTTATGTAGTATACTTCGGTAGTCGAACATATTTATCGGTTTCTACATTTCAGTAGGATAAATCTTTGAGTGTTAATTTCATCCATTGCGTGAGTATTTTGAAATGACTCTTGACATTTTGGCATTTTTAGTCTTGCACATTTTAACGGTATTTTTATGACGGTATTTAATATTTTACAAATGATTTTGTAAGTTTTGGAAAATGCTACCGTCATCGGCTTTTTGGCATATTTTGAAATGAATTTAAATGGTTTTTAGCACGGTAGGTTCCTACACGTAATCCCGGCATGTGATATTTCCGGCCGAATTACGAACATTTCAAAGTAGTGTTTTAAAATTTTCCTAGCATTGTAAACCTCATGATTTAATGTAGTCGTGTCGAATAGTCACGTATTTTGGTAAAAAGTTCTTTCGAATAAACATTTTGGTAGAAGAGGAAGGATTTTCAAAATTGTGGTATTTGGGACTCAACACTTTTGAAATATTTTAAATTAGTTACAATTCGATTTTCAATTTTCTTGTAAGCATTACTCGAAAATAAATTTTTTAGAGTCATTGTATAGACTTTCTCTTCCAAAACAAAGGACAGTATTTACAAGTTTTGAGCACAACGTGATTCGACTTTTGTTTCAATTTTTTTTTTTAAAAAAAAGCATACGCATAATGAACGTCCTGGACGAAGGACTGGAAGTTGATTTCAGAAAATTTCGTGCTTTACGATATTACCGTTATTCTAAGGATGCTAATTAAACCTTATGTTGATAATTGTGGTATACCGTACAACCGACTATGTGATAACAATAGACGGTACTATCTGCATTAGCATGACGAGCCCTGGCGGATGTAGACATAATATAGGAAGCGGAAGAGGTGAAGTGGTTCGTACGACAACGATTCATGTTACGGTGAAGGAATATCAAGATCAGACGATAACCTATGAAACCTCCTCAGTGACCGAGCCAACGAGCGGAGAAAAGAGACCGAGGACATCTGGAAAATTTTTGGGCGGTGAAGAGATTAAGGTTCTCAAACCCCCACGCTGCTCGAATACGTCATCTTCGCGGTCGAGAATGAGCATCGGAATCCCGGCCAAGACGGTGACTCCCGGTAAGAAGAGAGTGTGCTTCAACTACAACCGTACGGGACATATCCGTGTAAACTGTACCTCCCCACTCTTGACTTGTCATCGGTGCGGGTGTGAAGGCCATCGGGAGAAACATTGTGAGATAATTTCCGAATTGGCAAAGAATGCTACTCTTCGGTGAGCGAGCAAGTGGACGAGAATGACCGAAACCTTATGTCTTCTGTGAAGAGCCTATCATAGGCGAATGAAGATTTTGTGCCGTGTTCTAGTCGTTCTCGCTTTCCAACAATCGTGATTTTGATTGTTTTTCATTTTAATTGCTTTTCGTTTCCAACTCCTGCTGTTTTAAGTTTCGTGGCTGACATGTCTTCTTAATACGGGGACACGTAGTAATCGTGCTCTTCTTAGTATTTCCGATGTTAGGAGACTTTCATTGTTGATGATTCATCTGTGATTCTCTTGACAATTTCAAACTACCATGTTCTACGAACCTACCATCATTCGAACGAATTTCAGAACCGATTTGTTAGACTCTTTGAATTATTGTGGTCTATTCACATCTGAACTTAATCTTTGCAGAATTTTGTTCGAAACTATTTGTTCCCATTCGTATGATTAATATTTCCAATGTGTTATGAACTTGAATACGGTGGGTCGAGCTCGACATGCGATTTTGGTACATCTGAGCCATTTGTGAATTTCCTTAATTCCGTGAGCTTCTACTTCTCCACTCTAACTTCTCGTGTACGCGTATAACTTATTGCCTCAATTGACGTGCCTGATACTTCCTAAGTCCGATCATCGTATTTCTTTTGAACCTTGCATTCGCGCATCGCTCGTGATATTTTGGGGTTGAGCAAGTAGATACTTTTCCTTGGTGGTTCCACCACTCTACTTTAAGTTTCGGACGAAACTTCTTTTAGGGAGGAAGGATGTAATACCCGAGATTTCTGTTATGTAGTTGGAACTTGTGATATTGTAATGATTGTACTTGATTTGAGTATTATTTTCCGTATTTCATAATCCGATGTTGTCGAGCATTTAATTCCGTGATTTGGAATTAAAGATTGTAAATCTGCGCATGTAGCGCACGCTATCAGCTATGTTTAGCGTGCGCTAACGTGGGTTCATAGCGCAGCTACCGAGTGTCCTTAGCGCACGCTATGCACGGTCAAATTGATTGAGACGTGCGGTAGGTGAGAGCTGGCCGGGGACCCCAGCCGGTTGGTGTCGGATGTACCGGACGTCTTTCGGGAAGAGCCGAGTCAACGCCTTAGCGCACGCTACTGGTATATGCGTAGCGCACGCTAAGTGCCGAGTACGCTTTAGTCCAGTTGAGCGTTAGCGCACGCTACGAAAGGTGGTCTAGCGCGCGCTAATAGCCATTTATTATAAATAGGACAAAGATCCTATTCGTGATTTGATTCTCTCTTCTCCCATTACCCGAGTTCCTACACTTAGAACATGTCTTCCTTCATCCTAAACATCTCATATCAACATCCCGATTCGTGATTGAAGATCGTTTATCATTGGAGATTGTTGTTCAAGCTTTCGGTGTCGGATTGCTTCATTTTCCTCCGTGTTCTTTACTACTTGAGGTAGGTGATTCTTCACTAATGTTAGTAATGTTCTTAAAGACGTCCGATCATGCTTAGATAGCCGTTATTTCGTTTATGATCGGTCATCACATGATAGAAGGATACTTTGACGTATCGGCACTATCTATCTTATGAACCTTTGAACCATCTTAGTAGATTGGACTCTAAGCATTTTCAAATCAATTTATGATCGTGTCGGATATTACCCAGTTTCTACGTTGTACACGTTGGAATCATGTGTTTTGGGACTTGGAATAATCGGAACTTAGAATACTTCGAAGATCTTAGAAAAGATATGATATTGAGATGACTATCCGTATATTTGTATTTCACGATCATAAATCTTCCACAAACCTTATTAGCATGATTTGCGAAGATAACTTGTATTATCACGGTAGAATTCATGAGTTCTTCACCATTCAACCCAGTTTGGGTTGTAGTATTCTGCCATGCAATATTAGCGCACGCTAACACATGTGAGTTAACGTGCGCTATCGGGTCGAGACGCCCAAACGCACGTAGCGACGTTATGAGACCAGCCAGCCGATCGCCAGACCGTGGCTAGCGACGCTAGTCTTACACGATAGCGTACGCTAACAAGCTGCTTAGCGCACGTTACGTAGAGTACGTAGCGCACGCTAAGCGATTCAGCAGATTATATTTTATGAACTTTTGACCGTGAATCAAATTGTTAAACATTCATGCGACGTGAGATAAATCCTATATCATTTCTTTTGTTAAGGTTTGGCCTCGTACGTGATTGATTGAGGAGGACGACCGTCGAGGGTTAATTTCCGTGGAAGTATTGTTATTATCTTCAAATCGAGGCAAGTACCTAGATATAAGAATTATAATTAAGTTGAAATCATTGATTCATAAGTATATGAATAATGACATGAATATATGTATATATATTATATATATATATATATGTGGATATTTATGTAGTATTAATTGATAGAGTTGAAGGCACGATGTGCAAAGTCTTGATGAATAACGTGTGAGTTATTGTTTATTCGCGTAGTTGCGCATCGGCGATTAAATTATGTGGATTGATGAACCGATTTGATAATTGTGGAAGCGATTATTTGTGTGTTTGGTATTTGTAATAATGTGAATACTTGTTATGAGAGACGTCATATCCGGTACCTCGAGGGCGGGGCGTGCACTCCGGCTGTTGTATGCCGCAATGAGCGGCTCCATATGATTGGTGAACACCGTGTTACTTAATGCGCGAGCAAGGGGCGGCTCTGTGGGAGTGAACGCCGCGCGGTGACATGTGCAATGGGCGGCCAATATAGTGGAGTGAACGCCGCACAGTGTGTGCAAGGGAGGCGCTGGCAGGCTTATTGGTAACGGATATTTGAGGGATAGCTAAGACCGTTACCAAATGATTTTCAAATTTAAATCCTTGCAACTTGCTTTTAATGTTGGTCTTGATGTAGACCGCGGATTGTGTTTACGGAGTTCGTTCCAACTCGTTTTAAATGTTGGTATCGAGTTAATTAACCAAGGATATTTGACGAGATCTCCAGGTTAATTAACCAGGGTCTTGAGCAGATTTGTCGAATGAGAGGTGTGCCTTTGATTGTACCGTGTTGATTATTCTGTATTGGGTCGAGGACACCGTGAGATGTTGAGATTTGATCTCGTGATGATATTATTTGGATTGGGCCGAGAACCCCGTGAGATGTTGTAATGATTCACTTGTGATAGTGTTTTATCATTTGGGTCGAGGACCCCGAATAACGATGTAATGGTTTTCTTGCAAATTGTTTTCCACATCTCGGGTCAAGGACCCGAGAGCTTTTGAAGTATTTTCTAAAATATATTTCCATCGATTTTCAAAATCCCAAGATGGCCCGAGTCAATATTAATGTGTTCGAACTTTCTTATCAAAACACTTTTCATTTTATTAAAAGGAATTTTCGACTCCTTGGGCTCGTTTAAAGTTTCATTTGTGTTATGTTCTGTACGGAGAATATGACAATGTGATTATCTTTCACCTTGTGTATGTAATACTATTCTGTGTTAGCCACTTGAATGTGTGGGTTGTGTTAAGGTTTCACGACTGTTGAGTTTGTGTTATTATTATTCGTATATCTTGTGTGTTATGTACTTGCACTAGCAAAATTCGGTTGCTAACCCCGAGTTTTCGGGGTGGGTGCTATTATGCGCTCGAGTTTTGGCGGCTCGGGAGCGATCACAGGATTGGCCGGGAAGGAGATGGAGGACAATGATACTAATCACACGAGTTAGAGTCTTTTCTTTTGTTTCATTTTGGTCGGTATTTCTCTGTCGTTCGAGTATTCACCCTTGCATGGGTGTAGTTTTCATTTATTAAATTGAATTGTCGTTCTTTTCTGTGTTCATCTTTATTTTCATCATTGAGATGTAAAGTTCATTTGTTTCTGAATTGTTTAATGACCTTGTCGGTCTGTGTTGTATTTAGATTGCCCCCGGTCGGTCAGTCATTTTGTAGTCTAGTAGAGTTTAGCCTTGTAGATCCTTGTAAGAAGGGCCTACGGCGTGTAACATTTCCGGATGTATTCTGGGGGTGTTACAACTTACACCTCATTTTTCAAAATAAAAACACACAACACAAATTACAACACACACTAATCTTTCAAAAACACCAAACTATGGATCCAAGGAGAGGTAAAAAAAACTTTCACCTCACATCAAGGTCGGTCTCAACCATCCCCGAATCAACCAAAACAAACTCCGTTAGGATTTAGCCAATTTTATTCTCAACCATCCCCGAATCAATTTTATGTTCCACAACCCCAATCTCCACAAATTTTTCAATATAATATGGGTTCTCCTCAATTGAATCCACAACACTACAACATCACTGCTACAAGCGAGTTTTCCCCGTTCGAAAACCTTAGTCAAGACGTAGAGTACGTACCCGAAACACAACCACTACCAAACGAAGAAGACGAAGATGAGGAAATTCAAGAAGTCGATCCGAGAGGGAAGAAAAAAGCTTTCGCCGGGAGGAGGCCCCGTGAAGTTTGGACGCCGGCACAAGAGGAGGCTTTGGCGAAAGCATGGGTTCAAATCTCCGAATGTGGTGTTGTCGGTAATGAACAAAAGTCCGATGGTTTTTGGAAACGGATTCTCGAGCATTACGAGGCAACTTTGGGTTCGAGTTCACGAACATTTCATGCGTTGAATACCAAGTGGAGAGCAATGAACACGGCCATGGGTATTTTCAACGGCTACTACCTCCAAACGCTACAATTATATAATCTATACTTTATTATTTACAATTACATTATTTTGTTTTTAGCTATACTTTTTTATTTTACGTAATCTGTACTTTTTATTTACAATTACATTATTTCGTATATAATGTAGAAACGTGCTAAGGCTAGTGGGTGCAACGACTTGGACGTGGTGAGGCAAGCTGAAATAGATTTTTATACAGCAAGAAAAAGACAATTTACTCATACCAGAGCGTGGGAGATTGTCAGAGGTCATGAGAAATGGTTGGAGCAAGAATGTTTTCAAGATATTGCCGGTGCTGCAAAAAGGAGGTCGGGAGAGTATGACTCGGCAAGCAACACCATTCCCGACATGAATGAAGACCCCACCCCTCCAATTGAATCAAGAAAAATGAAAAAGAAGCAAGCTGCATCCTCCTCGTCGATCTCAAGCGTTGCGGATGAAATCAATGCCTACACACAAAAGAAGACACAATATTTGGAAGAAAAACGCGAGATGGCGAAACAATTGTTGGCTACACAACTCGAGGGGGCGAAGTTCAAGAATACACAACGGGAGTTGAAGTTTTTTTTGGAGCCGCATGATCACATTCGCGATCCCGCTATGTTGGAATTAGTTCTTACCCAGAAACGTGAACTTGCGGCCAAACACGGATGGGTTTGCAATTTTTAAATTATAGTTTCAAGTTATTTTAATTTCAACTTATGTAATGTTTTTTTTTAAGTTGTAGTTTCAATTTTTAAGTTGTAGTTTTTTTAAGTATTATGTAATGTTTTTTATTTTTAATGAAATGGTATGTTTTTATTTTAAATATTGTATGTGATTTTATGTATTTAAAAAAAAATGAATTCGGGTACTAGGGTACCACTCCCACTAGTTAGGGTAGTGTTAGGGTAGTATTGTAGTAGTTTTGAGTTGGAAGGTTTTTATTGAATAGAGGTGATGTGGCACCCCTAGGGTATTAGGGTATTAGGGTTCCATTCCTCCCTCCCTAATATGTTGAAGTAAAAGCAAATAAGATAAGAATTAGGACAGAAGAATTAGGACAGAAGATAAGAATTAGGACAGAAGATATATTTACTCTCATTGATATCTATTACGGAACATTCTAACAGGCTAGTTGACAAGTCCATTAACATGTAAGTTAAGACATATATATGTATTTACTTTAACACAGTAATAATTTTTTGAATAATTTTTAGCATTTTAAAATACTACTCCCAAAAATATATTCATTTTAATTTTTACTGGTCAAAATTTATAAATTTTGACCATAATTTGCGATCAATATATACAAAAACTATATAATGTAAGTATTACTTTGGTTTATCTTAATGTGTGTTTTTAAAATATCTTTTTATAATTTTTATTTATATTTAAATAAAATTGTCAATGGTAAAAGTGTACTTGAAGAGGCCGATCAAAATCAAGAAGAGTATAATTTTAGTAAACGAATAAAGTATTAAATAAGAATCTGTGTTTGATAATATAGTGGATGCTATTTTTAATTTTGAAGCAGTATTATAAAATTAACTATTAGAGTAGATTGATAAAAACTACCAAATTTAGCATAAAATATATAAATATGCATGAAGAGATTATGAACTACAACATATATAAATATAAATGAAAAAGGTATTACTTTTTATTTATTTTAACAATTAGTTCGTGCTGAATATGTATATCAAACTGTTACTTCTAGCAACTACTAGTTGTCAGCTAATAATTATTTAATAACTGATAGCTACTGCAACAACTAACAACCAATATTTAAGTGTACCGAACAAATTCAATGATTAAGTCTAGTTATTAACTCAACTCTATAGAAAACAAAACAATAATGATAAAAAAGCAAATTAAGAAATAGAATAAAAGATCCAAATAAAAAGTGGCTTATTAGAGTGCCTTCAATTATCTAACTAATATGATAACATAATCATTTTTATTAATATTTATATCAATCTTTCTTATATAATTGTACTAAGTTTGGTGTCGCACCAATTTTGATTTAACACCATATTAATATTCAAATACATTAAATTTTAAATTATAATTGTTCACATTAATTATTAATTATATATACTGCTACTTTTCTTAAATTAAATGAAAAATTCTAATTAATTACATTCCAAATTCATTGAACGTTAACGCATTGCTTTTAACAATTTATGTCAAATCAAAAAATAAAAATAATTCTAATTTATTAACAATATACTTAATTATTTATCTCTAATATATAACTTTAATACTAGTTTATAATTGTACTATATTTTTTTTTGAAAAGTCAAAATTAGTTGTTAGTACACCAAACTCTTAATTACTCCAAGCCACCTTATAACTCCCATAAACTCCAATTCGTTCCCAATGAGATCGAACCTGGGTCTCCTATATAAATGAGGAGCCCAGTGGCCAGGTGGGCTAAGCCACCTAGTTATATAATTGTACTATGTTTAGTATCACATCAATCTTGTTGTAACACCATATTAATATTCAAAATATTAAATATTAAATTACAATAATTTATATTAATTATTAGTTATATATACACATATTTTCTTAAATTAAATAATAAATTGATAACTGATTACATCCCAAATTCATTGGATGTTAATGCATTAAATTTTAACTACTTATATCAAATCAGAAAAACAAATAAAATTCAAATTTATTAATAATATTCTCAATGACTTATCTCTAATATATAATTTAATGTATATATAATTATAGTGATAGTGTCACATATTTGGTGTACCGATATGTAATCTTATAAATTATATTAAATAAAAATTATGACATACCCTTTCACTTTCTAAAGCTGGGATGCATGAATAATAATAATAATAATAAAGAATAATGAAGAATAATCCTACAAATATTACTCAGCAATTTTTTTCAAACCCTTTAGTTTATGAATTACCCTATAAATTTATAGTTTATTTACTTAATTTATGTGAAAGTCTAACATACGATATGCATAGTAGTAGTAGTAGTTGTTGTAATATCAAGAATACTCTTATACATCGTATTTTGGAACCCCCATTATTCATGAACTATCTTTTCGGTTTTTATAAATGAAAATGCATTAATAATAATAATATAATAATAATAATCAAGATACTTATTTATTCTCAATAGAACTTATATAATAAAAACTGACAATGTATGAATCACGCATTCAATATATATTATTTCATTCTTGAAGTACCAAATGCAATATTATATAAAAAAACTTATTCTTCATGAAAATATTTTTAAAAAATTCCAAAAATATATATAGCACATGTGTTACATCCATGTGCACATAGTCTAGTAACTAATAATGTTAGTAAAATTCCATCCCAATGGTATAAACAAGTATGAAGGCGCCCGCTGCGTTGCAGCGGGAATTTTCGAGAAATTTTTGCAATAATCATTTATGAATAATGTTTGGAAAGGGCTCTTCGTTGTGAGATCATGGTATGTTTTTTAACGACACGTGTTGTATTTGTTTGCAATAAATATTGTGTCAAGCTATATTTGTAGTTATCATATTTGGTCGGGCACCATTGTATAGCGGCGGGGTTAATTTCAACACTTTTTATGAAATTATACGTACGTCAAAACCATATCAAGATTGAGCTTGTTTTGTTCGTTATCGAAAGACCTTTTTCTTAGTATTTTTTTTATATATGGGCTCTTCGCTAGGTATTTATTATATATTTGGGAAATAAAGTTTGTTATATAAAAAAATCTTAAATATTAAAAGGTTCAATGATTGTTTTGTAATTTCTTATTTATTTATCTGTTTTATTTTATTTATTTATTTATTTTTAATATTTTTTTTAATATTGGCTCTTCGCTAGGTGGGGCTAGGTATTTATGCAACCGCCCTTTTTTCGTTTTTTAATTCATAGGCTTTTCTTTTATTAGGGGTACATCAAACTACTACACAGGTCCTCCTTTTCTTTAAATGATAAACTATATTTAATGGCGAAATGAATTTTTTATCTATGCACGGAAACCTATTTCCCCTCCTATATTATTTAGAGAGAATAAGCTGACAAAATAGATATTTTTTGATTTTCTACTTAATATACACGTACATATAATAGTTGTTGATTGATACGTTAAATTTTGGAAGTGTTTGAGTGTTACTTTTCTAATAGAGAGAATATTTTACTACTCAAAATAGAACAATGTCTTGCAAAGTAATTTAAATTTTAATGTTTCCTATTAAAGTAGTTTTTCTTATTTATATATCCGGTTGCTTTTTGTAAGTAAAATATTATTCAGTCAAAATAGTAACACACAACACATGTAAAAAGTTGTTATTTTTAATGTAACAAAAAGTTACTCTATTTACTCCTTTATATATTATTCACTACCTACACTACATTTATTTAGTCAAGTCGAAACCCTATGGCTTCTCCCATAGTACACAAAGACATCACAATATTTAATTATATGCTCATTTTTCTATATAGAGAGAATATATATAAAAAAGTAAAAAAACGACCGGAGGTGCATAGAATATAAAGAAAGAAAAAAACCAAAGAAAAAAAAGGGGGGGAATTTTGAGAGAATATATAAAAAAAAGGAAAAAAAGTAAAAACCGACTAGGACATAGGATATAAAAAAGAAAAAACCAAAGAAAAAAAAAAGGGGGAATTTTTTAATCGTGATTTTTCGAAACTGCTTTTGCTTTTTTTTTTCTTTGTGGTTTTTCTGCACATCCTCACCTAGACCATCTTCAATGATCATTCTCTCTTTGTATTTTTATTTTATGTGTTAGTATTATTTTATAATATTTATAGATCTGTCGGCAAGCCTTTATATAGATAGAAACAAAGGAAAAAAAAAAAAGGAGGGGGAGGAATTTTTTAATGGGCACGCAACCCTATTCCCACCCCTTTAGTATATAGTAGGAATAAATGTTAGCCTTCCTTTAACTAATAACCAAATTATCTATTTTATCTTCAGTACATAATTCTAGTAGTTTTGGTGTCATATGTATTTCGATGTAGCACCATATTACTGTTTAAAAATATATTCAATTAAATAATAATAGTACATGTTCATATATATAATTATGATATCTTTAATATATAATAATAATTCATTATTTGGATGTCCAAGTATAATGTCCAAACTTATACAATATATATAATTTTGTGTGAGTACATGTTACTATCAATATCGGACTTTAGCCGACGATAACAAAGATGTTATTTATGTGAGAAAGAATATGATTCTATTGAGCATTTATTTTTTCAGTGTGAAAATGTAATATACTGGATTTTCGGTATAAATTTTTCGCGTTATTCTATCTGAAATATATTGGATAACATAGTGTCTATACATTCTGGATAAAATAACTTGAGAACTGAGACAGTTGTATTTGTATGATTTACGTAATTGGTTGACAATTATATTTGAGAATATCGTGTATCAGGTTGTTTTGATTTTGATATATGATTTATTGTATGAGAATATTTTTGGGACGAGTATGCGTATACGGTATGATGAGACGACAGGCAGGAGCAAATATAAATGGCTAAGTATAGAAGCCACAACGTACGTTAAGCAGAGAAGCTTGCGTAGGTTAAGATGTAAGTATAACGTACATTACGTAGCATGTGTTACGTACGTTATGAGAGGAATCGGACATGATCCAGAATTTGATCGACGAGTGGGGCCTGGTGTCGGCAACTTCCGGCGCGGATGTGGACAAGAGAGTCAACGAAGGAGTTAACGTACGCTATGTTGTTGGTATTACGTACGTTAACAATATAAGATATTTACGGACGTTATGCAAGTTGTGCTACGTACATAATGGTATCAATTGATAAGAGCAGTAACTTCTGGATTGAGGATAACGTATGTTATTGTTATGTTATTACGTACGTTAATGGTGTGTTGCGTACGTAACTAGTTGGGCATTACGTACGTAATTGAGTTATTATTGCAAGTCAACACCTGTACGCTATGGAATGGTCCTTACGTACGTAGTCATGGAATGGAAATGAGGCAATGACCTCTGGACCAGTATTACGTACGCTATCAAGGACGGGTAACGTACGTAAGAGTTGTTACGTACGTTAGGTATTCTGTGTAACGTACGTAATGATTGGAAGTCTATATATATGAGAGATGTCCGTCACTTTGATATTTTCAGATCTTCACTTCGTTTTTTTCGTCCTTCAACCCTCCAAGATAAATTTTGGCTCTTCTAAATCGATTAGGAGCTTGAGGACAAGGATTTGGAGCTTGAGATATGGAGTTATTGTTGATTTTTCGATTGTGTTGCTCGTCTTCAAGAGGTATGTTGGTTTATCCCGTCCTTTGCCTTTTACTTCGTATGATGATAGATTACGGAAGTATTGTTAATATTATTGGGGTTTCATGCAGTTCTTGTTGAGAAAATGATGATATATTGATATATGTTGGACTATGAGTTAAGATGGTGGTTTAGATGCTAAAACACATATTGGATTATGTTATTTTGATGAATATGAACAAAGTAATGTTAAATTATGGGTGAACTCATGTTCTTGAATAAGTTCTTAGTGTATATGATATGATTAAGATGATTATATGTTGAAGTGTTAGAGGAAATAAGATTTGAACATTTTTTGGAAAGTCTCGTGTATAAGGTTCGACTTTGAAAAATTACCATGGATTCTTGAAAACGTAAAACTTTTGAAACATAACAGTATGATAGAGAATCGAGTTAGCTTTCTAATGGTTCAAACGGTGAGTTAATCGGAGTTCGGATGAGTGAGTTCTGGCCACAATGGTAAAAACTATACTGCCTGTATTCAGAGCACATGTTACGTACGTTATGATTGGGTTACGTACGTTAACATGCCTGGAAGTATAAATATGTTAAAAGAATTGGGAATTTCACTTCACAACCCTTCCTACCCGATCCCATTTCATCCCAAGGCACCCAAACTCAATTTTTAACCCCTAAATCTAAGATTTTGAGTTGGTTTATCAAGTGTTAACATCTAGAAAAGAACTTGGATCAAGGATTCTAACACCATTCATGATTCTTTTGCCGGATTGAGGTAATTGGTTTGAAATTCCACATTTTTGAATGTTTAAATATGTCTTGGTATATTGGGGTTGTTTAGTTTGTATCGATGACTAGAATCGTATAACGATGAAGGATATTATGGTTGTGATGGCGTTCTTCGTGTTCTTGATGTAGTTGGTGTTTATTAATTGATGATTCGAATATACCTTTGAATTATACCTTCAAGGTGAATGATTAAAGATTTGAGAGAGATATTCATTGGAATATTTTGGTTAAGTTTGTATATTCGGTTTATTGAATTGATATATGGGTTTTGCGAAATTATGGGAAAATTAGAAGAAGTGTATGTTAAATAAATCGTGGGATTATTCTTGTTAATTGGTCGTAGTAATTCGGATGTTGTTGTTTAAATTCGGTATTGATATATTCGAGGATACTGATTTCATGATTATTGATATTTGGATATATTGATATTGTTTAGGTCGTGATTGAAGAACTACCAAGTTGGAGTACTTGTGTACCCGAATTGACTTGTTGGCGTATCAGTATTTGAGGCAAGTTATACTTATTCAGTTCATAATATTTAATGAATGGTATTGATTTTATTTCATTTATGTTGGCCACTTAAGTATACTGGATACAGTTTGGAAAAGTAGTTTAAACAACAAACTGTACGGAATCTAAATCTGAGTGCGTAGCGGAAGTCTTGGATACAGTTAGTTGCCGTGGATACAACAACGACGTATTTGGTGTATACTTAATATATCACAGTAATTTCAAACAGTAAAAGCAGAAAGTAAATAACACAGTTATTTAAGTGGTTCGAGGTAAACCCCTCTACGTCCACTGGTCCTCCACACAGGAGTAAAAAGTTTATTATATAATTACTGCGTACACAACTACGTAATTATAAACAAACCTATCCTTGTATCGTTCACACAGATTGATACAAAGAACGTCGCTTTCAACCGTTCACACAGATTGGTTAAAGCTTCCTTCTTGACTAACTTCTTCACACACAGTTCCAAAGCTTCGTCCTTATTCGTCCCACACAGGTCAGAATAACTTGTTGAGTTCACACAGAGCTCGGTTTTTACACGAGGTAAAATGTAGGTAACTGTAAGAACAAAGACTTTGAAGTTCTTGAGTGATGATAATGTTCTTGATGTTTAAGCACCTTGTATATCTCTTTCGTTCTAACTTGCGTATGCTTGGGAGATATGTTTGCTCGATGATTACTTTGATAGCTTTGAGAGTTGGGTTACTTCAAGATTTCGTGTGTAACTTCAAGTATCGATCTTCAATGTCTTCAAGGATATATATAGCCTCCAAGAAAGTATCCGTTGAGATGTCCGTTTGAATAAGATTTCCTTCAACGGAATATGACATGATCCGATTTCGCGGGATTCTCAAGATTCGAAGACGGCAGATTTAAATACTTTATCCTTGAGTATTTAAATACTTCTTTGTTCAACGGAACTTGACTTGTGTTCTTTCTTGTCCTTTTGCGAACTGTATGGAAGATGACTGTATTAGGGCATCGAGACAGTTTCCATACTTGGTCTTCTTACAAGTCTTCTTGCTGTACTGACGAGCTTCATTTATGCTGATTCGAGGCAGGTCTTCGATATAGGATAAAGCCTTGAGCCTCGATACAGTTTCCTTTACTGTATTTGGCATATATGTCAAAACCTTCTTAATAACAAATAACAATCGATACAGGGATCGGGTATCCCGGCTGATTCGATACAGGGTGATTGTTTTTCCCAACAATTTATAATTCCTATAGCAATGATATTATAAATGTAAATTGCAACGCCCCCAAATCCCATTGGGTTATTACAGTGCCGCGGACCCCACACCAGGAGATCCACCAGGTGAACACGACTGAAACACAACAAACTGACCAAAAGGGGAAATTACAGTCCCTACTATGATATCGGACATAATATTCCGATATAGAATTTCAATGACACTAATAGGCCTACATAGCCAAAATAAAAATACCACAACATCCAAGAGCCTCGCTCGGATAATACAAAAATGACAACAACTGACAAAACTGGAGTACTCCAAACTGTCTGACCGACATGAACACCGGCAACACGGGACTAGTATCGCTCGAATGCCTCGTCGCTATTGTCATGCCCCTGTGTCTCAACTCTCTCCTCGCAAACACCTGAAACATGAGAACATGTTCCGCCCCCACGGGGACAGTCATCCAAATAATGAATATCAAATACATGTACAACATGATATGCATCCAAAGGCAGAATAAAATGGTACAACTATGGTAATACGAGATGCTCGCAAACCAAAGTAAGAACCGAGCATTCGTGAAACACTATGCCCACGGCATACGATCAGTACCTGCTCAACAGGTTAGAACACAAGTGCCCAACGGCGAATCATCAACATAGAACACAACAATGAATTACCTGAAGGTAAACCAAACCAGAGCTGAAACAATTACGAATCACAATGCCCGAAGGCTCCAACGGAAATACCAAAACATCACGATGGCCTGAAAGCCCTCAACCGAAGCTGCCAAAATATCACGATGGCCTGAAAGCCACTCAGCCAAAGCTGCTAAAATACCACGATGGCCTGAAAGCCACTCAGCCAAAGCTTCCAATCATCACAATGGCCCGAAGCCAAGACAGCCCGAAGCTGTATCACATGAGGTCCGAAGCCACGGCACGAAGCCGTATCACAATGAGGCCATCCAATGACCATGACCTGCTGAATTGAAGGTGCTGGGAAACCAACTGCGAATGTTCAAGCCTCAAACTTACCCATAATGAGATCATCAATATGATCGTGACCTACTGAACTGTAGGTGTTGGGAAACCAACCGCGAAGGTTCAAGCCCCAAACTTACCCATCGAGCACTAGCCGAGACTAGCCTCTAAAACATAATTAATCACAAACGGCGAAGATCCCAAGATTACTGAACTCACAAGAATAATAGTGTAATACCCGTAATTTCGATTTCCGGTAATTTCTTTTTTTTCGACGAAAGTCCATTTTGACGACTTGCTCATGCCCATTTCGTCATTCCGAGAATGATTAATTCTGAACTTGTTGTCATCCGAGTTCGTTTCAGTGTTGTTTTGTTGAGTTCCGTGCTTTTTGGCGATTTTTCCGCACTTGAGTTCGATTCTTGCGAATCTCGTTCGAAACTGCTGTTTCGAGTTTCTCGTAAGTCTGTTTAACTTTGTTAGACGTGTTGTGAACTTTGGTTTGGTTATTCGATCACGTATCGTGATTTTCGGGCGTTTTGGGCCATTTTGTAATTTACCCAAAGTTGTGGGTATCCTCATTCGTATTTGTTGTTTTGACCCTTTTCATAGTCGCGTGCGATTAATTGTTGCATGGTATTTCTTTTTGGATCGATTTTTTTGTCCAAGAGCATTTCGTCGTGTTCGTTTCGTGCGTTTTCGGGAATTCGAGTCGTCGAGTCTCGGCGGCTAGGCACTGGCCGGCCACGTGCGGTAGGGACCTGCCAGGCGCGCACGAGCGTGGCGCACGAGCTGCGCGCACGATCTGGTGCTCGTGCGGCCCTGGCTGCACACACACGAGCGAGTGCTCGTGCCCAGTGCTCGTGCGTCCCGGCAGTTGCTGGCAGTGGACGCGCACGACCCGACGCATAACCGGCCGCTCGTGCGTGCCTGTTCATGCGTCCTGGACAGTATTAATAATGGTCGGGCAGGTCATTTCTTCACCCGTTTTTCACTTCGTTTATTTTCCTTCCACGGCTGGAAGCTTGGAGAGGTCGAAGACATGATGTTGTTCTTCTAATCCACGAAGTTCTTGAGTTTCTAACATCAATCAATCATTCCATAACCTCCTCCGATCGACCGAATCAAGGTTAGATTTTCTACAAATCTAGTTTTGGGGAAATTGGGTATTTTGTTAGATTTCGTCCGTTTAATCCGACTTAACTTAGGATTGTGATGGATTGATGATTATTTAGATGTATTATATCATTTCCCTTGTTATTCCATGGTTGGATTGTATCGATTCGTTTTTTTGGTCAAGTTCTTGATCGACGCCTTGAAGGTGTCCGGTAGAATTTCGTAGAGGGGTTTTCGGACGTTCTACAATTATTCCTCCTCGTATGATCATTGATTTATTAATTATATGTTGTTAGGGTCGAGTTTCTTGCGAAGAAACCGAGTTGAACCCTTCCGTTCATTGTCGTCTTCCTTTTCGATAGCATCGGGCGTTTCGAAGCTTCCCGGTTGAGCCGTGTTCGTCGGAATACTTGCGTGCCGATTTTAAGGCAAGTACCTTGTCCATATAATTCTTGTTTTGTGGATATGATAATGAGTGATCGTCTAAATGTGGTTGTTTGGTCGTTTGAATTGAACTTTCGAAAGATTCGGTTTAGCCTTGTTAAAGGCTTGCTTTCAAAACGCGTGTGCTTTGTGGACATTGTGTTCGTGGATGGTTACGTGAATTACTATGAATACACTTGGTGTTGTCGTTGTGCTTTGATAATATATATGCATATATTATCTCATATCGGTGCGTTGTGATTTGACCACTGCGTCGTGCATTGTGTTTGTTGCCATTGAGTAAATTACTTGGATATTATTGATGTGATATGTTATTTGTGTGAATGTGTGGATATGGTTGAAGGTCTGCGGTGACACATGGCACGTGATCATGTGGTCAGGATACAACAAGTGATTGATCCAACCATGTGAGCCTGAGATAATCTACGGTGACACATGGCTTGTGATCATGTGGTCAGGATGCAACAAGTGATTGATCTAACCGTGAGATATGGTGTGTGAATTGTTTAGCTAGCCAGCTCGGGAGGGTCCTTTGAGGCCTCGAGTGGGATTTGTGGCTTCGTCCCGGTCCTAGGCGATGCATGTGTGTGATTTGTTTCGCTAGCCAGCTCGGGAGGGTCCTTCGAGGCCTCGGGTGGGATTTGTGGCTTCGTCCCGGTCCTAGGCGATGCACGTGCGCAATTATGTTTTGCTGATTTTATGTTCGTCGAGGACACGTGATGTTGGGCTCTGGCCCTGTGAACTGTTGTCGGTTTTCTATTTGCGAAAACAAAACCTTTGGGCTGTGACCCCTGTTGATTTTGGAAAGAGAAGGATTCGGTAATCCTAAATTGTTTTCTATTAAAACTCCCGATGGCATTTTAAACTGTTTTATAAATCGTTTCCCGTGATTGGTGATCTTTCGGTTTTGGAATGTTTTACCTAAACTCTTACCTCGGGAAGTATTTTCGTTATGTTTAAATCTTTGAGGATTCGTGATTATTATTGTTCTTGGAACTTGTATTGTATGGCTCGTATTTGCACTTTGTTCTTGCACTAGCAAAACAGTGGAGTTTTGCTAACCCCCGAGTATTCGGGGGGTGGATGTCTGTTTTTGCATTCAGGTTTGGGAGCAGAACACAGGGTCGGCACGAAGGATGATGAAAGATGAACGATACTAATCACATGAGAATCCGTATGATGTCTTTGGTTTAGTTATAGTTTATTTTTCCGCTGCAGTATTCTTTCCCGTTGTACGGGAGTGTGTTGTATTTGACCCCTGCGTGGGCATGTAATGAGTTTGAGTTGTATGTATTTACTGAAAGACCAAATCGGTCTACTGAGTCATTTTAGCCTTAAAGGCATTGTTGAGACGTTCTATGTTGTTACCAGCCTGGTAGATCCTTGAGGAAAGGTTCTACGGCGTGTAATATCCCTGAGCGGATTGGGGGTGTTACATAAATGGTATCAGAGATTAGGTTACGGAAACCTAGGCTGTCGGGTCAAGTGGTGTCTGTTGAGTTTTGTCTCGTCGGATTTTGTCTGACTGAGTCGTGTCGCGACGCGTCGTATGAGTTTGTTGGTCGTGATTAGTATCGTGGGCGATCATCATCTTCGTGCGACCTGTGGATGTAAGTCTCCCTTCTTTGCATTGTGCCTCGTGTGAGACGAGCTATTTTTATGATTATTTGGTAAGTGACGGAATCCTCTTATGGATTTTGATTTCTTGATATGTGGTTATTTGACCCTCATATTTCGTTCATATGAGGAGTAGTGTTGCTTGATTGTGCATGTTGAACTGCATTTCTTTTATCCGCTGCGTGAGTTCTTTTGTAATGACTTTCGGTATTTTACTGACTGAGTTTTATTTCGAAAACCGATTCCCTTGACCGAGTTTTTGGCATTATGGCCTTGATCGTTTTGGCGAAATTCTTATGACGGTATTTAGTATTTTGTAAATGGCTTTCGTGAGTTTTTGAAATATTACCGTCATCGGCCTTTTTGGCATTTTTGTAAATGGTTTTATCCTGGTGGGTTCCGGCGCGGGACCCACGGCGCTATAATGTTCCGTGTAATTACCTGAAATTTTTGGGCATTCTAGCCCATTGAATTATCTTTGAAAACCTTGAGTATCTTAGAAAATAAATTTCGAGACGTACTTTTAAAATGAATTATTTTCTCGTGGTACAACCAATGTGCCACAATATGTTTCAAAATTCTTCTACCTCGAGGACCAAAATGTTTTGAGATATTTCAATGTTTTAGAAACACTTTTACTTAGACCCGAGGGTCGAATATTCTGAAAGTTTTTCACTAAGAGAAGGTGTCCTCATTTTTGTTCAAACGCAAGATGATTTTCAAAGTCTCGAAAATGATGTTTGTTCAACTTTTTGTAAAATGATACTCAAGATCAATTGGTGTTTCCAAACTTTTTTCAAAAGGTGGTTTTCGTTTTTAAAACCCATCATTTCCTGCTTGTGGTCGGAGAATGTGTGTATGATGTTGGTATTGTTGTTAGGGTGTTAGCCCTCCGAATTATGATCGAATTGGTGGCATGAACGTCGAGGGGTTGCCACGTATTTGTTGTACTAGCCCTCTGTGAGAGGTGTGAACTGGTGTTTACTGTTTATCGCCTCGTGGTGATTTGCGTGTTGGCGCACGAGTTGTTAAAGCTTGGATTTTTGTGCGTTTATGCACATGGGTGATTGTTTCATGATGTTTGTAATTATGTGCTGGTTATTGTTCGGGCCGTTAAGATCGCCGAATGATACCGTCGTTGCTGTAGTGTTTGTGTGTGTATTACTTTACGATGGTAATCGTTGTATATGATATGTGTTATGATTCCTTGTTGTGCTGAGTTGGCATCTCCGCTATGTTGTTTTGCGACATTATGCCCCATTGTATCTAGCATTTGTATTTTCGGTATGCCGAGCCGAGGCGTTTCAACCGTGATGTGCCGGGGCATGCACGTGTAAATTGTCCTTCTCGTCGGTAACACATTTCAAGTGTGGACTCGAGGGACACCGAATTCAGTTTTGCGAATTGGCTACCGAGACTTTCAGAGTTCGCGCTTCAGCGCATTTATCAGAATCGACTTTGAGAGGCCTTTGAAGGATGTTTCTGTCGGTTGCTTGTTGTGTTGTCGCCTTGATTTCGTTGTTGTGAGTTTCGGGGACGACACTTCTTTTAGAAGAGGTCGAATATAATACCCGTATTATTTTTGGCTTCTGCATTTCCTCTTTCTCAAGTCTATCGACTCGCTCGTGTTCGTTGATACTTTCTGAACTTGTTCTGCATTCCGGTTTCATCGTTCGAACGAACTGTGATCTTGTTTTGGGTCGATATGATTATCACTGTGACTTTTCCGAGTTCGGTTCGATTCTTGTGAACCTTGTTTGGAAGTAACATCTTTTGGTTCTATTAGTTCTTTTATTCGAAGTGGATCGGATTTTGAACTTCTGTATTTTCGACTCTGTCGACTCGTTTATGTTCGTTGACATTTTCTGAGCTTGTCCTGCCCCTTAAAGGCATTGTTGAGACGTTCTATGTTGTTACCAGCCTGGTAGATCCTTGAGGAAAGGTTCTTCGGCGTGTAATATCCCTGAGCGGATTGGGGGTGTTACAAATAGGGTGCTGCCTTGAGTCGGCCAACACGACAACAATAACTCACGGATGGGCACCATCCTCGGCGGTCCCAATTCAAATACCTCGACTGCCTTGGAATGACCAATCGATCACAACGACTCAACAGATAGGAACTATCCTCGACAGTCCCAATTCAATACCTCGATTGTCTTAGAACAACCAATCAATAATAACGACTCAACGGATGGGAACTATCCCCGACAGTCCCAATTCAATACCTCAATTGTTTTAGAACGACCGATCGATAACAACGACTCAACGGATGGGAAATGTCTTCGACAGTCCCGATTCAATACATCGATTACCTTAGAACGGCCAATCGATAACAACGATACAACAGATGGGAAATGTCTTCGACAGTCCCAATTCAATACACCGATTACCTTAAAACGGCCAATCGATAACAATGATACAACGGATGGGAAATGTCTTCGACAGTCCCAATTCAATACATCGATGACCTTAGAACGGCCAATCGATAACAACGATACAACGAATGCCTCGACACCTAAAATCGGTTACCGACGAAGGAGATGATAATAGTACATGTCAATATCTTCAACCGGCCAATGCAACATCAATAGAAAAACACCATCATCGAACAATGATCACAACAATGTCTTAAATCGACATAAATACCAACAACAACAATCGATACATTGATACTGCGAACCGGCTATCGACAATAACACCAACAACGAGTATCTCAATGCCTTGAACGGCTTTTGCCGAACAACAATAACATTTGGCATAATTTGCCGAAGAGTATCGTGTCAAACAATCCTCTTATATCAACAAAGTCATAAAGAAACTAAGTCTCGAAATGATACACACATTCATACATATACATGATAACATTAATCTCATTGACTAGTACAAGTATAAAACTTGCCTCAAACCAAAGGCGACAAAATCCTCCAACGAACGACGAATGGCGTCCTCCAACAATCACAAGCAATCGAACAACCTTGAATGAAATACAATTCATTCAATAACACGATAGAAATGGAAAACAGCACAAAAGACAACCTCAATTCAACATGAATCGATCAAACCACACAAACGAATAACATAGTCTCCAACTATGAATTCTAACGTCCTCCAACACCTCAATGATCAATTAACATGATCATTATGTTCTTAACCCTTGTGAAAAATAATTCAACAAGGATTATCAAGAACAACATCAAATCAATCATCTCAAAATGATAATATCACCAATATCATCATCAATACATCAAGAACATCATCATCACAACAAACATGATGTCTCCACCAAAATCAATCACCAATTCCTCAAGAATTTTGGATTAATCAACAAGATTAACTTAACCAATTCAAAATTATGATAATCACCTCATAATTCATCATAAATCCTTACTAAAACGGTTATAATCCCTCAAGAACACAACCAACAATAATAATCATCTCAAGGCTTTGTTAATCATCTAAAAATCTTAACATAACTCTTCCTAGACATGGTTAAAATCTCCAAGTATTCTTAAACATCAAGAACACAATAAAACTCAAGCTATATCCTCATGTTCTTCATCATAAGTTCATCAAAACTATGAAGAAACATACTATCCTCCAACAAATCATCATTACACGAGCTACACGACAACAACATCAACATAATCTTGAGTTAAACACAAGATTAACCAACATACCTCTAGAAAAAATGAAGAACAACCTCAAACCATCAAGAATCCACTCCAATCTTCAAGTTCCTAAGCTCCAATCCAAGTTATGAAGCTCCAAATCAAGTTGGAAGAGGCTGAGGATCAAGAACAAGTCTAGAGGGACGATTCTAGGGAGAGGAAATCAGTTTTGGTTCGTGAAGAAATGAAATACGAAACCAAGATATATAATCTGACAAGCTCATTACGGCCGCTATGGCACCACCTTAACGTACGTTAACCAAAACTCACCGCCTCAAAATGGAGTACCCATTACATATGTTAACCAAATTACGTACGTAACAAACCTCACCATTACGTACGTTAACCTCAAGGTATAGCGTACGTAATGTGCATTGACCTGCCTGTCCCAATCGAACTCCGCGAATCCAGTCTGGATCGTCCCCACACGCCGAAAGTCAGATGCGATCTGATCCCCATCGTTACGTACGTAACCCTCTAGGTTTAATGTACGTAAACCTCATCTCATAGCCTACGTAATGTTAAACATATAGCGTACGTTGTGGCTAGTATACTTAACCAAAATTCCAAACTCACCAAGAAACATCCAAACGACGAAACAAAACCGACGACAAGTATAAATATTTCGATTCCAAAATATCCCAATACAATATACATTGCATCAGTCAAATACAACAACACTTGTACAATTACAAATGAATATGTACAACACAACAGTGAAATGAAAAAAAATTACCCCCGGATATTACATACTCCCTCCCTTAAAAGGAGTTTCGTCCCCGAAACTAAGGGTACACAACTCGGGATATGAACTATCCATCGGGATCTGGAAAACAAGACCTCCAGGAATACTCCTCAAAGCGAATCACTTCGCCTAAGTAACTGGGCCAACCTCCTGGGTCCCCGCGCCTCCTTTGTCTGAACACGGCGAAAGTCAAGTGATAAAAACACTCAACTAAGTGCGAGATCAGTTTAGTCATGACTCCTCCGCTAGAGACCACCCAGGAAGTCGTACCAACCGCATGACTCGTAACACCGACGTACACACCCCGCAGAAGCCGCCCATTGTACATGTCTACAATCATCGGTGTACACTTCCCCGTTCTTGTCGGCATCGGATGCCCATGCAAACACTGACTCACGCCACGCAAAGATAATGACAACACAAACATAGTCCTCAGGACCATATCAATCGCGCGCCCAAGTCCTCACGACTTGACGTCTCGAATAATGATGAACAATTACCCAGATTATCACAAAATCTCGGGCACAATACCAAAAGGAAAGAAAATCACATCAAATGACTCAAATCTCAAGATTCTCAATTATTATCATTACAAGATATATCAACAACAAATGGTTCACAACCACAATATCATAATACAAATTAAGTTAAATATTAATCCGAAAGTCAAAGAAAGGAATACATAAATCGAGGCTACATCTCAAGTATACCAACATCGATATCCTCCAAATCATCTATCTCATCGATCTCAAAAACTTGAGGAAGACCTAAATCTGAACTCGCTGCTCCTCATCGATTGTCCTTACCTCTAGCTTCAGAAGCCTGATAGGACCCCTTGGATAAAGTACGGACTGGAGTAACAAAACCTCTCGAGGCCCGTGAGCTCTCTCAAGACCTACTAGCACTAGAACTCCTGCGGTATTTATGAAGGTGTCCCTGCCTCCCACATAGAATACAAGCAATAGTTTGCATCGAACACTGGGTACTGCGATGTCCTATTGTATCACAGTTAAAGCAAACAATGAACTCTTCGCTGGAGAGGAAGATGCTTTCCCAGCACGAAGGTGACTAGAAAACGACCTCATGGATATCGGAGCCCGATGTCCCTCTAAACGAACCGGCATCCTAGTCCTCTCACCAGAAGAAACTGAAGGGTTCTTCCGAGTAAGCTCCTTGATCAAAAGCTATGCTCCAAGAGCCTTCTCGATGAATTCACCAAGTGAGTTACAATTATGATTGAACAACTGCATCCTCAACTGTGGGTTCAGCCTCTTGCTAAACTACTTGATCTTATCCGCCTCAGTACGGATAACAGATGAAGCAAACTGAAGAAGTCCATGAAACTTCTAGGCAATAACAATAACACCCTCGTCCTCGATGGATTAGGGGTTCAAAACCTCTGACAACTTGGCTTCACGAAGTGGAGCCGGATAATAGCTCTCTAACATGAGAGTCTTGAACTCGCTCCAAACATAATCATGATCGGTGGGTTTCACAGAAAGCCACCAATAATAAGTGCCCTTACTCAAGTAGTAAGCCGCTACTGCCACCTTACTCTCTTCCGGACACTGAACCATGTCGAAGAGTTTATCAAAATGTTCAAGCCAATGAACAATGTTAGCTGGTTCCGACAAACCCTCAAAAATAGTCGGCCTCTGACGAGAGATATCGCCAATAATCTGACTCACTCCCCCACTATGCCCATGAAACGGCACCTGAAATCCCTGCTGTGGTGCACCACGAACCATCGAGGCCTGCATGGTCTCTACTGTCTGCGTCATCTGAGTCATATGGGCCATCATGCCCCTTATAAGCAAGAAAGGGTAGACGTGTCCACTCTTAGTCTGATACACTTCTCGAGTATGACGTCCCAAAGGAGAATCGGTCGTGTAGGTAACACTACCGGCCAAACTCTGATCCATCTCGGCATCCGCATGTGCGTAGACATGAGGTTCTGGGTTCCGGCCCGCTCTGCAGCGTTTACCCCCTCTGTCGCGTTCTCGGATTCCTCTTTCCATACTGAAAGAATAACGCTCAATCATGATCATAGCTCAAATACGCCTCAACGGCCAATCCGGAATGCTAAGTCAATAGTCAAACACGAGTATACATACTCAACACATAAACAATTGCATCAATCATGCTAATCATAGCCAATATAGAGCCCACGCGCTCCAAAACAAATAATCATGAATGAATCGTAACACAAATGTTACATACAGGTTTCAACAAAATAGGTATAATCAGTGGCATAATGAATGTATGAACATAAAAGAGAATCGAGTCCTTACACAAGTCATACGAAGCTTCGAGGTCTTGCGATACTAGTCTTCACTAACAACGACTCGATGAAAGAATGACTCATACAGTCACCCAATTATCACAACTCACAAACCCCGATTGTCCAGATTGTCATAACCTGACAGCCCCAGTACTACCGCGTCGGTAGAGCCACATATCTCACATACCAGGGTATCTTACAACCCATTTCTCTCATACCATCTTCTGTAACGCCCCCAAATTCCATTGGGTTATTACAGTGCCGTGGACCCCACACCAGGAGATCTACCAGGCGAACACGACTAAAACACAACAATCTGACCAAAGGGGAAATCACAGTCCCTACTATGATATTTGACACAATATTCCGATATTGAATTTCAACGACACTAATGGGCCTACATGGCCAAAATAAAAATACCACAACATCCACTAGCCTCGCTCGGATAATACAAAAATGACAACAACTGACGAAACTGGAGTACTCCAAACTATCTGAACGATATGAACACCGACATCATGGGACTATTATCGCTCGAATGCCTCGTCGCCATCGTCATGCCCCTGTGTCTCAACTCTCTCCTCGCAAACACTTGAAACATGAGAACATGTTCCGCCCCCACGGGGTCAATCATCCAGATAATGAATATCAATTACATGTATAACATGATATGCATCCAAAGACAGAATAAAATGGTACAACAATGGTAATACGAAATGCTCACAAACCAAAATAAGAACCGAGCATTCGTGAAACACTATGCCCACGGCATACGATCAGTACCTGCTCAACAGGTTAGAACACAAGTGCCCAATGGCGAATCATCAACATAGAACACAACAATGAATTACCTGAAGGTAAACCAAACCAGAGCTGAAATAATTACGAATCACAATGCGCAAAGGCTCCAGTGGAAATGCCAAAACATCACGATGGCCTGAAAGCCCTCAGACGAAGCTGCCAAAATATCACGATGGCCTGAAAACCACTCAGCTGATGTAATACCCGAGATCTCTAATATGTCTTTGGGAACTTGTGATATTGTAATTGTTGCACTTTAATCTGATTATTATTCTCCGTATCTCATAGTCCGGTGTTGTTGAGCATATGATTTCATGAATATGATATAAAAATTGTGATTCTGCGCATGTAGCGCACGTTATCGGCTATGTGTAGCGTACGCTAACATGGATCCATAGCGCACGCTACAAAGGAACATTAGCGCACGCTATGCGTGGTCAATATGATTGAGACGGGTGGTAGGTGAGATCAGGCCGGGGATCTTGGTCGGATTGTGTTGGGATGAACCTGGACGGCTTTCGGGAAAAGCCAAGTCAACGCCTTAGCGCACGCTACTGCCATGTGAATAGCGCACGCTAAGTCCGAGTCTGATGAAGTCAGTAAGACGTTAGCGCACGCTACGAGTATGGACTAGCGCGCGCTAATAACCATTTTCTATAAATAGGACATCATCCTTTTCGTATTTTCAGTCTTTTCTCTTCCAACATCCGAATGCTTATACTTAGAGTATTACTCTCTACATCCTAAACACTTCCCATCAGCATCTTATCTCGTGTTGAAGATTGTAGATCATTGAGGATTGGTGTTCAAGCCTTCGACGTTGGATTGCTTCGATTTCCTCCTTGTTCTTCACTACTTTGAGGTAGGTGATTCTTCACCAATATTAGTAGTGTTCTAAGGACGTTCGATTATGCTTATCTAGTCAGTTAGATTCGTTAATAGTCGATCATCATGTGTTAGAAGGATATTTTCGACTTTTCGGCACTTATTCATCGTATAATCCTTTGAACCTTTTTAGTGTTGGACTCCTAAACGTATTCATGTATCTTCAAAACTGTTTATGACCGGTATGGGGAGAACATCAAGTTCTTATGTTTTGACATGATAGAATCATACGTTTGGGACATGAAATGGATTGGACTTAGGATGTTTCTTGAAGATCAAAGATGAATTATGGTGTTGTGATGATTATACGTACCCTTGTATCTTGTAGTCATTTAATCAGTAACAAACCGTATGAGCATGATATACACTGAGATGGCTTGTATTAACACTGAGGATTTCATGAGTTTTCATCACTTTTAGCTCAAGTTTTACCCAGTAGTGACTGCCATGCAAGATTAGCGCACGCTAAGATGTATATATTAACGTGCGCTATCGGGAACGAGTAACATGCGCTACGTTGGATACGTAACGTACGTTATATCATCGAGCGAGGCGGTACATTCGAAGAAGACTGTCGATTACCACGGCTAGCGCACGCTAAACCTAGTCATTTGCGTACGTTAACGGGCAGGCTTAGCGCACGTTACGTGTAGTACGTAGCGCGCGCTAAGTAGTTCAGGCAGAATTCATTTTTAGAGCTTGCGGTCGTTAACCGGATTATTAGACGTTCGTATGACTTGAGGGGAATTCTTTATTATTTCTTAGGTCCGAGCCTTGCATAGGGGACGATCAAGGGGCGGTGGCATACGAACGCGTGTCATTTGTTGGAGTATTTCCATTCTTGCCATTTTCGAGGCAAGTATCATATGTCGAGTTCGATTTATATTGAAACTTGGATCATGCTTGTGGTTTTGTTTGTATTGTCGAATATGATATGTATTTCTGTAATTTCTCATGGTATTCATTGTTAATTGTTCATATTGATGAACATATTGAAATGCATATATGTGTGCATAATTGATTGATTTATGGTATAAATGATCCGAGGGGATCATGAGGATCTATGCTGAGGGCACTGGATCGAATGTCCACCATGCGTTGGTCCGACGGGATCATCATGGGGATCTATCTTGAGGCTGGATCATTTGGATGGGTTTTCCACCATGCGTTGGTCCGCGGGATCATCATGGGGATCTATACCAAGGCGCTGGATCATTTGGATTACCCTGTACTGTGTTGATGGAATCGTGAGGATTCGCATCGTTGGATTCCGGTGACGGAAGTCCGTTTTGCATGTTTTATGATGCACTGATGATTTCTGTATTATGATACTTGTACTAGCATTGTTTTGCTAACCCCTTCGGGCGTGGACATTGTTTTGATGTTCAGGTAGCCGAGGAGCGGGAAAGCAACCACGATCTGCAAACGGAGACGATGAAATGGCTCAGTGATGTGGTTGATGTTTATTGTTATTGTGATTTATCTTCTGGTTCATTTAGTACTCGAGTACGTCTGTTTTAATAATGTCATTTCGATATGGTTGTATAAGTTAACTCATTTGATCGGTCGAATCAAATCTGTATTTGAACTTCAGTTGTACGATTGGATTATATTTACAGTTCTTTTAAATTAGCCTTGTAAATCCTTACTTAAAGGGTTTACTGATGCGTAATTATTAGAATATCTCGGGGTGTTACGAATATGGTATCGAGCTAAGATTCATGGATATCTTGGCGATCGGGTTAGTTGGAGTGCATTTACGTTATTTGATTATTGGTCGTTCGTAACATCAACTGCTGAGCCAAAGATCGTCGTGTGGACCGTGGTTGTAAGTTTCCTAAATCTCAAATACTACCGTTTTATTTAATTCATGTTTGTGAACATTGATAGATGTACTTTTAGAAAGTTTGCCCTGGATATTGAGTATTTGTGTTTACAGTATGTTGAGAGGAGGTCGTGGACGCGGACGCGGTCGTGGATGCGGACGTGGAAACGCGAGACAAGAAGATTCGGTGTCTACCCCAGAAATAACCGCTAGCCGAACGGATTCCCATTCCGGGGGACAACAGGGATCAGCAAATAATAATGCAGATCCTAACGTGCCGGGAGTGCTTGGCAGTGGTTGCCAGATAAACCAGTTTTCTCAAGTTGTGGATCGCATGCAGACAGCGATGGGACAGAAGCATTACGTGGATAATCGAGGAGATAAATGGCTTATTGAGTTGATCAAATTGCATCCTCCGAAATTTGACTGTTCTGCTGAGACGCTTTCTTGTGATCACCGTGAAGGAATTAGAAAAGATTTTGCGGGGATTAAGCTGTCCCAACGACGTAAAGGTTCGGTCGCCCAGGTATCTTCCGATAGGGAGGCTTTCGGCGGTAGTGGGAGGCCATTCGACCGGAGGAGCACAATGTTGACTGGACGGAATTCAAATTAATGATGGAAGCGCAGTATTGTCCTCGCCCAGTTAGAGAGGCCCGAGTTCGGGAGTTTTTCTCACCACAAAATTTAGAAGCATCTGTGACGGACGTGATTAAGACTTTTAATCACCAGCTGACTTATGTGCGCCACTTGCTCAGGACCGAGGTAGAGAGGATTTTTCATTTTGACATGCGAATGAAGCCGGAAATTCAACAATATATGTCCGGATTTGAATGTACCACTTTACGACATTATCAGGACAAGGCGTTGGCCTATGATATGAAGGAGGCAGCAGTAGAGAAATCGACGGAAGCAAAGAAGCAGAGAGTGGCTGGCAACTTCACGGAGAATAAGAGTAGTGGGCCTCGAAGGGGCCAGTCCTCTTTTCATTCATCCAGGAGGCCTCCGCATCCTTCTTGAGGAGGAAAGAAGTTCCGGGCAGCACCAACCGTTTCAGACGCAGGGAAGAAATGTTATAACTGTGGCAAAGCGGGGCATATTCGACGTGACTGTTTCGCGCCTGCTGTGACCTGTTTCGAGTGTGGACAGGAAGGACATCGCACAAGATTTTGTGGGAATGCGACTAGATCTTTTGGCACTCGCACTCCTGTACCGGTTCCGAAGGACACTAGTATAAACCAGACGCAGCAGAGCGGTTTCCCGCAGCAGAATGTTGGGAAGAGAGAGGCATCCAGCGCTGGGTCCGTTCCTCCGTGTATTTACGAGATGAAGAAGGATGATCAAAACACAGCTGTTGCATCAGGTACGATTCAGATCCTTTTGCAACCAGTTAGTGTCTTGTTCGATTCGGGAGCTATGCATTCTTTTATATCTTTGAACTGTGTTAATCGTTTGAAAATCTCGTGCTTGTATAATTGTGAACCTTATGTTGTGGGTTTACCAAGCGGAGAGAAAATTGTGGGAACCCTAGAAGCTAGGGATTTTCCAGTATTTATAGGAGGGAGAGATTGGCTATCGAATCTTATTGTAGTTGACATCTACGGTGACGATTTAATTCTCGGAGACGATTGGCTCAACCGTTATGGAGCTGTTCTGAATTACCGAAAGAGAGTTATTTCTATCATTGCTGATGACGGATCTGAACACTTATTCCGAGGATGGAGACCGGGAAGCTCGGGAAAATTGGTCAAAGCAATGAAAGCCATGAAATTACTGAAGCAGGGATGTCATGGACTTTGGTGCTATGCCATGAGGAAAGAGGAAGGAATAGAGCTCTCATCGATTCCAGTTGTGAATGAATTCTCCGACGTATTTCCTAACGAACTACCTGGGTTACCTCCGCAGAGAGAGGTGGAATTCACTATCGAATTAGAGCCTGGAGCCGCTCCTATTTCCAGAGCACCATACCGCATGGCGCCAACCGAGATGTATGAACTCAAGAAGCAACTAGAGGAATTGTCACAGAAGGGTTATATTCAACCTAGCGTTTCTCCCTGGGGAGCGCCCGTTCTCTTTGTTCGGAAGAAAGACGGATCCCTCCGATTGTGTATTGATTACAGGGAGATCAACAAGATGACGATCAAGAATAAGTATCCTATACCTCGGATCGACGACTTATTTAATCAACTGCAAGGGGCAAGGGTATTCTCGAAGATTGACTTGCGATCAGGATACCATCAGTTAAGAATTAAGGAATCGGATGTACCGAAGTCTGCTTTCAGGTCCCGGTACGGGCATTATGAATTTGTAGTGATGCCATTTGGACATTGTAACACCCCGAGATATTCGCAATAATTACAGCGCCGTAAACCCTTTAGGTAAGGATTTACAAGGCTAATTTTAAAAAGAGTGTAAATACAAACCAATCGTACAACTGAAGTTCAAAGACATATTTGATTCAACCGATCAACTGAGTTAACTTATACAACCATATCGAAAGGACATTATTAAAACAGACGTACTCGAGTACTAAACGAAACAAGAAGACAACTCTCAACAACAATAACATCAATCACATCACTGAGCCATTTCATCGTCTCCGTCGATGCTGTGGTTGCCTCCCCGCTCCTCGGCTACCTGAACATCAAAACAATGTCCACCCCCGAAGGGGTTAGCAAAACGATGCTAGTACAAGTATCATAATACAATAAATCATCAATGCATCATAACACATGCAAAACGGACTTCCGCTACCGGAATCCAACGATGCGAATCCTCACGATTCCATCAACACAATACAGGGTAATCCAGCGATCCAGCGCCCTTGGTATAGATCCCCATGATGATCCCGTCGGACCAACGCATGGTGGAAAACCCGTCCAGCGATCCAGCGCCCTCATCATAGATCCCCATGATGATCCCGTCGGACCAACGCATGGTGGACATTCGATCCAGCGCCCTCAGCATAGATCCTCATGATCCCCTCGGATCATTTATACCATAAATCAATCAACTATGCATACACATATGCATTTCAATATGTTCATCAATACGAACAAATAATCAACCAATATCATGAAAATTTTCAGAAATACATCTCATATTCAACAATATGAACAAAACCACAAGCATGATCAAAGATTCAATATAAACCGAACTCGACATATGATACTTGCCTCGAAAATGGCAAGACGAAATACTTCGATGATCTCAACACACTCGAAGGCCGCCTCCTTCGAATCAACGTAACAGGCTCGAACCTTAACAAAAGGAACGATATACAAATCATCTCAAGTCGAACGATGGCCTAACAATTCGGTCTACGGCCGAAAAGCTCAAAATAAACAATCTGCCTGGACTGCTTAGCGTGCGCTACATACTCTACGTAACGTGCGCTAAGCAGGCCTGTTAGCGTACGCTATCGGGTAAGACTAGCGTGCGCTAGTTACGAACTGAAAGTTTGCACCGGCCGATATATAACGCACGCTACGTACGTATTATGCGTTAACTGAACCTCGATAGCGCACGTTAACTCACACATGTTAGCGTGCGCTAATCTTGCATGGCAGAATACTGCAAACCGAAAACTGGGTTGAATGGTGAAGAACTCATGAATTCTACCGTGATAATACAAGTTATCCTCGGGCATATCATGCTAATAAGGTTTGTGGAAGTTTTATGGTTATGAAATACGAATATACGGATAGTCAACTCAACATCATAATTCATCTACGATCTCCAAGAAATAATCTAAGTTCCATTTGTTCTACGTTCCAAAACACATGATTCCATCGTGTAAAACGTATCAACTGGGTAAATATCCGGTTACTGATCATGTAATATCCGTAATTTTCCCATTTTTAGCAGTTTCCATTTTTGGTGTATGTCTATTTTTATCGACTCGCTTGTAACCGTTTCGACATTTCGAATCTATTTTGTTCTTGGAGTTTTTCCATTGGGATGAGTTTTGATGATGTTTTCACGTAATTTCGTTTTATGACATGTTTTGCCGTATGAACGTTCGATTCTTGTAAAACTCGTTCGTTTTCGTTATTTCTGGGTTTGTACAAGTTCGTATGGTTGAGTTGGTCTTGTGGAGACTTTCGGTTCGTAAATCCGACGTCGTTTCGTGATTTTCGGGCACTTGGGCCATTTTTGTAATTTCCTAATAGTTTAGGGAATCTCGTTTTCGTTGTCGCATTACGGACCCTTCGGTGGTCGGAATTGTATTTTCTTTCAGCACTTAGCTCCGTCGTCTTGTATGCTTCGTGTTCATGTTCTGGATTACGGTCTCGTCGTGTGTATCGTGTATCGTACCCTCGGCCGACTTCTTCCCGATATGACATCAGCGATCTTGAGCTCTTTGTGTAGGTAGCGCACGCTACCTGTTGCCTTGCGTGCGCTACGAAGAAACGATTAGCGTCGCTAACCCTTATTGTTAGCGTACGCTAACGAATGCGATAGCCAGACTTTATCGCCCGTTAGCGCCGCGCTACATATGGCGATTAGCGTGCGCTAACTTCACATTATATAAGCCCGGTAGCGATTTAATGTGATTTCATTCTTTTCCCTTCGTTTCTTGACGTGCGACCTCGAGGCGATTTCCATCGATTCGATCGGCGTTCTATTCACATTCCATCACCGTAGAGTTGTGCTAACATATTATCATCGTATAATCGTCATCCATCATCCGAAATCAAGGTAATTTAAATGCAGAACCCTAACTCGTCAAATTTGGGGGTTTTTCCGGGTTTTACTAATTGGAACCGAATTATTCCAGTATGTTAGGATATTCTTCACCGATTGTGATTGTTGAATGATTCCAAATCCAATTTCCTTGATTTTAATCCGCGAATTATCGATACGGGGAGATTTTGCGTAAACCCTCGCCCGTATCAATTGATCGTCTATTGTCGTTATTAGTAATCGGGGTTTTGGGAGTATTCCTTTCGATTACTGATGTCCGTTGGGACTGAGTTATGCTAATTCTTCGTTTAGGAACCGTCGTTGTCCATTCGGATCATCCGTAGTCACTTTTCACTTCCGATTTTTCGAAGATGTCACAAAGGCAAGTACTTACATTTGTTTACATGTTCTAGTATTTGAATTATGGCTGTATCGTGGTTGTTGTGGATGGTTATGTGTATGTTCACCTAGGGACGGTCCGACGGGGCCTCTAGGGATACGTATTTCCGTGAGTGTGCGTATCGTGAACTGTGGTTAGCCACCCAGGGATGTCCGACGGGACTCTGCGGGGTACGGTGGCCGTGAGTCTCGTGCCAACGGTTAACTTTGAATTATGATTTGTTGGAGATAATGTGTTTGTGTTTGTACATCATAAATATTCCGGAATATAAAATGTTTTCTAAAATGATTTTTGGCGCATGTATTCATCTGATTAGAATGTAGTTCAAATGGATTGTACTTGCACTAGCAGTTGTCGCTAACCCCTTAAATGGGGGAAATACTTTTTGTATTTCAGGTATTGATCGTGGGGACAAGCGAGCACACGAGCCGTATGAAGATGATGGGCAAGCATGATATTGTCCAGTGGTTGATTATTGGTGTTCTGTCTGTCAATTATTATTGATGTCTGATTTTGGGATTTCTGTGTTATAAATTGGTTTAAGTACTCGAGTACTTCCGGTTTGAATTTGTTAATGTCGTGTTCCCGTTTTGGGGAAATGGATTCGACGTCAGAATTTAATTTGTCGGTTTGTAGTCTTTTATTTGAATGGTCGTTTTATTAATGATTGTTTGCCGTTGTCGAATGTTTTGTTTGGTACGTTAGCCTGGTGGATTCCACAGTGTGGGGTCCACAGCGCTGTAATATGCCCTGAATGTCTTGGGGGTGTTACAGAATATGGTATCAGAGCTTAGGTTTATGGATACCTAGGCTGTCGGTCATTGGGTCTAGTTAAGTGTCGTTTTGGGACAGTATCCGCTATGCCATCATCTCGAGACGCCGGTGCTCGTAAGTTTTCCTAACTTGACTCGTTTCACCGTTACATTCTATTCTGTCTTAGTATCTTTTGCGTTTTGCGTTTGAATTGTACTTACCCGTTGCTTCTTGAATTCCTGCCGGTAGAGGACGCGGACGCCTTGATCGCGACGCCTTGATCGCGAGCGGTAGGGGACGTGGCGCCGGTGGGGCGGCCATGTCCGATCACTCGGGAACCGATCGGCGATGCCCTCTTTGTCGAGCAGTGTTCCCCCTAGTTCGGAGGTCACAGGACTAGTCTGCTAGCTCCGGTAATGCTCATGAGAATGTTGGAGTGGCCAACATATTACGGCAAGTAGCGAACCAGATGACGCTGCGGCTCAGCCGTTACAGTCGGCCATGCTAATGCCAACCCGGTTCCGCCCTCTGGGCCGGTAATGATAAGCTACTTGGGACGTGATTCGTATGCGTCCTCCGCATTTGATGGTGCTTGACCCTTACGGTTGGGAGAATTGGTTATTCGAGTTGGAGAAAGTGTTTGAGGTGCTAAGCTGTTAGGAGAGGAAAGTACCCATTGCTCAGTACTTCCTCGCCAAGGAGGCAGCAACGTGGTGGCAAGCGGTGAAACCGCGTGACCGGGCAGCTACGTGGGCAGAGTTTCGAGATCTGATGGAAGATTAATTCTGTCCTTGGCCAGTGAAAGAGGGGAGGATCCGAGCCTTCTTTGAGGCTAAGCCCCAAGATGTTCCTATTTCTCAAGCTATCAAGGACTACAATCAACAGCTGCATTACGTGAGAAACCAAGTCCGGGATGAGCTAGATAAGATCCGCCACTTTGATATGCGGATGAAGCCGAGGGTGCGCCACTACATGTCTGCTAGGATTGTATACTGCAAAGCATACTTTATGCTTGTATTACCTAAATTCCCTATTACTACCTATGAGGATATTAATTATATTTAATCACATGTTTTGCATATTAATTCACGTTATGGTTATGCAAATGAAATGTCTAATTATTTTATATTGTAGATAATGTGGTGTGTTGGTGTCACACGGAAGATCACATTATCGGTGCCTTATAAAATAATATAATAGTTCACAACCTATATAATTATTAGACAAATTATATAAAGGGTTGTAGTGTATGCTTGAGTATAGTTGGTCTTGACTATTAGCATACATTAGCGTATTTGCATACGTTGAACAGGATCGAGGTGAGATAGTGTCTTATGCTTGATCAGTAAGAAGAACGTAAATCTCGGATAATTATTATTTCTTAATTCTAAGTATATAATATTTAATTGTGTATTTATAATAATTATTGCTTTGATTTACCATAGGTGAGAGTCAAAATGATCGACTCAATAAGCCTCGTATCTTGGGCAATAATAATATTGTTTATACGACAATTATTATTATTACTAGAAATCGTGTCCCGACTCGTGCGGGTTGATGATGTCCCCTTGAGGAGCTCGATAATGATTATTATATTAAACCCTGCAGGTGGATTTAATTCCGATATAATAATAAGGTTCGAGTGGTACTACTCTTGGATAAGATATTAATTAATTAAAGTCATCGGTAGCTTATAATTAATTAATGGACATTCGATATCTTAAACACGGAAATAATATATTTAATAAGGAGCCCAATTTCGTAATTTGGGATTTTGGTAGGAAGTGCAATATCAACTTTTTAGTGGACTAAGTTGATATTAATTGATTCACCATATATTAGGAAGAGTCCTAATAAGGTAAGGTGAATTAATTGAGAGTCCTTCCATAATCCTCCTTTAGATCCCTAGTAGTAGTCCAAGAGCCTATAAATAGGACATTATGGGGTGTTGGCCGATTTGTACATGCTTGGTGAGATTGTGTGATCAATTTTTCCTCTTGTGTTTAATTGTAGATCTAGACTTGTGTCTTTGATTCTACAATTTAGATAACACAATTAATTTGCTAAGAGTGTTCATAAAATACTAGAGAGCAAAGAAAAATATAGTGATCACATATCAAAGTTGTTTCGCCGATCCATAAGGTGTCCAAGCAAGTTCCGGTAGCTCGTTGCCCACACAACGTCCGGTTCAAGGCGGATCATACTCTAGAAGATCTGAAGGTAGAAATACAAGGCGATCAAGAAGGAAATAACCAACCGCTTCAAAAGGTAATATCCTATGATCTTGGATCTAGATTAGGATATTTTAATTAATCAACATATTTAATTAATAAATAATAAATAATATTTAAATTGCTTGTTAGTCTTAGTAATTAATTAATTAGCATGCCTAAATAGATCTAATGCTCGTAGATGCGTAAAACGCTATAATCATATTTTCCCAAACTTCGCTTCCGCTGCGTTTTACTTTCCAACAATTGGTATCAGGGCCAGGTTTTAGGCTTTTGCTATTTTAATTAATTTTAGTGATTAATTGATAGCAATTTAAATATTCATATATTTTGATGTTGGAATATTTTGCTAGATGTGTTCTTGCAGGTGATATGATCCAATTATCATGGTTTATATGAATGGTGCATTTATTTATTTATTTTTATTAATTATGCAATTGTTGGTTTGGCCCGTTTTTGAGGCATGTAATGGTTTTTCCCGCGAGAAAATCCGCGGGTAGTTCTAGGTGGTTTTATTTTTCGTGTAATCTTGATGTAATTTCGATGTATTTTATTTCGTATAAAATTGTAATCGAATTCGGAAAATACGGGATCACGAAGAAATAGAGAAGCAGGCTAAGGAATGGCCAAGCCAGCAGCAATGAAGCCGCTGCAAGAGGCTGCACGAGCGGCCGAGCGGCCGATGCGGCTGGCGACTGGTCCGGCAGTTATTTGGTTGGGCCGGTCGTCGATTTTAGTCGGTCCGTTTTTCGCCGTTAATTCGTTGCGTCCATTGAAGTCGGGATTTAAAATTAAATTTTTTTATGTAATTAATTTTGCATAAAAGTAAAATTTTAATATTTTGAAAATCCACGACCGGTAGGAGAAGCGACGAGATGCTTGATTCGATGGAGAGATCGAGAAGATTTTCTGATTCAACTCAAAGAAGAAGACCATGATAATTGGATAATTAATTATCCATGCTTTATTTTTGGTTTTATTGTTTTGATGTATGGCATGTATGGATGTATGCGTGATATGTTTCCTTGCATGTTAGGACGAGAAAATTAAAAACCTTAAGGCTAAAATAACTAAGTGATTAAATTGATTTTTATTTTAATTAAAATCAAATTGGCCTCCATAATTAATTTAAATTGTGAAGTAATTAGCATGCGCGTTGACATTAGAGTCTTCCTCCATATCGGATGTGCTAATTATAGGTTCACTAGTTTTAAATTTCAAAATGATAACATAAGGTAAATATTACTTTTTATGATAGGACCTCTCCATCTGTAGGACTATTATTTAAAAGATAATATTTTAAGGATGTTAAATTATGGTGTTCACTTAGGTGTATTAATTAATAAGCTCCCCATCGGAGTCTATGTTAATTAATACATGGCCAAGAGGAACCAACTATTAATTTTACTTGTCATAACGTAATTTGACTAGATAGTAAAATTAAAGACGTAAAACTCTACTTGAAAATGTATGTGTAAACGTCCACACGATCGTGGCTTGCATGTGCGGATTTTTTGAGGTGTTGGTTGCTAGCATATATATTGTGTTTTTGAGGTTTTTCAATATATTTTGCTATGCATTATGTGATGAATGTTTTAATTTTTATTCTCGGATGTCTTTCAATCCACTAGGTTATTCTCAAAGAAAATAAACTAGATGGCACTAACTTTGCCGATTGGAAAAGAAATCTTGACATTGTCCCATTCTTTGAGAGGGGCATAAGTTTGTCTTAATCGAGGAGAGCCCTCTAGAACCAGAACCGGATGCCACTCCCGAAGAGTTGGCGGAATTAGGAAATGGAAAAAGTCGATGAGATGGCTCATTTGTTACATTTTGGCTTCAGCGACAAATGTATTGCGGCATCGACATCAGACGATGGGTTCGGCCGCGGAAATGATGAAAAGTCTCACCGAGATGTTTGGTCATCGAGCAAGGCGGCTAGACAAAATGCTATGAGGGTATTGATGACAACCCAAATGTCCGAAGGGACTCCGATGAGGATCATGTTCTAAAAATGATGTCTCATTTGAGCAATCGAGCATATTGGGGGCTACTATCGATGCGGAAACGCAGTCGATATTATCTTAGGCGGCTTACCTAGAAGCTTTGAGCGGTTTCGCCTCAACTACAATATGAACCGTAGGACATATAGTGTGGCGGAACTTCCGAAGCTTGATCTGTGAAGGTCTCTTCAAACAAGGTTAACATCAAATTCTTGCGGCAACCGGTGCGACTTCCTCCAAACCCAAATGTGGAAAGAAGAAGAAGCGGAGTCGGCTGAAGCAAGTGGCAGCCCTCAAGGTGAAAAGCAAGGCTCCTCACCCCGAGGCGAACAAAAAGCCAAAGGGAAAGTGCTACAAGTGCGGTCAGAAAGGACATTTTAAAGCGGACTGCCCTGCTCTTAAGAAAGGTATGTCTCGTGCACTAGTAGTCAAAACATGTTTGGCAGCTTGTTCTTCCACTTCGTGGATAGTTGATTCAGGCTCCACTGATCATGTTTGCTTTGACTCGCATGGTTTTCAGGTAACCAAGCAGCTTAGTGCGGGCGAGATTACCATCAACTGGGGCGATTATTCCAGGCTTATGGCTGTTGCAGTGGGAGTCGTGCAGTTGAAGATTAATGATAAATTATTAGTTCTGAATAATGTATTATTAGTACCAGATTTTAGAATGAATTTAATTTCAGTTTCTAAATTAAAATGCGATGGTTATTCAGTTTCTTTTGATGATGATGCCATTATTAAGAAAAGAAGCGGTGAATATATTTGCAGAGGTACTTTTAATGATGGACTATATATTGTTAATGCTGCACAAACTCCTATGTATAAATCACTTAACTCTTTGTCTAAACCTAAAAAGAGAAAAGAACCTTCAAGCATAAACCAAACATATCTGTGGCATTTACTTTTATGACATGTAAACATTAGATTGATTCAAAGATTGGTAGATGATGGCCCATTGGATGATCTCCAAGTTGAGTCATTTCCAATTTGTGAATCCCGTCTGGAAGGTAAGATGACCAAAAGGGTTTTTAAAACCAAGGGAAACCGTGCTCGGGATGTGTTAGAATTGGTTCATACGGATGTATGTGGTCCAATGAATATCCAGGCTAGGAGGTTTCGAATATTTCATCACGTTCATAGATGATTATTCGAGATATGGATACATCTTTTTGATGCGACGTAAGTCTGAAGCTTTTGACAAGTTCAGAGACTTCAAGGCTGAAACGGAGAAGCGTCATGGGAAGAGTATCAAGTCACTACGATCCGATCGTGGTGGCGAATACCTTAGTGGAGAGTTTTGGATTTCTTGGCAAATGAGGGGATTTCGTCCCGACTCACCGCAAGGAACTCCACAACAAAATGGTGTTCTTTGAAAGAAGGAATAGGACTCTTTTGGAAATGGTTAGATCAATGATGAGTTACTCATTTACCTATTTCGTTTTGGGATACGCCTTAGAAACAGCGGCGTACATTCTAAACTTGGTGCCTTGAAATCGATTCCAAAAACACCCACGTAAGCGTGGAGTGGGCGTAAGCCAGTCTAGGACATGTTCGGATTTGGGGTACTCCGGCACATGTGCTGAATAAGGAAGGCGATAAGTTGGCATCTCAAATGCAGTGCAGTGTTTGTGGGATATCCTAAGGAACGAAGGTGGCTTGTTCTATAGTCCCCAGGATCGAGAAGGTCATTGTTAGCACCAATGCCCGATTTACGGAAGAGGATTATATGATTAGTCACAAGCCCATGAGTGAAATAATTCGGAAGAGGCGAGGCGAGACTCCGTCTATACCAATCGTACTGCGCCAACTAACACCGCACCACGTATCGATTAAAACTTTTACACCAACTCGGGATTTACCTCGTCGTAGTGGGAGGGTTGTTCGTCGGCCGAACGATTCATAGGCGTGGGAAAGTCTTCGGACTCAATCCCAGACGAAGATGAATCGGTTCCCTGGACCTATAAGGAGGCAATCCAAGATAAAGATGCCGACTCTGGCAAGAAGCAATGGAATCAGAAATGGGATCTATGGATTCCAATCAAGTGTGGGAGCTAGTAGAGCTACCTGATGGTGTACAAGCCATTGGGAGTAAATGGGTCTACAAGCGAAAGAAAGGACGTGACGGGAAGGTTGAAACTTTCAAAGCGAGGCTTGTTGCAAAAGGTTACACTCGGAAAGAGGGTATCGATTATGATGAAACCTTTTCGCGGTAGCCATGCTTAAGTCAATCCGGATTCTTTTAGCTATAGCCGCGCATTTGATCTGGAGATTTGGCAGATGGATGTCAAGACTGCATTCTTGAATGGGAGTCTAGACAAGGAAATCTATATGCGCCAAGCAGAGGGATTCATTGCTAAAGGAGAAGAGCACTTGGTGTGCAAACTTAAGAAATCCATTTATGGACTTAAGCAAGCATCTAGATCTTGGAACACTCGTTTTGACGAAGTAGTCCAGTCATATGGATTCGTCCAATGTCCGAGTGAGAGTTGTGTGTATAAGAAATGCGATGGAAACGTGTTGGTGTTTCTTGTACTGTATGTGGACGATATCCTTCTGATTGGAAACAACGTGAAGGATTTGTCGGACGTACGGGTATGGTGTCTGAGCGATTCGATATGAAGGATCTAGGAGAAGCGGGACACATCCTTGGAATCGGGATCTTTCGTGATCGGAAGAAGAGGATGTTGTGCTTATCCTGCATCCTATATCGATACTGATCTTTGAAGCGTTTTAGCATGGAGAATTCCAAGAAAGGTTTTCTACCTTACAGACATGGAATTCAACTATCTAAGAACATGTGTCCTAAGACACAAAAGGAGATAGATGACATGAAGATGGTTCCTTATGCATCCGCTGTGGGAAGTCTCATGTATGCTATGCTTTGCACTAGACCAGATATCGTCATGCCGTGGGCATGGTGCTAGATATCGGTCGAACCCAGGACTGGACACTGGATTGCCGTCAAGCACATACTCAAGTACACGAGAAGGACTAGGGAGTACATGCTTGTATATCAATCGACGACTGTTTCGGTGGGTTACACCGACTCATTTTTCATCGGACAAAGAAAAGTCCAAGTCTACTTCGGGTTATGTGTTTAGCCCGGGAGGTGGAGCCATTAGTTGGAGGAGTGTGAAGCGAAATGCATCTCGGACTCTACCATGGAAGCCGAGTACGTGGCGGCCTGCGAGGCGGCCAAGGAGCGGTGTGGCTCAAGTACTTCTGCAGGACTTAGATGTGATTCCCAATTTGCCAAAGGGTATTACACTCTATTGTGATAATCTTGGTGCGATCGCAAATTCGGGAACCACGAACCCATCAGGCAAGTAAACATATCAACCGCAAGTACCACATCATACGACACTTCGTAAAGGAAGGAGACGTAGTTGTAGCCAGGGTTGCATCGGAAGATAATCTTGCTGACCCTTTCACGAAAGGCCTACCTTCAAAAGTTTTGAAAGGCATGTGGAAGGAATGGGATTACGGTGTATGGCAGCATTGCTTTGAGTATACGTGGGAGAAATGAGAGACTATGTAATAGAGTAGTATACTTAAAAGCATGCTTTGAGTATAAGTGGGAGATTGTTAGGATTGTATCTGCAAAGCATACTTTATGCTTGTATTACCTAAATTCCTATTACTACCTATGAGGATATTAATTATATTTAATCACATGTTTTGCATATTAATTCACGTTATGGTTATGCAAATGAAATGTCTAATTATTTTATATTGTAGATAATGTGGTGTGTTGGTGTCACACGGAAGATCACATTATCGGTGCCTTATAAAATAATATAATAGTTCACAACCTATATAATTATTAGACAAATTATATAAAGGGTTGTAGTGTATGCTTGAGTATAGTTGGTCTTGACTATTAGCATACATTAGCGTATTTGCATACGTTGAACAGGATCGAGGTGAGATAGTGTCTTACATCTTGTTGTAAGAAGAACGCAAATCTCGGATAATTATTATTTCTTAATTCTAAGTATATAATATTTAATTGTGTATTTATAATAATTATTGCTTTGATTTACCATAGGTGAGAGTCAAAATGATCGACTCAATAAGCCTCGTATCTTGGGCAATAATAATATTGTTTATACGACAATTATTATTATTAATAGAAATCGTGTCGACTCGTGCGGGTTGATGATGTCCCCTTGAGGAGCTCGATAATGATTATTATATTAAACCTATGGTGGATTTAATTCCGATATAATAATAAGGTTCGAGTGGTACTACTCTTGGATAAGATATTAATTAATTAAAGTATCGGTAGCTTATAATTAATTAATGGACATTCGATATCTTAAACACGGAAATAATATATTTAATAAGGAGCCCAATTTCGTAATTTGGGGTTTTGGTAGGAAGTGCAATATCAACTTTTTAGTGGACTAAGTTGATATTAATTGATTCACCATATATTAGGAAGAGTCCTAAGGTAAGGTGAATTAATTGGGAGTCCTTCCATAATCCTCCTTTAGATCCCTAGTAGTAGTCCAAGAGCCTATAAATAGGACATTATGGGGTGTTGGCCGATTTGTACATGCTTGGTGAGATTGTGTGATCAATTTTTCCTCTTGTGTTTAATTGTAGATCTAGACTTGTGTCTTTGATTCTACAATTTAGATAACACAATTAATTTGCTAAGAGTGTTCATAAAATACTAGAGAGCAAAGAAAAATATAGTGATCACATATCAAAGTTGTTTCGGCCGATCCATAGGTGTCCAAGCAAGTTCCGGTAGCTCGTTGCCCACACAACGTCCGGTTCAAGGCGGATCATACTCTAGAAGATCTGAAGGTAGAAATACAAGGCGATCAAGAAGGAAATAACCAACCGCTTCAAAAGGTAATATCCTATGATCTTGGATCTAGATTAGGATATTTTAATTAATCAACATATTTAATTAATAAATAATAAATAATATTTAAATTGCTTGTTAGTCTTAGTAATTAATTAATTAGCATGCCTAAATAGATCTAATGCTCGTAGATGCGTAAAACGCTATAATCATATTTTCCCAAACTTCGCTTCCGCTGCGTTTTACTTTCCAACAATGTCTGGTCTGGGGTGCACGACTTTGAAAGATTATCAGAATAAAGCGATGGCTTACGAGATGTCGTTTTCTGCGACAGAGACGGCAGCTGAAGGAAAGAAGCAGAAGACCTCCGGTCAGTTTTCGGGAGGCAAGTCAGGAGGGTATCCGAAGGCTCAGTCCGGTTCGCGAGTCTTCGGGGGTCAGTCGCCATCAGTTGGTCGAGGGAACGGTTCTAGGTCTGCTCCTGCTGGTTCCGTTCGTGGTCCTACATGCTTCAACTGCAGTCGTCCGGGCCACATGATGAGTGAGTGTGATAGGCCTCCGATTCAGTGTCTTGCTTGTGGCCGTATGGGTCACCGTGCTAAGTTTTGTACGGATGCAGCTCGGGCTCCAGTTACTCAGATATCTGCTCCAGCTGCAGGAGAGCCGAGTGTGAATCAGCAAGCGGTTCCTCGGCCGCAGAGTTTTGGTAGAGGTTGAGGTCGTGGTGACCTTCTAGAGGGTGAGCTTCTAGTGCGGGGTCTGTTCCGCCCCGTGTGTATGAGATGAGGCGAGCCGGAGATCCCGACGCGACGGTGGCTACAGGTACCGTCCACATCCTTGACCATCCTGTTTCCGTATTGTTCGATTCTGGTGCTACGCATTCTTTTATATCTATGGATTGCGTGCGTAAATGCATGTTGATTGCCTTGTTGCTTGTGAGCCTTTTGTTGTTAAACTTCCTAGCGGGGATAGCATCGTGGGGGACCGTGAGATTAGAGATTTTTCGTGAGTATCGCGGGGAGGGATTGGCTTTCTAATCGATTGCGATAGATATTAGAGATGAGGACTTGATTCTGGGTGAGGATTGGCTGGACCGTCATGGGGCGATCATGAATTATAGAACGAGGATCATTACGATGTTAGCCTCGATGGTACCCGGCATTCTTTTGTGGGGCGTAAGCGGGGTAGTCGAGATTACCGATCAGCGCTTTGAGGCGGTGAGGCTTCTTGAGGAGGTTGCACGGGCTATTGGTGTTACGCTTTGAGATCGGAAGAAGGGGAGTCGAGCTCGTCTATTCCGGTAGTATGTGAGTATCCCGACGTTTTCCAGGATGAGTTGCGGGTTTGCCGCCGGGCCGAGAGGTTGAGTTTACCGTCGATTTAGAGCCGGGTGCAGCACCTATCTCTAAGACGCCATACCGTATGGCGCTGCCGAGATGCTTGAGTTGAAGAAACAGTTGGGAGGATTCTTTGGACATGGGATATATTCGACCGAGCGCTTCGCCTTGGGGCGCACCGGTCCTATTTGTAAAGAAGAAGGATGGGTCACTTCGTTTGTGCATCGACTACCGAGAGTTGAACAAAGTGACCATCAAAAACAAGTATCCGCTACCAAGGGTTGATGATTTGTTTGATCAGTTGCAAGGGCAAGCTGTGTTTTGAAGATTGATTTGAGATCGGGGTATTATCGGCTCAGTGAAGGATACCGATATTAGAAGACGGCCTTTCGGACGAGATACGGTCACTACGAGTTTGTGGTTATGCCTTTTGGGCTAACCAACGCACCAGCCGTGTTCATGCAGCTGATGAACAAAGTCTTTATCGAGTACCTCGATAAGTGTGTAGTCGTTTTTATCGATGACATCCTGATTTGCTCGAGGAGCGAGGAGGAGCACGCCCGTCATTTGCATATTGTGTTAGATATTTTGAGAACTCGGCATCTTTTGCGAAGTTCTCAAAGTGCGAGTTTAGTTACGGGAAGTTATGTTTCTCGGTCATGTGATCTCGGAGGGTGTTCGTGTGGACCCACATAAGGTAGAGGCGGTGTTGGATTGGGCGCCGCCAAGAACGTGAAAGAGGTCCGTAGTTTTCGGGATTAGCCGGGTATTACCGTAGGTTCGTCGAGGGGTTCTCTAAACTTGCTCGACCTCGGACTCGATTGTTACTGAAGTCGAGAAGTTTGTGTGGACCGATGAGAGGCGGAATAGTTTTGAGGAGTTGAAGAAGCGGTTGACGACCGCCCCGTGTTGGCTTTACCGAGTGGTAATGATGGTTTCTCTGTTTATAGTGATGCTTCGGGCCAAGGGCTCGGATGCGTACTTATGCGGACGGGAGGACGATTGCCTATGCTTCCCGTCGGTTGAAACCGTATGAATTGAATTACCCTACGCACGATCTTGAGTTGGCCGATTGTGTTTGCGTTGAAAATCGGCGTCATTACTTGTATGGCTCGTCGTGTCGATTTTCACCGATCACAAGAGCCTCAAGTACATCTTCACACGTAAGGAGCTTAATATGAGACAGAGGAGATGGTTGGGCCCGATTAAGGATTACGATCTTGAGATCCTCTATCATCCGGCAAGGCTAATGTGGTAGCAGATGCCTTGAGCCGGAAATCGGTATCGCTTGGTGCTTGAGTTACTCACGGCCCGGTCGGGACTTCGGCGAGAGTTTATGAGGTTGAGCATTGAGATTGTCTTGCCCGGAGGTTTCGGGCGATTGCGTACTCTTGAGATTTCTTCGTCTCAGTCGAGGACATTAAATCGGGACAGTTGGAGGACCCGATGTTTATTCAAATTGCAGGAGAGTGTAGAGAAGGGAAAGCCCGGGATTCGTTATTCATGAGGACGGCGTGTTGAGATTCCGAGGTCGGTTGTGTGTTCGAACGACTCGGGGCGAGGCAGAGCATTATGCGAGAGGCTCATGCGTCACCATACTCGATCCATCCGGTCTCGAGTAAGATGTATAAAGATCGAGGAAGAATTTACGGTGGAGCGATATGAAGAAGGAGGTAGTTCGGTTTGTAGCTAAGTGTTTGACTTGTCGGCAAGTCAAGATTGAGCATCGGCCAGTAGGATTATTGAAACCACTTCCCGTTAGGAATGGAAATGGGAGGACATCTCTATGGATTTTGTCACGAGTTTCGAGGACGAAGTAGTATGAATATGGTATGGGTAATTGTAGACCGATTGACTAAGTCGGCACATTTTCCGGGCATCAAGGATACTTGGGGTCCGGAAAAGTTGGCTCGTATTTTTATCACTCGGATAGTGAGGCTTCATGGTACGCCGAGACCATTATTTCGCAGAGATGGCCGATTTGTATCGCATTTTGGCGGGCAAGCATAAGGCATTGGGGACTCGGCTACGTTTGAGCACTTCGTTCCATCCCTGCACCGATGGCGATCCGAACGTACCATTCGACGCTCGAGGATTTGCTGCGCGCGTGCGTTAGATTGGAGTAGTAATCGGGAGGTTCATTTGGCCTTGATTGAGTTTACTTATAATAATAGCCGGCACGCGTCGATTAAGATGGCACCATATGAGGCACTTTATGGCCGACGCCGATCACCGATATGTTGGGATGAGCCGTCCGATTTGGTTGGCACCGAGCCGGATCTGGTATTGGAGACGAGGGAGAAAGTCGAATTGATTAGAAAGAGGATGTTGGTGCCCAGAGTCGACAAAAGTCTTATGCGGATGTTAGGCGTAGACCTTTGGAGTTTGAGGTGGGAGATCACGTTCGTTGAGAGTATCTCCGACGAAAGGAGTTTTCCGATTCGGGAAGAAGGGGAAACTCGGCCCGAGATATATTGGACCTTTCGAGGTATTGGAGAGAGTCGGTGAGTTAGCGTACCGTTTGGCTTTACCTCCGTCGCTTAGTCATGTACATAGCGTATTTCACGTTTCGATTGAGGAAGTACGTTCCCGACCCGTCCCACATTATTGACTTTGGGGACGTGGAGATTGAGAAGGATGTTACGTTTGAAGAGAGACCCGTTAGAATTTTGGAGCGTCGTGATAAACAGTTAAGGCACAAAACCATTCCTTTGGTTAAAGTGCAATGGTCGAGGCACGGAGTAGAAGAAGCGACGTGGGAGTTAGAGGAGGATATGCGTTCGAGATACCCCGAGCTTTTTGATTCTTAAGTTTCGGGACGAAACTTTATTTTAGAGGGGGAGAATGTAATATCCGTAATTTTCCCATTTTTAGCAGTTTCCATTTTTGGTGTATGTCTATTTTTATCGACTCTCTTGTAACCGTTTCGACATTTCGAATCTATTTTGTTCTTGGAGTTTTTCCATTGGGATGAGTTTTGATGATGTTTTCACGTAATTTCGTTTTATGACATGTTTTGCCGTATGAACGTTCGATTCTTGTAAAACTCGTTCGTTTTCGTTATTTCTAGGTTTGTACAAGTTCGTATGGTTGAGTTGGTCTTGTGGAGACTTTCGGTTCGTAAATCCGACGTCGTTTCGTGATTTTCGGGCACTTGGGCCATTTTTGTAATTTCCTAATAGTTTAGGGAATCTCGTTTTCGTTGTCGCATTACGGACCCTTCGGTGGTCGGAATTGTATTTTCTTTCAGCACTTAGCTCCGCTGCCTTGTATGCTTCGTGTTCATGTTCTGGATTCTCGGTCTGCCGTGTGTATCGTGTATCGTACTCGGCTGCCACTCATCGGCCGATATGACATCGCCAGCATCAATCGTTGTGTAGGTAGCGCACGCTACCTGTTGCCTTGCGTGCGCTATCAAGAAACGATTAGCGACGCTAACCCTTATTGTTAGCGTACGCTAACGAATGTGGCAAGAGCCATCGGACTGCCGCGCCCCGTTAGCGCACGCTACATATGGCGATTAGCGTGCGCTAACTTCACACTATATAAGCCCAGTAGGCGATTTTGAGCAAAGCAGTTTCATTCTTTTCCTTCGTTTCTTGACGTGCGACCTCGAGAGGCGATTTCCATGGCCCGATCGGCGTTCTATTCACATTCCATCACCGTAGAGTTGTGCTAACATATTATCATCGATAATCGTCATCCATCATCCGAAATCAAGGTAATTTCGCCTGTAACCCTAACTCGTCAAATTTGGGGTTTTTCCGGTTTTACTAATTGGAACCGAATTATTCCGGTATGTTAGGATATTCTTCACCGATTGTGATTGTTGAATGATTCCAAATCCAATTTCCTTGATTTTAATCAAATTATCGATACGGGAGATTTTGCGTAAACCCTTGCCCGTATCAATTGATCGTCTATTGTCGTTATTAGTAATCGGGGTTTTGGGAGTATTCCTTTCGACATCGATGTCCGTTGGGACTCGCTTATGCTAATTCTTCGTTTAGGAACCGTCGTTGTCCATTCGGATCATCCGTAGTCACTTTTCACTTCCGATCCTTGAAGATGTCACAAAGGCAAGTACTTTACATTTGTTTACATGTTCTAGTATTTGAATTATGGCCGTATCGTGGTTGTTGTGGATGGTTATGTGTATGTTCACCTAGGGACGGTCCGACGGGGGCCTCTAGGGATACGTATTGCCATGAGTGTGCGTATCGTGAATCGTGGTTAGCCACCTGGGATGTCCGACGGGACTCTGCGGGTACGGTGGCCGTGACTCACGTGCCAACGGTTAACAATGAATAATGATTTGTTCGAGATAATGAGTTTGTGATTGTACAACATAAATATTAGGAATATAAAATGTTTTCTAAAATGATTTTTGGCGCATGTATTCATCTGATTAGAATGTAGTTCAAATGGATTGTACTTGCACTAGCAGTTGTCGCTAACCCCTTAAATGGGGGAAATACTTTTTGTATTTCAGGTATTGATCGTGGGGACAAGCGAGCACCCGAGCCGTATGAAGATGATGGGCAAGCATGATATTGTCCAGTGGTTGATTATTGGTGTTCTGTCTGTCAATTATTATTGATGTCTGATTTTGGGATTTCTGTGTTATAAATTGGTTTAAGTACTCGAGTACTTCCGGTTTGAATTTGTTAATGTCGTGTTCCCGTTTTGGGGAAATGGATTCGACGTCAGAATTTTATTTGTCGGTTTGTAGTCTTTTATTTGAATGGTCGTTTTATTAATGATTGTTTGCCGTTGTCGAATGTTTTGTTTGGTACGTTAGCCTGGTGGATTCCACAGTGTGGGGTCCACGGCGCTGTAATATGCCCTGAATGTCTTGGGGGTGTTACAGATCATAACTCGATTTGAACATGCTTAGGAGTCCTTATAATAAGATGGTTCAAAGGTTCATACGATATATAGGGCCGATACGTCAAAAGTATCCTTCTAACATGTGATGACCGATTATAAACGAAATACTTGCTACCAAAACATGATTCAAACTTCCTTAGGAACATTACTAACATTAGTGAAGAATCACCTACCTCAAAGTAGTGAAGAACACGGAGGAAAATGAAGCAATCCAACACCGAAGGCTTGAACACCAATCTCCAATGATATACGATCTTTAATCTCGAACTAGGAGGTTGATATGAAGTGTTTAGGACGAAGGGAGTTATGTTCTAAGTGTAAGAGTTCGGTTTATGGGAGGAGAAAGAACTGAAATCACGAATAGGATGTTGTCCTATTTATAATAAATGGCTATTAGCGCGCGCTAGACCCTGTCCGTAGCGTGCGCTAATGGCTCCCTGACTAAACTGTACTCAGCACTTAGCGTGCGCTACGCATATACCTGTAGCGTGCGCTAAGGCGTTGACTCGGCTTTTCCCGAAAGCCGTCCAGGTACATCCGACACGATCCGACAGGGGTCCCCCGGCCAGATCTCACCTACCGCACGTCCCAATCAATTTGACCACGCATAGCGTGCGCTAATGACCCTCAGTAGCGTGCGCTATGAATCCTCGTTAGCGCACGCTATACATAGCTGGTAGCGTGCGCTACATGCGCAGAATTACAATCTTCAAATCACAAACATGAAATCATACGCTCGATAACATCGGATTATGAAATACGGAAAATAGTACTCAGACAATAGTACAATCATTACAATATCACAAGTTCCAATTACATAACAGAAATCTCGGGTATTACATCCTTCCTCCCTAAAAAGAAGTTTCGTCCCGAAACTTAAGATGAAAACAACTCCGGATATTTAGCCTTCATACCGTCCTCCGTTTCCCAAGTGGCCTCTTCGACTCCATGTCGTGACCATTGTACTTTAACCAAGTGTATTGGTTTATTCCTCAATTGTTTGATCCGGTTCTCAAGTATCTTGATTGGTCTCTCTTCGAAGGTGCCATCATTAGCTATCTCGATCTCATCGAAATTAATGACGTGATTGGGGTCCGGTACATACTTCCGCAGTTGGGATACGTGAAACACATTGTGAACGTGACTCAGTGATGGCGGTAAGGCCAACCTGTACGCTAAATCCCCAACTCTCTCTAGGATCTCAAATGGTCCGATATATCTCGGACTAAGCTTGCCTCTTCTCCCAAAACGGAAACTCCCTCGTGTAGGAGACACCTTCAATAGTACATGGTCACCAACGTCGAACTCTAGAGGGCGACGACGTATGTCTGCATAAGATTTCTGTCGACTCTGGGCAGTCAACAGTCTTTCCCGAATCAAAGCTATCTTCTCTTGAGTCTGAATAATCAATTCCGGTTCCGTCCCGATCAAATCCGAAGAATCATCCCAACACAGGGGTGATCGGCATCTTCTCCCATACAAAGCTTCAAATGGTGCCATCTTAATTGAAGCATGCCAACTATTATTGTAGGTGAATTCAACTAATGGCAAATGAACTTCCCAATCAGTTGACCAATCCAAAGCACAGGCTCTAAGCATGTCTTCTACAGTTTGAATAGTCCTTTTGGACTGACCGTACGTTTGGGGATGATAAGCTGTGCTAAAGTTTAGCTCGGTCCCCAAAGCCCTGTGCACTGCCCTCCAGAAGTGCGACACGAAACGACCATCTCGATCTGAAACAATGGTCTTCGGCGTCCCATGCAATCTGACTATCTCCGCAATAAATACTCGCGCCAATCTCTCGGGTCCCCATGTATCTTTAATCCCTAGGAAATGAGCCGACTTGGTTAGTCGATCAACTACAACCCAAATCATGTTCATTCCCGTTCTAGTCCTTGGCATACTGGTGATGAAATCCATCGAAATGTCCTCCCACTTCCATTCAGGGATCGAAAGCGGCTTTAACATCCCGGCAGGTCGCTGATGCTCAATCTTAACCTGCTGACAAGTCAAACACTTCGAAATGTACTCCGTTACGTCCTTCTTCATATTCCCCCACCAAAAGTTTTGCTTTAAATCCTTATACATCTTACTGCTGCCCGGGTGAATAGAATAGGGCGCGCTGTGAGCTTCCTTCAGAATAGTCCTTCTCAAATCATCATCATCGGGAACGCAAAGTCGACTCTGAAATCTCAGAACTCCATCATCTTGTATCACGAATCCTGGGGCTTTTCCTTTCTTTACTTCGTCGCATAATCGAAGGATTAAAGAATCGTTCAATTGTTTAGACTTGATCTCCTCGACTAGTGATGAAGTCAGTTCCATCACATAAAGTTGCCCTTGGATTCCTGGTGCCCATACTTCAATCCCCTCGCGGATCAGTTCTCGTTGAATACTGGTTTGGGACGTAAGTGCTTCCAACACTCGAAGGGAAACAGGTTTACGGCTCAAAGCATCGGCTACTACATTTGCTTTCCCCGGATGATAGAGAATCTCCAAGTCGTAATCCTTGATCAATTCTAGCCACCTTCTCTGCCTCATGTTTAATTCTTTCTGACTGAAAATGTACTTGAGGCTCTTGTGGTCTGTAAAGATCTGACAATGAGTGCCGTACAAATAATGTCGCCAAATTTTCAAGGCAAAGACCACAGCTGCTAGCTCCAGATCATGAGTCGGATAATTAACTTCGTACGGTTTCAATTGTCGAGAAGCATAAGCAATCACTTTATCCTTCTGCATCAACACACAACCCAAACCCTGATTTGAAGCGTCGCTGTATACCATGAATCCATCAGTTCCCTCTGGCAGTGCTAATATAGGTGCTGTCGTCAGTCTCTTCTTAAGCTCATCAAAACCAGCCTGGCACTTCTCATTCCACGTGAACTTTTGAGTTTTCTGTAACAGCTGAGTGAGCGGACGAGCAATTTTGGAAAATCCCTCTACAAAGCGGCGATAATATCCAGCAAGTCCTAAGAAGCTTCGGACTTCTTTCACGTTGCTAGGAACTTCCCATTCCAAGATCGCTTCGACTTTCTTCGGGTCCACCTGAACTCTGTCGGCTGATATCACATGCCCAAGGAAAGTTACTTCCTTAAGCCAGAACTCACATTTAGAAAGCTTAGCATACAGCTGTTCCTTTCTCAAGATGCTCAAAACCACACGTAAATGTTCAGCATGTTCCTCTGCGTCCCTCGAATATATCAAGATGTCGTCAATGAAAACGACCACAAATTTATCCAAGTACTCCAAGAAAACCCGATTCATCAATTGCATGAATACTGCAGGAGCATTGGTAAGTCCAAATGGCATTACTACAAATTCATAATGCCCATACCGGGATCTGAAAGCAGATTTTGGTATATCCGATTCCTTAATTCTCAGCTGGTGGTATCCTGATCGCAAGTCAATCTTCGAGAATATCCTTGACCCTTGCAGTTGATCAAACAAGTCGTCGATCCGAGGTATAGGATACTTATTCTTGATTGTCATCTTGTTGAGCTCCCTGTAATCAATACATAGTCGGAGGGATCCGTCTTTCTTCCGGACAAAGAGAACGGGCGCTCCCCAAGGAGAAACGCTCGGTTGAATATAACCCTTCTGCAACAATTCCTCTAGTTGTTTCTTGAGTTCATACATCTCGGTTGGCGCCATGCGGTATGGTGCTCGGAAATAGGAGCCGCTCCGGGCTCTAATTCGATAGTGAATTCCACTTCTCTCTGCGGAGGTAATCCAGTAGTTCGTCAGAAAACATCCGAGAACTCATTCACAACCGAAATAGATGAGAGCTCTACTCCTTCCTCTTTCTTCATGGCATAGCACTGAGTCCCCGACACCTGTTTGATAATTTCACGGCTTTCATTGCCTTGATCAATTTTACCGAGCTTCTGGTCTCCATCCTCGGAATAAGTGTTCAGACCCGTCATCGGCAATGATGGAAATGACTCTCTCTCGGTAATTGAATAGCTCCATAACGGTTGAGCCAATCGTCTCCGAGAATTAAATCGTCACCGTAAATGTCAACCACAATAAGGTTCGATGGCCAATCTCTCCCTCCTATAGTTCTTTGGAAAGTCCCTAGCTTCTAGGGTTCCCACAATTTTCTCTCCGCTAGGTAATCCCACAACATAAGGTTCACAATCATACAAGCACGAGATTTTTAAACGATTAACACGGTTCAATGATACAAAAGAATGTGTAGCTCCTAATCGAATAAAACACTAGCTGGTTGCAAAAGGATCTGAATTGTACACGATGCAACAGCTGTGTTCTGATCATCCTTCTTCATCTCGTAAATACGCGGAGGAACGGACCCAGCACTGGATGCCTCTCTCTTCCCAACATTCTGCTGCTGAAATCCACTCTGTTGCGTCTGGTTCACACTCGTCTCCTTCGGAACTGGAGCTGGAGTGCGAGTAACAAAAGATCGGGTCGCATTCCCACAAAACGTTGCGCGATGTCCTTCCTGTCCACACTCGAAACAGGTCACAGCAGGCGCGAAACAATCACGTCGAACATGTCCCGCTTTTCCACAGTTATAACACTTCTTCCCTGCGTCTGAAACAGTTGGTGCTCGGAACTTCTTTCCTCCCCGAGAAGGATGCGGAGGTCTCCTGGATGAGTGAAAAGAGCACTGACCCCGGCGGGGCCCGCTATTCTTATTCTCCGTGAAGTTGCCAGACACCTTCTGTTTCTTTGCTTCCGTCGATTTCTCTACTGCTGCTTCCTTCATATCATAGGCCAACGCCTTGTCCCGAATCGCCTCAAGGTGGTACAATCAAATCCAGACATGTATTCTTGAATTTCCGGCTTCATTCGCATGTCAAAATGGAAAATCCTTTCCGCCTCGGTCTGACAGTGGCGCACATAAGTCACCGGTGATTAAAAGTCTTAATCACGTCCGTCACGATTGCTTCAATTTTGCGGTGAGAAAAACTCCCGAACTCGGGCCTCTCTAATCCGGGCGAGGACAATCACGCGCCTCCATCATCAATTTGAATTGTCCGACCAACACTATGCTCCTCCGGTCGAATGGCCTCCCACCGTCGAAAGCCTCCTGTCGAAGATACCGGGCGGCCGGAACCTTCCTATCGTTGGGACAATTAATCCCCGCAAAAATCTTCTCTAATTCCTTGACCTGATCCCAAGAAAGCGTCTCGGTCGAACCATCAAATTTCGGAGGATGCAATTTGATCACTTGGTAAGCCATTTATCTCCCGGTTTTCCACGTTATGTTGCCGTCCCCATCATTGCCCGCATGCGATCCACAACCCGAGCAAATTGGTTTATCTCGGGCAACCACTGTGAAGCACTCCGCACGTTAGGATCTGCATTATTATTTGCCGATCCTGTTGTCCCCGGAATGGGAATCCGTTTGACTAGCGGTTATCTGGGGTAGATACCGACTCTTCTTGTCTCGCATTTCCACGTCCGCGTCCACGACCGCGTCCGCGTCCACGACCTCCTCTCAACATACTGTAAACATAAATACTCAATATCCAGGGCAAACTTTCTAAAAGTATATCCATCAATGTTCACAAATCATGAATAAAATAAAACGGTAGTACTTGAGATTAGGAAACTTACAACCACGGTCCACACGACGATGCTGGCTCAGCGGTGATGTTACGAACGACCAAAAATCAAATAACGTAACCAGACCCAACTAACCCGACTGCCAAGATATCCATGAATCTTAGCTCCGATACCATATTCTGTAACACCCCGAGATATTCGGAATAATTACAGCGCCGTAAACCCTTTAGGTAAGGATTTACAAGGCTAATTTTAAAAAGAGTGTAAATACAAACCAATCGTACAACTGAAGTTCAAAGACATATTTGATTCAACCGATCAACTGAGTTAACTTATACAACCATATCGAAAGGACATTATTAAAACAGACGTACTCGAGTACTAAACGAAACAAGAAGACAACTCTCAACAACAATAACATCAATCACATCACTGAGCCATTTCATCGTCCTGTCGGTACTGTGGTTGCCTCCCCGCTCCTCGGCTACCTGAACATCAAAACAATGTCCACCCCCGAAGGGGTTAGCAAAACGATGCTAGTACAAGTATCATAATACAATAAATCATCAATGCATCATAACACATGCAAAACGGACTTCCTCTACCGGAATCCAACGATGCGAATCCTCACGATTCCATCAACACAATACAGGGTAATCCAAATGATCCAAAGGTGCCCTTGGTATAGATCCCCATGATGATCCCGTCGGACCAACGCATGGTGGAAAACCCGTCCCGATCCGGCGCCCTCAAAGATAGATCCCCATGATGATCCCGTCGGACCAACGCATGGTGGACATTCGATCCAGCGCCCTCAGCATAGATCCTCATGATCCCCTCGGATCATTTATACCATAAATCAATCAACTATGCATACACATATACATTTCAATATGTTCATCAATACGAACAAATAATCAACCAATATCATGAAAATTTTCAGAAATACATCTCATATTCAACAATATGAACAAAACCACAAGCATGATCAAAGATTCAATATAAATCGAACTCGACATATGATACTTGCCTCGAAAATGGCAAGACAAAATACTTCGATGATCTCAACACACTCGAAGGCCGCCTCCTTCGAATCAACGTAACAGGCTCGAACCTTAACAAAAGGAACGATATACAAATCATCTCAAGTCGAACGATGGCCTAACAATTCGGTCTACGGCCGAAAAGCTCAAAATAAACAATCTGCCTGGACTGCTTAGCGTGCGCTACATACTCTACGTAACGTGCGCTAAGCAGGCCTGTTAGCGTACGCTATCGGGTAATACTAGCGTGCGCTAGTTACGAACTGACAGTTTGCACCGGCCGATATATAACGCACGCTACGTACGTATTATGCGTTAACTGAACCTCGATAGCGCACGTTAACTCACACATGTTAGCGTGCGCTAATCTTGCATGGCAGAATACTGCAAACCGAAAACTGGGTTGAATGGTGAAGAACTCATGAATTCTACCGTGATAATACAAGTTATCCTCGGGCATATCATGCTAATAAGGTTTGTGGAAGTTTTATGGTTATGAAATACGAATATACGGATAGTCAACTCAACATCATAATTCATCTACGATCTCCAAGAAATAATCTAAGTTCCATTTGTTCTACGTTCCAAAACACATGATTCCATCGTGTAAAACGTATCAATCGGGTAAATATCCGATTCTCGATCATAACTCGATTTGAACATGCTTAGGAGTCCTTATAATAAGATGGTTCAAAGGTTCATACGATATATAGGGCCGATACGTCAAAAGTATCCTTCTAACATGTGATGACCGATTATAAACGAAATACTTGCTACCAAAACATGATTCAAACTTCCTTAGGAACATTACTAACATTAGTGAAGAATCACCTACCTCAAAGTAGTGAAGAACACGGAGGAAAATGAAGCAATCCAACACCGAAGGCTTGAACACCAATCTCCAATGATATACGATCTTCAATCTCGAACTAGGAGGTTGATATGAAGTGTTTAGGACGAAGGGAGTTATGTTCTAAGTGTAAGAGTTCGGTTTATGGGAGGAGAAAGAACTGAAATCACGAATAGGATGTTGTTCTATTTATAATAAATGGCTATTAGCGCGCGCTAGACCCTGTCCGTAGCGTGCGCTAACGGCTCCCTGACTAAATCAGACTCGGCACTTAGCGTGCGCTACGCATATACCAGTAGCGAGCGATAAGGCGTAGACTCGGATTTTCCCGCAAGCCGTCCAGTACATCCGACACGATCCGGCGGGGTCCCGGCCGATCTCACCTACCGCACGTCCCAATCAATTTGACCACGCATAGCGTGCGCTAATGACCCTCAGTAGCGTGCGCTATGAATCCTCGTTAGCGCACGCTATACATAGCTGGTAGCGTGCACTACATGCGCAGAATTACAATCTTCAAATCACAAACATGAAATCATACGCTCGATAACATCGGATTATGAAATACGGAAAATAGTACTCAGACAATAGTACAATCATTACAATATCACAAGTTCCAATTACATAACAGAAATCTCGGGTATTACAGACATACCAATGCTCCTGCGGTATTCATGCAATTGATGAATCGGGTATTCTTAGAATACTTGGATAAATTTGTGGTCGTCTTCATTGATGACATCTTGATATATTCGAAGGACGCAGAGGAGCATGCTGAACATTTGCGTGTGGTTTTGAGCACCTTGAAGAAGGAACAGCTGTATGCAAAGCTTTCCAAATGCGAGTTCTGGCTTAGGGAAGTAACTTTCCTTGGGCATGTGATATCAGCTGACGGAGTTCAGGTGGACCCAAAGAAAGTCGAAGCAATCTTGGAATGGGAAGTTCCTAGTAACGTGAAAGAAGTCCGGAGTTTCCTAGGACTTGCTGGATATTATCGCCGCTTTGTAGAGGGATTTTCCAAAATTGCTCGTACGCTCACTCAGCTGTTGCAGAAAACTCAAAAGTTCACGTGGGATGAGAAGTGCCAGGCTGGTTTTGACGAACTTAAGAGGAGACTGATGACAGCACCTATATTAGCGCTACCAGAGGGAACTGATGGATTCATGGTATACAGCGACGCTTCAAATCAGGGTCTGGGATGTGTGTTGATGCAAAAGGATAAGGTGATTGCCTATGCTTCTCGGCAATTGAAACCGTATGAGGTTAATTACCCGACTCATGATCTGGAGCTAGCAGCTGTGGTCTTTGCCTTGAAAATTTGGCGACATTATTTGTACGGCACTCGTTGCCAGATCTTTACAGATCATAAGAGCCTCAAATACATTTTCAGTCAGAAAGAATTAAACATGAGGCAGAGAAGGTGGCTGGAATTGATCAAGGATTACGACTTGGAGATTCTCTATCATCCAGGGAAAGCAAATGTAGTAGCCGATGCTTTGAGCCGTAAACCTGTTTCTCTTCGAGTGTTGGAAGCACTTACATCCCAAACCAGCATTCAGCGGGAACTAATTCGCGAAGGGATTGAAGTATGGGCACCAGGAATCCAAGGGAAACTATATGTGATGGAACTGACTTCATTACTAGTCGAGGAGATCAAATCTAAGCAGTTGAACGATTCTCTGATCCTTCGATTAGGTGACGAAGTAAAGAAAGAAAAGGCCCCAGGATTCGTGATTCAAGATGATGGAGTTATGAGATTTTAGAGTCGATTTTGCGTTCCCGACGATGATGGTTTGAGACGGACAATTCTGAAGGAAGCTCACAGCGCGCCCTATTCTATTCACCCGGGCAGCAGTAAAATGTATAAAGATCTTAAACAAAACTTCTGGTGGGGGAATATGAAGAAGGACGTAGCAGAGTACGTTTCGAAGTGTTTGACTTGTCAGCAGGTTAAGATTGAACATCAGCGACCTGCCGGAATGTTAAAGCCGCTTCCGATCCCTGAGTGGAAGTGGGAGGATATCTCGATGGATTTCATCACCAGTATGCCAAGGACTAGAACGGGAATGAACATGATTTGGGTTATAGTTGATCGACTAACCAAGTCGGCTCATTTCCTAGGAATTAAAGATACATGGGGACCCGAGAGATTGGCGTGAGTATTTATTGCAGAGATAGTCAGATTCCATGGGACGCCAAAGACTATTATTTCGGATCGAGATGGTCGCTTCGTGTCGCACTTCTGGAAGGCAGTTCACACGGCATTGGGTACTGAGCTCAACTTTAGCACGGCTTATCATCCCCAAACGGACGGTCAGTCCGAAAGGACTATACAAACAGTAGAAGACATGCTTAGAGCCTGTGCTTTGGATTGGTCAACTGATTGGGAAGTTCATTTGCCATTAATTGAATTCACCTACAATAATAGTTGGCATGCTTCTATCAAGATGACACCATTTGAAGATTTGTACGGGAGAAGATGTCGATCACCCCTGTGCTGGGATGATTCTTCGGACTTGATCGGGACAGAACCGGAATTGATAGTTCAGACTCAAGAGAAGATAGCTTTGATTCGGGAAAGACTGTTGACTGCCCAGAGTCGACAGAAGTCTTATGCAGACGTACGTCGTCGCCCTCTAGAGTTCGACGTCAGGGACCATGTACTATTGAAGGTGTCTCCTACACGAGGGATTTTCCGTTTTTGGAGGAAAGGTAAGCTAAGTCCGAGATATATCGGGCCATTTGAGGTCCTAGAGAGAGTTGGGGATTTAGCATACAGGTTGGCGTTACCACCATCACTGAGTCACGTTCACAATGTGTTTCACGTATCCCAATTGCGGAAGTATGTACTGGACCCCAGTCACGTCATCGATTTCGACGAGATCGAGATAGCTAATGATGGCACCTTCGAAGAGAGACCAATCAAGATACTTGAGAGTCGGATCAAACAATTGAGGAATAAACCAATACACTTGGTTAAAGTACATGGTCACGACATGGAGCTGAAGAGGCCACTTGGGAAACAGAGGACAGTATGAAGGCTAGATATCCAGAGTTGTTTTCATCTTAAGTTTCGGGACAAAACTTCTTTTTAGGGAGGAAGGATGTAATACCCCAGATCTCTGATATGTATTTGGGAACTTGTGATATTGTAATTGTTGCACTTTAATCTGAGTATTATTCTCCGTATCTCACAGTCCGGTGTTGTTGAGCATATGATTTCATGAGTGTGATATAAAAATTGTGATTCTGCGCATGTAGCGCACGCTATCGGCTATGTGTAGCGTACGCTAACATGGATCCATAGCGCACGCTACAAAGGAACATTAGCGCAAGCTATGCGTGGTCAATATGATTGAGACGGGTGGTAGGTGAGATCAGGCCGGGGATCTTGGTCAGATTGTGTCGGGATGAACCTGGACGGCTTTCGGGAAAAGCCAAGTCAACGCCTTAGCGCACGCTACTGCCATGTGAATAGCGCACGCTAAGTGCTGAGTACAGTGAAGTCAGTAAGACGTTAGCGCACGCTACGAGTATGGACTAGCGCGCGCTAATAACCATTTTCTATAAATAGGACAACATCCTTTTCGTATTTTCAGTCTTTTCTCTTCCAACATCCGAATCCTTATACTTAGAGTATTACTCTCTACATCCTAAACACTTCCCATCAGCATCCTAGCTCGTGTTGAAGATGGTAGATCATTGAGGATTGGTGTTCAAGCCTTCGACGTTGGATTGCTTCGATTTCCTCCTTGTTCTTCACTACTTTGAGGTAGGTGATTCTTCACCAATATTAGTAGTGTTCTAAGGACGTTCGATTATGCTTATCTAGTCAGTTAGATTCTTTAATAGTCGATCATCATGTGTTAGAAGGATATTTTCGACGTTTCGGCACTTATTCATCGTATAATCATTTGAACCTTTTTAGTGTTGGACTCCTAAACGTATTCATGTATCTTCAAAACTGTTTATGACCGGTATGGGGAGAACATCAAGTTCTTATGTTTTGACATGATAGAATCATACGTTTGGGATATGAAATGGATTGGACTTAGGATGTTTCTTGAAGATCAAAGATGAATTATGGTGTTGTGATGATTATACGTACCCTTGTATCTTGTAGTCGTTTAATCAGTAACAAACCGTATGAGCATGATATACACTGAGATGGCTTGTATTAACACTGAGGATTTCATGAGTTTTTATCACTTTTAGCTCAAGTTTTACCCAGTAGTGACTGCCATGCACGATTAGCGCACGCTAAGATGTATATATTAACGTGCGCTATCGGGAACGAGTAACGTGCGCTATGTTGGATACGTAACGTACGTTATATCATCAGGCAGGCGATCGGTGCTCGAGAAGATCACGATACAGCTAGCGCACGCTAAACCTGGTCATTTGCGTACGTTAACGGGCAGGCTTAGCGCACGTTATGTGTAGTACGTAGCGCGCGCTAAGTAGTTCAGGCAGAATTCATTTTTAGAGCTTGCGGTCGTTAACCGGATTATTAGACGTTCGTACGACTTGAGGGGAATTCTTTATTATTTCTTAGGTCCGAGCCTTGCATAGGGGACGATCGAGGGGCGGCGGCATATGGACGCGTGTCATTTATTGGAGTATTTCCATTCTTGCCATTTTCGAGGCAAGTATTATATGTCGAGTTCGATTTATATTGAAACTTGGATCATGCTTGTGGTTTTGTTCGTATTGTCGAATATATGATATGTATTTCTGTAATTTCTCGTGGTATTCGTTGTTAATTGTTCGTATTGATGAACATATTGAAATGCATATATGTGTGCATAATTAATTGATTTATGGTATAAATGATCCGAGGGGATCATGAGGATCTATGCTGAGGGCGCTGGATTGAATGTCCACCATGCGTTGGTCCGACGGGATCATCATGGGGATCTATGCTGAGGGCGCTGGATCGCTGGACGGGTTTTCCACCATGCGTTGGTCCGACGGGATCATCATGGGGATCTATGCTGAGGGCGCTGGATCGCTGGATTACCATGTATTGTGTAGATGGAATCGTGAGGATTCGCATCGTTGGATTCCGGTGGCGGAAGTCCGTTTGCATGTTTTATGATGCATTAATGATTTATTGCATGATGATACTTGTACTAGCATTGTTTTGCTAACCCCTTCGGGGGTGGACATTGTTTTTTATATTCAGGTAGTCGAGGAGCGGGGAAGCAACCACAGTACCAACAGGACGATGAAATGGCTCAGTGATGTGGTTGATGTTTATTGTTATTGTGATTTGTCTTCCGGTTCATTTAGTACTCGAGTACGTCTGTTTTAATAATGTCATTTCGATATGGTTGTATAAGTTAACTCATTTGATCGGTCGAATCAAATCTGTATTTGAACTTCAGTTGTACGATTGGATTATATTTACAGTTCTTTTAAATTTGCCTTGTAAATCCTTACTTAAAGGGTTTACGGCGCTGTAATTATTCCGAGTATCTCGGCGTGTTACAGCTGAAGCTGCCAAAATATCACGATGGCCTGAAAGCCACTCAGCCGAAGCTGCCAATCATCACAATGGCCCGAAGCCAAGACAGCCCGAAGCTGTATCACATGAGGTTCGAAGCCACGGCACGAAGCCGTATCACAATGAGGCCATCCAATGACCGTGACCTGCTGAATTGCAGGTGTTGGGAAACAAACTGCGAAGGTTCAAGCCCCAGACTTACCCATAATGAGATCACCCAGTGATCGTGACCTACTGAACTGTAGGTGTTGGGAAACCAACTGCGAAGGTTCAAGACCCAAAGTTACCCATAATGAGATCATCAACATGACCGTGACCTACTGAACTGTAGGTGTTGGGAAACCAACCGCGAAGGTTGAAGCCCCAAACTTACCCATAATGAGATCATCAATATGACTGTGACCTACTGAACTGTAGGTGTTGGGAAACCAACCGCGAAGGTTCAACCCCCAAACTTACCCATAATGAGATCATCAACATGACCGTGACCTACTTAACTGTAGGTGTTGGGAAACCAACCGCGAAGGTTCAAGCCCCAAACTTACCCATAATGAGATCATCAGCATGACCATGACCTACTGAACTGTAGGTGTTGGGAAACCAACCGCGAAGGTTCAAGCCCCAAACTTACCCATCGAGCACTAGCCGAGACTAGCCTCCAAGACACAATTAATCACAAATGGAAACGATCCCAAGATTACCGAATTCACAAGTATAATAGGGTGCTGCCTTGAGTCGGACAACACGACAACAATAACTCACGGATGGGCACCATCCTCGGTGGTCCCAATTCGAATACCTCGACTGCCTTGTAATGGCCAATCGATCACAACGACTCAACAGATGGGAACTATCCTCGACAGTCCCAATTCAATACCTCGATTGTCTTAGAATGACCAATCGATAATAACGACTCAACAGATGTGAACTATCCCCGACAGTCCTAATTCTATACCTCGATTGTTTTAGAACGACTGATCGATAACAACGACTCAACGGATGGGAAATGTATTCGACAGTCCCAATTCAATACATCGATTAACTTAGAATGACCAATCGATAACAACGATACAATAGATGGGAAATGTCTTCGACAATCCCGATTCAATACATCGATTACCTTAGAACGGCCAATCGATAACAATGATACAACGGATGGGAAATGTCTTCGACAGTCCCAATTCAATACATCGATTACCTTCGAACGGCCAATCGATAACAATGATACAACGGATGCTTGAGCACCTAAAATCGGTTACCGACGAAGGAGGTGATAATAGTACATGTCAGTGCCTTCAACCGGCCAACACAACATCAATAGAAAAACACCAACATCAAACAATGATCACAACAATGTCTTAAATCGACATAAATACCAACAACAACAATCGATACATTGATACTGCGAACCGACTATCGACAATAACACCAACAACGAGTATCTCAATGCCTTGAACGGCTTTTGCCGAACAACAATAATATTTGGCATAATTTGCCGAAGAGTATCGTGTCAAACAATCCTCTTATATCAACAAAGTCATAAAGAAACTAAGTCTCGAAATGATACACACATTCATACATATACATGATAACATTAATCTCATTGACTAGTACAAGTATAAAACTTGCCTCAAACCACAGGCGACAAAATCCTCCAACGAACGACGAATGGCGTCCTCCAACAATCACAAGCAATCGAACAACCTTGAATGAAATACAATTCATTCAATAACACGATAGAAATGGAAAACAGCACAAAAGACAACCTCAATTCAACATGAATCGATCAAACCACATAAACGAATAACATAGTCTCCAACTATGAATTCTAACGTCCTCCAACACCTCAATGATCAATTAACATGATCATTATGTTCTTAACCCTTGTGAAAAACAATTCAACAAGGATTATCAAGAACAACATCAAATCAATCATCTCAAAATGATAATATCACCAATATCATCATCAATACATCAAGAACATCATCATCACAACAAACATGATGTCTCCACCAAAATCAATCACCAATTCCTCAAGAATTTTGGATTAATCAACAACATTAACTTAACCATTTCAAAATTATGATAATCACCTCCTAATTCATCATAAATCCTTACTAAAATAGTTATAATTCCTTAAGAACACAACTAACAACAATAATCATCTCAAGGCTATGTTAATCATCTAAAAATATTAACATAACTCTTCCTAGACATGATTAAAACCTCCAAGTATTCTTACACATCAAGAACACAATCAAACTTAAGCTATATCATCATTTTCTTCATCATAAGTTCATCAAATCTATGAAGAACCATACTATCCTCCAACAAATCATCATTACACGAGCTACACGACAACGACATCAACATAATCTCGAGTTAAACACAAGATTAACCAACATACCTCTAGAAAAAATGAAGAACAGCCTCAAAACCATCAAGAATCCACTCCAATTTTCAAGTTCCTAAGCTCCAATCCAAGTTATGAAGCTCCATACCAAGTTAATGTACGTTATCACCTCTACGTAGCGTACACTACGTAGTCTGAAACTCACTGCCTCAAAACGGAGTACCTATTACGTACGTTAACCAAATTACGTACGTAACAAACCTCAACATTATGTACGTTAACCTTGAGGTATAGCATACGTAATGTGCGTTGACCTGCCTGTCCCAATCGAACTCCACGAATCCAGCCTGGCCCATCCCCACACGTCGAAAATCAGATGCGATCTGATCCCCATCGTTACGTACGTAACCCTCTAGGTTTAATGTATGTAAACCTCAGCTCATAGCGTATGTAATGTTAAACATATAGCGTACATTATGGCTAGTATACTCAACCAAAATTCCAAACTCACCAAGTAACATCCAAACGACGAAACAAAACCGACGACAAGTATAAATATTTCGATTCTGAAATATCCCAATACAATATACATTATATCAGTCAAATACAACAACACTTGTACATTACAAATGAATATGTACAACACAACAATGAAATGAAAAAAAATTACCCCCGGATATTACATACTCCCCCCTTAAAAAGAGTTTCGTCCCCGAAACTAAGGGTACACAACTCGGGATATGAACTATCCATCGGGATTTGAAAAACAACACCTCCAGGAATACTCCTTAGCGCGAATCACTTTGCCTAAGTAACTGGGCCAACCTCCTGGGTCCCCGCATCTCCTTTGTCTGAACACGGCGAAAGTCAAGTGATTAAAACACTCAACCAAGTGCGAGATCAGTTGAGTCATGACTCCTCCGCTAGAGACCACCCAGGAAGTCGTACCAACCGCATGACTCGTGACACCGGCGTACACACCCCGCGGGAGACGCCTATTGTACATGTCTACAATTATCAGTGTACACTTCCCCGTTCTCGTCGGCATCGGACGCCCATGCAAACACTGACTCACGCCACGCAAAGACAATAACAACACAGACATAGTCCTCAGGACCATATCAATCGCGCGCCCAAGTCCTCACGACTTGACGTCTCGAATCACGATGAACAATTACCCAGATTATCACAAAATCTCGGGCACAATACCAAAAGGAAAGAAAATCACATCAAATGACTCAAATCTCAAGATTCTCAATTATTATCATTACAAGATGGATCAACAACAAATGGTTCACAACCACAATATCATAATACAAATTAAGTTAAACATTAACCCAAAAGTCAAAGAAAGGAATACATAAATCGAGGCTACATATCAAGTATACCCAACATCGATATCTTGGATGAAGTACGGACTAGAGTAACAAAACCTCTGGCTTCAGAAGCCTGATAGGACCCCTTGGATGAAGTACGGACTAGAGTAACAAAACCTCTCGAGGCCCGTGAGCTCTCTCGAGACCTATTGGCACTAGAACTACTGCAGTATTTATGAAGGTGTCCCTGCCTCCCACACAAAAAACAAGCAATATTCTGCATCGAACATCGGGTACTGCGATGTCCTATTGTATCACAGTTAAAGCAAACAACAATCGAACTCGTCGCTGGATATGAAGATACTTTCCCAGCACGAAGGAAACTAGAAAATGACCTCCTGGATGTCAGAGCTCGATGTCCCTCTAAACAAACCGGCATCCTAGTCCTCTCACCAGAAGAAACTGAAGGGTTCTTCCGAGTAAGCTCCTTGATCAAAAGCTCTACTCCAAGAGCCTTCTCGATGAATTCACCAAGTGAGTTACAATTATGATTGAACAACTGCATTCTCAACTGCGGGTTCAGCCTCTTGCTAAACTACTTGATCTTATCCGCCTCAGTATGGATAATAGACGAAGCAAACTGAAGAAGTCCATAAAACTTCTAGGTAATAAAAATAACACCCTCGTCCTCGACGGATTCAGGGTTCAAAACCTCTGACAACTTGGCTTCATGAAGTGGAGCCGAATAATACCTCTCTAACATGAGAGTCTTGAACTCGCTCCAAACACAATCACGATCGGTGGGTTTCACAGAAAGCCACCAAGAATAAGCGCCCTTACTCAAGTAGTAAGCCACTACTGCCACCTTACTCTCTTCCGGAGACTGTACCATGTCGAAGAGTTTATCAAAATGTTCAAGCCAATGAACAATGTCAGCTGGTTCTGACGAACCCTCAAAAATAGGCGGCCTCTGATGAGAGATATCGCCAACAATCTGACTCACTCCCCCACTATGCCCATGAAACGGCACCTGGAATCCCTGCTGCGGTGCACCATGAACCATCGAGGCCTGCATGGTCTCTACTATCCGAGTCATCTGACTCACATGGGCCATCATGCCCCTCATAAGCAAGAAAAAGTCTACATGTCCACTCTCAGTCTGATCGAATTCTAGTGTATGACATCTCGAAGGAGAATCGGTCGCATAGGTAACACCACCGGCCGAACTCTGATCCATCTCGGCATCCGCATACGCGTAGACATAAGGTTTTAGGTTCTGGCCCGCTCTGCAGCGTTTACCCCCTCTGTCACGTCCTAGGATTCCTCTTTCCATAGTCAAAGAATAATGCTCAATCATGATCATAGCTCCAATACGCATCAACGGCCAATCCGGAATGCTAAGGTAATAGTAAAAAACGAGTATACATACTCAACGCATAAATAATTACATCAATCATTCTACTCATAGACAATACAGAGCCCACATGCTCCAAAATAAATAATCATGAATTAATCGTAACACAAATGTTACATACAGGTTTCAACAAAATATGTATAATCAATGGCATAATGAACGTATGAACATAAAAGAGAATCGAGTCCTTATACAGGTCATACGAAGATTCGAGGTCTTGCAATACTAGTCTTCACTGACAACGACTCGATGAAAGAATGACTCATACAGTCGCCCAACTATCACGACTCACAAACCCCGACTGTCCAGATTGTCATAACCTGACAGCCCCACTACTACCGCATCGGTAGAGCCACATAACTCATATATCAGGGTATCTCACAACCCATTTCTCTGATACCATCTTCTGTAACGCCCCCAAATCCCATTGCGTTATTACAGTGCCGTGGACCCCACACCAGGAGATCAACCAGGCGAACACGACTAAAACACAACAAACTGACCAAAGGGGAAATTACAGTCCCTACTATTATATTTGAAACAATATTCCGATATGGAATTTCAACAACACTAATGGGCCTACATGGCCAAAATAAAAATACCACAACATCCACGAGCCTCGTTCGGATAATAGAAAAATAACGAAATAAAACCAACGATAAGTATAAATATTTCGATTCCGAAATACCCCAATACAATATACATTGTATCAGTCAAATACAACAATAGTTGTGCAATTCTAAATGAATACGTACAACACAATGAAATGAAAAAAATTACCCTCGGATATTACATAAATTGTCGGGATGATGGTTTGTTCGTGGAAAGGATATTGTCTTCGGCTTTGAGGTAATTTAGGTATTGTTCAGTTATGAGGATAATTATTCTGATGAATTATTGTATATGTTGTATGTTAAGGTTTCTTATAATGACATTCGTATTGATTGTTCGTCGAGGGATGCTGATCCCAGGGCCATTGTTTGGTATCGATGGTTGTGTTGATCGATCGTTGAGGGATGATGATTTCAGGACTGTTGTGTTGAGATTGTTGATCGTGTTGATCATTCTTTGGGGATTGTGATCCCAGGATGGTTGTTTTGGACATTGTCGGTCGTGTCGATCTTTCGTTATCCGTGTGTCATTGTTCACTTTGGTGAGTCTTTTGATCCTTATTGGATATGTGATTTTTTGAGTTTTGTTGTCATGTTGCATCGTGACATATCCGGAGTCATATCTGCGTGCCGATTGGTTATGTGTAGGATTTTTAGGGCGGGCACGTATAGTCATGTGATGGGTTAATGATTGAGCTGTGCACACGAGCCGTACTTCATGAGAATGATTAGGTACAAGACCACACGTGTATTTGATCGATACCCGGGGTGGCTTGTGCATGGACACATTTACGAATCGGGCTTACTGTGATGTCCATCTTGAGCCATATTGTTTGGTCGTTCATACTCCATGTATGATTGGGTATGCTCGACAGTTTGCGACTGGTTGTTCATACGCCCGAGGGGTATGTTCGACAGTCGGGGTTATTTCTTTGAGATCCATCATATTTGATCTTGTTTGGAGTTTACCATGTTGATGGTATTCTCGGTCGTTGTTGATCGTGTTGGAGTTTATCATGTTGATGGTATTCTCGGTCGTTGTTGATCCTTTATTGGTAGTGATTGGAGTTTATAATGTTGATGATATTCTCGATTATTGTTGATCCTTGTTGATATTGGAGTTATCATGTTGATGATATTCTCGGTTGTGTTTTGACCTTTGGTTGGTCGTATTGGAGTTATCATGTTGATGATATTCTCGGTTGTATTTGACCTTTGGTTGGTCGTATTGGAGTTTATCATATCGATGATATTCTCGGTTGATGTATTAGCTGATCTGGTTATTGATCGTGTGAGCGTTCGGACTTTGTGTCGATATTTTGGGATTTTGCTGTCATTGGTCTACAGATGTATTGTGTATATGTGGTTCTTATCAGGATTGGTATCTGATTGTGCGATCCGACGGACAGGATTTGACACCATGGATTATTCCATACTTATGAGTTATGATGATATTTTGAGAATTCTTAGTATTGTTTGAATACAGTACAAATGGTTGTAGTTGATTTCATTTCGTCATTTGAGAATGCGAAATGTGGGTTATGGTAAGTACTGAGTTGATATGAATTGCTATGGGTTGGTGAGGTTACGACGGTAAGATTACGTTGGTAGTATTCTTACTATGTTATTACATTGGTATGTAATTATTTATGATGGTGTGATTGATATCATTGTTGAGTATTGTGTCTGACCCCGTCGTGGGCTTTATTTTTTAGGTACTCGGAGATCGAGCTAGTAGCGGACGTGGAGAGATGAGCTTCCCGGGTGATACTGGCTATGGCATTAATTTGGGAATCGAGTATTTGACTGGCTGTTTTATTCCGCTGCAAATGTACATTTTGAACTGTGTTTATATCAGCTGCGTGTGTATTTTAAAATGGCTTTCCGATATTTTTACCAACTCGTGTATAATTTAAAATGGCCTTTTGGGTATTTCATAAATTTGGGTTTATCTCGTAAAACCTTTGTTTCTAAACTATTCTTCATCGGTACGTGTAAGTGGTGGCTTATCGTTCATTTTGAAACTGTTGAATTTTGATATTTTTAGCCTTTTACTTTCAAATGGTATTTTATGACGGTATCTGGAAAACAAAATTTTGGAGACTACTTGAGTATTTGAAATATATTACCGTCATCGGTCTTTTTGGCGTATTTGAAATGATTACGAAAATGATCTTTAGCGTTGTGGGTTCCGGCGTGGGGCCCACGGTGCTATAATATCACCGCATGGTTTTGAGAGTGTTACAGAATATTCCGTAAAAGTGTGGTATGCAGTGAGTCAATGGTGTAATTTCGAGAGGGAGGCACATGCTTGGGAAGAAGAGAAGACTTACTTATTAGCTCAATGCCGATCAAAAACTGGAAAACAAGGATTATATCGAGCTATAGTGGCAGTTTTGGTCTATCATATTTGGAAAGAGACGAATTTTAGGAAGTTCATGGCTGTGAAACAGGGAGCTTAAAGATTGAGCAGAACATGCATGATTTGATTGGCGATGAGATGCTCAAAATTTCCTAAGTTAGCTGGATTACTTCCGCATTGATGTTTGTGAGTTTGTGATTTGGATGTTTTGTTCGTTTTGTAACTTTCCACTGTTGCATTTGGTGAAATAAAAATTTATTTACCAAAAAAAATGATTTAATTTTAGTAATACTACCTCTATTCTCTAATACTTGCAGCATTTGACTGTACACGGAGTTCAAAGTATAAATTTGATGATTAATATCTTTAGTTACATATTAGTAAATAATAAAAAATAAAATAATATTTTAAAAATATACTTGGAGACATATTCAACAACATTACACATACTAATATTTATTTTTATATTAATAACAAAAAGTACATCCGAGGTTTAGTCATGACTAATATGAAATAGTGATCAACTGTTGCAAGTAAGAAAAGATAAATTTAGAGAATATGTGAAATCCCCTTATCATAATCCGTAGAATCATCTTCATATGAAGATAAATTTAGAGAGTAAACTTTAATTGTAAATCTTTCTCAATGTAAATGAATAAATATTTTAATTATTTTATAGTCTAGATCTCTCAAACGAAGCAAAATTCGTCTGAGAAAAGAAGAAAATTAATTATTTGTGTTTTGCAGCATATTTATTTAGTAGGAGAGTTTAACTTTATATATTTTTATAATATAATTTGCTGATGCACATTTTCAGAATTTATATACAATTTCTGCCCTAGCATTTGTATATCTTTACTAATTTAATTATATTAAGTATATATTTACTGATTTTACGACTTCAAACATATCTTTTTAAAATATGTAAAGAAATAATTTTAGTAGTAACGTATGAATAATATAATTAATTCTAGAAAATAAAAAAATAATAATAAATACATTTAAATTTGACTGAATTTAATTATCTCAAAATTCCGTTGATGCAAAAAATGAGAGATTCATATGCTAAAGGACGGAATTATTTGACTGTATTATTGAGCAACAATGATTTTGTCAGAGAATTTAGCTTTATTATTTTGTTTTCTAATATATTTTGGGTGACATATATTTATAATTTTTGGTACAGTTTGTTGTCATTTATAGTTATTTGCTAATTTAATAATATTAAATTACAAATTACTGATTTACTAATTTTTAATGATTTATTCATAATATATATAAATAATTAGTTTTTAATAATAACAGCTTAATCAATAGAATTGTCTTTTTATCGAAAAAATATTTTAGAAAATAGTAAATGGATGTGAATTATTTTTAAAGTGACTGAATAATTATTTTAATTATCTTGAAATTTCAATCTAAAAAATGGAAAATTATGTGAGGAAAAAAAAGAAAATTATTTGATTGTATTATTACAACCATATTAAATTTTTTGAAGAGTTTAGATTTATTTATTTTATTTTCTAATATATATTGGATGATCCATATTTGCACTCTTTTGGTATAGCTTGTGCCGTAACAATCATATATATCTTGGTAATTTAACTTTATTAATTACAAAATTACTGATTTTATGAATTTTTAAACACATCTTTCTAAAATATATTAAGCTATTAATGTTAATGATAGCATATGAATCAATAGATAATTTTGTAGAGTAAAAAAAACTAATGGTATTATTTTTCATAATCATGTAATTATCTTAATTATCTTAAAATTAATTGATTCCAAAATAGAAAATTCGTCTGAGGAAATATGAAAATTATTTTACTATGTTATCACATCAATAATTTCGTGCGAGAACTAATTGTTATTTTAATTTTAATATACTTTAAATGATATATATATATATATACTTTTTGGTAGAATTGTCTAACATTTCTCTATATATTTCATTAATTTAATAATATTAAATCAAAAATTACTGATTTTATGCATTTTAATTATATTTTCCTAAAATATATAAGTAGTTAATTTCTAATATTTTCATACTGGTCGGCTAAAGCTTGAAGTATTCGGCTAAAACCCCCGACAGTCGGCTAAAGTCCGGTCGGCCGAGGTCCGTTGCCTAAACTTTAGTCAATGACTTTTGAGGTAGGCCATCGTCTATTTGAATTTGAACTTCACTGCGGCTGTTAACACCATCATGTAACGTACGTGAACCTTGTAAATATTGTGTGCGCTAGCTTCATCAATTAGAGTGTGTTAAGCGTATATATCTGTTTTATCAGTTCACCTTCTAGAATCCTCCAACGAGCTGATATTTAAACTCGTATTTCGAACTTCATTGTAACACCCCCAAATCCCATTGGGTTATTACAGTGCCGTGGACCCCACATCAGGTGATCCACCAGGCGAACACGACTAAAATATAACAAACTAACCAAAATGGGAAATCACAGACCCTACTATGACGTCCGACATACTATTCCGATATGGAATTTCAACGACAAGAATGGGCCTACATGGCCAAAATAAAAATACAACTACATCCACGAGCCTTGCTCGGATAATACAAAACGACAACGACTGAACAAAAATGGAGTACTCCAGTATCGACCAACATGAACACCAAAATATCTCGGACTAGTATCGCTCGAATGCCTCGTCGCCATCGTCATGCCCTGTGTCTAAACTCTCTCCTCGCAAGCACCTAAAACATGAAAACATGTTCGCCACGGGTCACCATCCGAATAATGAATATCAAATACATGCACAACATGATATGCATCCAAAGGCGTAATAAAATAAAGACAACAATGGTAATACGAGATGCTCACAAACCAAAGTAAGAATCGAGCATTCGTGGAACAAGATGCCCACGGCATACGATCAATACCGCTCAATAGGTTAGAACATATGTGCCAACGGCGAATCATCAATATAGAACACAACAATACATTACAGAAGGTAAATCAAACCAACGCCGAAATAAATAAGGATCACAATGCCCGAAGGCTCCAGCGGAAATACCGATACATTACAATGGCACGAAAGCCCTCACCAAGCCGCCAAAATATCACGATGGCACGAAAGCCAATGACCAAGCCGCCAAAATATCACGATGGCACGAAAGCCGAACGGCAAGTGTAAATCATCACAATACAGATCTCAAGGAAACAAACCTGACTGTCGAACATACCCCTCTGGCGTATGAAGGCTTAATCACAAAACGTCGAACACATCCACACATTTAAATGGACTATGAACGAACAAAATTGTATGGCTCAATGATGGACATCACAGTACGCCCGATCCGGAAATGTGTCCGTGCACATGTCCACCCCGTATACGGAATCCAGAAATATACGTGGGACAATGTACCTAATTAGCCTCACGAACTACGTCTCGTGTGCACGGTCCAATGCGGAAACATCCACGCATGACCATCGTGTGCCTGGCTAAAAATCCTACACAATAACCAATCGGAATGCAGATATGATTCCGGATATGTCACGATACAACATGACAACGAAACTCAAAGGATAACACATCCAATACGGATCATACGACTCACCAAGTGAACGATGACACACAAATAATGAAAGATCGACACGACCAACGATATTCAAAACAACTATCCTGGGATCAAAATCCCTAAGGACCGATTAACACGAGCAACGATCACAACACAACAGTCCGGGAAATCCTCAACCTTCAACGATCACAAAATTACCGAGTTCACAAGAATAATAGTGTGCTGCTTTGAGTCGGTCAACACGACAATAATAATTCAACGGATGGGAACTATCCTCGACAGTCCCAATTCAATACTTCGATTACCGTAGAACGGCCAATCGATAACAATTATACAACGGATGGGAATTATCTTTTTGACAACGGATGGGAATTATCTTTGATAATCCCAATTCAATATATCGATTACCTTTAGAGCGGACAATCGATAATAATTATACAACGGATGGGAATTATCTTTGATAATCCCAATTCAATATATCGATTACCTTCAGAACGGTTAACCGATAACAATTATACAACGGATGTCTCGGCACCTTTAATCGGTTACCGATAACGAAGATGATAATCGAATACGTCAATGCCTTCAATCGGCCAAAACGACATCAATAGAAAAAAAACACTGATATCAATAACGACGATTCACAAAAATACCTTGATGGAACATCAATCAATAACAACAATCGATACGTCGATGCCGCGAACCGGCTATCAACAACAATATCTCAAAGGAACATCAATCAACAATAACAATCGATATGTCGATACCGCGAACCGGCTATCGAAAAATATATTACCAACAAGTATCCCAATGCCTTAAATCGGCCATTTACGAACAACAATAATATTTGGCATAATTTGCCGAAGGGTATTGTATCAAACAATCTCTTGATGTCAACAAAATCATAAAGAGACCAAGTCTCGAAGTGATACACACATTCATACACATACATGATAACATTAATCTCATTGACCAGTACAAGTATAAAACTTGCCTCAAACCGAAGGCGAGAAAGTCCTTCCACGATCAACGTCCTACCACGAATCGATCAACAGCGTCCCCCGACAATCACAAGCACTCGAACAACCTTGAATGAAATACAATTCATTCGATAACACGATATCGACCGAAAATGACATAATAGATAATTCCGATTCTAACACGAACACATACTATACTCGTATTTATCTGTATACACACACATATATAATATATATATGTATGTATAATATACATACGGTACACACATTACTAACACACACTCACTTTACATAATATATATATATATATATATATATATACTGCACATGCACACACTATTTACCACTACAACACACTGCACACTATATATATATATTACACCACACACTTTACAATTTATATATATATATATATGTACAACACACACCACACACACAGTATATATATATATAACAGTACGTGTGTGTATATATATATATATATATCACACAACTTTATATATATTATTGTTGGGATTCGGTGCCTAAAACGAAGGCCCAGCGGAAGCGGTAAAACGAAAATTAATTCGATCCGAATCCCTACGAGAATCGATCGAGCTACGTATATACGAATATATAAACGAAAAGCAAGAGTTGTAAGAAACTAACCCTCGAAGTCCGTTGATTAAATGGAAACCTTCTCTTGAGCTATTCCCCAAGCTTTAGTTTGATCTCTACGAGTTCAATCCGCTCCAAGCCCTTGAACGATCCAACGCCGAAAACACCGCGTCTCTACTTGCCACGCGCCGGAAAAACGACCGGAACAACAACACTTGATTAACCTCTAAGGTTACGGCTAGAATCAAGTGGTGAAGCTCTTGTTATTACACTCTAAGTGTATAATATATCTCTCTTAATGTATCTTGAATTTTCTCCAAGAAAACTCAAGAATAAAAGTGAAGAAGAAGATGAAGATGAAGACTAAGAAAAATAATTTTCTCTCTCACTCCTTCAAAGCTCACGGCTGGAATTCATTCCTTTCAAGTGAGAGTTTGTCTCCACTTATATTCTTATTCAACTCCCATGATCTCCTACTTTAGACAATATCACCAAGGTGTGATATTTGTCCCCTTGTCTTGGTCACTAGTCCACCATCCTAGAAAGTGTAGACCAAGACAAAGTAAGGGAGTAGGTGATGGGGTGGCCATCTAGAAGGAATCAGATGAGTTCGATTCGTTTCGGACTCCCGTGAGTCCAAACAGATAAACTCCTATTCCGTTCCGATGTATTTGTGTCGATTAATTAATCCAATCAATTAATCACATTAAATACATAATAATATAATTAATTTCTCCAAGAAATAATTATATTCACGAATTAAATTAATCACCCAGTAATTTATTTAATCCATTAGGCCGTAAATCAATTTATCGATTATATCGATTTAGACATCCAATGTCCCAAATTAGATATCCAATATCTAATATTTATAATGAGAGATTAAGCTCGATTCATTCCGTCGTCAATCCTAATGCGCGACTCGGTAGGTCCGTCTCAGTCAGCAATGGGAGGAACCAAAGAGTAGTAGCACCACCTAGCCACTGGCGGCCTACACTGCACTTAATCGAGAACGAATGATTGGGATCATTCAAGAACCATTCTGTCGTGAATACCGATGGCGTATAAACCCTTCTTTCAAATGTCCCGATCAAGTTTTAGGGTCACGGTACCAAACCCTATTCAGATTTGACGCTATGCATGCGTTAATGCAAATCGAGATCATCGAGTGTCGTGTATCTAATACAATCGGCTCCAATGCTTTGGCCAAAGACTTATGATCTCATCTCCAATAACCGCATAGGACATATAACCCGCTCACTAACGGAGAAAGAATTCTATCTTGGTATTCGGTAGGACCTGCTACTTGCCGTCCAAGATGCACGTCGAGGTTGACCCCGCCTTAGGTTTGGTGGTCGAACTACTCTAATGAAAATCTTGACGTCACAAGCACATCCCTACTAAATCCTCAAGTCGAAGGTTCACGAATACCTATCACAACCTTTCGATTCCGTCATTGGTGTCCGGAGTGAAATCCATGTGACGAATCGAGGGTGAGTCGGTTCGAGTATACTAATCTAATTAGCATACCTATAACGTGTGCTCCCACTAACCATTAGTGTTCGACAGCACTCTCCATGTCAAAGAACACGTCATACAAGTCTTTACATAAACTTAACGCCTATCAAGTTTCATCGACTTGCGAACGATTAAGTATTTGAGCTATAAACCTTTCCAAAGGCCGACCCCTTATCCAATAAGGAGTGGAGCGTTTGCTCTCAAATACACGGACTAGTTTCTATATGTTTATTTACGAGTTAGGAATGCCGGAACTACCGGTAAATAAAGAAACAATCATTTGCCTTATATAAATGGTTTACATAATTACAAGTACAATGCCCTCACTCAACAACCTCGAGTGGCATTCGAGGGCATACTCCTAACAATCTCCCACTTGCACTCAATGCCACACACTATGGTATCTAATACCCATGTTCTCCGATGACGCTCCAAGCTAGTCCGAGATAGTGGCTTGGTCGGTGGATCGGCGACGTTGTCGGCCGAGTCTACTCTATGCGGCACAATGTATCCCTTGCGAACAAATTCTCTTACGAGATGATACTTCCTCTCAATATGTTTGGTGTTGTGAAACCTCGGCTCCTTGGCTGCGCTACGACTCGTCGTTGTCGCAAAGATGAACAGTGACGGCAAAGACATGGTATCACTTGAAGTTCTCCCAGAAACTTCTTAATCCAGAACCCTTCCTTGGAAGCCTCCGAGGCTGCTTGATACTCAGCCTGACAGGTGGAATCAGCAGTCGCGCTTTGCTTGGCACTACGCCAAGATACTGCTCCTCCATTAAGAGTAAATATGTAGCCAGAAGTGGACATCGAGTCGTCCTTCAGTCCTTGGAAGTCCGAATCAGTGAATCCCACCACATCCAAGTCTCCACCACCATACATCAGAACCATATCTCTAGTCCTTCTCAAGTACTTGAGAACGTTCTTTACGGCAGTCCAATGTTCCCTACCTGGGTTTGCCTGAAACCTACTCACCACGCTTACAGCATACGCAATGTCAGGTCTTGTACACAACATAGCATACATAAGGCTACCCACGGCCGAAGCATATGGTATATTACTCATTTCCTTTCGTTGTTCCTCATTTTGAGGACACATCTTCAAGGTGAGTTTTATTCCATGTCGCATCGGTAGGAACCCTCTTTTAGAATCATCCATCTTAAATCGCTTTAAGATTTTATCTATATAGAGGGCTTGGGAAAGACCTATTGTTCTCTTCGCTCTATCCGGTAGAGTCGAATACCAAGAATATAGGTAGCTTCTCCCAAGTCTTTCATGGAGAAATTACTCGAAAGCCAAGCTTTCACGTAACCGAGCATTCCCACATCATTTCCTATTAGTAGAATGTCATCTACATATAGTACTAAGAATGCGATCTTGCTCCCACTAACCCTCTTGTATACACAAGGTTCCTCTTCATTTTGCACGAAGTCAAACTCTTTATTGCCTCGTCAAAACGAAGATTCCAACTACGCGACGCTTGCTTGATCCATAAATGGAGCGTGAAGCTTGCACACTTTCGAATATCGACTTCGGATACAAAGCCTTTAGGCTGCTCCATATAGATTTCTTCCTCGAGGAATCCATTAAGGAAAGCCGTCTTTACGTCCATTTGCCATATCTCATAATCGTGGTAGGCGGCTATAGCAAGCATCATGCGAATAGACTTGATCATGGCTACGGGCGAGAAGGTATCGTGGTAATCGATTCCTTCCTTCAGGTATAACCCTTTGCCACTAGCACGGCCTTATAGGCGTCAACCTTGCCATCACCATCGGTCTTTCTCTTGTAGATCCACTTGTTCCCAATAGGCACTATGCCCTTGGGGCGGTCTACTAGAGTCCAGACTGATTGACATGCATCGAGTCTATCTCGGCTTCCATAGCTTCACGCCATTTCGCGGAGTCTACATCCACCATCGCTTGGTCATAGGTCGTCGGGTCGGTCTCTTGGCTATCACTTGGAACCTCATGGAGACCCGGCTCCTCCAAGTGCACAAGCCCATACCTCTCGTAAATGAGACACCCTACTAGACCTACGAGGTGGTTGTACTTGTGTTTCGAAAGTTCGATTCAGTTTCTTGACAGTGTCTCTCGAGGAGTTTCATTGTATTCTTCTAAAGAAATACTTCTACCGCTCCGCCTTCTGAATGAACTCATCTTCCAGAAGTGTGCTTGTAAAGCAACAATGATCCTTCGATCTTCGGGCATGTAGAATAGATATCCCATCGTCCCAGACGGGAATCCAATGAAACGTCCCTTCGCAGACCTAGCTTCCAACTTTTCCACCTTAGTCTTCTTGACATAGGCGGACATCCCCAAATCCTAATATGATTAAGACTTGGTTTCCTTCCCTCCCACATCTCATGTGGAGTTTTAGGAACGGATTTGGAAGGACATCTATTCAAGATATACGCGGCGATCAGAGTGCATACCCCACGGGTAAATCGGCAAGTCAAGATAGCCCAAGATGGAACGGACCATGTTCAGTGGTCCGGTTCCTTCTTTACGACACACCATTTAACCGAGGAGTACTGGAGGTGTTAGTTGTGAAACTATTCCATGTTCCTTAAGGAACTCGTCAAACTCCGTACTCATATACTCGCCACCTCGGTCCGACCGAAGTGCTTTGATATGATTACCGGTTTGTTTCTCGACTAGGGCCTTGAATTCTGGAATTTCTCAAAGGCCTCGGATTTATGTTTCATTAAGTATACATAACCATACCTAGTATGATCATCAGTAAACGTAATGAAATATTGATATCCGTCACGTCCGCTTCTAAAGCACCACATACGTCGGTATGGATTAATCCCGATTTATCGGCTCTTTCAAAAGTCCTGTGAAGGGGACTTAGTCATTTTGCCTTTAAGGCAAGATTCACAAGTAGGAAAGGGAACCGATCCCAAAGGACCCATAAGACCATCTTTTCCATCTTGTAAACCTTGGTCTGACCAACATGACCAAGTCTAAGATGCCATTTCAAAACTTGATTGGTTTCATCCCTACCACGTTTTCTAGTCATAGTATTCACAACTACTTTGTTGCTGAGATTTAGATGATACAATCCATTCAACAATGTAGCAGTACCCACTAGTTTATTTCTAAAATAAATTTTGCAGAACCATCACCAATGAAAAATGAAAAGCCTTTTCGGTCCATGACCGGAATGGATACAATGTTTTTGTGCCCCTTGGGCAAAACAAGTACATCTTCTAAAGTCAAAACAAAGCCGGATTCTAAACCCAAAAGAAGTGATCCTATGTCGGTCGCCTCGACACTATGCCCGCTTCCGACTGTGATCATAACTTCTCCAGCTCCAAGCTTCCTACTTTGTTCCAGATCCTGATTCACGGTACAAATATGAGAACTAGCACTTAATCCAAGATTCAGAAGTAGAAAATACAAAGAGAACAATTTGTTTCCAAAACTAAAAGTTCTGTACCTGAAGTGCCATGAAGAATCGGACAGTCTCTAGCCCAGTGGCCCAGCTCACCGCACTTGAGACAAGTATCCTTTTTCTTCTTGTTCTTCGGAACCATTGGGGCCTTGCCCTTACCCTTAAGGTCCTTAGCTTGTGGTCCAGTCTGCTTCTTGGTCTTTTTCTTCTTATTCTTAGACCTCCGAGGTCCAGAAGAAATCACAAGAGCAGACTCCTTCATCCGCGGAGTCTTCATTTGAGACTGAGCGGTCACAAGTTTGTTCATTAGCCCAGCTAAATTACATACAATCTCATTGCGGTTGAAGTTCATAACAAAGCGTGAGAAGGAATCGGGGAGAGGCGTAGGATAAGGTCGGTTTGGAGAGAAGTATCCATTTTAAAATCAAGAGCCTCCAATCTTTCGATCATGGATATCATTTTGAGGACATGTTCCCAACCTTCTCACCTTCCTTCATCCTTGCACCGAGCAGTTGCTTGGATATCTCATATCTAGCGATTCTGCTGTGCTCACCATAAAGCTCGGTTAAGTGAGATAGAATCGCACTAATGAAGTCATTTTCTCATGAGCTCTCTGAAGCTCATTAGACATGGAAGCCATCATATAAGCACGGACTTTCACGTCATCCTTAACCCACTTTTCGTGGTTTTCAATCTCTTCTGATTGGCTCGAGTCCGCATAGGAGGCGCCGAATGTCCGTCTCCAAGACGTATCCCAGTGCCTCTATACCGAGGACAATCATCGATTGTGGAGCCAATCCACAAAGTTAGGTCCCATTAAGGTGTTCTTTTCGAGTAGAATTGCGAGTGGATTCATTGTCATATTGAGTTATGTCGCATTAAGTATAGCATTAATTAGTGACTTGTTATATTATGATCCGAGTATAGAATTAAGGTCCTTTCTATTCTTGTTACCCGGCTCCCACTATTTTTATCGGAATAACACACTCCCATGTGAAATCCGGAAGTATCGTCGCTCTACTTCATAGTGGTGATCGAGTTCTTTATAAATCTTAATAGAGGGCAACCGAACAGGTTTCTAGTCTATTAATTTTCATAAAGTGGTGTCCAACACCAACCCATCTAATGGATGATTCGATCTTCTTTTTCCCCTTGTTCACTCCCCTCAACCTATACGGTTTCTATGGTTCGTGAACAAGTTAAGTTTATACCATCGACGCAAATCGGTTTCACAATTGAATCTTATCCGCAACCTATCGGGTTTCTAGGGATAAAATTTGCTCCAACCGAAGGCATCCAATGCGCTCCGGTAATTTATCCGTCCTCCCGAACGACTACCCCGATAACTCGGAAGCATAGCACATCCGGTTTGGATTTCAATTTCCAAAACTTCGATGGAGGGAAGGAAAACCTTGAAACCTTATAAACTTAATTATTTGTTGTGGGAGAATTATCGCGATTAACGTTACACTTTGCACATTAATCGTTTAAGCGCGTTTGTGGCATTCATACAATATGAAACAACCAATCACAACCTAGTTGCTACCAACATGTGGTTCATGGACCGTTCCTAGAAAACAAAAACTCCGTAATCTAATTACAAGTCTTCGTCTTGAATCTTCGTCTTCTCGAAATGGATCTTCCTCCGGTCTTCATCATTACATATAAATTTTACATTGAAAATTGCATCCTAGATACAAATTTTTCTAGTAAAATAAATAGGCTCAAAACGGCCTTTACAACCCAATCGAATAAAACGAGCGATTCAAAACTAAGTCCACGAACCACATCCCCATTCAAAAGCATTCATCCAATAAATACTAAATAAATGGAAAGCGTGAGATACATTGATCCAATCAACAATACGAACCGATCCAATCGATTCACACAATCGGTAATGTAATAACGTTCAAAATAATTGCGACCATAAATATTCCAATTAATCAAATTTCCCTTATAAAATGAAATACCATAAATCATTTTAATCATATTAAATCCAATTTAACATGCGAGATTAATTTTTAAGAATACACGGAAAAATCGGCCGGGGTGAAAGCGGGCGGCATGGCCAGTCACCCTCGGCACTTACCGGCGATCACTCCGGCTTGGCCGAGTCACCCTCGGAAGATGCCGGCGAGGACACGACCGAGTCGGCCAGACACGGTCGGGTCGCTCAGCGATGACTTGGCGGCTGCCGGACACGGCCGTGTCATCCAGACACGGTCCGAGTCACTCGGCAGACACGCCGTGTCTCGACCGACACGGTCGGGTCTCGAGCGATGGCTGGCCACCTGCCGGACACGGCCGTGTCACCCAGGACACGGTCGAGTCAGTCATCTCGGCCAAAATACCCTTTTTGTCCAAAAAGTCGTCAACTGACGATTCGGGGCTAGATTTTCAATAGGATATCCAATATCAATATTTTCCGACTTTCATATCTTCAATATAAATCATATTTCCCAGAAATTTAAGATTTATATTTAGACATAAACTTACGAAAAATACAATTATTACGAACGAAAAACATATACCACGATTATGACTAAAATGATTCCAAATCATTCACCATCTAATCGAGCATTCCAAATGCCAATATCGTATATACGATCGCAAGACCTACGCTCCGATACCCTTTGTTGGGATTCGGTGCCTAAAACGAAGGCCCAGCGGAAGCGGTAAAACGAAAATTAATTCGATCCGAATCCCTACGAGAATCGATCGAGCTACGTATATACGAATATATAAACGAAAAGCAAGAGTTGTAAGAAACTAACCCTCGAAGTCCGTTGATTAAATGGAAACCTTCTCTTGAGCTATTCCCCAAGCTTTAGTTTGATCTCTACGAGTTCAATCCGCTCCAAGCCCTTGAACGATCCAACGCCGAAAACACCGCGTATCTACTTGCCACGCGCCGAAAAAACGACCGGAACAACAACACTTGATTAACCTCTAAGGTTACGGCTAGAATCAAGTGGTGAAGCTCTTGTTATTACACTCTAAGTGTATAATATATCTCTCTTAATGTATCTTGAATTTTCTCCAAGAAAACTCAAGAATAAAAGTGAAGAAGAAGATGAAGATGAAGACTAAGAAAAATAATTTTCTCTCTCACTCCTTCAAAGCTCACGGCTGGAATTCATTCCTTTCAAGTGAGAGTTTGTCTCCACTTATATTCTTATTCAACTCCCATGATCTCCTACTTTAGACAATATCACCAAGGTGTGATATTTGTCCCCTTGTCTTGGTCACTAGTCCACCATCCTAGAAAGTGTAGACCAAGACAAAGTAAGGGAGTAGGTGATGGGGTGGCCATCTAGAAGGAATCAGATGAGTTCGATTCGTTTCAGACTCCCGTGAGTCCAAACAGATAAACTCCTATTCCGTTCCGATGTATTTGTGTCGATTAATTAATCCAATCAATTAATCACATTAAATACATAATAATATAATTAATTTCTCCAAGAAATAATTATATTCACGAATTAAATTAATCACCCATAATTTATTTAATCCATTAGGCCGTAAATCAATTTATCCAATAAATCGATTTAGACATCCAATGTCCCAAATTAGATATCCAATATCTAATATTTATAATGAGAGATTAAGCTCGATTCATTCGTCGTCAATCCTAATGCGCGACTCGGTAGGTCCGTCTCGACAAGAATGGGAGGAACCAAAGAGTAGTAGCACCACCTAGCCACTGGCGGCCTACACTGCACTTAATCGAGAACGAATGATTGGGATCATTCAAGAACCATTCTGTCGTGAATACCAAGAACGTATAAACCCTTCTTTCAAATGTCCCGATCAAGTTTTAGGGTCACGGTCTACCAAACCCTATCTCGTACTTGACGCTATGCATGCGTTAATGCAAATCGAGATCATCGAAATGCCGTGTATCTAATACAATCGGCTCCAATGCTTTGGCCAAAGACTTATGATCTCATCCGCCAATAACCGCATAGGACATATAACCCGCTCACTAACGGGAGAAAGAATTCTATCTTGGTATTCGGTAGGACTGCTACTTGCCGTCCAAGATGCACGTCGAGGTTGACCCCGCCTTCGGTTTACGAGGTCGAACTACTCTAATGAAAATCTTGACGTCACAAGCACATCCCTACTAAATCCTCAAGTCGAAGGTTCACGAATACCTATCACAACCTTTCGATTCCGTCATTGATCGTCCTGAGTGAAATCCATGTGACGAATCGAGGTGAGTCGGTTCGAGTATACTAATCTAATTAGCATACCTATAACGTGTGCTCCCACTAACCATTAGTGTTCGATGTGCACTCTCCATGTCAAAGAACACGTCATACAAGTCTTTACATAAACTTAACGCCTACCAAGTTTCATCGACTTGCGAACGATTAAGTATTTGAGCTATAAACCTTTCCGATGCGACCCCCTTATCCAATAAGGAGTGGAACGTTTTGCTCTCAAATACACGGACTAGTTTCTATATGTTTATTTACGAGTTAGGAATGCCAGTAACTACCAGTAAATAAAGAAACAATCATTTGCCTTATATAAATGGTTTACATAATTACAAGTACAATGCCCTCACTCAACAACCTCTGAGTGGCATTCGAGGGCATACTCCTAACAATTTATATATATATATATATATATATATATATATATATTACACCACACACTTTACAATTTATATATATATATATATGTACAACACACACCACACACACAGTATATATATATATAACAGTACGTGTGTGTATATATATATATATCACACAACTTTATATACATTATATATATATATACACAGAACACACAACACACACACACACAAAGTCACAAAGCACACACACATACAAACTAACCAGAAGAGTCGATCGGCCGGCAACCCTCGCCGGAATCCGGTCGGAAAACAACTCTCCTGCTGGAACTCGACCGCCGGAAAAACTGACCCGCCGGACCTCGTCCAACTCCAGCCCGTTTCCGTCTATGGCCGGTTTTCACCTTCTCCGCCTGCAACTCCTCGCCGGAAGTTTGCCGCGCCTTCGTTCCGCCGTCCGTTCTGGACAGAAACTACCTCCGGTCGCCGGAAACAATGGAGAAGCGTCCATGGCCGGAATCCATGAAGAACCGACGCCTGAGCTCCGTCTCGCCAGAAGAAAAAATATGCCGGAACAGCTCGACCGGATTTGCAAAGCCTTCCGATCCGGAAATTCCGATCGTGCCGCCGCTTCTGATCCACGAGCCGCCGCCGCCGAGCTCCGGTCGTCGCCGGAGATGTCATCAAACTCCGGTTGTCAACTCCAGTCCGTCGCCGGAAAGAGCCGGCTGCCATCCTTCAGCTCCACCTCATCGGAAAAAAAAAATGAAACGAGAGAGATGGAGAGAAGAGAGAGAGGACGAGATGGAGAGATGACGGAGAGAGAGAGATGACAACAGGAAAAGAAAAAAAATGAGAGAGGGAGGAGAGAGGAAAGGGCCGAGAGAGAGAAAGGTGAGGGGGAAAGGGTTGATAAATGTATATTATATATATATAATCGTGAGGCACATGAGGGAGAAAGGGAATCACATTCCAAAGTTGATAACATATTATATATATATATATATATATATATAAATGATACCTCAAAGATACCCTCGCCCCGAAAGTTGACCACGAGGAAGGTTCCCACCACCTACCACGCATTACGTACGTAACCTCAGGGCGTAACGTACGTAATCGTAACAAATTAGCGTACGTAACGCTACACAGGTAGCGCACGCTATGGCTATAAACTTAGCCAAAATTCCAAACTCGCCAAGCAACAACCAAACGACGAAACCAAACCGTCGACCTGTAACACCCCCAAAACCGTATGGGAATATTACACGCCCTAAACCCTTTCCGCAAGGATCTACCAGGCTAAACGTCCATAAACAACCAAATGCTTGCCCGTCCAGGGTCAAACAATATAATAATACAGACCGTCAAGGTCACTTACACATAAACACACAGACCGATGAGGTCACACAACTCTATCAACAGGACTGACTAACAACATTACCCACACAGGGGTCGAAATACAATACAATGAAGACTGAATCAACTCTAACAATACAACTAAACTCTACCAACTCTCAACTCTTGATTAGTATCGCACTCGTCATCCCCTTGTGCCAATCCCGTGATCGCTCCCGAACTGCATGTACCGGACGCTTGAGCAGACATCCACCCCGAATTCTCGGGGTAGTAAACTCCATTTGTTTTACTAGTGCAAGTATCAAACCATACGAAAAGTAACAAGCAAATAGCAACTACGAATTTAATACTAAATCCATTATCAAAATGTTCTAGAAGTTTTAGAATTTTGAACTCAAGTAAGAGATATTTGAAAAGGAACACATCATCTCGGGGATTTTTGAAACAGAAATTCTTTTGGACCTCGAGTCCCAATTTACAAAACCTTTTCGAAAACATTAGGGCCTTAGCCCGATTCTCGTTTCAAAGCACACCAAATAATATATCATTATGAGTCCGAGATCCATATTTAAAATGTTACCCGAACAATCACTGCTACACGATCACTGTTCGTACACATCATGTACCGAACTCCGGAGGCCTCGACGGACCTTACCCGAACTGCACACATTGTTCGTACACATCATGTACCGAACTCCGGAGGCCTCGACGGACCCTACCCGGCTACATCACACACTATTCGTACACATCATGTATCGAACTACGGAGGCCTCAACAGGCCTTACCCGGCTACAGCATCGTTCGTACACATCATGTACCGAACTCCAGAGGTCTCGTCAGACCCTACCTGGATCACACACCTTGTCCGTACACGTCATGTACCGGACACCAGAGGCCTCGTCAGACCCTACCTGGTTCACACACTTTGTTCGTACACATCATGTACCGAACTCCAGAGGCCTCGTCAGACCCTACCTGGATCACACACACATCGACTCGACACAATTCATAATCATTAAATGTCAAGTCATTCCACATTACGCCGAATGTACAATCCAGCAAGTAAACCGAAACAACACAAACATCATGATCATCACAACGACTCTTAACCAACACAACACACATTCGGTACACAATACATTGAAGAAACACGTGTACAACCATCTCATATGTACATCGCAATCCTGCACAAATGGCACAACGCCTAACACGTATACCAATATATTACTATTATCATAAAGCCTTCAAATTTCGGAAAACACAACCAACTCAAACAGAACATATTTACGGAGGCAAGCAAAATCGTTATACATATCATACGTAATTACTATTCACAAGATACGAGTCGTATAATAAGATACTTGCCTTAATAACCGCTACCAAACGCTCCGAAGAACACGGTTCGACCGGGAAGCTCGGACCCCGAAGAAGACAACGAACGAAAGGGTTCCGATTCGAGTTCTTCACAAGAATTCGACCCTAACAACATATAATCAATAAATCATCGATCATACGAGGAAGAATAATCGTAGAACGCCCGAAAACCCCTCTATGACATTTTATCGAACACCTTCAAGGTGTCGATAAAATACTCAATAAAACGACAAATCCGTGGCAATCCAACCATGGAATAACAAGGAATTAGATATAATATAGCTTAACAATCATCAATCCATCAATATTCTGAGTTAAAACGGATTAAACGGACAAATCGAACAAAATCCCCAAAACTATATTTTAGGAAAACTTGCCTTGATTCGGTCGATCGGAGCAAGTTATGGAAGGATTAATCGATGTTATGATCTTCAAAACTTCATGGATTTAACCCCTAACAACATCCCTCCATGATCATCAAATCTCCAGCCGCGGAAGAGGAAGAAACGAGTGAGAAAATGAAGAAAAACCCATGCTTGGGCCTTAAATAGCCGACAGACTCGACCGTGTCCGCCCGACACGGTCGTGGCGCTGATGGCGGCAGGGACTCGACCGTGTCCCGCTAGACACGGTCGCGCCTTCCGATAGTGACCCGTCGCGGCGCTCGGCAATGACTCGGCCGTGTCACGGAACACGGTCGGGCCTCAAGCGATCGCTTGGCTTATCCGGAAGAGTTCGGCTCGGCCGTGCAGACACGACAGTCGGGTCTGAGGCGAGACTTCCGGCTTATCCGGACGAGTACGGCAGGGCCGTGTCGGACGACACGGCCGAGTTCGGCCGATGATCGCCAATAACGGCGGGTGAGCTAAAGCGACCATAACTCTCTCGTCAGGACTCCGATTGACTCACCGCTCGAACCATTGGAAAGCTAACTCGATTCTCTATAATATTGCAAGATTCAGAATTTTTGGAGTTACCAAAAATTAATGGTGATCCAACAAAGTCGAACTCATACTTAGAAAAGTCGTTTAGTAATCCCGAATTCAACAAAACGACACCGAAACCCGAACACGAATACGAACCAAGATACGGTTACGAAGTACTCACAAAGACGAATCTAAGAGCTAGTAGAACACACGATTCGACCACCGAAGGCTCGAAATTCGACAACGGAAGGTAATTACCCCAAACTTTGGGAAATTACGAAAATGGCCCAAATGCCCGAAAATCACCATACGACAACGAATAATCAAACCGAAGCTCACAACACGTATAACAACGTTAAATGAACTTCCGAAAACCCCAAACGACGCTTTGAACGAGATTCGCAAGAACCGAACTCAAGCGCGAAAAGTCGCTAAAAAGCACGGAACTCAACAAAGCAAAGACCAAACGAACTCGGATGACAAAAGTGCAGAATTAAATATTCTCCGAATGACGAAACGGTCATGAGAGAGTCAAAACAGACTCACCAAAAAGAAATTTACCGAAAATCGAAAATTGCGGATATTACATTCTACCCTCCTTAAAAGAAGTTTCGTCCCGAAACTTAAAACAAGTAGGGAGGAGAAATATTCCGCCAGGCAAAACTCAACAAGATACACAAGAATGCGTAACTAACGCCAACGACGAAATGTTACAAACAACGCAAAGGAATATACGGCGTGAAAACACGCTCCACGGCGACCAACACAACGTCGCCGTTAGGGATATAATAAAAGCAACAAATGACAAGCGTTATCAAACGGATAATATGGCCAAGTCAATTACCCGACAATCACAAAACACAACGAACGAAAATCAATATGATTGACCATCCCAACGGTACATCAATCAAAACGCGAGCCAACCGCTGAACAAATACGGAATCCCACCGCCCAAGGGATGGAAGATCGAAAACGAGACTAATTTCCCGAACTTAAGGGAATTAGGAAGGAGCCCGAATGCTCAACAATCACGAAACGAGAACAAAACCGAACAAACAAACGATCGAACCACAACGATCGAGACAACAAAAATCGAACAATCATGTCCGAAACACGAAGGATAATAAAATTCAAACCACAACTCCCAGGATGATGCGTGAGAACTACAAGACATGCATTCCCATAAGATCCACAGGAAAGGGAATAGCGATTGCAAAGTCACATGACAAACGAGTTATTCCAAAACAATACCACACTCGTTCGATCAACAAAAGCAAGGGGCGGACAAGCTCGAAATGTCAACGAACATAATGAGTCGACAGAGTCGAAAACACAAGAGTTCCAAGTCCGATCCACTTCGAATAAAAGAACTATTAGAACCCGATGATGTCACTCCCGAACAAGGTTCACAAGAATCGAATCGAACCCAAAAAGTCACATCGATAACCGATCGACCCACAACAAGATCACGATTCGTTCAACGATGAAACCGAAATACGTAACAAGTTCATAAAGTATCAACGAACACGACGAGTCGATAGACACGAGAAAGAGGAAATGCAAGTCAAAACGATACGGGCATTACATTCGACCTCTTATAAAAGAAATGTCGTTCCCGCAACTCACAACAACCGGAGTAAGGTGACAACACAAAAAGTAAACGATGTAAATCTCTCCCATGGGCCTCTCCGATCCGATCCTCATATCTTTCTTGAAGTTCGCGCCCGAAAGACTCGGAACCCAACTCGCAAAACCGGATCTGTGTCTCTCGGGTCCTCACTTGAAAAGCGTTACTGACGAGAAGGACAATTGGCACGTACATGCTCCCGACACAATACGTTCGAAATGCCTCGGCTCGGCATATCGAAAATACAGATGCTAGATACAATGGAACATAACACCGCAAAACAACATACCGGAGATGCCAACTCAGCATAATAAAGAATCATAATACATATCATATACAACGATTACCATCGTAAAGTAATACACACACAAACACTACAACAACGACAGTATCATTCGGCGACATCAACGGCCCGAACGATAATCAGCAAATAATTACAAACATTATGAAACAATCACACATGTACACAAACGTACAAACCCAGGCTTCAACATCTCACACTCGTGCGACAACACGCAAATCGCCACGAGGCGATAAACAGTAAACACCAGTTCACACCTCTCACAGAGGGCTAGTACAGCAAATGCGTGGCAACGCCTCGACGTTCATGGCACCAATTCGATCATACTCGGGAGCAAACATCATAACGACAACGTGAACATCATACATACATACCCAGCCCTCAAACGGGAATGGATAGTTTTTAAAAAAAACGAAAACCTCCTTTTGAAAATAATTTTGGAAACACCGATTGATCTTGAGTATCACCCTTCAAAAAAAAGTACAATCGTGAAACATCGTTATCGAGACTTTGGAAAACTATTTTGCATTCGATAAAAATGAGGACACTTTCTTTTCGTGAAAAACTTTCGGAAATATTCGACCCTCGGGTCTAAGTAAAAGTGTTTATAAAACATTGAAAAATATCTCAAAACATTTTGGTCCTCGAGGTAGAAGAATTCGGAAACATATCGTGGCACCTTGGAAGTACCATGAGAAAACAATTCATTTTAACGTACGTCTCGAAATTTATTTCTAGGATACTCAAGATTTTCAAAGATAATTCAATGGGCTAGAATGCCCAAAAATCTCAGGTAATTACACGGAACATTATAGCGTTGTGGGTCCCGCGCCGGAACCCACCAGGATAAAAAATATTTACAAAAACGCCAAAAGGGCCGATGACGGTAATATTTCAAAAACTCACAAAAGCCATTTACAAAATACTAAGTACCGTCACAAGAATTTTGCCAAAACGTTCAAGGCCATAACGCCAAAACTCGGTTAAAGGAATCGGTTTTCAAACTAAAACTCAGTCGCCGATACCTTTTCGAAATCCGTCAAGGTTTACAACTTCCACACCATACCACACCACCCGGTGGTTCAAAGATAAAACAATAATGTGCCCAGTCCTATACACATACTATATGCCACAAGTACTAAACACAATTATATTACACAATACTGTGAAAAGAAAATCATGCACCGCAATTAACTCACTAAGATAAAAATCGGGATACACAGGTACTTCGCATAAAAGAGGAGACTTACATCCACAGGTCGCACGGAGGTGACGGTCGCCCACGATACCAATCTCGTCCGACAACATAACCGACACGTTGTGACTACGCACAACTCAACTTGTCACCTGATGACTCAAACGACATGACAACACATTACTCGACAAATCACGACTTGACTCGACCCGACAGCCTAGGTTTCCGCAACCTAAGCTCCGATACCATAAATGTAACACCCCCAAAACCGTATGGGAATATTACATGCCGTAAACCCTTTCCGCAAGGATCTACCAGGCTAAACGTCCATAAACAACCAAATGCTTGCCCGTCCAGGGTCAAACAATATAATAATACAGACCGTCAAGGTCACTTACACATAAACACACAGACCGATGAGGTCACACAACTCTATCAACAGGACTGACTAACAACATTACCCACACAGGGGTCGAAATACAATACAGCGGAAGACTGAATCAACTCTAACAATACAACTAAACTCTACCAACTCTCAACTCTTGATTAGTATCGCAGCTCGTCATCCCCTTGTGCCAATCCTGTGACTGCTCCCCTCAACCTGCATGTACCTGGACGCAGAACAGACATCCACCCCCCGAATTCTCGGGGGTTAGTAAAACTCCACTGTTTTACTAGTGCAAGTATCAAACCATACGAAAAGTAACAAGCAAATAGCAACTACGAATTTAATACGGAAATCCATTATCAAAATGTTCCCGAGAAGTTTTAGAATTTCGAACTCAAGTAAGAGATATTTGAAAAGGAACACATCATCTCAGGGATTTTTGAAACAGAAATTCTTTTGGACCTCGAGTCCCAATTTACAAAACCTTTTCGAAAACATTAGGGCCTTAGCCCGATTCTCGTTTCAAAGCACACCAAATAATATATCATTATGAGTCCGAGATCCATATTTAAAATGTTACCCGAACAATCATCTACACGATCACCGTCAGACACATCATGTACCGAACTCCGGAGGGCTCGACGGACCTTACCCGAATCGCACACATTGTTCGTACACATCATGTACCGAACTCCGAGGCCTCGACGGACCCTACCCGGCTACATCACACACTGCTTCGTACACATCATGTACCGAACTCCGAGGCCTCAACGGGCCTTACCGGCTCTGACATCGTTCGTACACATCATGTACCGAACTCCGAGGTCTCGTCGACCCTACCGGATCACACACCTTGTCCGTAAACGCGTCATGTACGGACACGGCAGGCCTCGTCGGACCTACCTGGTTCACACACTCTGTTCGTACACATCATGTACCGAACTCCAGAGGCCTCGTCAGACCCTACGGATCACACACACATCGACTCGACACAATTCATAATCATTAAATGTCAAGTCATTCCACATTACGCCGAATGTACAATCCAGCAAGTAAACCGAAACAACACAAACATCATGATCATCACAACGACTCTTAACCAACACAACACACATTCGGTACACAATACATTGAAGAAACACGTGTACAACCATCTCATATGTACATCGCAATCCTGCACAAATGGCACAACGCCTAACACGTATACCAATATATTACTATTATCACAAAGCCTTCAAATTTCGGAAAACACAACCAACTCAAACAGAACATATTTACGGAGGCAAGAAAAATCGTTATACATATCATACGTAATTAGTATTCACAAGATACGAGTCGTATAATAAGATACTTGCCTTAATAACCGCTACCAAACGCTCCGAAGAACACGGTTCGACCGGGAAGCTCGGACCCCGAAGAAGACAACGAACGAAAGGGTTCCGACTCGAGTTCTTCACAAGAATTCGACCCTAACAACATATAATCAATAAATCATCGATCATACGAGGAAGAATAATCGTAGAACGCCCGAAAACCCCTCTATGACATTTTATCGAACACCTTCAAGGCGTCGATAAAATACTCAATAAAACGACAAATCCGTGGCAATCCAACCGTGGAATAACAAGGAATTAGATATAATATAGCTTAACAATCATCAATCCATCAATATTCGAGTTAAAACGGATTAAGCGGACAAATCGAACAAAATCCCAAATACTATATATTAAGAAAACTTGCCTTGATTCGGTCGATCGTAGCAAGTTATGGAAGGATTAATAGCTGTTATGATCTTCAAAACTTCATGGATTTAACCCTAACAACATCCCTCCATGATCATCAAATCTCCAGCCGGAAGAGGAAGAAACGAGTGAGAAAAATGAAGAAAAACCCGATCGGGCCTTAAATAGTCGACAGACTCGACCGTGTCCGCTCGACACGGTCTTGGCGCGCTGGTGGCAGGGACTCGACCGTGTCCCGCTAGACATGGTCGCGCCTTCCGATAGTGACCGTCCGCGGCGCGGCAATGACTCGACCGTGTCCTCGAACACGGCCGGGCCTCTGGCGCCGCCCGCTTATCCGGAAGAGTTCGGCTCGGCCGTGCCATACGACACGGTCGGGTCCTGAGGCAGAGACTTCCGGCTTATCCGGACGAGTACGGCACGGGCCGTGTCGGACGACACGGCCGAGTTCGGCCGGCAGTGATCGGCCAATAACGAGCGGGTGAGCTAAAACGACCATAACTCTCTCGTCCGGACTCCGATTGACTCACCGTTCGAACCATTGGAAAGCTAACTCGATTCTCTATAATATTGCAAAGATTCAGAATTTTTGGAGTTACCAAAAATTAATGGTGATCCAACAAAGTCGAACTCATACTTAGAAAAGTCGGTTAGTAATCCTAAATTCAACAAAACGACACCGAAACCCGAACCTGAATACGAACCGAAGATACGGTTACGAAGTACTCACAAAGACGAATCTAAGAGCTAGTAGAACACACGATTCCGACCACCCGAAGGCTCAAAATTCGACAACGGAAGGTAATTACCCCAAACTTTGGGAAATTACGAAAATGGCCCAAATGCCCGAAAATCACCATACGACAACGAATAATCAAACCGAAGCTCACAACACGTATAACAACGTTAAATGAACTTACGAAAAACCCCAAACGACAGTTTCGAACGAGATTCGCAAGAACCGAACTCAAGCGCGGAAAAGTCGCTAAAAAGCACGGAACTCAACAAAGCAGCACCGAAACGAACTCGGATGACAAAAGTGCAGAATTAAATATTCTCCGAATGACGAAACGGTCATGAGAGAGTCGTCAAAACAGACTCCGACCAAAAAAAGAAATTTACCGAAAATCGAAAATTGCGGATATTACACGACCAGTATAAATATTTCGATCCCGAAATATTCTAATACAATATACATTGTATCGGTCCAACAACAACACTTGTACAATTCCAAATGAATACGTACAACCCAACAGTAACACAAAAAAAATACCCCCGGATATTACATACTCCCCCCCTTAAAAAGAGTTTCGTCCCCGAAACTCAGGGTGCACAAGTCGGGGCACAGACTATCCATCGGGATAAGAAAACAACATCTCCAGGAATACTCCTCAATACAAGCAATTCCGCCTGAGCAACTGGGCCGACCCCACGGGTTCCCACGTCTCCTATGCCTGAACAAGGCGAAAAAAATCAAGTGATAAAGACACTCAATCAAATGCGAGATTAGCCGAATCATGACTCCTCCGCCAGAGACCAGCCAGGAAGTCGCACCACCCGCAAGACTCGTAACACCGGCGTACCCCGCGGGTGCCGCCCATTGTACATGTCTACGATCATCGGTGTACACTCCCCCATTCTCATCAGCATCGGACGCCCATGCAATCACGGACTCGCACCACAAAAGAAAATAACAACACAGACATAGTCCTCGGGACTATATCGAACGCACGCCCAAGTCCTCACGACTTGACGTCTTGAACCACAATGAACAATTACCCAGATCATCACAAAAATCTCGGGTACAAAACCAAAAGGAAAGAGAATCACATCAAATGACTCAAGTGTCAAGATTCTCAGATACAATCATTACAAGATCGATCAACCATAAATGGTTCGCAACCACAATACTAAAACACAGACTGAGTCAAACATCAATCCGAAAGACAAGGAAAATACAAATCAAGGTTACATCTCAAATGTACCCGAAATCAACATCCTCCAGATCATCGAGCTCCTCGATCTCATCGACTCGAGGAAGACCCCAAATCTGAACTCGCTACTTCCCCTCGGGTGTCCATACCTCTGGCTCCCAAAGCCCGATATGACCCCTTGGATGAAGTACGGACTGAAGTAACAAAATCTCCCGAGGCCCGTGAGCTCTCTCGAGACCTACTGGCACTAGAACTCATGCAGTATTCGGAAGGTGTCCCTGCCTCCCACACAGAAAATAAATAATAGCTGGCATCGTACATCAAGTACTCACATGCCCCGCTGAATCACAGTTAAAACAAACAACAGTCGAACTCGTCGCCTGAGAAGAAAATGCTTTCCCAGTACGAAGCCGACTAGGAAATGACCTCTTGGACGTCGGAGCTCGATGTCCCTCTGAACGAATCGGCATCCTAGTCCTCTCACCAGAAGAAACTGAAGGATCTTTCTGAGTAAGCTCCTCGATCGAGAGCTCTGCTCCAAGAGCCTTCTCGATGAATTCGCCAAGTGAACTACAATTGTGATTGAACAACTGCATTCTCAACCGCGGGTTCAACCTCTTGTTAAAATACTTGATCTTATCCGCCTCAATACGGATAACAGATGAAGTAAACTGAAGAAGTCCTTGAAACTTCTCAGCAATAACAATAACACCCTCGTTCTTGACGGATTTGGGGTTCAAAACCTCCGACAACTTGGCTTCACGAAGTGGAGCCGGATAATACCTCTCTAACATGAGAGTCTTGAACTCGATCCAAACACAATCACGATCGGTGGGTTCTCGAGCACAACTCCGAAAATGATTCGCGAGCCACCAAAGTATTGGTACGAGGTTTCGGGTTCCGGCCCACTCTGCGGCCTCTACCCCCTCTGTCACGTCCTCTTTCCAGACTGAAAGAATAATGTTCAATCATGACCACATCTCAAATACGCCTCAATGGCCAGAATGCTAGGTCAACGCAAAACACGAGTATACATACTCAACAGATAAACGATCACATCGATCGCGCTAATCATAGCCGATACAGAGCCCACACGCTCCAAAGCAAATAATCATAAATCAATCGCACCCGATCGTCACATACAAGTGTCAACGAAACATGTATAATCAATAACATAATGAATGTATGCACATAAAAGAGAATAGAGTCCTTACACAGGTCATACGAAGCTTCGAGGTCTTGCGATACTAGTTTTCACTGACGACGACTCGATGAAAAAAATGACTCACACAGTCGTCCAACTATCACGACTCACAAAACCCGACTGTCCAGATTGTCATAACCTGACAACCCCGCTACTACCGCCTTGGTAGAGCCACATAACACACAAGTCAGGGTATCTTACAACCCAATTCTCTGATACCATCTTCTGTAACACCCCCAAATCCCATTAGGTTATTACAGTGCCGTGGACCCCACATCAGGTGATCCACCAGGCGAACACGACTAAAATACAACAAACTAACCAAAATGGGAAATCACAGACCCTACTATGACGTCCGACATACTATTCCGATATGGAATTTCAACGACAAGAATGGGCCTACATGGCCAAAATAAAAATACAACCACATCCACGAGCCTTGCTCGGATAATACAAAACGACAACGACTGAAAAAAAATGGAGTACTCCAACTGTCTGACCAACATGAACACCAAAATATCTCGGACTAGTATCGCTCGAATGCCTCGTCGCCATCATCATGCCCCTGTGTCTCAACTCTCTCCTCGCAAGCACCTAAAACATGAAAACATGTTCCGCCCCCACGGTCGGGCCATCCGAATAATGAATATCAAATACATGCACAACATGATATGCATCCAAAGGCAGAATAAACAGTACAACAATGGTAATACGAGATGCTCACAAACCAAAGTAAGAATCGAGCATTCGTGGAACACTATGCCCACGGCATACGATCAATACCTGCTCAATAGGTTAGAACATATGTGCCAACGGCGAATCATCAATATAGAACACAACAATACATTACCCGAAGGTAAATCAAACCAACGCTGAAATAAATAAGGATCACAATGCCCGAAGGCTCCAACGGAAATACCGATACATCACAATGGCCTGAAAGCCCTCACCAAGCCGCCAAAATATCACGATGGCACGAAAGCCAACACCGAAGCCGCAAAATATCACGATGGCACGAAAGCCGAACACCAAGTGTAAATCATCACAATACAGATCTCAAAGAAACAAACTCGATCGCCGAACATACCCCTCTGGCGTATGAACGCTTAATCACAAAACGTCGAACACATCCACACATTTAAATGGACTATGAACGAACAAAATTTTATGGCTCAATGATGGACATCACAGTACGCCCGATCCGGAAATGTGTCCGTGCACATGTCCACCCCGTATACGGAATCCAGAAATATACGTGGGATAATGTACCTAATTAGCCTCACGAACTACGTCTCGTGTGCACGGTCCAATGCGGAAACATCCACGCATGACCATCGTGTGCCTGGATAAAAATCCTACACAATAACCAATCGGAACGCAGATATGATTCCGAATATGTCACGATACAACATGACAACGAAACTCAAAGGATAACACATCCAATACGGATCATACGACTTACCAAGTGAACGATGACACACGAATAATGAAAGATCGACACGACCAACTATATTCAAAACAACTATCCTGGGATCAAAATCCCTAAGGACCGATTAACACGAGCAACGATCACAACACAACAGTCCGGGAAATCCTCAACCTTCAACGATCACAAAATTACCGAGTTCACAAGAATAATAGTGTGCTGCTTTGAGTCGGTCAACACGACAATAATAATTCAACGGATGGGAACTATCCTCGACAGTCCCAATTCAATACTTCGATTACCGTAGAACGGCCAATCGATAACAATTATACAACGGATGGGAATTATTTTTTTGACAACGGATGGAAATTATCTTTGATAATCCCAATTCAATATATCGATTACCTTTAGAGCGGACAATCGATAATAATTATACAACGGATGGGAATTATCTTTGATAATCCCAATTCAATATATCGATTACCTTCAGAATGGTTAACCTAACAATTATACAACGGATGTCTCGGCACCTTTAATCGGTTACCGATAACGAAGATGATAATCGAATACGTCAATACCTTCAATCGGCCAAAACGACATCAATAGAAAAAAACACTGATATCAATAACGACGATTCACAAAAATACCTTGATGGAACATCAATCAATAAAAACAATCGATACGTCGATGCCGCGAACCGGCTATCAACAACAATATCTCAAAGGAACATCAATCAACAATAACAATCGATATGTCGATACCGCGAACCGGCTATCGATAAATATATTACCATCAAGTATCGCAATGCCTTAAATCGGCCATTTACGAACAACAATAATATTTGGCATAATTTGCCGAAGGGTATTGTATCAAACAATCCCTTGATGTCAACAAAATCATAAAGAGACCAAGTCTCGAAGTGATACACACATTCATACACATACATGATAACATTAATCTCATTAACCAATACAAGTATAAAACTTGCCTCAAACCGAAGGCGAGAAAGTCCTTCTACGATCAACGTCCTACCACGAATCGATCAACAGCGTCCCCCGACAATCACAAGCACTCGAACAACCTTGAATGAAATACAATTCATTCGATAACACGATATCGACCGAAAACGACATAATAGATAATTCCGATTCTAACACGAACACATACTATACTCGTATTTATCCGTATACACACACACATATATATATATAATATATATATGTATAATATACATACGGTACACACATTACTAACACACACTCACTTTACATAATATATATATATATATGTACAACACACACCACACACACAGTATATATATATAACAATACGTGTGTATATATATATATATATCACAGCTTTATATACATTATATATATATATACACTGAACACACAACACACACACACACAAAGTCACGAAGCACACACACATACAAACTAACTAGAAGAGTCGATCGGCCGGCAACCCTCGCCGGAATCCGGTCGGAAAACAACTCTCCTGCTGGAACTCGGCCGCCGGAAAAACTGTCCCGCCGGACCTCGTTCAATTCCAGCCCGTTTCCATCCATGGCCGGTTTTCACCTTCTCCGCCTGCAACTCCTCGCCGGAAGTTTGCCGCGCCTCCGTTCCGCCGTCCGTTCCGGACAGAAACTACCTCCGGTCGCCGGAAACAATGGAGAAGCGTCCATGACCGGAATCCATGAAGAACCGGCGCCTGAGCTCCGTCTCGCCAGAAGAAAAAAATATGCCGGAACAGCTCGACCGGATTTGCAAAGCCTTCCGATCCGGAAATTCCGATCAGGCCGTCGCCGCTCCAGTCACGAGCCGCCTGCCGCCGCCGAGCTCCGGTCGTCGCCGGAGATGTCATCAAACTCCGGTTGTCAACTCCAGTCCGTCGCCGGAAAGAGCCGGCTGCCATCCTTCAGCTCCACCTCGCCGGAAAAAAAAATGAAATGAGAGAGATGGAGAGAAGAGAGAGAGGACGAGAGGGAGAGATGACGGAGAGAGAGAGATGGCAACAGAAAAAGAAAAAAAATGAGAGAGGGAGGATAGAGGAAAGGGCCGAGAGAGAGAGAAAGGTGAGGGGTAAAAGGGTTGATAAATGTATATTATATATATATAATCGTGAGGCACATGAGGGAGAAAGGGAATCACATTCCAAAGTTGATAACATATTATATATATATATATATATAAATGATACCTCAAAGATACTCTCGTCCCGAAAGTTGACCACGAGGAAGGTTCCCACCACCTACCACGCATTACGTACGTAACCTCAGGGCGTAACGTACGTAATCGTAACAAATTAGCGTACGTAACGCTACACAGGTAGCGCACGCTATGGCTATAAACTTAGCCAAAATTCCAAACTCGCCAAGCAACAACCAAACGACGAAACCAAACCGTCGACCAGTATAAATATTTCGATCCCGAAATATTCTAATACAATATACATTGTATCGGTCCAACAACAACACTTGTACAATTCCAAATGAATATGTACAACCCAACAGTAACACGAAAAAAAAATTACCCCCGGATATTACATTCATAGTATTACGTACATTAATGGTGTCATGTTGCGTACGTTAGCTTCACTGTATTGCGTACATAATCATACATGGATATGCTCTTTCTGCTTTACTCATTGCGCAAATTAATGTTACCATTTAGCGTACGGTAACAAGTTTTCTTGTTTGCTTTGATTACTTCAGGTTCGTTGCGTATCCTCCGTTCATTTCGTATGCTCTGTAGAGTTTGCTATCGGGATCAAAAGTGTCCGTTGAAATAATCATTCCATCGGCTTTTGCTTTACCATTTTTCTTCCTCTTTTACTTTAATCATTTCACTATATTCATGCTTATCATTTTTCTTTTCTTTCCTTTTGCTTTTCTTTTGAATTTCAGTCTGACTCTTGAGTCTTCGAATGTTGCTGTCTAATTGTTGTTTTCCCTGATCATCAACACATCAATTAAAATACTTTCATATATTTGTATGGAATAAAATATTCTAAAAATTTCCCTCCTTTTTAATGATGACAAAACAACAATTCTTGATGAGATTTATACGTGTCAAAATACAACTGAAAATACAGATCAATGTTTTTACTTTGTCTGTTATTGTTAGTTCTATAGAAAGATTTATTCTCCCGTTTCACCAAATCTTATTCTTTTGATGTATAAATTTATATCACCTCCCCCTTTTTGTCATTAGCAAAAAAGTATAATATATATTCTGAATAAAATTGATATTATAAAATTTATTTGATAAATGGGTATACTACCCCTGAATTTTGTAGCTAAATAATTTATTCTCCTTAAAAATAATAACTCCCATGAGTTTAGTATCAATTGTTTTCTAAGGTTCAAACATTACTTTTTCTCCTCTTAAATAATAATAATAAAAGCACAAGCAAAAAATAAGCAATAAACAATTGAAATTAATTTGAGGTCTGGAGATCCAACCGACTTTTGGTCATTTATCTAGGTAATAAACGATATTTCGAACTATGGTTTCTTTTGTAATCTATATTTTTTATTTTAGTTGTTCGTCTTGGGCTTTTACAATTTAAAAAATAATGCCCTTTTTTCAAATATTTATCACAATGAGGTATATTCAAATTTAAAGATTTATTTTTATTGGACCTTATGAGGGATTTATTTTTACCAGTTTGTTCGAATCCAATTCCTTCTTTATTCAAATAAAACTTTTGCATTGAACTTTTTTTTTTTAAATTTCTATTTCCACATGAAAATTTATTTGTCAAGTCTTTAAGTTCACTTTGAACTTTTAGCAAATTATTTCAATTTATTTTCTTTCTCTAAGCAACAAAAATGATCAATTTCGGTTAATTTTCTATTTTTCTTGTATTTTAAAAACTTCATCTTCTAATATTTTATTTTTCATTTTAAGGGATTTATTAACTTTTAGTGAATCTTGAAAGTCAAAATGTAATAACTCAAAAGTACTAAAAAATTTATTTTGAGATGAAGTACTTAACTGACTTTTATTGTCGTTGTCGTCATACGAGTTCCTTGCCATGAATGCGAGATTATTATTAATTTTTCATATTCTTCATCATCTTTACTCCAGGTGGCTAAATATATGCTTCCTTTGTGTAAGTTTAGCCACAACAATTTTTGCATAATGACCGAGTTTCCTGTAATTTCGACAACTATTATCGAACCTTTTTGACTCATTCTGGGCTTGCGAGTTGATGACTTTCCTTCTCGGTTTTAAGAGGTTTTGATATTTATTGATGTTTTTGGCATAAAATATCGATTCTTCATCATTATCATCCGAGATTTCTTCTTCATTATCGGATCTCTTTTTAGGTTTGAAAGCTATAGATTTCTCTTTGGGCTTTGGTTTGATATTTTATGATTTTAACATGATCCCGTAATTTATTAGCGGATCAACAAGGGCGCTAAAATCTAAAGGGTTGAGATCTTTTGATTTCATAATAGCCGTGACTGTGTCATCCCATTCACGAGGTAATGATCGTAATATTTTCTTCACTTTTTCACTACTCGTTAATGGTTTTCCAAAGCATGCTCGTCTATTTGTGATGAACGAAAATCAGTCGAGCATATTTGTTATGGACTCGTCATCCTTCATCATAAATAACTCGTTGTCATGGAGAAGCATATTTATTTTTGTCTCTTTGACTTGAGTCGTGCCTTCGTGAATGATCTCGAGCATTTTCCAAATTTCTTTGGCACTTTCACACGAAGAAATTCGATTGTGTTCTTCCGGATTAAAAGCATAGTATAGTAATTGTGTGGCTTTACAATTATAATGATCACTTTTTCAGTCCTCATCGTTAAATTCTTCAAAGATCTTGAGTGAACCATCGGACTTTGTAGGAATTTTAGGACCAAGACAAATGATCTTCCAGATTTCAGTATCATATGCTCGAATAAAGATTTACATCTTTCTCTTTCGTGTCATAAAATTTGATCCATCCAAAAATGGTGGTCGGTTTAAGGCAAGACCTCTACAAAAGCAAAATTAAATGCCATCAGTTTTCCTCAGATGTTAAGCCGACTACTATTAGGGACCGCTATGATACCAATTGTTGAGTTGGTACCGCCACTCGAAGTGAGGTTGAATAGTGTGGTGAAGAGTAATAAACTCCTTTTGTGCGAAAGCGATAAATAAATGCGTAATATAAATGATGCAATATATTTATAGAGGTTTGGCCCTAACTGGTTTACGTCCTCTCACCTTTGTTATCTTTTTCAATAGGTTCAAGATAAACCTTTCCGCCTTGTCTTCGATTGGTTCGAGGTAAACCGTACAACTTTTATATTCTATCGGACCAAGATAAACTGTTACAAATCTTGTCCTCTATCGGTTCAAGGTAAACCGTCTTTCTCTTTCTATCGGATAAGGAAATAACCTTTCTAGCTTTCTATCAGTATTAGAAATACCTCACCGGATTTAAATTGTGATTCTAACAATAATGGATCCACGATCCTAATAACACTGAATCAAATCTACAATCTTTTACTTTCACTCGTGTATGAATAAAAGAATTAAACACTCAAACTCTTATCAATTAAGCTCGTTTACAACAACAAATAGTGTGTATGAATATTTCAGATGAATGTATAATATGCTTAAAGTTGTTGTATGTTGAATACCAAATGAAGTGGTACTTATAGGCTCCAAAGCCTAGCCATTGCTGCCAGCTGCTTTATAGCGACGTTATAACTTTGTTTTAGCGTACATTAGGTGCTTTGCATACGTTAATCTTGTACTATTACGTATGTAAATGTCATTCCAGTATAGTAGAGTATCTATGTATTTTGCTTGCGTATGTTAGCTCATCTTGTATCTTGCGTACGTTAATGCTCATATGTCCATTGTATTAGTTTGACCTTCTAGAATCAATCTAATGGATTTATTATTTGAATTCGAACTTCACTGTGGCCGTTAACACCATCATGTAACTTACGTGAACCTTGTAAAGGTTGCATACGTTCGCTTCATCAATTAACGTATGTTAAGCGTATATATCCGTTTTATCAGTTGACCTTCTAAAATCCTCCAACGGGATGATATTTGAATTTATATTTCGAACTTCATAGTGTTACGTATGTTAATGCTGTCATGTTGCGTACGTTAGCTTCGCTGTATTGCATACGTGATCATGCCTGAGTCTGCTCCTTCTGATTTTTTCTGTTTTACTCATTGCGCACGTTAATGTTACCATTTAACATACGGTAACAAGTTTTCTTCTCTGTTTTGATTATTTCTGGTTCGTTGCGTATCCTCCATAGAGTTTGTTATCGTTGTCAAAAGTTTTCATTGAAATAAGCATTCTATCCGATTTTGCTTTACCAATTTTCTTCCTCTTTTACTTTAATCATTTCACATATTCATGATTACCATTTTTCTTTTCTTTCCTTTTGCTTTTCTTTTGAATTATGTCCGACTCTTGAATTTTTGATTGTTGCTGTCTAATTATTGTTTTTTTATCATCAACACATCATCATAATACTTTTATATATTTGTATGGAATAAAATATTCCAACAATCATGGGTACTTCCTCTTTTTGCTTGGGATGGAAATAATATTTGATTCTTTATCCGTTTACTCTAAACAGTCCCCATCTTTTCCCAACAATTCTACTACTCCAAGTGGAAGATTTTTTTTATTGAGAATAGACCCAAGCATCTCGACTTTAGTTTTTGAGGAAACAACCTTATTCGAAAATTATAGAGAAACACTTGTTGTCCCAGTAAAAACTCACGATGTTCAATCATCTTTTCGTGCCACCTTTCGTACATATACTGACACATGTACTGACCCTAAACATTAGTGTCAGTGTGTTCTGGCTTGAGCATTACTGACACAATTAAAAGTGTCAGTAAAAGTCAGTACTGACACTAAATTAGTGTTAGTAAAGGGGATTTTTCTACTAGTGTTTTAAATGGATCAGATCAAATAATGGACAATATACTCTACATTGGCACGACATCAAGAACTGCAGATTTCAGCGGGCTTCAAAATTGGATTCAAACACATTTGGAAGAATTATGCTCCAAAAAAGTCATTGCGCACGGACGGAAAATGTTATGGGATAGACCTCCTACGAGGGACAACTTAACTAGAAGAAGAATTCTTGGCCCAATCTCTTAATGTGCAATGAGCACAACAAAACAGGAAGACATGTGCTATTCGACTACTGGGTTGCTCACAAGGTGTGGATGGGTTGTTTTAATCGGCTAGGGATTTTGATAGTTATCAACTCCCGGTCAACAGTCAATATGATAGCCCAAATTTGCATTTTGAAATAAAAAAATTGGTAAGATAATGGTTGTTACTATGTGATTATGTGTTCGTGTTTGATCTAGAAAGATATAAATCCTTTGTTGTTCAATGGAGTAGAGTTTGATAGTACCAAAATCGTCACGAAGATGAGAGCTAGACTTTCGAGTTAGTTCTATGTTAAAAGAGTCAATGTCTAGATTTCCCTATAATAATTGGCTTATGAGTCCCATGCATAATATTAGCATGTTGAACATTTATAATCTATAATTTCTTTAGGGTATATCTTACATCCAATGTGTGAACGTAGCTTTGTAATTGAACAATTATCTTTTTTGCCTAAGTGGCTAGCTATGTGTAACACATCATGTGTGGATGCCCTTATTTACCTTAGTTAGCCGGTTAAAAATGAATTATCTCTCGGTAATTCAGGATTTTTTTTTTCATGCAAGTCAGTTTCAAAAGCTATAATAGAATTTTAAATCAAATGATGAAGTTGATCCATGATGTATCACTAACTTCGTCTCACCATACTAAGTGTGGTTGCATCATCTTAAATATTATGTAATAATAATAAAAATAATATTTAACATGTTTTGAATTTAAAAAAATGCGTAAAATTAGTCCTAATTTATGATAATTAATCATGATTAGTTACCTTAACTGATGCTTGATTACGGGCAAATGCGGGGATATATACACTAGCTAGTCAGCATAATTAAATCGAAACTGATGAATGAAATAGATATAAATTTAAAAAAAAAGGGCATATATAATTAATAACAATTATAGCTTAAGATTCAAATCAAGCCCTGCTGGGTTATTAACATCCGTTTGATAGTTGTCATCATCAACACTCCCCGATCTTAGCCGTTGATTGTTATTGCCTTCATTTGCCTCGGTCATTGCTCCATTGGGCCTAGGGTTAAACTTGAGAATTGCACCACGCTTATGATGAAAACTTTCCATCCGCAATCTACCAAATGATGTTGTTGATGGTGGGTTCAACAAGTAAGCTCTAGACATCTTCTCATGACCGGATCGATAGCCGTAAGGCGTCGATGGTGGCGACCACGGAGGATGAGATGTGTAGGGTTTACGTATCATGGATTCCGCCCTAACACCGAGTGATGAACTATTAAAAGTTCCATATCTAGGTACTTGTGGGAAGGTCGAGTAGGAGTAGTATGGGTGGCCGAACAGCGAAGCGTGGCCGCCAGCTGCTGCCGTCATATCGATCACACCGTGACGGTGCTTAGCTATTGCCCTCTCTTGTTTGTGGGCATTTTGGTGACCTCCCAATGCTTGAGAAGTCGAAAACTCCCTTCGACAAAAGTTGCACGTGAACGTTTTCGGGTCCAATAACGGCTTGTGAGCGCCATCATCGGACAACTCTCTAGCAATATCGGAAGAGCTGAAGAGATTGAGTTCGAGCTTTGAATTAGGGTTACCATTGCTAATAAGTTCTTCATCATTGGCAAGCTTGAGATCTAGCACAACAAGGGACGATGCGGACTCGTGCGCCTTTGAAACGGATCCCTCTGTATTCTTGTCATCTTTGATAGGGGATTCTTCGGATGTGGCTGAAATATCGGAGGCCTCAGAGTGGGATGGCTCGAGGGATTCCATTGGGGATCAATGTTTTTCTTTTTCTTTTTGGGTTCTCTTTGTGTGTGTGTGTGTGTGTGTGTAGGTGTGGGTATTTGAAAGTCCGAATGAATAGAGGATAAAAGCGAAGACACACGTTGCTTAAATATTGAGAAGAATTAATGATGAATCCCATAATTATGGAAAAATATCTCAATCAACCTTCATTGCATGGCGTTACATTAAGGCATATCTGGAAGATTAAAAAAAAAAAAATCATGGAATGGACTTAATTATAACAACTAATGGCTAGAGTTTATATATCTTAGAATATACTGAATCTACAAGTCTGACAGCTACTTGAAGATGCAGTTTAAGGCTTTGATTCTCGTACGTGATTTTAGGGTTTATGTCGAAATTTGATTGGGTAATTATTTAGGAAACAAAAATTCTATGTGGCTCGGGGCTCAGTATCGATTAAAAAAATATTTGTATAATTTATTGAAGGAATTTAAAATAAACTTGTTGATTTTCAGATTTTACATTCCTAACATACCGTTCCGATGATTTTATATTCTTAATATACCCTTCCAATCTGGATCAGTCCGAGCCAAAAAGCACTACCAGTTAGAAAATTATATTTAACACTATATATATATATATATAGTGGCGCGTTATCACGACTAATATTAGATGCAAGATCTTTCTGATCTTAATTTATGCATGAGTTTTGTACTAATTATGCATGAAATATATGCATTTCGTGCATCAAAGTTTCAATGCATTAAAATATGCAATATATGCATCAAAATATCGATGCATTAAAATATTAAATTATATGCATCAAATTTTTGTGAGAATTAATGCATTGAAATTTTGATGCACGAAATGCATATATTTCATGCATAATTAGTACAAAACTCCTGCATAAATTAGTACTGTATCTAATTTTGTATTGCATAGAACGCGTTCCTATATATATATATATATATATATATATATGAAGTGATCATACAATTTAAGTTAAGAAATAAGAATGAATCTGATCCATAGATCTTGATAAAGTGGATGACCTAGATTTATTCTCATAAAAATTTAATGCATATAATGCAATATTTTAATGCATCGATATTTTGATGCATATAATGTATATTTTAATGCATTGCAATTTCGATGCATCTAATGCATATATTTCATGCATAATTAGTACAAAACTCATGCATATTCGCAATTCGCAGGATAAGAACCATTCTCATTTAATCCTAAATATATATATAAAGATTGAGTCCAATCATTAATTGTGGAGTCTTGATGACTCAATTTTTTTATAGGATAAATAAAATTATAAAATAGACTGAGATTAAATATAATAATATAAAATTATAAAATTAATTATGTGCAATTGAGTCTTATTCAATGGTTTACCACTCAATTCATTTGATGTTAAATTGACAAAGTACATTATTGACAATTAAAAATAAAATGATGCATTTAATTTAAATAGAGTGGAAAATATACAAAGCTGGTTATGGATGGATAATTGAAAAGACGTGAAGTTCAGTATTCTCTTTAAATGAGGTGGATGGATAATTAAAAAGATGTGAAGTTCAGTAGCCTCTTTAAATGATGATTAAATTATAGAGTAAAATATATATGCGTGGTTTATTAATTGTATTGTTTGTTTGAAGGATATGACGCCATTATATATACAACTAGGAATGGTGCTTCATTTGTAATTGTATTTGTAACAATGTATGTTAATGTCAGTTATCTTTTCTTTAATATCTGATTAAAAAAATTATTTGTAGTAACTCCATTTACATTAGCTTAATTAATGTTTTTCTAATCATTAATTGTGGAGTCTTAATGACTTAATTTTTATATAAGATAAATAAAATTATAAAATAGATTGAGATTAAATGCCATAATATAAACTTATAAAATCAATTATGTGCAATTGAGTCTTATTCAACGGTTTACCACTCAATTCATTTGATGTTAAATTGACAAAGTACGTTATTGACAATTAAAAATAAAAGGATGCATTTAATTTAAATACTGAAAAATGTACAAAACTGGTTATGGATGGATAACTGAAAAGACGTGAAGTTCAGTAGCCTCTTTAAATGGGGTGGATGGATAATTGAAAAGACGTGAAGTCCAGTAGCCTCTTTAAATGATGATTAAATTATAGAGTAAAACATATATGCGTGGTTTATTAATTGTATTGTTTCTTTGAAGGATATGACGCCATTATATATACAACTAGGAATGGTGCTTCATTTGTTATTGTATTTGTAGCAATGTATGTTAATGTCAGTTAGCTTTTCTTTATATCTGATTAAAAAAATTATTTGCAGTAACTCCATTTACATTAGCTTAATTATTCTTTTTCCAATCATTAATTGTGGAGTCTTAATGACTTAATTTTTATATAAGATAAATAAAATTATAAAATAAATTGAGATTAAATGCAATAATATAAAATTATAAAATCAACTATGTGCAATTGAGTCTTATTCAACGGTTTACCACTCAATTCATTTGATGTTAAATTGACAAAGTACGTTATTGATAATTAAAAATATAAGGATGCATTTAATTTAAATAGAGTGGAAAATGTACAAAGCTGGTTATGGATGGATAATTGAAAAGACGTGAAGTTCAGTAGCCTCTTGAAATGAGGTGGATGGATAATTGAAAAGACGTGAAGTTCAGTAGCCTCTTTAAATGGGGATTAAATTATAGAGTAAAATATGTATGCGTGGTTTATTAATTGTATTGTTTCTTTGAAGGATAGGACACCATTATATATACAACTAGGAATGGTGCTTCATTTGTAATTGTATTTGTAACAATGTATGTTAATGTCAGTTAGCTTTTTTTTAATATCATATTAAAAAATTTATTTGCAGTAACTCCATTTACATTAGCTTAATTATTCCTTTTCTTTTTTGAGGATGAAGACTGAGACTCTTTTATTCAGAGATGAATATTTTGGAAACAAGTGATAATTTTTCAAGTAAGAGTGTCGATCTACCTCCTATCGTGACTCTCAGTTGCATATTACAAGTTAGATCATTTGTCTTTGAATAGCGTTAGTGAAATTTTTTACTAGCAAAATGTTAAGAGTTAGTAATGTTATAATGAGTTAGAATCTTTATTTCGTCTTTTGGTTTTAGTTTAACCCAATTTCCACTGAGTGTCAAAAGATAGTAACATGTGAAAATTCTACTACTTGAAATCAACATTCTTTCGTATATATAAACTCAACAATGATAGATGAACTTATTACAAGGTAAGTTATGGTTGTTTGATGCTACAAATAGCTACTTTGTAGCCATTTGTATATATGCATACAATGTTTTGCTTTCATGCGATATCATCCGAGTTATGTCTTTGATATCATCCTATTATAAGAAATTAAGTTAATCCTGCATATAAAGAATAAAATCACTTGACTACATAAAAGACCTATACTACCAACTGCTAAGTCTTAAATCTGTTAAATTTTTTTTGTCTAACTTTTTAGCAACAAAAATCAAGCCTACACTACAATATTAAATGTGCTTTTACAAGCAAATATTGATTGTTCAAAAAATTTGAGTTTTAGACATAAGCAAAAATTTAACTTTTATCGAAAAACAAGACCGATGCATCGCACGAGTCCGAATGCCTCGTGTATGTATATATATATATATATATATATATATATATATATATGTTCCGGGAAATCCTTCCCTTATGGGTGTCTTACCTAATACTGGTTGTAGAGGGATAGAGTTATGGAAGGTTCTAGACTCTTCCATAAGTAGTAGGATCCTGTTAGATGTCTTACCTTAACTAGGAATTCTATGTATGGAAGGACTCTCATTGTAATGCCTATATAAAGGCCCCTCTACTCATTGTTATCAATACAATTGATTTGCTGTCTTTTACTTTCTCCTCAAACACGTTATCAGCACGTAGCTCGAACGAAAAAAATCGGCCCGACCCTCCGCCACTGCCACCGCCTGCCGCCACGCCGCCATCGCCCTTGCCCACCGCCGCCAGATGCACCGTCAGCGCCGCCCTGCCACCGCCCAGCGCCGCCGCCCAGCGCCAATTGCCCAGTTGCCGCCGCCGCCAGCCATCGCCCACCCGCTGCCCGGCCGCGCCCGGCCAGCTTCCACCGCCGGCCAGCTTTGCTGCCAGCCCGGCCAGCCCCGCCGCCCGGCCGCCACCGAGCACCACCGCCACTACCCAGCCGGGCCGCGAAACTGCCGCCCGGCCGCCGCCTACGCCCGGCCGCCGCCGGTTCCGCTCTAGCCGGAAAGCCGCCGCCGATCCAGTCCAGCCGGAACATCACCGTCGGACCGCCGCCAACGGCCGCCGCCGCCAACGGCCGCCGCCGCCGCCGGCCAGCTCCAGCCCAGCCAAGTCCGACCCGGTTCTGAACCTCGGACCAAAACCCGAACATCAACTTATCTTCGGAAACCGCCAAAATTGCACCTCCGGTTTCACGTCGTCGCATCGAGTACCAACCGGTAGATCGAAGCACACCACAAATTCAGCACGTGCCTAATTTTATAATCGAGGTAATTATCTGACTTGTCCCTATTTCAATTCTCTCCTTTTAGAAATTTTTCTTTTGGGGCATGGGTCATTGGGTTCTTTATCTCCCACGCTACTTTGCGGTGGATGAGACCGGGAGAGAAGTCGGTATCTCTGCGTGTCGAAGAAAACTGTGTGACGGTCCTGGGGGAGTCACGAATTGTTGAAAAGTCGATACTTATGGTTGTTGCATACACCACGTATCTGGGTGCGATCTGATATCGCCGTTTTTGTCGACTTTACTAAACAACAATTAAGGGAAGTAAATCGAGTAACGGTTATGTTACGCGCTTTTAAAAGCATCGATTGTGACCGTTTACATTGTCACTGAAAATCCAACAAGACTAACTTCCCCTTGTTTATATCTTGTAGATGGCACAAAGCTCCAATGTTCATCCGGAGTTCGACATCCTTGACCATGCTGGTAAGGAGTACCATAGGTGGGTCTCAGATGTTCGCTTGGCGTTCGTCGGTAAGAGATTTACCACCACCATCTTTCCCTCTAACGAGCCTACCGCTCAAGAACTGAGCGAGGAAACCAAGGCTAATGCACTGATGTACTTGCGTAGACATATACATCCGTTGTTGAAAAAAGTGTTATATGAATTTGCAAACCCCCAAAGAACTATGGGATACACTCGAACAACGATTTAATAATGTGCATGATCAGCGCTTCCCCGAATTGCAACTTCAGTGGGAGCAAATCCGATTTTTGGATTATGCGAATGTGGAGGCCTATAATCAAGCTATCCTCGATCTTTGCACTGATCTTGGTTTTTGTGGCGTCAAGAAGTCTGATCAAGATTTGATCGAGAAGACTCTTAACACGTTTCCCGTTGGAGCAAGTGTGATTGCTCATCAGCTGCGGTTGCCTATGAGGAAGGGAGAATTAAAAACTTTAGTGACCTTATCTCCCACCTCGCGAAAAAAGAAAGGAACCATGAGATTATTCTCAATAGCAATGCGCGCTCAGCTGGTACGAAGCCGATTCCGGAAGTGAATCAGGCTACCCACAGGAAAGCACCACGAAAAAATAGAAAAGGCAATGCTACTCAGTTTTTGCAAGCACCATGGGTGCATGACTCGAGCAAGCGAGGGAAAAGACGAGGTCGTCGTTCCAATGTGTGGAAGAGGCAAGGTAGCTCGGCCACGGGACCTAGTGGAACCCAACCACGTGGACCGCCTCCTGCCGCCGGGATTGGAACCACTCCAAAGGAAGGCCGGAATTACTATACTTGCAGATCGAAGAAACATACTTACCGCAATTGCAAGGCGCCAAAGAACATCCAAGCTTACTACAAGCACTATAAACAGTACTTGACTCAAGAGTCAAATTACATGGAGGAAGATAATGAGAATACGGAGGTGAACCATACTGAGATCCCTACTGAGATCCCTCTTCTCACCATTGCGGACAAAGACCAACATATGGATGTTGCCGACTTTGACTAGATCATTGTAGTTTGACTAGTTTTACACTTTGGTTATGTTTTGTCTTGTTTCTAGTTTCCGAGAACTACTTTGGATTTTCATGAATGTAATAAAGTTGGCCATGATGAATAAAATTCTTTTAATTGCTGTGATTGTGCAAAGACGAATTTTATTTTTTCCCTTTGAAAGCATGTTTGGTTTATCACAAAATAATTGCTCAGTAAATGAATTGCTTGGTTAAAATTGATACATTGGTGGATTTCATCAAAATATTTAATCAAGACTAGGTGCATCCTCCTTGGTATTTGTTTATGCTTTGAAAGTTCAAACGGAATAAGTGGTTTTTAAACAGCCTTAGCTGTACCGACATTCCTACTTTCTCTGCAAGTCTACCAAGTTGGAGTTACCGAAAGGATCATTAGCCGAGATATAAATCGAACACCAAGATGCATTCTGAAGTATTTAAATGCTCCTATGGCCATATTGCCATAGTATTGTATCAACAATAATGCCTTTGAAAAATGTTTCAACCTTGCTCTATCACTCAACAATAGGGAAATACCAAAATAGCAACTTGAAACGAGCACTGAGATCTGAGTTTAATGATCCACAAAGTGCACGACCTATGGACAGAAAGATACGGAAGTCTAGTTTCCAGAACAACTGACCGTTCGTCCATAGACTTCTTAACAAAGAAGTGATTGATGTTTTAGTGAACAAAGGTCAAGCTACGCGGAAATTATTTCCAGCGATTGTGCTAACTTTGATCCTTACCAACTTGGTCGAATTTCCCCAAACTCGAAGTTAATGAGTTTTCGCTGTGTCTTTCATCACAGGACTAATCGAGTTTCATATCTTATTGTAGATGTCTCTTGGAGAAATTGAGTGCCTTGCTGATAGTGGAACAACCCACACTATTTTTCGGAATAGGCAATTATTTAAGGATATTGTGCCATATATATCCTCAGTGACAACAATGATTGGTTACTCCCAAGTAATCCAAGGGAGGGGACCTGCTCATTTCTTGCTATCTAATGGTACGTATATTAATGTCACAAATGCTCTCTATGCCCCAAGAGCAAACCGAACCTTGCTAAGTTTTAGGGACATTCGTGCCAACGGTTATCACCTTGATACACATTGTGAGAATGGGACAGAATTTTTGTGTGTTACTCTGGCAGAATGTGGAAGACGTCGCGTTCTCGAGAAACTTATGAGTCTAAGTAGTGGTTTATACCAGACTACAATAAGGGTTATTGAATCCTACGCTGTGAGTCACAAACTGTGTGATTCCGAAGCATACCAACTATGGCATGACCGACTCGATCACCCTGGACGCGACATGATGATTCGCATTTTGAAAAACTCACATGGTCATCCGTTTTTCAAGTCCAGAAAATGATTGGAAGCACCACTCGATATCGGCGTTGATGTGAGTGAGCTTGATACCGTATCACCGGGACTAAAGATCGCACACCCTGATAAGGTTGACGGTATATCTCTCGTAAATCCCGAGGCTTCCGTGGCAATTTCCAATGCCCATAAATCGTTTTGCAAAGCCTATTCACTAGCAAAATTGATGCCCTCTCCGTCCTTTGCTAAAGACTCAACACAAAACATTCGCTTCTTACAAAGAATTCAAGGGGACATTTGTCGACCTATTCAGCCAGAGTGCGGACCATTCAGATACTTTATGGTTCTGGTTGATGCATCGACGCGATAGTCACATGTCGCTCTGTTATCCCCAAGAAATGCTGCATTTGCTAAACTCCTAGCACAAATCATCAAGTTACGGGCTAACCACCCCGACTTCCCAATCTCGTCATTAAGATTGGAAAACGCTGGTGAGTTTACGTCAAAGTCTTTTGACGACTATTGCATGTCGATTGGGATTGAAGTTGAACATCCCGTCCCCCATATTCATTCACAGAATGGCCTTGCCGAGGCTATGATTAAGCGGTTACAGCTTATCGCCCGAGCATTGGTATTGCGCACCAACTTGCCGATTACTGCCTGGGGTTATGCAATTTTGCATGCGGTTATACTTATTCGCTTTCGACCCACTGCCAATCAACCGTTTAGTGCGTACCAGTTGGTAACTGGATATGAGCCTGATATTTCACACTTACGCATTTTTGGTTGTGCAGTCTATGTGCCAATTATGCCTCCACAGCGTACTAAAATGGGTCCGCAAAGACGATTAGGTATATATTTTGGCTATGAATCGCCTAAAATTGTCCGCTATTTGGAAACTTTGACAGGAGATCTATTCACTGCAACATTTGCAGACTGTCACTTTGATGAGACAAACTTCCCGTCGTTAGGGGGAGAGAGGAATCGACCGATTCCAGTTGAATGCCAGGAAATTGTCTGGTGTGCTCCCTCCTTGCCTCATCAAGATCCCCGCACATCTCAATCCGAGCTAGAAGTGCAACGTATTCTCAGTCTTCAGAAATTTGCGGATTCGATGCCCGACAGCTTTACTGATACTGCGAAAGTGACAAGATCTACCATTCCCGCTGCGAATGTTCCTGCAAGGTTAGACGTCCCAGTTATAGGGCAAGGTTCAGCCGCCCAAAGGAATGATGCCCTCGGCGTCAACCTTAGTGGTGGGGCCAGGCTTTTGCTCTTATCCCTGCTCGAAAGAGGGGGAGGCCAGTGGGTAGAAAGGATACCGAACCTCGAAAGAGAAGAGGAACGGAGGCACAAAATCCTCTCATCATCGACACAGTGACTCCGTCACACGAGATTATATCTGAATACGGATATGTCCTCGAATCAACAATGGAACAATCGACGGACGTGTCGGAAACTTTGTTGATGTCAGAAAATAAAGAAATTTCGATGCAATGTATGAGTGAATACGTACTATTGGACAGGTCATCCACGATAGTCGATGATGCTTTTGCCTACTCCGTCGCTCAAGAAATTATTGAAGACGACGACGCTGAGCCGCACTCGGTTGCTGAGTGTCAACGACGAGCCGATTGGCCGAAATGGAAAGATGCAATGCAGGTTGAACTAGACTCAATGGCTAAACGTGAGGTATTTGGCCGTATCGAGCCAATACCCGTGGGCGTTAAACCAGTTGGACATAAGTGGGTCTTTGTTCGGAAACGCAATGATAAGGATGAGGTCATGCGTTACAAAGTGAGACTAGTTGCCCAAGGCTTCTCGCAGTGCCCTGGCATTGACTACGAGGAGACGTATTCTCCCGTTATATACATCATCACTTTCTGCTACTTAGTCAGTTTGGTAGTGTCCGAAAAACTAAACATGCAGCTTATGGATGTGGTTACAGATATCTTTATGGGGATCTAGATACGGATATCTATATGAAAGTCCCCGAAGGGATTTCATTGCCCAAATTAAGTAGCTCTAAACCATGGAGCGCTTACGCTGTGAAATTGCGTCGTTCACTGTATGGGTTGAAACAATCCGGAAGGATGTGGTACAACCGCCTAAGTGAATACTTGGTTGGGAAGGGATACGAGAACAGTGACATCTGTCCATGCATTTTCGTGAAAAGAACAGATACAGGATTCGTGATTGTAGCCGTCTATGTAGATGACATGAATGTTATCGGTACCATAGATGAGGTCAATGAAACGGCCCGCTACCTTAAATCCGAATTCGAGATGAAAGATTTGGGGAGGACTCGATTCTGCTTGGGCTTAGAGCTATAACATCGAGATGATGGCATACTCATTCATCAGTCTGCCTATGTCCACAAAATGCTTAGGCGATTTAGTATGGACAAGGCACATTCTCTTGCTACCCCCATGATTGGTCGAAGTCTGGAAATGAACAAGGATCCGTTTCGTCCCAAAGAGGAGGATGAAGAGGTCCTTGGAGCAGAAACACCGTACCTTAGCGCAATCGGTGCGTTGTTGTTGTAATATCCGCAATTTTTGATTTTCGGTAAATTTATTTTTTCGGTCGGAGTCCGTTTTGACGACTCGCTCATGACCGTTTCGTCATTCTGAGAATGATTAATTCTACACTTTTTGACATCTGAGTTCGTTTCGGTGTCATTTTGTTGAGTTCCGTGGTTTTTAGCGACTTTTCCGCACTTGAGTTCGATTCTTGCGAATCTCGCTCAAAGCTATTGTTTGAGTTTCGTAAGTCCGTTTAACTTTGTTAAACGTGTTGTGAACTTCGGTTTGGTTATTCGATCACGTATCGTGATTTCCGGGCGTTTTGGGCCATTTTGTAATTTCTTGAAAGTTACGGGTATCCGTATCTGTAATTGTTGTCTCGACCCGTTTCTTGGTCGCGTATGATTAATTATTGTATTATGTTTTCATTTCGGGTCGTTGACGTTGTCCGCGAACTTTTCGTCGTGTTCGTTCCGTACGTTTTCGGAAATCGGGTCGTCGAGCCCTGGTGGTCGGGTACTGGCCGGACGGTTGCGGGACTGGCCGGACGATTGCGGGCACCGGCCGGATGGGTGCGGAAGGAACCGGAGTAGCGCACGCTACGGCCGGAACGCTGCGCGCGCTAACCGGTAGGTGTAGCGCACGCTATAGGCTGGCCTAACGCACGCTAGCTGCGGGCGATTGAGTCACGGGGTTCTGAATCGGTCCAGGCTCGGCGGGTAGCGCGCATCTTGACGGGCCAGCGTGCGCTACGGCCGGCGAGTAGCGCGCCTACGGCCGGAAAAGGCACACGCTACTGGCGAGTCGGTAGGGCGGTGAGGCCCGGATCGCGGCACGGGTCGATAGCGCACGCTAGCTCGGCACTGGCGCGCGCTAGTCGGCCCGATATAAATGTGACAGAGCGATCACATTTCATCTCGTTTTCATTTCCTTCCTTCTCCGTCCGCATGTTGGCGATTCATGGGTGACGAAGCCATGTTGTTTAACAACAAATCCATGAAGTTCTTGAGTTCATAACATCAATCAATCATCCGTTATCATCCTTTGATCCAGCGAATCAAGGTAATCTTCCTTAGAACCATAATTTCGTGAATTTGGGGGTTTTTGCATTTTTGTCCGATTCGTTCCGTTTTGTTGATTAATTCATGATGGGTATGATTAATCTTGGTAGTATTATTGTGTTTAACATCATTTAATCCATTGTTCTTCGTCGAATCGAAGTATATTTCTTGATTTCCTTCGAATCGACTTTTTGGGGGATTTGTCCTCGATCTCGTTTTTCATCCATTTTTGATGGATCGATTATGGTTAAATGATGTTGTTAAACATATTCTATGGATTGTATATCCATATTTCAACTTGGAATTCCGTTTTTGGGTTTTGACGGGACGAATCGTGTTCTTGGCCGTTTTGGGGAAAATCCTTGAATTTTCGTCATCCGTTCCTTGAATTCAGCGGCTTTGGGTCGTACTTTGGAATTCATTTTCGTTGTTATATTTGTCCTTCGTAGTTTATGAACGCGAGTTGGCGATCGGTGGAGTCGACGGGTTCGTAGTCGGTTCGTGTCAACCTACTTCGGTCGATTCTTCGCGTTGTTCTTATTCGAGGCAAGTACCTTGCCCATACTTTTCTCGTTTTATGGATATGATGATCGGTGGTCGTCTTGATGTGTTTGTTTGGTTATTTGAAATGAAGTTTCAAAAGATTTCGGTTTGACCTCGTTAAAGGCACTCTTTCAAAACGCGTGTGTGTTTTGTGAACGTTGTGTTTTGGGAATTGATTATGATTTGATTATTTTGAACGTTGGAGGTTTTGATGATATCCTTGTTGTTTAAAAGTTATGGAATCGTGTATTCCGTGTTTAATCTTGTTATTGTGTTTTGAAGAGTTTGATAATGGTGTCGGATTAGTGGCCATCTCTAGTAAGTATTTTTGATGAACTTACATTCTTAGCATATTAGTATTGCATGAGTAACGTGTGTGTGTGTGTGTATGCTCACTATGGGTTAGATTCGACGGGGTCTCGGTAGGGGTCCACGGAGGGGTGGATCCGCGAGCTTACTTTTAACCACTATGGGTTAGATCCGACGGGGTCTCGGTAGGGGTCCACGGAGGGGTGGATCCACGGTTAATTGTGGTGCATTTTACAAATGTGATTTGACTATGGCATTTTCGGAAATGAGTGCTTTCGAAAGGTTTTCATGATTGCATGCATTGACTAAGTGTGTAAGAGGTAAGTTGTTCGTTTGGCCTACTTGGCTAGGATGGCACTAGAGTATTTTGTTGTTTGTTTTAAATCCTTTATTTGTGGATTTTGATGTTGGGAGACGAATCTTGTGGTCGTTCTTGTGTACTGTGAGTTGATGAGATTTGGGGCTAAAATCCCAATGGTTTTGTAAACGTTATTTTACGGATTTGGGGCTAAAATCCCAACGGTTTGGTAAATGTCATTTTTCGGAAAGTAAACCTTTGGGGCGGTGACCCCTTTTGTCTTTTGGATTTTGAAAAGTAGGATTTGATAATCCTAAATTGTTTTCTATTAAAACTCTCGATGGCATTCTAAACCGTTTTATAAATTACTTCCATTGATTTATGATATTTCGATTTTGAAATGTTTTCTCAAACTCTTGCCTCGGGAAGTACTTTTCGTTTCGTTTGGATCTTTGAGGATCCTTGGTTATTGTTATTCGTGGAATGTGAATGGTATGGCTCGTATTTGCACTTTGTTCTTGCACTAGCAAAACGGTGGAGTTTGCTAACCCCGAGTATTCGGGGGTGGATGTCTATTTTTGGATTCATGTTTTGGTGCATAACACATGGTCGGCACGAAGGATGATGAAAGATGATCGATACTAATCACATGAGGAACCGTACTTTGTTTATTGGTTCATTGTACTCTATTTTTCATTGCTATATTTTCCGTTGTACGGGTGTGGTTGTATTTTGACCTGCGTGGGCATGAGTTGTATTTGAGTTTTATGTATTTGTTGAAAGACCAAATCGGTCCATCGAGTCATTTTAGCCTTAAAGGCATGGTTGAGTTGTTATATGTCGTTACCAGCCTGGTAGATCCTTGAGGAAAGGTTCTACGGCGTGTAATATCCCTGAGCGGATTGGGGGTGTTACATAAATTGTATCAGAGCTTAGGTTGAGGAAACCTAGGCTGTCGGGTCAAGTCGTGTTGTTTGAGTCTTGTTTCGTCGGATTTTATCTGACTGAGTCGTGTCGCGACGCGTCGTTTGGGTTTGTTGGTCGTGATTAGTATCGTGGGGCGATCATCATCTTCGTGCGACCTGTGGAAGTAAGTCTCCCTTCTTTGTGTTGTGCCTCGTGTGACACGAGCTATTTTTATGATTATTTGTTAAGTGATGAAATCCTTCTGTGGATTTTGATTTCACGATATGTATTTAGTCGACTCTCGTATTTGATTTATCCGAGGAGTGTCATCTCTTGTGATGTCTTTTTATTATTGTTTTTGTCCGTTGCTGATGATTTTCGAATCGATTTGCACGTTTTACAAGTTCTATTGTGGAAGCTTTGTGCTTATGCGCGTTCAACTTGTTCACTAGCCAGGGCGGGAGGGTCCTTAGAGGCCTCAAATGGGGTCAGTGGTTTTGTTCTGAATCCTAGGCGGTCTTCGACTGTGGTATTTTATCGTTTATTTCCATTTAAAGACATGTATTGTCTTGATTTTAAACGTTTTGATGCGTGTACTAGGAGTTGTTTTAGTGAACGTCGGTATGCGTGAGTTTTGGGCATTCTGGCCTATTGAATTTTTGAAAACCTTGAGTATCTTAGAAAAATAAATTTCGAGACATACTTTTCAAATGAGTTATTTTCTTGTGGTCCATCCAAGGTGCCACAATATATTTCAAAATTTTCTACTTCGAGGACCAAAATGCTTTGAGATATTTTCAATGTTTTAGAAACACTTTTATTTAGACCCGAGGGTCGAATATTCTGAAAGTTTTCACTAAGAGAAAGTGTCCTCATTTTTATCAAATGCGAAATGGTTCTCCAAAGTCTCGATAACGATGTTTCACGTTTGTACTTTTTGAAAGGTGATACTCAAGATCAACCGGTATTCTTCAAATTATTTTCAAAATGAGGTTTTCGTTTTAAAACTTATCCATTCCCATTTGAGGGCTGGGTATGTATATATGATGTTTGCGTTGCCATTTTGATACTTTCTCCCGAGTATGATCGAATTGCGGTGTGAGCGTTGAGCCGCTTTCCACACATTGTTGTGCTAGCCCCCTGTGAGAGGCGGGATGTTGGTGTTGAATGTTGTCGCCTCGTGGTGATTTCTGCATTGTCGCGTATGTGCGAGCTATTAGATCTTGGTTTGGTATGACCGTGTGCATCGGTGATGGTTCCGTTATGTGTCGGTTGTTTAATGTCTTGTTACCTTGCTCCCGTTTTTGTGAATTTCGTGGACGAGGTCGGAGGTAATGCCCGTACTATTTTGACTTCTGTATTTTCTCTTTCTCCAGTCTATCGATTCGCTCATGTTCGTTGACACTTTATGAACTTGTTCTGTATTTCGGTTTCATCGTTCGAACGAGCTGTGATCTTGTTGTGGGTCGATCTGGTTATCGATGTGACTTTTTCGGGTTCAGTTCCATTCTTGTGAACCTTGTTCGGGAGGGACATCATTTGGTTCTACTAGTTCTTTTATTTGAAGTGGATCGTATTTTGAACTTCTGTATATTCTACTTTGTCGACTCATTTATGTTCGTTGACATTTCTGAGCTTGTCCTGCCCCTTGTTTTTATTTATCGAACGAGTGTGGTATCGTTTCGGAATAACTCGTTTGTCGTTGTGACTTTTCAATCGCTATTCCCTTTCCTGTGGATCTTATGAGATGCATGTCTTGTAGTTCTCACCAGATCATCCTGGGAGTTGTTGTTTGAATTTTATTATCCTTCGTGTTTCGGACATGATTGTTCGATTTTTGTTGTCTTGATCGTTTGTTTGTTCGGTTTTTGTTCTCGTTTCGTGATTGTTGAGCGTTCAGGCTCCTTCGTAATTCCCTTAAGTTCGGGAAATTAGTCTCATTTTCGATCTTCCAACCCTTGGGCGGTGTAATTCGGTATTTGTTCAGCGATTGGCTCGCGTTTTGATTGATGTACCGTTGGGTTGGTCAATCGTATTGATTTTCGTTCGTTGTGTTTTGTGATTGTTCAGATGATTGACTTGATTGTATTATCCATTTGATGACGCTTGTCACTTGTTGGTTTTATTATATCCCTAACGGCGACGTTGTGTTGGTCGTCGTGGAGCGTGTTTTCACACCGTATATTCCGTTGCGTTGTTTGTAACGTTTCGCCGTTGGGCGTTAGTTACGCGTTTCTTGTGTATCTCATTGAGTTTTTCCTGACGGAATATTTCTTCTCCCTACTTGTTTTAAGTTTCGGGACGAAACTTTTTTTAAGGAGGATAGAATGTAATATCCGCAATTTTCGATTTTCGGTAAATTTCTTTTTTCGGTCGGAGTCCGTTTTGACGACTCGCTCATGACCATTTCGTCATTCTGAGAATGATTAATTCTACACTTTTTGACATCCGAGTTCGTTTCGGTGTCGTTTTGTTGAGTTCCGTGGTTTTTAGCGACTTTTCCGCACTTGAGTTCGATTCTTGCGAATCTTGTTCGAAACTGCTGTTTCGAGTTTCCCGTAAGTCCGTTTAACTTTGTTAGATGTGTTGTGAACTTCGGTTTGGTTATTCGATCACGTATCGTGATTTCCGGGCGTTTTGGGCCATTTTGTAATTTCTTGAAAGTTACGGGTATCCGTATCTGTAATTGTTGTCTCGACCCGTTTCTTGGTCGCGTATGATTAATTATTGTATTATGTTTTCATTTCGGGTCGTTGATGTTGTCCACGAACTTTTCGTCGTGTTCGTTAAAATGCGTTTTGGAAATCGGGTCGTCGAGCCACGGTGGTCTGCATGGCCAGGACGGTTGCGGGGGCTGGCGGACGATTGCGGGCACCGGCCGGACGGTGCGGCAGACCGGAGTAGCGCACGCTTCTGGCCGGAGCAGCTGCGCGCTAACCGGCAGTGTAGCGCCTTATAAGGCCGCCTAACGACGCTAGCAGTGCAGACAGTGGAGTCACAGGGGTTACGGAATCGGTCGGGCTCGGCGGGTAGCGCACGCCATCTTGCCGGATCTTGCGACGCTATGGCCGGCAGGTAGTGCACGCTACGGCCGAAAGGCTACGCACGCTACCTGGCCGAGTCAGTAGGGCAGTGAGGCCACTGGATCGCGGCCTGGGCCGATAGCGCACGCTAGCTCGGCAGCCTAGCGTGCGCTAGTCCGGCCCAGTATAAATGTGACAGAGCAGTCACATTTCATCTCGTTTTTCATTTCCTTCCTTCTCCGTCCGCGGCTGGCGATTCATGGTGACGAAGCCATGTTGTTTAACAACAAATCCATGAAGTTCTTGAGTTCATATCATCAATCAATCATCCGTTATCATCCTTTGATCCAGCGAATCAAGGTAATCTTCCTTAGAACCCTAATTTCGTGAATTTGGGGGTTTTTGCATTTTTGTCCGATTCGTTCCGTGTTGTTGATTAATTCATGATGGGTATGATTAATCTTGGTAGTATTCTTGTGTTTAACATCATTTAATCTATTGTTCTTCGTCGAATCGAAGTATATTTCTTGATTTCCTTCGAATCGACTTTATGGGGATTTGTCCTCGATCTCGTTTTTCATCCGTTTTTGATGGATCGATTATGGTTAAATGATGTTGTTAAACATATTCTATGGATTGTATATCTATATTTCAACTTGGAATTCTATTTTCGGGTTTTGACGGGACGAATCGTGTTCTTGGCCGTTTTGGGGAAAATCCTTGAATTTTCGTCATTCGTTCCTTGAATTCAGCGGCTTTGGGTCGTACTTTGGAATTCATTTTCGTTGTTATATTTGTCCTTCGTAGTTTATGAACGCGAGTTGGCGATCGGTGGAGTCGGCGAGGTCGTAGTCGGTTCGTGTCAACCTACTTCGGTTGATTCTTCGCGTTGTTCTTATTCGAGGCAAGTACCTTGCCCATACTTTTCTCGTTTTATGGATATGATGATCGGTGGTCGTCTTTATGTGTTTGTTTGGTTATTTGAAATGAAGTTTCAAAAGATTTCGGTTTGACCTCGTTAAAGGCTCTCTTTCAAAACGCGTGTGTGTTTTGTGAACGTTGTGTTTTGGGAATTGATTATGATTTGATTATTTTGAACGTTGGAGGCTTTGATGATATCCTTGTTGTTTAAAATTTATGGAATCGTGTATTCCGTGTTTAATCTTGTTATTGTGTTTTGAAGAGTTTGATAATGGTGTCGGATTAGTGGCCATCTCTAGTAAGTATTCTTGATGAACTTACATTCTTAGCATATTAGTATTGCATGAGTAACGTGTGTGTGTATGCTCACTCTGGGTTAGATCCGACGGGGTCTCGGTAGGGGTCCACGGAGGGGTGGATCCGCGAGCTTGCTTTTAACCACTATGGGTTAGATCCGACGGGGTCTCGGTAGGGGTCCACGGAGGGGTGGATCCACGGTTAATTGTGGTGCATTTTACAAATGTGATTTGACTATGGCATTTCCGGAAATGAGTGCTTTCGAACGGTTTTCATGATTGCATGCATTGACTAAGTGTGTAAGAGGTAAGTTGTTCGTTTGGCCTACTTGGCTAGGATGGCACTAGAGTATTTTGTTGTTTGTTTTAAATCCTTTATTTGTGGATTTTGATGTTGGGAGACGAACCTTGTGGTCGTTCTTGTGTACTGTGAGTTGATGAGATTTGGGGCTAAAATCCTAATGGTTTTGTAAAAGTCATTTTACGGATTTGGGGCTAAAATCCCAACGGTTTGGTAAATGTCATTTTTCGGAAAGTAAACCTTTGGGGCGGTGACCCCTTTTGTCTTTTGGATTTTGAAAAGTAGGATTTGATAATCCTAAATTGTTTTCTATTAAAACTCTCGATGGCATTCTAAACCGTTTTATAAATTACTTCCATTGATTTATGATATTTCGATTTTGAAATGTTTTCTCAAACTCTTGCCTCGGGAAGTACTGTTCGTTTCGTTTGGATCTTTGAGGATCCTTGGATATTGTTATTCGTGGAATGTGAATGGTATGGCTCGTATTTGCACTTTGTTCTTGCACTAGCAAAACGGTGGAGTTTTGCTAACCCCCGAGTATTCGGGGGGTGGATGTCTATTTTTGCATTCAGGTTTTGGAGCATAACACAGGGTCGGCACGAAGGATGATGAAAGATGATCGATACTAATCACATGAGGAACCGTACTTTGTTTATTGGTTCAGTTGTACTCTATTTTTCCGCTGCTATATTTTCCCGTTGTATGGGTGTGGTTGTATTTTGACCCCTGCGTGGACATGAGTTGTATTTGAGTTGTATGTATTTGTTGAAAGACCAAATCGGTCTACTGAGTCATTTTAGCATTAAAGGCATGGTTGAGTTGTTATATGTCGTTACCAGCCTGGTAGATCCTTGAGGAAAGGTTCTACGGCGTGTAATATCCATGAGCGGATTGGGGTGTTACAGTTGTATCTGGCTCAATGTACTCGTCTAGACATCGCATTCTCTGTGAATCTGTTAGCGAGATTTAGCTCCGCTCCCACGATAAGGCATTGGAATGGAGTAAAACACATCTTTCTATACTTGAAAGGCTCCAGTGACCTTGGATTGTTCTTTCCCTACGCAAGAGAGAGCGATATTCCGAAAGGAACTGTTGAGGTTAAGACAATGCATACCGACCATCGATCTTCCTCTGATATTGCAGCTAAGCATGGTAGCTTAACCACCAGAAGTGCTAATGCGAGCAAGCTTACCCTTATGCAGAGAATCCTAACGACACGTTAGTTGGATTTGCTGATGCTGGTTATCTCTCTGACCCGCATAAAGGACGTTCCCAAACTGGTTATGTGTTCACCATTGGGAATACGGAAATATCTTGGCGATCTACCAAGCAGACCCTGGTTGCTACTTCCTCGAACCATGCAGAGATAATTGCATTGCACGAATCCGTAATGGAGTGCATTTAGCTCCGGTCAGTCATAGACCATATACGAGGAACGTGTGGATTAGATCCCACTACAGCAACTCCTACTTGCATCTTTGAGGACAATGCGGCATGCATTGAGCAGATGAAGTTAGGTTTCATAAAGGGTGACAATACCAAGCATATTGCGCCGAAGTTCTTTTATAATCAGCAGCGAGAAATTCTTTGAATATCGAAGTGAAACAAGTGAGTTCCGATGAGAATATCGCAGACTTGTTCACTAAGTCTCTGCCGAAATCTACATTTGAGAACATGTGAGAAGCATCGGCATGTGTCGATTATCCGAGCTCAACTAATGATAGCTCGACGGAATGAGCTGTCATGTATACCTCAGGGGAATTATACTTCACATGATTATGATATTTGTAGTTGGTGTGTTGCGCTCTTTTTCCTCACCAAGTCTTTATTTTTCCCACGGGGTTTTATTTGACTTGGAAAGGTTTTTTATCGAGACAACACCTTATGCACCATGTTAGTATTAGTGTTCGACACAGGGGGAGTGTTCCGGGAAATCCTTCCCTTATTGGTGTCTTACCTAATACGGGTTGCAGGGGGATAGAGTTATGGAAGGTTCTAGACTCTTCCATAAGTAGTAGGATCCTGTTAGATGTCTTACCTTAACTAGGAATCCTATGTATGGAAGGACTCTCATTGTAATGTCTATATAAAGGCCCCTCTATTCATTGTTATCAATACAATTGATTTGCTGTCTTTCACTTTCTCCTCAAACAATATATATATATATATATATATATATATATATATATATATATATAGAGAGAGAGAGAGAGAGAGAGAGAGACATTTATTTTTTAATTATACTACTTGATATCTTTATCTTAATTAAAAGATTGGATTATAGGGTTTCATCAAGATTAGAACACGGTTCTATTCGAAGAATATCTTTATTTCTTGACTTGAATTACTGTATTTGCAAGGCTTGTAAAAGATGGAATATGATAGATAAAGAGGACAAATTAGAGATTGAAAATTAGAACGTACTTGATCTTATAGAAGCATCTGCCTTGGAGAAGAAGTTCAGTGTTTAAGGAGTCGAATCTCCCATGTAATTTCACAGTTTAAAGAGTCAAATCTCCCAGTATATTAATGCAAGTCTATTTTGGTACCTCGATTGTTTATGTCGCATAATTCGGTTGACACGTAAATCACAAATTAAATAGTAAATAAAAAAAGGTACTCTCCACGATTCAAACTCCAATTATAGTATGAAATATTCAACTAGCATACACAAACCTCTACCACTAGACTAAATTAATTAGATGGTAATGACATGCTACAAATTTTTAATCTCCATACTTAAATTCAACCTAAATCAAAATACAAAATAAGAAAAAAAATCATCATATTATAAATCTATTAAAAATAATTCAGAAACCTACCTAAAATTTAATCCAAATTCTACTTATAATATACATTTAAAAAAAAGACTAATATAGTTAAGACAGAATCAAAATGACTTCATAATCATAATCTAACCCAAATCAAGGCCAAAAGAGACTAGAGAAGCAAAATCTTAACAAATCCCCAAAATTTCTAAAAACTAGGGATTGAACAATCTTACCTTGATTTGGATGATGAACTTGATGGAATATTGTTAGATCGAGACTAGGAACTCGGAAATATTGTTGGATGGTGAAATCTGGTCAAAAACTATGCCTTCCTATGCTCCAAGTCGCCCAGCCGCCGGATAAGAAGAAGGAGAGAAGAAAAATGACATTTCTAGACCCTGACTCCCATATATATACTGGGAGGGATTAGCGCACGATACGCTTAAAGTTTAGCGTACGCTAACGGGCTGAAAGTCGGTGTATTGAAAAAGAAAAAAGCAGTCCAGAATCTACTGTCTGACTCCGGTAGCGTGCGCTACCCACACATTATTAGCGTGCGCTATCGACCGACACTAGCGCGCGCTAGCTCCAAACAATAGCCTGCACTACCTGCTATCACCTGCAGTCCAGGAACATTCTGCCCTCATTGTCCTGCCGACATAGCGCGCGCTAATTCACTAATAACGTGCGCTAATAAAATGAAATAGCATACGCTAGCCCGTCATTAGCGTGCGCTAACGCTCCATTCCAGAGTCCAGAAAGCTCACTGCCCAACAGGCATAGAGTGCGCTACGCACAAGAGTAGCGTGCGCTACTCACACATTATTAACGTGCGCTAGAAATGCAGTCTAGCGCGCGCTACTGCTACTTCCCAGCATTAAATTCGCGAAGTCCGGCCAAAACGAACACAAATCTGAAAATCACAAAACTCAATGATTACCAACCATGAATATTCCAATAACACTCATCATGTCCCTCAAATACAAATAGCCACAATACAACAAGATAAATTCCAAAATGGTACACATGAAATACACGGTTATTTAAATAAACACAAAATCAATCGTCGAGAAAATAATACCAACGCTCGATAATCGAGAAATTTCCGGTCTAAAAAGAAAAATTTAAATTAATCAGAATAAAAATACCGGGTATTACAGATATAGTCGTGTGGTCTGCAGATGACGATTGTGAACTTTAACTATTGCATCAGCAATGTCGCGCTCGGTTGTTTATCCTGTTTTGATATTATTGACATGCTGGCAATCATTACCCTTCTTGTTAGAAAATTTGATTGTACACCTAAGTGTTGTGACGGCATAGTCTAATTTAATTGTATTGTTCTATGCCGTTATCCTCACTACCAAAAAAGGACTTTAGCCGATGACCCGAAAAAAATGGCCGACGACTTTAAAGTGTCGTCGGCTAAACTTTTCACTTTAGCCGATGACTCGTGTTGCCGTCGGCTAAACAGTTTTAGCCGACGACTTGATCTAGGTCGTCGTCTATAGTACAACATAGTCGTCGGCTATAGTACAGAGGTTTAGCCGACGACTCTTGTGATGTTTAGCCGACGAAAAAAAAGATGTTTTAGCCGACGACATGATCTGGGTCGTCGGCTAAACCTTTTCCAAAAAAAAATCTAGTTTTAGTCGACGACAAGATCTAGGCCGTCGGCTAAACCCTTCCGAAAAAAATGGGGTTTAGCCGACGACCTAGAGCAAGTCGTCGGCTAAACCTCCAAGTGAAAATTATATATAGTTCACGGAACACCAACCCAGTCTTGCCCCTCTCCCCGCTAAAGAGCACCTTTCTATTCCCGACCCTGTTAGTTATTCCCGAAAAAAGCTTGTGAGTTGCTACTTTGAGTATTGCGACCTTGCGAAAAAGATCAACTCGGTTCTTGGAAATCCCTTTGTGTATTTTTTGAGTTTGTGTTGCTACTTTGAGTTGTGCTAGCTGGAGTGACGAAGGTTTCTACCGGTTGTTATAATCACCATTTCGATTAAGGTACGTATTTTATTGTATTTTTTATTGTGATTTCGAAACTTTATATTATTCATGTTGTACATTCGAAAGCTTTTATGTATAACGATTAAGTTTTATGATGATAATCATTATGATTAATTGTTTGTTGTGACTTCATTTATAATTTGAACAATATTAGTTAGTTGGATTAATATTGGAAAATTTATACATTTTCACGATGGACAAGAGTTGGATTGGGTTACGAAAATGGGATCCAAGTGTAATGGATGGGATGAAGCAGTTTATGAGATTTGTAAAAGAGCACGACAGTGGTAATACGTTGCACTACTGTCCGTGTAATAAACGTAGATGTCGCAGTGATATGTATCGTTTTCCATTTGATGAGGTCTGGGAACACCTAAAGAAGAATGGTTTTTGGAGTAAATATACATGTTGGATATACCACGGTGAAGCACCGAATTCTGTTATTCCGTATGATCACGGACAATTTAGTGGTAACGACGGGTTCACCGATCCGAAGAGGAGGTTGATTGATGATGTGTTTGGTTTTTCCGAGACGTTTGTACCAGCTAAGCCAATCCCACGACCCCGTAGACCGTTGCCTTGCAATACTGCTGGGCTTGACAGGTACTGTAATATCCGTACTTTTATTCTTGGTAATTTCCGTTTTTGGTGTATGTTCGTTTTGGACGACCCGCTTGTCACTGTTTTGGGATTCTGAATCTATATTGTTCTTTGAGTTTTTCCATTTGGATGAGTTTCGGTGATGTTTTTGCGTATTTTCGTCTCGAACTATGTTTTATCGCATGTACGCTCGATTCTCATAAAACTCGTTCGATTTCACAATTTCTCTGTTTCTATGAGTTCGTTTGGATGAGTTGCTCATGTTGTGAGTTTCGGATTGTTAATCTGACATCGTGTCTTGAATTTTCGGATGTTTGGGCCATTTTTTAATTTCTTAAGAGTTTAGGGTGCCTTTACCCTCCTTGTCGTATGTTGGATTCCTCGGTAGTTGGAGGTGCATTCTCTTTCAACACTCAGCTTCGTTGTTATGAACACCTCATATTTACACTTTTGGTTCTATCCTTGTGTCGCGTTTCATCGTTGTATCGACTGTGTAGAATGTAGTGTTCAGAACTGGGAACTGCTGCATGCATAACGTACGTTATGCATGATCCATAACGTACGTTATGGTCTTCGCAATTTTGTGCAGGCTATTTGTTACGTACGTTAACCAGTGTTGGGTTACGTACGTAACCATCATAACGTACGTTAACAGCTTGTGTTAATGTACGTATCGCGCTGTCAGGCCTTTTAATTCCTGACTTATCCTCAGTCGCCTCATTTCATTCATTTTCTTCCCTTCTCGCGATGTGAGTTTCCTTTGAGCGATTTGGAGCGATTCGTCAAGTGCAATCCGTAGAAACCCTCTGAAGGTTGATTATTGCGTTCCAAGGAAGGTTAACCATCATCATTCTCCATCCGAATCGAGGTATACTTTGTTGAACCCTAGTTTTTGGGGATTTCGGGAATTTTGGCATAATTCTTCCCTTAATCCGAGTTAGCCTTGACGAATTGTTAGATTACGATTGTGTAGTCGTGAATCACTTGTTTCCATTATAGTTTAACGAATTTAACCTCGTATTTTCTCCATTGTTAGATTATAACCGTCTTGGACTTCGTAATGACCGACAAATTGTTCCATCGGGTAGAATTAGGATTAATTCTTACCTTTCCGCATTATTGAGACTTGTTGTATACCGTTATTGTGTTAGGAATGGATTTGGGAGGATTGTTCGGACCGAAACCTATTCCTTCGTCGTTTTCTTTGTTTCGTCTTATTCAAGGCAAATACATGTATTACATTCCGTTATGTGTGTATGATTTTGATGCGAATGATGTAAATGGTATTATTGAACGAATGTGATTGTTGCTCTTCCACCTGGGGATGGCATGTGGCCTCTGGAGGTCGATACTAATGGGTACGGCCACGGAAGTGGACATGGGTGCGTGTGTTGATGTTCTTCCACCTGGGGACAGTTCGACGGGACCTCTGGGGGCCGATACTAATGGGTACGGCCGCGGAAGTGGTTTCTCACCTGGGGACGATTCGACGGGACCTCTGGGGACCGATACTAATGGGTACGGTCGCGCGTTACCAAGCGTGTATGGTTTTGGTGCGGAAACTTGAGGATATACTGTTGTTAAATGTAAATGTGATATTCCGGAATATTGATTTCAAATGTTTTTCCTAAGGGTTTGTTTGCATTGAATCTCGTATGTATAAAATGTTGTGTAATCGTGTACTTGCACTAGCTATTCGAATGCTAACCCCTTAAATGGGGGAAATGCATCTTATGCATTTCAGGTACTGGTCGAGCTGAGGAGATGGCACGGGATGCACACGCAAAGGATGGGCTGGCATGATGATGTGGCTCGAGTTTGTATTTTTATGTTTTGTCATTGCATTTGTTGAGTACTGGAGTTAGACTGATTACTTTTAAACTTGATTTAAGTCCCCTGCGTGGGCAATGAATTGGTATTTAACTTATGTTTCATGTACTCTGTTAAAATGTTTTGGACGAGGCCATGGCCTTATTTACTTTTTGAGTGCATCTTGTGGGATATCATTGTGGTTTATGTGTCATTAGTTAGCCTGGTAGACCTCACGAGGGTTCTACGGCATGTAATGTCCCATTTGTGAATTGGGGTGTTACATTTATGGTATCGGAGACTTAGGTTTTGAATACCTAGGCTGTCGGTAAATTTTGGGTCTGTCAGTTGCGTCGTTAGAGTCAGTCGTTGAGCCTAATATCATCATGCTGCCGTCTTTTCGTGCGACCCGTGGCTGTAAGGCCCCTCGAACTCTTATACTACTAGAATTCGTTTTCTTGCGTTGTTCGGAATTGAGAATTGTGATACCAACTTTGTAGATTGTGAATCTTTCTGATCTTGTTCTTTTCATATTTTCTTCAGTATGTTGAGAGGTCGTGGTAGACCAGCTAGGGGACGCGACCGAGGCCATGGTCGGGGTGCTGATAATGAAGAGGGCTCACTTTCTCAGTCCTCTGCGGACTCAACCTCTCACTCAGTGCCGTCGGGTAATAATGCCGACGCCGGGGATACTGCCGTACTTCAGCAGTTAGTATCCCATCTTGCTCAGATAGCTCAGGGTAGACGCCAGAATCTGCCCCCGACACCTGAAGAGGAAGCTAGTAAGTGGCTTCATACGGTGACTAAGATGCACCCTCCTCGTTTCTCCGGATCTTCTGACTCCCTCGGTTGGGAGAATTGGCTCTTTCAGTTGTGCAGGACCTTCGATGCCGTAGCTTGTCCCGAGGACAGGAGGGTACATATTGCCCAGTACCTCCTGGATAAGGAAGCTGCGGAATGGTGGGAGGCTGTTGCGCCCAAAGACCGTCGAGCCACTTGGGAGGAGTTCAGGGTTGCTATGGAAGCAGAATATTGTCCGCCGCCAGTCAAAGAACGCAGAATTGAAGAGTTCTTCACTGCCACACCCCAGGATGTGCCGATTTCTCAGGCTATTATCTCTTACAATCAGCAGTTGGGTTTCGTGAAAGATCAGGTGAGGACGGAGGCTGATAAATTCCGTTACTTTAATATGCGCATGAAGTCGCATATCAGGCAGAGTATGGCACCGCTCATGTGTGCCACTTTGAAGGAATACCAGGATCGCGCTCTAGCGATCGATATGGTCGTCTCGGAATCAGAGTCGGTTTCGGAAGCTAAGAAGCATAAGACTACTGGCGGATTCTCGGCCGGTAAGCGTGGTCAGTTTTCGAGGTCTCGTTCTGCTCCTACATCTGAAAGAGGCCATTTCATCAGGCCGGTAGACCTCAGGGTAACCGTTCGGTCCAATCTGTTGCATCTGGCGGGAGAGTTTGTTTTAATTGCAGTCAGCCCGAGCACGTTATGAAGGATTGTCCATTTCCGTTAGTTACTTGCTTTACTTGCGGATAGACTGGGCATCGGGCAGCTCACTGTGAGAGGGCCACCAGGGCCGCTAGAGTTCCGACTACTACCGCTGATCAGAGGGATCACAGCACTCCAGCTACTCATGTTCCGCAGAGTTCGGGTCGTGGTAGGGGTCGGGGTCAGCCGGATCGCCTTACAGCATCGAGTTCGGGTTCAGTTCACCCCCGATTATATCAGATGAGGCGCACAGAGGAGGCAGACGTTCCGGTGGTGTCAGGTACCACTCAGTTCCTTTCTCATCCAGTTTTAGTGCTTTTTGATTCAGGTGCTACCCACTCCTTTATTGCTTCGGATTATGTGAGTCGTATTGGTTTTGATTGCTTGTTTGAGTGTGAAATATTTGTAGTGGGTATGCCCAGCGGGGATCGTATGGTTGGGGACCGGGAAGTTAGGGATTGCCCAGTGAGGATCGGGAGCCGGGATTGGCCCTCGAACCTCATTGTTATAGACCTTAAGGGTGAGGATTTGATCCTCGGGGACGATTGGTTGGATCGTCACGGTGCTATCATGAACTATCAGACTCGTACCATCTCGATAGTGGCCGAGGACGGCACCGAGCATACTCTCGTCAGTTGTAAGCCGGGGAGATCGGGGAGTGTGATTAGCGCCTTGAAGGCGATGAAACTTCTGAACCAGGGTTGTGTCGGCTATTGGTGTTACGCTCTGCAGGCGGAGGATGGTGGGGTTGACATGTCGTCGATTCCAGTTGTTAGCGAGTATCCCGACGTATTTTCGGATGATTTGCCGGGATTACCACCACAGCGAGAGGTGGAGTTTCCTATTGATCTTGAGCCGAATGCGGACCCTATTTCTCGAGCGTCGTACCGTATGGCACCGTCGGAGATGTTAGAGTTGAAGAATCAGTTGGGAGAGTTGTTAGATAAAGGGTATATTCGACCGAGCGCATCGCCTTGGGGTGCGCCTGTACTTTTTGTTTAAGAAGAAGGATGGATCGCTTCGTTTATGCATCGATTATCGAGAGTTAAACAAGTTGACCATCAAAAATAAATACCCTTTGCCCCGGATTGACGACTTGTTTGATCAGCTTCAGGGGGCGACAATCTTTTCGAAGATTGTCTTGCGATCAGGCTACTATCAATTGAGGATTCGGGACAGTGATATACCGAAAGCTGCCTTTCGGACGAGATATGGCCATTATGAGTTTTTGGTTATGCCTTTCGGGATAACCACTGCCCCAGCAGTGTTCATGCAGTTGATGAACAAAGTTTTTATTGAGTATCTGGACAAATTCATAGTCGTCTTTATCGATGACATTTTTATCTATTCACAGAGTCGGGAGGAGCACGCCTTACATCTCCGGATTGTATTAGACATTTTGAGAGTTGAGCAGTTGTATGCAAAGTTCTCTAAGTGCGAGTTTTGGCTCGAGGAAGTGATGTTCCTCGGGCATGTGATTTCAGTAGAGGGAGTTCGGGTAGATCCGCAGAAGATAGAGGCAGTGATGGCATGGGAGCCGCCTAAGAATGTGAAGGAGGTGTGGAGTTTTCTGGGTCTTGCCGGCTATTACTTTAGATTTGTTGAGGGATTTTCTAAGATCGCTAAACCACTCACTCAGTTGCTCCAGAAGACTCAGAAATTCGAGTGGACCGCAGACAGACTTTGACGAGTTGAAGAGACGACTAACTACCGCACCCGTGTTAGCATTGCCTCAGGGGAATGAAGATTTCGTGGTATATAGTGATGCTTCGGGCCTCGGGCTCGGATGTGTTTTGATGCAGATAGATAGGGTTATTGCTTATGCATCCCGCCAGTTGAAACCTTATGAGGTGAATTACCCCACGCACGATTTGGAGTTAGCTGCAGTCGTTTTTGCCTTAAAGATCTGGAGGCATTATCTCTATGGGTCGTCGTGTAAGATATTTACGGATCACAAGAGTTTGAAGTATATCTTCAGTCAGAAAGAGTTGAATATGAGACAGCATAGGTGGTTGGAGCTAATTAAAGATTACGACCTCGAGATACTTTGTCATCCGGGTAAGGCTAACGTAGTGGCTGATGCGTTGAGCCGAAAGCCGATGGCGTTGCATATGTTAGAGGTACTTGCACCACAGAGTAGGATCTAACGAGATCTTATTTGTCAGAATATTGAGGTTTGGGTTCAGAGAGTTCAGGGTCAGTTAATGGCATTGGAGATCACTTCGTCCTTGACTGATGATATCAAGGCGAAACAGTATGATGATCCGTTTTTGGTCCAGTTGAGGGAGGATGTGAGGAAGGGGAAAGCCCCTGGATCTGTGGTTCAGGATGATGGAGTTTTGAGATTTCGCGGCAGACTATGTATACCGAGTGTTACTGAGCTGAGACAGAAGATCTTGAGTGAAGCTCACACCACACCTTATTCCATACATCCTGGTACGAGCAAAATGTACAAGGATGTGAGGAGTAACTACTGGTGGAGTAATTTGAAGACAGACATTAGCGAGTTTGTGTCGAGGTGTTTGACCTGTCAGCAGGTTAAGATCGAGCATCAGCGACCCGCGGGACTTTTGCGACCACTTCCTATCCCGGAGTAGAAATGGGAGGATATTTCTCTGGATTTCATTACCAGTATAACTAAGACTCAGACTGGAATGAACATGATTTGGATCGTTGTCGATCGACTAACCAAATCAGCTCATTTTCTGGGTATTAGGGACACTTGGGGGCCACAGAGACTAGCACGAATGTTTATTGCAGAGATCGTGAGGTTGCATGGGACCCCTAAGAGTATTGTTTCGGATCGTGATGGCCGGTTTATATCACATTTTTGGCAGGCCGCTCATAGAGCTTTGGGGACCGAGTTGAGACTCAGCACATCCTACCACCCTCAGACGGACGGACAGTCTGAGCGGACGATACAGACGCTGGAGGATATGTTGCGAGCCTGTGATTTATATATTGGAAGGATGATTGGGAGTCACACTTGCCATTGATCGAATTCACGTACAACAATAGTTGGCATGCCTCGATCAAAATGGCACCATTTGAGGCACTGTATGGTAGGAAGTGCATATCGCTGTTGTGTTGGGATGATACATCTGAGCTAATTGGCACCGAGCCTGATATGGTAGTTGAGACGAGAGAGAAGATTGCTTTGATTCGCGATAGGATGTTGACGGCTCAGATTCGATAGAAGTCTTATGCCGATTCTCGTCACCGGCCGTTGGAGTTTGAGGTGGGAGACCATGTGTTGCTTAAGGTGTCGCCGACGCGGGGAGTTTACCACTTCGGTCGGAAGGGCAAACTTAGTCCGAGATTTATTGGGCCATTTGAGATTCTAGAGAGAGTTGGAGAGCTTGCATATTGGTTAGGCTTGCCGCCGTCCCTGAGCCACGTGCATAACGTATTTCATGTTTCCCTGCTTAGGAAGTACATACCGGACCCTAGCCATATTATTGATTTTGGATAGATCGAGTTGGGGCCAGACATTACCTTCGAGGAGAGGCCGATTCAGATCTTAGAGTGTTGGGTGAAGCAACTCAAGAACAAAACCATTCCTTTGGTTAAAGTGCAATGGTCGAGGCATGGATACGAGGAAGCCACGTGGGAGACGGAAGAGAGTATGAGGTCGAGATACCCCGAGTTATTCATGTTGTAAGTTTCAGGACGAAATTTATTTTTAGGGGGAGAGAATGTAATATCCATACTTTTTATTCTTGGTAATTTCTGTTTTTGGTGTATGTTCGTTTTGGACGACCCGCTTGTCACTGTTTTGGGATTCTGAATCTATATTGTTCTTTGAGTTTTTCTATTTGGACGAGTTTCGGTGATGTTTTTGCGTATTTTCGTCTCGAACTATGTTTTATCGCATGTACGCTCGATTCTCGTAAAACTCGTTCAATTTCACAATTTCTCTATTTCTATGAGTTCGTTTGGATGAGTTGCTCATGTTGTGAGTTTCGGATTGTTAATCCGACGTCGTGTCTTGAATTTGCGGATGTTTGGGCCATTTTGTAATTTCTTAAGAGTTTAGGGTGCCTTTACCCTCCTTGTCGTATGTTGGATTCCTCGGTAGTTGGAGGTGCATTCTCTTTCAACACTCAGCTTCGTTGTTATGAACACCTCATATTTATACTTTTGGTTCTATCCTTGCGTTGTGTTTCGTCGTTGTATCGACTGTGCAGAATGTAGTGTTCAGAACTGGGAACTGCTGCATGCATAACGTACGTTATGCATGATCTATAACGTACGTTATGGTCTTCGCATTTTTGTGCAGGCTGTTTGCTACGTACGTTAACCAGTGTTGGGTTACGTACGTAACCATCATAATGTACATTAACAGCTTGTGTTAACGTACGAATCGTGCTGTCAGGCCTTTTAATTCCTGACTTATCCTCAGTCGCCTCATTTCATTCCTTTTCTTCCCTTCTCGCGACGTGAGTTTCCTTTGAGCGATTTGGAGAGATTCGTCAAGTGCAATCCGTAGAAACCCTCTGAAGGTTGATTATTGCGTTCCAAGGAAGGTTAACCATCATCATTCTCCGTCCGAATCGAGGTATACTTCGTTGAACCCTAGTTTTTGGGAATTTCGGGATTTTTGGCATAATTCTTCCCGTAATCCGATTTAGCCTTGACGAATTGTTAGATTACGATTGTGTAGTCGTGAATCCCTTGTTTCCATTACAGTTTAACGAACTTAACCTCGTAGTTTCTCCATTGTTAGATTATAACCATCTTGGACTTCGTAATGACCGACAAATTGTTCCATCGGGTAGAATTAGGATTAATTTTTACCTTTCCGCATTATTGAGACTTGTTGTATACCGTTATTGTGTTAGGAACAGATTTGGGAGGATTGTTCGGACCGAAACCTATTCCTTCGTCGTTTCCTTCGTTTCGTCTTATTCAAGGCAAGTACATGTATTACATTCTGTTATGTGTATATGATTTTGATGCGAATGATGTAAATGGTATTATTGAACGAATGTGATTGTTGCTCTTCCACCTGGGGATGGCATGTGGCCTCTGGGGGCCGATACTAATGGGTACGGCCACGGAAGTGGACATGGGTGCGTGTGTTGATCTTCTTCCACCTGGGGACAGTTCGATGGGACCTCTGGGGGCCGATACTAATGGTTACGGCCGCGGAAGTGGTTTCTCACCTGGGGACGGTTCGACGAGACCTCTGGGGACCGATACTAATGGGTACGGTCGCGAGTTACTAAGCGTGTATAGTTTTGGTGCGGAAACTTGAGGATATACTGTTGTTAAATGTAAATGTGATACTCCGGAATATTGATTTCAAATGTTTTTCCTAAGGGCTTGTTTGCGTTGAATCTCGTATGTATATAATGTTGTGTAATCATGTACTTGCACTAGCTATTCGAATGCTAACCCCTTAAATGGGGGAAATGCGTCTTATGCATTTCAGGTACTGGTCGAGCTGAGGAGCTGGCACGGGATGCGCACGCAAAGGATGGGCTGGCATGATGATGTGGCTCGAGTATGTATTTTTATGTTTTGTCATTGCATTTGTTAAGTACTGGAGTTAGACTGATTACTTTTAAACTTGATTTAAGTCCCCTGCGTGGGCAATGAATTGGTATTTAACTTATGTTTTATGTACTCCGTTAAAATGTTTTGGCCGAGGCCACGACCTTATTTAATTTTTGAGTGCATCTTTTGGAATATCATTGTGGTTTATGTGTCATGAGTTAGCCTGGTAGACCTCACGAGGGTTCTACGGCATGTAATGTCCCATTTGTGAATTGGGGTGTTACAGGTACAACAAGCTAATTCAACTCCAACAGACCCCTCTATACCCAGGGTGTAATATGACTGTTCTTGATTGTGTCATGAAAACGATGAGATTAAAGGTGGAAAACAGATCATCAATCAAGTCTGTGGATGATTACTTGGAGCTTACGAGTAATATGCTTCCACAGGGTCATCATCTTCCTAATACATATACAAAAATGAGACGAATTTTGAAAGATCTTGGTCTTTCCTACATTAAGATCCACGTCTGCATGTATGATTGTGTTCTATTCTGGGGGCATCCTAATGAAGACCTCACGAGATGTCCTGTATGTGATACAGAGAGATATAGGATCACTCCTTCTGGAAAAGAGAAACCGGTGAAGGTACTTTGGTATTTTCCACTGAAGGACAGGTTGGAATGGCTCTTTATGTCTCCTCACACGGCAAAAGCAATGAGATGGCATGCCGAGCCGCGCATTAATGATAGGGATACTATGATACACCCTTCGAATGGAGAGGCGTGGAATCATATAGATAGGGAGTATCCGAATTTTTCTTCAGATATCCGAAATGTGAGGCTCGGGATTGCATCTGATGGTTTCAACCCTTTTGGTAACATGAGTCTTTCATATACCATATGGCCTATTGTAGTGATTCCTTACCATCTTCCTCCGTGGATGTGTATGCGGAAGGAGTATAATATGCTGACCTTGTTAGTCCCGGGGTCGGGATATCCGGGAAAGTGTATCGATGTGTATATGAGACCTTTGATAGAGGAGCTGAAATTGTTGTGGGAGCAAGGTCATCCCACGTACGACAGTTATTCGTCCGAGACGTTCTACTTGCACGCCATTTGTATCGGCACTATTAGTGATTTTCCTTCATATGGAATGCTGTCTGGATATGTTATTAGCGGATATAGAGGTTGTCCAGTGTGTTTGAATACAGATTGTGTTAGGTACCACTGTAGGAAAGTTATCTGAATGCGTCATCGGATATGGCTTGAGAGGGAACATGAGTGGCGTATGGATGCTGCAGCATTTGATGGCACTGTAGAAATGGGCGAGCCACCACGACAGTGGAAAGGTGTTGAAATACTATCGATTCTTAATGAGTACGATTTTGGTCAGCTTAGCAACCATCCTGATGTGATTGCAGCAACCCCTAAAAGGCCCAACAGGTATAAGTATTGGTCGCACAAAAGTATATTCTGGGAATTGCCTTACTGGTCCAAGTTACTGATAAGGAACTTCTTGGATGTCATGCACATTGAAAAGAATGTTTGCGAAAGTGTGGTTAGGACAACCTTAGGTTGGAATGGAAAGACCAAAGACGGGCCAAAAGCACGCAAAGGTTTGGAAGAAATGAGCATAAGAAAACATTTGTGGTTGAAAACTGTCAAGGGAAAACAAAAAATGCCTAAGGGAGCTTACACCATCACTGCCGAGCGGAAGGCGAGATATTTTGGTGGATAAAGACTGCTAGGTATCCTACCGGGTATGCTGGAAATATAGGAAGATGCGTTAATATCAGGGAGAACAAGTTAACTGGTTTGAAGAGTCATGATTGTCATATCCTACTCCAACGCCTATTTTCGTTATTTATTCGACCGTACTTACCAAAACAGATGGTCGAGCCATGTGTTGCATTGTCAAGATTTTTCCAGAAATTATGTACGAGAGAAGTGAAGAGATAGGATTTGCGTAAAATGCAAGATGAGATCATCTATATCTTGTGCAAGTTTGAGCGAATATTTCCTCCAAACTTTTTTGACCTCATGCCTCACCTCATGATCCACCTTCCCCGACAGTTATTGGTCACTGGTCCAATGCACTACACGTGGATGAACCCGGTTGAAAGGTAATATATATATTGTCAAATTAATTATGATTTCTAACACAATGACAATATTACAGGAAACTCGGTGATTACAAAGACTCCGTGGCCAATAAGTCTGCACTGGAAGGATGCATTGCAGAATCTTACCTTGCGTCGGAGTGTATTACACATATCAAGTTGTATTTGGGCACCTTCGAGCCCCCTTCCCGCTCTATTCCAGCAGATAAAATACAATTCAATCTTTCTATCATATCCACTGAGGTTGACGTCTATGGGAGGTTGCCACGAAGACAATTAGACCCGTACGAGTCACGAATTGCACATTGGTGGATATTGCTCAATTGTCCAGAAGTTCAGTACTGGAAAGACATCCACTTGTAATGCGATATGGTGCGAGGTGACACTAGATTCCACAATGACACTTTTGCCGACTATTTTGGAGAATGGGTACGTATACATTCAGTTGCTATTGATTATGAACTTAAGATATTTTTTTTACATAAATTTTTTTTACGACAGATGACACACCTAAAAGATGACGGACACCCTAACTGGTCGCGTGCACTTATGCTTCTTTCTATTAAGCCAGTTATGTCAAGAATTTATTCGATGGCCAAAGTCAACGGTGTCACATTCGTATGCCTTGAGAGAGACCAAAAAAGAAGATGTCAAAATTTTGGGGTTATGATAGATGATGGATATTACAGTGTTCTTTTGGAAGTGGTAGAACTAATTTACGGGGAAGGCATGCAATTTACTTGTTTAAGTGTCGATGGTACGACACCAGTCTTGGGACCGATATGCAAGACGATTACGGGCTGTTATCTGTTGACACTTCCACTTCATGGTATGAAAGTGATCCTTTTGTATTTGCTACATCAGCAAAGTCGGTGTATTATTTGGACGAGTTGGTGAAGAAAGGCACATGGAAGATAGTTAACGTTGTGACAACGAGGAATATTTATAGTGCTGCTACACTGGGAGAAACAACAGGTACTGATGACGATGATGCTTATCAAGAGCCAAATACAAAAAATATTCCACCATCAACGACAATTACAATGAATAATGTTCCTGAAGGACGAGTCGTCCGATTCCGTGCTGATGCTCGCGGGTACGTTGACGTTGATACAAACGAATTACTTGAAAATTCTGATGACGATAATGTGGACGACTTGAGGCATATGTTGCCGGATATCAACTCAGATAATGAGACAGACTGTAGTGATGACTCAAACTATGAGCCATTAGATGTATATTTTCATATGTTAAATATAATTAAAAAAATAGTACTAATAATAATCAAAACATTAATATAATATTAATAATATTATTAAAAAAAACGGGGGTTTAGCCGACGACAAGATCTACGTCGTCGGCTAAAGTGTTTTTTAAAAAAAAATATTATACTTTAGCCGACTACTTTATAATAGTCGTCGGCTAAAGTGTTTAAAAAAAATATTATACTTTAGCCGACGACTGTTAAATAATCGTCGGCTAAAACCCAACTATGACACGGGCCATGTAGTCTAGCACGGTCGGGTCAGGCAGACAGCATGTTTTCACTTTCTGGGCAGGTGCGACACGGCCCGTGTCTTTTGACACGATTGGGGGTTTAGCCGACGACATTATATAAGTCGTCGGCTAAAGTTTTTTTTAAAAAAAAATGGTATACTTTAACCGACCGTGTCAAATGACACGGCCCGTGTCGCACCTGCCCAGAAAGTGAAAACATGCTGTCTGCCTGACCCGACCGTGCTAGACTACATGGCCCGTTTCATACTTGAGGTTTAGCCGACGACTATTGAAATGTCGTCGGCTAAAGTTTAATATATTTTTTTTAAAACACTTTAGCCGACGACATAGATCTTGTCGTCGGCTAAACTCCCTATATTTTATACGTTTTCTCCTTCTTTCTTGTATTATTTTCTCCTTCTCCCTCACCCAGCCCGATCGCCCCCAGCCCAACCGCTCGTCCGACATCCGCCCGTCACCTAGCCCCCGTCCCGCCGCCCGTCACCCAACCCCCAACCCCTGTCACCCAACCGTTGCCCGCCCAGCTGCCGTCCCGCGCTTTGTCTGACGGCCCGATCCGGCCGCCCTTGCTCTGCCGCCGTCGCCGTCTGACCCGTCCCGTCGCCCACACACTTTTCCTTTTTTTTGTTTGATGAATTTATTGTATTTGTTTGATGAATTTGTTTAGATTATGTGATGAGTTAGGTATTTGTTTAATGAATTGTGATGCAATATTTGATGAATTTAGTATTTTCTACTTCGGATGTGTTTAATGAGTTGTGAATTTGATGAATTTATTTGAGGAGGAAGGGATTGTATAGCCGGCGTTAATCGAAAGATTAACGTGGTATGGCATTGATAATTACTGTTGTGTTTAGTTGTGAATTTGATGAATTTGTTTAGATTATTTCATGAATTAGGTAAATTGTTAATGAGTTTTGATGAAATATTTGATGAATTTGTTTGAGGAGAAAGGAATTGTATAGCCGGCGTTAATTAAAAGATTAACGTGGTATGGCATTGATAATTACTGTTGTGTTGAGTTGTGAATTTGATTTATTTGATTAGATTATGGATAGAATAAAGAAAGCGTTGGGGAAGAAGTCGACAAAGTCGACCACTCCCGATTCGGGGGGGGAGGTCGGTAGCCTCTAGTAAGGCAGATCCCGCTATATTATACATATCTCAGAGCAGCGTTCGTGCTCTCCAGATACTAAAAGCTACCGACATAAACACTGACGATTTTTTTAGGGCGATAGATGAGCCCGCTGCACTAGCGCGGCGTTTATCCTTTCAGACACCACGGCCGACCCCCTCGCAGATGGAGACTCATATGCCTCCCATCCACCGACCCACGTCTAGCCCTCACACATCAGGAGATGTACGGAGTTCCTCGTCCGCGGTGCCCGACGGTCCGCTACCGACTCTATTCATGCCTCCGATGGTTCCGACTATTCCAGAGGTCGATGAGACGGGAGTCTGAGTTCCCGTTCGATTGATTAGCCCTGACGAGGCGTACGTCTACGAGTCTTGGCCAGACAACATGTGTTGGCGGAGTTGTCGGGTTTCGAAGACGAAATTGTACGAGGAGATAGAGATGGAGAAGGAGAAGGGGAAAAATGTAGTCGAGGAGGAGAAGAAAAAGAAAAAGACTCGTGGCCCAGCAAAGGGTCTGGCGCTCGACTCGTACGTAAGTAAGCATGGCCGTTACGAGATTCCTCTAGACAGACACGGCCAGCCGATGATGTCTTCTGACGCTATGGCGTCATATAGCCGTAATGTTGGCTTTGTCATTCGGGACAGAGTCCCCGTTTTGTGGCCCGATTGGGGGGACGTGCCGCAGTGCGTGAAGGATGCTTTGAACAATGCTATGTCGGTAAGTTAATAAATATTTAATAAGTGTTTTTCGATCAACACGTAGTTCTTCAAAATGCAATATGTGATGTTTTTAAATTATTGCGTATTTATGCTGTTCATAGGTGTGGTTTGTCATTCCCGACTCTCTACTACGTACTTGGTGTGACGAGGTGCAGTCTACCAAGTAATTCATTTTAATTTATTTTGTATCTACATTGTTTGCGTATTTTTTTTCTTACGAATAATATATGTTGTGCAACGTGTGTTGTAGGTACAAATCTTGGAAAAATGAGATGCACATGTTCTGGACATCTTGGGGTGATACCCGAGAGGTGGGTGGAAGAATTCAAGTTCCGGGAGTATGAGTGGAAGTGGCTACGCGCCCATTTTCGCGACCCGGAGTTCATGGTATGACTAAAATACCCTCATTTCATCCTTTCTTTTTCAGTTTTTATTTTTTTTGAATTCTAAATATAAACTCGATTTTTTTAAATTAATGTTTCAGAATTTAAAAAATACTTGAAGTTCCGATTTTTTTAAATTAGAAAAAATCGAAAATTCATGTATTTTTTTTTAAATTCTGGAATATTATTAATATTAAAAATAAAAACTAGAATATTATTTTTCATAAAAAAAATAAAAATCTGAATATTGTATTTTATTTATTAAAAAACTGCTAGTATTTAATAAAAATTAATAATATTTCAGTTTTTATTTTTTTTGAATTCTAAATATAAACTCGATTCTAAATAATATTGTTTTGAAGGCGACAAGCTTGACCAACACGACCAATCGTGCTGGTCTGACTGACCATCACAGTCTGAGTTCCCGGTCGTTATCCAGAGTTGCGCACGAGGCCATTTCTTCTGATTCGTTGGACGCATTTGCCTACGTGACTTAGAAAGCATATCCGAACCGTCCCGAGGAGCATGTAAGTCTTTTTTTATTTTATTTTGATTATAAAATAAATGTCTTCGTATCATACTTTTATTGATATTGAAATATTTATTTTCATATTAACTTAGTAGCGTGTGCGGGAGGAGTCTCAGAGGATGCTTGTTGAGATTGCTCGGGAGCAGTATCCGGACTGAGCGGGGACCGACCTCGATTCTGCCATTGGACAGATCGATCAAGTCGATCCTTATGTTCGCGCTAGGGTGTGGGGTACCGTCTACCCTCCTAGAGGTAGTCGGTACTGCAATAAGATGATGGGAGCCGAGGGTCACCATGTATTGAAAGATACCCCCGGCTTCCAGCGCCCTCACGGACGGGATGCACAGACTGCCTATCTCGAGAAGCAGTTGAGGGCGGAGAGGGAGCTCCGAGCTGAGAATGAAAGGAGGACTCAGACGCGGTTACATGAGAGCGAGCAGAGGACTGAGTCGCGGTTAGAGAGTTTCCAGAGACAGCAGCAGGCCATGATGGACTATATGATGACGCCCGACTCGAGACCATTACTCAGCCGCTGCGGCGCCTGCTCCACCGCCTTCTCTCTTCGGACAGACCCCATCTTCACAGCCTCGTGACGAGGATCTAGGGGATGGTGGTAATCCTTCTACTACTACATTTCGACATTTAGATGATTTTGGTAGTGGATTGTAGTTGTGTTTTTGTAGTACTCTTGTATATTTATATTTGTGTTACAATTGTGTAAGTGATTTTGTTGACGCTACTAGTATGTTGATGAAATTAATGTTCTTGAATGTGTTGTACGTTGTGTTGCAAATAATGTTGGGCATATTATTGATGGTATTAGTTGAATGTGTTGCGCGTTGATTGTTGTTGATAATGGGAGCTGGTGCATAAAAATTGCAGGTGCAAAAAATATAGGTTTTGGAATCCCAAAATCTGAATTAATTTTTTTTTATATTAGATTTGAGCCGACGACTTTCCAAAGGTCGTCGGCTAAAGTAAATTATTTTTTTTTCAAAAAAGTTTTAGCCGACAACATTTAAAACTGTCGTCGGCTAAAGTGTCCTTTTTTATTTTTTTTTTAAAATAGGTTTTAGCCGACGACATATATAAAGTTCGTCGGCTAAAGTTTTATTTTTTTATTTTTTAATAATCAGGTTTTAGCCGACGACATATATAAAGGTCGTCGGCTAAAGTTTTATTTTTATTTTTTAATAATCATGTTTTAGCCGACGACCTTTTCAAATGTCGTCGGCTAAAGTTTTTTTTTTATCAACAGGTTTTAGCCGACGACCTTGTCGTAGTGGTCGGCTAAACTTTGAACTTTAGCCGACGACTACCAAAAAAGTCGTCGGCTAAACCTTGGCTGACGAATATCGGCCGGCGGTTTTTTAGCCGACGACTCACGTGATTAGCCGACGACTTTGGGGTTTAGCCGACGACTTAAAGTCGTCGGCTAAAGTGTGAATTTTGGTAGTGCCTGGACATGATAGCTTATCTATGGCAATGATTAGTGTGTTGGCAGATATTAATAAGGTCATTTTGCTGACATCGGTTATAGAGTGGATTTGATATTTCAACGTATTGTTGTGCAAGTGATTTCAAATCAAAGCAGTTTTGATAATGGGTCCATGGTTTTGGTTAAATGACCGAGGTATTAAACAAAGTGTTTTCAAAATTTCATCCCAGCAAAATTTTTCAAACTCGCGAATTTTAAAATATTATCATTCGAACCAATACCTCGAAAAAAAAACTTGTTTTAAGAATATTATCCATGTTGGACCACAATGTTATGCTTAATGTTTTAACCGTGTATGCTGAGGTATAAGTCGTACATCTCTGTCGATGCGAATGTGTGAATAACTTTTAAATTTAAGTTCTATTATTGCAAGTGTTAGTTCGTGTATTCGAGTAGTGAATTGGTGTGAATATTGTATTGTGCTGCTGTTTGTGGGCTTATGTTGATTATGTGAGGTTCGTTTTATCCTGTTATTCTGAATGGTTGTCCATTCAGTATGCTGAGGGGTCGAGGCCGAGGCCGTGGTCGTGGCGGTGGTCGTAATCAGGAGCATGAGAGGGCGACTCACTCCTTGTCGAGTACCGATCAGCTCAGTACAGATGGTCGTGATGACCAGTCGCGAGATCAGGGACAATCAACCAGTGTTAATGTTGACGTTGGCGCTGTTGCCATCCTTCATCAAGTGGTTGACCAGTTAATGCAGATGAATCAGGCCGTACATCGGAATGAGAACCCAGATGGGGATAACGGGGCTAGTAAGTGGTTACGGGATGTGATGAGGATGCAGTCGCCCCATTTTGTAGGTTCTTCTGACTCGTTAGGTTGGGAGAACTGGCTCTTCCAGTTGGACAGAACATTCAATGCTGTAGATTGTCCCGAGGAACCGTTGCTAAGCTGTTCGGGAATCGGGTTTTCGTTCCTACTTGTGGAGGGCCCAGTGGTGTCCAGTGATGTAGTTGTGTGTCATACTTTGTACTGTATCTCGTGTGGAGATTTGATACTTGTTGTGTGAACCCTTTTGGTTTCGTTCGTATTCTACCCTGTTGTTTTGTTTTAAGTTTCGGGACAAAACTTATTTTTAGTGGGATAGAATGTAATATCGGGTATTTTTCGCTTTTCGCTATCTTGGATTGTTTGTGTCTTGGCGCCGGACATTTTCTTGTTGATGTGAATCGAAGTGATTTCTATCGTGATACTCTATTTGTTTCTATTGCATAGCCGTTTTAGTCAGGTGCGACTTGTTGCCGCGTGCGTTTCTTTGATTAAATGTGTGCATGTGATGTGCTATGTGATGTGTCGTTATTTGCTCGTTATTGTTTTGAATCATAGCCGGTGGCATTGTGTTGGTCGTCGTGGAGCATGTTTTCACGCCGTATATTCCTTTGCGTTGCTTGTAACGTTTCGCTGATGGGCGAAAGTTACGCGTTTCTTGTGTATCTCGTTGAGTTTTCCTAGCGGGATATTGCTTCTCCCTACTTGTTTTAAGTTTCGGGACAAAACTTCTTTTAGGGGGGGTAGTATGTAATATCCGCAATTTCGATTTCTGGTAATTTTCCTTTTTGGCAGAAGTCCATATTAGCGACTCTGTTGTGACCATTTTGTCATTCCGAGAATGATTAATTCTGTACTTTTTGTCATCCGAGTTCGTTTCGGTATCGTTTTGTTGAGTTCCGTGCTCTTAAACGGCTTTTCCGCACTTAAGTTCGATTCTTGCGAATCTCGTCCGAAACTGTTGTTTCGAGTTTCTCATAAGTTCATTTAATGATATTATTCATGTTGCGAGCTTTGGCTTAGTGTTTCGGTCGTGTATCGTATATTTCGGACGTTTTGGGCCGTTTTCGTAATTTCCTAAAGTTTGGGGTAATTACTTTCGTTGTCGAATATCGAGCCTCGGCTGGTCGTAATTGTGTATTATCTTAGCGCTTAGATTCGTCTTTGCGAGTACTTCGTAACCGTATCTTCAGTTTATATTCAGGTCTGGGTTTTGGGGTGACCGGACCGTCGGATCGATCGAGTCCCGACGGCAAAACCTGATCGAGTTACGGCCGTAATACAGTGCCTGTTACGACCATAAGCCATGGCCGGTCACGGCCGACAGTGACACGTGTGGGGTGGCCGGGTACGGCCGACAAAGACTCGCAAGGATTGGCCGATTACGGCCGTAAGACTACGGCCGGATACGGCCGTAAGACTACGGCCGGATACGGCCGTAAGGCCTGTTATATACGTATGCCATGTCCGGTAACGTACGTAACTCGGTCGACAGTTTTGGGCAGTATGGTATCCATGGCCGGTTACGGCCGTAAGCCATGGCCGGTTACGGCCGTAAGTGCTCGGTAGGGACCGACTATTTAAGGTCTGGGCACCGGGTCACTCGGCCATTTCCACATTTTACTTCATTTTTCGCGATCCTTCGACGGAAATTGAAGGTTTTGATCGGGAGCATCTTAGAACAACATCTTTTGGAAGGCTTGTGTTGATTATAACAACATCTAATCCTTGTTCTTCGTCCGAATCGAGGTATTTTGGCTTGAACCCATGTTTTTGAAGATTTTGGGGATTTTCCTTTTGATTTCGATTCCAATCCATTTTTGATCAATTAATTATTGTATAAACGTTGTTTTAAACATGTTCTATGGATTGGATACTCATATCCCTAATTCGTTCGGCTCGAGGGGTGATTTCTTTGTTCTTGGAGGGTCTTGAACATTTAATGCTCGATTAAATGTTCGAATGAGTTTTCTTTCGATAATTTGATGAGGTTTCCGTTGTTTTCGGTTTTGATTCTCGTTGTAATCGTATCCTCGTTGTTTTTTCCGGAGGATTGTTGGTGTTCGGGGTTTCTTTTCGGGTTGTGCCGTGTTCATAGGAATATTTGGGCGCCGGTAATCGAGGCAAGTATCTTATTATACGACTTGTATCTTGCGACTAGAAATCACGTATTAGGTTAATGATGATTTTGCTTGCCTTCGTAAATATGTTCCGTTTGAGTTGGTTGTGTATTCCACAATTTGAAGGCTTTGTGATGATAGTGTTATATTGATATATGTGTTAGGTGTTGTGCCATTTGTGAAGGATCGCAATGTACATCGGGATGGTTGTACACTTGGTTGTGCAATTTATTGTGTATCAATCGTGAGTTATGTTAGTTGTGTGTCGTTGATTGATGACAGTTGTTGTGAGTGTTGAGATTGTGTTATGTGCGCATGATGTACGATTTTGTGGTGATCAATGTGATTGATTAACTCTGTTCATGGTTGTATGAACTGTGAATGTGAATATGTGTGTGACCGCTAAGTTCACTCATGATGGTTCGACGGGACCTACGAGGACTCGTGGCAGTGGACTATGGGGTCAAAACTTAGTGAGGTACTGAGGTCCAATTGTGCTGTTCTGACGAGGCCTACGATAACACATGGCAGTGGACCATGAGTTTAGGGCACAGTGCGTCCAACCGGGTGAGCTCGACGGGTCTTACGGTGACACGTGAAAGTGGACTACGGTGTTGGGACTGTGTGTGTGATTGTTGTGATTGATATAGTCTGTGCGGGTTGTTGAACCTACGGAGACACGTGACAGTGGATCACGGTGTCGGAATTGATTATGTTTGGTTATTTGTGCGTGGAATAGTCCATGCGGCTTGTTGTACCTATGGAGACACGTGACAGTGGATCACGGTGTCATGAATATGTTTTGACAATCAAGTTTGGAAAGGAAAAGTTTTATGAAAATGAATGTTGGATCGAGTCCCGAGCGATTGGGTAAATGTTTTTCGTGTTGTGAACTGTTGAGTTATGAAACAAAATTCGGGTTAAGACCCTAAAGTTTTTCGAAAGGATTTGTAACTTGGGATTTGAGGCCTTAAAGATTTTTGTTCCTAAACTTCCCGAGATGATAAGTTTAGTTTCAAATGCTTTATAGATTGTTTTCCTTTGTTAAAACCTCACGGGAATATTTTGGCACTTGGTTATTATATTTGATTCATGATTAATATTTGCTCGTTACATTTCGTATGATTTGATACTTGCACTAGTAAAACAGTGGAGTTTTACTAACCCCCTAGTAATTGGGGGGTGGATGTCTGTTTTGCGTCCAGGTACATGCAGGTTCAGGGGAGCAGTCATAGGATTGGCACAGGAGGATGACGAGCTGCGATACTAATCAAGAGTTGAGAGTTGTTTTGATTTTCGTTGTGTTGTCAGAGTTGATTTCAGTCTTCCGCTGTATTGTGTTTCGACCCCTGTGTGGGTAATGTTGTTTTAGTCAGTTCTGTTGATTAAGTTGTGTGACCTCATCGGTCTGTGTATTCACGTGTAAGTGACCTTAACGGTCTGTATTATTTTATTGTTTGACCCTGGCTGGGCAAATATTTGGTCGTTTTGTAAGGTTTAGCCTGGTAGATCCTCGTGAAAAGGGGTCTACGGCGTGTAATATTACCATATAGTTTTGGGGGTGTTACAATTGATATAGAAAACCTGCTGCACTTGGACTGGTAATACAAATGGTTCGTCCTTATACCATTTTGACCTTATGTAAATGCTTGTAAAGTATTTATCAACACTTTTTGTTCTTCTGTTACCCATATCAAACCATTCTCATTCGAATAGAACCATTTTGTATCTATTCATATAGGTTAGCTCAACCACTCTTCTTAAAAAACCATAAAACTGAGCAGAGCCATCTTTGTGGTTTCCTTCAACTACTAAACCACTATTTTGTGTTTTCGTAAATCATCACGCGCTCTTGTGTGAAACCGAACCCCATTCACAATGCAACCATTATAAAAATGGGTATTTAGTCTAAGACGACCATTTGCAAGAGCCCACAAGTCCATAGTAGCTTTTTCGGACTTTTCTAGTTTCAATCGGTTCACCTGTTGCACCAAAAAAAATGCAAGTCATATGTAACTCAAAACAGTGAGACATTAGGATGTGTAATTATTTGTAACTTTCGCTTACATGTTCTCTGAACCAATTGGGAAATTCATTTATCTGCCTAGGGTCAGATTGATCATCACCTACTTAATCCATGGGGATACCTCGCAATTCAGCATAGTGGATCCTATAAAAGGTAAATATTACAAATAAATTAAGAAAATAAAAGGAGATGCAGTAAACAAAAACACACAAGAATATACTTGCTCCAAATATTCCTCAATTTCTTCACAATTATTTAAGATAAACCAGTGTGCCTTCTTTAACTCCTCTTCAGATATCAAACACCTCGATTTAATTTGGCCAAATGGGCGAGTTCTCATTGAGAATATAGATACTCCTTCATTTTCTTTGTCAGGATCAACATCATAATTGCATGCTCGACGATTATGCATGGTTTCCATGTCTGTAAGATACATGGAGAGGAATGTTAAGCTTTCACACACTATGTATCCTTATGGGCGAGCTCTGTTGCGAATAAAACCTTTTAAATTATCCAAGAATCTGAAAATAAGGTGAAAAAGTTAACAAATCTAGAACTACATTATCATAATGAATATAAATAGAGTCATACGGTGTACCTTTCAATTGGGTACATCCAGCGGAATTAGACAGGTCCAGCAATATCGGCCTCGTCAGCTAGATGAACAGCTAAATACACCATTACAGTGAAAAAATAAGGGGGGTATATCTTCTCTAACTTACACAAAATGATCTGTATGTTTTTCTTCAACCTTACTACATTTTCATCTGTTAAACTCTTTGAACATAGTTCCTTAAAATAATCTCCCAACACAGATAAAACCTCATTAACCTCGTTTGGCAGAAAAGCACGAGATCCGGCAGGAATCAATCTTTGAAGCAAAATATGAAAATCATGTGACTTTAATCCATATATTTTCTTAGCCTTGATACTTTTTCCGATGTTTGCACCAAATCCATCAGGATACTTGATTGATTTCAGAAACTGGAGAAATTGATTTTTTTTTTCACTCGCTGATAATGTAAAGCATGCAGGCGGCCTTATCTTTTTATTGTCCCTTTCTTGAAAATGTAGTTCTTCCCTAATGCCCATATCACGTAGATCCTCACGTGCTACAAAGGGATCTTTGGTTTTGCCTAAAATTTCCAATAAAGTCCACAACACATTTTCACAAATATCTTTTTCGATGTGCATCAAATCAAGATTATGCCTAATCAACAATTTGTGCCAATAAGGCAACATGAAGAAAATTGACTTCTTTACCCAATTCGCTTGATCAGAATCACGTTTTCTTTTTTTGTTCGAGGTTTGATGCTTACCAAGGTCACCAAAAGCATCTTTCAAGCTATTCAACCGTTGTAATATCTCATCTCCAGATAATTGCCTTGGCTTTCCTCATCGTTCTTCTTTACCATTAAAGTCCACTTTATTTTTACAAAAATGATGGTTCTTAGGAAGAAAGCAGCGATGTCCCATATAACAAGTCTTGGTTCTTAACTGGCTAAAGTCTGTTTCATCTAAACAGCAAGGGCATGCATAGTGACCAGAAGTTGAATAACCAGGCGAAATACCATAACCGGGGAAGTCAGTAATAGTCCACAAGACAGTAGTATGCATTTGAAATTTTTGCTTACCATATGCATCAGAAGTCTCTACACCTACATCCCACAACTCCTTCAACTCCTCTATCAAGGGTTGCAAGTATACATCTATGTTTTGCCCTGGGTAATCTGGTCCAGGAATTAGTAAACACATGAGAAGATATGGGGTCTGCATGCAATCATAGGGGGGTAAATTATAAACCGTGACTATGACAGGCCATATGCTATGTGAATTTCCCATATTGGACGAAGGAGTAAAACCATCACTTGCCATTCCTAATCTGACATTGCGTGAATCTTTATCAAAGTCAGGAAACTCATTATTAAAATGGTTCCATGCTAATGAATCAGCTGGATGTCTCGAGATTCCCTTTTCTTCTACCCATTTTTCTTTGTGCCATCTCATCTTTGCAGCTGTTTTGCTGCACATAAAACGCCTTTGCAATCTTGGCTTAAGAGGAAAGTATCTTAATTTCTTATGGGGAACTTTCTTGCTGCCATCAATACTACTCCACCTTGATGTTTTGTATATTGGGCAAACATATTTTTTCTCATGTTCCCTCCAGAATAACACAACTATTCTTACAAGCATGAATCTCTTCATAACCGAAACCAATTTCAACTAGAAACTTCCTAGCCCCGTGTAGAGACGAAGGGAGTATATCACCCTCCGGTAAAATGGACTTTATGAACTCAAGCAACATGGTGAAAGATTTTGTTGGGAAAAACAATATTGTTTTGATAATTCCAAGCAACAAAGTTTCATACAACAAGCTAGCATACAGCAAGATAATAAATATCCAGCATACAGCAAGCAGCTATATCGAAAATTCAATCAAAGTTGTTGGCTCTGTATCGAAGACCTTTTCATAGCGCCAGCATACAGGGAGCCTTCGCGTTGCCAAGATACAGCAACAAAGTGTAAGTAAATGCCAAATATGGAAGCTATCCGAATACTGAATCTTTCCGTACAACATCGAACTATTCGAATATGCCTATAGCATAATTGGATACAGCATTCATATCGAATCAGGACTAAAGACCGTTTGGAAAGGAATCTTTGGTATTCGCTAAAGCCAAGTCCCGTTTGATAAAGAAGTATTTAAATACTGAAAGGATAAAGTATTTAAATACTGAAGCCAACAGAGATCTTCAAATCCCGCAATATCCGGATCCTGGTCTATTCAAGTCAACTATCTAGTTGACACAGAATCTTGCTCAACGAATCTTTCTCAACGGATATATTTCAGAAGGTTATATATATATATATATATATACAGAGTTTGAAGATCAATAATAAGCATATCCCCGTGAAACATCAACCAACAAGTGCTTACATGAATATTCAGAGCAAACATATTTCTTCAAGTATACTGCATATTCTGAGAGAAGAAATATCTAAGTGCTCAACCTTGAACAACACATTATCAGCTGAAGATCAAGAAAGTCAAGCTGTTGTTCAAACCATTGTTCTATCATTGAACAAACCCATCAGCCCTGTGTGGACTGAGAAAGCCTTGTTTTTCCTGAATGTAGTGTGACGGATCTGCATTAAATAAGACGAAGCTTTGGAACTGTGTGTGAAGAAGCAAGTCAAGAGGAAGCTTTAACCAATCTATGTGAACTGTTGAAAGCGACAGTCTTTTTATCTATCTGTGTGAACGATACAAGGATAGGTTTGATTATAGTCACGTAGTTGTGTACGTAGTGATTATTATAAACATTTTACTCATGTGTGGAGGATCAGTGGACATAGAGGGGTTTACCGCGAACCACTTTAAATACTGTGTTATTTACCTTCCGCCGTTACTGTTTTCATAACCTGTGATTTTTAAAAGTATACACTGCAAAACCCTATACGCACCAAGCTAACAGGAGATTAGACCGAGTTGATGTATCGACAGCAACTTACTGTTGCAAGACTTCCACTACGCACTCCAAGTTGAAAATCGTACAGCTTGTTGCTTAAAACACTTTCCAAGTTGTATTCTGTATACTTAGGGACCAACAAGTGGTATCGGAGCGGTTGATTCTAAAAAAGAACGAATCATTCGTATTTTTAACCGAATCAGATCCTTAATCACTTATTTTTTTTAAAACAATTTATCTTCCCTATTTCCTCACATATGGATACCTCATTAATAAGCAAGGTACCTATGTTTTCTATTAACGAGTTTGATGACTGGAGAAACAGGATAAAGAACAAACTCAAGACCTTCATTGGAGAATCAAAAGCTTCACCCGCATCAACAAGGACTGAGTGTCTTCAGGTGGTCACTGACAGTGACTCGTCAGATGATGAGCTAGAAGATAGAGCCTACATGTGCTCTATGGCCAAAGTTAACGAGGAAAATGAAGACGACGATGATGATGAGGTAAGCTCTACCTCAACTATTCCTGTAAATACATCTCATACCTTTGAAAATATGTTGAATGAATTTAATAACATTCAAAAGGCCCATGAGATATTGAAAAGAGAAAACATACAGCTTGAAATTTCTAACTTAGAGCTGAAGGAAGCAAACAACTTGCTGAAGGATAATTACGAAAATATGTCTGTCGACTGCAAAAATAGCAAAGTCAATTTACAAAAACTCATGGAGAGCAATCATCAACTTGCTCACGATCTAAATGAGACTAAGTCTCATCTTGAAAGCAAGACAAATGATTTGGCTCTACTCGAAGCCAAAGTAAAATCGCTCGAGAAACATGAAGGAGAATTAGAGACAATCTTGAATTCTTTCGAGAAATCCTCTAATAGAATGGAAGAGATCCTAAGCACTGGGCAACATGCTCATGATAAATGTGGCTTAGGGTACAACTCGTTCTCCAACAAAGGAAAATCTAGTACGGTATTCGTCAGGAGTGAGGAATTCATTCCTGTATCGGAAGAAGTTCCGAGTCATGTGAAGGAACCAGTTGCACCGCGAACAGCAAAGGCTGCCATTCCACCACCACAGTCATATTCCAAACAGCGGAATCACCAGCCATTTAGACCTGTAAGGCGTACTCAACAGGATGCTCCCCGAGCATATCAACAGCGCCAACAGCCGTTCAGAAGGAAGGCTGTATCCAAATATCAAAGGCCCGCACGGCAGTGCTTTCAGTACAGCGCGCCTAGATATTGGATACAGGAGCCCCGTTATCCATCAAGAAAACAGGTCACAGCGCAGTATCAACAACAGCTTTGGGAAATCAACTGGAGACCCAGGAGGCAAGCTGTAAGATCTATGAAAATGGCTCCACCTCCTAGATGACAATCGTACTGGAATAATAACTATAACTCTCGATTCTACATGCATAATAATCATGATTACTGAAACTACGTGCTTTCCCCACATAGACATTGCAAAGACGAACCAAAAGTAACCTACAGCAAACCAATTGTTGTCCGGCAAATTTGGGTACCGAAAGGCACTATCACATCAGGACCCAGATTTACTTGATCTCTATGCTTCGACAAGATTGGGAATGCTACAGCCAGACTCCCTGTAAGTTTTTATGCTTTTACTCATTAATTGAGGGGGAATGCTGTAAGACCCAAGAATACAGTGTCTACCATTAATTAAGTGTACACTCAGAACAATCAGACAGCCCTGTAGGACAGAGAAGGCATGAAACCTTCCTACAACTGACGTGTGCATTAATTAAGGGGGAATACAGTATGACCCATGAATACAATTTTAATCCGAACATTAATGTAAAAATTGAATCCTGTATGTACCTTTTAAGGGGGAACGCTGTATTATTTGCGGATGCAATATTTACACTACAGGACATCAATTATGCTTGATAGTTTTATTCTATTGTGTATTGCAAACAGTTTTAAGTCCACATGTCCTGTTTTTATATTCAATTATTTTTTAAACGTTTTGCATAACATCTGGACTTCACTATCTCAAACAACGCGAATTTTAACTCAACTCAATTTTTATTGTTGCAATCAAACAAGCTTAAGTATTAAGCTGTAAGAACTTGTCTGCGAACAGTTCATAGGTTCAGTTGTACTCAACTAGATCACACTGTAAGATTGTATCTGCGCGCCAATCATAAGTTTAAGATATAATACACTTCCCTGTTAGATGCTATTACTTTAGAACTTTTTTTTTTTTTTTTTTTTTTAAAACGAAATTTATTAAATGGACCAGAAATGTGGGGGGACGAGGCCCACTACACGCCCAAAGAAATTGAGGGAGGACGAGCCCCTCTACACGCCCCAATTAACGACAATAACAGCCGAGGAGATTATTTAAACCTAACATATGGAAAATTATTTTTATCAAGCCTAATCAAGCCATTAATCCTCCCGGGCAGATCAGACGGGCTATAAAGCTGAAAATTTTTGAACTTATAACCTTCATTAGCCAGGTGGTCCGCAATGGTGTTCCCTTCCCGATAAATGTGAGAGAATGAGATATCCATGACACGCCTGAATGATGCAATTTTGTGACAGATGTTTAGCACTTGCCAATTACCCTTGTTAGGCGAGTTGACTAGAGAAAGGGCAATGGCCGAGTCCATTTCAACCCAAACCTTACGAATGTTTCTGTCGTGGCAAAGGTCCAGCGCTCTCCAAATAGCAAAAAGTTCGGCAAAATTATTAGAATGGTTGCCGATAAATTCGTGAAAAGCAAAGATAGGTTCGCCCAAAAAATTCCTAGCAATCCCCCAGTAGACTCCCGGGGTTGCCTTTTGAGGCCCCGTCTGTGTTGATTTTGGTTGTCCTGTGAGTCGGCTCGACCCATCTCACTATGTAGATTTTTTTCTTTTTTGTTTTTACAATTACATGCAAAATTATTAATAAAATTGCAAAGGTAAATGAAGACCTGAATATCCGAAAGAGCCGGGCGCTAGCCGTGCCGCGGCGAATGCATTTGTGGCCTTTAATCATGAACAGAAAGTCCCAAATTCGATCGCACACACGCTGAGCCGTGAAAGGAATCTTCTTGACCCGCATGTCGTTCCTAGAGCACCAAATAAACCACAGAATGAGTATAGGAATGATGCGGAAAATGTGGATAGCACCCGAGGCTTTATTAAACCAATGGGACATAACTAAAGAAATAGAACTGGTTTGTAAAAGAGGGATGCCCAATAAGGTACAAAAGTTGGCCCAAACCGAAGATGCGATCGGGCCATTAAGAAAAAGATGAGGCAGGTCCTCGGTGCTATCACAACAAAAACAAGAATTATCAGCAATAATGCCCCTCGTGCTAAGGCCGTCCGGAGTGGGAATCCATTTTTTCAAAAGTCTAACCATGAAAAACGACATAGTAGGGGTAATAATTTGATTCCAATAATGTTTTAAAATAAGATGATTATCATGACGTTGGTGGATAGCCTCCCACGCACTTTTAAAGGAAAAACCGCCGTGGGAGGTAAGTTTCCAGACGGCCTTATTAGCGATAAGGCCCGACTCAACATGAGTGGGAAAGGTCATAACATAATCCCCAAGATCCGAGGGAATGACGGAGAGAAGTTTGGATCGATCCCACCCGTGTGAAGTCCAAAAATGGTTAATGGTAGTGTTTAGCCGGGGGTTAGAAGCCCATTGGGACAGCGGGCTAAAGTCACACCAATTGTCGTGCCAAAACGAGATATCGCCATCACCAATATACCAAAAAATCCATTTATCAGCTAAGGAACGAATGTCACAAAGATTTTTCCATGTAGGAGAGTCATTGGGGTTGGATTGAACCACCATGGGGTGGAGACGTTTACAATACTTAGCCTTCATGAATTGGGTCCAAATATTAGATGAGGTACGAAACCTCCACCAAAGTTTAATTTGAGCCGCTTTAATGATGTCCCCCAGACTCCTACAACCAAGACCACCTTCTTCCTTAGGGTAACAGAGCCTAAGCCATGCTGCCCAATGAAGTCTCTTTCTATTGTCGTTGGAACCCCAAAGAAATTTGTTAAAAAGCCGTTCGAAGAAGATAATGCCATTTTTAGGGGGTTTCAGGACTTGGAGACAATAGAAAGGAATAGAGCTCAGGGTAGTTTTAATAAGTTCTAGTCTGCCACCCGTGGTAAGTAATAGGTGATTCCACGACTGCGAACAGTTCACATTTCTTTAGAACTTGCCTGCGAACAGTTCACATTTCTTTTAGACTAAGTGCTGAGGACCAGATCATTCGAACAGAAGATCAAGAAGTCTTCTCAAGTTGTTATCGAAAAAGAGGGAAACTGTTGGGATAAACAACTCCTGTATCGAAGTCCTCTCAAATTGCCAACATACAGCAAAACTTCGTATAAGTCATCATACAGCAAGTAGCTGTCCCGAAGACGATCGTACAGTTGGATAAACTTCCTGTATCTTGAGTTGTCAAATATACAACAAGATGACAAGTGCCTCAATCATACAGTAGAAGGTTAATTGAACATTTGACAGAAGACCAAAAAGGAAGTCTCCCATTAAAGACGTTTCAAAGAGGTTTTGGCATCATCAAGAAGTTTTGGAAATTATCAAAAAAGGGGAAATTGTTGGGAAAAACAATGTTGTTTTGATAATTACCAAACAACAAAGTTTCATAGAGCAAGCTAGCATACATCAAGATGATAAATATCCAGCATACAACAAGCAGCTATATCAAAAAGTCGATCAAAGTTGTTGGCTCTGTATCGAAGACCTTTTCATAGCGCCAGCATACAGTGAGCCTTCGCGTTGCCAAGATACAGCAACAAAGTCTAAGTAAACGCCAAATATGGAAGCTATCCGAATACTGCAACTTTCCATACAACATCGAACTACTCCAATATACCTACAGCATAATTGGATACAGCATTCATATCGAATCAGGACTAAAGACCGTTTGGAAAGGAATCTTTGGTATTCACTAAATCAAGTCTCGTTTGATAAAGAAGTATTTAAATACTGAAAGGATAAAGTATTTAAATACTGAAGCCGACATAGATCTTCAAATCCCGCAATATCCGGATCCTGGTCTATTCAAGTCAACTATCTAGTTGTCACAGAATCTTGCTCAACAGAACTTTCTCAACGGATATATTTCAGAAGGATATATATATATATATATATCCAGAGTTTGAAGATCAATAATAAGCATATCCCCGTGAAACATCAACCTGTAATATCCGCAATTTTCGATTTTTGGTAAATTTCTTTTTTCGGCCGAAGTCCGTTTTGACGACTCGCTCATGACCGTTTCGTCATTTCGAGAATGATTAATTCTGCACTTTTTGTCATCCGAGCTCGTTTCGGTGTCGTTTTGTTGAGTTCCGTGCTTTTTAGACGCTTTTCCGCACTTGAGTTCGATTCATGCGAATCTCGTCCGAAACTGTTGTTTCGAGTTTCTCGTAAGTTCATTTAATGTTATTATTCTTGTTGCAAGCTTTGGTTTGGTGTTTCGATCGCGTATCGTGATTTTCGGACGTTTTGGGCCATTTTCGTAATTTCCCAAAGTTTTGGGTAATTACTTCCGTTGTCGAATTCCGAGCCTTCGGGTGGTTGGAATTGTGTGTTCTCTTAGCTCTTAGATTCGTCTTTGCGAGTGTTGTGTCAAGATTTAACACCTTCCGACCGGCGATCGCCTAGGAGGTCGGGCGACCGAGTCACTGCCGAGCGTCCGAGGAAGAACTGCCGATCAGCGACCTGGCGACCTAGCCTTAGCCCGGCAGACAAGCATGAATCGCCCAGCCAAAGGTCCCAGGACAAGTCCCGGTGCCGAGCGATCGACCTCAGATACGATCGCCTCTCGGTACTCGGCGACCGACTTCTGGCGACCGACTTATGGACGATCATCTCTCAGCGCTTTGCCGACCGACCCTTGGTGACCGACCATTGCCGACCTTCGGTGACTGGCCGAGAACGATCCTCGATGTCCAGCTAGAGACGACCGCATCATGAAGATCTGGGCCGATGGCCATCCAGTCGGCCAAGGCCGAGCAAACAGGACAGCACCCACGTGCAGATCCGCAGAAGGCGCTGACAAACCTGTCACCTACCTCACCTACCAACAGGGCCCAGGCCTGCGAAAGGAGCTGACGGACAAGACTGGTGACCACAGCCTGTCACCTACCTTTCCTACTGACAAAGTCCGCCGAAAGTAACAAAGTGGGACCTCCTGTGATAGTACTTCCGGACGCGTGCCGGCTCCTCATTGGGCCACTCAGCTGGCTGCCGGCTGGATCTCTGGACTTTTGGCAGGCAGCCCATGTGACCTTTAGGACGATCGCCCCGTTACATTAATGGCCGAAAGGCGATCGCCCACTAGGGGACAAGGCACCTCAACCCCTATATAAAGAGGGCAGCCTGCACTTGGAAAAACACCTGGCATTCCCGCATTTCACACCATACAGAAGCAAAATACTTACACTTGGCTAACATCCAACTCTTGGCAACAGCTATCTTTCGGTCTTACTTCTCCCGGCCTATCTCCTCCAGCAGACATCGGCGGGACGAAGAACACCAAGCTTCGCTCAAGAGCCGGATTAACGAGTCTTTTTACACTCATTGTATTTAGATTTCTCTCATTAATACTTGTATCCACGAATATTCATATTAATAACATCTCGCGAGAGCATTCAAGCCCGCCTAACAAACCCGGCAAATCTTGTATTATTTATCTACTCTAAGTGCTCCCGCAATTGTTGTTTGTTGTCCGTCTTCCACAGTATTAATCTTCGGATAAATATTTTGGGCAACAACAATTGGCGCTAGAAGAAGGGGATCCAACCTCGATTTTTATACCTACCGTCCCGAAGAACACTCACTGTTCTCGGGCGAGATACTTGAAGTGACACTTACCGCACTTCAAAGAAATCCTTCGAAATCATGTCTTCCACCTCCGTCGAAGAAAGCCGACGGCCGGCTGCACCCTGTTCCGTCCCTGGGCCCCGAGCCACGGCCCGATGGTGGAGGGTAGCCGCTTGGCCGAGACGCTCGATCCGTCCTCGGACGGCGCCCAAGCCTCTCGCTCGATCGGTTCGAACCAAGGAACAGATCGAAGGGGCTCTGGCCGCCCTACAGAGCGACGGAGTGCTCTCAACGCGCCTCTCGCTATCGCCTCGGCCGTCCGCCGGAAGTCCAAGCGGAAGCTCAAGGCGCCACCGCCGAGCGATCGCTGGAGGCTCCGTCCGCAGAAGAGGCGCTCGCGCCTGGGCACCTCGTCTTCGATCGCACGGGCGGTGACCCGACAGCCATCGGGCGTCCGGCCCGGCCTACGAGACGACGGAGTTTGAGTCCGTCACCGGGAGCTCGGCCTACCCGATTCCCGAAGGCGCCTTAGCTGTCGCTCCCCTCGCCGGATTGCCGAGGCCGGCGGCAGCGGAGCCCGGAGATCGGTACACGATCGCCTCAGCTCCTGCTCCCATAGCCGATCTGCAAGCGACCAAGCCACGGCAATGGCTGCGATGCAACGTCAACTCAACGACATGAAGGCGCTCCTGGAATCCAGGGCAGGCGCCAAGAAGACGATCGCCGGGCCAAGCGAGCCGCTCGCGATCGGCATCGAGCTCGCCCCCGTGCAGCATAAGATCGCTCCCCCGCAAACACCCGTGTACGAGGGGCGATCGGACCCCCAAGTGCAACTAAGGAAGTTCAACATCTACATGACCGGGTGTGGGGCATCTGACGCGACCAGATGCCGAATGTTCCCTCTGACGCTGGACGACCTCGCCCACCGGTGGTACACTTCATTGCCACCTCGGTCCATTGGCTCCTTTAACGAGCTGGCGCACGTCTTCACGGAGTACTTCGCCACCAGGGTCGTCCGGCCCGAAGGTCCCCTCCGCATGATGCAAATCAAGCAGGGAGAAGAAGAGTCCGACTCGGACTACATCGACCGGGTAGACGTAATCATCCTCAATGGCGAGTCCATAAGCGATGAGACCGCCCTCTACACGGTCCTAGGAGGATTTCAGGGTTTTTCGCCTATGTTCAGGCATCTCACGAAGACCCAACCTACGACCTACGCAGCCTTCCGGGCTAGAGACGCAGATTTTCTGGCCAGGCAAAGGTTCCTTCTTAGCCTGTGAGCAGCGCGATCGGTGCCCGGACGACGATCTCCCGCCCGATCGCCAATATCAACCTACGAATAAAGCGATCGGCAACCGAGCGACGATCGCCAGTCTTCCATCCGATCGCCGATCATCACGCTACATCATCCGCAAACCGGAGGACGCGATCGCCATCTACAGTCCAGCATATAACATGACGGACTAAGGCATAAGATCGCCTCCACCGCGCATCATAAAGCCATGGTCCTGGCAGTCGATGGAACCGGCTGCTTCGGCCATGCAAGGTCCCTTTCGGCCGAGATCGCCCGCCCTTCGTTTAAATACGAGGCCGGCGTAGTCTGAGGGCTCTCCAACATTAACCAGTGGACACATGCCACAACCCCCGTCTCAACGTACACCGTCGAGGTCGGCCATCTCCATGGCTGGCCGAGGTGGAAGCAGAGCTAACAAGCTGCGGGCGTGGAGTTGATTCATCCGACGCTGCCCCGTGCAAGGACTCCTCTAGACCGAGACCGCACGCCCTTCGTTTAAATACGAGGCGAGGCGCAGCCTAACAGAGGACCCTCATAATAAAGTGAGTCACGAGACACTCATCGTCTTCGCGCACCAAGACACGGTCATGGAGTCGGTCCATCGATTTACGCGACTGTGCACGATTCCTCAAACAAGCGAAACCACCAAGTTTCCGTGGGGATCGGCCAATGTTGTTTTTGCAGGTACAAGACCGAAAGATAGCTAAGCCAATCGACCATGGTAGCCCAAGTCCGAAATCATAAGTCAGCTCAGATCGCCCGTCCTCATCCGAACACGATCACCGGCAAGAACCACCTCGCCCCATGTCTTCAGCATAGGAGCAAGCTGGGGGGCAATTGTTGTGTCAAGATTTAACACCTTCCGACCGGCGATCACCTAGGAGGTCGGGCGACCGAGTCACTGCCGAGCGTCCGAGGAAGAACTGCCGATCAGCGACCTGGCGACCTAGCCTTAGCCCGACAGACAAGCATGAATCGCCCAGCCAAAGGTCCCAGGACAAGTCCCGGTGCCGAGCGATCGACCTCAGATACGATTGCCTCTCGGTACTCGGCGACCGACTTCTGGCGACCGACTTATGGACGATCATCTCTCAGCGCTTTGCCGACCGACCCTTGGTGACCGACCATTGCCGACCTTCGGTGACTGGCCGAGAACGATCCTCGATGTCCAGCTAGAGACGACCACATCATGACGATTTGGGCCGATGGCCATCCAGTCGGCCAAGGCCGAGCAAACAGGACAGCACCCACGTGCAGATCCGCAGAAGGCGCTGACAAACCTGTCACCTACCTCACCTACCAACAGGCCTGTGCTGCGAAAGGAGCCGACGACAAGGCGGTGACCACACTGTCACCTACCTTTCCTATCGACAAAGTCCGCCAAAGTAACAAAGTGGGACCTCCCGTGATGCTTAGGACGCGTGCCGGCTCCTCATTGGGCCACTCAGCTGGCTGCCGGCTGGATCTCTGGACTTTTGGCAGGCAGCCCATGTGACCTTTAGGACGATCGCCCCATTACATTAATGGCCGAAAGGCGATCGCCCACTAGGAAACAAGGCACCTCAACCCCTATATAAAGAGGGCAGCCTGCACTTGGAAAAACACCCCGGGCATTCCCGCATTTCACACCATACAGAAGCAAAATACACACACTTGGCTAACATCCAACTCTTGGCAACAGCTATCTTTCGGTCTTACTTCTCCCGGCCTATCTCCTCCAGCAGATTATCGGCGGGGACGAAGAACACCAAGCTTCGCTCAAGAGCCGGATTAACAGAGTCTTTTTACACTCATTGTATTTAGATTTCTCTCATTAATACTTGTATCCACGAATATTCGTATTAATAACATCTCGCGAGAGCATTCAAGCCCGGGCCTAACAAACCCGGCAAATCTTGTATTATTTATCTACTCTCGGAAGTGCTCCCGCAATTGTTGTTTGTTGTCCGTCTTCCAGCAGTATTAATCTTCGGATAAATATTTTGGGCAACAACAGCGAGTACGTCGTAACCATATCATCGATTCGTATTCAGGTTCGGGTTTCGGGGTCGTTCGGGCGGTCGGAGTTGGCCCCGGCCGACATGGCCGGGCAATCTGGGCCCAGGCCGGTACTGGCCGAGTCACGGCCGGTAGTGATCGGCAGCTTCCGGCCGAGCAGGCCATGCCGTAGGGCCGCGGCACATGCCGGCAGGGCCGCGGCACACTCTGTGGCATTTTTCGGCCAAACCGACTGTACCGGGTGCCGCGGCACACGCCGGCTGAGCCGCGGCACACTGCCGACCACTGGGAGCCATTTTTGGCCCTGTGCCGCGGCACACTACCGCTGGGCCGCGGCACACTGTGCAGCCTATTTAAGGCCCAGCAGACGTTTTTCTCGCCATTTTTCTCCTTCTTCCACTTCTCTTCCGCGGCTGGAGTTGTTCCTATCATGGAGAGATGTTGTTGGTCGACAAATCCATGAAGTTTTGGAGTTCATATCATCAATCATCCATCCTATAACATCCCTTGATCGAGCGAATCAGGTCAGATTTTCTAGAAATCTAATTTTGGGGATTTTGGGTATTTTGTTCGATTTCGCCCGTTTAATCCGATTTAACTTAAGATTGTGATGGATTGATGATTATTTGGATGTATTGTATCATTTCCCTTGTTAACCCATGGTCGGATCGTATCGATTCGTTATTTTGGTCGAGTTCTTGACCGACGCCTTGAAGGTGTCCGGTATAATGTCATAGAGGGGTTTTCGGGCGTTCTACGATTATTCTTCCTCGTATGATCGATGATTTATTGAATTTATGTTGTTAGGGTCGAATTCTTGTGAAGAACTCGAGTCGGAACCCTTCCGTTCATTGTCTTCTTCGGGGTCCGAGCTTCCCGGTCAAACCGTGTTCTTCGGAGTGTTTGGTAGCGGTTATTAAGGCAAGTATCTTACTATACGACTTGTATCTTGCGACTAGTAATTACGTATGAGATGTATGATGACTTTGTTTGCCTTCGTAAATATGTTCCGTTTGAGTTGGTTGTGTTTTCCGCAATTTGAAGGCTTTGTGATAATAGTGTTATATCAGTATACGTGTTAGGCGTTGTGCCATTTGTGCAGGAATGCGACGTACATATGGGATGGTTGTACACTTGGTTGTGCAATGTATTGTGTACCGAATGTGTGTTAAGTTGGTTAAATGTCGTTGATTGATGATAGTTGTTGCGAGTGTCGAGGTTGTGTTATGTGCGTGCAATGTACGATTTTGTGGTGATCAAGGTGATTGATTAATTGCGCTCATTGTTGTATGTAATGTGAATGTGAATATGTGTGTGACCGCTAAGTTCACTCGTGTTGGTTCGACGGGACCTACGAGGATTCGTGGCAGTAGACTACGGGATCAGAACTTAGTGAGGTACTGAGGTCCAATCGTGCTGGTCTGACGAGGCCTACGATAATGCATGGCATTGGACCATGAGTTTCGGACACAGTGCGTCCAACCGGGTGAGCTCGACGGGGCTTACGGTGACACGTGGCAGTGGACTACGGTGTCAGGACTGTGCGTGTGATTGTTGTGATTAATATAGTCCGTGCGGGTTGTTATGCCTACGGAGACACGTGACAGTGGATCACGGTGTCGGAATTGGTTATGTTTGGTTAATAGTCCGTGCGGGTTGTTGAACCTACGGAGACACGTGACAGTGGATCACGGTGTCGGAGTTGATTATGTTTGTTTAATTGTGCGTGATGTAGTCCGTGCGGGTTGTTGAACCTACGGAGACACGTGACAGTGGATCACAGTGTCATGAGCATGATACTTTTCAAATCAAAGTTTTTAAAGGAAAAGTTTTAAGAAATAATGTTGGGCCGAGCCCCACGATATTGATGGAAATGTTTCCGGTATTGTAAACTGTTGGATTATGAAATGAGTTTTGGGTTAAGGCCCTTATGTTTTTGGAAAGGTTTTGTGAATCAGGACTTGAGGTCTTAAGGTTTTGAAATTCTAAAAATTCCCGAGATGATAATCTTATTTTCGAATGCTTCATAGCTTATCTTCCCTTGTGAAAACCTCCCGGGAATATTTGATACTTGATTATTATATTTGATCACGATTATTAATTGCTTGTTACATTTCGTATGATTTGATACTTGCACTAGTAAAACAGTGGAGTTTTACTAACCCCCGAGTAATCGGGGGGTGGATGTCTGTTTTGCGTCGGTACATGCGATTCGGGGAGCAACACGGGATTGGCACAAGAGGATGACGAGCTACGATACTAATCATGAGTCGAGAGTTATTTTGATTTTTGTTGTGTTGTCAGAGTTGATTTCGGTCTTCCGCTGTATTGTATTTCAACCCCTGTGTGGGTAATGTTATTTAAGTCAGTTTTATCGATTGGGTTATGTGTCCTCATCGGTCTGTGTATTCACGTGTAAGTGACCACATCGGTCTGTATCATTTTATTGTTTGAGCGTGGTCGTGCAAGCATTTGGTTGTTTTCTGATTTTTAGACTGGTAGATCCTTGTGGAAAAGGGTCTACGGCGTGTAATATTCCCATATGTTTTGGGGATGTTACAATTATGGTATCAGAGCTTAGGTTGCGGAAACCTAGGCTGTCGGGTCGAGTCGAGTCGTGGTTTGTCGAGTAATGTGTTGTCTTGTCGTTCGAGTCGTCAGGTGACAAGTTGAGTTGTGCGTAGTCACAACGTGTCGGATATGTTGTCGGATGAGATTAGTATCGTGGGCGACCGTCATCTCCGTGCGGCCTGTGGACGTAAGTCTCCTCTTTTATGCGAAGTACCTGTGTATCATGATTGTATCTAAATGAGTTAATTGCGGTGCATAATTTTATTCGCACGGTGTTGTGAATATAGTTGTATTTAATACGTGTGACATATAATACATGTATAAAACTGGGCCTATTGTTGTTTTACCTTTGAACCCTTTGTGAGGGGTGGTATAGTGTGAAAATTGAGAACCTTGTTGGGTTTCGAATAAGGTATCGACGATTGAGTTCGTGAGAAACTCCGAGGAACGGTTTTGTTATATGTTTAAACTAGATCTTTGTGAGACTTATTCAATTGGATTGTGCATGTTGGTGTATTTTTTTCCGCTGCGTGAGTTCTTTCAAATGGCTTTCGGCCTTTTTCTAATTGAGTTTGATTTGAAAACCGATTCCTTTAACCGAGTTTTTGGCGTTATGGCCTTGAGCGTTTTGGCAAAATTCTTGTGACGACACTTAGTATTTTGTAAATGGCTTTTGTGAGTTTTGAAATATTACCGTCATCGACCTTTTAACGTTGTAAATGATTTTTAGCTGGTGAGTTCGGCGCGGGACCCACGGCGCTATAATATTTTGCGTAATTACCTAGAGTTTTTGGGCATTCTAGCCCATTGAATTATCTTTAAAAACCTTGAGTATCTTAGAAAATAAATTTCGAGACATACTTTTAAAATGAATTATTCTCTCGTGGTACATCCAAGGTGCCACAATATGTTTCAAAATTCTTCTACCTCGAGGACCCAAAATGTTTTGGGATATTTTCAATGTTTTATAAACACTTTTACTTAGACCTGAGGGTCGAATATTCTGAAAGTTTTTCACTAAGAGAAGGTGTCCTCATTTTTGTTCAAACGCAAGATGTTTTTCAAGGTCTCGAAAATGAGGTTTGTTCAACTTTTTGTAAAATGATACTCAAGATCAACTGGTGTTTCCAAACTGTTTCCAAAAGGTGGTTTTCGTTTTTAAAACCTATCATTCCTGTTTGTAGTCCAGGAATGTGTGTATGATATTCACATTGTTGTTAGAATGTTAGCTCCCGAGTATGATGGAATTGGTGGTGTGAACGTTGAGTCGTTCGCCACGCATCTGTTTTTGTTGTCCCTTTGTGGGAGGTGTGATGACGATCCTTAATGTTGTCATTTCGTGGTGACTTGCGTGTTATCGCACCTGTGTGAGCTGTTAAAGCTTGGGTTTGTACGTTTGTGTACATGTGTGATTGTTTCACGATGTTTGTAATTATGTGCTGGTTATTGTTCGGGCCGTTGAGGTTGCCGAACGATACCGTCGTTGCGGTATTGTTTGTGTGTGTATTACTTTACGATGGAAATCGTTGTATATGATATGTGTTATGATTCTTTGTTGTGTTGAGTTGGCATCTCTGCTATGTTGTTTTGCGACGTTATGCCCCATTATATCTAGCATTTTGTATTTTCGGTATGCCGAGCCGAGACGTTTCAACCGTGATGCGCTGGGGCATGCACGTGTAAATTGTCCTTCTCGTCGGTAACACATTTCAAGTGCAGACTCGAGGGACACCGAATTTAGTTTTGCGAATTGGCTACCGAGACTTTCGGAGTTCGCGCTTCAGCACAGTTATCAGGATCGGCTCTGAGAGGCCCAGTGGAGATTTTTCTGTCGGTTGCTTTTTGTGTGGTTAACTTGTTTCCGTTGTTGTGAGTGCGGGGACGACATTTCTTTTATAAGAGGTCGAATATAATATCCGTATTATTTTGGCTTACGCATTTTCTCTTTCTCAATTCTATCGGCTCGCTCGTGTTCGTTGATACTTTCCGAACTTGTTCTATATTAGGTTTCATCGTTCGAGCGAGTGTGATCTTGTTGTGGGTCGATTTGGTCATCGTTGTGACTTTTCGAGTTCGGTTCGATTCTTGTGAACCTTGTTCGGAAGTGACATCATCTGGTTTTATTAGTTCTTTTATTCGAAGTGGATTGGATTTTGAACCTCTGTATTTTCGACTTTGTTGACTCGTTTATGTTCGTTGACATTTTCCGAGCTTGTCCTGCCCCTTGCTTTTGTTGATCGAACGAGTGTGGTATTGTTTGAATAACTCGTTTGTCGTTGTGATTTTTCAATTGCTATTCCCTTTCTGTGGATCTTATGTGGGTGCACATCTTGTTGTTTTCACCGGATCATGTTTTGTCTCGAGTCGAGATGTGAACTTCAAGTTTGTCGGTTGAACCTTATTGTTCTTCGTGATCCGAACATGATTATTCGATTTTTGTTGACTCGATCGTTATGGTTGATCATTGATTGTTCGTTTTTTGTTGATCTCGTTTCATGATTGTTGAGCGTTCGGACTCCTTCGTAATTTCCTTAAGTTCGAGAAATTAGTCTCGTTTCGATCTTCCAACCCTTGGGCGGTGGAATTCGTATTTGTTCGGCGTTTGGCTCGCGTTTTGATTGATGAACCGTTGGGTTGGTCAATCGTATTGATTTTTGTTCGTTGTGTTTTATGATTGTTCGGATAATCGACTCGATTGTATTATACATTTGATGACGCTTGTCACTTGTTGATTTTATTATGTCTATACCGGTGGCGTCGTGTTGGTCGTCGTGGAGCGTGTTTTCACGCCGTATATTCCGTTGCGTTGCTTGTAACGTTTCGCCGTTGGGCATGAGTTACGCACTTCTTGTGTATCTCGTTGAGTTTTTCCTGGCGGGATATTTCTTCTCCCTACTTGTTTTAAGTTTCGGGACGAAACTTCTTTTAAGGAGGGTAGAATGTAATATCCGCAATTTTCGATTTTTGGTAAATTTCTTTTTTCGGCCGAAGTCCGTTTTGACGACTCTCTCATGACCGTTTCGTCATTTCGAGAATGATTAATTCTGCACTTTTTGTCATCCGAGCTCGTTTCGGTGTCGTTTTGTTGAGTTCCGTGCTTTTTAGACGCTTTTCCGCACTTGAGTTCGATTCTTACGAATCTCGTCCGAAACTGTTGTTTCGAGTTTCTCGTAAGTTCATTTAATGTTATTATTCTTGTTGCAAGCTTTGGTTTGGTGTTTCGATCGCGTATCGTGATTTTCGGACGTTTTGGGCCATTTTCGTAATTTTCCAAAGTTTTGGGTAATTACTTCCGTTGTCGAATTCCGAGCCTTCGGGTGGTCGGAATTGTGTGTTCTCTTAGCTCTTAGATTCGTCTTTGCGAGTACGTCGTAACCATATCATCGATTCGTATTGAGTTCGGGTTTGGGGTCGTTCGGGCCGTCGGAGTTAGCCGGCCGACATGGCCGGGCAATCCGGCCCAGGCATCGGCCGAGTCACGGCAGCGGTGATCGGCGGCTTCGGCCGAGTCACGGCCGGTAGTGATCGGCACTTCCGGCCGAGCAGGCCATGCCGTAGGGCCGCGGCACATGCCGGCAGGCCGCGGCACACTCTGTGGCATTTTTCGCCAAACTGATCAGACGGTGCCGCGGCACACACCGGCCGAGCCGCGGCACACCGACCACCGGGAGCCATTTTTGGCCTGTGCCGCTGACACTACTACTGGGCAGCGGCACACTGTGCAGCCTATTTAAGGCCCAGCAGACGTTTTTCTCGCCATTTTTCTCCTTCTTCCACTTCTCTTCCGCGGCTGGAGTTGTTCCTATCATGTAGAGATGTTGTTGGTCGACAAATCCATGAAGTTTTGGAGTTCATATCATCAATCATACATCCTATAACATCCCTTGATCGAGCGAATTAGGTCAGATTTTCTAGAAATCTAATTTTGGGGATTTTGGGTATTTTGTTCGATTTCGCCCGTTTAATCCGATTTAACTTAAGATTGTGATGGATTGATGATTATTTGGATGTATTGTATCATTTCCCTTGTTAACCCATGGTCGGATCGTATCGATTCGTTATTTTGGTCGAGTTCTTGACCGACGCCTTGAAGGTGTCCGGTATAATGTCATATAGGGGTTTTCGGGCGTTCTACGATTATTCTTCCTCGTATGATCGATGATTTATTGAATTTATGTTGTTAGGGTCGAATTCTTGTGAAGAACTCGAGTCGGAACCCTTCCGTTCATTGTCTTCTTCGGGGTCCGAGCTTCCCGGTCAAACCGTGTTCTTCGGAGCGTTTGGTAGCGGTTATTAAGGCAAGTATCTTACTATACGACTTGTATCTTGCGACTAGTAATTACGTATGAGATGTATGATGAATTTGCTTACCTTCGTAAATATGTTCCGTTTGAGTTGGTTGTGTTTTCCGCAATTTGAAGGCTTTGTGATAATAGTGTTATATCAGTATACGTGTTAGGCGTTGTGCCATTTGTGCAGGAATGCGACGTACATATGGGATGGTTGTACACTTGGTTGTGCAATGTATTGTGTACCGAATGTGTGTTATGTTGGTTAAATGTCGTTGATTGATGATAGTTGTTGCGAGTGTCGAGGTTGTGTTATGTGCGTGCAATGTACGATTTTGTGGTGATCAAGGTGATTGATTAATTGCGCTCATTGTTGTATGTAATGTGAATGTGAATATGTGTGTGACCGCTAAGTTCACTCGTGTTGGTTCGACGGGACCTACGAGGATTCGTGGCAGTGGACTACGGGATCAGAACTTAGTGAGGTGCGAGGTCGATCGTCTTTGATGCAGCGAGGCCTACGATAACGCATGGCAGTGGACCATGAGTTTCGGACACAGTGCGTCCAACCGGGTGAGCTCGACGGGGCTTACGGTGACACGTGGCAGTGGACTACGGTGTCAGGACTGTGCGTGTGATTGTTGTGATTAATATAGTCCGTGCGGGTTGTTATGTCTACGGAGACACGTGACAGTGGATCACGGTGTCGGAATTGGTTATGTTTGGTTAATAGTCCGTGCGGGTTGTTGAACCTACGTAGACACGTGACAGTGGATCACGGTGTCGGAGTTGATTATGTTTGTTTAATTGTGCGTGATGTAGTCCGTGCGGGTTGTTGAACCTACGGAGACACGTGACAGTGGATCACAGTGTCATGAGCATGATACTTTTCAAATCAAAGTTTTTAAAGGAAAAGTTTTAAGAAATAATGTTGGGCCGAGCCCCACGAGATTTATGGAAATGTTTCCGGTATTGTAAACTGTTGGATTATGAAACGAGTTTTGGGTTAAGGCCCTTAAGTTTTTCGAAAGGTTTTGTGAATCAGGACTTGAGGTCTTAAGGTTTTGAAATTCTAAAAATTCCCGAGATGATAATCTTATTTTCGAATGCTTCATAGCTTATCTTCCCTTGTGAAAACCTCCCGGGAATATTTGATACTTGATTATTATATTTGATCACGATTATTAATTGCTTGTTACATTTCGTATGATTTGATACTTGCACTAGTAAAGCGGTGGAGTTTTACTAACCCCAGTGTCGGGGGTGGATGTCTGTTTGCGTCGGTACATGCGGTCGAGGCGATCCACGGGATTGGCACAAGAGGATGACGAGCTACGTGTAATATCCGCAATTTCGATTTTTCGGTAATTTTCTTTTTTCGGCGGAAGTCCATTTTGACGACTCGCTCATGACCGTTTCGTCATTTCGAGAATAATTAATTCTGCACTTTTTGTCATCCGAGTTCGCTTCGGTGTCGTTTTGTTGAGTTCCGTGCTTTTTAGCGACTTTTCCGCACTTGAGCTCGATTCTTGCGAATCTCGTCCAAGCTGTTGTTTGAGTTTCGCAAGTTCATTTAATGTTATTATTCATGTTGCGAGCTTTGGTTCGGTGTTTCGATCACGTATCGTGATTTTCGGACGTTTTGGGCCATTTTTGTAATTTCCCAAAGTTTGGGGTAATTATTTCGGTTGTCGAATTCCGACACTTCGGATGGTCGGAATCGTGTGTTCTCTTAGTGCTTGGATTCGTCTTTGCAAGTACTTCTTAACCGTATCTTCGATTTTTACTCAGGTTCGGGTTTCGGGGTCGTCCGGGCCGTCGGAGTGGCCACGGCCGAGTCACGGCCGGAGCAGGGCCTGGCCTGGCCGAGTTACGGCCGTAAGGTGCCGGTTATGGCCGTAAGGTGCCCGAGTTACGGCCGTAAGCGTGATTGGGTACGGCCGTACGAGCGCTGGGCGGATTTTGACGAAGGCCGGTTACGGCCGTAAGGTGTGCGAGTTACGGCCGTAAGTGTCCATTGGTCTTTGGCGATTTTTGACGAATGCGATTACGGCCGTAAGGCTCGCGAGTACGGCCGTAAGGTGTCCGAGTTACGGCCGTAAGGCTGCCGATTCTGGCCGTAACCCCGCGGCTATATATAGCACGGCTCGGCCAGATTTCATTTCAACGCGATTTTTCTTCCTTTTTCGGCGTCTGGCGACGGGAGGCTCGGGAAATCGAGTTCTTGGCCGATTCTAATCATTTCCAAGGCATTTTGGAAGATCCTTGTTGATTATATCATCATCTAATCCGAGTATTTCGTCGAATCAAGGTATATTTCTTGATTTTCTTTCAAGTTGACTTTTTGGAGAATTGTTCTTGATTTTGTTTCTAATCCGATTTGATGAATCGGTTGATGTTAGTAAACATTATTAATCATGTTCTATGGATTGTATATCCATATTTTCGATTCGTTCAACCCGATTGATGATTTTTAGGGTCTTGAGGAACTTTGAACATTTAGTGTTCGATTAAATGCCTCAAAGAGTTTCTTTCGGTCGTTATGTTGATTTCGATTGATATTGTGTTATTGAATGAATTGTATTTCATTCAAGGTGGTTCGAGTACTTGTGTTTACCGGAGGACGCCGTTCGTTGTTCGTGGAGGGATTTCACCGCCTTCGGTTGAGGCAAGTTTTATACTTGTACTAGTCAATGAGATTAATGTTATCATATATGTGTATGAATGTGTTGTATCATTAAGAGACTTAGTCTCTTCATGAATTCATTGATATTAAGAGATCGTTCGATACGATACCTTTCGGCAATTATGCCAAATATTTCATTGTTCGTTAATGGCCGGTTCAAGGCATTGTGATACTCATTATTAATGTCATTGTCGATAGCCGGTTCGCGGTATCGATGTATCGATTGTTGTAATATAGATGTCAATTAAAGACATCGTTGAGATCATTGTTATTCCTGTTTGGATTGTCATTAAAACTGTACAGGCCGATTAAAGGCATTGGCTTATTCATTTCTCGCCTTCGTCGTCGGTAACCGATTAAAGGTGCCGGGGCATCCTTCATATCATTGTTATCGAATTGCCATTCTCAAGCAAATCGAAATGTTCAATCATTCACTAAATCGTTGTTATCGATTGACCTTTCTAAGGCAATCGAGGTATTCACTCATTCATCGTGTCATTGTTATCGATTAGCCGTTCTAAGGCAAATCGAAGTGTTCAATCATTTATGGTATCATTGTTGTCGATTAACCGTTTTAGGCAATCGAGGTATTGAATCATCCGCTGTATCATTGTTGTCGGTTGGCCGTTCTAAGGCAATCGAGGTGTTAATTTGGGACTGTCAAGGACGGTGTCTATCCGTGTGTTACTATCATCGTGTTGGCCGACTCAAGGCAGCACACTATCATTCATTGTGATACGGCTTCATGCCGTGGCTTCGGCCCTAATTGTGATACGGCTGGATGCCGTGGCTTCGGCCCTAATTGTGATACGGCTGGATGCCGTGGCTTCGGCCCTAATTTGATACGGCTGGATGTCGTGGCTTCGGCCCTAATTGTGATACGGCTGGATGCCGTGGCTTCGGCCCTAATTGTGATACGGCTTCGTACCGTGGCTTCGGCCCTAATCAATATGACTTCGGGTGTTTCGACTTCATGTGATTGTGATATTTGTGACTTGGTGAGTGTCTTTAAGGCCTTTGTGATTGTCTTGGTAATTTCATTGGAGCCTTCGGGCATTGGGATTCATAATTAATTGATTGGTTTGGTTCATGTCGTGTAATTCATTGTGGTACTCTGTGATTATGATTCGCCGTTGGGCACTTATGTTCTAACTTTGTTGAGCAATTATTAATAGTATGCCGTGGGCATAGTATTTCACGAATGCTCGGTTCTTATATTGGTTTGTGAGCATTTCGTATTATTATTATCATTGTACCGTTTCATTACGCCTTTGGATGCATATCATGTTATACATGTATTTGATATTCATTATCTGGATGGTGACCAGTGGCGGAATATGTTTTCATGTTTTAGGTGCTTGCGAGGAGAGAGTTGAGACACGGGGGCATGATGATGGCGGCGAGGCATTCGAGCGATACTAGTCCGAGTTGTTAATGTTGGTCGATCGGTTGGAGTGTTCTCCGGTTTGTCGATCCTTTGTCATTATGTTTTACCGAGCAAATGCTCGTGGAGGTTGTTGTATTTTATTTTTGGCCATGTAGGCCCATCATTGTCGTTGAAATTCCTTATCGGAATATTGTGTCGGATATCATGGTAGGGACTATGATTTTCCCTTGTTGTTTAATTTAATGTATTTTAGTCATGTTCGCTGGTGGATCTCTGGCGTGGGGTCCACGGCACTTGTAATAACCCATTAGGATTTGGGGTGTTACGAGAAGATGGTATCGAGCGTTGGGTTGTGAAATACCCCGAGATGTGAGTTATGTGGTCCTACCAGCGGTAGTAGTGGGATTGTCGGGTTATGACAATCTAGTCGATCGAGTTTTGTGAGTCGTAATATTAGTGCGACTGCACGAGTCATTCATTCATCGAGTCGTCGTCAGTGGAGACTAGTATCGCGAGACCTCGAAGCTTCGTATGACCTGTGTAAGGACTCGATTCTCTTTGTGTTCATACATCCATCATGTCATTAATCGTTCATGCTTTGCTAAAACCTATATGTGATATTAGTGCTATAATTGATTCATGATTAATTGTTTTGGAGCACGTGTGACTTGTGTAAGCATTAAGGATCAACTCATTTATCAGTTAATAATTTTCAATCATCATTTTGATCTCATCACTCAGTTAATTCATTCATCACTCAGTCAATAACATCACCCAGATAATTCATTCATCACTCAGTTAATTCATTCATCACTCAGTCAATATCATCACTCAGATAATTCATCTATCACTCAGTTAATTCATTCCTCACTCGACCAATATCATCACTCGGATAATTCATTCATCGATCGATTAATTCATTCGTCACTACCAATATCATCACTCGGATAATTCATCTATCACTCGTTAATTCATTCCTCACTCGATCAATATCATCACTCGAGATAATTCATTCACGATCGATTAATTCATTCGTCACTCGACCAATATCATCACTCGGATAATTCATCTATCACTCGGTTAATTCATTCCTCACTCGACCAATATCATCACTCGGATAATTCATTCATCGATCGAGTTAATTCATTCGTCACTCGACCAATATCATCACTCTCATAATTCATTCATCACTTAGTCAATCTCATTGTTCATATTAATTCATTAATCACTCGATCAATCTCATTGTTCCGTCAATTCATTCATTACTCGATCAATCTCATTATTGATTAATTAATTTATCACTCAGATAATTCATTCATCACTCGGCCAATATCATTAGTCGGTTAATTCATCACTTAGTTAACTCATTCATCACTCGATTAATTCATCCATCATTGATCAATATCATGGCTCGGTTAGCCGTTCATCACTCAATTAACCTCATCGTTCACTAATTCATTCATCACTCAATTAATCTCATCGTTTAGCTAATTCACTCGTCACTCGATCAATCTCATTGTTCAGTTAATTCATTAATCGTTCAGCCCATCTCACGGTTCAGTTGTTGATCTTGAGGATCGAATTTTCAACCTTGTTAACTTGTTCAAGGTAATCATTTCAGGAATTTCATCAGGCAATCATGTTACCTCATTTTATGTCTCATACGATCTTATCATACTCTGACGTAATGTCGGCGATCATTTCATTAAATCATTAATGCATTCATTGTGCGAGGGCGTGTATGCTCATTATTGTCACTCTGTAATGTAATCATAATGAGATATTCATGCGGGATCTATAATTATCATGTGGCTTTCCTGCTTCAGTATGGATAGAGCTGTCAGAGGACGCATGGGAAGAGGCCGCGATACGGGCCGGAACTCGGGATCTCGTGTGCATACCCACGCGAACGCAAGGGATATCATTAATTCATCAAATAGCGAGTCTACTCATTCACTGTCAGATAATCATTCACTTTCAGGGAGCCGTACCCGAGAGGCATCTCACTCGGAAGGTGTTCGGGTTGACCTATTCATATTTATGCAGGGCATGATGGCCCAGATGACTCAGATGACGCGGATAGTGGAGACCATGCAGACCTCGATGGTTCGTGGTCCACCGCAATGAGGATACAGTGCCATTTCATGGGCCAGTGGAGGAGTGAATCAGATTGTTGGGGATATCTCTCGTCAGATGCCGCCTACTTTTGAGGGTCCGTCGGAACCAGCTGATATTGTTCATTGGCTTGAGCATTTTGATAAACTCTTCGACATGGTTCAGTGTCCGGAGGAGAGTAGAGTGGCAGTAGCGGCTTATTACTTGAGTAAGGGCGCTTATTCGTGGTGGCTTTCTGTGAAACCCTTCGATCGTGATTGTGGTTGGAGTGAGTTCAAGACCCTCATGCTAGAGAGGTATTATCCGGCTCCACTTCATGAAGCCAAATTGTCAGAGGTTTTGAACCCCGAATCCGTCGAGGATGAGGGTGTTATTGTCATTCCGAGAAGTTTCGGGGACTACTTGATTTGCTTCGTCAGTTATCCGTCGAGGCGGATAAGATCAAATATTTTAGCAAGAGGCTAAATCCGCGATTGAGGATGCGATTGTTAAATCACAATTGTAATTCACTTAGCGAGTTCATCGAGAAGGCTCTTGGAGCGAGTTTTTGATCAAGGAGCTTACTCGAAGCATCCTTGATTTCTTGGTGAGAGGACTAGGATGCGGTTCGTTCGAGGGACATCGGGCTACGGCGTCCAATAGGTCGTTTTCGGTCGTCTTCGTCTTTGAAAGCATCTTCCTCTCGGGCAGCGAGTTCGACCGTTGTTTGCTTTAAGCGTGATTCGGCGGGCACGTGAGTACTCAGTGTACGGTGCCAGCTATTGTCTGTTTTCTGTGTGGGAACCCGGGACACCTACAGAAATACTGCAGGAGTTCTAGTGCCGGTAGATCTCGAGAGAGCTCAAGGGCCTCGGGGGACCTTGTTACTCCAGCTCGTGCTTCATCCAAGGGGTCCTACCAGGCTTCGAGAGTCATAGGTAAGGACATTCATCACCGGTTTTGAACAAGTTAATTCTTGCTCGGTAATAGTATAATCATTCATTTCATTTGTCGTTCATTCATTCAAATAATTCATTCATCATATATCAATCACGTTGAGACTTATAATTATCAAATTAATCATTCACTTCACGGGAAACTATGTTTCCAATCATTTCATTTGAGCTATCACTCATTACGTTATCATTTCACCCCGGTGAGTCATTCTTGATCCTTGTTAGATTTCGATTCATTATCATTCATTGTGATCATTCTTGTTCATGTGTATCTCGTTGATTTTTCGTGGCGGGATATTGCTTCTTCCTACTTGTTTTAAGTTTCGGGACGAAACTTCTTTTAAGGGGGGTAGTATGTAATATCCGCAATTTCGATTTTTCGGTAATTTTCTTTTTTCGGCGGAAGTCCATTTTGACGACTCGCTCATGACCGTTTCGTCATTTCGAGAATAATTAATTACGCACTTTTTGTCATCCGAGTTCGCCGGTGTCGTTTTGTTGAGTTACGTGCTTTTTAGCGACTTTTCCGCGCCAGAGCTCGATTCTTGCGAATCTCGTCAGCTGTTGTTTGAGTTTCGCAAGTTCATTTAATGTTATTATTCATGTTGCGAGCTTTGGTTCGGTGTTTCGATCACGTATCGTGATTTTCGGACGTTTTGGGCCATTTTTGTAATTTCCCAAAGTTTGGGGTAATTATTTCGGTTGTCGAATTCCGACACTCCGGATGGTCGAATCGTGTGTTCTCTTAGTGCTTGGATTCGTCTTTGCAAGTACTTAGAACCGTATCTTCGATTTTTACTCGAGTTCGGGTTTGGGTCGTCGGGCCGTCGGAGTGGCCACAGCCGAGTCACGGCCGGGCGAGCTGCTTTGGCCGAGTTACGGCCGTAAGGTGCGATTACGGCCGTAAGGTGCCCGAGTTATGGCCGTAAGCGTGATCGGGTGCGGCCGTCGAGCCGGGCGGATTTTGACGAAGGCGATTCTGGCCGTAAGGTGTGCGATTACGTAGTAAGTGTCCGGTTAGTCTTTGGCGATTGACGAATGCGGTTACGGCCGTAAGGCTGCCGAGTACGGCCGTAAGGTGTCCGAGTTACGGCCGTAAGGCTGCCGATTCTGGCCGTAACCTGCCCGGCTATATAGCTGGCTCGGCGATTTCATTTCAACGCGATTTTTCTTCCTTTTCGGCGTCGCGACGGAGGCTCGGGAAATCGAGTTCTTGGCGATTCTAATCATTTCCAAGGCATTTTGGAAGACCCTTGTTGATTATATCATCATCTAATCCGAGTATTTCGTCGAATCAAGGTATATTTCTTGATTTTCTTTCAAGTTGACTTTTTGGAGAATTGTTCTTGATTTTGTTTCTAATCCGATTTGATGAATCGGTTGATGTTAGTAAACATTATTAATCATGTTCTATGGATTGTATATCCATATTTTCGATTCGTTCAACCCGATTGATGATTTTAGGGTCTTGAGGAACTTTGAACATTTAGTGTTCGATTAAATGCCTCAAAGAGTTTCTTTCGGTCGTTATGTTGATTTCGATTGATATTGTGTTATTGAATGAATTGTATTTCATTCAAGGTGGTTCAGTACTTGTGTTTAGGAGGACGCCGTTCGTTGTTCGTGGAGGGATTTCACCGCCGGTTGAGGCAAGTTTTATACTTGTACTAGTCAATGAGATTAATGTTATCATATATGTGTATGAATGTGTTGTATCATTCCGAGACTTAGTCTCTTCATGAATTCATTGATATTAAGAGATCGTTCAATACGATACCTTTCGGCAATTATGCCAAATATTTCATTGTTCGTTAATGGCCGGTTCAAGGCATTGTGATACTCATTATTAATGTCATTGTCGATAGCCGGTTCGCGGTATCGATGTATCGATTGTTGTAATATAGATGTCAATTAAAGACATCGTTGAGATCATTGTTATTACTGTTTGGATTGTCATTAAAGCATGCAGGCCGATTAAAGGCATTGGCTTATTCATTTCTCGCCTTCGTCGTCGGTAACCGATTAAAGGTGCCGGGGCATCCTTCATATCATTGTTATCGAATTGCCGTTCTCAAGCAAATCGAAATGTTCAATCATTCACTAAATCATTGTTATCGATTGACCTTTCTAAGGCAATCGAGGTATTCACTCATTCATCGTGTCATTGTTATCGATTAGCCGTTCTAAGGCAAATCGAAGTGTTCAATCATTTATGGTATCATTGTTGTCGATTGACCGTTTTAGGCAATCGAGGTATTGAATCATCCGCTGCATCATTGTTGTCGGTTGGCCGTTCTAAGCCAATCGAGGTGTTAATTTGGGACTGTCAAGTACGGTGTCTATCCATGTGTTACTATCATCGTGTTGGCCGACTCAAGGCAGCACACTATCATTCATTGTGATACGGCTTCATGCCGTGGCTTCGGCCCTAATTGTGATACGGCTGGATGCCGTGGCTTCGGCCCTAATTGTGATACGGCTGGATGCCGTGGCTTCGGCCCTAATTGTGATACGGCTGGATGCCGTGGCTTCGGCCCTAATTGTGATACGGCTTCGTACCGTGGCTTCGGCCCTAATCAATAACAGCTTCGGGCTGTTTCGACTTCATGTGATTGTGATATTTGACAGCTTCGGCTGAGTGTCTTTAAGGCCTTTGTGATTGTCTTGGTAATTTCATTGGAGCCTTCGGGCATTGGGATTCATAATTAATTCAGTTCTGGTTTGGTTCATGTCGTGTAATTCATTGTGGTACTCTGTGATTATGATTCGCCGTTGGGCACTTATGTTCTAACCTGTTGAACAGGTATTAATAGTATGCCGTGGGCATAGTATTTGACGAATGCTCGGTTCTTATATTGGTTTGTGAGCATTTCGTATTATTATTATCATTGTACCGTTTCATTCTGCCTTTGGATGCATATCATTTTATACATGTATTTGATATTCATTATCTGGATGACTGACCCCGTGGGGGCGGAATATGTTTTCATGTTTTAGGTGCTTGCGAGGAGAGAGTTGAGACACAGGGGCATGATGATGGCGACGAGGCATTCGAGCGATACTAGTCCGAGTTGTTAATGTTGGTCAGTCAGTTGGAGTGTTCTCCAGTTTGTCAGTCACTGTCATTATGTTTTACCCGAGCAAATGCTCGTGGAGGTTGTTGTATTTTATTTTTGGCCATGTAGGCCCATCATTGTCGTTGAAATTCCTTATCGGAATATTGTGTCGGATATCATGGTAGGGACTATGATTTTCCCTTGTTGTTTAATTTGATGTATTTTAGTCATGTTCGCCTGGTGGATCTCCTGGCGTGGGGTCCACGGCACTGTAATAACCCATTAGGATTTGGGGGTGTTACACTACGATACTAATCATGAGTCGAGAGTTATTTTGATTTTTGTTGTGTTGTCAGAGTTGATTTCAGTCTTCCGCTGTATTGTATTTCAACCCCTGTGTGGGTAATGTTATTTAAGTCAGTTTTATCGATTGGGTTATGTGTCCTCATCGGTCTGTGTATTCATGTTTAAGTGACCACATCGGTCTGTATCATTTTATTGTTTGACCCTGGTCGGGCAAGCATTTGGTTGTTTACGGATGTTTAGCCTGGTAGATCCTTGTGGAAAAGGGTCTACGGCGTGTAATATTCCCATATGTTTTGGGGATGTTACACAACCAACAAGTGCTTACACGAATATTCAGAGCAAACATATTTCTTCAAGTATACTGCATATTCTGAGAGAAGAAATATCCAAGTGCTCAAACTTGAACAACACATTATCGGCTGAAGATCAAGAAAGTCAAGCTGTTGTTCAAACCATCGTTCTATCATTGAACAAATCCATCAGCCCTCTGTGTACTGAGAAAGCCTTGATTTTCCTGAACTGTGTGTGACGGATCTGTATTGAATATGACGAAGCTTTGGAACTGTGCGTGAAGAAGCAAGTCAAGAGGAAGCTTTAACCAATCTGTGTGAACGGTTGAAAGCGACAGTCTTTGTATCTATCTGTGTGAATGATACAAGGATAGGTTTGATTATAGTTACGTAGTTGTGTACTTAGTGATTATAATAAATGTTTTACTCCTGTGTGGAGGATCAGTGGACGTAGAGGGGTTTATCTTGAACCACTTTAAATACTGTGTTATTTACCTTCCGTCGTTACTGTTTTCGTAACCTGTGATTTTTATAAGTATACACTGCAAAACCCTGTACGCACCAAGCTAACAGGAGACGAAATGTGTAACATTCATAAGAATCAATTATCATTATAACCAAGCAAGATGACTTGCCTCAATTCCGGAGATGAAAACAGTCCTTCTTCGAACAACGAACAGACGGTGTTCTTCGACAAATACTACTCACTCGAGCAAGCAACCTTGAGTAAAATGTAATTCATTCAATAACACGTTCAGACAATATCGATAGCGAATGCATCGGAAACGACACCCGTAATTCAACCCGAATAGTTCAAACTATCCCAATAGACATTAAAGTCCTAATTCATGAACTTCAACACATCTGAATCATCTCTATGATCGAATTATCATACTCGTAATGTTCTGTAATACCCATATTATTCCATTAATTAAAGACTTATCGAGAACAACATCAACTAATCATCCTATTATGGTAATATTACCTTATATCATCATAATCTTCTTAATAACACTATCAACCTTTGAACATGATGTTCTAGACAATCCTTATTCATCAATTCATCAAGTTTAACTTGAATATATTAAACCTGTGATTTTTATCTCAAAACTCAATATTATCTCCCATTGAATTAGCTAAACCTTCCGAAACATGAGTATAACAATCTAAGAATCTCTAACCATTAAGAACATACTTAACTATAAGTTCTAATCATTATGCTCTTTATCATGTTTCGTAATAATCAACAACAATTATGTTATCTTTCAACATTTCAACAATTCAAGAAGTAATTAACAATAACATCATAATGTTCTTCACTAATTGTTCATAATTTTAACAATCATCATGTTATACTTGATAAACTTAACAACATATGAAGTAATCATAACTAGTATCATCATCATTATGGAATTGCTACAAGATTAGGCAACCAACCTCCTGAAAATGAAGAACAAACCCTAAGGACTTAAAAAACACACTCCAATCTTCAATCTTCTAGGCTCCAATCCAAGATATGAAGCTCCAAGACAAGATGGATGAGAGTAATACTGACTTAGGAGGGCATAGGAATGATTTCTAGAGAGGATATTCAGGTTTGGTTCGAGCAAAAATGAAAGATAAGACATGTCTTTATTATAACTTGCATTTATCATAACGTACGCTACCAGCAATTGTTAATGTACGTTAACCCCCATTTACGTACGCTAACACATTAGTGTTACGTACGTAATGACCCTCCAGGAGCTACTGCCTCAAAACACACACACCCTTACTTACGTTGTCAAAATGGCGAATGTAAGTCTATCCTCATTACGTACGCTAAGATGCCAATGTTGCGTATGTAATTCCCGTTGACTTAACTGTCTCAATCGAGCCAAAAGATCCTGGCTCATGCACGGCCTTGCACGCTGAAAGTTGAGATGCGATCTGATACCCTCTATTACGTACGTAACCAATCAAGTTTAACGTACGCAACGATCATCGAGATAGCGTACGCTAGGAACTGAGTATTGTACGCTAGGTCTAGAGTACTTAGTCAAAGTACGACTTATCATGCAACTTCCAATAGTCAAATAATACGTACGTCAAACCTACAATAGCTTGATTCCCAAGTATAATTATATAATAAACATTGTATAAATCCAATTATAATGCGGCGGTACTCGTACATACGTATAGTACAACAATATAAAATGAAAAATCACATCCGGATATCACAATAGCTACAATTTCTGCTCTAGTATTTATATATATATATATATATGTGTGTGTGTGTGTGTGTGTGTGTGTGAGAGAGAGAGAGAGATAAATTCTATAGTTACTAATTTTACGCATTTTAAAAAATATTAATAAAACATGTAAGCAATTAATCTTAAACAAAATTGAGTTTTAGAGAATAAAAATTGATTATATATGCTTTTAGTGTGATTATATAATTATCTTAAATTTTAATAATTAAAAAATGAGAAATTATATGAGAAACGAAAAAATTATTTGATCGTGTTATTGCAGCAATAGTTAATTTTGTCACAGAGTTTAATTTTTTGTTTTTATTTTTTCATTTATTTTGGATGATTCATATTTATTTTTATGGTACAATTGTTGCCCTAGCATTTATGTATTTCGATAATTTGATTATATTAGATTACAAGTTACTGATTTTACAAATTTTTATGATTTCTACATGATATATATAAAAATTAATTCTTAATAATAGCATATTAAAAAATGAAATCGTCTTTTTCTATAAAAATGTTTTAGGGAATAAAATATATGTGTGTAAATATTTCTAAATATCATTAGGCAATTATTTAATTATCTTAAAATTTTGATCTTCCAAAAATAGAAAATTCATATGAGAAAATAATAAAATTAGTTTATTATGCTCTTATATCAATATTTAATTTTTTTAGAGGATTTAAATTTATTTATTTTATTTTCTAATATCTTTTAATGATGCACATTTTCAATATTTTGGTGCAATTTTATGCCGAAGTATTTATATATGTTTTGCCAATGTAGTTTTATTAAATTATATAATTATTCGTTTTGTGAATTTGTAAACATATATTCATAAAAGCAATTAATTTTAATAATAGAATATGAATCACTACAATTGTTTTTTCGGAAATAAAGATTGATTTTAAATATTTTTAAATGTGATTGGACATTTATTATAACTATTTTAAAATTTTATTGATTAAAATTGGGAAATTATTATGAGAAAAGACATACTTTATTAATTATGTTATTTCAGTAATGATTTATTTCGGGAGAGAGTTCAACTTTGTTATTTTCTTTTTACTTTGAAAGTTGGCACCAATTTTGCCCTAGCATGTATATATTCTGGTAATTTAATATATTAAATTACTAATTACTCATTTACGAAATTTTAAAGATTTCTTCCTATAATATATAAGCAACTACCTTTTAGTAATAATATATTAATCAATAGAATCATAATTTTATAGGAGGGAAGGTTTTAAAGAAGGCAAAATAGCTCTACTAGGGACTGAAGTTTGCCATTTTATCACTTAAGGGACTAAAGTTTTAAGTGTTTCAAACAAGCGACAAAAGTTTAATCCGTTTCACCTATTAGGGACTCCGTTAGTTTGGTCCCGTTAAGTTTTAACGGATTGATGACATGACAGTTAAGTGTACGTGTCAACATTTTATTGGTCGGTAATAATAAAATAATAATTAAAATTTCCAGATTTTTGTAATAATAATAAATAATAACAAAAATATAAAAATCTAAAAAATATAAAATTAAAAAATCTGTATTTTTTAGCTAAATTGAAACTTTATTTTTTTTTTTAAAATCTGGAATATTAATATTAAAAATCTAATGTTTTTATTTAAAGTTAAAAATAAAAATTAAAAATTAAAAATATTAATTCGATTTATAATTAACCTTTAGTTTGTTTTTTTAGATTTTTAACTTTTTTGTAAAATAATATTTATTTATGAAAAATAATATCTCAATTTAAATAAAAAATGATAAATTAGATCCAAATTTTTTAATTTTTTTTTATTTTCAAATTATAAATAAAAAAATCCGATCTTAAGTACTAATATTCCAAATTTTTAAAAAATTTAAGAAAAAATAAAGTTTCATTTTTTAAAAAAATCCAGATTTTTTTATTTTTTATATTTTTTTAGACTTTTATATTTTTATTATTATTTTATTATTATTACAAAAATCTGAAATTTTTTATTATATTTTTAATTTTATTTTTAACTTTAAATAAAAGTATTAGATTTTTAATATTAATATTCCAAATTTTTAAAAAAAAATAAAGTTTCAATTTTTCTAAAAAATACAGATTTGTTTTATTTTTTATATTTTTTGTTATTATTTTATTATTATTACAAAAATCTGAAAATTTTTATTATTATTTTATTATTACCGACCAATAAAATGCTGACACGTGACACTTAATAGCCATGTCATCAATCCGTTAAAACTTAACGGGACCAAACTAACGGAGTCCCTAACGGGTGAAACGGATTAAACTTTAGTCCTTTGTTTAAAATACTTAAAACTTTAGTCACTTAAATGATAAAAATGGCAAACTTTAACCCCCAGTAGTGCTATTTTGCCTTTAAAGAATAAAAACTCACGTGTAAATATTTTTAAACATGATTAGATAAGTTATATCAACTATAAAATTTCAACTGTTAAAACAATGGGAAATTCATGTGAGGAAGATGGATATTATTTCATTTTGTTAGTGCAGCAACAATTGATTTCATGAGATGCATACCTGTACTATTTTAGTATAATTGTCGTCTTAGCATTTATTTTCTAATATTTATTTCACGAATGATATCAATCCCTTTGAAAAGTCGATTGTCATTTAAATTTCAAATATGATAATTCTCATATATTGTATATCTTGCCAAAGTTAAATGTTCTTTCAAGTAGGTGTATATATATATCAAGATTTGTATTCAATTATGATCAGATTTATCTAGCTTATTAAGAGTGAAAAGTAAGAAAAAATGAAAAATTATTTGTTGCGACAGAAATGGTGTAATCACAAAATAACAAATATTGTAATTTTTAATGAAATGTTGTAAAATTTACAATAGTGAATAATTTGTATTACAGTTAAACCTCGATAAATGAATGTTCGATAAACGAATAACCTCGCCAAATGAATAATTTTCTCCGGTTCCAACTCTTTATAACATGTTCAAATTTTCTTTCGATAAATGAATAATTTCACTAAATGAATATTTTTCTCCGGTCCCAATCATATTCATTTATCGAGGTTTTACTGCATGTGTTTATGTATGATTTTGTTGTTTCCATATATTGCACGTGTTAAAATAGTGATATACTAATTTTAAATTGAACTAGGGATTTAATTAATTTAGGTTAAAATCAGCTTTTTGGCAATTATTGTGAACATTACAAAATTGTTATAAAATCGGAATATTAGAGAGAGAGAAATTAGAGAGAGAATAGAGAGAATGATTCTCAGGTATATTTTTCATTAATAACTGAAGTCATATTTATAGGAAAACTTCAGATGGCACAATCGTAATTACATATTTACATCAGGGGTATAATAGTCATTCACACTATATAAAAACAAAAGGGTAATTGAAATGTCACTTTTCAAGGCTTTATTATAACACTCCCCCTTGAATGACTATTTACATAAATATCTGCTGAACTAGTTTGAAGAAAAACCCAATGGGAGAAAAACTTTCAAACTGTTTGTATTGGAGCTTGTGGCAATCATATCATGTTGCATCATAATGTTGGTAGGAAATCTCCGTTGGATAAAAACTTCAGCAATCGGTGATCTCGTAAATTTGCTCCCCCTTATCTCGATAGTTCTTGTATGAATATTCTTGTGCCGTCTCAGTAAAACCTCGTGGGATAAAAACTGAGTGAATCTGTCATGTATATCATTCGTTGGAGTATCCATGTGTTGCCTCATTAAAACCTTGTCAAGAAAACCCAGTGGGAAAAACTTGATCGAAGGAAAAAGAGTACAACTACCCCTTCCATTTTCAAACTTTGAGGAATAATCTTGATCTTTGTAGTGTTCCTCATTATGCCATGAATATGCCTCGTTAAAACCTTATTAGGGAAAACCCAATGGGAAAAATCCTAATGAAGGAAAAAGAGTACATTATTCATACTAATACGCCATTCCAGTTGCCTCGTTAAAAACCTTGCTAGGAAAACCCATTGGGACAAAACCTCAGTCAAGGGAAAAAGAGTGCAACGCGTATTTTATAAATATACCCCAGGCATTTCAGTAATCCTCCAGGGATTAGTATGAGTATCATCTTCAGTGCAATTTGTAATATCGAACTCATATTCTTTGCGATATATTCCAAATTTCTTTTGGAGATTCCATATTTGTTGTGATTAAGCCGCTCGTTAAAAACCTTGCAGGAAAACCTGGGATAAAACCTCAATCAAGGAAAAGAGTACAAAGATATAATTTTCGTTCACAACGTTTTGATCGCACGCACTGATAATATGTTCAAAATCTCCTTATGAGTCACTTTCAGTAAGCCCATATATTTCATTTTATTATAAGGGCATATATTTCAATTTTGATGGATTTCAATATCCTCATTTTCACAAATCATGGATTTTAATATCCTCATTTCCAGTATCCATATTTCACAGTCATGGATATCCTCATATCATTTATCGATATCCTCTTTCCAATCATTGATATCCTCATTTTCACAAATCATGGATTTTAATATCCTCATTTTCAATATCCATATTTCACAGTCATGGATATCCTCATATCATTTATCGATATCCTTTTTCCAATCATTGATATCCTCATTTTCACAAATCATGGATTTTAATATCCTCATTTCCAATATCCATATTTCACAGTCATGGATATCCTCATATCATTTATCGATATCCTTTTTCCAATCATTGATATCTTCATTTTATTCATAGCGCTATATTGTATCGACACTTTTTAATATTTATTTCCACATGGCAATATAACTTGCCGAGATATCTCATTATCAATCACCCATTGGGATTATGTCTATATACTTCTCAAAAGTATATGCCTCCTTTTGTCATTTGCTTTGATTCATATTCGGGGAATTATTATGTATTTATCAAAGCAATTGTAGTTGGTACCAAAGATTAATAATCTGTCATGCATCTTTGAACTTCAAGTTCATATTTGAGTTGTGAGGATATATTGTGATGCATTTCACATATTTCCAACTACCAATACTCCCCTCATGCTAAGAGATTTCTTGAGCACCAAACTCGTATGCCAGTATCTCAGTATTTATCTTCAGTCATGGGAGTTTATATATTATGTTCTCGATATTGGCTGGAGGACTTCAAATAATATGCCAATTGATATCCCACTTGTATGCGCATATCTTGATCCTTTCTCGGATCTATTCAAATTTATTTGGGATATATTACTAGCTCAATCTGATATGGAATATATGCTCAAACCGTGAGCAAATCATCTCGTAAATTTCTGATTACGAGTCATATAAACATGTGACTATCTAGTGGATCCATAATATCTAGTAGTTCACATGTAGAGGAAGTGGGCCCATACTCCCCCTTAATATATTCCAAATTTATTAGGGATTCATTCCCAATATTGGCTAGTATTGATATTAATCGAGAACAAATATTTGAAGATGATGTGTCTATATCACCATATAGATATTTTACCGGCATATCACATCATCTTTCGGTGCCATTATTGCACATCATTATCAACATGGAGTCGTTGCTCCCACATGTCATATTATATTCATTATTCAAATATAGAGAGCCGTAGTTCATACGCTTCAGGACGCGGAGTCAAATCTCATACGCGTAATTCCAATCTATAAATAGATTATCATTGTATTCACAAAATTCACCCATACCGAGGGTCTGAATATCATAATGGATTCAATGCTTTCGAATCTTCGTAAATATTATCCATCTCTTCCAGTGAATATCATAAAAAGAATTTATCGAGCTCGACTCGAAAGATTAAGGGTGCTAATGAGAAATGGCATCCCAGAAGATATTCGATGGTTGATCGAAGCACAAGTTCGATTATCTGGCGAATTTTTAAATTCATTTAAGTACATGCAGTGCAGGTAAGAGTAGTTTTGCAAAGAAACGGAGAGCAAAAAGATTAGGTGGGTGCTATAAATGTGCTCGATGGACATGTGACACACGATGCAAATCTGTGGGGTTTGTATCCAAAAATCGAGAAGATAAAATAGCATTTATCAAGGATGGATTGAGTAAGGAATCTATGGATCATGATATCCAACAGATTCTTGATGCACATCCCAGTGGATACGTTCATCGTGAACTAATGGCTTTGTGGATACAATTTAAGGATGAACGAGAACGTTATAGTCATGAAAAATTAATCTCAAAAGATCCAGTTTGTAAGTCCGTTCTGTCAAAATTGGTATAAGGTAAATAGCAAAATAATGCAAGTTGTTGAATATTGTTTTCCAATATTTAAATTTCTCAACTGCCGATCGGTAACGTCATTTTCATTGAAAAATATAATATCATATCTTTCGTTTTCTTTTGCAATTTTGTCAAAAGTAATGTCTTATATGCCGCTCCTTTTACAATGAAAACAGTGAAGTCATTTGTCGTTTAGAAAGAAGTTTCTTCTTTAAATTTGGGATCCACAAATAAAAGTCTAGTGTAGAAAAATGGAGTTCTCAGGATCCTCATATAGATCTCATCCATTTAAAACTATATGTATTTTAGGTGGATCCAAACTGATAGGTCATATCCAGCATGTAGATATGGCATATCAATTCGTAAAAGAATTAGGAAAGCACAAAATCAATATATTGTATGGTGGGAGTAATCATAGATTTTTGGGTTATCTTTTAGATTGCACAAAATGAGAGAATAAGTGTAACAAGTGCCTTACACTTTCCCACGAGAACCAGAGTATAGGAGGTTCAATCGGGTTGATGCTTCAAGCACGGTCTGTTCATTATAGTTTGATGTATGTGGTGAATAATAGTGATGCCTTTATTGTTCTCCTGTGGCTATGGCACACTTAATGAGATATTCAACATCACATCATGGGCCGAGCGGGACTTCCATACCAAACCTATAGGTTTGTTGAATATTAATAATTTCTTCGCCGATTTGCTTGCCTTTCTGGATCAAGGAGTAGATCACAAGTTTATATCTCACCATCACGAGATATAATAATATGTCCGATCATTGCCGATCTACTTATAAAGTTTCTGCATATATTTGATTAAGAATTTAGAAGTCAAAGCTCATCACCACAAAGGCTATTGGCGCCAAACGGAAAAGAAGTTTAGATCATTTAGATCTTTCATTATAAACCCTTATGCCAGGTGGCAGAGTTACGGAGTTTAAAACTCTCGAGACGCACCCCTTTTCTTTTTATGGGTTTCATATGTATTTTCTTTTTCGCGTTTCATATTGTCGAGTGTTTACTGCCTTTCAGCTAGTTTCGATATTTTCACTTCGACTGTTGTGTGCTTCTTCCAGAGCAATAATAAGATCATCTTTAGCTTTTATGCAAATACAATATTTTCACAAATATGTGATATATGTTTCCCCATGAATATTGTCAATTAATATGATTTCAATGATCCCACCATGTAATATAATCAACATGGAATTTATTGATCAATTATTTTCCAGTGATAGTTTTTCATATCACTTGTCAAATGATCCCATCATGTAGTTTGCATGGGATTTTCTTTAATTAATCGGTGATAGCTTATGGTATCACTTGCTCAATTTTTCTCCATCCGTGTTTAATGGAGATCGGATATTATATCCATCAACTGTTTCTTCTTCGAGAGCAGGATCATTGATCAACTACTTCTTCAGAGTAGGATTTATTTCTTTCAACTGCTTCTTCAGAGCAGGATTTAGATAATCGATCAACTACTTCTCCAGAGTAGGATTTATTTTTATCAACTGCTTCTTCTTCGAGAGCAGGATTTATGAACCATTCATGTGGTATAACCAACCACGATGGTGATATATAATATATAAATTGCGTACATGTAAAACCATCCGTCTTGTGATAATTGAACTCATCACATGGGAGGTATTATAATTATATAAAATAAACGCAATAAATATGTGGTTTTAAACCACCCCTTTGAGATAAGTAAGAGACATAATTTAAACTGTAAAATAATTAACTGCTTCTACTAGAGCAGGATCGCCCAATCAATTCCGCAAAATATAGTCATCGTCAAGGTATATGTCGAAATATCGACTGCCGTTAATAGCAGGTGTAATGGTATGTATAAATCTTTGTGATTTCCGGAGTTGGATATTAATTCGCACATTTTAATAAATTTAATAATGATATATATGAAAATAGTTAATGCCCGTATCAATATTAGCGTCAAATTGAAGCTCTCGTGAAATGGGTCACAGTGGTATCAACAAAAATCAATTCTGATATCATATGTATCTTATATGTAAGAAAAACTAATGTATGATTTAATAAATTAAAAGAATATTTTATTCTTTTATATTATTTTATTAAATTTCTTCTGAGTTTTATGGTCCCGTGACTTTTTCTCTCTTTTTTTTTGTTTGGTTTTTTTTTTTCTCTCCCGTGATTTACTTTTGATTTCCCTTTTTTTGCTTTCGCCGACAACACGATATGTGCTGTCATCTTCTTCTTCTTCTTCTTTTTTTCTTTTTTTAATTATTTTTATACTTTCTTATTTATTTACTACTTTCTGAGTCTCTGTGTAACACACATGAAAACAAATAAAGACATACCTGCAAATAATTTCTTTCTTCATTGGTCAAAACCGAAGCTGCCGCCGGATTGATGTATCTGTCCGGTCGACCAGGTAGATGACCGGTGAAACTCAGTGGGATCGTCCTCGTCAGCAAGTTGCTGTCCAAATACATCTCCTCGAGCCCGACGAGCGAGCCGAGCGAAGCCGGGACCGGGCCGGAGAGAGAGTTGCCTGAGAGCCCCAGCCGCTAGAGCCGGGTGAGGCGGGAAAATGAGTCGGGTACGCGCCCCGTGAAACCGTTGTTGGAAACATCGGGGATCTGCAGATACGGGACGCCGGCCCAAGAAACAGCGGCGAGCGAGCTGGAGTAGCCCGGAGAGTCGAAAGCGATCTCGGTGACTCGGGCGGCGGCGGAGGTGGAGTTCGAGGCGGCGCCGCAGCGGAACCCGCAGGTGATTTTTTTTTTTGAAGAGATTGTCGCAGGGGTCGAGGGTGAAATCCAACGAGTCAGTGCAGGAGCCTGGAGGGATCGTGCTTGGGTTGATTGTACCCTTCAACTGCTTCAGGACTTGTACGTCTAGCCAGTGGGTGCTCAATTCCTGAACGGAATTGTCGGGAGGTTGATTGTGTTTCTGTAAAATGATGAAGAAATGTGCTTTGAAACATTTTTTTTTTTTAATATCTTATAGCCGTCCGCTTGTTTGTGGTGGAGAGAAGAAAACAGCTATTTGGATCTAGATCTAAAATTCTTGATTCGATTTCTGGTACATAGGATCATCTATAAGATCTAATCAGAGAAGATACTCGCCATATTACTCATTTGGTAGAAATTACGATAACGTGTTATAAAATCGGAATATTAGAGAGAGAGAAATTAGAGAGAGAATAGAGAGAATGATTCTCAGGTTTATTTTTCATTAATAACTGAAGTCCTATTTATAGGAAAACTTCAGATGACACAATCGTAATTACATATTTACATCAGGGGTATAATAGTCATTCACACTATATAAAAACAAAAGGGTAATTGAAATGTCACTTTCAAGGCTTTATTATAACAAAAATGATAATGACTGATGTTCCTACTAGTGCGTTTTAGCCTTTAGGTGTTCCATAGAAACCTATTATCATTTCAGATTCTCTACTTTCCAATTTCATTATTTAGGTTTATAAATTTAATTCTGCAAGACTGTCGTACTTAGGGGCATAACCGAATCCAGCCGACCCGAATATTGCCAAGCTCAAATCTTGACTTGTTTATTATCAAGTTGAGCGCGAATTTTTTCTTATCGGGCAATTTGTGGTACGAGTTTATTTGAGCTTAACCGAGCCTAAATGAACATTGTAAATTTAGAATTAAATTAAATAAATTTATATTTTATTGTCTATCTTATTCACATAAACATAGTACTTTATTGAATTCGTTATTTCTTATAAAATATGAAGTCAATTAAAGGTTAAGTATATATCATACTAATTGAAGTATAAAAAATATAAGCTGTACCAAATTAGTAATTGCATATTTTTTTATCTAACTTATAAATTCTGGATAAAGACTTATGTGCGACCGTCTTATTTAGTATGTTCTGTAGGACGGATTTAAAATTTTACTATTTTATTTCCTATGTTTAAGTTTTTGTGTGCATTTTTTCAAATTTTTCAGTTCTTTAAGTTTCTTACAGTTTTCTAGTTTTTAGGATTTTTTAAGATATTTTAGATTCTTTAAGGGTTTTAGTTTTCTTGATTTTTTTCAGTTCTTCAGTTTATAGGATGTTCTTAGTTTTTTTTTTTTAATTTTGTGAGAATTAATTTTTTAATATCAAATCATATAATTAATAAGTTATATACCCCATTCATAAGAGTATAAATTTATTGATATCATTTTGATTAAAATGATTAAAGTTGTTAACGTTGATTTTTTTTCTTTTTGCAATTTATTTAATTTGGACTCTTTTTTATCATCTTCTCCATTATAACTGCCAAAATTAATGTAAAATTATTTAAAACAAAACAAATAACATGCATTGAATTTTCTGATGTCATTCTTAATGCAAACTACTTCATTCAAGTTTTTGTAAGAGAGGTTGTAGCTCTCACTAATATCCAACAACTAAATTTAACTACAACATATACATCCAAAATCACACAAAGTAATCACATTGGACACTCACGTCATTTTTAACAAATAAGTCTCTCAAAATCCTTCTAAAATTCACACGCTTATTCAAAAAAGAGAAGTTGACGTCCAAATAAGACTGCTTATTCGTGTTTTGGGGTTCATAAAGAAGGTATGCAACTATATTTTATCGTCGGAAAATATTTTTTTGACGAGTTCTTATCGATATGATGGTTGCACATGATGGCAAACAACCGTATGCAGCGGTCGTGTCCAACGACAGAGACTGTCCTTACTATGCCATGTGCAAATCTAACGTGCCCACGATCGGTGCATACAATCGCCTACCACCGTGTGCAGTGATCATGTTCGAGGCTATTTCATGGCCAAGAAACTTGCCCACGGTCGCTGCATACGATAGCATCCAGCCGTGTGCAGTGATCGTGTCCAAAACAGGGGCTATGCTAGAACACTGTTCGATCCGTTTTCTGATAAGTTCTTTGTCTTTTTGTGAATCTCAGATGTTTTGCAGCGTATTTTGATACATCACTCATTGGGAGCGATCGACGTATGTAGATGGGGATTCCTTTTTTGCCTACATCGACGCGAGCAAAGTTAGACATGCTAATCTCATGGGGGTTAGTAGAGAGGGTTTGGGCGATCGACATGAGTCCGATTGCATATTATGGTACTTTACACACATGGCCAACAACAACAAAGTAAAAGTTTCATTGCTGGGCGATATCGGGATAGTCCAATTACTAATGAAATACAAAGAGGATCTAGAGTTCTATGTTAAGAATGGCGGCTCCTTTGACCCCGAGGTTAATGTGGGATGTAGCAGCTCGAGACTAGAGCCCGATTGTAATACCCTGGATTTTTACCCCTAAATAACTTTGAATCTTTGACCTATTTTTGTGGATTCTTTTGTCCGTTTGTTGAACTTACGCAATCTTTCGTATTGTTCTATTATCCTTGTTGTTCCATTTTATCACAACTTTATTATCAATACATAATAATATTTGCAATATCGTTATATGTTACTATTGTTACCTATGTTGATAACGTTTCGGTATAATACTATGAATGTGATCGGACCGTTTGATCAATTTATATATTTACAAGCCTTATTTAGAGTATTACACCATAGAAACATTCAAATATGGATGGAGTACCAAAAGGGTGTTATAATAGAAACAAGAGTCGATATTTCGGTATAGTACTGTGCGCAATGACTGACTTTGATAAGTCACCATAAATTCTAAAAAAATCCAAAAGTTCTAAAGTTTTACAGTATTATATATTATTGAGTTAGCTTCCCAATAGTTCAAACGGCGAGTCATTTGGAGTCCGGATGAGAAAGTTATGGTCGAAACAAGATAGGAGTATCAATCTGCCGCGATGTAAATTACCAAAATGCCCTTAAAACCGACTTAAAGGGCTATAAATGACCCTTGGCTGATTTCTGGTGCATTCCAGCACCTTCTATCGACCTCACTTCGTCCTTCACCAGAAATAGTCATCCTTGAACTCAAATTTGAGCCATAAGCATGTTTCTAACATCATAGAATCAAGATATCAAATCCGTTGTTGAAGAATCGGTCATTTCCTAGCTGAATCAAGGTATGGGATTTGGAGTTCTTCAAGTTCTTTCAAATGATTCTTACTAGTTTTTGTTTCTTAAATGTTCTTAGATTCTTAGATATTGTTGAGTGGTTTTTACGATTCTAGAGGGGTAGAGATCGAATTCTTCAACCATATCATATCTTATACACAAAATGTTCGCTAAGTGTTCGATAAAATCCCCTTAGAGTATGGTTTCAAATTTCAATTGTTATCTTGATCAAAATCAGTAGCTCTGATATGATTCTTGCTATATTGATCATCTTAGGTGTGAAAATTGGGTTTGATAGTCTCGTATCCGAGTTTTACCGAACTAGTTAAACCGTCGAATTTCAAGCGAGTATTTGATTATGTTTATGCATTATCTTGCAATTTAAAGTGCACAAATGTGCTTTTAGAATTGAATTATTTGTATTCTGACTTTCACTAATGTTTATTGATCTTTTGAAATACTTTTGGGAATATTTTCCAAACAAATAAATGAGTTTTCAAGTTTGAAAAATAAAAATTACAAATGATATTTAAAAAAAGATTTTCAAAAGCTTTTCGAAAAGAAACTGAAAATGGTTCTTCAAAAAAGAAAATCAAGGGCTGATCTTCTTAAATCGAGATGATGACATTTCATAAATATTTTGTTGGAAATGGTTTGGAGATATTGCCTCAGATTGTGATTGAAAGGCATAGTTGTAACGTTTGATGATTTAAAACTGGCATCGTCAAAGTATGTGGCATCGAACTGTGATTTCTGTGAAATGTGGTTTGTGACATGTGGTCACTGAGAGTGTGTGAACCGAGTTAAAACCAGTGAGAGTCCCCTGGGTTCCGTAGACTGAGGCTTCTGTGGTTCACTCGGTGGGGTTGTACAACCAGAGAGGGCCTGACGAGGACTCTCTGGGGTGTTTATCTCGCATTAGGTACAGGGCCAGTACAGCTCGGGAGGTTGTTTTGTGATGATGGTACACATATTATTCCAGAATAATGACGTAGGACTTCGCTGTCGCTGTCACGATACTGTTGAGACGTTGGTAAATGATGGTTATTCTTTTCTCTGGTACTTTTACTATACTCTGCCCTATTTTTGTTATTATTGCACGTTATACATACTCATGTATCAAATACTCGTACCGGCTATTTACTGACCCCTTCGGGGGTGGATACATTTTTTTGTATTCAGGTACAGGTCTTAATGGCGAGGCAGCACGGGGCAGACATGGGCTTGGTGGACAGCAGTGATATCATGTACTATTTTGAGTCTGTGGTCATCGGTTATTAAATGAAGTCATGTTTTATTTTGTACTCGCGCGAGTACCATCGTGTCATATGTATGGTATGTTATTCAGTTGTTTTGGTGATGTTGTTGTATCAGTTGTGATTCCCCGGAACAGTGTATCGTTTGGTGTTGTGATGTATATGGTTTAAAGTCGAGTATTGTTAATGTGTATGAATATCTTGGTTATAAATTGTAAAAATGTGGTTTTATGTCGGTCTAAGCCTGGTAGGTTCTCCAAAAAGAATCTATGGCGTTGTAATATCTCTGTATATCACGGGGGTGTTACAGAATATGGTATCGGAGCTTAGGTTTATGGATACCTAGGCTGTTGGTGTTTTGGGTCTGTTAAAGTTGAGTCGTTCGTCTGTTTATGATGTCACTGGTTTGCTGTCACCTCGTGCTGTCTGCGCTGTAAGTCTCTCTGATCCTTATTTTTTTTTTCTAAACCTGTTTTAGCCTCCTTTCTGAGCCTGTCTGAACTTTGTATTGAGATAAAAGATCTCTTGTGAACTCTATTCCATTGGAGTCGTGCCCATTGATTTCTGATTCTATTAGGAGACCTGCGAGAAACCAGAGTAACCTTTTTGTACTCCTTCGAACTGTGTCCATTATATTTCTTTACCTTATACATTTGAAGAACTTGTTCATAATATCGTATGGAGAGTATAAGTCTCTCGACTGTAGGTCCTTTCATATGTGTGTTGTGATTATGTTACGCTAATTGGGTTAACCTTGATTCAGGGGAAGGAACTTATTTGTGGCATTGTTGCTTTGAATATAAATGCTTGTACGTGTAGAGTTCGGGTGATAATGGTTACATTGAGTATTTTTGAAAATCGGGTATATTATCGATTTCCATATTTCACAAGAATGAATTTTTAAATATTAATCCGCTGCACGAACGTTTTAAAGTTTTGTTTTGAAATTTTGAAACATTGTGAAATCCTATGAGTTAAGAATCATCATATCAAATAGTCATATATTTCGGTGAAAAATATTTTTCGATCAAACATTTGATAGAAGAGGAAAGATTTTAAACTTTTGGTATTTAGATCTCAAATTAAATTCTTGAAATATTTCAAATTAGTCACGATATTTTAAAATTTTAAAAACATAAATTATTTTATGCATTATTCGAAAACAGTTTTAAAATCGACGTACGAAATAAAAACTTCCTCTTCTGATAAAAGAACAATATTTATGAATTTTGTGCGAAAAGTGAATCGCCCTCTCATTTTCAAAATATTTGCTTCATAGAGTACATGTAGAATATTGTTGTCCTCGCATGAGGCCCATAAATTGGATTTCAAAATTTTGCACGCTGCGAGCTCTAGTTATTCTGCGGCTCGTGTAGTGTCATTTTAGATATAATAAGAATACTCGGATTCGTACATAGTACGCATGCTTCCCAAATTCTTTGCCATTTCAGTGTTGCTTATTTTGGGCATTCGGGGATGTTGACCGAACCCTGTGTGGACGATGGTGGTGTTATTATGCGATTGTTTATTTAGTTGTACCGAGTGGTAATTACATGTATTAGTATATCGAACCTTGACGGATGTGAATGTGATGATGGTTGTGATACCCGAGATTTTCGTTTCCGGTTATTCTTGAATTTTGTCGATTGTGCTGGTTATTTTGTTCTGTTGGCGGATAGTGGAATCATGCATTTCAGAGTATGAGTTTTTCCGTGTTATTATTCGTCGCTCGTGCTTCATTGATTGTTGGAATCCATCGAGTTGTACCGTTCTTGATGTATTCGTATTTTGTGTTGCGTATGGAAGAACTAGCGCACGCCAGGGCTGAAGAATAGCATACGCTAGATAGCATGTGTAGCAGGCTGCTATCGGATGGCAGCACGCGCTAAGTGGTCGGGCAGCAGAGACGGCAGGTTCAGAACTCCGACCAGGCCAGCAGTTAGCGCATGTCGGCCGGGCATTGCGCACGCTAACTCGGTATATGTAGCGCAAGCCAATTCTGCTGCCTAGCGCGCGCTATCGAGGCCGGCATCAGAGAGCAGCAGGGTTTTGGGCTTCGGCCAGACCCAACAGGTAGTGCACGTTACTCGGACGTAGCGCGTGCTGACTCAGCGGGCGTAGCGCACGCTATTAGGCCGCAGCGCGCGCTACCTGGACTGGATAGAGGGGCTTACGGGGTTCTGGACTGGCCGGCTAGTGCATGCTAGCACTCGGCCAGCGCGCGCTAAGCAAATATCAGCCGAAACTTCTAGACCTATTCCAGCCCGTTAGCGCACGCTACCGGTACTTGGCTAGCGCGCGCTAATTCCTATGTGTATAAATAGGCAGACTTCACCCTAACTTCGTCATTTGTCTCCCCCAACTCTTCTCTCCGGCGACTTGGCGACTTGGGACGGGGAAGAAGGCGAATCTAAGCCAGGGACCATCATCCATCCGTATTTTTGAGTGCACAACACGAAATTATCATCATTCAAACATATTTCACCATCCGGATCGAGGTAAATCGGCTTGAACCCTACTTTCGGGATAATTTGGGGGTTTGTCGTGATTTCGTGATTCCAATCCAAAATAGTTGATTCCCTTGTTGTTATCTAGTCTTGTTGATCTTAACCCCTAGATTGTAATTTACTTTCATGTTTTTGTCGGGTTGATTTGTGTTCTTGAGATATATTTTGGGGTTTCCATTGACTTTGCTATCTAAACCGAAATTGATGATTCAGTTAAGTGATTCTCATTGTTTTGATTGTAATCCACGGATTACAATCTCGTTTGTCGATTTTGTTGCATCCGGAGCATGATTTCGGGTCTCTTAAGAACCCCTTAATCCTTGTCGTTATTATTGTCGAGTTGGATTTCGAGGAGTATTGTTACTTCATTGTGATGTTGTTTTCGTAGTTTTGGGGCTGCTGTTTTGCTCGTCGGAATTAGAGGTTCCGTGGTTGCTCGTTCGCTTCCGTTCATCGTCTCATTTCGATCGTGGGTTCGAGGCAAGTATCTTGCCATACATTATGTGTTTTGTGAATAAATAGTTGGTAATTTACGATATGTGCTAAATGCATTCTTTTAAATAACTTTCAAAAGAATCGGTATATTTACGATCACGGTTTTCTTTAAAGATAACTCGTGTGTTCCGTGAATTAATGTGCTTAATTGAATAGGTGTGTTCGTGTTAAGTGTAGGAATGCCTTACTCTCGTGTGATGCCATTTTATGTGATTATGTCGTGGTACATTTAAAGTTATAACCTTTTGTTAAGACGTGTGCTTGGAGACGTGTGGTTATCGATGATCTTGTGACGTTGTGTGATAAATGTTGTAACTCCTTTATGAGGAGGTTGTGCCACTCGGTGTGGTTGGAAAGGTATTTTATGTCGTTGTTATGTGTTTGTTGCTAGTTTCACCATTGAATTCTTGAGTTGATGGTATTGTTTCTGGGTAAGTGAGTAGGTGTCGGACATTATGGCCATTCTAGCAAGGTACCTTGACTATATATTTTGTGTGTTTGACCTTTGGGAGTTGTGGTTTTGTAAACTGTGAGTTGTTCTTCCACCCGGGGATGGTTCGATGGGACCTCTGGGGGCCGATACTAATGGGTACGGCCACGGAAGTGTGAACGCTAGTGTGTGTGAGTTGTTTTTCCACCCGGGGATGGTTCGACGGGACCTTTGGGGGCCGATACTAATGGGTACGGCCGCGGAAGTGGTTTCCCACCCGGGGATGGTCCGACGAGGCCTCTGGGGGTCGCTACTAATGGGATCGGCCACGGGTTACCAGGTGTGGTTTTTCGTGATGTTGATGTTGATGTTTTTATGATTACTTGTGATATGTCCGGAGTATCACAATGCTTTGTGCCGGGGTCGAGATACATTATATATCGAGTCTTGGTGTTTGGCTAGAATGGCACACTAGTAGAAAAAGAGTCTTTCTTGACGCGCATTTGGCGTCATAAAGGGCCTTTATGACGCGCAAATGCTGGTCATAGAAGGACCAGTCATAACTCGTTATGACTCGCATTTGTTCGTCATTGTACAATGACACACACTTTATGACACCCACTTTATGACGCCTTTTTCTGACAACTATATATGCGTGTCATAAAAGTTATGACCCCTTTTTCTGATTTCAGTTTTTGCGTGTCATAACTTCAAAATTTTCTATTTTTTTTTCTGGCTTTTATGACCCCGCTAAACCTCGCAATTATATACCAATCGTACCCAATTCATTACAAAACTCATTGATCGATTGTACAAAATTAACGCATTTCATATATATCGCAAAACCATGCGTTACCAATTCATTACATGACTCGACTAAACTCGATCATGTCAAAATCGGATCAATATTATCTAGTTTACGATTACACCAATTGTACCCATTTCTACCAACCGTACCTATTCCTACAAACAGCTTTACTCCCTAAAAATAAAATTCGACACATAAGTACACCATTCTTCTCGAATGTCGTCGAAATCCACATCGATGTAGTCGTTGCTTTCACCTCCAATCTAGTCAAATAAAACAACAAGTTAAAGCAGTTTAAATAGGATCCGCGGACTAACTAAGCTAGACAACTAAGACCGGTCACAAAACCACAATTCAATCACAATTCACGGTGACAACTTCAATTCACAAATACAACTTCAATTCACAGTTTAAATAAGACAACTAAGACCAATGACCACAATTCACGGTTTAAATAAGACAACTAAGACCAACTACAAGATAGTTAGGATAAAGGTACCCGATTAATGAAAAAATAGATCGAGAATCAACTTATCCGGTGATTCCGGTTACACTATTTACTTGTATGATAATGCAAGGTGAATATCTTTTTCGATGTATGGATAACGAGAATTTGTCGACGACGATTCAAATATCGCTAGATCAAATATAAGTACGAAAGTTCCTATTACTAAGTCAATGTAGTTCTAAGCAACGATCGATCCTCTAAAATCTCGGATTCTCAATGGTAGCTATTGTATGATCCGATTCATGTGTCAAAGTTTATGGCAAAAGCTTAATAAAAATGTGCATCATATGATTCCAAATCCATCAACATCACATGTTTGATTATATAAAAATATCATGAGACGGTGTTGGTTCAAAGATAACTGCTATAGTCATATCACATTACATGATTGATATTGTAAAATCAACACGTACATCATGGAACACGACTCATTACTCACACAATGAATGAAAATAATAATAATAATATAAATAATTCCAGTGAGATAAAATGAAAGTCTGAAACTTCATGACAGTGGCATATGCAAGTTAAAGTTGCAAAATCAAGCAGGATATCCATATTAAGTTGTCATTACAGTCGAGGCAAGTTCTTCAGATCTAAATGCAGCTTAAAAATACCATAAGAGCTACTTTGCGGACTCTTCCCCACTACCAAAGCATGCAAGAGATCTAAGTTCCCTATAATCCCCTTCACTCATTATCACCAACAGCCACAATTCACAGTCACAAAACTTCAATTCACAGTCACAAAACTAGGCAATAACAGGGACAACCGAGAGCCGGCAATAACCTACACTTACAACTAAAACCAGCTGCCAATTCATATTAACAAAACAAATAACCTACACTTACAAGTAAAACAAGATGATCAATTAACTAGGCAATAACCTACACAACCGAGATTCAATTACCAAGCAGTAAAACAACCTTCACTTACAAGTTACGAAACAGTAAAACAAGCATAATTAGACAAGTTAACTAGCCAATAACAGGGACAACCGAGAAACGGCATCTAAACTCTAAAACCAGCTGCCAATTCACAGTCACAAAACTGAGATTCAAACCAGACTCTAAACACCATAAAACAACACAAATCAACAAAATCAAACCAGACTCTAAACACCATAAAACAACACAAATCAACAAAATCAAACCAGACTCTAAACACCATAAAACAGTTAAGACAAACCATTCCAGCTACTTTAACCTACTTCATTCATACTCAGAATCATACCTACTTCAAATAAACTAATAAAAAAGTAAACTTTATAGCTACTTTAAGTAATTAACTTACATTGTCATTTTCGAGAACCCGAACTCCATGCTTAACAACCTCCTTCATAAACTTCAGCATGAAGTACCCACATTCGGTGAATCCGGGCTGACGTGGACACTACACAGAACCACGATTAATTGTTACAATTAATTACTAACTTTACTACAACTTAACTTTATATATCTTAAAACAACACAAGACTAATTACTACCGACCTGCATAATCACATAAATATATATAATAACCTTAGATTAGTTAACTAACCTTAGAATTAACCCAGATAAGTTTGGTTCTCTTCTGCTTCCAACTTGTACATCATACATTGCAATTGCCCTACACCGAATTAACTTGATTAAGTATTACATCATAGAGATAATGGTTAAACCGAGAATTTGTATTACTTACACATCCACTATTTGCTTAAAGCGAGAATTGACATCGCTTGTCGTGAGGGAATCGAGATAATAGCATGTGCTTGTCTTCATATTAAGGGCCAACACCCAATGTCTTCTACAAAAAACAAAAATCAAATTCTGTTAAAAACAGTTAATATTTACTAATTAATTTAAAGATTGTCGAAAATCTAACCCGTGATTGTATGGCAGTATGACAATGTCATTTTGCTTCCTTGAAGATAATCGTTTTGCAATGACTCGACTTGCATCCTCGATATTCTGGACCTCGCTACGTCCGTAAGTCATGGTTGCGATCGGGGTCATGAAACAAACTCCATGATCTTGTTGTGACCCATTCTTGATTTGCTCATACAAGAACTCGTTAAAATAGAGTTAATTAACTAAATTAACTACTAAATAATAAGTTAACTAAATTAACTAACTAAATTAACTAACTTACATGGTATAAGATGCAACGACAAAGACCGCTTAATTCATCCATCGCAAAAAGCTTGTCAAAGTCATTCCGGTTTAAGTACTGTTAAAATAAAGTTAACTAAATTAACTAAGTAATTAAATTAACTAGCTAAAATAACTAAATTATAAGTTAACTAACTTACGTGAAACCTGTCGTACCCAAACAAATCATCCTCGCACCGCACTTTAATGGAATCGACCTTCGCAACTTGTCCATCAACCATCATTGCGGTCATTTTCAACCCAAGCCTTTCGTTAATTCTCTTAGTACTCTCTTACGCCTCTCGTCATCATTTTTCTCAATGGATTTCCGGCCTTTTTCTTAGGTTTTGCAACAGTGGCGAGAGTTTCGGACTTTGTCCTTTATCCTTCACTTCAACTACAACATATCAAGTGGTTATTATCAACATATCAACTACAAAAACTTGAAAAACTTGAAAAATAGAAAAACTAGAAAAATACCGCAACCAAGTGTAACTTTTTCCCATCATCCACATATGTTTATGCGCAATTGGTCAACTTTGAGTAGGAGGACATTTTGGTCATTTTGTTAATAAAAATAGAAAAACTTGAAAAAATAATAAATGTTAAATACAAAGATCGATCAGTTTACCTCGGGTCGTTTTTGTCAATCGGTTCTTCGTTGTTGGCTTCTCGTTGGCGCTTCTTCTTCTTTTCTTTTACGGTGGGTCACAATTCCCAACTCTCCATTCTTCTTTCCTTCTTCTTCTTTTCTTTTGGCTTCTTCTTCATCTTTTTCGCTTGTTTGCTTCTTCGATTACGCATTTCTCCTTTTCTTGGGTAGCATCCTTTTTCTCCATCTTTTTGACCACCGCTATCTTGTTCTACACAAATATAACCAAGTCAAACTATAACTAACACTAATTAACTAACTTAAACATAAAAAGTCAACTGTTTTATAATAAAAACATACCAAACCGTAACATGGAATGACTAGGTGAGTCGGCCAACTTAGTATGTACCCGAGGGCATCTTTAACAGTCTCAACAAACTCATCGGGAATTGGATTCGGTAGCTTAGCTTCTCCTTGAACAGATGTATCAACGGTAACTTGAAGGTTCCCATCTAATATATGAACAAATAAATATTAAATAAGTAAGAATATATATAAAGTTTAAATATATATAAATATATACCTTCAACAAACGGATTCACTATGGTTCCTTTGGCGACTATATTTGAAGGATCGTCGACCGCAAGATAGCATAATTTATCCTACACAAGATTTATATGTTAGTAAACGAGTGTTTAAGTTATAAATCCAAACAGAATATATAAGCGACTTACATTTGGTTCACTTGGTTCATTTGGTTTTTCGTCTTGATCGCTCCGAAATGGTAATTACTTGCACCCTCGAAGCATTACTTCCACATCTTTTCATTCTTGCTAACTCATCTTCAACATCTCTCGAGCCGTTGGTTCATCTTCTTAGCATGTTGTCTCGTGTCTCGCTTGATATTTTTGGGTATTAGAAATCGATGCGGTGTTATATAACGACCCATCCCACGAACACGCCCACGTTGTTCTTCGGTACCCAGGCTTACATTAACAAATCTTGTGCTCCCATTGGATCTTCTATGAAATCTTTGTCCTTCTTTAGCTCCTCCTGAATACACAAACCAGATTACAAGTCAAACATACCAAAATAGTTAACAACAAACAAGCAACAAGTCAAACTTTTAAAAACTTATAACATACCAAAATAAAGAAGAGACTATATGAAACTTACAATTTTATCGATAACTTGTTGGGCAATTTGGATCGAAACCTCCTTTCTTCTTTTCTCTTGCTTTTTCCAACATTCTACCCGATCAATTTCTTCTTCCTCTAGGCGGTTTGTCATCTAAGTTGTCAACAAAATAAAAGTCAATTAACATAAGAATATAATTAAATTAAATTAAATTAAATTACATATACCATCTCAGAAATGAGTCCAGCATATCCCTTTCGGCTCAAACGATGGTTGTACTTATTACGTGCCCGGATAGCTGACGCCTTTGCACTCCTTTCCTGTTTTACAAATACAAATAGTTAGAAACTTAAACAAATACAAATTATAACTATTTAACAAACTTAAACAAATACAAATACCTCAAAAGCTTTCTTAGTTCTTTGTGATACGAACAACTTCAGTCTTTTTTTTCACGGACGGATAACATGCGGGAGGAGTATTTAACTGCTCCTTGGCCTCCCGGGACTCATCATCCTTTAGTGGCTTAATGTACTTCTTGTAGAGATAATGCTTGAAGTTTTCCACTTTACCCGATTGGTGGAGAACTTGCTTGACTCTTTAGGCTAACTACAAAATGTGTGCAACGTAACAAAACACGGTTAGAATAAATTACTAAAACTAAAACATAATTAGAATAAAATATTTCAATACTTACCAAAATATATTGCCAACAAGCTTCCTTTGTTTCAGCATCTACAACTAACCAAGAATCATAGGTTATGGGAACCATAGATCTTGCAACCAATCCTCAAAAGTTGTGATTTCTTCGCCCCGGTCAGTGGCACACCTCTTTATTATAAGTAATTATTGTTTTCTTCTTCGCCTCTGCTTTTATTGTTGGGCCTCTTTGCTTGGAACCGTCGGGATCCGACTGAGAACGAGGCCGGTTCGAAACATCTTCGCCGTCGAATCGTAACAGAACCCGAGGCCATCTTATTACCAAAAAGTAACCTGTTTAAAATTAACAAAATAAACAGTTAACAAATAATAAATAAACAGTTAAATAGTAACTAAACAGTTAAATAATAAATAAACATACCAAAAACTAATGATCTAAGACGAATATGCCCTCGTCATCTGGGCGCGTACACTTAAAATCATCGTCTAGGTCTACTAAAGACAGGTTCATATCTTGTGTAACATCAAATTCACCCACATCATCATTTTCACTTAAATCTCCATATTTATGCATCCTATGTGGTGTGAATCCAACAACTAACAGGTTCCTATCTTGTTGGTCCGGAACGAAAAAACTTGTCTTGCTTGACTAGCTAATATGAAGGGTTCAGACCGTTGACCAAGCCTATCAAAGTTAACTACTGTGAACCCTAAATCATCTTTTCTTACTCCACGACTATCTACCCATTCACACATGAAAACAGGATTCGTAAATGTACGATAATCAAGATCCCATATTTCCAATATGCGACCGAAGTAGGTAACAGCGCCGTACACCGGATTGGAGTCTTTTGCACTAGCAATCTGCATAGTATTTGCAACTATAGATACTCCACTACCTTGAGTGGTTTTAGATTCATCGCGAGATTTTGTATGGAATTTATATTCATTTATGGCATAACCGGTATATTCACTAACGGCAAAATCAGGGCTTTTGCTAACCAACGAACAGTTTCACAAATATTTTCCTCGTTAGCCAAACCCTTTTCAACCAACTTCTTAAACCAGCCACTAAACGTCCGACTATGTTGGAGTGCAGTAGCCATGTATTATTTCGGCGGGTTAAGATCCTTAAGTTCTAACATATGCTGATTTATGTACAGTTCAACGTCGGCAGTGTTTCGTATTACATAGAGATGAGCCTGATCAAGTAACTTAGAATCCACAACACGGATGGTAGGCGCTGATAAAGGTTTACCAGTGCGAATTCTTTCGTCAACTCGATCATTACGATTTCCAATAGACTTCATGTTTTCTAAGTAACCGGAACAGAACTCTAATGCTTCCTCTGCCACATAACATTACGCCATGCAACCCTCGGGTCGATAATGGTTTCGTACATAACCCTTTAGTGTTTTCATGTACCTCTCAAACGGATACATCCACCTAAAGTGGTGGGCCACATAACCTAACCTCTCGACTAAATGCACCATCAAATGAATCATGACATCGAAAAACGAAGGCGAAAATACTTCTCTAATAAGCACAAAGTTAATACGATGTCATTTTGCGGCTTGCCTAGCTTACTAACATCAACAACTTTACTACACACTCGTTGAAGAAGTGACACAACGATATAATAGTTTTCCTAACTTTCACGTCTAACACCCCTTTGATTGCAAAAGGAAGAATCTGTTGCATTAGTACGTGACAATCGTTGGACTTCAATCCATTCAACTTCGAATCGTTGGACACCGATTCTTAAAATTGGAGGAATAGCCTTCGGGCACTTTTATGTTAGACAGCGTGTCATAAAACATAAGTTTCTCCGAAATGTTTAATGAGTAGACAGTGGTGGAAGATAATGGCGGACCACTTTCGGTTGACTTATTAACTCGGGCTTAATCCCCAACTCTTTAAGATCTTTTCGTGCGTTTAAACCGTCCTTCGTCTTGCCTTGCAAATTGATAACGTCCCATAAATACTCTCGCATACATTTTTTTCTATATGCATCACATCTAGCGGTGACGAACAAGCAAATGCTTCAAGATTACTCTAGTTAAAAAAATAGATTTTTATGAAAAAGTTTCGATCTCGCATCGACAGTTTCTTTTATCTTTTTCGATCTCTGCAAACGTGGCATTTTCTTCTTCTTCTTTGATATTTTCTTCTTCCATGTGTAAATATCCTTCTTTGCCTTAATCTTCTTACCCCATTTAGTCTCAAACCCCTCAAGATACTCGTAAACTTCTTCACCCGATTTCGGTCTTCTAATCAGACCGCTCTCTTGTTGATTATTGAAATCCTTTTTTCTTTTGCGAAACGGATGTATTACTGGGAGGAATCTTCTATGCCCGAGGAAGCATACTTTTTTGGAATTTGTCAGCCATTGTGAGTAGGTCTCCTCGGAACATACTGGACACGCTTTATAACCTTTGGTAACACACCCCGACAGGTCACCATATGCGGGAAAGTCATTTATAGTCCAAAGTAAGACTGCTTTTAAATTGAAGAACTGTTTCCTATAAGCATCGTATGTCTTAACGCCCGGTTCCCACAACTCTTTCAGATCTGCAATTAGTGGTGCCAAGTAGACATCGATATTGTTACCAGGTTGCCTTGGACCTGATATCAATAGAGTCAACATCAAGAACTTTCTTGACATACACAAATTAGAAGGCAGATTGTATGTTGCTAGGGTAACCGGCCAACAACTATACTTTGCACTTAATGACTTATGAGGATTTATACCGTCCGCGGACAAGGCTAACCTCAGATTCCTATCTTCGTTTCCAAAGTCTTTCCACTTGTCATCAACAAGTTTCCAAGATGGGGAATCAGAAGGATGTCTCAGCTTTCCATCACTAACCCGACCTTGCGCGTGCGAAGTCAGGTCCCGTGCGGTTTCTGGTGACGCGAACATTCTCCTAAATCTAGGAATTGGCGTAAAATACCAAACAACTTTTCTCGGCACGTTCTTGGTATTCTCCTTCCACCGAGAAGTGCCACATGTTGGACATTGAGTAGCATCCTCATGTTCTTTCCAGAATAAGACACAATCATTAGCACAAGCATGATACTTTATGTATTCTATAGTTAGGCCTTTTAGCAACTTCTTGGCTTCGTATAGCGACTTAGGGATTGCATTATTTGGAGGCAAAACATCATTTAGCTCGCTTGATAAAGCATCAAATCTTGTATCGACCGGCCAATTGACCCTTCAAATGTTGGAATTTCAGAACCCACTTAGTGCATTATGGTTAGACCCTTCATAAAGTGGCTTCTCGCATTGTTCAAGAAGTGACTTCAATGAACTAGGTTCATTCTCTGCATATGTGTAGGCATCATGTAGCATCTCCTTCGCGTAGTCGAACCGAGGAGGTCTAGCCGATTAGACTCATTAGGTTCGGACTTAGATAAACTCTCTCCATGGAAGGACCAAACCTTATACTTCTCATCGAACCGTGTTTAAACAGTGATAGCGCACGTTAGGCGAAGTGTGACACAAATTTATACTGATTTACACAAGGACATGGAATGGCGTCCGAATTCGGATTATTACATTGTGCAAACTCTAAAAATGCATTCACACCTTCCTCGTACGCGATTGATAATCTATCGGACAGAATCCAAGATTTATCCATGAGAGTTTTGATTAGGTTTTATGAACATACCTTTTGATTACGCGACTGCAACTTCCACAAAACGATTGAAATTAGGGCTTGAGAGATTTGGGGCAAAATCAACTGATGTGTGTGAGATTTGGGGGTGAATCGACTAAGTGTGTGTGTTTGAGAGATTTGAGTGATTTGAGTGATGAATCGACTGATGTTTGTGAGAGATTTGTGAGATTTGGGTTAAGTGTGTGTGTTTGAGTGTGTTTCTTGTGTTGACGGGAATAGGAGGAATGAATCGATAAGTACGTAGGAGAGGAATGAATCGATAAGTACGTAGGAGAGGAATGAAAACGATTATGACTGACACTTTTTGACACATGTAAACTGGCGTCATCGCTAATGGACATTTTACACGTTATGACTCTGATTATGTGACTAAGCTATTTGCGAGTCATCTTCGACTGTTGGTCATAAAAAAAGGGTCAAGGAAGGGGCTGTTTCTACTAGTGGCATAAGAATAATGTATTATGTGTAATGTGTCCTTATAAGTGAATTGAAGTGGATGATCGGGTCGTGGACCCTGTGTTTTGTGACCGAAATGGTTGGATCGTGGACCCCGTGTTTTGTTAATGGATTTCATTTTGGAAAATGAACTTTGGGGCTGTGACCCTAAGTGGCTTTCGAGGAATTAAGAACTTTTCAATTTCAAATGTTTTCAAAACTCCCGAGACTTGGAAGTGTTTTCAAAGTATTTACTTGTTTCATTTCTATTTTCAAGACTTGAAATATTTGAATTAATCAAAATATCTCGGGAAGTCTTTCGTTGTATTCTCGGAATGTGTTGTGTATGGCTCGTATTTGTATTTTATACTTGCACTAGCAAAACAATGGAGTTTTGCTAACCCCCGAGTATTCGGGGGGTGGATGTTTGTTCTGCATCCAGGTACATGCAGGTTTTGCGAGCAAAACACAGGATCAGTGCGAAGGATGATGGAGGACGAATGATACTAATCACACGAAGGCCAGTTTTGGGTGCAGTCAGTCGGAGTTCGTGTATGGTCTTTTCCATTGTCGTACTTTTTGTTTGTGAGTGTATTTTACCCTTGCATGGGCATGAGTCGAGATAGAAATGTGTCGTTTTGACTTGTATGTTGGTGATGAAAGACCAAGTTGGTTTATTGATTTGGTATTTTATCATGTCGGTCTGTAATGTAATGTGTTGTTTCGATATCCAGCCTGGTGGATCCTCACGGAGAGGGTCTGCGGCGTGTAATATTTCCGATTTGATCCTGGGGGTGTTACATTTATGGTATCGGAGACAGGTTGCGGAAATCTAGGCTGTCAGGTCCAGTCGTGTATTGTTGAGTCTTGTCTTGTTGGACTGTGTCTGACTAGGTCGTGTCGCGACGCGTCGTCTGGGATGTCGACCGTGGTTAGTGTCAAGTCGCAGCCATCATCTTCGTGCGACCTGTGGATGTAAGTCTCCCTACTACATGTTGTTCCACGAGCTATACGAGCCTGTGTGATTCTGTGTTATGTAGTAGTATTTAAAGGTGCATCGTGAGTAAGTGACATATATTTGCTGATTCCCGCCTTGTGCTAGAATAAAGAATGATATTGCTGATTGTATCTTCGTATAAACTATTTTTCTTGCACGAGTAACAACCTTGGAATTTTAAGTTTCGAAAGGCTTTCGGGGAGTCACGTAAATTTTTAAAATGTCTTCCAAGGGAGGATTTTGATTTTCGTATGATGACCTCAAGGTCGAAATTTTTGAGACTTCAAACTAACGATATTTCATTTTCATCTCATATTATAAGTTTTCAGAACATGATGGTGTTCTCGTTGTTGGGCAATGGTGCCAGATTTATGATTAAAATAGTGATGTGAATGTTGAGTCGATCGATATGTATATGTTGAGATAGCCCTCTTTATTGAGAGGTGAAATTTCGGTTTTGAATGACATTTGTCTTTTGATGGTTGCTTGTGAGATGTTGTAATTATGTGAATCGATGGCATTCAGACTCGTATGTTGTTGCTTATTTGTAACCTTCGATTCTAGTATTGCCTTGTATATGTTTGCAATCGTGTTGTTGATTACAGTAGTTAGGGCAAGCTTAGTACGAGGCTAACGCGTGCTAATGTGGCATGTTTAGCGCACGCTGACCTTTGTTGTAGCGCACGCTAATCAGCCTGGGTAGAGGCTATGGAACCGCATTTTAACCGTTAGGCCTAACCTTTGCAGTCATTCACCCGTGATTGCATTCTATGTATGTTGTCTTGTAATGACAACTGTTTTTTATGAATGTGTGTTATGACTTTTCGTTGCGCTAAGTGATAATTGATTTTGTTCAGTAAATTGATAAATTATGTCTGCCGTGCGTGTGTTCGAAAACGCTTTTCTGAAACTTCATAAGTTTGTGCAAGTTGTGGAAAATCAATTTTTGAAACTACTTTGACGGTGCGATTAATCGGCTGCTTCGTATGAACTTTGGAAATCATTTGGAATGTGCGAGCCGGCCTAGGATTCTCAAATAAAACCTCGACGGTATTTGAAAGAGTTGTTTTAAAGTGTCATTGGACATTTTGTAAAATGTTACCGTCGTTGATTTTTACGTAGTGTTGGGAGGATTTCCGAAAATGATTTTTACGTATTGTTGTATTTTTAAATAATGCGAGTACATGATTTTCAAAATCTTTCACACCATAAATTTTTTTTCAAAATCCAATACGATTTTATTTTTCATAATATATAGTGAAGGACGAAAGATCTTACTCGATTTAAACTTCAAATTCGGATTTGGAGAAGTTTGAATAACTCCAAATAATTGTTGATTGGTGGAAATTTTTAGTGCATGTGCGAATGGTTGTATGGTATTGCGTGGTTACCCTGTTTGTTATTAACGATAATTATGATGCTGATTTCAAGGGAAATTGATATTCTGAAATATTATTTTGCAAATAATTTCAAGATGAGACGGTTAAAGTCTTTTGTTTACAAGTGTTGATGAAGCAACCCGAGGTACCAAAACTACTTTTAAAGTTTTATTTTTAAAAGCATACAAATCCGAGGATTTTCAAATGGTATCATTTAAAAGGATACCTCGTGGAGTTTCTTATCAAGTTGTTGTTAGTTACCTTATGTGAGATGTCGTGCTGAGTTGGTACTTTAGCATATTATTTTTGCGAAGTTGTGCCATCGTATCGAGTGAGAATCCACTTAGTATGCCGAGGGTCAGAGGATGCGGTCGTGACCACGATACAGTTGGTCATAGAGATCAGATGCGGGACCCAGAGGATATGGCAGGGAAGATTGCTATTCCAGCACTTCGTTCTCATTGTTTAGATTTCGGGGACGAAACCTCTTTTAAAGGTGATATGATGTAATACCCATATTTTTTTCACTTCCGTTTCGTTTGACTGTATCGACTCGATTGTGTTCGGTGATTCTTCTGACCTTGTGTTGTTTCTCGCCTTTGTCATTCGAGCGAGTTCTGATATTGTCCCAAATTGATCTGTATAGCATTATGATCTTTCCAAGTTCAGATCGATTTCCTGTGAACCGTGTGCGAAATTGACACCTCGTGGTTCCTACAAGTTTATTGATGTCTTGATTTGAGGTGTGAACTTCAGAGTTGATCGTTGTTGTTCGATCATTGCTATTCATTCGTCATTGTTCAATCATTATTGTTTGATATCGTAATCGTGATTATTGAACATTTGGGCCACTTGGTAAATTCCATAAGTGTTGGGAAATTGTCTTCGTATTTTATCTTCCAAATCCTTGAGTTACTGGAATTTCATACCTTTCGGCGTTGTATTCGCGATTTAATTTTAGGTGCTGCTCGGTTTTATCAACCACAGTGATTCATGCTCGTCGCTTTTCGTAAGCATTCGTGCGTATCGAATCGGACCGCAACAATTCTGTACTACATGGAGCTTCTGTACGCTATCAGCAGTAGATAACGTGTGTTATCTAGGGTCGCCTTACTCTGATTGTTTCTTGTTTTAAGTTTCGGGACGAAACTTATTTTTAGTGGTGTGGAATGTGTTACCCAAGATTTTCGTTTCCGGTTATTTTTCAATTTTGTCGATTGTGCTGGTTATTTTGTTCTGTTGGCGGATAGTGGAATCATGCATTTCAGAGTATGAGTTTTTCCATGTTATTATTCGTCGCTCGTGCTTCTTTGATTGTTGGAATCCATCGAGTTGTACCGTTCTTGACGTATTCATATTTCGTGTTGCGTATGGAAGAACTAGCGCACGCCAGGGCTGAAGAATAGCGTACGCTAGATAACATGTGTAGCACGTTGCTATCGGTCGGCAGCACGTGCTAAGTGGTCGGGCAGCAGAGACGACAGGTTCAGGACTTCGACCTAGCCAGCAGTTAGCGCACGTCGGCCGGGCATTGCGCGTGCTAACTCGGTATATGTAGCGCACGCCAATTCTGCTGCCTAGCACGCGCTATCGAGGCCGGCATCAGAGAGCAGCAGGGTTTTGGGCTTCGGCCAGACCCAACAGGTAGTGCACGTTACTCGGACGTAGCACGCACTGACTCAGCGGGCATGGCACACGCTATTAGGCCATAGAACGTGCTACCTGGATTGGACAGAGGGGCTTACGGGGTTCTGGACTGGCCGGCTAGTGCACGCTAGCACTCGGCCAGCGCGCGCTAATGTTAGGCATATTTTTATACGCTTATTTATCATTATTCTTTATCCATTTTGTGTCTAAACCTGCATAAATAAGCCTTTAAAGCACTATTCTTTTATGTTTGGCAGGAAATTGGAGTCTGAAAGCTCGAACGATGAAAAACGGGCGAAAACGGCAAATTTTGGCCTGGGGCCGCGGCACGAACCAAGTGAGCCGCGGCACACGCAGGTGACCAGCAAGCCCCGATTGGACTGTACCGGGGGCCGCAGCACAAGGATGCTGAGCCGCGGCCCAGGAAGAAAAACGCGCACCCAGGTATAAGCGCTGAGCACCGTGAGCCGCGGCACAGATTAAGTGAGCCGCGGCCCACGGGGCGGTTTTGATAGAAATTGCCGCGTTTCTGGGCCGTTTTGGAGCCGTTTCTCGACCTAATCACACGGACGCGTTTTGGAGGCTGATAATAGTTATAAATAAGGGTATAAGGTCTGAAAAGAGGGGAGGGATGAGAGAGGATCGCGGGATCAAGGAATTGAGAAGAAGCAAAAGACACCAAGGAGCAGAGAGCGGAAGCAGAAGAACGGAGGAATCCAAGTTCTTCATCTGCGTTTGATATCAATGCTTTCTTTAATTATTTCTGTACTTTTATTTTTTAGCATGTCAGGCTAAAACCCTGTTCTAGGATTTTGATGAAACGGAGGCTTTGACGAATTTGCTTTTGATTATCTATATAATTCCCTTTTCTGTTGAGCTTTCCCAATTGTTTTTAATGCTTTCAATTGTGTGGCCTATAATTGAGTTGTTTTAATTACGCAACTCGAATCGGGAGAGTAGAGTTGGTGAGGAAATATTGGTGAGAACCGTTTTATCTTGTGAGATAGGAATATACTCATAGGAACTACGTGGATTTTTTCAAGATTCCGTGTCTTTTGCCTATTGTCGAATTAATTCACATAGGGATAGAGTGTATTATTTGCCTTAGAAAATTCTACTGACCTCGGGAGAGGCGGTAGAGTACTTTAGCAACCTTCGCCTTCAATAAATTGGGAAATCATTAACTTCAGATAAGCGAGAGTAAATTCGGATAAACCGAGGTGGATTCACAATCCTAGATTTATTCATTATTTGATTTTCTTTCTTCAATCAATCGTCTTTACTATTTATTCTGTATTGATTTTCTTTAATTAGTACTTGCAACTCAACTTTCGACAGTTCAAATAAAATTAGAATACATATAAATCGGTAATTAGTAAGTCAGTCCTCGTGGGAACGATATCTTACTCATCATTTTATTACTTGTCTACGATAACGTGCACTTGCGTTAAACGAAAATCGCAACAAGGTTTTGGCGCCGTTGCCGGGGACTAATTTATTTTACTAATATCGATTTCAGTATTTCTAGTCTTAGTTTGAACATTTTTTTTTATTATTTTTGTGTAATTTTATTTATTTGTTTTTTCTTGCAGGAATTTCCGGTTAGTGCATGAGAAAATTCGGTAACGAAGGCCTACTACCTTTAGATACCGAACTCGAGCGCCCTCTTCGGAGAAGCAAGAAGGAGAAACGTGAGCTACCGACAACAGTCACCATGGCCGATAATACCGAAAATCACGGAGGAGATAATCTTGTGCAGCAAGCTCAACCGGCATTGGCACTTCGAGATTATGCAATGCCACAAATAAATGCGAACTTTTCGGGGATCCGGCATCCAACCATCCAAGCCAACAACTTCGAAATCAAGCCGGTTTTATTCAGATGGTGCAAGCAAGCCACTTTTGTGGACTGCCGAACGATGACCCCAACGCGCATATCGCTTCGTTTCTCAAGATATGTGACACTTTCATAAACAACGGTGTTACCGATGATGCTATCCGTCTGCGGCTTTTCCCTTTCTCCTTGAGGGACAAAGCCAAATTTTGGTTGAATTCTTTACCACCGGGCTCTATCACGACTTGGGCGGAATTAGCGCAATCCTTCCTAGCCAAGTTCTTCCCACCATCAAAGACGGCGAGACTGAGAAACAAAATTACTACTTTCGGGCAATTTGATATGGAGTCGCTTCACGAAGCTTGGGAGCGATACAAAGATTTATTATGGAGATGCCCACACCACGGCTTACCGGACTGGCTACAGATCGAAACGTTCTATAACGGATTGAGTGCTTCTACACGCACTCTTGTTGATGCAGCCGCCGGAGGAGCGTTAATGGGAAAAACGATGGCCGAAGCACACTCTTTATTGGAAGCAATGGCCGCAAATGCTTATCAGTGGCCTTATGAACGAGTAATCCAGAAGCGAGTTATGGAAATCTCAAATAACAATCCGATCTCTACATTATCAGCACAAGTCGCCGCTTTGACTCAGCAACTTCAAGCCTTTTCACATGCTCCTCCCCCCGTTACCACTGAATCATGCAACTGGTGCAACGGATCTCATCCTAGCGCGGAATGCCAAGTCGGAAACCCTTTCGAGCAACCTCCGATGGAACAAGCTCAGTTCGTGGGGAACGAGAATCGGCAAAACAATCCGTACTCCAACACTTATAATCCGGGGTGGCGTAATCATCCTAACTATTCATGGAGAAACGGACAAAACTCAAACCAACCTCAGTTTGCTCAACACCAACAGAGAGAGTATAAATGCCATCAGTTTGAGAAGCGGGAAAGAAGTGTGTGACCAGCCCGAGAGGAACGAAAAGAGAAGTGAGGATGAGAAGAAAAATTCGGCGACTGAGGAATCACAAATGTCTAGACCCTCGAAATTGTTTCCGGATAATCCGACATCCAATGTGCCACCCGTCCCGTTTCCACAGCGTTTGCAAAAGCAGAAATTGGACAAACAATTTTCCAAGTTTGTCGACGTTTTCAAGAAACTACATATAAATATTCCATTTGCTGATGCCTTGGAACAAATGCCGAGCTACGTGAAGTTTATGAAGAAAATCCTATCTAATAAAAGGAAGCTCGAGGAATATGAAATGGTGGCACTGACTGAAGAGTGCAGCGCGATTCTACAGAAAAAGCTCCCGCCAAAATTGAAGGATCCAGGAAGCTTCAATATACTATGCACCATAGGAAACCTCTCTTTTGATAGGGCGTTGTGTGATCTCGGCTCCAGCATCAATCTGATGCCACTTTCCATATTTAAGAAGCTAGGCATTGGGGAAGCGAAGCCGACGACAATCTCGTTGCAATTAGCTGATCGATCTATCAAGTACCCGAGGGGGTTAATAGAAGACGTCTTAATAAAGGTAGATAAATTCATTTTTCCGGCTGATTTCATTGTGCTCGATATGGAGGAGGACCAAGACATCCCAATTATTTTGGGAAGACCATTCTTATCTACCGGTCGAACTCTCATTGACGTGGAAAAAGGGAAACTCACTCTGCGGGTTCAAGATGAGCAAGTCACTTTCCAAGTGTTTCAACCCATTCCGTGTCCAAGTAGTGTCGAGAAGAGTTCACAAATTGAAAGTGTAGATATCTTTGTGAAGGACACACACCGGAAGAATTGTCGGTCAAAGTATTCCGAATCCGTTCCAGATGCTCCGACATCTAAGAAAAATGTAGAACGAGTCGCATATCTTAGGCATTTGGACATGTCGTCATCATCAACCGTTCATCCACCAATGAAAAATCCTGATGCTGTCATAAGATCGTTCGAGAAAAAGGAGAATAAGCCGGAAGTAAAACGGGTGCCAAGTCATGTGAAGAATGGGTGTTTCGGAAAGTTGTTTTCATTAAAATCTTTTCGCAAAGAACATTGGGTGTCCAAACCGAAAATCGGATTGTTAAAAACCAATGGTCAAAAGTTTAAAACACACTTTAACGGTTCGATGGACGGGGCGGAGTTCAAATGGTGTTTGCGAAAAGCGAACTGATTTTCAAAAAGTCCGGCTGAAGACTATAAACTTAGCGCTTCTCGGGAGGCAACCCGAGTATTAGTCGTAGATTTTTTGTGTTTCAGTATTTTCTTGCATTTTTGGATCTTTATTTTTCGTCATTTTAGCTTGGATATGCTTATCTCTCACGCTCTTGATGTTTTCTTTTGAAAATTCTGTGCAGAAATTATCCCATGGGAAAATTCAGCATTGGGTCGCGGCACAAGGAAAATGAGCCGCGGCACACACAAGTCGAAAAAAGGAGGCTAAACTTCCTGTACTCTGTGCCGCGGCACGACCTTACTGAGCCGCGGCACACTTGATCCCTGAGCCGCGGCACGTTGCTGCTGAGCCACGGCAGGCCAATTGCCAAAAGATAAGCCCAGGACGCTGTACTCTATGCCGCGGCACGGACTAAATGAGCCACGGCACACTAACACCACGAGCCGCAACACCCGTATACTGAGCTGCGGTACAAGGCGATGAAACAAAGAAGCCTGAACAAGATGTACTCTGGGCCGCGGCTCACTTAAGCTTCAGAAGTTAAACGGCCCAGGTACCTTTATAACACAGATCGGCCGACACCCAGGCAACTTCTTTCCCTTTCTTCGCACAGCGGTCGGCTGAAAACCTCTTCTCAACTTCTTCTTCTTCTTGCATACTACAATCCAAGTCAGGTAATCCTAAATCTCTTAACCCTTATTGATACATGTTTTGAAAAGTGAGGTGTAGTTATTCATTCAAATCTTGAATATGTTTTTTTTTTTAAGTTCTATCAAAGGTTGAGTTGGGAATATGAAGTTTTTGATTGATTATTGATGTTATCTGTCGATTATGAAGGAATTGTTTATGTTATATATCGTTTGTCATGATGATCGATTTGAGGATGTTATTTTTGGGGATTGAATTAAGCTATTACAATTCTTGTTCTTCATTTGAATTCATGCATGAAAAGTTTTCTTCATTGAGTCAACGTTTTGAAACTATGTGCAAATGAAATTGTTTATGGATTTACAGCGTACCCCAACCCTTATGTCAAGTTTAAAAAGAAAGCTCAATTTCAATTTTCTATCACGGCGGTGCTAGCTCGTTAAACTCTTTATTCACGTTTTGCATATCTTTAGTCAAACGCAGTCAAGTGGTGTTGTTTCCTTATAGCTTAAGTAAATTCCGGTGTTTATATTTTCAGGAACTCGCCATGGCCAGAAAGAGAAAGGTCAGCACAAGGGCTAGGACACAATCGTCCCCCACACGAGGGGAAACTTCACAGAGCCGAGCCGAGTTGGAGTCCCACCAATTCTCTGACCCGGAAATTCATAAAATATTTAATGAAAAGATCCGTCCTCGACCTTTGATTCCGGAGCGGGGATTCACTCCAGCCCCCCAGGACGGGGAGCTTCTGACGATGATAGACGAGATGGGGTGGGCCCGTTTCGCTGCGCCTCCCGAGCCGGTGGTGATCTACATTGTACAGGAGTTTTATGCTAGCGCTCTGCTGAAGCATATCCGAGCAGGGCAGATGATACCACAGTCAGATACTCGGACGCAGGTCGTCGTCTGGGGCATTACTGTGGATTTTTTAGTGGCTGCTATTCGGAGATTACTCGAGCTGCCTGTGGTGGACGATACGGCATATACGCGAGCTATGAGTGGCCTCACGAGGGAGGCCCTGCTCGAGACACTCACACAGCCCGACTCCGTCTGGGAGATGCGCGCCCCGGGTTCGTCGGCCTTCTACTTTAAGAGCTCGCGCCTCAGTCGGCTCGGGCTGCCTGGTTGTATTTCATCTGCGCTCGTGTAGATCCTACCTCGCAGATTCGCTCTATTTTACTCTATCGTGCCCGTACACTATATGCCATCACTTCCGGGCTAAGATTTGATGTGGCCCCTCTTCTGGTCCGATCTATTCTTGTATGCATTCAAGGAGGGGCCAAGACGGGGCTGAAGCACCCCTCTCTCATCTGCGCTCTATGCCGCCAGTCGGGCATGATGTGGTCGGATGATGAGCCGATGCTGGCCCCCCAGGGTCCGATTGATCATCGCATCATTTCTCACTTCGACCAGTGGGGAGGAGCGCCGGCACACGCTCGTGGGCGAGGATTTATTCTTGATGAGGCACACGAGTAGACCCCCGAGCCTCTTCTTCTGACGCATGGGTAGGCAGAGTCCAGCCCGCCGCCCGATAGAGAGCACTTGCAGGCAATGTTCGACGGCCTGAGAGAGGAGATGAGGAGAGAGAGAGAGTCACTTGACGGCTTAAAGAGAGGAGATAAGGAGAGAGAGAGCCATCTGGCTGCCCAGAGAGAGGAGATGCAGACGGAGAGAGAGAGCATCCTCGCAGCCGTCCGAGATGAGATGAGAGAGCAAGCCCGATGGCCCAACCGACGTGAGACGAGGTGCTTGGCAGCGAGGGATGCTTACCACCAAGATTACCTTGCTGCGTGGACGAGCCATATTATGCACCCGGATGGGCCTTTCATCCCACCAGTTCAGCCAGCCACACCAACCTCCTCGCCGGACGACGCCGGCACCAGTTCATGAGCGGACAGTAGGGAAGTACTTGACCTTTTCTTTTATTGAATATTACATTTTGTGTACATTGTGGTCAATGTACGTCCTAAGTTTGGGGGGGTTACTTTCTGTTGCTGCACTTATTCGTTTGCATTTTTCATTATTTTTCGTTATTTTTTATTGCTAGCCTTGCTTGTCGTGATATTATTTGCATTCGTGAATTTTTCGTGCTTCTTTTTGTGTAAAAATGATGTTACAATACTGATTTCTCTCTGAAGAAATAGTTGAGTTTTAGTCGAGTTGTAGTCAGCAATATCTGTTTCTGTTGAGTATTCATTTAGGTCCGAAATTTTTCGTTTTTGTAGAAATCTTAGCAGATAAGAAAGGAGACATACGTGTTTTCAAATCTCCGCCTATACGTTTGGTTATACTTTTCGGTTAGCTAGTCGTCCAGTAACATAAGTCGTGTTGGCACTTTAATTGAGTTTAGAGTCGGCCAGTTTTTTCCAAAAAGTCAAGATATTATTTGTTCTATGATGGGAAGTCTAGTAACCGGGGGTATTCACGTGACCCGTTGTTTACTCCTGCGTAAAACGACAACCCTGATTAGACTAGTGGTTTAGAGATTTCGCATGTGCCGATGATGGGGAGCCTAGTAACCAGGGGTATTCCCTTGACCCATTGTTTACTCTCGCGTAAAACAGCGACCTTGAATCGGACATGCGGGAATAGCTATTCGAGTTGTTTCTCCGCTGTGGAGGGGAACTTAGTAACTAGAAGCATCCATGTACCCAATGAGTGTCTTTTACGTCAAACAGTGCCCCAATACATGAGAATGGAATCCACCCTAGGATTATCCCGATGAAACATCTCGAGATCCGAACCTAGTGGTTAACTCGAATCATTTTATTGATCATATATAAGGGAATGCTGTCCGAGGGTTATTTTTAACGATGAAACTCTAAAATGTTTGCCATTAGACTGTGGGACTGGGCGAGTTAGCTTGTTTATTTTAACCCTTCATATTGGCGGTCGGTTAAATTCACGCTTGTTAATCTTTGAGCTTGATTTTCTTCATGAACGATTGATTAGCACTGAGATTGGTTACTTTGTGGAATCAGTGTCCTGGATGTAACTCACTATTACGATACTTGTGTTATTCTTTGAGAATTTCAGGGTAGTATTGATTAAGTTGAGCACTATGGAGTTGCACGATCATTCACGATATTCTTTTATTTGAGATCGATAATTTTTACTTGAGGACAAGCAAAGGCTCAAGTTTGGGGTATTTGTTAGGCGTATTTTTATACGCTTATTTATCATTATTCTTTATCCATTTTGTGTCTAAACCTGCATAAATGAGCCTTTAAAGCACTATTCTTTTATGTTTGGCAGGAAATTGGAGTCCGGAAGCTCGAACGATGAAAAACGGGCGAAAATGGCAAATTTTGGCCTGGGGCCGTGGCACGAACCAAGTGAGTCGCGGCACACGCAGGTGACCAGCAAGCCCCGATTGGACTGTACCGGGGGCCGCAACACAAGGATGCTGAGCCGCGGCCCAGGAAGGAAAACGCGCGCCCAGGTATAGGCGCTGAGCACCGTGAGCCGCGGCACACGGGGCGGTTTTGATAGAAATTTCCGCATTTCTGGGCCGTTTTGGAGCATGTTCTCAACCTAATCACATGGACGCATTTTGGAGGCTGATAATAGTTATAAATAAGGGTTTAAGGTCTGAAAAGAGGGGAGGGATGAGAGAGGATCGCGGGATTAAGGAATTGAGAAGAAGCAGAAAACACCAAGGAGCAGAGAGCGGAAGCAGAAGAACGGAGGAATCCAAGTTCTTCATCTGCGTTTGATATCAATGCTTTCTTTAATTATTTCTGTACTTTTATTTTTTAGTATGTCAGGCTAAAACCCTGTTCTAGGATTTTGATGAAACCGAGGCTTTGACGAATTTGCTTTTGATTATCTATATAATTCCCTTTTCTGTTGAGTTTTCTCAATTGTTTTTAATGCTTTCAATTGTGTGGCCTATAATTGAATTGTTTTAATTACGCAACTCGAATCGGGAGAGGAGAGTTGGTGAGGAAATATTGGTGAGAACCGTTTTATCTTGTGAGATAGGAATATACTCATAGGAACTACGTGGCTTTTTTGAAGATTCTGTGCCTTTTGCCTATTGTCGAATTAATTCACATAGGGATAGAGTGTATTATTTGCCTTAGAAAAATCTACTGACCTCGGGAGAGGCGGTAGAGTACTTTAGCAACCTTCGCCTTCAATAAATTGGGAAATCATTAACTTCAGATAAGCGAGAGTAAATTCGGATAAACCGAGGTGGATTCACAATCCTAGATTTATTCAATTATATGATTTTCTTTCTTCAATCAATCGTCTTTACTATTTATTCTTTATTGATTTTCTTTAATTAGTACTTGCAACTCAACTTTCGACAGTTCAAATAAAATTAGAATACATATAAATCGGTAATTAGTAAGTCAGTCCTCGTGGGAACGATATCTTACTCATCATTTAATTACTTGTCTACGATAACGTGCACTTGCGTTAAACGAAAATCGCAACAGCTAAGCAAAGATCGACCGAAACTTCTGGACCTATTCCAGCCCGTTAGCGCACGCTACCGGTACTTGGCTTGCGCGCGCTAATGCCTATGTGTAAAAATAGGCGGACTTCACCCTAACTTCATCATTTTTCTCCCCCAACTCTTCTCTCCGGCGATTTGGCAACTTGGGACGGGGAAGAAGGCAAATCTAAGTCGGGGACCATCATCCATCCGTATTTTTGAGTGCATAACACGAAATTATCATCATTCAAACATATTTCACCGTCCGGATCGAGGTAAATCAGCTTGAACCATACTTTCGAGATAATTCGGGGGTTTGTCGTGATTTCGTGATTCCAATCCGAAATAGTTGATTCCCTTGTTGTTATCTAGTCTTGTTGATCTTAACCCCCAGATTGGATTTTTCTTTTCATGTTTTTGTCGGGTTGATTTGTGTTCTTGATAAATTTATTGGGGTTTTTGTTGACTTTGCTATCTAAACCGAAATTGATGATTCGGTTAAGTGATTCTCATTGTTTTGATTGTAATACACGGATTACAATCTCGTTTGTTGATTTTGTTGCATCCGGAGCATGAATTTGGGTCTCTTGAGAACCCCTTGATCCTTGTCGTTATTATTGTTGAGTTGGGTTTCGAGGAGTATTTTTAATTCGTTGTGATTTGTTCTCGTAGTCTTGGGGCTGCCGCTTTGCTCGTCGGAATTGGAGGTTCTGTGGTTTCTCGTTCAAGTTCGTTCATCGTCTTGTTTCGATCGTGGGTTCGAGGCAAGTATCTTGCCATACATTACGTGTTTTGTGAATAAATAGTTGGTAATTTACGATATGTGCTAAATGCATTCTTTTAAATAACTTTCAAAAGAATCGGTATATTTACGATCACGATTTTCTTTAAAGATAACTCCTGTGTTCCGTGAATTAATGTGCTTAATTGAATAGGTGTGTTAGTGTTAAGTGTAGGAATGCCTTACTCTCATGTGATGCCATTTTATGTGATTATGTCGTAGTACATTTAAAGTTATAACCTTTTGTTAAGATGTGTGCTTGGAGACGTGTGGTTATCGATGATCTTGTGACGTTGTGTGATAAATGTTGTAACTCCTTTATGAGGAGGTTGTGCCACTCGGTGTGGTTGGAAAGGTATTTTATCTCGTTGTTATGTGTTTGTTTCTAGTTTCACCATTGAATTCTTGAGTTGATGGTATTGTTTCTGGGTAAGTGAGTAGGTGTCGGACATTATGGCCATTCTAGCAAGGTACCTCGACTATATATTTTTGTGTTTGACCATTGGGAGTTGTGGTTTTGTAAACTGTGAGTTGTTCTTCCACCCGGGGATGGTTCGATGGGACCTCTGGGGGCCGATACTAATGGGTACGTCCGCGGAAGTGGTTTCCCACTCGGGGATGGTCCGACGGGGCCTCTGGGGGTCGCTACTAATGGGTATGGCCACGGGTTACCAGGTGTGGTTTTTCGTGATGTTGATGTTGATGCTTTTATGATTACTTATGATATGTCCGGAGTATCACAATGCTTTGTGCCGGGGTCGAGATACATTATATATCAAGTCTTGGTGTTTAGCTAGAATGGTATAAGAATAATGTATTATGTGTAATGTGTCCTTGTAAGTGAATTGAAGTGGATGATCGGGCCGTGGACCCTGTGTTTTGTGACCAGAATGGTTGGGTCGTAGACCCCGTGTTTTGTTAATGGAATTTTATTTTGGAAAATGAACTTTGGGGCTGTGACCCTAAGTGGCTTTCGAGGAATTAAGAACTTTTCAATTTCAAATGTTTCCAAAACTCCAGAGACTTGGAAGGGTTTTCAAAGTGTTTACTTGTTTCATTTCTACTTTCAAGACTTGAACTATTTGAATTAATCAAAATATATCGGGAAGTCTTTCGTTGTATTCTCGGAATGTGTTGTGTATGGCTCGTATTTGTATTTTATACTTGCACTAGCAAAACAGTGGAGTTTTGCTAACCTCCGAGTATTCGGGGGGTGGATGTTTGTTCTGCGTCCAGGTACATGCAGGCTTTGGGAGCAAAACACAGGATCGGTGCGAAGGATTATGGAAGACGAATGATACTAATCACACGAAGGCCAGTTTTGGGTGCAGTCAGTCGGAGTTTGTGTATGGTCTTTTCCGCTGTCGTACTTTTTGTTTGTGAGTGTATTTTACCCTTGCATGGGTATGAGTCGAGATAGAAATATGTCGTTTTGACTTGTATGTTGGTGATGAAAGACCAAGTTGGTTTATTGATTTGGTACTTTATCATGTCGGTATGTAATGTAATGTGTTGTTTCGATGTCCAGCCTGGTGGATCCTCACGGAGAGGGTATGCGGCGTGTAATATTCCCGATTTGATCCTGGGGGTGTTACAATGGTTGTGGAAGCGGTGATGCGATTCGTACAACAACGATTCATGTTACGGTGTAGGAGTACCGAGATTAGACGATGTCCTATGAAGTCTCCTCAGTGGCTGAGCCTTCGAGCGGCGCGAAGAGGCCGAAAATATCTGGAAAAAAAAAAATCCCGGGCAGCAAAGGAACTAAGGTCCCCAAAGCCCCACACCTTTCGAACGCATCGTCTTTGCGATTAGGTACGAACGCTGGTAATTCCAAGGTGGCATAGTTGCCTACTGATAGGATGAGGAAGTGCTTCAACTCCAATGCTCGGAGGCATGTTCGTACTAATTGTCCCTCTCCACCCTTGACTTATTATAGTACGGGTGTGCAGGTCATCGGATGCAGTATTGTGTGATAATCTCCAAGCGGAGCAAAACAAATGACTTGAGGGTGTCTTGAACCCCTACTTCTTCTCTCTTGAAGAGCCTAACGTTGGTGAGTGAAGATTTCGTAATCATTGCAGTTCCCGACCATGTATCTCTGATTGTCCCTTATTTTATTGCTTTACGTTTTCAACTCTTGTTGTTCTAAGTTTCGGGGTCGAAATTTCTTCTTGGTATACGTCGACATTCTGTTATTTTGAATAAAAACTCTTATGAGAATTTTAAAATGGGAAACTAATAATTTTATATTTTAATAAAAGGTGGATTTTGGCAAATTTAAGAAATATGTTTTTTGATAATTTGTTAAATTTAAAGGTTCATGATATGGATATATATTTTAAAGTGGTTTTGAAGTTTTTGAAATATAAAATTTTGTCGGTGATTTAAAAAAGGCGCTAGAATTTTTATCAAACTAGTTTAATATTGAGATTTTTGAAATATAAGACGAAAATCTTTATAAATTCTTTCAGCAAGTTTGCGTATGTTGAGAATTATATAGACCTTTTTATTGGCGTGTTCGAATATTTTAAGGGGGGTAGGTATCTTCAAGCAAAGATACCTTGTGTTATAGGAGCCGGTAAGTATTTACAATTGCATGATGCACGACAAGTGGCCTGATAGCTGTCATAGAGATGATCCCTCTTGAGTATTATTTGGTACAGTGGTGACTCAGTATACATGATTTGAGCATTTTGCGGATTAGGCGAGATTGATAAGCAGTTTTCGCAATAGCGAGATGAACAATAGGACGAGCATGTGCATGAAATTGATTTTGAATTTTATATTTCTTACCTCAAGTTTTCTTATGTCATTTTGCATGAGCTTTGTGAAACTATTTTCCTTAATTCTGACTTGTAAAAATGTGTTTTTATGGTGAATGTATATTTTGTGTAATAAATGATTCAACCACTATATTTTAAAAAGGGATTTATATAAATGGACATGTGCCCCCATATTTTAAATTTCAAAGTAGTTCCAAATACGTCTGTATACTATTGTGGAGTATTAACTTTGAAACACAGTTACCAACATCGTGTAAACACTTTTGAAAGTTAAAAAAATGTCAAAGTATTCATCTACTTTAAAAATATTTGGCTTTTTAAAACTGAGAGCTTGTAAAATTTCTATGTATGCCATTTTGAAAATTGGCCAGTGCATATATCTACTGCGTGTTTTTATGAGCATCATATAGTATTGGGTTCTCAGTTTGTGGGACTTGTAGTGGAGGAATGTATCACCCATACTTTTCTTAGTAATTTCTGTGTTGGGCGACTTTACATTGTTAATGACTCGTTTGTGATCCTCTCGACAATCTAAACTACCTTGTCCTGCTCAACTTACCGTCCTCTGAATGAATTTCGGAGCAATTTTTTTAGTTCCTTGGATTATTGTAATCTTTCCACATTTGAGTTGATCTTTGCAAACGTTATTCGAAACAATTGCTCCTACTAGTGCAATTAATATTTTTAGACGAGATATGAACTTGGATGTTGTTACTTGAGCTCGAGGCGTGGTTTCAGGACGGTTGAGCCATTTTGTGATTCTACTCAACTCTTGGAGCGTATATCTTCAAACTCATACCCCTCTGCTTCGACTCCTCATGTTCATATGTGTGTTTATCACCTCAACTCACGTACCAGATACTTGCTTATTCAACTCATTGCATTTCGAGGATTCTCGCTTTCGCGCAACGTTCGTGACATTTTGGGGCTGATCGAAGTAGTTATTTTTCCTTGTTTGTTCTCCCGCTCTCTATTTTAAGTTTCGGGACGAAACTTATTTTAAGGGAGGTAGAATGTAATACCCTGGATTTTTACCCCTAAATAACTTTGAATCTTTGACCCCTTTTTGTGGATTCTTTTGTCCATTTGTTGAACTTACGCAATCTTTCGTATTGTTCTATTATTCTTGCTCCATTTTATCATAACTTTATTATCAATACATGATAATATTTCCAATATCGTTATATATTACTATTGTTACCTATGTTGATAACGTTTCGGTATAATATTATGAATGTGATCGGACCGTTTGATCAATCTATATATTTACAACCCTTATTTAGATTATTACACCATAGAAACATTCAAATATGGATGGAGTACCAAAAGGGTGTTAATAGAAACAAGAGTCGATATTTCGGTATACTGCTCTGCGCAATGACTGACCTTGATCAGTCACCATAAATTCTATAAAAATCTAAAAATTCTAGGGTTTAATATTATTATAGATTATTGAGTTATATTCCCAATGGTTCAAATGGCGAGTCATTTGGAGTCCGGATGAGAAAGTTGTGGTCGAAACAAGACAAAACTATCAATCTGCCGCGATGTAAATTACCAAAATACCCTTAAAACCGACTTAAAGGGCTATAAATGACCCTTGGCTGATTTCTGGTGCATTCCAGCACCTTCTCTCGACCTTACTTCGTCCTTCACCAGAAATATTCATCCTTGAACTCAAATTTGAGCCATAAGCATGTTTCTAACATCATAGAATCAAGATATCAAATCCGTTGTTGAAGAATCGGTCATTTCCTAGCTGAATCAAGGTATGTGGTTCGGAGTTCTTCAAGTTCTTTCAAATGATTCTTACTAGTTTTTGTTTCTTAGATGTTCTTAGATTCTTAGATATTCTTGAGTGGTTTTCATCGATTCTAGCGGGGTAGAGATCGAATTCTTTAACCATATCATTTCTTATACACAAAATGCCCGCTAGGTGTTCGATAAAAATCCCCTTAGAGTATGGTTTCGAATTTCAATTGTTATCTTGATCAAAATCGGTAGCTCTGATATGATTCTTGCTATACTGATCATCTTATGTCCGAAAATTGGGTTTGATAGCCTCTTATCCGAGTTTTACCGAACTAGTTAAACCGTCGAATTCCAGGCGAGTATTTGATTATGTTTATGCATTATCTTGCAATTTAAAGTACAGAAATGTGTCTTTAGAATTGAATTATTTGTATTCTGACTTTCACTAATGTTTATTGATCTTTAGAAATATTTTTGGGAATATTTTCCAAACAAATAAATGAGTTTTCAAGTTTGAAAAATAATAATTACAAACGATATTTAAAAAAAGATTTTCAAAAGCTTTTCGAAAAGAAACTAAAAATGGTTCTTCAAAAAAGAAAATCAAGGGATGATCTTCTTAAATCGAGATGATGACATTTCATAAATGTTTTGTTGGAAATGGTTTGGAGATATTGCCTCTGATTGTGATTGAAAAGCATAGTTGTAACGTTTGAAGATTTGTAACTGGCGTCGTCAAAGTATGTGGCATCGGACTGTGATTTCTGCGAAATGTGGTGTGTGACATGTGGTCACTGAGCGTGTGTGAACCGAGTTAAAACCAGTGAGGGTCCCCTGGGTTTCGTAGACCGAGGCTTCTGCGGTTCCCTCAGTGGGGTTGTACAACCAGAGAGGGCCTGACGAGGACTCTCTGGGGTGTGTATCTCGCGTGAGGTATAGGGCCATTACAGCTCGGGAGGTTGCTTTGTGATGATGGTACGCGTATTATTCTGGAATAATGACGTAGGACTTCGCTGTCACTGTCACGATACTGTTGAGACGTTGGTAAATAATGGTTATTCTTTTCTCTGGTATTTTTAATATACTCGGCCCTATGTTTGTTATTATTGCACGTTATACATACTCATGTATCAAATACTCGTACCGGATATTTGCTGACCCCTTCGGGGGTGGATATATTTTTGTGTATTCAGGTACAAGTCTTAATGGCGAGGCAGTACGGGGCAGACACGAACTTGGTGGACAATAGTGATATCATGTACTATTTTGAGTATGTGGTCATCGGTTGTTAAATGAAGTCGTGTTTTATTTTGTACTCACGCGAGTACCATTGTGTCATATGTATGGTATGTTGTTCAGTTGTTTTGGTGATGTTGTTGTATCAGCTGTGATTCCCCAGAATAGTGTATCGTTTGGTGTTGTGATGCATATGGTTAAGTCGAGTATTGTTAATGTGTATGAATGTCTTGTTAGGAATACTTGTTAGATTTTGATGATGTCATTAATTTAAAATCAAATGTTTATTAATTGGCAAAATGTAAGGAAGAACCAAATGAGTATCTTCCATAGGCCAAAATGTGTTAAGTATAAAATTGGCAATATGTAAAGAAGAACCAAATGAGTGTCTTCTATAGGCCAAAGTTAGTTAGGCTGAAAATCGGCTAAGTACTAAAGTACAGTCTAGTCCATCAGAGAAGTACAGCCGACTCCAATCAGAGTAGCCCTGGTCAACTAAAAAATTTGTCAGAGAAGTTTGACCAGACTGCAGCCGAGGAACCTCAGAGAAGTCACCTGATCAGACAAGTCTCAAACAGTATACAGCCGAGAGGACCTACCTGCAAAGATGTAAGCTGCACCTCAGTCTACTCAACTACAGCCTAGTACTCCAAGTCCACGTCAGCATGCTTTGAAAAGTCAAATATTACGGAAAGCTCACATGCAACGTGAAGAGACAAATTGGAGTGATTCCCGCAAGAGATATGATTTATTTAAATCATCCTGACCCACCGTGAAGACTTTAATCCTTTTATATTCAAAAGATTCGGCGCTCACATGCAGAAGTCCTCACAACGGTCGGAAGATAAAATTAAATAATGGGAATCCAGCCTTGCAACGTTCAGAAAAGTTTAAACAATGAAGTCTCTCTCCAACGGACGGATTTGTTCAAAGATTTGCAACGGCTACAAGGAAGAAGCTCAGAGATCGTGATCTATATATATCCGAAGATTTGAAACTGAGCAAACACCGATGCGAACATATACTCTAGCGATCAAAGCAAACAAAGCAATATCAAGCAATCAAATAGCATCGTGAAAAAGAGCAGATCCAAAAAATTCATATTCAAGGAAGCTCTTTAGTTGGAGAAGACAAACACTCTTGTCTTTAAATCTTGAGTACGGGGTACTTCACTGGTTGAAGTAGCAGACTGTAAAGGCATCCGAGGATCGAGGATCAAGAGGTGCAAGGCAGTCAAGTGTGTATACAACGGCACGGAATTCCACTGGTTGGAAGCTGTTGTAGTGTGTTGTGAATCACTGTAATCTTTATCACTGGTTGAAAATTATAGTGAATTCATCTCCAACTGGTTTGGAGAAAAGTGGATTAGTAGAGGATTACCCCACCTCTGAGACCACTATAAGCACTGTGTTATTTCTTGCTTTCTTGCATCATACTCTAACCGCCGCATCCATTGTTAAGTGTTTCATTAAGTTAATTTATATTCGTCATCACCGACTTCGCACATATCCAAGAACAAACGACTTCTAGTCATTTGTTTGATCATCAGTGAAGAAACTCACTCTTCGAGAAAAAGAGTTCAAGAGTTTCTACAAGTCTATTCACCCCCTCTAGACTTGTTTACGGACGACTTGTGACCTACAAGTGGTATCAGGCGGTTGGTTCATTTTTTCACGAACCGAGATCTATATTAAGATATATATCTTATCTCTCACGTTATAATGGAACACATGCACTCTAGACTACTGTCTTTTCGGTTGACGAGTATGATCTCGGAAGATAAGAATGCAGGCACATTTATCTTCAATCCATGACGACATGTGGTGCATCATTGAAGATGGTCCATTCATTTTCGAGAAGGACAATACAAATGAGGAGATCGCACTGGGAGGCCCGAAAAGATTCCTAAGAAGAGAACGGCGACCCCGAAGAGAGAAAGGCGGCCAATCTTGACAACGGGGCCGAGAGATGTGCTATACCAAACTCTTGATAAATCCACAATGGTCAAGATCAAAAATTGTAAGAATGCCAAAGAGATTTGGGACACATTAGCTCTAATGTGTGAAGGAACGGAGCTGATCAAGGAGAACAAGTTGTCAATAGCTATCCAAAAGTTTGACAACTTTAAAATGAAGAATGGAGAATCAATAGACCAAGTGGACACAAGGTTCACTGAAATTATCAATGAAATCAACTCCTGGGCAAAACCTATGGCAACAGGGAAATGGCACTTAAGGTCCTCGGATCTCTAAATCCAGAATGGAGCATGAAGGTGTAGCTATGAGAGAGTCCAAAGACCTGAATAAGATAAAGATTCAGAGCTGTTCTCGATCTAAAGGCTTATGAGTTCGAGCTTCCAAGCTCATCCTCAATCGAGCCTCGCAGAGAAGGGAATCGCATTTGCGGCCGAGTCCCTGCTAAGAGCCTGCGATGTGAAACCTCCAAATCCGCTAAATTTTGAGGAGGAAATGGCTTTCATTATGCAAAGGTTCAAGAACTTGAAAGAACTACTCCAAGTATAAGAAAAACTACAAGGAGAACCCAAGAAGGAACCAGAAGGCTGGAAGCTGGAAAGTTGAATGCTACAACTGTCATAAAATAGGACACATCCAAATGGATTGTCCCGAGCTCAAGAAGGATGAAACCAAGAAGGAGGTGGACAGAAAGGAAGACAGAAGAAAAGCTCTCATCGGAGAAGACCAGGAGCATGTCGAATCAAGCGGCGGTTTCTTTTCTGATGACGACGAGGAATATGATTGCCTGATGGCAAACTTGGCTGATGAAGAGGTAACCTCTAAACCTACCGGTTCAAATAATAGCTCAGCCATGTCACAAGATATGGATTTACATGAATCGGTAAATCAATTATTCAAAGATTTTGAAACACTTAAATCTGCACACCAAGTCAGACGTTGAGAGAAGACTAAGTCAAGATGAGAATAGGCAGCTGAAAAATGATTTCGAAAAACTCAGCCTAGATTTAAATAAGGTTGAGACAACTACAGCTGATTTTGAAAACCAGGCAAGTGCCAATACAGCTGAGATAGACCGGCTAAATATTTTACTTAAAGAAAAGTCAGCTGCACTTGCTCATGCCAAAGCTGAGTTTACTAAGCTGGCACAGTTAAATAAAACTCAGGCGCAGGGAATAAACTCCCAGAAGGCGTCTTCAACTCTGGCGGGTGTGTACTTATAAAAGGTCATTATATACCAAATCAGGCCTTGGATATGATTCTCACACTCCCTCTAGTTCTGAAACCAAGTTTATCAAGGGAGAAACAATGGTCTCGACTGCTGAGCCTGTGTATAAACCGACTTTCAAAAACAGGCAACAGCCAAGTCAAACGTCTAGGCTGCAGTCAGGTTACACCAGACAGCCACCTAGACAGGCGACTAGGCAGTGGCCCAGGCAAAAGCAGCAGCCCAGACAACATGCCCACTATTACCAACAACTCCCCAAAAATCGATTTCATAATGGGAGGGGCAGATGGAAACCTCAAGGTTATCCAAATTACCAAAATGAACAAGTGTGGAGACCACAAAGGTTTAATAAATGGTCTCAGCCTAGATTTAGAAATGGCCCACACTATTTTGAGGAATATCCGGTATACAATCCAACCAGGAGATTTAGACCTCGACCACAGGCACCGTATAAGGGTTATAATAATAATAACAATTCCTATAATCCAAGGAGAAATCAATTCTCCAGGAAACCAACTAACCCCAAAGGACCCACACAAATTTGGGTACCTAAATCTCTGCTTGTTTAATTGCAGAAGAGGTGGAAGGACTACAACCACATCTCCTCAAGCTCAAATTTTGGAGGTGAAGAGTGGTTTGTAGACTCTGGATGCTCAAGGCACATGACCGGGAACAAGAGGATGCTGACCAAATATATCAAGGAAAGAGGTCCCGATGTAACCTTTGGAGATAACTCTAGAGGACAGACAAAAGGCTTTGGAGAGTTGCACCGAGGAAACATTGTGATATCCAAAGTTCATTATGTCAAAGGTCTCAAATACAACCTCCTGAGCATAAGCCAGTTCTGCGACGAGAAGAATCTAGTAGTCTTCACCATCTTGAAGTGTATGGTGATAGACATCTTATCTGGAGAAATAAAGCTACAAGGTTTAGAAGAAGAGATGTATACATGATTGATTGGAACACAGGAACACCTAACTCTGTTTTCTATCCAAGAGTGGCGAGAATGGATGGTGTGGCACAAAGACTATGTCACTGAACTTCAAAGCCATCAACAAGATTAGCTCTCGGAAGCCGGTCGAGGACTTCCAAATGAAGCATTCAAGAAGGAAGCACTCTGTGATGCATGTCGAAGGGAAAGCAGACCAAGGCGTCGTTCAAGCCGGTGCACCTACAACGCTCACAACAAGGATCTTAGATCTACTCCACATGGATCTATTTGGTCCCATCAAGCCAAGGACTTTGAGCGTGAAAGCATGCTCTTGTGATTGTAGATGATTATTCAAGGTACACTTGGATCATTTTTCTATACAAGAAAAGTGAAACCTTGACCAAGTTACGAGGCTGTGAGAAGGATCCGAGAATGAGAAATCCCTCTCCATAATCAAGATCGGATCGAGATAGAGGAGGAGAGTTTCTCAACAAGGCGATAATCGATTTCGGCGATCGAGAATGGGATCCAAATGAGCTCTCTGCAGCCGACGCCCCAGAATGGTGTTCTTTGAAAGAAGGAACAGAACCACGAAGGAAGCGGCAAGGTCCATGATTGCGGCGGACCTACCCAAGAGGTTCGGTGAAGCCGTTAACACACCTGCCACACCTGCACAGAGTATGATAGTAGGGAGACATGGCAAAACTCCTATGAGGTTTGGAATAATAGAACTCCTCTTGTTGCTTACTTTCATGTTTTTGGTTGCAAGTGTTTCATCCACAACAACGGTAAAACACAACTAAATGCCTTTGATGCTAAAGCGATGATGGTCTATTTATGGGATATTCCCAAAGAAGCAAGGCATATAGAGTTTTCAACAAAAGAACCTTAGTTGTGGAGGAAACACCCCATGTTGTTTTTGATGAATCTCTTGTTGAGTACAGAAACAACTTGAGCAAATTGAGAACAAGCTCAAGTCGGCAACCCTTGAAGAAGTCATTGTACATGACACTGGAATGGTGGACTCACTGCAGATCGGCTGATGACCCAATGCGGCCGATGAAGACCAATCTGCAGATCGACAGGATCACCAAACCTATCCGATCCGATTCTTTGCGGAAGAAGACCCGGCCGGAGTCGACAAAGACTCATCTGCGATTCGAGAACCAAGCTGCAGATGACAAGGCGTAGCCGATCCGATTCTGCACCGAGAATTTAGCGAATGCGAGACAACCACGAGCAATCCAACAGGGAACAAACCCGAAGAGGACGAGATCCCCAAATGGCTCAAGGATCATCCAATTCAGCAAATTATCGGAAAGTTGGTGATGGAGTCAAGACAAGACGATCAACTCTACCGGCGGGAATGGCGATGTTCTCATGTTTCATGTCACAAATTGAACCCAAGGCAGCAGAACAAGCCTTGGAAGATTATTCATGGATTAATGCCATGCAAGAGGAATTGGAGCAGATAGAGAGAAACAAAGTTTGGGAACTAACAGACAGACCTAATCACAAGAAAGTTATTGGCACCAAATGGGTGTATAAAAACAAGAGTGATGAAGACGGAGTTGTTGTTAGGAATAAAGCCAGACTCGTAGCAAAAGGATATGCACAATGTGAGGGAATAGATTTTGATGAAACTTATGCACTGTTGCAAGATTAGAAGCCATCGACTATTCCTCGCATATGCCGCATTCAAGGATTTTGAAGTCTACCGATGGATGTGAAAAGTGCGTTTCGAATGGAATCCTAGAAGAAGAAGTCTATGTAGAGCAACCCTGTGTTTTGTCAAAGGAGACAAAGTCTATAAGCTGTTGAAGGCTCTGTATAGACTCAAGCAGCACCGAGAGCATGGTATGAAACACTGTCTGTGTTTCTTGAGAAAAATGGATTTTGCAAAGGAAAAGTGGACAAGACCCTATTCAGAGTGGAGCACGAAGGCCACATTCTAATAGTTCAGATTTATGTGGATGACATCATATTCGGGTCAACCAATCCAGAACTATGTGAGAAATTCTCCAACCTCATGCAAGGAGAATTTGAGATGAGTATGATGGGAAAGCTTAACTTCTTTCTCGGATTACAAGTTAAGCAGATGGAAAAAGGAATTTTCATCAACCAGGCAAAGTATACCCGAGATCTCATCAAGAGATATGGAATGGAATCAGCCAAACCCGCAAGAATTCCAATGAGCACAAGCACTCACCTAGATGCAGACGAGGCAGGAATATCAGTGGACTCAACCCACTCTGAGAGGACTCATCGGATCTCTTCTGTACCTAACTGCAAGCAGGCCAGACATATCATATGCAGTTGGAGTTTGTGCAAGATTCCAGTCCAAGCCAAAGCAATCACACCTAGATGCAGCCAAGAGAATAATCAAGTACCTAAAGTCTACCATTAATGTTGGACTATGGTACCCCAAGGATGACAACTTCGAGCTATCAGGATACTCAGATGCGGATTTCGCCGGATGCAAAATCAATAGGAAGAGCACTAGTGGAACGTGTCAATTCCTAGGAACCAGACTGATATCCTGGTTTAGCAAGAAGCGTGTTTCTAACTCTATCTCCACTCTGAGTCGAGAATACCTAGTGCAGTAGGCAGTGTTGTGCCTGAGATCCATGGATCGGAGACAACAATTAAGGGACTACAATATTATTGCCAACGAAGTTCCTATATGGTGTGACAACAATAGTGCTATTGCAATAACCAACAATCCGGTTTTGCACTCAAGGACGAAGCACATTGACGTTAAGCACCATTTCATTCGAGACCATGTGCTTAACAAAAGGGTTAGAGTTGAAAGAGTCGGCATAGACTACCAAATAGCCGACATCTTCACCAAACCCCTGCCGAAGAAAGATTCCTAGAGCCGAGCAGAGACCTTGGATTACTAGATTGGGAATCTAGTTCTTAAGCAAGTTGAAGGAAGGACGAACCCCCGAGAATCGGCTAAGCCGATGCGGTAGAAGACGAAGGCGGTCGAAGCAACTTAGTCATGTCAGAATACCAAAGTAGAGGTCAAACTCACTGTGAGCGGTCAGATCAACGAATCAGACCAGCTAAGTTCTCTAAACTAATCTCTAAATTTTTAATTATTATCTGTCATATTTAAAATATTATTTTGGCTATCGGAACAGGCATTTAAAATATACATTTTATGAGCCAAGTGGCAATTTTAAATACACGCGTCATACGCCCATTTAATTAACCTCTACGGTGGCCAATCAGAATCAACCGTCAAATTTTAAATGGGGCCACCGATTCAAATTTGAAATTTAAAAGAATATGAAAAGGCGTACCACCGTTTAAATTTATAATAAACTAATCCAAACGTCCTTTCATCTTCTTTATAAGGAAGAAAACCCTTTCACTTTCCTCTTTACGCTTTCAGAAACCCTAAAATTTACAGAGCAAAATACACACTAAATCCTAAAATCTTTTTGCAGAAATGGCATCTTTTGACGGAGCAAACTTGAAGGCGATGAAGGACCAGGTCATCTTCTCCATGGTCGTCGATTTCTAAGGATTATTAGAAGCAAATCTAGAGGACTTTGATATGCTCGACTTAATCCGGGCGATGAAACTGAACGGAATCTACCCGTTTCTCGAAATCAACCCTCAACACTTGTTCAAGGAAGATGTGGTTGAATTTTATCGCAACGCTTACCTGATTCAAAGACGGGATTCAGAGCAAGGTCGGTGGAGTACCAGTCACCATAGATACAGAGAAGATTCGCTCTGTATTCGGGATGAAACATCGCGGTTTGGCGGTCGAAGCGCTCAAACAATCACCCGCCGAAACGTGGAAGACGATTAAGCTCGAAAATGTCCCTGAGAAATTGAAGTTTACAGCGAAGAGAAATGAGTTGAAAAGGGTCTATCGAGTTGCTTTGGACATCACAAACAAAATAGTCATGGGAATGGCAGGAAGCTATGACCAACTATCATCTTCAAAATTCATGGTGTTGGGTGCGTTAATTCAACGAGAGGAAGTTGATTGGGCCGATTACATTTACAGGCAACTTGTTCGCGAGGTGAACAAGGTCGAATGGCTCGAGGGAGAGAAGAAGTTCAAGACTAAGTTGGCGTTCGGAACGCATCTTAGTTGGTTCTAGGAAGCGGCCAGGTGGCAGGAAACATTGACCCTTTCCACCCAAACAAGAGGCTTGGTCACATGGACCATGATAAGAAGAAGGTTGGAGTCACTGGGAGGGCAGCCCAGTTGTTGAAGAATTTGCCAGACTCAAGCTTTTGCCCAAGATACGATCTATCAGACTCGGACCAACCTGCGGTGAGATCGGAGCTGCAATGAGTCCGAGAATGAGTCGGCGATACACCTATCGCCATCCGATTCAAGAGAAGGGGACCAGCCCCAGAAGGACCTTCCAACTGCGGTCATCACCCGAACCCTCTCCAAAGAGGCCAAGGAAGCTGCAGTTCAGTGAAGGAGAGCACTGAGCACTATGCCGCCCATCAGTTCGATCACCGGTTCATCGGACCACCTGCACGAGATACCGAAACTAGAATTGTACATCATTACTCCTCCAGTGTACATGACCGAAGAAGAGGAAGCGAGTCTTGTTATATCTATCCACAAGCGATTACACATTCAATCTTTTAGAAAATAATACTTTTAATCTCTCCATAGAACAACTTCAGCTTGTCAAGCCACAAGCAGAAAAACACTCTTTCGTAAATATTTTTAAAGAGTGGAAAACTCTTAAAACCATGTCCTTTACAAATTTTCAAATTTTGTTGAATCTAGTGGTTGGGAATACCCCCAAGCCACGGAGGATGTTCTGACTGATTTTTGCAAAGAGTCAGATTTAGCCTTACTCCCCCAGGATAACTGGTTCATGTCACATTTTGAGACAAACATGGACCATTTTATCCACTCTATAATGCTCAGTATTTTTGATGGTAGTTTTGGAGAGGAGGAGGAAGAGGAGAAAGTAGAAAAGGAGATTAGGATAGAAGAAGTTGATGAAGAAAATGAAATTATCAATTTGGTTGAAGAGGATGAAAAAGAAAAAGAATCTGAAGAAAACATACCAGTTGAAAAGGAGACAGAGGAGATTGAGAAAACAGAAGAAGTGGATGATGAAGAAGATGAAGAAGGAGAAGAAGTGGAGCAGGAAAAAGAAGAAGAAGATAAGGAGAAGGATGAAGATGATGAAAGAGAAAAGGAGAAGGATGATGATGAGAAAAATGATGATGATGATGATGATAATAATGATGATGGAGGTGAAGGAGGAGCTGGTGTGGCGGCTGGAGAAGAAAAAGAAGAAGATGAGGAGGAAGAAAAAGAGAAATCTGAAGAAGAAGAAGGGAAAGAGAAAGAAAGAGAAAAGGAGCCAGAGCAGAAGCCAGAGCCTACCAACGAAGCTGCAGATAGGATTGTTGTACCTCCCCGGTACACCAGCCTAGACGTAGAGCTGGCAGAGGACTCCAGGTCAGGGACCCCGGAGAAGACTCAATCTGACCTACCGGCTGCAGCTAGGAGCCTGCAGTCTAGTGGCTCCATTGCTGAAGGATCAGGAGAACACTCCCCATCAGCTCAGTTATCCCCTACCATGACTGAGCTGATCAAGCAAATTGTCAGAGACACCATTGGGGAGCTGCTATCAACTCAGGTCACCCCTGATCTTGAGACCATTAATGCCAAGATTGACACCTGCTTGAGAGAGATCCTCGGCCTCCTCCTCCTACAAACAACGAGAATGCCTTTTGGCATGTCCGATCGATGAGCCGCATGGAGAAACAATTGACAACACTCATTGATCTGGCAAAAGGGAAGAGAGGATTCGGGGAAGAGAGAGAAATCAGAAGTAAGAAAAAGCAGGATGTCCCCCAGATTGAAGGACCCTCTAGCCTAAAAAGGAAGGAAGCTGTAGATCAAGAAGACAAGGCTGACCAGCCTGGAGGGAAGCGCAGAAGGACCAGAGGCGGCTTTGAACCTACTCTTGAATGGGAAGGTCTGGAGCTATGGTATGTTGAAGATTTCTGCCCACTTGAAGCTCTTGAAATATGGGGAGCTGCTAGGAAGAAGTTCGAGAGACTTTTATGTCCTGGAACTACTTCAAGATGACAAACTCTCCCCAGGAGATTTTCATAAACCGGATGGAAGAGGTTCATCCTAAGCTTTGGGTCATCTAAAGAAGTACGCAAAAGAGCAAAATGCATTTCCCATGATCCCTAAATTCGTAGCTGAAGAAGCACCAATCCGCATGGATGGTGAACTTGATGAGCTACAACTTCAGGAGGAAATCAAGCTAGTACGCCTTGAGAACAAATTCAGATCTCGGCAGGAGCAGGACTTCGCAAAGACTGGTTGTGAAGATAAAGTATGTCATTGCACCAGTCAAGGTAACAACTATCGGAGCCAAACCATACAGAACTGCAAAGCAGCCTATTAGAAGAGTCAGATGAAGAGGCAGATGACCTTAAATTATTTTCTTACTTGTAATTTTATTTTTCGTACTTAAAACAATCTTGTATAATTTCAATGATAAGTCGAAAATGTTATGAAACGATCTGTTGAATGACAATTTTCGCTTGTCTCAATATTAGATCGATTTCGCTTTGTCTTTCACTTAAGTGCAGACTTGGCCATTTGATTTCTTACTTAGTTTTGCCATCATCAAAATAGGGGGAATTTGTTAGGAATACTTGTTAGATTTTGATGATGTCATTAATTTAAAATCAAATGTTTATTAATTGGCAAAATGTAAGGAAGAACCAAATGAGTATCTTCCATAGGCCAAAATGTGTTAAGTATAAAATTGGCAATATGTAAAGAAGAACCAAATGAGTGTCTTCTATAGGCCAAAGTTAGTTAGGCTGAAAATCGGCTAAGTACTAAAGTACAGTCTAGTCCATCAGAGAAGTACAGCCGACTCCAATCAGAGTAGCCCTGGTCAACTAAAAATTTGTCAGAGAAGTTTGACCAGACTGCAGCCGAGGAACCTCAGGGAAGTCACCTGATCAGACAAGTCTCAAACAGTATACAGCCAAGAGGACCTACCTGCAAAGATGTAAGCTGCACTTCAGTCTACTCAACTACAGCCTAGTACTCCAAGTCCACGTCAGCATGCTTTGAAAAGTCAAATATTACGGAAAGCTCACATGCAACGTGAAGAGACAAATTGGAGTGATTCCCGCAAGAGATATGATTTATTTAAATCATCCTGACCCACCGTGAAGACTTTAATCCTTTTATATTCAAAAGATTCGGCGCTCACATGCAGAAGTCCTCACAACGGTCGGAAGATAAAATTAAATAATGGGAATCCAGCCTTGCAACGTTCAGAAAAGTTTAAACAATGAAGTCTCTCTCCAACGGACGGATTTGTTCAAAGATTTGCAACGGCTACAAGGAAGAAGCTCAGAGATCGTGATCTATATATATCCGAAGATTTGAAACTGAGCAAACACCGGTGCGAACATATACTCTAGCGATCAAAGCAAACAAAGCAATCTCAAGCAATCAAATAGCATCGTGAAAAAGAGCAGATCCAAAAAGTTCATATTCAAGGAAGCTCTTTAGTTGGAGAAGACAAACACTCTTGTCTTTAAATCTTGAGTACGGGGTACTTCACTGGTTGAAGTAGCAGACTGTAAAGGCATCCGAGGATCGAGGATCAAGAGGTGCAAGGCGATCAAGTGTGTATACAACGGCACGGAATTCCACTGGTTGGAAGCTGTTGTAGTGTGTTGTGAATCACTGTAATCTTTATCACTGGTTGAAAATTATAGTGAATTCATCTCCAACTGGTTTGGAGAAAAGTGGATTAGTAGAGGATTACCCCACCTCTGAGACCACTATAACTGCCTGTGTTATTTACTGTTTTACTGCATCATACTCTAACTGCTGCATCCATTGTTAAGTGTTTCATTAAGTTAATTTATATTCGTCATCAGCTGACTTCCGCACATATCCAAGAACAAACGACTTCTAGTCATTTGTTTGATCATCAGCTGAAGAAACTCACTCTTCGAGAAAAAGAGTTCAAGAGTTTCTACAAGTCTATTCACCCCCCCTCTAGACTTGTTTCTGGACGACTTGTGACCTACATGTCTTGGTTTTAAATTGTAAAATTGTGGTTTTATGTCGGTCTAAGCCTGGTAGGTTCTCCAAAAAGAATCTACGGAGCTGTAATATCTCTATATATCACGGGGGTGTTACACTAATAATATATATTATCGGGACATTGGGCTGAGTCGAGCAGCCTCTACTTGTCACCAGACAGCCAGAGGTGGGGTCCGTCTTTCGGTCCAAGACAGAGTTGAGGAAGGGATGTATCGCTTGGAGAACATGTTATAGTGTACCACTGATCGTTCCATCGATCAATGTATAATGTTCCTTTGCAAGAGTGGGAGAAAGAACTGTAATACCCCAATCCACTCAGGGATATTACACGCCGTAGACCCTTTCCTCAAGGATCTACCAGGCTAGTAACTAAAATCAAACATAAAAATATCGCCTTTAAAGCTTAATGACGACCCAATAGACCGATGAGGTCTTTCCATTAATAGATACAACCCAATCTCAATACATACCCACGCAAGGGTCAAAATACAACACGCTCCCGTACAACGGGGCAAAATACTGCAGCAGAAGTAACTGCGACTAAACCAATACAACATCGTACGGGTCCTAATGTGATTAGTATCGATCATCTTTCATCATCCTTCGTGCCAATCCTGTGTTATGCTCCCCAAGACCCTGCACGTACCTGAATGCAATACATACATCAGCCCCTGATTTTTCGAGGGTTAGCAAAATTCTACTGTTTTTCTAGTTCAAGTACAAAGTGCAAAAATGAGTCATACAAATCATATCTCAAGAATAATAATAGTTGGGAATCCTCAAAGATTCAAACATAATGAAGAATACCTCCCGAGGCAAAGAGCTTGAGTAAAAATTTCCAAATTCGAGAGATCGCAAATTAAGAGAACAATTTATAAAATGATTCAAAATGTCCTCGGGAGTTTTAACAAAAACCGTTCAGGATTATTGAATCCTTTTGTTTTCAAAAACCAACAAGGGTCACAACCCAAAGATTTACTTTCTCAAATAAAACAAAAAACAATTCACAGGGTTCATAGCACATGTCACGTGTCCTAGACGGACATAAAGTCAACAGAATATAACCACCCAAGATACGAAATATTGGCAACACGTCCAAGGTACTCGACCTGACAAAATACATCCAAAATTATATCCATAACACCGAGATCACATGCCACGTCATCTCACGGTTGGATCAATCACCTGTTGCATCTTGATCACATGATCACAAGCCATGTGTCACCGTAGGTTTTCTTAGGCTCTCACGATTGGATCAATCACTTGTTGCATCTCGACCACATGATCACAGGCCATGTGTCACCGTAGTTTTCTTAGGCTCTCACGGTTGGATCAATCACTTGTTGCATCCCGACCACATGATCACAAGCCATGTGTCACTGTAGACATCGCCTATGTCCATACATTCACACACATAACACAGTACACCAAGGATATCCCAACAATCCACCCAGAGACAACAAACACTTAGCACGACACAAACGCCAAATCACAACGTACCGAAATGAGGTAACATACTATATGCATTAACTAATCACAACATCAACACCAAACATATCCATAGAATTCACTTAATCATTCACAAAATACACCATTCACAAAACACACGCGCGTTTTAAAAGAAGGCCTTTACTGAGGTTAAATCAAATCTTTTGAAAGTTCATTTCAAATAACCAAACGAACATACCTAGACGATCACCGATCATCATATCCGCAAAACAAGAAATGTATGAACAAGGTACTTACCTCGAATAATCGATACCAAACACTCCGACGAACACGGCTCAATTGGGAAACCTCCGAACACCTATAATCCTCCGGCGAAAACAACGAAAACACTACCACAATGAGGATCCAGACCAATAATAATGGAAATCACCTCAAAACATCAAAGGAAACTCATCGAAACATTTTATCGAACAATAAATGTTCAATAATTCCCAAGAACACTCAAATCGTCAATCGAGTTAAACAAACTTAAAGTATGGATATACAATCCATAGAACACGATTAATAACATCATATAGCACCAACCGATTCATCAAAATTGGACTGGAATCGAGATCGAGAACAAAACTCTAAAAATTCAACTCTAGGAAAAATTGGAAAAAATACCTCGATCCGATGAAGAACAAAGGATTAGATGATGTTACAATCACCTAGAACTCCCAAAACACCTTGTATGGGACAAAAATCGACCAGAAGTTCAAACCATAGTTGCCCTCGTCTCAAACCCGCGGAGAGGAGAAGAAATGAAGTGGAAATGACAATTCACGACTGCTATCGAGTTTATATACTGGACAGCTTAGCGTGCGCTAATCATTAAAATTAGCGTGCGCTATCAAGGCACCGAAACAAAACTTCCTGTCCAAAACACACTGTTAGTGTGCACTAACCACAAGTGTTAGCGTGCGCTAACGAGACCTCCAGACCTAATCCAGTAGCTCCTGGACTGCCCCCGAACTACCAGTTAGCGTGCGCTATCCTCACCATAGCGTGCGCTACTGCTGCACCTTAGCGCACGCTATACCAGTACATAACGTGCGCCAATCAACGTTCTAACCCAGTCCAGTAGCCTCTGTACTGTTTCTGCAACCTCCAGTTAGCGCTAACTGGTCTTAGCGTGCGCTAGCAATCTCAAGTAGCGCGCGCTATATCTAGCCCATAACATGCACTATTCCTACTGCACAGGCAGTAGGATCGCACCAAAACTCATAACGACACTCCAAAAAGGTCGGAGTGAGGAATACGAAAGAAGTTCCCCCAGACCTTGGGAAATTACAAAATGGCCCGAAAGACCGAAATATCACGATACGACAATAGATAAACAAACCGAAGCTCCCAACACGTCTAACAAAGTTAAACAAACTTTGAAGGAACACGAAATAGCATTTTCGAACAAGATTCACAAGAATCGATCTCAAGCATGGAAAAGTCGCTTAAGAACATGAAACTCAACAAAACGACAACAAAGCGAACTCGGATGACAAAAAGTGTAGAATTAATCATTCTCAGAATGACAAAACGGTCACGGGAGAGCCGTTAAAATGGAGTCCTGCCAAATTTTTTTTTACCAAAAATCGAAATTGCGGATATTACATACTACCCTCCTTAAAAGAAGTTTCGTCCCGAAACTTAAAATAAGTAGGGATGAGCAAAATCCCACCAGGAACATCTCAATGAGATACACAAGAACCGAATAACTCACGCCCATCAGCGAAACGCTACAAGCAACGCAAAGGACCATACGGCGTGAAATCACGCTCGACGACAACCATCACAATATCACAAGCAGAGACATAATAAAACCAACAAGTGTCAAGTATCACTAAACAGATAGCACAATTAAGTCAATTATCCGAACAATCACAAAACAAAATGTACCTATCCCCAGAAAACATGCACAGTCGAAAAATAGAATTAAACACACAACGATCCGCGAGGGTAACCCCGAAGAACTCCGACTACACTAGGCATATCCGTGTCCTTTCGGAGTAGAGATGCAAACTGGATCCCCAATCCTCTCAGCTACTGTATCGCAATGCACGGCTCAGTGACATACTTGACCACACTGGAAACAGCTGACTAACGGTGAACGATAATTCTTCGCGGTATGGCCCACTCGATTACAGTTATAATATGTTTTCATGCTGCTCACATTACTCGATGCAGGGGTAATACTTCTCCTTTGTTCACGTGATCGAGGAATCTTCTTAGGATGACAACACAAAGTCCCAGCCCCAGGGGGCTCATTCCCCTGATTTCCTGAAAAGTTCCCAATAGTTTTCTGTTTCTTCGAATCAGAGATATACTCAGTCGATGATATAGATAGTTCGTAGGCTAACGCCCTATTCTGATATTCTCTCAATGAAGTACAAGTGAGACCCGCCATGTACTGACGAATCGCCGGCTTCATTCGCATACTAAAATGACAGATCTTATCTTCCTCTGTCCTTACCTGATCCTGCACGTAGCTGAGCTGTTTGCTATAGTCAATAATAGCTTGAGACAGCGGTACATCTTGCGGCCTCGCCGAAAAGAATTTATTAATCCTCTGTTTTCTGATCGATTCAGGACAAAACTCATCTCTCATGAATCCCTGGAACTCTGCCCACGTGACAACACGATCCCGAGGTTTAACAGCCTCCCACAAGTTAACGACATCCTTGTTGAGAAGACACTGAGCGACCATCACCTTACGTTCTTCTGGACAATAAACCACCTCGAATATCTTTCCCAACTGGAAAAGCCAACCTTCCCAGCCCAATGCATCTGCAGCACCAGTGAAACGAGGGGGATTCATCCGAACCACTTCTCGAAGCCACTGATTTTCACTAATGTACTGGGTCACATCTGTATTACGTTGAACTGCTTGAGTCAACTGAGTCATCTGTGCAGCTACCTGCTGCAAAATAGTAGCAACACAGATATCGACACCATCACCGGCATCATGATCCTTATCACGCGCCCGGTCACCACGACCACGACCTCCGCCCCTCGGCATACTGAATAAGTAACCACTCGGCACAATAGAAAATCATAACATATAACACACACAACGATTACCATCGTAAAGCAACACACGTACGAAAATCACAGCAACGACGGCATCATTCGGCGATTTCAGCGGCCCGAACGATAATCAGCACACAATTACAACACATCATGAAACAATCATATATGTACACAATCATACAAACCTAAACTTTAACAGCTCGCACAGGTGCGATAACACGCAAATCACCATGAAGCGACAAACATTTAATACCAACATCACACCTCTCACATTTAATACCATCATCACATTTAAACGACTCAACGCTCACACCACCAATTCAATCACAACTCGAAGGGCTAACACCCTAACGACAATGCTAACATCATACACACATTCCCAGACCGCAAACAGGAAATGATAGGTTTTAAAAACAAAAACCACTTTTTTGGAAAAAAAATTTGGAGACACGAGTTGATCTTAAGCATCACATTTCGACAAGGTAGTACAAACATCGTTATCGAGACTTTGAAAAAACCGTCTTGTGTTTTTGATAAAAATGAGGACATATTTCTTTTAGCTAAAAACTTTAAATATTTTGGTCCTCAAAATGGAATAATTTTGAAACATACAGTTGTACTAGTAGGCATCTTGAAAATACCGCGAGAAAATAATCTATTTTAAAAGTACGTCTTGAAATTTATTCTCTAAGTTACTCGAGACTTTCAAAAATCAATTAGGCCAGAATGCCCAAAACTCACACGTTACAAAGTATACGTTAAGTCTCTGCTCACACGTATCGACTTTTGCTTACACATCTCACAGCACATGCATCAAATTGTTTCAAAATCAAGATATGTCTTTCTGGAAAACAAGCAGTCAATAATCACAGTTGAAAATCTGCCTAGGACCGGGGCTAAACCACTGGTCCCATACGAGGCCTCTAAGGACCCTCACAAACTAGCCATATTTAAAAATCATGCACACAACTCGCCTAGGACTGGGGCGAAACCACTGGTCCCATTCGAGGCCTCTACGGACCCCTCGGAGTGGCTATCCAAACAAACTCGTGAATCAGGAGTGAAATCACAGATTCCTCCGAGGCCTCATCGGACCCTCCTGGAGTGAGTAAATCACACACATATACATTACTATCCATGTTAAGCATAAGGGTTTCACCAGAATACATGCAAAACGAGCAATTCATTTTGGAAATTATTGGCAGCGGACAAAATCAATAGTTAAAAATACATTAGCAGCGACATCACTCCTCATATAAACAAAATATGAGAGTCGAATAAACACATATCATGAAATTAAAATCCACATAAAAACTCAATCACTTAACAAATAATCATACAAGTAGATCATGTCACACGAGGCACAACATAAAGAAGGGAGACCTACATTCACAGGTCGCACGAAGATGATGATCGTCCCACGATACTAATCACGACCAATGAACTCAGACAACACATCGCTACACGACTCAGTCAGAAAAAATCCGACGAGACAAGACTCAACAGACACAACTTGACCCGACAGCCTAGGTTTCCACAACCTGGCTCCGATACCATTTATGTAACACCCTCAATCCACTCAGGGATATTATACGCCATAGATCCTTTCCTCAAGGATCTACTAGGCTAGTACTAAAATCAAACATCAAAATATCGCCTTTAAGGCTAAATGACGACCCAGTAGAGCAATTAGGTCTTTCCATTAATACATACAACTCAATCTCAATATATACCCATGCAGGGGTCAAAATACAATACGCTCCCGTACAACGGGGCAAAATACTGCAGCGGAAATAACTACGACTAAACCAATACAACATCGTACGGGTCCTCATGTGATTAGTATCGATCATCTTTCATCATCCTTCGTGACAACCCAGTGTTATGCTCCCCAAGACCCTGCACGAACCTGAATGCAATGCATACATCCACACCCGAATTTCTAAGGGGTTAGCGAAATTCCACTATTTTGCTAGTGCAAGCACAAAGTGCAAAAACGAGTCATACAAATCATATCTCAAGAAGAATAATAGTTGGGAATCCTCAAAGATTCAAACATAACGAAGAATACCTCCCGATGCAAAGAGCTTGAGTAAAACTTTCCAAATTCGAAAGATCGCAAATTAAGAGAACAATTTATAAAATGTTTCAAAATGTCCTCGGGAGTTTAACATAAACCGTTCAGGATTATCGAATCCTTCTCTTTTCAAAAACCAACAGGGGTCACTTCTTCATCTTGAATTTGTCAAACTTCTGGGTAGCTATTGACAACTTATTTTCTTTGATCAGCTCGGTTCCCTCACACATTACAACTAATGTGTCCCATATCTCTTTGGCATTTTTGCAATTCCTGATCCTTACCATGGTGGCTTTATCAAGAGTCTGATATAAGATATCTCTGGCCCGGTTGTCAAGGTTTGCCAGCTTCCGTTCTTCTGTGGTCATCTCTGCTCTCCTCTTGGGAATCTTATTTGGCCTTCCGGCTGCAATCTCCTCATCTGTATTGTTCTTCAGGAAGGTGAAGGGTCCATCCTCGATTATACACCACATATCTGTAATACCCGATTGTAAATTCATTTATTATCATTCAGTAATTTTCACTCATTAATAATCATTCATCAATCATATTCATTTCATTGTGTTTCACCGTTCGGCGTACTTTTGAATCGTATATCAGTTATCATTCGTCATCCAACCCTGTTGAGACTCGAGTCGAGAACACTATCATTATCATCGTTGTTGGCAGCCTGTGTGTGATGATTAGCACACGCTACATACTCTTTTTAGCGCACGCTAATTGAGTACTGGTAGCGCACGTTATCGTTCAGCATTAGCGCACGCTAGTGCAATTGAGGCAAACAGTCCAAAAGGCACTGGACTGAATCGGAGTATTCGTAACGCACGCTATGAGTGGAAAATAGCGCACGCTAGTTATATCAGCATCACACGCTATCGGCCTCCACTAGCGAATGCTACTCGTGTAATTGTGGCAGGCAGTCCAGTAGGCAATGGACTGAATTGGAAATTCGTAGCGCACGCTATGTGTGAGGGTAGCACACGCTAACTATTTTAGTAGCGCACTCTAAGTTATCGGTGTAATGCGCGCTAAGGCGAGCAGGACAGAGGACAGTAGGTTTTGGACTCCAATTACTGGGCACCAAATATCAGGTAGTGCACGCTAACATCCAATTAACGCATGCTAAGAGGAAGGCGGTAGCGCACGCTACCAAGTAGATAGCCCACGCTAATCACAGGAGATAGTGCATGCTAAGCTGCGTTTGGTATAAATAGGACACTTCACTCTTCATTTCGTCATTTCTTCATTCCTCAACCGTTCCGGGCGATTTTGGGCGATTCGCAAAGAGTTCTTCGAGCTTCAATCATCTAGCATCATCTTCAAGCTCCTAGTTCAGATTAATCAACATTTAACCCACTCCACCACACAAAATCAAGGTAAACTTTTCTTGAATCTAAAATTTCGGGATTTGAGTGTTTTCCTTCCGATCTCTTCAAGTTAGCTTGCTATTATGTTGGAATATGCTGAATATAGATTATCTACCTTGGATATATGTGTTCCTACAAATTTATTGGTGTATTTTTTGGAGTTATTGAGTATTTGGGGAATTGTTCAAGAACACCTTGAGTGTTGACTTTGGAATTTGGGGTTTCGATTAGATGTTGTTGTAACCTCGAATGGAATATTCCTATTGGATTATTGATTGTATTAATGATGTTTTGTTAGATTGAATCACTCATTTGGAGGTTGGTTTCGATATAATTGGGGTTGGTTGTAAAAATGGAAGAATGTTTGCAACGTGTTTGTCAAATTGCCCCAATGAGTTTGGATTTGTTGTATCAACTTCTTGAATTGGTTATGATCGTAATTGATACGTATATTAAGCGAGTTATTCAAGGTTGTTCGAGCGACCGATAACTCCATTAAGGATGTTTGTTCGGGGAAGGACATTTCATCACTGGTATTGAGGCAAGTTAATTCTTGCTCGGTTAAAAGGATAATCATTCCTTTCGTTGTTATTCAGTCATACATATAATTCATTCATCATACATCAATCATGTTGAGACTTGTAATTATCAAACTAATCATTTAATTCACGAGGAACAATGGTTCCAATCATTTCATTTGAAGCTATCACTCATTGCATCATTATTTCACCTCGGTGAGTCATTCTTGACCCTTGTCGGCTTTCTATTCATTGTTCTTCATCATGGTTGCTTTTGTTCTTGTGACTTTCCGGGATTGTATTGCATTCCGGGTGGTATATGTGTGGAATTTTTAGTTGGGCACACTAAGGTCATTATGTATATGCAGGAATCCGGACACATTGGACTGTGCGTACGGTAACGTGCCTCCGTGAGACTAATTAGGCTAAGTTTTATAGGTGTTTATACGGGACGCTGGGCACTCGGCAGGCTTGTGCACTTGCACATCCCATTCGTGGCGTACTATGATGCCATCGTTCAACTTGATTTCATAACTAATTCATGTGGTTATAGTATCTGTTCAACTCTTGAGGATTGTTGTTTTGTGTAACTGACCCCGCTGGGATGTTGTTTTTAGGTCATGGCAAGGCAAAGGCATGGAAAGAGAACTTTGACGGCGAGGAGTCCCAGTGATACTAGTAGGGGGCCCCAGTCTGTCCACTTATTCATATTTCTTTGATGTGTATTTTCCGCTGCAGTTTCGTTTGGATTTTCATTTTATTAGTGTTGTATATTTTATCTTCATATGAAATATACATGTATCCAGTATTCCAGGGTGTGTTGTACTTGAAACTCCTCATCGGAGTAATTGGTAATATAATGTGGTTCGGTACTACAGTTATATTATTTAATTCATTAATTTTCATTTGCCTGGTGGGTCCCAGTTGGGGATCCACGACACTGTAATAGCTGCATAGTTTGGGGTGTTACAAAGTTGGTATCAGAGTGTGGTTTTAAATACTACCCTTCCGAGTCGTGTCTCATTGAAATCATCGTTCATCAGACTAGTATCATTAGACTTTCACGTCATGTGTGACCTGTGCAAGCGCCAAGCCCCTCAGACCAAAGAAACAGTAAGATTTCTGACGCCATGGTATAATTTATGGCAATAAGAATCACTCATTCATCATTCATCAGTCAACAATCCCCGATCATCATTTTCATTTTGATCATGTCGATCATGTTAACTCATTAATCACTCAGTCAATTTCATTGCTCAGTTGTTGATCTTGTGGATCGTATCATCAATCTTGTTAACTTGTTCAAGATGATCATTTCAATAATTTCATCAGATAATCATGTCACTTCAGTTGATCTTTCATGCGAAATCTATAATTATCTTGTGACTTTCCTACTTCAGTATGGATAGAGCTTTCAGGGGACGCAGGGGAAGAGACCGCGGTGCGGGCCGAAACCGGGAGCTCATGTGAATACCCATGCGAACGCGAGGAATAATGTTAATTCAACAAGTAGCGATGCTGCCACTGATTCACCGGGAGATAATTATTCACTATCGGAAGTCTTACCCGAGATACAGCTTAATCGGAAGGTGTTCGGGTTGATCCACTCACTTTTATGCAGGGCATGATGGCCTAGATGACTCAGATGGCACGTCTGATGGAAACGATGCAGAATTCAACCGCTCAGAAACAACATGCTCCTCAGCCGACACCTCAGAGGCAAGAGAGGAGTGTGAGCAGTATAACTGGCGACATCTCTCGCCAGAGACCACCTACTTTTGAGGGCTCATCTAAGCCGGCAGATATTATTCACTGGCTTAAGCATTTCGAGAAGTTATTTGCTATGGTGGAGTGTCCTAAGGGACACAAAGTTTCAGTTGCGGCTTACTATCTAGGTAAGAGAGCCCACCCTTGGTGGATATATTTGAAGCCCACTGACGGATCTTGCACTTGGGACCAGTTCAAGACCCTCATGATGGAAATGTATTATCCGGACCCACTCAGGAGGCCAAGTTATCGGAGTTACTCAGTCCCGACCCCTCAGCAGAAGATGATGTTCTTGCCATCGCCGAGAAGTTTCAGGAGTTACTTCCCTTTGCCACATCCATTATCCACTCCGAGGCGGATAAAATCAAGTATTTCAGTAAGAGGTTAAAACCTCGTATGCAGATGCAACTGCTTAATCATCATTGCGCCACCCTGGCCGAATTCATCGAGAAAGCTCTTACTTATGAGCTTACTGCGAAGGAAATTCCTAAGCATCAAACTTCATCTTCTAGAAAGAAATCGAAGAATCGTAATCAGTCCGAAGGCAGTCAGGCAACCTTTAAAAAGCCTCGTGCGGGCCCTACTTTTTCTGAGCGACCTCCTATGGTGCCTAAACCTGTGGAATCTCAATCCCGAGCGGCCAGTTCGGCCATCACATGTTTCAACTGTGGAGAGCAGGGTCATTTCAGCACTAAGTGTCTGAGGCAGACTATCACGTGTAATAACTGTGGGATTGCCAGGCATAAGGCCCATTTCTGCCGAAGAGACCCCAAACCTAGTCCAACGGTATCTCAGACCTCGAAGCAGTCGGCTGTTCAGAATCAGGTCACTCCGTCCACATCGTTTAAGATGACGGGAGCATCCAAAGGTGGAGCCCACAGTTATCAGACAGGAGCATCCGGTTCTGGGGCTGGCAAGCCCCGGATTTATGAGATGAAGAGGACCGACGATCCGGAGGCCCGAATGATCTCAGGTAAACTCGAAATTTTATCTCAACCTATATGTACCCTTTTTGATACTGGCACATCTCAATCATTCATTTCTGAGTCATGTTTGAGTAGACTACACCTGGGTAGTGCTACTAGTTGTGAACCTTATGTCATTGGTCTACCAGACGGTAGAAGAATTATCGGAGATCGTGAAGTTAAGAATTGTCCGATTCAGCTTAATGGCCGTGATTGGTTGGCGGACCTGATCGTGGTAGATTTACCTAAAGATGACGTTATTTTGGGTATTGATTGGATGGATCGTCACGATGCCATACTTAGTGTTCGTAAGCGTATGGTCACTATTGTTTCAGACGATGGAGTCGAGTGTGTATTTCAGGGGGGTAATCCCAGCTGTTCCAGAAGAGTTATTAATATGATGAAAGCAGTGAAGTTACTCAATCAGGAGTGTGTTGGTTATTGGTGCTATATGACCAAGACCGAGAAATCATCAGTGACGTTGGTAGATATCTCGGTAGTGAGAGAATACGCCGATGTATTCCCACAAGAGTTACCTGGTTTGCCTCCACAAAGAGATGTGGAATTCACGATAGAGTTGGAGCCTGGTACATCCCCAATATCGAAGGCACCATATCGTATGGCTCCGACCAAAATGTAGGAACTGAAGAATCAACTGGAGGAATTGACCGAGAAAGGTTATACCCGACCGAGTGCGTCCCCGTGGGGAGCACCAGTGTTATTTGTCAAGAAGAAGGATGGTTCATTTCGCTTATGCATTGATTATCAAGAGCTGAACAGGGTGACGATCAAAAATAAATATCCCCTACCCCGTATTGATGATCTCTTAGATCAACTTCAGGGAGCTTCAGTATTTTCCAAGATCGATTTAAGATCTGGGTATCATCAGTTGCGAATTCGAGAGTTGGATATCGCAAGGACGGCATTTCGAACACGCTATGGGCACTACGAGTTTGTAGTGATGCCGTTTGGGTTAACTAATGCACCTGTGGTATTCATGGAGTTAATGAATCGAGTTTTCATCGACTATTTGGATCAGTTCGTGATTGTTTTCATAGATGACATTTTGATTTATTCCCATAATCGAGAGGTGCATGAACTTCACCTTCGTCAGGTCCTCGACGTGTTGAGACGGGAGCAACTCTATGGAAAATTTTCCAAATGTGAGTTCTGGATATCCGAGGTGACGTTTCTCGGACATGTGATTTCATCAGACGAAGTACATGTCGAACCTCAGAAGGCAGAGGCTATCCGAGATTGGCAACCTCTGAAGAATGTTAAGGAAATCCGAAGCTTCCCCGGATTAGCAGGCTATTATCGGCGATTTGTGGAAGGATTTTCTAAAATCGCCCAACCTTTGATGAACCTTTTGCGGAAGGATACGAAATACACGTGTTCTGACGCATGTCAGCAAAGTTTTGAGGAGCTCAAGAGTCATCTAATTTCAGCGCCTGTCCTTTCTTTACCACAAGGGACGAAAGGATTCGTGGTTTATAGTGACGCGTCCGGACAAGGTCTCGGATGTGTATTAATGCAGAACGGGAAAGTGATTGCCTATGCTTCGCGGCAACTGAGGCCTTACGAGGTCAATTATCCGACCCACGACCTGGAGCTGGCAGCCATGGTACTCACGTTGAAGATTTGGCGTCATTATCTTTATGGCGTCACCTGTCAGATTTTCACCGATCATAAGAGTTTGAAGTATATATTTACACAGAAGGAGTTAAACATGCGACAAAGACGGTAGTTGGAACTGATTAAATATTATGATATTGAGATTCAATACCACCCGGGTAAGGCAAACGTTGTCGCTGACGCCTTGAGCCATAAGTCCGTTTAGGAGCAAATGCTTGCTCGTTTAACTGTTCAGAAGGAACTTCTACAGGATTTCCTAAGGAATGAGATCGAGGTCTGGTTACAGCGAGTGCAAGGGCAGCTTTGTATGTTAGAGATTTCATCGCCACTTGCGGAGGTGATCAGAGTGAATCAGGGTTCAGACCCATTTTTGTTGCGCATTCAGGATGATGTGTCTCAGGGGAAAGCCCCTGGATTTGTGGTCCACGAGGATGGACTTTTGCGATTTAAGAACCCGTTATGTGTTCTGGCGGATGATGAGTTGAAAAACTCAATTTTGAGATAGGCCCATGCTACCCCTTATTCTATCCATCCGGGGTCTAGCAAGATGTACAAAGATTTGAAACAAAATTACTGGTGGAGTAATATGAAGCGAGAAGTCGTAGAATTTGTTTCGAGATGTCTCACCTGTCAGCAAGTCAAGATAGAACATCAGCGACCGACGGGTATGCTGAAACCGCTTCCTATTCCAGAATGGAAGTAGGGGGATATTTCAATGGACTTCATCACAAGTTTGCCAATTAGTCATCGTGGCATGAACATAATTTGAGTAATTGTGGACCGTTTAACTAAGTCAGCTCATTTCCTTGAGATTAAGGATACGTGGGGTCCTGAGAGACTTGCCCAGTTATTCAATAAAGAGATTGTGAGATTGCACGGTACCCATAAAAGTATCGTTTCTGATCATGACGGGCGATTTCTGTCACATTTTTGGAAATCCGTTCATCGTGCCATGGGAACTCAGCGAAACTTCAGCACAGATTTTCACCCTCAATCCGACGGACAACCAGAGAGAACTATTCAGACGTTAGAGGACATGTTGAGGGCATGTGTTCTCGATCGGAAAGAAGATTGGGAAGCCCAACTACCGTTGATCGAGTTCATGTATAACAACAGTTGGCATGCTTCGATTAAGATTGCACCTTACGAGGCCTTATATGGTCGTCATTGTCAATCCCCCTTATGTTGGGATGACTTATCAGAATCAATCGGCACTGAGCCCGATATGCTAATAGCCGCCCGCGAGAAGGTAGCGTTGATCCGGAGTCGTTTGTTGACCACTCAGAGTCGAAAAAAATCATATGCAGATAATCTTTGTCGACCATTAGAGTTCGAGGCAGGTGACCATGTTTTGGTCAAGGTATCCCCGAGTCGAGGTATCTTCCGTTTCGGGAAGCGGGGAAAGTTGAGTCCGAGATTCATAGGACCATTTGAAATTTTGGATCGAGTAGACAGTCTGGCTTATCGATTGGCTTTACCTCCGGCTTTGAGCCGAATTCATAATGTGTTTCACGTCTCTCAGTTGCGGAAGTATGCTGCCGACTCGAGTCACATACTTCAGTTTGATGAAATCGAGATCGCGGATGATCATACGTACAAGGAGCGTCTTGTACTAGTCCTAGAGCGACGAATCAAATAGTTGAGGAACAAGGAGATTCCTTTAGTGAAAATTCAGTGGTCTAGACATAGAGTCGAAGAGGCTACTTGGGAAACCGAGGATAGTATGCGGGAGAGTTATCCCGAATTGTTTAACCCTTAGTTTCGAGGCCGAAACTCTTTCTAAGGAGGCTGTATGTAATACCCGGTTGTAAATTCATTTATTATCATGCAGTAATTTTCACTCATTAATAATCATTCATCATTCATATTCATTCATTGTGTTTCACCGTTCGGCGTACTTTTGAATCGTATATCAGTTATCATTTTTCATCCAACCCTGTTGAGACTCGAGTCGAGAACACTATCATTATCATCGTTGTTGGAAGCCTGTGTGTGATGAGTAGCGCACACTACATATTCTTTTTAGCGCATGCTAATTGAGTACTGGTAGCGCACGCTATCGTTCAGCATTAGCGCACGCTAGTGTAATTGAGGCAGACAATCCATAAGGCACTTGACTGAATCGGAGTATTTGTAACGCACGCTATGAGTGAAAAATAGCGCACACTAGTTGTATCAGCAACGCACGCTATCGACCTTCACTAGCGCATGCTAGTCGTGTAATTGTGGCAGGCAGTCCAGTAGGCAATGGACTGAATTGGAAATTCATAGCGCATGCTATGTGTGAGGGTAGCGCACGCTAACTATTTTAGTAGCGCACGCTAAGTTATCGGTGTAACGCGCGCTAAGGCGAGCAGGGCAGAGGACACTAGATTCTGGACTCCAGTTACTAGGCACCAACTATCAGGTAGCGCACGCTAACATCCGGTTAACGCACGCTAAGAGGAAGGTGTTAGCGCATGCTACCAAGTATGTAGCGCATGCTAACGCGGCAGACAGAGTTCACTAGACTGCCCGGGAAACCCGCTAGCGCATGCTAATCGCAGGAGATAGCGCATGCTAAGCTGGGTTTGGTATAAATAGCACACTTCACTCTTCATTTCGTCATTTATTCATTCCTCAACCATTCCGGGTGATTTTGGGCGATTCGCGAAGAGTTCTTCGAGCTGCAATCATCTAGCTGTTGGGATTCCGAAAATAAAACGAAATACGCAGCGGAAATAAATACGAATCCCAAACAGGATCGATCAAGTAACGTATATACGAAAAAAAATACAAAGATAAAGATTCATACCCTTGAAGCCTTTGAAATAAATCTTCGTAAAGTGTAGACGATGATCACGAACCCCGTCACGAACACGAAATCCCTTCGTTCCAAGCACCGAAACTTCGAAGCCTCTACTTCACACGCGTCGGAAGTTGCCCGGAAAAAATTCAAAGAGACTCCGTTCTCCAAGAACACGGCTAGGGAACTCGTAGGAATTTTTTTTCTCTCAATTTATCTCTTATTTTTCCTCAACTCAAAGTGAAAGAAAATAAGATGAAAAAAATTCTCCCTCCTCTCAATATCACTCTCAGCCAGGAGCAGCAAGAAAGTATGTGTATCTGTGTTTCTTTAGTTGTTATCATGTGTGTTTAATATATATCTCTCAAACATATAATTAATATGTCTAATAATGAGATAAAATGTCAACACATAATAACAAAAATACAACTAACACATACACATGCATGGAAATGATTCCATGTGATGTGGGGAGAGGGAGGGTGGCCCATGGTGGAAGTTTCCTAGAAAACGAGCCGAGTCACTCGGCTCGTGTACCGGACGTTCGTCAAACGACTCCGTTAAATACACTCCGTTTAATCACCAATGTTTATATTAATTAATTAATCTAATTAATTAATAATATCAAATACAAATATATTTCTCTAAGAAATATAATTTATGAATTAAATTAATCACCCGGTAACTTAATTTTAATTCATAAGACCGCTATTTTGATTTATCTAATAAATCATAATTAGATATCCAATATCTAATATTTATAGAGAGATAATAAATTCACATTTATCCGTCAACGCTCCTGATGCGCGACTCCGTAGGTCCGTCTCGGCCGGCATTGGGAGGAACTAATGAGTGCGGGCAAAGACTTAGCCACTTAGCGGCCGCATCGTAAACCCCGACTGAGAACGAATGAAGGGATCATTCCAGAACCATTATGTCGTGAATACTATATACGTATAGACCCTTTATCAGATGTCCCGGTCAAGTCTTCGGGTCACGGTAAAGTCAAACCCTACTATTGACTAGACTCTATACATGTGTTAATGCAAATCAAGACGAAATGATTAATAGTGTATCTAATACGACTATATCAGAAATGCTTTGGCCAAAGACTCATGATCTTATTTGCCATTAACCATATAGGACATACGCCTGCTCACTAACAGGAGATAAAATCCTTTCTTGGCATACAGTAAAGACTGCTACCTGCCCGTATAGTCCGCACTTCGAGGTCGACTCAGCAATTAAGCAAATGAGTCTAACTACTCTAATGACAAACTAAACGTCACAGGCACATCTTCTACTGAATACTCAAGTCAAAGGTCCACATACACTATCACAACCTTTTGATTCGTCATCGACTCTTCGAGAGTGAACACCGTGTGACTGAATCGAGTATGAGTCGTGTTCGAGTATACTGGTCCCACCAATATACTTTATAACTATGCTATCAAGACGTGCACACGTGCTATACAAGTCTTATTAAAACTTAATGCCCATTTAAGTTTATTGACTTGTGAACGATTTTCGTAAATAAACTTTAAACACTTCCAGTGCATTTTCTCTTATCCCATAACAAGAATGGAATGTTCAGTTTATTTACATGGACTTCACTTCAATGTTTACCAAGTCAAGAATGCAATTGAAATACAATAAACAGTGAATGAATCGAATTGCCTTTTTATTATTTATTCCATAATTACAAGTACAATGCCCCTACTCTCTCATCCCCTGAGTGGCATTCGAGGGCATATTCCTAATAATCTCCCACTTGCACTCAATGCCACACATCATGATATCCAATACCCATGTTCTTCAGATGTCTTTCCAAGACGGCCTGAGATAATGGCTTAGTCAGCGGGTCAGAGACATTGTCTTCTGAGTCTACTCTTTCCAATGAAACATATCCTTTTTCCACCATCTCTCGAACGATGTGGTACTTTCTCTCTATATGCTTGGTGTTGTGGTGAGCCCTCGGCTCCTTGGCATGGGCGACAGCTCCATCATTATCACAGAATAGTGATATAGGCAACTCCGCGTTAGGCACCACTTGAAGTTCTTGTATAAACTTCTGCATCCAAAATGCTTCTTTGCTAGCCTCTGAGGCAGCTTGATACTCTTCTTGGCAGGTGGAATCTGCAGTAGCGGTTTGCTTGGAGCTTCTTCAAGATACTGCTCCTCCATTGAGAGTAAATAAATACCCAGATGTCGACTTAGAGTCGTCATTGTCTCCTTGAAAATCAGAATCGGTGAATCCAATCACCTTCAGTTCTCCACCACCATAGGTAAGAACTAAATCTCTAGTTCTTCTTAAGTACTTAAGAATGTTCTTTACGGCAGTCCAATGTTCCCTTCCCAGGTTTGCCTGAAATCGACTTACCATACTCACAGCGTAGGCTAAGTCTGGTCTCGTACACAACATAGCGTACATGAGGCTACCCACTGCCGAGGCATATGGTACCTTACTCATCTCTCTCTTGTCTTCCTCACTTTGAGGACACATTTTCGTGGTGAGATGAATTCCATGTCGCATGGGAAGGAACCCTCTTTTAGATTCATCCATCTTGAATCTTCTCAGGATTTTATCGATATAAAGGGCTTGGGAAAGTCCTATCATTCTTCGTGGTCTATCTCTGTAAAGACGGATCCCTAGAATATAAGAAGCTTCTCCCAAGTCTTTCATGGAGAACGTTTTAGAAAGCCAAGCTTTCACAGTGCTGAGCATTGCTATGTTATTTCCTATAAGTAGAATATCATCTACATATAGTACTAAGAACGCAATGTTGCTCCCACTGATCTTTTTGTAAACACACGGTTCCTCCTCAATTCGCTCAAGTCAAAGTCCTTAATCGCTTGGCCAAATCGAAGGTTCCAACTCCGAGAAGCTTGCTTGGACCATAAATGGCTCGTTGACTTACACACTTTATGAATATTAGCTTTGGACACAAAACCTTTAGTCGTTCCATATAGATTTCCTCCTCGAGGTATCCATTTAGAAAAGCCGTTTTGACATCCATTTGCCATATTTCATAATCATAATAGGCAGAAATGGCAAGCATCATGCGAATCGACTTTATCATAGCTACGGGCGAGAAGGTATCATGATAATCGATTCCTTCCTGGGTATAACCCTTTGCCACAAGCCCGGCCTTATAGGCATCAACCTTGCCATCCCCATCGCCTTTATCTTATAGATCCATTTATTTCCAATAGTCCTCATGCCGGTTGGAAGATCTACTAGAGTCCAGGACACGATTGGTATGCATCGAGTCTATCTCAGCTTCCATTGCTTCTTGCCATTTATCAGAGTCTACATCCACTATCGCTTGGTCATAGGTGACAGGGTCGTTTTCACTGCTATCAGGTGTGTCGTGGAGACCCAGTTCCTCGACATGTGTATAGCCATACCTCCCAGGTAAGTGAGATGCCCTATCAGACCTTTGAAGTGGAGGTTGTGTTACAATAGGTTCGGTTCTTGATCCCTGATCATATGTCTCCTTAGGAGTTTCATTATGCTCTTCCAAAGAGATATTTCTACCCGAGCCACCTTCCTGAATGAATTCATCCTCAAGGAAGTGCGCTTGTAATGCCACAACGACCCTATGGTCTTCTGGCATGTAGAATAGATAACCCATTGAGTCCTCTGGGTATCCTATGAAACGTCCTTTTATGGACCTTGCTTCCAGTTTGTCCACCTTAGCCTTTTTGACATAGGCTGGACATCCCCAAATCCTTATGTGATTAAGGCTTGGTTTCTTACCCTTCCACATCTCATGCGAAGTGATAGGAACAGATTTGGAAAGACATCTATTTAGGATATAGGCAGCGGTTAGTAAGGCATACCCCCACAGGTAAATAGGTAAATCAGTGTAATTTAACATGGAGCGAACCATGTCCAACAAAGTCCGATTTCTCCTTTCTGAAACACCATTTAACTGTGGGGTTCCTGGAGGCGTGAATTGTGAAACTATTCCATGTTCCTTAAGGAACTCATCAAACTCAGTGCTCATATATTCGCCACCTCGGTCCGACCGAAGTGCTTTGATATGACATCCAGTTTATTTTTCAACTAGGGCCTTAAATTCTTTGAATTTAGCAAAGGCTTCAGATTTATGTTTCATTAAGTACACAATCCCATACCTAGTATGATCATCTGTGAACGTTATGAAATATTGATAACCGTCTCGGGCTACTTCTAAAGCACCACAAACATCGGTATGCACCAATCCAAGTTTATCGGACCCTTTCAAAAGTCCCCGTGAAGGGGAACTTAGTCATTTTGCCTCTAAGGCAAGATTCACAAGTTGGATAGGGTTCTACACCCAATGGACTTAAAAGTCCATCTTTTTCCATTTTCTGAACCTTGGTCTGACCAACATGACCAAGTCTAAGGTGCCATTTAAGAGCTTGCTTAGTATCTTGCCTACCACGTTTCCTAGTTATAGTGTTCATCATTGCTTTATTTTGCATGTTCACATGATATAAACCATTCAACAATGTAGCATTCCAACCAATTTATTTCAAAATAAATTTTACAATCGCCATTGCCAATGAAGAAACAAAATCCTTTCCGGTCCAAGATCGAATGGATACAATGTTTTTATGCCCTTGGGCAAAACAAGTACTTCATCTAATGTCAAAATAAAACGATTCTAAACCGGAAGGATTGATCCAATATCGGTTGCCTCGACACTTTGTCCGCTTCCAACATTGATCATTATTTCCCGACTTCAAGTTTTCTACTGTTCCAGATCCCGATTCATAGTACAAATGTGAGAAGTGGCACTGAATCCGTAATCCATGAAGCGTAATATACAAAGCGGAACAATTAGTTTCAAAACAAAAAGTTCCGTGCACTGATGCGCCATTAATCTTGGGACAAGTCCTTCGCCAAAGGGCCCAACTCACCGCATTCAAGGCATTTGTCCGTAGGTTTTGGACCGCCTACCTTTTGAACCTTTCGGGCCTTGCCCTTTCCTTTTTGCACCCCTTTCTTGGGTTTGTACTGCTCGTAGGTCTTTTTCTTCTTGTTCTTGGACCTCTTAGGCCCAGAAGAAATCACAAGAGCAGCCGCTCTCGGTTTATTCTTCATGTTAGACTGCGCCGTCACCAGTTTATTCATTAGCCCAGCTAATGTGCATGTAATTTCATTACAGTTGAAATTCATTACAAACTGCGTGAAAGAGTCAGGTAGAGATTGAAGGATGAGATAAATTTGAAGGGATAAATCCATATTAAATTTGAGCACCTCGAGCCTCTCAATCATAGAGATCATCTTGAGGACGTGGCCTCCCACTTTCTCCCCTTCTTTCATCCTAGCACTGAACAACTGCTTTGATATCTCATATCTAGCAGTCCTACTGCGCTCTCCATAAAGTTCGGTCAAGTGTGCGAGAATCTGCCTAGCAGAAGTCATTTTCTCGTGCGCTCTCTGCAGCTCATTAGTCATTGAGCCCATCATAAAACCACGGACTAGCACATCATCTGTTGTTGCCCAAAATATTTATCCGAAGATTAATACTGCTGGAAGACGGACAACAAACAACAATTGCGGGAGCACTTCCGAGAGTAGATAAATAATACAAGATTTGCCGGGTTTGTTAGGCCCGGGCTTGAATGCTCTCGCGAGATGTTATTAATACGAATATTCGTGGATACAAGTATTAATGAGAGAAATCTAAATACAATGAGTGTAAAAAGACTCTGTTCTTCGTCCCCGCCGGTAATCTGCTGGATGAGATAGGCCGGGAGAAGTAAGACCGAAAGATAACTGTTACCAGGAGTTGGATGTTTGCCAAGAGTGTGTATTTGCTTCTGGGTGGTGTGAAATGCGAGAATGCAGAGTGTCCAGGGCCTGAAACCGAGTGCAGGCTGCCTCCTTTATATAGGAGTTGAGGTGCCCTGTCTCCTAGTGGGCGATCGCCTTTCGGCATTTAATGTAATGGGGCGATCGTCCTAAAGGGCACGTGGGCTGCCTGCCAAAAGTCCATAGATCCAGCCGGCAGCTAGCTGAGTGGCCCAATGAGGAGTCGGCACGCGTCCGGAAGTACTGTCACAGGAGGTCCCACTTTGTTACTTTCGGCGGACTTTGTCAGGGTAGGTGACAGGCTGTGGTCACCAGTCTTGTCCGTCAGCTCCTTTCGCAGGTCTGGGCCCTGTTGGTAGGTGAGGTAGGTGACAGGTTTGTCAGCGCCTTTTGTGGATCTGCACGTGGGGTCAGTTTTGAGACTTGGCCTTGGCCGACTGGATGGCCATCGGCCCAGATCGTCATGATGCGGTCGTCTCTAGCTAGACACCGAGGATCGTTCTCGGCCAGTCACTGAAGGTCGGCAATGGTCGGTTGCCAAGGGTCGGTCGGCAAAGCGCTGAGAGATGATCGTCCATAAGTCGGTCGCCAGAAGTCGGTCGCCAAGCGCCGAGCGATGATCGTATTGGATGTCGATCGCTCGACACCGGGACTTGTCCTGGGACCTTCGGCTGGGCGATTCATGCTTGTCTTTCGGGCTAAGGCTAGGTCGCCTGGTCGCTGGTCGGCAGATCTGCCTTGTCTCCTCGGCGGTAAGTCGGTCGCTCGGCCTCGGAGGCGATCGCCGGTCGGAAGGTGTTTAATTCTTGACACAACAATTGCCCCCCAGCTTGCTCCTATGTCGAAGACATGGGGCGAGGTGGCTCTTGCTGGCGATCGTGCTGAGCTGACTTACGATTTCGGACTTGGGCTACCACGGTCGATTGGCTTTAGCTATCTTTCGGTCTTGTACCTGCAAAAACAACATTGGCCGATCCCCCATGGAAACTTGGTGGTTTCGCTTTGTTTGAGGAATCGTGCACAGTCGCGGAGATCGATGGACCGACCCCATGACCGTGTCTTGGTGCGCGAAGACAAGGAGTGTCTCGTGACTCACTTTATTATGAGGGTCTTCTGTTAGGCTGCGCCTCGCCTCGTATCTAAACGAAGGGCGTGCGGTCTCGGTCTAGAGGAGTCCTTGCGCGGGGCAGCGTCGGATGAATCAACTCCACGCCCTCGGCTTGTTAGCTCTGCTTCCACCTCGGCCAGCCATGGAGATGGCCGACCTCGACGGTGTACGTTGAGACGGGGATTGTGGTATGTGTCCACTGATTAATGTTGGAGAGCCCTCAGACTACGCCGGCCTCGTATTTAAACGAAGGGCGGGCGATCTTGGCCGAAAGGGACCTTGCATGGCCGGCGGCCCGGTTCCATGTTGCCGGGACCATGGCTTTATGATGTGCGGTGGAGGCGATCTTATGCCTTAGTCCGTCATGTTATATGCCGGATGTAGATGGCGATCGTGTCCTCCGGATCGCGGATGATGTAGCGTGATGATCGGCGATCGGGCGGAAGATCGGCGATCGTCGCCGGGCCGCCGATCGCTTATTCGTAGGTCGATATTGGCGATCGGGCGAGATCGTCGCCCGGTGCCGATCGCGCCGCTCACAGTGCTAAGAAGAAACCTTTGCTCGGCCGTAAAATCTGCGGCTCTAGCCCTAAGGCTGCGTAGGTCGAGGTTGGGTCTTCGTGAGATGCCCGAACATAGGCGAAAAACCCCGAAATCCTCCTAGACCGCGTAGAGGCGGTCTCATCGCTTATGGGCTCGCCATTGAGGATGATTACGTCTACCCGGTCGATGTAGTCCGAGTCGGACTCTTCTTCTCCCTGCTTGATTTGCATCATGCGAAGGGGACCTTCTGGCCGGACGACCCGGGTGGCGAAGTACTCCGTGAAGACATGCGCCAGCTCGTTAAAGGAGCCAATGGACCGAGGCGGCAATGAAGTGTACCACCGGTGGGCGAGGTCGTCCAGCGTCAGAGGGAACATTCGGCACCTGGTCGCGTCAGATGCCCCGCACCCGGTCATGTAGATGTTGAACTTTCTCAGGTGCACTTGGGGGTCCGATCGCCCCTCGTACATGGGCGTTTGCGGGGGAGCGATCTTATGCTGCACGGGGGCGAGCTCGATGTCGATCGTGAGCGGCTCGCTTGGCCCGGCGATCGTCTTCTTGGCGCCTGCCCTGGATTCCAGGAGCGCCTTCATGTCGTTAAGTTGACGTTGCATCGCAGCCATCGCCGTGGCTTGGTCGCTTGCCGATCGGCTTTGGGAGCAGGAGCCGAGGCGATCGTGTACCGATCTCCGGGCTCCGCTGCCGCCGACCTCGGCAATTCGGCGAGGGGGAGCCAGACGGCTAGGCTGCCTTCTGGGAGTCGGGTAGGCCGAGCTCCTGGTGACGGACTCAAACTCCGTCGTCTCGTAGATGGGGCTGGACCGGCCCGGTAGCCAGGTCGGGTCACTGCCCAGGCGATCGAAGACAGAGGTGCCCCGGCTGGCGAGCGCCTCTTCCTGTGGACGGGAGCCTCCTGGCGATCGCTCGGCCAGTGAATCCTTGAGCTTCCGCTTGGACCTCCGGCGGGCGGCCGAGGGGGCGATAGCAGGAGGCGCGTTGAGAGCACTCCGTCGCTCGTAGACGGCCGGTGGCCTTCGATCTGTTCCTTGGTTCGAACCGATCGAGCGAGAGGCTTGGGCCGCCGTCTGTGGACGGATCGAGCGTCTCTGACCGCGGCGGCTACCCTCCACCATCGGCTGTGGCTCGGACTGGGACGGAACAGGGGGTTTGGCCGGCTGGTCAGCGGCTTTCTTCGACGCGGAGGCGGAAGACATGATTTCTGAAGGATTTCTTTGAAGTGCAGTAAGTGTCACTTCAAGTATCTGTCCCGAGAACAGTGAGTGTTCTTCGGAACGGTAAGTATAAAAATTCGAGGGTTGGATTCCCCTTCCTCTAGCGCCAATTGTTGTTGCCCAAAATATTTATCCGAAGATTAATACTGCTGGAAGACGGACAACAAAGAACAATTGCGGGAGCACTTCCGAGAGTAGATAAATAATACAAGATTTGCCGGGTTTGTTAGGCCCGGGCTTGAATGCTCTCGCGAGATGTTATTAATAGGAATATTCGTGGATACAAGTATTAATGAGAGAAATCTAAATACAATGAGTGTAAAAAGACTCTGTTAATCCGGCTCTTGAGCGAAGCTCGGTGTTCTTCGTCCCCGCCGGTAATCTGCTGGATGAGATAGGCCGGGAGAAGTAAGACCGAAAGATAACTGTTGCCAGGAGTTGGATGTTTGCCAAGAGTGTGTATTTGCTTCTGGGTGGTGTGAAATGCGAGAATGCAGAGTGTCCAGGGCCTGAAACCGAGTGCAGGCTGCCTCCTTTATATAGGAGTTGAGGTGCCCTGTCTCCTAGTGGGCGATCGCCTTTCGGCATTTAATGTAATGGGGCGATCGTCCTAAAGGGCACGTGGGCTGCCTGCCAAAAGTCCATAGATCCAGCCGGCAGCTAGCTGAGTGGCCCAATGAGGAGCCGGCACGCGTCCGGAAGTACTGTCACAGGAGGTCCCACTTTGTTACTTTCGGCGGACTTTGTCAGGGTAGGTGACAGGCTGTGGTCACCAGTCTTGTCCGTCAGCTCCTTTCGCAGGTCTGGGCCCTGTTGGTAGGTGAGGTAGGTGACAGGTTTGTCGGCGCCTTTTGTGGATCTCGCACGTGGGGTCGGTTTTGAGACTTGGCCTCGCCGATCGGATGGCCATCGGCCCAGATCGTCATGATGCGGTCGTCTCTAGCTAGACACCGAGGATCGTTCTCGGCCAGTCACTGAAGGTCGGCAATGGTCGGTTGCCAAGGGTCGGTCGGCAAAGCGCTGAGAGATGATCGTCCATAAGTCGGTCGCCAGAAGTCGGTCGCCAGGCGCCGAGCGATGATCGTATTGGATGTCGATCGCTCGACACCGGGACTTGTCCTGGGACCTTCGGCTGGGCGATTCATGCTTGTCTTTCGGGCTAAGGCTAGGTCGCCTGGTCGCTGGTCGGCAGATCTGCCTTGTCTCCTCGGCGGTAAGTCGGTCGCTCGGCCTCGGAGGCGATCGCCGGTCGGAAGGTGTTTAATTCTTGACACAACATCATCCTTGACCCATTTTTCATGGACGTCAATGTCTTCCTGATTACCCCTAGTCCGGATTGGAGTCGGTGGAATGTCCGCCTCCAAGACGTATCCCAGAGACTTCATACTGAGTACAATCATCAGATTCCGCAACCAGTCAACAAAGTTAGGGCCAGTTAGGAGATTCTTTTCAAGTAGTATTGCAAGTGGGTTTTTAGCCATTTTAGAGAGATTCATTGCTTTTCGTAAAGATTTAGACAAGATTAAATTAGTGACTGTTTTATTATGACCGAGTATAGAATTTAAGGGCTTGTATAATTCTTGTCTCGGCTCCCACTAATTTTATCGGAATTATACACTCCCATGTTATAATCCGGAAATCATGGTTAGATCGACTTCTTCGTGGTGATCAAGTTCTTTACAAATTTTAACAGACGCAACCTATCAGGTTTCTTGCCAATTAATTTCTGTAAAGTGGTGTCTAACACCAACCCGTCTAACGGATGATTTGATCTTCTTTTACCCCTAGTCTTCATGCCCTCAACCTATCAGGTTTCTTGGCAATCCAGACTATCTAAGTTGTTGACCATCAACGTCTATCAGTTTGACTATTGAATCTCACCCGGCAACCTATCAGGTTTCTAGGGGCGAAATTTATCACCAACCGAAGGCATCTAATGCACTCAAGAATTTTTCAACCTCTACCAAATGTACTACCCCGATAACTCGGAAGCATAGCAAACCATCTCGGGTATCAATTTTCTACGAGTTTGATGGAGGGTAGGAAACCTCGTAACCTTTTTCAAACTTAGTCTATTTGTAGTCGGGAGAATTTCGCGATTAATGTTACACTTTGCACATTAATTCAATTATACGCGCGTTTGTTGGTTAGTCAATCATTCAAAATGAAAAACAGAAAACAGTAACCTAGTTACTACCAACATATAGCTCATGGACCTAATTCCTAAGTACTGGGCCAAGCGAATGACCCAATAAAAAAAACAGTCTTCGATTCTTCGTCTTCTCGGTCGGTTGTCTTCGGTCTTCTTCATACCCAAAATAATAATTACATCATAGAAAAATTGCCTCCTATACAAGTTTTTCTAGTAAATATAAATAGGCTCAAAACGGCCTTTACAACCCAATCCAATCGAACAAATCAAAAAACTAAGTCCACGAGCTATATCACCATCACATAAGGATTCCATACAACATGTAATGGCAACGAAATTAAACAATTAATCTTAATATAAATTAATCTAATTAATCTATAAATTAATCTATTCAATTTCTACTATATTAATCCAATTAATATAAAGTGGCATTAAAATTAAATAATCAATTAAGATATTAATCCAATCAATATAAAATTAATCTATTCAATTTTAATGGTATTAATCCAATTAATACTAATAATCGTCATTTAAATTCATTCAAGTAATCCTATTGTAAAATAATATTTTCGTTTAATTTATTTCATTTAACTAAAAAATATTCCAAATATTAATTTAGTCAAATTAAAATCCAATTTAAATTTTGGGAAATAATTAAAACGAAATATAAACTTAAACGGAGTCCCTGACAATCCGATTTTAGGCCCACTGCCCGATTCAAAATCGGGCCAAAAATCCGAGGGTCGCTGCCGAGCCATCGCTCGGCAGTGGCCGATCATTCTCGGCCGTGGCCGAGACATGGCCGATCATGGCCGATCATGGCCGATCATGCTCGCGCCTGGGCAGTAACAGGCGGGCCGCCAAGACTCGCCGACAAATTTCGCTTTCTTCGCTTTTTCGGCCGCTTTCAAAAACGTGATGCTACAACGAACAATTTAAAATCTACAATTATTCCAAACATGATTCTAAATCATAATCATCATCCAAAAGCATTCAAAATGCACAAATAATCGTATATACTAAACATTGACTCGCTCCGATACCACTGTTGGGATTCCGAAAATAAAACGAAATACGCAGCGGAAATAAATACGAATCCCAAACAGGATCGATCAAGTAACGTATATACGAAAAAAAAATACAAAGATAAAGATTCATACCCTTGAAGCCTTTGAAATAAATCTTCGTAAAGTGTAGACGATGATCACGAACCCCGTCACGAACACGAAATCCCTTCGTTCCAAGCACCGAAACTTCGAAGCCTCTACTTCACACGCGTCGGAAGTTGCCCGGAAAAATTCAACGAGACTCCGTTCTCCAAGAACACGGCTAGGGAACTCGTAGGAATTTTTTTTCTCTCAATTTATCTCTTATTTTTCCTCAACTCAAAGTGAAAGAAAATAAGATGAAAAAAAATTTCCCTCCTCTCAATATCACTCGCCAGAGCAAGAAGAAAGTATGTGTATATGTGTTTCTTTAGTTGTTATCATGTGTGTTTAATATATATCTCTCAAACATATAATTAATATGTCTAATAATGAGATAAAATGTCAACACATAATAACAAAAATACAACTAACACATACACATGCATGGAAATGATTCCATGTGATGTGGGGAGAGGGAGGGCGGCCCATGGTGGAAGTTTCCTAGAAAACGAGCCGAGTCACTCGCTCGTACCTGACGTTCACAAACGACTGCGTTAAATACACTCCGTTTAATCACCAATGTATTTATATTAATTAATTAATCTAATTAATTAATTAATAATATCAAATACAAATATATTTCTCTAAGAAATATAATTTATGAATTAAATTAATCACCCGGTAACTTAATTTTAATTCATAAGACCGCTATTTTGATTTATCTAATAAATCATAATTAGATATCCAATATCTAATATTTATAGAGAGATAATAAATTCACATTTATCCGTCAACGCTCCTGATGCGCGACTCCGTAGGTCCGTCTCAGCCGGCATTGGGAGGAACCAATGAGTGCGGGCAAAGACTTAGCCACTTAGCGGGCCGCATCAGAAACCCCGATCGAGAACGAATGAAGGGATCATTCCGTAACCATTATGTCGTGAATACTATATACGTATTGTCCCTTTATCAGTTGTCCTGTCAAGTCTTCGGGTCACGGTAAAGTCAAACCCTACTATTGACTAGACTCTATACATGTGTTAATGCAAATCAAGACGAAATGATTAATAGTGTATCTAATACGACTATATCAGAAATGCTTTGGCCAAAGACTCATGATCTTATTTGCCATTAACCGTATAGGACATACGCCTGCTCACTAACAGGAGATAAAATCCTTTCTTGGCATACAGTAAAGACTGCTACCTGCCCGTATAGTCCGCACTTCGAGGTCGACTCAGCAATTAAGCAAATGAGTCTAACTACTCTAATGACAAACTAAACGTCACAGGCACATCTTCTACTGAATCCTCAAGTCAAAGGTCCACATACACTATCACAACCTTTTGATTCATCATCGACTCTTCGAGAGTGAATACCGTGTGACTGAATCGAGTATGAGTCGTGTTCGAGTATACTGGTCCCACCAATATACTTTATAACTATGCTATCAAGACGTGCACACGTCCTAGCATCAGTTATACAAGTCTTATTAAAACTTAATGCCCATTTAAGTTTATTGACTTGCGAACGATTTTTGTAAATAAACTTTAAACACTTCCAGTGCATTTTCTCTTATCCCATAATGAGAATGGAATGTTCAGTTTATTTACATGGACTTCACTTCAATGTTTACCAAGTCAAGAATGCAATTGAAATACAATAAACAGTGAATGAATCGAATTGCCTTTTTATTATTTATTCTATAATTACAAGTACAATGCCCCTACTCTCTCATCCCCTGAGTGGCATTCGAGGGCATATTCCTAACACTAGCATCATCTTCAATCTCCTAGTTCAGATTAATCAACATTTAATCCTCTCTGCCACACAAAATCAAGGTAAATTTTTCTTGGATCTAGAATTTCGGGATTTGAGTGTTTTCCTTCCAATCTCTTCAAGTTAGCTTACTATTATGTTGGGATATGCTGAATATAGATAATCTACCATGGATACATGTGTTCCTATGAATTTATTGGTGTATTTTTCAGATTTGTTGAGTATTTGGGGAATTGTTCAAGAACACCTTGAGTGTTGACCTTGGAATTTGGGGTTTCGATTAGATGTTGTTGTAACCTCGAATGGAGTATTCCTATTGGGTTATTGATTGTATTAATGATGTTTTGTTGGATTGAATCACTCATTTGGAGGTTGGTTTCGATATAATTGGGGTTGGTTGTAAACAATGGAAGAATGTTTACAACGTGTTTGTCAAATTGCCCCAATGAGTTTGGATTTATTGTATCGACTTCTTGAATTGGTTATGATCGTAATTGATACGTATATTAAGCGAATTGTTGGTACTTGTGTTATTCAAGGTTGTTCGAGCGACCGATAACTCCATTAAGGATGTTTGTTCGGGGAAGGACATTTCATCACTGGTATTGAGGCAAGTTAATTCTTGCTCGGTTAAAAGGATAATCATTCCTTTCGTTGTTATTCATTCATACATATAATTCATTCATCATACATCAATCATGTTGAGACTTGTAATTATCAAACTAATCATTCAATTCACGAGGAACAATGGTTCCAATCATTTCATTTGAAGCTATCACTCATTGCGTCATTATTTCACCTCGGTGAGTCATTCTTGACCCTTGTCGTCTATCTATTCATTGTTCTTCATCATGGCTGCTTTCGTTCTTGTGACTTTCCGGGATTGTATTGCATTCCCGGTGGTATATGTGTGTAATTTTTAGTCGGGCACACTAAGGTCATTGTGTATATGCGGGAATCCGGACACATTGGACTGTGCACACGGTAACGTGCCTCCATAAGACTAATTAGGCCAATTTTTCTGGGTGTTTATGCGGGACGCCGGGCACTCGGCAGGCTTGTGCACTTGCACATCCCATTCGTGGTGTACTATGATGCCATCGTTCAACTTGATTTCATAACTAATTCATGTGGTTATTGTATCTGTTCAACTCTTGAGGATTGTTGTTCTGTGTAACTGACCTCGTTGGGGATGTTGTGTTTAGATCATGGCAAGGCAAAGGCAGGGTAAGGGAACGTTGACGGCGAGGAGTCCCAGTGATACTAGTAGGGGGACCCAATCTGTCCACTTATTCATGTTTCTTTGATGTGTATTTTCCGCTGCAGTTCCGTTCGGATTTTCATTTTATTTAGTCTTGTATATTTTATCTTCATATGAAATATACATGTATTCTGTATTCCTGGGTGTGTTGTACTTGAAACTCCTCATCGGATTAATTGGTAATATAATGTGGTTCGGTACTACAGTTATATTATTTAATTCATTAATTTTCATTCGCTTGGTGGGTCCCAGTTGGGGCTCCACGGCACTGTAATAGCCGCCTAGTTTGGGGTGTTATAATATCATCGTGAATTGATGATAGATGTGCCTGCATTCATATTTTCCATAAGTCATATTCATCAACAGAGAAGAGAGGTAATCTAGAGTGCATGTGTTGCATGTTTTCCATTCTGATGAGAGATTTTAACTATAGATACTCAAGTATATGGATCTGGTTCGGTAAAATTGAACCAACCTCTCTGATACCACTTGTAGGTCACAAGGCATCAGGTATAAGTCTAGAGGGTGGGTGGGGGTGAATTGACTTATAAAATATTTTGCCTAAATAACTGTTTTCAAAAACACAGGTGAAGTAAATGCAGCTAAGGTTACTCGTCTGATATGAATGCAGCTAATCTTTGTCAGCTGTAAAATGATTTTGCGGAATGATAGCTAACATTGAATGCAACAGTTAAGTATGATGATTAAAATAGTAAATCACACAACAATTTTATAGTTGTTTCAGAGGTGGGGTAATCAATTACTAGCCCACTTCTCTCCAAACCAGTTGGAGATAAATTCACTATAACTTTTAACGAGTGAAATTAATGTTATAATGAATTCTGTTACAACAGCTTTCAACTAGTGGAAACCCATGGCCGTTGCAACTCATTCCCTTGGTTGCTTAACATCTCTTGATCGAAAACCCGTGGATGCCTCAACAACTCGCAAGCTGCCTATCACCTTCCAATCAAGAACCCATGGATATTTTACAACCTTTTTACTCTCAGGAACCTCGTTCAAGAAAGTAACCCCGTACACGAACTTAAAGACAAGAGTGTTGTCTTCTCCAACTTTTAAGAGCTTCTCAGTATTGGGTTTAAGAACTTGCTCTTCACGATGCTATAGATTTGCTTTGATTACTTTGATTGCATTGATTGCTTGTAAGTATTGTTGGCATCGTACTTCTGATCAATCTTTCTTCAGATATTTATAGTATGATCTTGAGCTCTTCATAGCATTTGCATCTTGTAAGAAATCCGTCCATTGGAGAGTGG